>CM038682.1:546679753-548022375 GCA_021605205.1 Aegilops longissima
TCGAGTGTTGTGCCGGATCGAACTCCCACAATTTAAAGGCCCGTTGTTGGCATGGGAGAATCCGGCGGATGAGCATCACCTGGATTACGTTGACAAGCCTGAGATTCTTGTCCACCAGGTTTCAGACGCATGTTTGGAGTCTGGATGTCTCGTCCGAATTCCCCCACGTCCGGCCCGTCTCTTTCCATGATGAGAGCCGTGTGGGGAATCCAGATCTGAATTCGGGGGCCGCCGCCCATTTGGGGTCGTGCGGCTCGGTGATATAGAACCACCCCGATTGCCACCCCTTTATTGTCTCCACAAAGGAGCCCTCGAGCCATAGGACTTTGGCCATCTTGC
This sequence comes from Aegilops longissima, assembly GCA_021605205.1. NCBI lineage: Eukaryota > Viridiplantae > Streptophyta > Magnoliopsida > Poales > Poaceae > Aegilops > Aegilops longissima. Next base: position 546,680,093 of record CM038682.1, read on the forward strand.
CAACCATGGCGCCTCCGACTCCGGCTTGATGGCCGCCCACTACCTTGGCCGAGCGTTGAAGATCTTCAGCCATAAGCGAAGTGGGGCTGGATGCAGAGGAAGGCCTCGCACATGACGATGAACGCCGAGATGTTGAGGATGAAATTCGGGGCCAGGTCGTGGAAGTCCAGGCCGTAGTAGAACATGAGCCTCCGGACAAATGGGTGAAGTGGAAAAACTAGTCCGCGGAGGAAGTGGGGAGAAACACCACCCTCTCATGGGGCTGGGGTTGGAATGAGCTGCCCAGCGTCGGGCAGCTTGTCTTGTGATGTCGCCGGACAAATATCCGGCCTCCCATGATCTTGTGATGTGCCCTCCGTGACGGAGGAGGCCATCCACCTGCCTCCCGCTCCTGACATGGTTGGAGAAGGCTGAGGTGGGATGTGCGGACTTGGGCGCTGGAGCTCGAGTGCGCAGGAATGGATGAGCAAAGGAGAAGAAGGCGTAGGTGAAAAAGGTGGATCCTTATCCCCTTATATGGACGGACGAAGCTATGTGTCCCCCACCAGCCTGGTAAAACTCGCTTATCTCCCAAGCACCGTAATCAATGGCGCGGATGGGTTACCCACGTCTGTATTGATGAGAATCCCGGAATAAGGGGGCACGATCTATGCTTTGATAAGACGTGCCAGGGAAACCGCCTCGCTAAACGCGCTGAGGTGGAACAGTGATTCATATAAAGGCCTGGCCGTGGTGTGATGTCACGCCGCGGAATACGTCAGCAGATCTGTGCAAAAGTTATTCTCTCTACGGTAGTATGTGGAACTTGTTTTGCAGAGCCGGACACTATCCTGGTGTTCAAAACCTTCTATGAAGTATTCAGAGGAGGAACCCGCCTTGCAATGCCGAAGACAATATGCGCGCCGGACTCGTCGTCATTGAAGCCTGGTTCGAGAGACTCTTGAGGAGTCTGGACTAGGGGTGTCCGGATAGCGAACTATCATCACGGCGGACTCCAAGACTATGAAGATACAAGATTGAAGACTTCGTCCCGTGTCCGAATGGGACTTTCCTTGGCGTGGAAGGCAAGCTTGGCGATACGGATATGTAGATCTCCTACCATTGTAACCGACTCAGTTTAACCCTAACCTATCCGGTGTCTATATAAACCGGAGGGTTTTAGTCCGTAGGACGAACAACAATCATACCATAGGCTAGCTTCTAGGGTTTAGCCTCTACGATCTCGTGGTAGATCTACTCTTGTACTACCCATATCATCAATATTAATCAAGCAGGAGTAGGGTATTACCTCCATCGAGAGGGCCCGAACCTGGGTAAAAACATCGTGTCCCTTGTCTCCTGTTACCATCCGCCTAGACGCACAGTTCGGGACCCCCTACCCGAGATCCGCCGGTTTTGACACCGACAGCAGCCCTGCGGATGTCTTCGGCAAGAGTCTTGCTGGGGCCCCGGCAAGGGTCCTGTCGCGGCGTCGTGGGCATCCCTGGCAAGGATCTTGCTGGGGGGGTCTCGTGGGTATCCTCGACAAGGATCTTTTCGAGGATCTTCGTATTCTAGTTCTCATCTAGTCTTGTATGTTCTTGGTCTTCACAAAGATCTGCATGCCACCACGGAGGCGCCTCCCGAGCTTTGGTTCCAATGTGGTTGACGACGTCGGAACTCTTAGGCTCAAGGGTGGCAGCCCTGCTGCCGTTGGGCAAGTTGCCCCGGCAAGGTTCTTGCTGGGGCCGTGAAGGCCGCCTCGACAAGGAACTTGCCGGGGGAGTTTCACCTCGCCCCTGAGCTCTTCATGCTTCTGGTCTTGAGCACGGCTCTGGTAATCTTTGCTTCTTTTGCCCCGCCTAGCGTGGCCACGGGCGTGGGGCTGCGACTGCCCGCGCACAAGTAAAGGGGTACAAAAAGGGACCCCTACTTTTGTACACCGACAGGAGCCCCCAGGCCTGGGCCACATATAAGCGCGGGGCGTTATTGGGCCAGGCCCAGAACGGTGCGCGGGCGCACACGCGGCCGGTTTTTACTGCAGTAACTCCCTTGCTCGTTGCGCTTCCCCACAATCCGCGTTGAATGCGTGACGTGGGGGTCGTGCGTGGGGCGGTTGCTGCACGCATGCGTCACATCATGGTAAAGGGGTGGCCCGCTCCTTCCCCATAAAAATAGGAAAACACAGGGGCGCGGCTCATTTACTAAGTGGACTCGAGTCGTGGCCTTCAAGGCGCCCGTGCCCCACGATCACGGGGTGGAAAATAGCCGCTTCATTTGTCTTCTTGATTTGGGCTTGCTCGCCACGTGTCCCCCATGCCTGAAAGATGGTAGGCTGTGGACGCGGGGGGCACGGGCCTTAAATGGCGAGGCGGGAAACCAGGTCATCACTGATTGGAGCAGCGGGTCGGTCTCGATTCTCTACGCCCCTGGCGGCCGAATTGGTTAAGTGGGGCGGCCGAGCCCCGGCCCCGCCCCTTTATAAGAAGGGGAGGGTGATGGCACCCCTCAATCCTTCATCATTCATCTCCTTCCACCTTGGCTCCTTCCTTCCTTTTGCTATGGCGAGAGGGCGTGCCGGCACTCCGATGGTGGCGACAGCGTGCCCCTCCTTCCCAAGAGCTCGTGATGGTGGAGCCGGCCGTAAGAGGAAGGGGGAGGGGGCAAGGCCGAGGCCGCCGTGGCCCTCGGGGAAGAGGAGGACGGGTCGGCGCACCGGACTCGCCTCCGCCAACGGCCCCTCCCCCAATGGAGGGCCATGTCGGAGACCTGCCCTGTGAATTCTTTATCAGGCTGCACAGGCCAGTGCGCCGTCGTCTTTGTCTCCCTACTCCATTCGCTCGGGAGATGGAGATCTACCCGCCACAGGCTTTGAGGCTGCATATGAGGGGCTGAGGGAATGGCAGCATGCAGGTCGACGTTGACTTCCCCGCCCCTCATGTTATGTATTTTCGTCGTGGATGGAAGACCTTCGCTCGTGCCCACAGCCTGTCAGAGGGGCTCGTTCTCCACTTCAAATTAATGGAGAATGGCCTGCTCTCCGTCAAGGTCTTTGGGCACTTGGGAACTCGCCTAAGGTGTTGCGTGGAGAGCTCCTCTGATGATGAAGACTCCTCCTCAAGCGGGATTGATGAGGAGGACAGTGACATCGACGACGAGGGCAACAAGCGGGAGAACGCCGACTGACTACGACTCCGACTAACCGCGCCGCCATCCTCCCTCGGCCACGCGCCCTGCCTAGGGTCTTCCTCATCAAGCTCTCCATCAGCGCGTTCCCCGTTGCCTCCTTTTTGCCTTCACCTGCCGCACCTGGGAGGAAAGGGGCAAGAACGGGGATCACGGGCCACTTATCATTTTTAGTTTTTAAGCCCGCGGGCACTTGTCAAATTTAAACCTTGTAATCCCCTTGCTCATGTTTACATTCTGTACGAACTATAATTGTTTGGAACGTATTAATGAAAAAGGGTGCTTGTCGGGTTCTTTGTGTGTGAGCGAGGCCCATGCCAAGGAATGAATCCTTTTTATTCCTAATATAAACAATGTCGCCCAGCAACAGGCCTCGCCGTCCCCTCACTTCATTGCACGACCATACTCACGCTCTCGGTAGAGGAATGGGTGAAGTAGGATTAGGCCCTCCGTTTGCTTCCCTGTCACCGCAACTACAACCAAGTTCCGGCCCAGAGAATAGTTCTTGGGCATAGGAAAGGGGGAGCATGGTGGCCCAGGAATAAACGAGTCTTCATACATTCCATTTTCATACTAAAATGCATAAAAGGGGATAAAAGACTTATCTAAATCTGCAGCCCCCGACAACCTTGGCTTGCCGTGGTTGGATACTTGAATCTGCAGCCCCCGGCACTGGCTTGCCAGGGTCGAGGATGTATGTCGGTCCATCTCCCTGCCCTTAAATGGCTTGGCAGAAATGCCTATGTAGCCTGCAAACCAAAGAAAGGACTGGAATGGACGGAAAGACACACACCCGAGCTCTATGCTAGGGCTTAGTTGCTGCTGAGCACTATCAACCCTACCAAGGAGAGAGACTCAACCTAGCATGCATGCGAAAACTTAGGGCGCCAGCGCTTCATTTATTTATGCTCAGGGTCTGCGCCTGGCTCTGTACAAAGGGTTACATGCCTTGTCGGCAAGGCTTGTACAAAAGGTGGTTTGCCGGGAGGCGCGGGAACCGCGCCTCAAGGGTAAAACTTACGAAGATGTTCGATGTTCCAGGAGTTGCTCACTGGGAAACAATCTTCGGTCTCCAGGCGGACTGCGCCAGGCCTGGTGACTCATATTACCCGATAAGGGCCTTCCCACTTCGGCGTCAACTTGTTGGAATTCTTGGCTGACTGAACGCGCCGAAGAACAAGGTCGCCTTCTGATAACCCACAAGTATAGGGGATCGCAACAGTTTTCGATAAGTAAGAGTGTCGAACCCAATGAGGAGCTAAAGGTAGAACAAATATTCCCTAAAGTTCTATCGACCACCGATACAACTCTCTGGCGCAGACGTTCGCTTTACCTAGAACAAGTATTAAACTAGAAGTACTTTCTAGGTGTGACGGGATAGGTTTGCAAGAAAGTAAAGAACGCGAAAATAAAAGCTAGGGGCTGTTAAGATAAAAACACAACTAAAGTAAATATGGCGAGTGTGGAAAAGTGGTGGTAGGAGTTGTGGAATTGTCCCTAGGCAACTGACTATATTAGTAGACCGGTAATCACTATTGCAATTCTATTTGAGGGAGAGGCATAAGCTAACATACTTTCTCTACTTGGATCATATGCACTTATGATTGGAACTCTAGCAAGCATCCGCAACTACTAAAGATTCATTAAGGTAAAACCCAACCATAGCATTAAAGTATCAAGTCCCCTTTATCCCATACGCAAACAACCTACTTACTCGGGTCTGTGCGTCTGTCACTCATGCCACCCACCATAAGCAAATCATAAACATATTGCAAACCCTACAACGGGGATCCCTCACGCTTGCGCGACACGGAGGGCACAATAGGACAACACCAATAATAAAACATGCAATTCAAACCAATCATAGCAATTCATCAATCACCGATAGGACAATGAAAATCTACTCAGACATTATAGGATGTCAACACATCATTGGAAAATAATATGAAGCATAAAGCACCATGTTCAAGTAGAGGGTATAGCGGGTTGCGGGAGAGTGGACCGCTGAATATAGAAGGGGGAAGGTGATGGAGATGTTGGTGAAGATGACGACGGTGTTGGTGAAGATCGCGGTGATGATGATAGCCCCCGGCAGCACTCCGGCGCCACCGGAAGCAAGGGGGAGAGAGCCCCCCTTCTTCTTCTTCCTTGACCTCCTCCCTAGATGGGAGAAGGGTTTCCCCTCTGGTCGTTGGCTCCCATGACTTGGGAGGGGCGAGAGCCCCTCCGAGATTGGAGCTATCTCTCTGTTTCTGCGTTCTATTCTGGCTCTGTTTCACCGTTTCCTTTATATCTGAGATCCGTAACTCCGATTGGCCTGAAACCTTCGCCGTGATTTTTTTCCGAATATTAGCTTTCTTGCAGCAAAATAAGAGCATCAACCACCTTACGATGGGCTCACGAGGGTAGGGGGCGCGCCCGGGGGGGCAGGCGCGCCCCCCTGCCTCGTGACCACCTCGGGCACTGGTTCGCGCTGATTTTCCTTCCAAATTTTCCATATTTTCCAAAAATAAGCTCCATCCGTTTTTATCCTGTTTGGACTCCGTTTGATATGGATATTCTGCGAAACCAAAAACATACAACAGACAGGGACTCGCACTAGGCACTAGATCAATATGTTAGTCCCAAAAATAATATAAAAAGTTGCCAAAAAGTATACGAAAGTTGAATAATATTGGCATGGAACAATCAAAAATTATAGATACGACGGAGACGTGTCAGCATCCCCAAGCTTAATTCCTGCTCATCCTCGAGTAGGTAAATGGTAAAAAAAGATAATTTTTGATGTGGAATGCTACCTAGCATAATCTTGATCATATGTCTAATCATGGCATGAATATTAAGACACGAGTGATTCAAAGCAATAGTCTATCCTTTGACATAAAAACAATAATACTTCAAGCGTACCAACCAAGATATTATGTCTTATTGAAATAACATAGCCAAAGAAAGCTCATCCCTACAAAATCATATAGTCTGGCCATGCTCCATCTTCACCACACAAAATATTCACATCATGCACAAACCCGATGACAAGCCAAGCAATTGTTTCATACTTTTGACGTTTCTCAAACCTTTTCAACTTTCACGCAATACATGAGCGTGAGCCATGGACATAGCACTATAGGTGGAATAGAATATGATGATGGGGGTTATGTGGAGAAGACAAAAAAGGAGAAAGTCTCACATCAACGCGGCTAATCAACGGGCTATGGAGATGCCCATAAATTGATGTCAATGTGAGGAGTAGGGATTGCCATGCAACGGATGCACTAGAGCTATAAGTATATGAAAGCTCAAACTGAAACTAAGTGGGTGTGCATCCAACTTGCTTGCTCATGAAGACCTAGGGCATTTGAGGAAGCCCATCGTTGGAATATACAATCCAAGTTCTATAATGAAAATTCCCACTAGTATATGAAAGTGATAACTCAAGAGACAATCTATATGAAGAACATGGTGCTACTTTGAAGCACAAGATATGAGACTCACTACATGAAGAACATGGTGCTAACCTTTCAAAAAAAAAGAACATGGTGCTACTTTGAAGCACAAGTGTGGAAAAAGAGATAGTAACATTGCCCCTTTTATTTATTTTTATTTTTCCTTTTTTTATTTTTTCTTTTCTTTGGCCTTTCTTTTTATTTTCTTTTTGGCCTTTCTTTTTTTATTTTTGGGGACAATGCTCTAATAATGATGATCATCACACTTTTATTTACTTACAACTCGATACTGGAACAAAGATATGACTCTATATGAATGCTTCCGGCGGTGTACCGGGATGTGCAATGATCTAGCGTAGCAATGACATCAAAAAACGGACAAGCCATGAAAACATCATGCTAGCTATCTTACGATCATGCAAAGCAATATGACAATGAATGCTCAAGTCATGTATATGATGATATGACTCTATATGAATGCTTCCGGCGGTGTACCGAGATGTGCAATGATCTAGCGTAGCAATGACATCAAAAAACGGACAAGCCATGAAAACATCATGCTAGCTATCTTACGATCATGCAAAGCAATATGACAATGAATGCTCAAGTCATGTATATGATGATGATGATGAAAGTTGCATGGCAATATATCTTGGAATGGCTATGGAAATGCCATGATAGGTAGGTATGGTGGCTGTTTTGAGGAAGATATAATGAGGCTTATGTGTGATAGAGCATATCGTATCACGGGGTTTGGATGCACCGGCAAATTTTGCACCAACTCTCGAGGTGAGAAAGGGCAATGCACGGTACCGAAGAGGCTAGCAATGATGGAAGGGTGAGAGTGTGTATAATCCATGGACTCAACATGAGTCATAAAGAATTCACATACTTATTGCAAAAATCTATTAGTCATTGAAACAAAGTACTACGCACATGCTCCTAGGGGGATAGATTGGTAGGAAAATACCATCGCTCGTCCCCAACCGCCACTCATAAGAAAGGCAATCAATAAACACCTCATGCTCCGACTTCGTTACATAACGGTTCACCATACGTGCATGCTACGGGACTTGCAAACCTCAACACAAGTATTTCTCAATTTCACAATTACTCAACTAGCACGACTCCAATATCACCACCTTTATATCACAAAACTATTGCAAGCAATCAAACATATCATATTCAGTGATCTATAAGTTTTATGTAGGATTTTATGACTAACCATGTGAATGACCAGTTCCTATCATCTCTCTAAATAGATATAAGTGAAGCAAGAGAGTTTAATTCTTTCTACAAAAGTTATGCCCATGCCCTAACAAATATAAGTGAAGCAAAAGAGCATTCTACAAATGGCGGTTGTCTAAGTGAAGAGAAACAGACAATGCAAACTTCAGATGATATAAGTGAAGCAGATGAAGCATTCTATAAAGCCATACTCAAAAGATATAAGTGAAGTGCAAAGAGCATTCTTATAAATCAACCAAGGACTATATCATACCAGCATGGTGCATAAAATAAAAGTGAAAACTAAAAGCAAAAGACGCTCCAAGGTTGCACATATCGCATGAGCGAAACGAATCCGAAAACATACCGATACTTGTTGAAGAAAGAGGGGATGCCTTACCAGCATCCCCAAGCTTAGACGCTTGAGTCTCCTTGAATATTTACTTGGGGTGCCTCGGGCATCCCCAAGCTTGAGCTCTTGCCTCTCTTCCTTCTTCTCACATCGAGACCTTCTCGATCATCGAACACTTCATCCACACAAAACTTCAACAGAAAACTCGGTAAGATCCGTTAGTATAATAAAGCAAATCACTAATCTAAGACAGTTGCAAACCAATTAATATTTTGTTTTTGCATTGTTTCTACTGTAATATAACTTTTTCATGGCTTAATCCATTGATATAAATTGATAGTTTCATCAAAACAAGCAAACTATGCATCAAAAACAGAATCTGTCTAAAACAGAACAGCCTGTAGCAATCTGAACATTCACCATACTTATGATACTTGAAAAATTCTGCCAAAATTAGGAAAAATAAAAAATTTGTACAGAAAGACAGTGCAAAAATAAGCAGAACCATTTGACGTTCCAGTAAAAAAATAAAATTCGCGCACTACAGCCAAAGTTTCTGTCCTGCACCGCACAAACCAACAAGCATTGTAAACATCCTAAAGGCAAACCTTGGCACATTATTTTTATAATACAATGGAATTGTACAAGGGGATAATTATTTTTGTTGAAAAGTTTCTGTAATCAAGATTCACAAAGTTGCCGTGAGCATGAACAAAGTTCAAGGAGCTCTCCCACTTCAACAGTGCTTGTCTTTCTCACTTTCGCTTTTCTTTTTGAAAAATTTTGGGTTCCCCTCTTTATTTTTGTTGTTTTTAAACTATATGAAAGCACTCAACAGAAATAAATGACTCTCTAAAACTTCCGGGTTGTCTCCCTGGCAGCGCTTTCTTTAAAGCCATCAAGCTAGGCATATAGTGCTCAAGTAGTGAATCCACCCGGATCCCAAGGTATATCAAAGCCAATTTTAATTAGCAATGATTTATAATTTAGTAGTGAGCACAAAGCAACATATATCATCTAATGACGAAGTCTAACTCTCTTCCTATGCATCGGCATGTCATAAAAGAACAATTCATGCACATATAGTAAAGGCCAATGCATAGTATAAACAGTTTCTTGCAATTTTATTGTATTGGAAACATAGAGAGGAGGAGATATAGTTCCTCTCTCATAATAATTGCAAGTAGGAGCAGCAAGCACATGCATATTATATCTATCAAAATCATCATGTGCAACAGTAAAAGGCAACCCATCAATATAATCCTTAATAAGCACAAACTTCTCCGATATAGTATAATCGGGAGAATTCAAAAAGATAATAGGACTATCATGCGTGGGTGCAATAGCAACAATTTCATGTTTAACATAAGGAACTATAGCAAGTTCATCTTCATAAGCATAATTCATATTGGCATCTTGGCCACAAGCATAGCAAGCATCATCAAAAAGGGATATTTCAAGAGAATCAATGGGATCATAATAGTCATCATAGCAATCATCCTTCGGTAAGCACGAAGGGGAATTGAACAATGTATGAGTTGAAGAGTTACTCTCATTAGAAGGTGGGCACGGGTGATCAATCCGCTCTTCCTCCTTTTGTTCTTCGCTCTTCTCATCATCCTTTTCATCCAATGAGCTCACAGTTTCATCAATTTCTTCTTCCATAGCTTCCTGCAAAATATTAGTCTCTTCTTGGACAGTGTTAACTTCCTCAATAAATGTATCAATATTGGCATTGAATTTATAATTTTCATAGCAATATCTAAGTATAGCAAAAAATTTAGGTATGTAAATAGCATCATCAAAAATTTCACATGTTTTAAACAAAGATTCTATTTCATAAGCACCCATAAAAGCAACAAATTATTCTATTTGTTCCACATCATAGTAATCATATATACCTTTAGCATAAGAAGCTAAGGTTTTATTATCATTAAATTTGCATGAAAAGTCAAGGTGTGGAGACTCCATCCTAGAGCAACAAGTAATATCATATCTCAAGCATAGATTCCAGGCATACCAACGCAACATATTAATTTGATCCCATAATAGTTTCCCTTTTTGTGTCGAGCGATAATCCCTAAAGTATTCACGTTGACCCAACGTGTCTCCCATTATAAAGTTGAATGGGGTTTTCTCAGGATTATCAAAGTAGTACATAATATCTCTCACATAATGAGAATCGAGGGTTTTAGGAGTTACCCCATCCTCATGAGTAGCAAGTACACCTAATCTTTTTGGTATTTCGTGTTCCATATCCATACTAAAGATAAATAACAACTAATAACATCAAATAAAAATTACTTAGTGATAAATCAAACAAGCACACACGAGAATATTCACCCCACGCTATGACTCCCCGGCAACGGCTCCAGAAAAAGGTCGTGATAACCCACAAGTATAGGGGATCGCAACAGTTTTCGATAAGTAAGAGTGTCGAACCCAACGAGGAGCTAAAGGTAGAACAAATATTCCCTAAAGTTCTATCGACCACCGATACAACTCTACGCGCGCTTGATGTTTGCTTTACCTATAACAAGTATGAAACTAGAAGTACTTTGTAGGTGTGACGGGATAGGTTTGAAAGAAAGTAAAGAACGCGAAAATAAAAGCTAGGGGCTGCTAAGATAAAAACACAACTAAAGTAAATATGGCGAGTGTGGAAAAGTGGTGGTAGGAGTTGTGGAATTGTCCCTAGGCAACTGACTATATTACTAGACCGGTAATCACTATTGCAATTCTATTTGAGGGAGAGGCATAAGCTAACATACTTTCTCTACTTGGATCATATGCACTTATGATTGGAACTCTAGCAAGCATCCGCAACTACTAAAGATTCATTAAGGTAAAACCCAACCATAGCATTAAAGTATCAAGTCCCCTTTATCCCATACGCAAACAACCTACTTACTCGGGTCTGTGCTTCTGTCACTCACGCCACCCACCATAAGCAAATAATAAACATATTGCAAACCCTACAGCGGGGATCCCTCACACTTGCGCGACACGGAGGGCACAATAGGACAACACCAATAATAAAACATGCAATTCAAACCAATCATAGCAATTCATCAATCACCGATAGGACAACGAAAATCTACTCAGACATCATAGGATGGCAACACATCATTGGAAATAATATGAAGCATAAAGCACCATGTTCAAGTCGAGGGTACAACGGGTTGCGAGAGTGGACCGCTGAATATTGAAGGGGGAAGGTGATGGAGATGTTGGTGAAGATGACGACGGTGTTGGTGAAGATCGCGGTGATGATGATGGCCCCCGGCAATGCTCCGGCGCCACCGGAAGCAAGGGGGAGAGAACCCCCCTTCTTCTTCTTCTTCCTTGACCTCCTACCTAGATGGGAGAAGGGTTTCCCCTCTGGTCCTTGGCTCCCATGAATTGGGAGGGGTGAGCGCCCCTCCGAGGTTGGATCTATCCCTCTATTTCTGCGTTCGGTTCTGGCTCTGTTTCACCGTTTCCTTTATATCTGGAGATCCGTAACTCCGATTGGCCTGAAACCTTCGCCGTGATTTATTTCCGAATATTAGCTTTCTTGCGGCAAAAGAAGAGCATCAACCGCCTTACGGTGGGCTCACGAGGGTAGGGGCGCGCCCAGGGGGGCAGGTGCGCCCCCTGCCTCGTGACCACCTCAGGCACTGGTTCGCGTTGATTTTCCTTCCAAATTTTCCATATTTTCCAAAAATAAGCTCCGTCCGTTTTTATCCCGTTTGGACTCCGTGTGATATGGATATTCTGCGAAACCAAAAACATGCAATGTAAAGGGACCGCTTTGAGCAATTGGATCAAATGTTAGTCCCAAAAATAATATAAAAAGTTGCCAAAAAGTATATGAAAGTTGAATAATATTGGCATGGAACAATCAAAAATTATAGATACGACGGAAACGTATCACCTTCCTCAAAACTTCGGGCATGAACCTTGCGGCTATGATAGCGGCGCAAGGCTTGCTGGTAGCATGCAGCTTGCACAGCCGCCCAAAGACGACCTTCCTCAAGGAGCGTCGCGTCATCTTGCCGCAACTGCTCTTGCTCAAGCTCGTCTTAAGCGAGCACTCAAGGTGACCCGTATGCGAGTTCCATGGGGAGAACTGCTTCTGCCCCGTATACCAGTGCAAAGGGTGTCTGGCCGGTGGCTCGATTTGGCGTCGTTCTGATCGACCAAAGAACCGCCGACAACTCATCAATCCAGTGCCTTCCACACTTGTGCAGCCTGTCAAAAGTCTTTGTCCTCAGGCCTCGCAGTACTTCAGCATTTGCCCTCTCTGCCTGGCCGTTGCTCCGTGGGTGTGCCACTGAAGCGAAACAGACCTTGCTATCGAGGTCCTAGATGTATTGCATGAAGGTGCGGCTTGTGAACCGCGTCCCGTTTTCGGTGATGACCCTGTTCGGCACACCAAAATGGCAAACTAGCCCCTTGAAGAACTTGACGGCTGACTGTGCTGTCACCTTCCTCACTGCTTCCACTTCGGGCCACTTTGTGAACTTGTTGATCGCGACGTACAAGTACCCAAAGCCCCTGACAGCACGGGGGAAAGGGCCCAATATGTCGAGCCCCCAGACAGAGAATGGCCAGGAGAGAGGGATTGTTTGAAGGGATTGAGCTGGTTGATGAAGCTTCTTCGAGGGAACTGACATGCTTCACACTTGGTTACTAGCGCGGCTGCATCCTGGAGGGTTGTGGGCCAGAAGAAACCTTGCCGGAATGCCTTACCGTCAAGGGCTCTTGACATTATGTGGGAGCCACACATACCTCCATGTATTTCTGCCAACATCTCTAGTCCGTCCTCTTGAGGAATGCACTTCAGCCTGACACCGTTTGGTCTCCTTCTGTACAGGGTATCATCCACAAACTGGTACATGTTGGACCGACGGGCTACCCTTTCTGCTTCTTCCTGCTCCTCAGGGAGTTCCCCTGTTTGGAGGAAACGGACGGTGTGCTGTGCCCATGCCGGGTCCTGGGGCTCGACGCGAGGACTAAAGGCTCATCTTCGGCCATAGGGGCGGCCGCCTGTATGGTCAGGGCCTGGGGCCCTGCCGGAGGTGGTTGTCCCTCGGCAAGCTTGGGGTACCCGGCAACCTCCTTGCCGGCGGCTCATGGGAGCTCGGTGGGAAGGTACTTGCCGGGGCTTGTCTTCCTTCGCTTGTTCTACCCTGCTGATGGCTCTACGGATAACTGAATTCGCTGAAGTACGAACGTACCTGGTTCCACAGGCAACTTGAGGGCAGCGTGTTTCGACAGGTCGTTGGCATTGCTGTTCTCCGCTCGGGGAACATGTTCTGCCTGTAGGCCGTCGAAATGTTCTTCCAACTTCCTCACTTCATTCACGTAGGCCTCCATCAACGGGCTCAGGTAATCCTTGTGAACTTGCTTGATGACGAGCTGTGAATCACCTCTGATGATGAGCTTCTTGATTTCGAGGTCTGCCGCAATCCTGAGAGCGGCAAGCAACCCCTCGTACTCTACCATATTGTTCGTTGATTTTCCCGGGGAAAGTGCATCTAGATTACGTACTTGAGGCGCTCTCCGGTGGGTGTGACAAATAGTACACCGGCACCAGCACCTTGGAGTGAGAAAGCTCTGTCAAAGTACATAATCCACTCACTGCTCGTCTCCTTGCCAGGAAGGGCGGTCTCTTGAATCTCCTCGTCGGGCGTTGCAGTCCACTCTGCTATGAACTCTGCCAAAGCTCGGCTCTTGATTGTTGAAGTACTTTCAAACCTGAGGCCAAAGCTCGATAGCTCCAATGCCAACTTCACAATCCTCCCTGTCACATCTGGATTATGCAAAATCCGTTGCAAAGGGAGGTGGGTGATGATGGTGATCTCGTGCGCTTGGAAATAGTGACGCAGCTTTCTCGGGGCCATGAGGATGCCGAAAAGCAGCTTCTGCATTCCAGAATATCTTGACCTAGCCCCCTGCAAGAGGGAACTGACAAAATACACCGGGTGCTGCACCATCTTCTTCTTCTGTCCCACTTCGCACATCCCCTCAGACTCTGCCTCGCGGGGACCGGGCCTTGCCGGGGGTTCTGGTTTGCCGGTGTCAGGCTCTATCGGGGAGGACCCCGGCCCGCCATCCGACGGCTCTGCTACAACTGTTGCTTCTCCCTCAAGTTCCCTATGCGCCACCAGCGCATCACTGACCACTTGATTCATTGCTGCTAAGTACATCAGCAACGACTCCTGTGGTTTAGGCGCAACTAGTATTGGCGTGGAGGAGAGGTACCTTTTCAAATCTTGAAGTGATGCCTCTGCCTCCAAAGTCCATTTTACTGGATCCGTATTTTTCAAAACTTTGAAAAAGGGGAGGGCGCGCTCAGCAGATTTGGAGATGAACCTACTCAGTGCAACAACGCAGCCGGCGAGCCTACGAACGTCTTTGACCCGTTTCGGTGCCTCTATCCGCTTGATCGCCTTGATCTTGTCTGGATTTGCTTCAATTCCGCGTGGAGACACAAAGAACCCAAGAAGTTTGCCGGAGAGGACACCGAACACGCACTTCTCTGGGTTGAGCTTGAGGTTGATCTTGCACAGATTCGCGAATGTTCCTTCTAAATCATGCACGAGCGTGGCCGTGTCCTTGGTTTTGACCACTATGTCATCCATATAAGCTTCCATATTTCTATGTAGCTGGGGCTCAAAACCGATTTGGACTTCTCGGGAAAATGTTGAACCAACGCTCTTCTACCCGAAAGGCATTCGTACAAAACATTACGTACCACATGGGGTGATGAACGCGGTCTTCTCTTTGTCTTCCTTCATCATGAAGATCCGGTGGTATCCTGAATAGGCGTCGAGGAATGACAGCAGGTCATACCCTGCAGTGGAGTCTACAATCTGGTCTATGCATGGCAGAGGGAAAGGATCCTTTGGACATGCTTTATTAATGTCTGTGTAGTGAATACACAGCCTCCACTTCCCATTCACCTTACGCACCACCACCGGATTGGCCAACCACGTGGGGTGGAGTACTCCTCTTACCAAGCCGGCCGCCTCCAAATTCCTGATCTCTTCAATGATGAAGTCTTGTCACTCCAAAGCTTGATTCCTGACCTTCTGCTTGATGGGCCACGCATGAGGCCAGACAGCAAGATGGTGCTCAATCACCTCCCTGGGAACGCCGGGGATGTCTGATGCTCGCCATGCAAATACATCGACATTCGCCCGCAAGAAGGCGACGAGAGCGCTTTCCTATTTGCTGTCGAGAGTGGAGCTTATAGTGAAAGCCCCGCCCGTGCCGTCCTCCTTGACGGACACCTTCTTAGTTTCTGGTGGTGGAGCCTTGGACTTCTTGCTCTTGCCGGTGGAGCTCTCTGGCATGTCCTCAACGGGAGCACAGCACTCTGAAGAGGTGCGCTTGCCGGAGGTGGTGCAAGAGGTCTTGCCGGCCATCTTCCTTCCCGGGGCTCAGCGGCTGGAGCAAGTGCCTTGGCGGCAGTTGCTATAGCTGCCTCTTGGTAGAGTTGGTCGGCGCAGATGAGCACGTCTTTCTTGTCAGAGAGGACAATGATGATGGTCAGCGGCCCCGACATCTTTAATGTGTTGTAGGCATAGTGGGACGCCGCCATGAACTTGGCCAGCGCCTGGCGGCCAAGGATCCCGTGGTACGGCCGGGGGATCTCGGCAACATAAAAAATGATCTTCCCCGTCCTGTTGTTCAGTTCGCCCTCGAATGCGACGAGCAGCGTGATTTTACCTTTCGGCTGACTCCTTCCCGGGTTGACCCCTTGGAACGTGCCCGTCTCCTCGAGATCTCCATCAGGAATCTGCATCTTCTTGATCACAACGGGCGAGATCAAATTCAGACTGGCCCCACCGTCAACCAGCACTTTGGTCACCTTGAGGTTGCGTATTTTTGGTGAAACCAACAACGGCAAACACCCGACCGCAGTTGTGCGATCAGGGTGATCCTCGGTGTCAAAAACGATGGGCGTGCGGGACCACTTCAGTGGCTTCTGGGTATCGAACGACGGCTCCGCCGCAGTGACCTCACGTTCCCACTGCTTCAGCTGGTGATGTGAGGTGAGCAATGATCCGTCGACACACATGGCCTCTGTAGCCTTCTGGAACTCGTGCTCGTCGGACTCGTCGACCTCGTCATGATCATGATCTTCCTCTTTCTTGTCGCGGCCCCGAGCGGGCCTCTCTTGTTGGTTATCTTTGCCGCGGCGACCCCCTTGGCCGCCACGCTTCTTGCCGGACCCCTCAGCACCATCCTGACCCTTCTCCTTTTCTTGCCTTTCATATTCAGCCTTCTGCTTTTCTGCAAGCAGCTCAACCTGTCGGCAGTTCTGGAGGTCATGGCCCTTGGTGCGGTGGATCTTGCAGTACTACTTGTCGGAGCCTCCTGGCTTGCCGGCAGCCGCCAGGGCCAAGCAGGCGGCACACCCGGCAACCTCCTTGCCGGGGTTGTCAGCCTTGGCCTTTTTGGCGGCACCGGGTTCGCTGGATCCCTCAACGGCAAGCATAGTCTTGCCCTTATGTTTCCTGTTGCGGCACCGGCCCTTCTTTGTCGGGGCAGCGGTGTCTTCGTCTGTGGAGTCGGTTTCTACACCGGCGTCTTTGCCGAGTTACTTCCTCCCCTCTTCAGCTCGAGCACATCTATCGGCCATAACATAAAGTTCGGCCACATCCTTGACCTTGTTCATCGCCAACTCTTCACGCATCTTGCGGTTGCGCACATTCGGATGGAATGCGCTGATGAAAGCGGCGGGATGAACATCTGGGATGTTGTACTGCACCCGGCTGAACCTCTATATGTACTTGCACAAGTTTTCACCTTCTTTCTGGGGGATGATATGCAAATCTCTTGCCTGGCCATGAGCTTTTTGGCCTCCAGTGAAGGCGCCAACAAAATCATGACACAAATCCGACCAAGAAGAAATGGAATCCACTGGCAAGTGCATCAACCACGACATGACATTGGGTTTGAGTGCCAACGGGAAGTAATTGGCAAGCACCTTGTCGTCGGGAGCTCCAGTAGCTTGCATCGCGATGGTGTAGATGTTGGGGAACTCCGACGGGTGGGTATTGCCGTTGTACTTCTCTCCAACATCGGGATTGAATGTGCGGTGGGAGGGCCACTGGAACTGCCGCAGCTCTTGGGTAAAGACTGGACAACCCACCTTCTAAGGCAGGTCGCCGGGGCCCCCTGGCGCCGGGTGGTCCATAGTAGGCCCCGCACGCCGATCTGACTGATGGCGCGTCTCCCGTCGTCATTCGATGGTAGTTTGAGCGTCTTCCTGGGCCCGTTCCCGAAGGACTTGACGTTGGTCGCGGCGGGTTCGCGGGTCGGACGACGCTGTGGAAACGTTGTCACAAATGTCGACTCGATGGGCCGGTGGCTGTTGTCGCTGGCTGCTGGGGGAGGTGCACCGTGGTTGCAGCGTCTCTAGTCCCCCCACCGCCGGCATGCACCAGCTCGTTAGGGCGCCGGTGTGAGGGCCCCGTTGGGAGCGACTCGTCTTTGTTGGTGAAGCTGACAAAGCTTTGTATGGTGGCCCTCCACTAATTGAGCTTCTCCGCGGTAGGGGGGAAGTCGAGGAGAAGCTGCACGCGCGCCATCGCTTCCACTGGCGTAGGCGGAGGCGAGAGCTGCATAGACCGTGACACACTCTGACTTCTAACCGGGTTAGAGGGGGCTCTATCACGGTCTCGCGGTTGCACGCCGCCTCCACCGGCGTCCGAGCATGCACACCGGCCTGGTGTGTCCTACGAGTGGCACACAGGGCTCTTTCCGCAGTGGTTCCCGGGGGCTCCGGCATCACAGTGTTGCTCATCGCGCGCGGCCTATGAAGGGCGCGGCGCAGGTGCCAGCTGCGGTGTCGTAGAGGCTGCCGTGCTACCCGTGGGTAGCACGGCCTCGCCCCCGGACCCAGCGGCGTGTGGCTCGTCGTCTCGAATTCGGACGATGCCGCTCGCCTGGCTCCGATCGCCAGAATGTCGTGGGTGCTTGCAGGCCACGTCTCCGGCCCCATCCGTGTCCACCCAACCGCCTGTTCGCGCTGGCGCGGATGGGCTGGCACCGGACGAGCCGATCGCTGTGATCCCCTTTCTCTTGGGGGCCATGGTGATGATGAAGTCGGTGCGCTAACCTTCAAACCGGATTTTCACAGCTTGCACCCCCTACCTGGCGCGCCAAAGAAGTCGGTGGAAACGACACCTATGGGACCACGGGGAATCCCTTCTACGGTCGGCTGGCGCGGGGTTGTGGAAAGAGCGGGTTTGAGGAATCCACACGGGAGATTTATCCAGGTTCGGGCCGCAAGTGATGTGTAACACCCTACTCCTGCTTAGCTTGGGTATATCTGGTGTTCTTGGACTAGCTACAAAGCGTGCCTGCTCGAAAAAGTCCGAATCCTCTCTCAGCATGCCGTGGGCCTCCTTTTATAGTCAAAAGGGGCTGCCACAGTGCCACACAGGAGGTGGAAAGTTGTACAGTAGTGGAGTCTATCTCCTGGCACCGTAGGACAAACGCATTTAATGCGCTGCCGACGTGCCCTTCTCACTTTATTGGGGACGACAAGGAAGCTCGTCCCACCTATCACTGCCTCACCTCGCTCTGACACGCGTCCGAGGTGACGAGGCGTGTGGCGCCATGCTGGCTGGCTGCTGAGCTGGTGCGGTGGCAGAGTCTTCACGAAGATCTGCATGCCACCACACAGGTGCTTGCTGAGTTGGCCTGGAAGCCGCACGTCGCCACACAGGTGCCTGCCTAGTTGGTGGGCTAGCAGTTGTGCGGGAACGACGGTGGAGAGTTGGCGGGTGTGGGCCTGGCCGTGGCCCCGCGGATGTCTTTGGCAAGAGTCTTGCCGGGGCCCCGGCAAGGGTCCTGCCGTGGCATCGTGGGCGTCCCCGGCAAGGGTCTTGCCGGGGGTCTCGTGGGTATCCTCGGCAAGGATCTTGCCGAGGATCTTCGTCTTCTGATTCTCATCTAGTCTTGTATGTTCTTGGTTTTCACAAAGATCTGCATGCCACCACGGAGGTGCCTCCCGAGCTTTGGTTCCAATGTGGTTGAGGACATCGGAACTCTTAGGCTCAGGGGTGGCAGCCTTGCTGGCGTTGGGCAAGTTGCCCCGGCAAGGTTCTTGCCGGGGCCGTGAAGGCCGCCCCGGCAAGGACCTTACTAGGGGAGTCTCACCTCACCCCTCAGCTCTTCATGCTTCTGGTCTTCAGCACGACTCTGGTAATCTTTGCTTCTTCTGCCCCGCCAAGCGTGGCCACGAGCGTGGGGCTGCGACTGCCCATGCACAAGTAAAGGGGTACAAAAAGGGACCCCTAGTTTTGTACACCGACACTTATATTTGTTTGAGGTTATCAAAAGCAACACATGATAATTAGTCCCAAAATGAAAGATATCCAAGAAGGATGTAATAAAAACTTTCATGAAGATCATTGGACAAAATAAACTTGATTCCTTGTAATATTTTTGAGATATGATGATGTGATATGTGAGTCGTGTTGATGAGTAATTATGCTTTAGTAAGAATATTAGTGTTAAGGTTTGTGATTCCCTATGCAAGCACGAAATTCAATAGTTATGCAATAAAATTACATCCTATTTGTGGTGCATTATTCGGTGTTAATTATGCTCAATGCTCGCTTATGAGATTATTCGTTTCTTGGTTGGTCGTTTCTCAATCTTTTGCTAGCCTTCATTTTGCACTAAGTATGATCACTACTTGTGCATCCAAAATCCTTTAAACTAGTTTTGCCACATGAGTCCACCATGCCTACCTATATGCGGTATTCTTTTGCCGTTCTAAGAAAATTTGTATGTGCCATCTCTAATTTTCAAAATAATTTCTCTTTTGTGTGCTCGTACCGGTCGCGAGGCGGTGAGGGGTGGCCAATATTTTCCATGCTAGATGTGTTATTCTCATGATGAGTGTTTATTCACTTGTCATTGCACGAGAGTAAGGCAAAGGTATCAGGGATGGCCAGTCACGAAATGAAAAATGAATTTACTTTATGTTGTCAAATAATAAATTGCTTGGAAAGTGTTGGTATGGAGGGCACCTGTGGATACGGTTAGCCATGGAAAGTGAAAGTGGTCAAAAAAGGAATACACTTTATTTTCTGTTTGGAAACGCCGATGATATATCTAGCATGGAAAGTGTTGGGAGCTCTAAGTCGTTTTCGTTGGTGGGAAAAGTATGCCTCTCAAAATGTTTTTATCTCTCAATTTTCTCTTTGAGCTCTAGCACCTCTACAAATCCCTACTTCCCTCTGCGAAGGGCCTTTCTTTTACTTTATGCAATTTTTATTTTTCATTTTAGTCTCCATCTTCTCTTATAAAGCACCAACTAGGAGGCACTATGATCGTACTTGAGCATTGGGTGTATCTAATATGCGAGTGTGTTTCATGAATGGATCAATGATTTAGCATGATGGGCTAGGGATAACTTATTTTAGCGTTGATATTTTGAAAGACATGGTTGCTTGTTGATAAGCTTGAGTATTTAAGTCTCATGTCAAAACTAGACTATTTCTTTGAACCATATAAAAGTCCAAATGTCCATGCAATAAAGAAAAGAATATGAGATGACGTGTTAGGCAGAATTCCACATAAAAAATTCTGCTTTTATCATTTACCTACTCGAGGACGAGCAGGAATTAAGCTTGGGGATGCTGATACGTCTCCAACGTATCTATAATTTCTGATTGTTCCATGCTGTTATATTATCATTCTTGGATGTTTTATAATCATTCTATAGTCCTTTCATATCAATTTATGGGACTAACCTATTGACATAGTGCCAAGTGCCAGTTGCTGTTTTTTGCATGTCTTTTACATCGCAGAAAATCAACATCAAACGGAGTCCAAACACCCAAGATGGGCCAGAGCAGCACCTGGGGGTGCCCTGAGGGGGGCACAACCCACCCGGGCGCGCTACGGGGCCCTGGCGCGCCCAGGTGAGTTGTGCCCACCTTGGTGGCCTCCCGCACCCCCTCTCTGCACTATAAATTCCCAAATATTCCGAAACCCTTCGAGATTAACCTAGATCAGAATTTCCGCCGCCGCAAGCCTCTGTAGCCACCGAAAACCAATCGGGAGCCCGTCCCGGCACCCTACCGGATGGGGGAGTCATCTCTAGTGGCCATATTCATCATCCCGGCGGCCACCACGATGAGGAGGGAGTAGTCCACCCTCGGGGCTGAGGGTTTGTACCACTAGCTATGTGTTTAATCTCTCTCTCTCGTGATCTATATCATGGGCTTTGTTAATATAGATGGATCATATGATGTTTCTCCCCTCTATACTCTTGTTGTGATGAATTGAATCTTTACCTTTTGAAGTTTTTTCATGTCAGATTGAATATTCAGATTTGAGAACACATGATGTATGTCTTGCGGTATGAATACTTGAGGTGACAATGGGGCATCATATTGATTCACTTGATATACGTTATGGCACTCAACTTGCGGATTCCCGCGGTGATATTGGGGTAATCTATGCATAGGGGTTGATGCACGTTTTTATTATCTTTTCTCCGATAGAAACTTTTGGGTCTCCTTGTAGTTCTTTGTGTGGATCGAGTATTATGAATATGAATTTGCTTTGGTGTTATTTTAGTACGAACTTGGCGGTGTACAAAACTAGGGGTCCCCTTTTGCACCCCTTTACTTGTGCGTGGGCAGACGTAGCCCCACACCCCTGGCCACGCTTGGCGGGGCAGAGGAAGGAAAGCCACAAGACAACTAGAGCAACACCAAGCCAGAAGCACAAAGGGCAGAAGGGCGAGGTGGACTCCCCCGGCAAGGCCCTTGCCGGGGTGGCCTCCACAGCCCCAGCAACAACCTTGCCGGGGCAACTTTCCCAACACTAGCAGAGCCGCCAACCTTTAGCCCAAGAGTTCCAACACCACCAACCACTTTGGAATCAAGGCTCGGGAAGCGCCTCCATGGTGGCATGCAGATCTTTGTGAAGACCAGAAGCATACAAGACTAGATGATAACCAGAAGACGAAGATCCTCGACGAGATCCTTGCCAAGGATACCCACGAGACGCCCAGCAAGCCCCTTGCCAGGGACGACCACGATGCCACGGCAAGACCCTTGCCGGGGCCCCATCAAGACTCTTGTCGAAGACGTTCGCGGGGCCGCAGCCAGGCCCACATCTGCCAAGAATCCACCACCATTCCCATGCAGCTACCAGCCCACCAACTAAGCGAGCACCTGCATGGCGACGTGCGGCCTCTAGGCCAACTCAGCAAGCACCTGCGTGGTGGCATGCAGATCTTCGTGAAGACTCTGCCACCGCACCAACTCAGCAGCCAACCAGTCAGCATGGCACAACACACCTTGTCAATTCAGATGCGCGTCGAAGCCAGGCGAGGCGGCGATATCTGGGACAAGCTTCCTTGCCGTCCCTGATAAAGCAAGGAGGGCACGTCGGCAGTGCATTAATTAAATGCGTTTGTCCTACAGTGCCAGGAGATAGACTCGACCACTGTATAGATTTCCACCTCCTGTGTGCCACTGTGGTAGCCCCTTTGACTATAAAAGGAGGCCCGCGGTTACTGAGGAAGGATTCAGACTTTTTGAACCCTGCACACTTTGTAGCTAGTCCAAGAACACCAGATAAACAGAAACTAGCAGGAGTAGGGTATTACGCATCACTTGCGGCCCGAACCTGGATAATCCCCCCGCGTTGATCTCTCAATCCCGCTCTTTCCACAGCCCGAGTCCACCAACCGTAGAGAAAGGGATTCCTCGTGATCCTGTAGGTGTCGTTTCCCCCGACAGATCTCTTGGTTAGATCGATCGGAAAGAATAGCTTCCGTTATTTTAGTACGAACTCTAGGATAGATCAAACGGAAAGAATAGCTTTGAGGTGGTTTCGTACCCTACAAACAATTTCTATCTTTTGTTCTCCGCTAATAGGAACTCGGGGGTGATTCTTTATTGAACTTTGAGTGATAATCATATGATCCAATTATATTAGTATTGTTGAGAGGTTGCACTAGTGAAAGTACGGACCCTAGGCCTTGTTTTTGAGCATTGTAATACCGTTTTTGTGCCCGTTTACTATTTGCTACCCTGCTGTTTTTATTTATTCAGATTATAAAAATATATTTCTACCATCCATATTCCACTTTTATCACCATCTCTTCACCGAACTAGTGCACCTATACAATTTGCCATTGTATTGGGTGTGTTGGGGACACAAGAGATTTCTTGTATTTGGTTGCAGGGTCGTTTGAGAGAGACCATCTTCATCCTACACCTCTCACGGATTGATAAACCTTAGGTCATCCACTTGAGGGAAAATGGCTACTGTCCTACAAAACTTTGCGCTTGGAGGCCCAACACGTGTTTACAAGAATAGAGTTGCATAGTAGACATCAATGACTTTGTTGATTTTTAATGTGTGCGTCGTCGCAAATTAGACAAAAAGTTTACCACAACATGTTGGTGCCATGTCATGACACAATGCCAAGTTTCATGATTTTTAGGCGAGTTTTGGATTTACGGGAATTTTAAAACCAAGTTTCTCGATGTTTCCAGCCGAGCCAAGACGCCTAAATGTTTGAATTCCATTCGCACTTCTTCCATGGGACCTAGAAATTCGCCCAAGTACACATAAATGATTTTGCAACTAACTTTTGTGCACTGGAGCATGTGCTTGTACTTCAAATTTGGATTATGTGCATTAAATGCCTGTAAAATCAATTAATGTATAAAAAAGGCCAAACAAACCCGGAATAATTCCAAAAGTTAGCGTAAAATTCCTATTTAGTCTAAGCTACCTGTGTAAAAAAAATCAAGGTGGGAGAAGGCAGTGTATGTTGTTTCGCACATGGAGGTGACACGTTCCCGCTCGGAACCACGAGCCTTCTTGAGAGAAGCTCCGGTTTGCAATAAGCTTATATCAAAGCTTGGCCCAATTCGGCCAACAAATTTCCCACATCATGTTGGTGCCATGTCATGACACCATGCCAAGTTTCATGATTTTCAAGCATGTTTTGGATTTAAAGGAATTAAAAAACCAAGTTTCTCAATATTTCTAGCTGAGCCACGATGCCCAGATGTTTGAATTCCATTCCCATTTCTTGCATGGGACCTAGAAATTCACCCAAGGACACACATGTGATTTTTTTTCAACCTAATTTGGTGCACTGGAGCATGTGCTTGTAGTTCAAATTTGAATTATTCACATTAAATGCCCATAAATTCAATTAATATATAAAAAGGACAAACGAACCCGGAATAAATCCAAAATTTAGCACGAAACTCCTACTTGGTCTATGGTGCCTGTGTAAAAAAATTATGGCGGGAGAAGGCAGTGTATGTTGTTTCTCACACGGAGGTGACACATTCCCTCTCGGAACCACACGCCTTTTTGAGAGAAGCTCCGGTTTGTAAGAAGATTATACCAAAGCTTGTCCCAATTCGGCCAAAAAATTTACGACAACATGTTGGTGCCATGTCATGACACCATGCCAAATCTTGATTTTTAGGCGTGTTTTGGATTTACAGGAATTAAAAAAACCAAGTTTCTCAATATTTCTAGCCGAGCCATGACGTCCAGATGTTTGAATTCCATTCCCATTTGTTGCATGGGACCTAGAAATTCGCCCAAGGATATACATGTGATTTTTCAACCAAGTTTGGTGCACTGGAGCATGTGCTTGTGGTTCAAATTTGAATTATGCACATTAAATACCCAGAAATTCAATTAATGTATAAAAAGGCCAAACGAACCCGGAATAATTCCAAAATGTAGCACAAAACTCCTATTTGGTCTAAGCTACCTATGTAAAAAAGTAAGGCAGGAGAAGGCATTGTATGTCATTTCACACACGGAGGTGACACGTTCCCTCTAGGAACCATGAGCCTTCTTGAGAGAAGCTCCGGTTTGCAAGAATCTTATACCAAATCTTGTTCTAATTCAGCCAAAAAATTTACCACAGCATGTTGGTGCCATGTCATGACAGCATGCCAAGTTTCATGATTTTCAGGCGTGTTTTGGATTTACAGGAATTAAAAAACCAAGTTTCTCAATATTTCCGGCTGAGCCATGACGCCCAGATGTTTGAATTTCATTCCCATTTCTTGCATTGGACCTAGAAATTCACCCAAGGACATACATGTGATTTTTCAACCAACTTTGGTGTACTGGAGCATGTGCTTGTGGTTCAAATTTGAATTATGCACATTAAATGCCCAGAAATTCAATTAATGTATAAAAAGGCCAAACGAACCCGGAAGAATTCCAGAATTTAACACCGCACTCATATAGTTCTATGTTGCCTCTATAAAAAATCAAGGGGGAGCAACGTATATCGTTTCGCACACAAAGGTGACATGTGCCCCCTCGAGAACCACGAGTCTTCTCGAGAGAAGCTCCGGTTTGCAAGAAGCTTATACCAAAACTTGTCCAAATGTGGCCAATTTTTTTATCACAGCATGTTGGTGCCATGAAATGACACCATGCCAAATTTCATGCTTTTGAGGCGAGTTTTGAATTTACAGGAATTTCAAATCCAAGTTTCCCAATGTTCCTGGCCGAGCCACGACGCCCAGATGTTTGAATTTAATTCCCATTCTTGTATGGGACCTATAAATTCACCCAAAGACACACATGTGATTTTTCAACAACTTTGGTGCACTGGAGCATGTGCTTGTAGTTCAAATTTGAATTATGCACATTAAATGCCTATAAACTCAATTAATGCATTAAAATGCGAAACAAACCCGACATAATTCCAAATTTAAATAGGACACTCATGTAGTTGCATGTTCACTGTATATAAATGTTCAAGCAATTCAAACACCATCATTTCCCTCCATAACACCATTTTGTCTTTCAAAACATAATGAAAAATCAGGTATACCACAAACAGTTTACTAGCAAGAATCATGTGGGATGTGATATAAAATATCTTGGAGCACTGTCTTGTCTGACTTACGCAGGAAGCTTCGTCGTCTATAGACTACAGCCCGCGCTTGAACCACACTTGCGTGCTAGTTTCTCGCGGCACCAAGCGTAATTTTTCTACCACCGCGGAAATATCTATCTCCCCGCCCCCTCCCTCCCAGCAAAAGCCACATTTCCACTGTCCGTCCTTGCTTTCCAAGTTCAAACCTTCACTGTTGCTTACTGGCAGCTCAGCCTCCTCACTGGCGACCCTTCTTGCAGTGCTGCCTCCTCGCCGATGACCCTTCTTCTTGTAGCTCCGCCTGCTCGCCGGTGACCCTTCTTCTTGCGGCGCAGCCTCCTCGCCGCCGACCCTTCTTCTTGCCGCGACCCCTCCTCGCTGCCGACCCTTCTTCTTGCTGCACGGCCTCGTCAATATGGTTAGCTAATCCATACCCCACCCAAACCATCTTCCTCCTTCCCTGTCCCACATGCCCCGACCAATGGCGCGACACCTTCTGGAGAAATCACTGGCCCCATCCTCCAACTAAGCGCCGCCCACAGCCATTTTGCATGCAGTATAATATGGAGCTCAGTAGCATCTGGCAGCGGAGAAGCAAATCGCGGCTGCACGCACGCACGAGGTCACTATGTCTGCCATGCGTGCTGACCGCCAGATCTTGGAGGAGCACCTCATCTTCGAGGCCACCGTCGACACCACCACGCGGTTGTCTACTTTAAAATACATTTCGTGCTATTTTCTCGAGGCCACCGCCAGTGCCTTCTAGTGATTTGTCCTCTATAATGTTAATATGCAATCTGATGTTCAGTTAACAGTTTGGTCCTCTGAAATGTAATGTTCAGTTAACAGTTTGGTAAAATAATTGTACATTTCGTAGTACCGTTCTCAAGCATTATTTGTTTTGTCAACTGTCTTATCTTCGAGTACATGTTTCTATTCTACAATGTCGTGCTCAGTTAATTGTTTTGGTTCATTTGGTCTGCTGTCCATTTAACTGTTTGGTTCAATTCTGCAATTTGATTTTCATGTGCTGTGGGTACAATTTTGTATTGTTATGCATGTGAGAAATAAATCAAATTTGACTGTACTCAATACATAATCTACTGATAGTATGGCAACTCTCAGTTAACCTAATCAAGATCTTCCTTATATGTGTTGCAGGGAAACAATGGGAGACACTGCGGTTTACCATCGAGGTTTGCTCATGCATGGTCCTTTCACTAATAGCACATTATTCTGGAGTTGCAGGAATCATTCTAATATTTAGGTTTCTTATAATTTGGTCTTGCACATGTAGGTCCTGCTGTCAGAGGCTTAGACCCACTATTCGACCCATTTTGCATATGGGGAAATGAGATGTCCATGAATATCAGTCAATTCAAGAAACTCGGAAAGATTGTTAGGATGAAGAAACTTGCGACGAATAACAGTAAGATCTTTGTTTGCACAACGAAGAAGATATCAGTCAACTATAGGATGGTACTAACTCTCTTACCTTGTTTTTACCCTTGCACCATTTCAAAATTTATAACAATGATTTATGCATTGTTTTCAGTACTTTTCAAAGCAGTTCACCGATGATTACCACTCAAACCACCTGCATGGTCAAGAGGCGAGGAAGGTATTCATTCAACACCCACGGTACAATATTGAAGTCTTCCTGAAGAGGACAAAGGTTGGGCGGGCAATTACCCATAGCCACTGGCCTAAAGTTGCTAGGACATTCAACATCACTGAAGGCTCAATATTTGCCTTCCGCTTCTGCAGTTTCCCATATGAGATTCATCTGTCGATTTACTTTGTATGATGCTACTTTCCAAAGGTTTTCGATGTTGCATGTGAAACCTGGTGCTGTTGTGTAATGGCGTAACTGAGTGCTGAAAAGCTATCTGATGTAATTCGATTATGAAATCCTGGTTGCCGTTATACGGATATGAAATATCTGGTGTGTTTTATAAGAAATATCAATTTGATTACTACATGGATTATCAATAATAGGCTAATTACCCTGCTTATTGGGGTTTTCTATTGCAGATGGTTACTCAGAAAACACTGTGGGCGATGAACTCAAACAACCCACACGGTTTCTAGAAAGTAGGCGTGTTGGATCAACTAACAATCACACACAGCTTCCGGCAGAGAACTGTTTGCGTTAGGCTAACTTGCACAAACGTTTCAGCACAAAAAACTGTGTGTGATATACATATGAATGGAAATGTTTTTCTGGGATTCACCGTGTGGGATGTACATACGAATGAAAGCGATTGGGTTTCGATGCCTCGCCCGATCGCACACGAGCTCATTTTCCCCCCGCCTGTGTGGCCGGAGGGCCTATCCCCGACGGTTTCTGGGTCGTGTGGGAAGGATCCCCTATCGCATACACTCACTAGGCGACGGTTTGAAACTCCATCGCGGAAAGGGGGTGAAAACCGTTTGTATAGCATGTCTCTGCACCAGTGATAAACTCAAAGTTCATCGGATCTAACAAACACAACGCAAAAAGAGTTACATCAAATAGATCTCCAAGAAACCATTGTATTGAGAATCAAAAAGAGAGAATAAGGCATCTAGCTACTGCCTACAGACCCTCAGGTCTCACGCATCATCGGAGAGGCACCAATGAGGATGATGAACCCCTCCATGATGGTGTCTAGATTGGATCTCGTGGTTCTGGAACTTGCGGCGGCTGGAATTGTGTTTCTTCTGCCCCTAGCGTTTCTGCAATATTCGGGAATTTATAGGGCGAAGAGGCGGTGCAGGAGACCCTCGTGGGCCCCACAACCCACCAGGGCGCGCCCTGGTGTTTTGTGGTCCCTACGGGCGTCCCCTCTGGTCCTTCCTTGGCCCCCATGTTATCTTCTAGTCCAAAAGAAATCTCCAAAAAGTTTCGCTACGTTTGGACTCCGTTTGATAGGGATATTCTGCGAAGTAAATAACAAGCAGAATACAACAACTGGCACTGGGCACTATGTCAATAGGTTAGTCCCAGAAAATGATATAAAGTTGCTATAAATGATTGTAAAACATCCAAGAATGATAATATAACAACATGGAACAATAAAAATTATAGATACGTTGGAGACGTATTAACATCCCCAAGCTAAATTCCTGCTCGTCCTCGAGTAGGTGATAAAAACAGAGTTTTTGATGTGGAATGCTGCCTAACATGTTCATCACATGTTCTTTTCTTTTGTAGCATGGACATTTGGACTTTTAGATGGTTCAAAGCAATAGTCTATATTTGACAAGATAACTTCAATACTCAAGCATATCGACAAGCACTCATGTCTTTCAAAATATAACACTAAAGAAAGTTATCCCCAGCCCATCATTGTAACATCCCAAATTTTGGAATGTTAATATAATTAATTGAATTGTTTGTTTGTTTGCTTGAGTGAATTAAACTTGAGTGAAATTTGAACCTTTTCAAAAACTTTTGAAAGAGAGGGAATAAAATGACTTTCCCCTTCTCCGGTAAATTCAAATTCATCCTATTAAAATCAATGAGAGAAGATGACATGACTTCTTCAACTATAAAGAATTTGAACGGAGTTTTGCAATTTAATTCTTTCAAATATTTGCACTTGCTTCTCTATTTTTCTTCCCCGAGAAATACCCCTAAAAAATAAATTCTTGCAAGCAAGAAAGAGCGGAGGAAAATGACCCTCCAAAATCAGGGGCATTTTTGAAAATATTGAGCCAAGAAAAAAAAACCAAAGTTTTTATTTAAAAATTATTTGCAAAAAGAAATAAAGCATTTAGGGATTTTCTGAAAACATTTTTTAAGTTTTATTTTGGCCGTGGAATAATGCTCATCATCTACATTTTTTTTTCTGATAATTTTAGTATATAAAAACTCTTTATTCCGAATTGATTTGATTTCCTTTTTATTGTTTTAGTTTCCTAATTTTAAAAATAGGAATGGAATCGTTTTTATTAGGAAAAATCTGGCCCATTAAGCACTTTCCTATTCTAGCCCAACAAGAGATCATCTCCTTCCTCTGTTTTCTCTCACGTTACAGAAGCTTTCCATATCCATGGAGGCAGGAAACTCCACCTTCCCGATCTCCCTCGTCTTTCCATCCCAGCGCCTCCCGAGACCGCCTATAAAACCCCTCCTCTCCTCGTTCCATTTTTCCCATCATCACGCCCCTCCTGCCCGTAGCCTTCTCTTGCCGTCCTCCTTTTCCTGCCTAGAACGCTCACCGGGAGCTCTCCTGGAACCTCCCCATCGCCTAGCGCCACCTCCCCAAGCGCCGACCCCCTCCTCCGCCACCCCCACCCTCGCTTGGCGACCTCGCCCCCTCGCCGAGCAGCCCTCCACATCGCCGTCTCCTTCCTGCAATCTCTGCCTCACGTCAGGTAACTCTGTTTTCGTTTTCAGATTTATTCCGTAGCAGATTTAGTTCCGTTCTTGTTTAGCTTATAACTTTTGATCTAGAAGTCCAATGATGCTGATTCTTTTTGCGTTAGATCACAATTTTCTTGTAGTTTCCAAAAATATATAATTTGTCTATGTTTGGATTTATAAAATTGAGTTAGATCAGATTTGAATTAAAGCTTGTTTTGCTTATTCGGGAGTTTAAAAATAGATTTTATTTGATTCTTTTTCTACTGATCACTAGTGATCATATTTACCAGTGGTAAAAACTTCAAAATTGTTTGAGTATTTTAGCTTATTGTTTCATGTAAAACAAATTCTGTTTTAGTTCTATTGAATTATAGCTACTTCTTTTCTATAGTTGTTTTTAAATTATTTTATTTTATATTTCAGAAAGTTTATGTTTGGTTTCTATTAGTTAAACAGTAGGTGTTCAACAAGTTTTTATATTTATTTTTATTTTGTTATCGCGAAATCAATTCAAGTTCGCTAATAACTTGCAATGGATTTTCTACTGTTTTAACTCCCAAATTGAAAATACTTTCAAAATAGCTTTATGAAAAAAATACTTTATTTTTTTGTCTTAACCAAATTTATATTTTATTCTCTGTTATTTTAGTGTTTTATTTTCCGTTAGACAAAACTATTTTTGTGAATGTTGTGAAAAAGACTCCCTAGTTTTATTTGAAGTTCCTTTGATTCTTATTCGCTCTCTCTTTTGTTTTGATTGTTAGTGTGAGTGCTTATGTGAATGATATGTTTGTTATATAGATTTCATCAGAGAGTGACGAGTAGTCTATCAAGTTATTTCTTGAGAACGATAATTCTTCTTCGTCAACATCACCAGGCAAGTTCACTTTGACCATGCTTTCTTACCTATGTTTTATTGCATTTAGTGGCACCTTTGCAACCACCCCTCAGTAGTGCTATTGAAATTCTTGTAGTTGAGTAGTATGCATGAGGTAGGAACCCTTCCCCCTGTTACCAAGCCCGGGACGATATTTTATTTTAATGCTACGCTATAGTAGACGGGGTTTGGTATGAGTGCTCGGGAGTGGTGTGAGAATGGAGGATTCTACGTCAATGACGACAACTCCATGATGGAA
This sequence comes from Aegilops longissima, assembly GCA_021605205.1. NCBI lineage: Eukaryota > Viridiplantae > Streptophyta > Magnoliopsida > Poales > Poaceae > Aegilops > Aegilops longissima. Next base: position 546,711,675 of record CM038682.1, read on the forward strand.
TCTGCAAGGACTGCATCTTCAAGACCTCAAGACTTCAAGACTCGAGACAGGATTTCAATACACACTCTTTGGGTGAAGGGCGGTTGTGGGCACCTGGAGAACCCAGTGGTTGGCGGGATGCATGGAGAAGCGCCATGACATCTTGCGGAAAGCTTCACCCAGACTCAAAGAGACGGAAGAATACTTCATGCCGGAAGCTTACGTGCAACCGCAAGTCATTATGGGCTCTGGCTTGGTTGACCCTAGTTGTGACTCTGGCTGGGACGGTACTAGCAGATGTAGAACTACGGTAGGATGGGTTGAGTACCGGACGGTGGTCGAGGAACTCTTTGGAAGACCATGTTTGGTCATCTTGTTCTCAAACATTCGAAGTGCGAGAGCGTAAAGAGAGGATCGAATCTTGCGGGTAAAGTGTACAAACCTCTGCAGAGGGTTATAACCTAATCGATTAGCCGTGTCCCCGGTTACGGACAATTTGAGCCTCTGGACTTGGATCTATCTCGGAACTCTCAACACCGGATTGATAACTTAATTGTGGGCAACTTATGTTGATTTTGGGCTATGAGACATCGGTTGGCGGAACCATGTCATGATAGAAAAGTCCATAGTATAGACTCCATTTATGCCTTTGATGTAGGTAAAATAAAACCAGCTTTTACGCAAACAAAAATTCAGATACAGAGCCACAAAGCCATGTTGCATATAGTATAGTTTTATCATCTGTTCTTTTTATTGTGATCTTGCCGGTACATTCAATGTACTAACCTACACGGCTGCAACGTATCATGTTGCAGATATTTCCTCGACAGTAAGAATTACGATCTGAGGTTACGGTCTACACTCAACCTGCCGATGGCGTTGATGGGACTCCACACCCGTTTGATTGTTTCCGCTGAGTATTATGAGGTATATATCATTTTCGTTATTTATACATGTGATTGCACTTTGATATATACATTGATGTCTTTGTGTGTGCAAACATCTTGATCCGAGGATGGCACAATAACACGTAGGCTTGACCGTCGAGGTCGGGCCGCTCTGAAATGGTATCGAGCACATGTTGACTGTAGGACGTGACCTAGAAATCGGAAAGCCCTAGGACAGGAAATCTCTAAAACTTTATTTTCAAAAGGATCCTTTACTCTCGTCTTTTCTGATTTTATCAAGTAGACCCTCTCACCTCAAATAGTTAGAATATACCCTTTTCCTTTTGAAGGATCAATCGAAGGCGCTCCAAGAAGGATTTGATATCGAGAGGCTGATGATCCTTTGAGTAAAGAGGATTTCTCCATTAGAAGCTACAACAAAGTGGAAGACTCAAGACTTGAAGGATCTGAAGAATTATTTGACCTTTAGAAGACCAAACCCCTGTTATACACCTACATTAGATGCGATGATTTGTGAGCTGTCATTTGTTTGATGTTTTCCGACAGCCCCAAAATAAAACTTGTTTCTTCAAAAACTATTGGTTGTATTGTGTGTATATCCCTCCCCATCTCTCTCATCTCACCCTAAAACCCTTGAACCCCATAGATGATGAATGAAGTTGGACTGATATTCTCTGGACCGAAGACTCAGCCGGAGGCAGAGCTATGGATGCAGAACATGGAAGAACACTTCGGGAGCAATTTGGTTTCAAGGAAGTATGAGGTCCAATACGCTCTTGATACTTTACGAAAGTGCTGCAACCTGGTGGAACATGCATCAAGCCATACAGGATTTAATGGAGCAAGAACTTGGGAGGAATTCAAGAAGACCTGTTGAAATCACGTCTTATCCGGAAACACAATGATGCACCAAGAAGTAAACCTTGTGCTGCAAGATTTGCGGAGAAATAGGACACACCAGGAGGAACACAAAGATGGATGCCCTCATTGTGAGGAGAAACACCCAGTGAGGAATGCCCAACTAGCGGTGACTTGCTTCTGTGTGAAGGAACCACCCACTACCCGGTGCAATGTCACATTTACTCCACGGTGCAACAAACTATTCAAGCGGGAAGATGGAATGAAAGAAGCCCTCAAGGAAGATCTAGAAGAACCAGTAATGATGAAAGTGTTGAAGACACGGATGGAGAAGGTCTCAACAGATTTTACTCAATGCCTGCTATTCATGTGGAGAAGAAGGACATTTTCACAAGATTGCACCAAGGAAAGAAAAGAGTATCCAGGATATTTCCGACAGCGAAGTGAAGTTTGACCCCGGAGATAGAAACTCGATCATTACAGAGAAATCCAGGAAGAGAAAAGGAAGGCAACCGAGAGCAACACAATTTTTGCAGAGAAGGACTTGAGTCATATCACCTGTTACAGGTGCAAGGATTTAGGTCATTACGCTAGTAAATGCCGGAAAAGAAACCAAGAATCCAAGGAGCCGCATAATCACAAAGAAGCCCTGAGACATGTCGGAAGTCATTTGTTTTCGCTGCAAGGAGGCAGGACATTATGCTATTAAATGTCCCGACAAGATGAAAGCTGGAGTTGAGTAGTTGGGATTTTGATATGGATAATAAGAGTAGTAGAAAGCAATTTCCTTTACATGAGCTCAATGAGTTGAGTTATGTAATAGATTTCTCAGAGTTTGTAATAGTTCATGACTCAATAAAGTTGTAATGTCACATGCTGAAAAGCTTTAAGGAGTTGTCATATTTTATCTTGGAAATTAATATTCTGGATGAACATGGAAGAAAGTGAGTTGTGATGCATAAACAGGAAATTGGAAATTGAGTTTGAAGTTTTGTTTGGATGATATGAATGTGTGCCCCAGGAGATATGTACCTTATTCTGAGCATCATATCTGATTCACAACTGCAGATGACGACCCTTTACGAGTCTTTCCTTAAAGGTCCGGAAACAATCATGACCCTGACAAGTGATCATGATTACCCGAAGATCCTGAAGGACATGATGAAGCATATTCACCTTGAAGGAGATGCATTCTACAAAGGCTACCCCTTCATGCATAAGGGAGTGGAACTTTGGTATGTGGAGGTACATCTCCACCATTTGAAAGGAGTTTGCCCAAAGAGGATGGGGCATTACTTTTTCATCTCACGTGTGCCACAAGCAACTTTCTTCGACGCTGTTCGTGAAGCAGCCATGGAAGCCATACGCCAGATCGGAGAAATACTTGAAGCAAGACTCCGTTATACTCAGGAATACCTAAGCGAAGTGCATGCAGAGATGATGAAGGAGAAGCTCAAGACCACCATGATGAAAAAGAAGATTGAAGATTTCAAGGCTCATGTCGCACACTTCCAGTGGGGCTGAAGAATCCTCGAGGAGGATAAATAAATAAAGTGGAAGTAATGTCTGACCATACCAAATCATGTGGGTGGCAGCATTTGTAACAAAGTACTTTTTGGAATTTGAATTTACAAAAATGATTAAGGATGTAATGAAAGATTGATATGAGATTAATGAGATTTTATGGATAAACTTGTGCACTTCTTTTGGTCATAGTACTCTATAAAGCCACAGGATCAATGAAGAAAGAAATGTGTTATCCATGACGGTCCATAGTAGGAAGCTGGACAAAATAAGTTGGAATTTTGCTTTTGATATGATGAAGAAACAGAGTACTACTGGATTTAAAGGAGGTGTAATATGGAACAAGAGAGTTACTCCAAGGATGAAGTTAAAGCTGCACTAGTGTTGAAGTGGGCCATAACCCACAGGCCCAGGATTTTGAAAGGAAACTGATATAACCTTGATAAAGGAATAAATTGGAGGAATCAGCAGTCCAATCAGCATACGTTTCGTAGGAGGTTACGCAAAAACCTGAGAGTGGTGAAGTAACGATAGATGTTTTGTTTGGCTTGCAGAAATCATGGAATTTACTCGAACCCAGTTCGAGAACAAGGGAAATTCTGCAATGCTTATGAGTATGCCCAAGTGTTAGAATACGTGATTCACTGTTTACGTATGTGGTAATGATTCAAGTACGGGATGGATTGGCCCCCATACCGAAGACTTCTATCATGGACTATCATATGTTGATGGAAAATCAGAGAGACTTGAAAAACTTAGAAGAGTGTCGACGCGATAAGCCATAAAACCATAAAATGGTAGGACGATGAAACCCCATTACAGGCAACCGTTGCCAAGCGTAGGTTATCTGGTGAGGTTCAACCAGACCCGTTTTCTGCAGGAGAAAACCATAAATTGTAGACCACCATGAGTGTTTCGATAGTTGTTTAGAATGGACACAGACCCATCAGCTAAGAAGATCCGGTCTCGGACGAACTTCAACTTTGACGAACCGACCCATGCTTTTGAGGAAAACTCTATGCTTGACGATGAAGAGCTTTAATGAAGGAGCTATTGTAAGATATGTGAAGAGACATACATTGTCAGCCCTCCGGAGGAAATATCTGAGTTTATTGGAACCATGACCTTGTTTTTAAGTGTGGTAGCACCCTGACCTTCGACCAAGACATTTGCTAGAAGACCCCAACCCTAACCTTTTCATGCTAGCCTCTTGAATCTCGAGGACGAGATTCATTTTAAGTGTAGTAGGTTTGTAACATCCCAAATTTTGGAATGTTAATATAATTAATTGAATTGTTTGTTTGTTTGCTTGAGTGAATTAAACTTGAGTGAAATTTGAACCTTTTCAAAAACTTTTGAAAGAGAGGGAATAAAATGACTTTCCCTTCTCCGTAAATTCAAATTCATCCTATTAAAATCAATGAGAGAAGATGACATGACTTCTTCAACTATAAAGAATTTGAGCGGAGTTTTGCAATTTAATTCTTTCAAATATTTGCACTTGCTTCTCTATTTTTCTTCCCAGAAATACCCTAAAAATAAATTCTTGCAAGCAAGAAAGAGCGGAGGAAAATGACCCTCCAAAATCAGGGCATTTTGAAAATATTGAGCCAAGAAAAAAACCAAAGTTTTTATTTAAAAATTATTTGCAAAAGAAATAAAGCCTTTAGGGATTTTCTGAAAACATTTTTTTAAGTTTTTATTTTGGCCGTGGAATAATGCTCATCATCTACATTTTTTTTCTGATAATTTTAGTATATAAAACTCTTTATTCGAACTGATTTGATTTCCTTTTATTGTTTTAGTTTCCTAATTTTAAAAATAGGAATGGAATCGTTTTATTAGGAAAAATCTGGCCCATTAAGCACTTTCCTATTCTAGCCCAACAAGAGATCATCTCCTTCCTCTGTTTCCTCTCACGTTCTGAAGCTTTCCATATCCATGGAGGCAGGAAACTCCACCTTCCCGATCTCCTCGTCTTTCCATCCCAGCGCCTCCCGAGACCGCCTATAAAACCCCTCCTCTCCTCGTTCCATTTTTCCCATCATCACGCCCCCTCCTGCCCGTAGCCTTCTCGCCGCCGTCCTCCTTTTCCTGCCTAGAACGCTCACCAGAGCTCTCTGGAACCTCCCATCGCCTAGCGCCACCTCCCCAGCGCCGACCCCTCCTCCGCCACCCCCACCTCGCTTGGCGACCTCGCCCCCTCCGAGCAGCCCTCCACATCGCCATCTCCTTCCTGCCATCTCTGCCTCACGACAGGTAACTCTGTTTTCGTTTTCAGATTTATTCCTGTAACAGATTTAGTTCCGTTCTTGTTTAGCTTATAACTTTTGATCTAGAAGTCCAATGATGCTGATTCTTTTTGCGTTAGATCACAATTTTCTTGTAGTTTCCAAAATATATAATTTGTCTATGTTTGGATTTATAAAATTGAGTTAGATCAGATTTGAATTAAAGCTTGTTTTGCTTATTCCGGGAGTTTAAAATAGATTTTTATTTGATTCTTTTTCTACTGATCACTAGTGATCATATTTACCAGTGGTAAAAACTTCAAAATTGTTTGAGTATTTTAGCTTATTGTTTCATGTAAAACAAATTCTGTTTTAGTTCTATTGAATTATAGCTACTTCTTTTCTATAGTTGTTTTTAAATTATTTTATTTTATATTTCAGAAAGTTTATGTTTGGTTTCTATTAGTTAAACAGTAGGTGTTCAACAAGTTTTTATATTTATTTTTATTTTGTTATCGTGAAATCAATTCAAGTTCGCTAATAACTTGCAATGGATTTCTCTACTGTTTTAACTCCCAACTTGAAAATACTTTCAAAATAGCTTTATGAAAAAAATACTTTATTTTTTGTCTTAACCAAATTTATATTTTATTCTCTGTTATTTTAGTGTTTTATTTTCCGTTAGACAAAACTATTTTTGTGAATGTTGTAGAAAAAGACTCCTAGTTTTATTTGAAGTTCCTTGATTCTTATTCGCTCTCTCTTTTGTTTTGATTGTTAGTGTGAGTGCTTATGTGAATGATATGTTTGTTATATAGATTTCATCAGAGAGTGACGAGTAGTCTATCAAGTTATTTCTTGAGAACGATAATTCTTCTTCGTCAACATCACCGAGCAAGTTCACTTTGACCATGCTTTCTTACCTATGTTTTATTGCATTTAGTGGCACCTTTGCAACCACCCCTCGGTAGTGCTATTGAAATTCTTGTAGTTGAGTAGTATGCATGAGGTAGGAACCCTTCCCCCTGTTACCAAGCCCGGGATGATATTTTATTTTAATGCTACGCTATAGTAGATGGGGTTTGGTATGAGTGCTCGGAGTGGTGTGAGAATGGAGGATTCTCGTCAATGACGACAACTCCATGATGGAATCTGCAAGGACTGCATCTTCAAGACCTCAAGACTTCAAGACTCGAGACAGGATTTCAATACACACTACTGGGTGAAGGGCGGTTGTGGGCACCTGGAGAACCCAGTGGTTGGCGGGATGCATGGAGAAGCGCCATGACATCTTGCGGAAAGCTTCACCCAGACTCAAAGAGACGGAAGAATACTTCATGCCCGAAGCTTACTGTGCAACCGCAAGTCATTATGGGCTCTGGCTTGGTTGACCCTAGTTGTGACTCTGGCTGGGACGGTACTAGCAGATGTAGAACTACGGTAGGATGGGTTGAGTACCGGACGGTGGTCGAGGAACTCTTTGGAAGACCATGTTTCGGTCATCTTGTTCTCAAACATTCTGAAGTGCGAGAACGTAAAGAGAGGATCGAATCTTGCGGGTAAAGTGTACAAACCTCTGCAGAGGTTATAACCTAATCGATTAGCCGTGTCCCCGTTACGGACAATTTGAGCCTCTGGACTTGGATCTATCTCGAACTCTCAACACGGATTGATAACTTAATTGTGGGCAACTTATGTTGATTTTGGGCTATGAGACATCGGTTGGCGGAACCATGTCATGATAGAAAACTCCATAGTACAGACTCCATTTATGCCTTTGATGTAGGTAAAATAAAACCAGCTTTTACGCAAACAAAAATTCAGATACAGAGCCACAAAGCCATGTTGCATATAGTATAGTTTTATCATCTGTTCTTTTTATTGTGATCTTGCGGTACATTCAATGTCTTGACCTACACGGCTGCAACGTATCATGTTGCAGATATTTCCTCGACGAGTAAGAATTACGATACAGGGTTACGGTCTACACTCAACCTGCCGATGGCGTTGATGGGACTCCACACCCGTTTGATTGTTTCCGCTGAGTATTATGAGGTATATATCATTTTACGTTATCTATACATGTGATTGCACTTTGATATATACATTGATGTCTGTGTGTGCCAAAGATACTGATCCGAGGATGGCACAAGAATACGTAGGCTTGACCGTCTGAGGTCGGGCCGCTACAATCATGCTCAATCATTGATCCATTCATGAAACACACTCGAATATTAGCTACATCCAATGCTCAAATACAACCATAGTGCTCCCTAGTTGGTGTTTTATAAGAGAAGATGGAGACTCAAATAAAAAATTTGCATAAAGTAAATAGAGAGGCCGTTCGCAGAGGGAAGTACGATTTGTAGAGGTGCCAAAGCTCAAAGCTTAAATTGAGAGATAAAAATACTTTGAAAGGCATACTTTTCCCGTCAACGAAAACGACCGAGTAGTTCCCAACACTTTCCATGCTAGATATATCATAGGCGGTTCCCAAACATAAAATAAAGTTTATTCCTTTTTCCACCATACTTTCACACTCCACAGCTAGCCGTATCCACGGGTACCGTCCATACCAACACTTTCCAAGGAATTTATTATTTGACAACATAAAGTAAATTTCTTTTCATTTCGGGACCGGGCATCCCTATTACCGCCATACTCTCATGCAATGACAAGTGAAAAAACACTCATCTTGAGAATAACACATCTAGCATGGAAAATATTGGCCACCCCTGCCGCTTCATGAGCGGTACGGGCACACAAAAAGGAAATTCATTTTGAAAATTAGAGTTGGCATACAAATTTACTTAGAACGGAACAGTAATACTGCATATAGTTAGGTATGGTGGACTCATATGGCAAAACTAGGTTTAAGGATTTTGGACGGACAAGTAGTATTTCTACTTAGTACAAGTGGAGGCTAGCAAAAAGATTGAGAAGCAACCAACCAAGAAACGAAAATACTCATAAACAAGCATTAAGCATAACTAACACCAAATAATGCACAATAAGTAGGATGTAATTTTAGTGCCTAACTATTGACTTTCGTGCTTGCATAGGGAATCACAAACCTCAACACCAATATTCTTACTAAAGCATAATTACTCACCAACATGACTCATATATTACTATCATCATATCTCAAAACTATTACAAAGAATCAAGTTTATTTTGTCCAATGATCTTCATGAAAGTTTTATTATATCCGTCTTGAATATCTGTCACTTTGGGACTAGTTTCATATATTGCAATTGCAATTGCTTTTGATAAGCTCAAACAAATTTAAGTGAAGAACATGAGCATAAAGATTTTCTTCTCCAAAATAATATAAGTGAAGCATGAGAGAATTTCTTCAAAAATTTACTTACTCTAAGCATGAGAGTATTTCTTCCAAATATTAAGGCACACCGTGCTAAAAAACATATATGTGAAGCTCTAGAGCAATTCCATAGCTCAAAAAATTTAAGTGAAGCATAAAGAGCAATTCTAACAAATCATAGCATAATTTTGGCTCTCTCAAATAGGTGTGTCCAGCAAGGATACTTGTGAAAACTAAAAAGCAACACAAGCAAAGACTCATATAATACAAGACGCTCCAAGCAAAACTCATGATATGTGACGAATAAAAATATTGATCCAAGTAAAATACCGATGGTCGTTAGAAGAAAGAGGGGATGCCTTCCAGGGCATCCCCAAGCTTAGTTGCTTGGTTATCCTTGAATATTAACTTGGGGTGACATGGGGCATCCCCATGCTTAGGCTCTGGGCACTCCTTATTCCTTCATCCATTGTGATCTCATCCAAAACTTGAAAACTTCAATCACACAAAACTTAACAAAACCTTCATGAGATCCGTTAACATAACAAAGCAAATCACCACTCTACGTGCTGTTGCAAATCCATTCATATTTTATTATTGCATTATACCTACTGTATTCCAACTTTACCATGGCTTATACCCTCCAATACAATCCGTAGATTCATCAAAATAAGCACACAATGCAACGAAAATAGAATCTGTCAAAACCAGAATAGTTTGTAGTACTCTGGACTCTAACCATAGTTCTGTCACTCCACAAATTTTGAAAACTTAGGGCAACGTAGGAAATTTATATATCAATCTTGTGTAAAAAATTCAGAATTTTTTGTCGCTTATGTGATTTAGAAAAAATTCTGCTACCGGACGCAAAAGTTTCTGTTTTTCAACAAGATCAAATCAACTATCACCCACCATGATCCCAAAGGCTTTACTTGAAACAAACACTAATTAAAACATAAAACTCACAATCATAACAGAGGCATAATTGTGGAAACACTCAAGAATAGAAATAAAAGGGCAAAAATAAATTTGATTCATTTGGTTGCCTCCCAACAAGCACAATCGTTTTACACCCCTAGCTAGGCATAATGCATAAATTCAAGTGTTATCATCTTTAGTTTTTGATCCATAGGATTCCCTCACGAATCATTCATATGGTGGCCTAATTCTTGTTTTAGATAAGTGTTTAATACCCTTCCTTAGTGGAAATTGAAATTTAACATTGCCTTCTTTCATATCAATGACGACACCTATAGTGCGTAAAAATGATCTACAAAGTATAATTGGAGACAACGGATTGCAGTCAATATCACTAACAATAAAATCTATGGGAACATAGTTCCTATTTTCAAGAATAAGAACATCATTAATTCTTCCCAAAGGCTTTTTAATAGTAGAATCCGCCCAGTGCAAATTAAGAGAACATTCTTCAATATCGGTAAGACCTAGCACATCACATAAAGATTTCGGAAATGTGGAAACACTACCCAAATCACATAAAGCAAAGCACTCATAATTTTTAATCTTTAATTTGATGGTAGGTTCCCACTCATCATGTAATTTTCTAGGAATTGAAATCTCTAATTCCAACTTTTCTTCTAAAGCTTTCATCATGGCATATACGATATGTTTAATAAAAGCTTTATTTTGTTCATAAGCATGTCGTCAATTTATCATGGATTGCAACAAAGAAATACATTTATTCAAAGAACAATTATCATACTTAAAATCTTTGTAATCCAAAAGAGTGGGCACATCACTAGTAAAACTTTTGACCACTCCAAACCCACTTTTATCAATGTTCTCGTCAAGATTTTCACCCTCCAAATTATCAAGACGCCCTCTAGCTAAAGTTGACTCTTTAGTCCCTATATCATCCGTTTTAATTTTACTAAATGAGGAATCAATAGCAGAAACACCAATCACTTTAACATCTTCATCGTTTTTATGAATGCAATCACTAGAAAACGCTCTTTCTAAAAATTCTCGTTTAGCTCTAAGAATAGCGGTTCTTTTCTTACTTTCATCCATAGAAACATATAAAGCTTTAATTGATTCATTAATATAAACCTAGGTGGGAAATTTTGAATCTTGAGATTTTTTACATCATGGGAAATTCTATCAATGCTTGTAGACATATCATCAATCTTATTCAACTTTCCTTCTATTGTAGTGTTGATAAATTTTTGAGCATTGATAAATTCTTTAATATTATTCTCAAGATCAGAGGGGTTCCTATTATTATTGTAAGAAGAAGTACCATAGTAATTACCATAATTATTAGAGGAATTTCCAGGAAAAGGCCTAGGATTAAAATTACCTCTATGAGCATTGTTATTAAAATTGTTTCACGAGAAAAAATTCACATCTACGGGATCACTATTTTTCTCACTCAAAGTACACAAAGGCACATCATTCAGATCAATAGGAGCACTTTTACTAGCAACCAATTTCATAAGACCATCAACTTTTTCACTCAAAGTAATAATTTCTTTGACCAAATAAACTTTTTCACTAGTAGGTGCTCTTTCGGTATGCCATTGTGAATAATTTGCCATGATATTATCTAGAAATTAGTAGATTCACCCAAAGATTTCTAGAAACAAAATTCAATCCCGCATAAAAATTTTGTATGATCATCCAAAGATTTAAACCATGAGTAGGACAATTTCTTAGCATCAATTTCATTCTTTCCCAAGATTGTGCAAAATGTTAATGCTCAAGTTGCTTGAAATTCATGATTTGATTTCTAAGGGAAATAATTTTCGCGGGCGGAAAATACTTAGTAATAAAAGCATCCTTGAACTTATCATAAGAATCAATAATATTGCGGGCCAAAGAAGAAAGCCACATATTTGCACGATCCCGCAAGGAGAAATAAAATAATTTCAACTTTACAATATCATTGTCCACATCTTCTTTTAGTTGGCATATCACACAATTCTATGAAATGTGTTTAGATGGGACGCGACATCCTCATTAGGTGTACCGGAAAATTGATCTTTCATAACAAGATTCAACAAAGCGACATTAATATCAGAAGATTCCGCACTAGTGGCGGGAGGAGCAATCGGAGTGGAAATAAAATCATTATTATTGGTATTGGAAAAATCACACAATTTGGTATTTTCTTGAGACATTGTGACTACGCAAACAAGATTGCAAGCAAAAAGATAGGTCTGACGAGAAAAATGCAAACGAAAAAGAAGGTGAACAAAAAGGCAATTTTTTGTGAAGTGAGGGAGATGAAAACGATACGCAAATGGCAAATAATGTAAATTGCAAGGAGATGAGATTTGTGATTAGGAACATGATAGATGTTAATGATGTCTCCCCGGCAACGGTGCCAGAAATTCCTTTTGACGCGGCTTGAGACTGCGTCGATATTTCCCCAAAGAGGAAGGGATGATGCAGTACAGCTACGGTAGGTATTTTCTTAGTTATGAAACCAAGGTATCAATCCAGTAGGAGAACCAAGTAACACTATGTAAACAGTACCTGCACACAAAGAACAAATCCTCGCAACCCAACGCCTAAGAGGGGTTGTCAATCCCTCCTCGGTAAAAAGATAGATTGGTTTGTATGTGTTTGGATAAATAGATCTTGATAAAACACGAAATAAAAGATGCAAATAAAAAGTGCAACAAAGTATTTTTGGGTTTTTGGAACAATAGATCTTAAAAGAAGTACGGTCAAAAATAGATATTAAAGCAATATGATAAAAGATAGACCGGGGGGCCATATATTTCACTGGTGGCTTCTCTCGAGAAGATAACACACGATGGGTAAACAAATTACTGTTGGAAATTAATAGAAGATCGAATAATTATGACGATATCCAAGGCAATGATAAATATATAGGTATCACGTCCAAGATTAGTAGATCTACTCCTGCCTGCATCTACTACTATTACTCCACACATCGACAGCTATCCAGCATGCATCTAGTGTATTAAGTTCATGGAGAAACGAAGTAATGCAATAAGAACGATGACATGATGTAGACAAGATCTATTCATGTAGGAATAGACCCCATCTTGTTATCCTTAATAGCAATGATACATGCGTGCCTCGTTGCCCCTTCCGTCACTGGGAGAGGACACCGCAAGATCGAACCCATCACAAAGAACCTCTTCCCATGGCAAGAAAAATCGATCTAGTTGGCCTAACTAAACCAAAGATTCAAAGAAGAAACACGAGGCTATAAATAATCATGCATATAAGAGATCAAAGAAAACTAAAATAATATTCATGGATATATATCTGATTCTAAACTCAAAGTTCATCGGATCCCAACAAACACACCACAAAAAGAGTTATATCAAATAGATCTCCAACTTCTCAACTATGCCAGAGCCCATAAGGGCTTGTGGCTGCACACGGAAGTTTCTAGCATGAACAATCTTATGATCCCTTTGATCCTGGGTGGCGAACCATAGGAAAATCACACAGATACCCTGAGATCTCCTTTGACAACACTGGATTCCCCAGGTGTCTGGGCAAGCCACGGGTATCCCCAGGGTGCCCCAACCAATCCACCCAGATGTGTGTTAAAGTAGCCACCTTAAGTTTCCCTTAATTATAAATAACTCTCGCATCTTTCATGAATCTCACATACCAATCCACGTCTAAGAGCATAGCAAAGCAATATAAGCATAACGTATAAACCCAAGTTTGAATGAAGGACAATAGGTTCCTACCTCATCAACTACTTCCCAATACCCACATGTTATCAAAATCCTACTCATGCAATGTTTGAGGGTTGAAACTAATGCATAAAAACTGGGTATGAAAGGGTATGATCAAAGTGTGAACTTGCCTTGTACTGTCGATGAAGATGATTCGCACTCATAACTCCTGATAGTTCTACTCGTCACACTCCGTTCAATCTATCGTAAGCAAGCAATAGTAACCACACATAAGCAATCATGCAAAAGAATCAAAGAAAAGAACTCGGAAAACTTCAAAAACAGGCAATTAACTCTTGTAGCAGAAAACAATTTCTAACTGTACCAAAATTAGGTGGGTTTGGTCTTATCAGAAAGTTTAGGTCAAGAGCTTCAATTAGAAAAAAGAATCAATTAAATCGGAGTTGTAAAACTCGATTTATGACAAAAAGAAGTTTAAATTCAAATCTGTTTGAATTCAAAATTTAACATTTAAAAAAAATATGTTTAAGTTGGTTATCTGAACGGAGGGGATCAAGGCGAATATTTTGGCATTGGTTTCACTGGATTTGGATAAACGAGCAAAAAGTAACAAGCGTTTAAAGATCAGGGGCTAAACTGTAAATAAACTAATTACATCTAAGTCCTTGGTCGAAATTAAAGCAGAAAAAACAACCTAAGAAATGAAAGTTCACTATGGGAGACCAACGAACGAAAACATTCGCTACAGAAGCTACACGAATGAATGTTCGCTAAATAGCTGGTAAACCGAGTTTTTCAGAAAATCCGAAGAAAACCTAACCCTAATAAATAAACCCGGCCGGGCGGCGGTTATACCGGTTCGCGGCAGTTTTCGACGAGAAAACCAGCGGCGGTGGCGGTTTTCGAGGTCGGTCGAGCAGTGCGCGCGCAGCGAAGCGCTGGACGGCGGCGGACGACAGCAGCGGCGGCGGGGCCATGCAATGAGGCGGGCGGGCGGGCGGCGGCGGCGGCGGCGGCGGGTGGCGCTGGGCGAGCGAGGTGCGGGCGGTGATGGTGGTTTCAGCAGCGGCGGACCGATGTGGCAACGGCGACTCCGAGGATGAGAGGGAGAGAGCCGGGGCGCGGCTTAAATAGGAGGTCGGGGGAGGCGCGAGGCATGGAGGAGGGGTCAAGGAGAGGCGACGGTGGTGTCCGCTTGTGGGACGGCGGCGACGTGAGTCGGGGGCGCTCGGGACTCCGTCCCGAGGTCGAGGGCGAGCGGCGCAGGGTGCGGGGCCGACTGTGCTGGGCGCGGCCCAGTTCGGTCGGTCTGTACCCCTTTTTTAAAAAAATAGACAGTCAAAGGAATAAAATAAAATAAAATAAAAATATAATATAATAAAGCATATTATATATCAAAATTTTTAGAAAAATATTTTTTTATGACATGAACATTTTTCTAGCGTCAAATAAAATCCACAGAAATTGAAACAAAACAAACATTGCTACTCCTGCAATAAAACCCAATAAAAATCATTATAAAAATACCAAAATGATTTCAAATTTATTTCTCCCCAATTTTCTACTGTAGGGAATCATTTTACCCTAATTTCCATATATCTTATTTTGGAGAAAAATAATTTGAATAAAACCCAAATAACTCCAAATTGAAAATAATTTCAAAGGGACTTCAAGTTTGATTCTTTGAAACTTCCAACTCATATTTCATATGATTTGAAGAAGTCATTTTATCTTCCCTTATGAAATCATTGAATTGCATAAAGTTTCTGAATGTGAAATATTTCCAAATGGAGTTCAAATCTTTTCAAAACCCTTTTCATTTATTTAAATGGAAGAAGTCATATCATCTTCACTCTAGGGTTTTATGATGAAATAAATTTGAATTTATGGAAATCATAAATGCAAGGTGAAAGTTTTTGGGGAAGTCATTTTATTCCCTCTCATTTAACTTTCAAAAAGTTCCAAATTTCACTCAATTTCACACAAGCAACCACACCACAATTAAACAAACAATCAAAACTATTCATTTAATATAACATTCCAAAATTAAGAATTTTGGGATGTTACATCTTATCTTACTTCGTTAAATGTGCAAAAAAGGTATGGCCACAATACATACTGTTTTATTTAAACATTTGGATTTTTGCACGTGTAATGGTCCAAATTTGATGGTCAAGGTAGGATTCCCTTACTTTGGTCTAAATTTCTTGTATGAGAAATATGTGTTGATGTCAAGATTATTATTTCTCCAAAGTCTCTCTAAATAGTGTCTATAGAGAATCCATGACACACGTGTTTCTGGCATTATGAATCATTCAGATACCATCAAAAGCACCACTCACCTGGGATACTATAGATTGAAAAATGTTTCTACTTAATGTGATTTCTCCCCTAATTTTTACATTTACTACTGGATTCTGGCAGTTGGGGATCGAATCAGTCTTGGTTGCGGGAGGATTTTACCTGTTAACTAGTCTATTTCCCTAAGGTGAGTTGGTACTATGTGTGACTGATTACACCTTAGTACATTGCATAAGGGTATTTGCATGTGGGAGCAAGGAGAAAACCATAATTTCAGGAATAGTGTCCCCACATAAGAAACAATGATCATGCATCCATTATCCAGGTCTGTCCAAAATTCCATATGCATTTGATTATATTTTTACATGAACTCTAGATTGAGGTATGGCTAACAAACATTGAAAGAAGATAGGAAATACTTCAATGAAACATTATGCATTTGTTTGTATGCTTCGTTTAGAAATCATTCTATTTTGTCACTTTAAACCTATGGAAAGTTGCTACTGCATACCAGATTTATTTCCTGTATTTACCTTTCCTTCATGTTTTTGGGCTATAAGTTATTCAGTTTGTACAGTCTATTTTAACTAACTGTGCTATTACCCTCATTTATTCCCTTGTAACTCATTCTTTCATGTGAATTATTTTGTTGTAAGGAAAATAAAATGTTTTCTACATTCGATATTGTCAACCATGGATTTTCTTCTGTAGTGTGGTATATCATGTGGAGATGTTTTTGTCCGGCAATGCTGGGAGGGTCTTTGCTATAGGGATGAGAAAATTTTGAGCTCAAGAGAAGAGGTGCATGCGCAAATAGAAATGACATGCCAAAGGAGTAACCAACACATGCATTCATAAAGGATGTGGCAACCTACGGTAAGTCAGTGCCATTGGAGGTAGCCATGGCAGATGATCAATGTATGTTGTTACATTGATCTGAGATGTACATATTGTTTTTGAATATGTTCAAATAGAGTTTTTCGTATTTAATACTTCCATTTCAAAATTGATATTCTTCGGGTACTGAAATTAAGTGTGATTGAAATATCAGGGTTACCTTTCAATTATTTTCATATGGATATACTTTTTGGTACTTAATTTTATCAAATTTGTAGTGTGGTTCGAGCTGTATTACGACTTCTGTGTTTTAGAGAAGGGACATTTATTTGTGTAACATAGAAAAAGTAGGAATATTCTTTTCCTTTTTTTGAAAGTAAGAGCATTTACTATTGTCGAGGTCCCTTGCGTGTTATTCTCTTGGGTGAAGTCTGGCTTTGCTTGTGAATCTTATTTTACTGGTTAGATGAAAGGCACCTTTTGATCATTGTTCTCTGTTATAACATTTTGTGCCCCATGCATTATGTGTGGCGGTGACCAAGTCAACTTGGGTTGCCAAAAAGTCATGTGCAATCGTATAATGCAGCAGGATGTTGTTCCTCAAGAATTTTTCGCAACTATCCTAACCATGTCCAACATTCTGAAGCTTGCTAATGGAAAATAATTCACAGTCATGCATGCCTTACAAACTAGGCATGCTCATGGCTGATGACCTCTTTATTTTGCAACACAAATGGTAAATTAGTCTTTTAACATATGTGATAGATATTGCATGTCCTAAACAATCGTGGCCTAGGATTGCATTTTTTGGTTCTTGATACGACTAATGAGGATAGGCCTGATTTCTGACAAGAAAAGCAAATGGTGAGGTACGTTCATTGTTGTTTGATTTTCTCACTGTCTGTCACGCCCAAGATGCGACCCTATCCTAAAGGAACTCGAAGGTCCCACCAAGGATAGAAGCGCATCTTGAAGACGCTTTTGCAAGGTGGATATCATTACATCAACATTACATAATAGATGGGGATACATACATAAGGCACAAATGCCACAAGAATACATCAACATCATATATAAGATCAACATCCCACTACGGATGAAACATAAACAGAAACTCAAACAATATCCACCCTGCTAGCCCAGGCTGCCGACTGGAACCTATCCCCGATCAAGAAGAAGCGGAAGAAGAACTCCAATACAAGCAAACATCGCTCTCACGTCATGATCATCGCAAACCTGTACCTGCAACTGGTGGTGTAGTAATCTGTGAGCCACAAGGACTCAGCAATCCCATTACCATGGGTATCAAGACTAGCAAAGCTTAATGGGTAAGGAAGGAGTAAAGTGGTGAGGTTGCAGCAGCGACTAAGCATGATATGGTGGCTAACATACGCAAATGAGAGCGAGAAGAGAAACAAAGGAACGGTCGTCAACTATTAATGATCAAGAAATGATCCTGAACTCCTGCCTACGTCAAACATAACCCAGAAACCGTGTTCTCCTCTCGATCAACCCCGAAAAGAGACACTCACGGTTACGCACACGGTTGGTATATTTTAGAAGAGTTTACTTCAAGTCTACTACAACCGGATATTAACAAATTCCCATCTGCCACATAACCGCGGGCACGGCTCTCGAAAGTTTATACCCTGCAGGGGTGTCCCAACTTAGCCCATGATAAGCTCTCGCGATCAACGAAGGATATTCTTCTCCCGGAAGACCCGACCAGTCTCGAATCCGGCTACAAGACATTTCGACAGAATAAAACAAGACCAGCAAGACCGCCCGATGCGCCGACAATCCCGATAGGAGCTGCACATATCTCGTTCTCGTGGCAACACCGGATGAGACTAGCTACGAGTAAAACCAGCCCTCAAAGTTGCCTCAAGGTGGCCCAAGATGCAGCTCGGTTCGGACCAACACTTAGAGAAGCACCGCCCGGGGCTAAATAAAGATGACCCTCGAGAGAGCGACTCCCAAGGGAAAAGTAGGTGGTGGTGAGGCAAATGGTAAAACCAATGTTGGGCCTTGCTGGAGGAGTCTTATTCAAAGCAAACTGTCAAGGGGGTCCCATAAATCACCCGACCGCGTTAGGGACGCAAAATCCGGGAACATAATACCGATATGACGGAAACTAGGGCGGCAAGAGTGGAACAAAACACCAGGCATAAGGCCGAGCCTTCCACCCTTTACCAAGTATATAGATGCATTAATTAAATAAGATATATTGTGATATCCGAACAAGTAAACATGTTCCAACAAGGAACAACATCTCCATGTTCCAACAAGGAACAAGCTTCATCTTCACCTGCAACTAACAATGCTATAAGAGGGGCTGAGCAAGGCGGTAACATAGCCAAACTACGGTTTGCTAGGAAGGGTGCAAAAGGTTAGAGGCTGACATGGCAATTTGGGAGGCTTGAGGAACAAGTGATAGGTAGCGCAGCATAGCGATAGAACGAAACAACTAGCATAGCAATGATAGTAGTGAGATCCAGGGTAGCGGTCATCTTTGCCTGAAATCCCGCAAGAAAGAAGAACGAGTCCATGAAGAAGATGAATCCACGAGGACGAACCAAGCGTAGAGGAACGAATCCTCACGATCGCAACGAAACAGGAACCACTACTAGAAAAAGGGCTATAGATGGGATTGACACTAATGGCGCACCAGACAGTTGGTGCGCCATTAGTATATACTAATGGCGCACCACCTGCTGATACGCCATTAGAGTTGAAACTACTAGTGGCGCACCAGGCAAAGGGTGCGCCATTAGTATAAAAAAAAATTGAACTAGTGCGCCCGTCCAAACATACTAATGGCGCATCCAAATAAAGTGCGCCATTAGTAGTTGTAACTACTAATGGCGCACCCGTCCGAAAGTGCGCCACTAATGTTGTTTTTTTATTATATTTTTATTCCTTTTTTTGCAATACTACTAATGGCGACTGATCAACCATGCGATATTACTAGTTTAAACTAGTAATGGCGCATCATGGATCGATCGCCATTAGTATTTTTTTGCAAAACTACTAATGGCGCACCGCCGGAAAGGTGCGCCATTAGTAACCTAGATTACTAATGGCGATTTAGTGCTGGTGCGCCATTAGTAAGTGGGCAGCAACAAGATATTTTGGAGAGCCTCTCCTACCCACACTCACTTTCTCCCCACTTCATTCTCTCCACCTCCTCCTTGTCTCGGTGCCTCCTCTTTTCACCTCATTTCCACCATAGATTCATTCAAATTAAGTGGTTAAATTACCTTGTTTTAATAGGTAAGTGAGGGGAAAGCTATATTTATGTTGTTCTCCTACAACAATGTGCACATGCACTTTTTATGGCCTAGCTAGATCTATGTATGTTCGTGGTGTTGCATATGTTTGTGGTGTTGCATATGTGTTTGTGTTTGGAGGTGTACCGGTATTTGAAATGCGATAGTTGCCAATATTTTGCGGAATGTTGATTCATTTCCGTTCAAGCAGAATTTTGGCATTAAGCATTCTTTTGGTCCTATTTTTAGGAAAGTCATGCCAAATTTTTGTTTGGTTCTAAAATATCGTTTTGCTCTTCCCTTGCAGCGACCATGGTCCGCACGATGACCGAAGGCATCGTGAATAGGTTTTGAGGTCCGCGAAGGCGAGATGCTTCAAAAGAACGAGACGGAGATAAGATGTCCTGTCAAAGATGCAAGTCAAGAGCCTTATTGCGGACCCGGATTCCGGCAGGTGCGGGACCACCTGCTCTTGCGTGGATTCATGGATGGCTATCGGTGGCAAGGTGATGAAGATGACTACGAAGTCGCCCATGGGGGCCGGCAAGAAATGAGGAAGGGCAGCAAGACAACCACCGTGGCTCGGGCGGGCGAGAAGACGAAGAATCCCGGAGATGATCACACGGCGGTGATGTTGTATACGATCATCATGTAGAAGATGCAGGACATGATGATGAGGAAGATGCCGGAGCGGGACGACGGGCATGATCATGAAGATGATGATGCGGCGGAGCGACGACGCTGGACCATCGATGGGCTGGGTGCAGGACCCTCATATTCAAGAGCTGCTTCTCAAGCAGACGGATAACGCCAGAGCTGCCGCCGAGAGAAAGCCAAGATGGATCAACTTGAGTTAGACGCGTTACTCCATTGTATGAAGGATGCAGGCCCGAGGATACCCTTTGAAAGTAACGCCATGGCTCGGAGATGAAGGTAAAACACAAAATGACCGATGGATGCTTCGACGAGAATATGTCATTCGCACGAACGCCTTCCCAAGGGGAACAAGTGCCCGACCAGTTTGAGGAGGCGAAGAAAATCGTGTGTCCTCTCGATTTACCGCGACGTGAAATACCATGTGTGCATGAACAATTGCATCATTTATTGGGACGAGCACGCGGAGTCTACCATATGTCCGGTGTGCGGCGTCACTCGATACAAGAAGAGGAAGAAAGCTCCTCGAAAAGTGGTGAGGTACTTTCCGATCACTCCTCGTCTGCAGCAGTATTTCGCGGACCGTAAGGTAGCAAAGCTCCTGCATTGGCACGCGGATAGGGAGGAGAAGAAGCGAGAACATGACGCAATGACATCGTGCTGGGCGCGAGCACCGATGGAGTCAATCCGTTTGGCAGCCAGAGAAGCACACATAGCACCTGGCCTGTGTTTGTGTGGATGTACAACCTTCCCCCCTGGTTGTGCATGAAGAGGAAGTACATTCACATGAGTATGCTAATTGAAGGGCCGAAACAACCAGGGAACGACATCAATCAGATCCGGGCTGCTGAAAGAGGAGCTTGACACGCTGTGGAAAACGCCAGCCAATACGTGGGACGCCGCAGAGAAATAATATTTCCCTATGAGAGCCGCACTGCTCACGACGGTGCACGACTATCTCGGTTACGGATATCTCGCGGGGCAGGTAGTCCACGGATTTTCTGGATGCGTAAGGTGCATGGATGACACAATGTATCGCCAGCTAGATAGAGATCCCGGGTCTTCGAAAACCGTGTTCATGGGACATTGAAGGTGGCTTCGCGACGATGACCCGTGGAGGAAACGCAAGGATCTGTTCGATGGTGAAACCGAACCCAAAACGCCTGTACGACGAGCGGCGAGGAAATAGACAAGCTGTTGAAAAATTGGAAAGACTGCCCACCGCCGAAAGAAGCAAAAGGCGCCAGAGCCGGAAAGAAGCGAAGGCGCCAGAGCCGCTGCTGAAGGTATGGAAAACGAGGTCTGTTTTACGGGACTTGCCGATCGAAGATCCACCGTGTGCCTCACAGCCTTGATGTCATGCATATCACGAAGAACGTGCGAGAGTCTGCTTGGTACCCTGCTCAACATGCCAGAGAGGACCAAAGATGGGCCGAAAGCAAGGGCAGACTTCAAATCAATGGGCATCGTGCAGGAGCTTCACGCTAATGATGATGATGATGATGATGATGATGATGATGATGATGATGATGAGGCGAAGCAGGACACGTAAAGTCGTCGCAAAGGCAAAAGGCCAAGAAGACCGGAAATGACTACCTCCCGCGTGCTTCACTCTAAGTCGAGGAGATCGAGCAGTTTTCACCTGCCTCCTAGGAGTAAAACTTCCTTACGGTTACGCTGGGAAGATAAGCAGATACCTAGACCCAATGAAGCGAAGTTCAGCGGGATGAAGTCTCACGACTGTCACGTGCTGATGACGCAGATACTTCCAGTTGCAATCCGTGGGATCATGGACACGCACGTCCGTGAAACGCTATTTGGCCTATGCAACTTCTTCGACGTCATCTCTCGGAAGTCTATTGGCGTGAGGCAACTCAGAAGGCTACAGGAAGAGATCGTGGTGATACTATGCAAGCTTGAGATGTACTTCCCGCCCGCATTCTTCGACGTTATGGTGCATCTGCTGGTCCATATAGTGGAGGATATCATCCAACTCGGGCCGACATTCCTGCACAGCATGATGCCGTTCGAAAGGATGAATGGTGTCATCAAAGGATACGTTCGCAACATGTCACGTCCAGAAGGAAGAATAGCCGGGCTTTTCGATCAAGAGTGCATCTCCCATCGCACGAATTATCTAGGCATCGAGAACCCGCTGGTCTGCCCATCAACAGCACCTCGGCAGGCTCGCTGGATGGGGTTACCGTGAGGGTCGCCGCGAAATGCATGTCGACTTCGAGGGTCGACTCGCCGACTTTGAAAGAGCAAACCTAGTCGCGCTACAACACATAGACGTGGTCGATCCTTGGGTGGTAGAGCACAAAACCTTTATTAAGAAGACGACAATGACCGAGGCCAACAAAGGACGGACGGAGATATACTCAAAGAGCACAACTCATGTTTCACGCGTTGGCTCAAGCGAAGCTTCGTTGCCCTTTACATGAGGATTCTTCCGCGGAAGAACAACTCATATTCGCCTTTGTCACAGGCGCCGAGCACAACCTGATGACCTATGAGGCGCACGATATCAACGGCTACACATTCTACACCGAGGCCAAGGACATGAAGAGCGATGGTTATCGAACTCCGGGTAACGATGGAATCCTACACCGGTAACGACAAGGACAGATAGTACGGAAGGATCGAGGAGATCTGGGAGCTGAGCTACGCTGGAGAGAAGGTCCCGATGTTCCGTGTCAGATGGGCCAAGAACGTCATAAAAGAAGACCAGTATTTCACCACCATGGTTATACTCGAAGCCAAATCCAAGACCGCGGGCGCAAACGTCACCGTGAAAAATGAGCCATGGGTACTGGCTTCCCAAGTGGACCAATGCTTCTTCATTACCGACCCGCCAAAGCCCAGTCGTGTTGTCGTGAGGAGAGGCAAAAGGAAGATCATCGGAATGGATGGAGTAGCCAATGAGCAAGACTTCGACAAGTCACGGCGACCGAGGATCGAACATGACGACGATGATGAAGTAGCAGCATACACCACAAGAAGAAGCAGGACCACCCTACCTAAAGGACGTCCGCTCCATAGAAGAACTCCATTTGCGAAAAATAAGGGCAAGAAGATTGTGAAGAGATAGCTAGCTAAGATCGATTGTATTTAAATCGAGACTTCATTTCTCGATTGTATTTCATGGGCACTTTTGAACTATCATGAATATTTTTAATTTCATGGACACTCGATCTCGATCCCCTCCATCTCGATCGCTATCCCACCTCGCCAGATCCGGTCCACCGCCGCCGCCGACCGCCAGCACCCTCGATTCCCCTACTCAACTGCCGCCGCCGACCCCGCATCCCTCCCTACTCAACCGCCGCCGACCCCCGCACTTCGCACCTCCCCGCTCCACCGGCATGCATTACTGTTTGATGATATTTTTTAAAAAATTATTACTGTCTTATAAAAAAAATATTACTGTTATGATTTAAACAAGTTTGAACATATTTAAACACAAATAAGTATCAAACAGCATTTTAAATGCATAAAAAAATCATGGAGCTTGGGAATCGAACCCAAGACCTCCTGGTGTGAGAACTAGCTGCTGACCAGTCGAGCTAGTAGAGAAGACTTGATGTGTATCAGGTCAGGTGGTAGATAACCTGTTGGCTCGAAAGGTAAAAAAATACTAATGGCGCACCTGGGTGAGGTGCGCCATTAGCATGTATGTACTTATGGCGCACCGAGGGGTGGTGCGCCATTAGTATTGTGCCGCCCTACCAGTCGATCCCTCTCTCTCCCTCGCCCTCGCCCGCGATCCCCTTCCCCTCTCCTCTCCCGACGCCGCCGCCCCGCCGCCCTCGACGCCGCCCGACACCAGCGCCGCCCCGTCCACACCACCGTCGCCAGCGCCGCCCCGACACCACCGTCGCCCCGCCGCCGACGCCGACGCCGCCCGGACACCAGCGCCGCCTGTCCACACCACCGTTGCCAGCGCCGCCCGACACCACCATCGCCCGCCCGCATCGACGCCGCGCCGACACCAGCGCCGCCCGCCCACACCACTGTCTCAGCGCCGCCCCGCACCACCGTCGCCCGCCGCCCTCGACGCCGCCCGACACCAGCGCCGCCCGCCCACACCACTCGCCGATGCCGCCCGACACCACCGTTGAGCGCACACAGAGCCCAAATATCCACGGAGCGCACGGAGGAGATCGTCATCATCCATCCAGATCGGCTTCTTCTTCTTCAACTTCGCAGAATCGCCGGTGGTCGTCTCTTCCTCTAGGTATGCCTCCTTATTATCCATTCCATGCTCCTACAGTCCCGCGAATTCGCGGCCCCAAGTAGTAGATCGTGGTAAAATTCACTGAAGGGGATTTTTGTGCTCGCTCTGCTCGATTTAACCGGGTGGGGATTTTTCTCCTTTTCACGATCATGTGGTTAATTAGTCAGGGCTGTTGTGGAATTCGTAGTGGTGATGATGCGAAGGCTAAAATCTAGCGCTACTTGCACTTGGTTTGGTTCGAAAACCCGCAAAGTCTCTCGGATTGGTTAATAATCATATATGTATGCCCTTCCTTCATGTTTGATTAGCACATGCATGTTTCACCCGACTTGTATGAATAGGTTGCTGCTTGTTAGGCACGATGGACATGGTTTGGTCAAGTGCAAATTGAAATGGGAATTGGGTAGGCAGTTAGGCATGATGGCTGGTTGTTGTTGCCTGCTTATTTTAGTCGAGGACCATGTCGATTGCTTGCACGCAGCACTCACTCAAGAATATGATTCTTTTACCAAGTCAAATGTTCTGTTGTGAGGACGACTAGTTCTACTCTAGCTGGCATAAACACATCAATGTGGTGCTACCAGCTCTCGAACCGACAAGAAAATTGGTTAACTGTACATACATAACATGTCCTGGTGGCAATTCATATGCTTAAATTGGTTAAATTGGTTAAATTTTTTCATAAACCTAAACAAGTGGTTGAGCCTAAGACATGCTCTCTTATGCAAAATTGTTGAATGCCCATGGGTACAATGTAGGTGTCGCCGGAGCACCACCACCACCCGGACCTCGTCGCCTCCTCCCCTGCGTGGTGAGCACAAAGCAAACTGTTCTTTCGCCATTTTCTTCAACATTTGTCATCAGATTTACTCCTGGCCATTTCAAACTATGATATACAAAATGAGTCTCAATGTAGTCTCCGGTCTTTTACAACTCTTTAATATAATTTTGCAAGATTCCTCCCGCTGGACTTGATTAAAATATATGAATATGATTAAAATATGATTCTTGCTTTGCCAATAGATTACTGCTCCCTTCCCGCTTTTTGTATGATTCTTTGCTTTGCCAATAGATTACTAGGCTGTTTCGATGTAGGGTTCAGTGTTTCCTCGTCACCATGCATGTTATTATATATGAAAAGAAGGCACTTTGTCTATGCAGAGTATGTGTACAAAGACTTTGTCTATGCAGAGTATGTGTACAAAGTTGTGAATTAACAAAAGAATTATGTACTTATTTTGCTGCACTCCACTGTGCTTATAGTTGGACAAAGCACCTGGATAATTGGGCTTGGTCATCATCAGCAGCATCACGCATGCAATTTGTTTTAGTGTTTGTT
The DNA here is from genome assembly GCA_021605205.1 of Aegilops longissima. Classification (NCBI taxonomy): domain Eukaryota; kingdom Viridiplantae; phylum Streptophyta; class Magnoliopsida; order Poales; family Poaceae; genus Aegilops; species Aegilops longissima. Next base: position 546,737,783 of record CM038682.1, read on the forward strand.
TCATAACATATGTGGACCCATATATCAATGACTGATATTCTATAATGCATAAACTTTGATCAATTTTGAGTAATTGCTTAGAGGGATGATCAAGTTGGCAGCAAATGTATGGTAGATTGGACATGAACTGTACTGGGGAGACTACAATAGAAGCACCACTTTGTGTGCAAACATAGAGAAAAAAATCAACGACAACCGTCAAATCTTGGGTGAATGTCTCTGATGGATCTTGTGTGAGCTGGTGGAGTGATTTGTTTTCTACATAAAGCTCTTTAGTCAGGCTGGTTTTCGTGAAATACACATGAAGCTTCACCAGCTCCTGTGGGTGTGGGATCCATGTTACATGTGACATTGCATCCATGTCCACCTGGGATAATGATTTTGCAGGTACCCCGAGAGGCCCTTGAGTTTGCCGGAATGTCGATTAACTTCCGTTCCGGCAAATTCGGGTACTCCATATGTCCTATTTTCAGCAAAGGTCATGCAGAAATTTTCCGTGAATTTTAGCATGACTTTGCTAAAAATAGGACATATGGGGTACTTGTGACTAATGCATGGGCCGGGGTATCTTAGTAGTTAATTAAGTAGGATCAAGTGCCCGGCGCATTTGTGACTAATGCATGGCTTTTAGGGTGCCTCGGTGTCGATAAAACCGAAATGATGAAAGCTTAGGCTTTTAGGGTGCCTCGGCGTCGAAAAACCCTCAATGATAAAAGCTTAGATTTTAGGATGCCTCGTGTCGACAAACCCTAAATGATGAGACCATGATCTTGTTCCTTGACAATAACCAACTTTTGACCAAACTTTGTTTCTATTTAGAGAGAAACATGGCCCACAACGATGAGGCCGGGGTTCAGGCGGCAAGGCATTCAGGAGCTGTCCCAGAGATGGAGGAACAACCTCACTTGTATGAGGACGCCGCTTACCCATCGATCCCGAGACCACCGATGGTACCGCCGAGGATGACCCCACCGATGCCACCACCGATGGTGCCGCCGAGGATGCCACCATCGATGATGGCGGCGCATGCATGATGGCAGCCAATAGAAGAGGCAACGGAAGGACGGCGCCGACCGTGCTTCGCACCTCAAGGAGGAATTTCTTGAAGTGGACTCGACGGAGTCCAACGGCGCCGAACGAATAGTCAAGGGTACTCGCTTCAGCTCGGGTGCATTCTCCGAGCACCGCCTCGATCAACACCGAGAACCCGAGGCATCCCGACCGAGGGAATTTGCGCAACCTCCTCTTCACGAAGCTGCACGAACGATACAAGTTCCCCGCTGCTTTTGAAAACACAAGCCTCAAAGGGAATAAAGTGAACAATGCTGCCCTCACGAAGATGAGCAAGGCCCTGTCTACTTGGAAAAGCAATGTGAAGAGAATGATCGAGAAAGGTGAGAGTTATGAGAAGATCAAGGAGAAAAATCCTTCGATCACCGAAGATGACTACAACGACTTCAAGATCAATTGATCGAGCACCGCAAACTCCCAATCAAGTCAGTGGGGGAAAGAAATGCGGGAGCTGAACTTAGGGGAACACACACTCGGTCCCGGCGGTTACAGAGTGGCGGAGCCTATATGGGACAAGGAGGACGCGGAGCGTGCCGAGCAAGGCCTACCGCCCCTCTTCGATAAATACGGTGACAAGCAGACCAGGAACTTTGTCGGGGCCGGTACAAGAAGGACCGAAAACAAAGGAGCTTACCACGGATCCAAGACCAGGGCACTTGAGGTTGTTCAGTAAGGAATACCACCCCGGGTAATTAGCTCCATATGGTTGCATTCTAATTAATGAAGCCAAATTTCTAAATGGTTCACATTCCTTCCGCAGCGATCGAAAGCAGAGCGCTGGGTCGACTAAGAGCAACCCTTGGGACACCACTCTAAATAGGGCGTTGAATGTAATGAAGAACAAGGATAAGCTTAGTAAGTCGGCGTCACTGGTCGTGTGGCCGCAAAGGCTTGTCCACAAAATGGGGTCATACTATACCGCTGGTGTGCGGAAGGAGAAAATACCAGCTCGGAAAGCGGTAGCGCGAGGTTCAAGAACTCAAGGCACAGGTGGCGCGGATTCCGGAGATTGTCCAAGAGCAAGTGCAACAACAACTCGGAGCGACGATCACCGCCATTGTGCCTACCTTGATCCAGGGGTTGGTCGTGGATTGCGGGCGGCCAACAGGGCCGCCCGATTCCTAGCTTCACGGCCAGCAACTCGCAGAATGCGATGGCGGGCCATTGGTGTCGCCGCGGAGGCGGCATTGGTGTCTCCGACGCCGCACGGAGCTTAATGCACCGGGTACGCCGCCGCACCTTCTTAGCAAGCGCCCTCCGTCAATCTGACGCGCCGTTGGCGGTGCCTCGACATTAGCCAAGCTCGACGCCATCATCACGGTAACTAATTAAGCCTCTCTCGGTCAAGGACTTCATCTCCTTGCCTTTGATCGGGCATCCCCGACGCCCTACATGTTTTCGCAGGCGCCGCCGACGTTGCGTGCACTCTCCCGCACTTCGTGAACAATGAGTTGGTCGATGTCGCCAAGGGCAAAATCGCTCAACCGGCAACCCTTGTTCCACGGTACCCAGATGCCACCCAACTTGTTTAGGGTTGAACTGGTTCGGTGCTGCCAGGCTGCGGCGAGTTGTTACCTCCGATTCGACCCGTCGGGCCGACGATGATGACGTGATGACCCTCGGCGCTGCTGAGCTGGCCCTGCTTTGGCGAAGAGCCAGATTCGTTTGGGGCGGTGGACACCACCCCAAAGACAACACCGCCAGTCGTGTTGCCGCCAAGTCGGCCCCATGGCAAGACCGCCGCAACGGTGCCGACATCCCTATGCCATCGATCCAAATATGCATATGGCACAGGATCGTAACAACGACGACGACGATACATTTGCCAACGCCGATCAAGACTTTGCCGATCATGGGTACGGTGGCGACTTCATGGGGCCTCCTTCTCAAGAACCCAACCCAACAAAAGGCGGCGCGATCTAACTGGTACCGCGGAGAAGCCAAGTTGCAACAGGCGTCGTCTGCCGTTCAGCTCTCAGGAGACGCCTCCAGCTGCCGACTTCACCGAGCCCCAGATAGGCGAGGTGCGAAATATTATCAGCCCCAACACACTCAAGAAGGCGGTCTATGAGCAGAACTAGGTCCCATTACAGGAGAAGAAGAAGGCACGCAAAAGAAAGACTAACAAGGGTGCGGGCCAGCCGGCACCGAGTACGATCCGTGCTTAGGACGGGCCACCTTCACCTGACGATATCTCGAGGAGGGTGCATGTGGCGGGTAGGGCGATGCTACCGACAAATATGCTCAATGATGCAACCGGTGCTATGCGGAGTCTGCAAGACAGTGTTCTTTCTTTGGAGAAGCGGCGTCTCAGAGAGAAGGATGTGGCATACCCGGTTTTCGTGGCCAAGGTGCCAGAGGGGAAGGGCTTTGTGGATAACTCCATCGGGCGTACGATCGTCCTGCGGTTTGATGACATCCACGCTATGTTGAACCTTCATCCGCTGCACTACACCTTCGTTCGGCTATTTTCGCTGAGTATGGAGATGCGGATCATTCGCGACAAGACCCCGGACATCGAGATAGTCGACCCCTTCTACATGCGTGCCAAGATCTTGGGCAGCGCTGGGACCGCAAGTCGCGAGTTCTTACCTCAAGGCGTCATTCGAAAACCAAGATAAGGATAACTTCCTCGTGCCTTACTTTCCCGAGTAAGTCCTCCCTCAACCGCCCGTAACATATGAATTCTTAGATTTGATCGTTTTCTTTTAACATTCCGTGTTTTCTGCAAGGACACACATTGCACGCCATCCTCCTAAGCCCCAAATATTCCATGGCCACGATTTCGACCCCGACCGTCGACGAACGTAGACTACACAAATGTCAAGAAGGTTCTTGATGATGTTCTCCTGCCACGCCTAACTGGAGGCACCTTCACCAGGCCTATTCATAAGTACGGCAAGCACGTGTTCTCCCACAATCTGACGACGCTCGCGTCAAGCAACCGCTTGGCGGTCGAAGGATGCCTACTACGCCATCCATCACATGCGGCGATCGTGCGGGACCATCATCAACTTCGCTACCGAGTAAACTCAAAGATTGGGCGCGGCGTGTCGGCAATCCAGACGCGGACATCGGACAAGAATTCTTTCGCATCCAATCGGAGTTTGCGGAAATCATCCATCAAGATGTCCTTCGTACTCGGGCAGTTCTACCTCGAAATCAACCGTCCAACGGTGACATCGACACAATGCTACAAATGCAGGTGACAACGCCTGTTCTTTCATGACTCCCACGATAGACGGCGGCTTCATCCACGCTCCGGTCCCTTGAGTCAAGTCGAAAGCGGTGATCTTGTGTCTAGTTACGAAACATCGATTGGCTCATGTTGTAATTAAACTTTAATGAACTTGTAGTATGTCTCTTTGGTCTCGAGAGTCGTTCAACTTAGATGTAATCAATTGTATTAATGTCTTACTTTTCTCTTCCGATCTTCTGTTGCATACTTATATATTGCTTATGTATTGTCTCGTGAATTGGTACTAACGCTTACGCTTGCCTAGTGCATAGCGATGCCGTCGTATGTCGTGGTACAAGGGTAAGGTTCCCGAGTCACGATGATGGGAGGAGTGTCGGAGACAGGTTCACCGATTCAGCGGTAATAGTTACAAAGGGTACACCACTAGGGCCGAGGCGAATCTAGATACGCCCGCTATCTAGCGGGAGAGGGGAGGAGCGTTGGAGGAACCGGATGAAGACGAGTTTCATCGTGATGATGCTCATCGTGTTGACCGCAGCTCTCTTCTATGTGATGGTAGTTTAGATGATCGATGTCGACTTGTAATGTGAAGACAAACTCGCTACTCGCGGTCTCGAGACTTGTAATATAATGTTCTATCTTTGTTCGGTCTTTTCAATTCGGAGACTAATATGATGAATTGTATTCAGAGACTAATCTTCTATTGTATTCGATGAATCTGTTGTTGTTGCGTGTTGTCTATATTTTGTCCATATTTTGTCCAATTATACATTTTGTTACCTGTGCAAAAAACAGAAAATAAAAAAATAAAAAAACCTAATATTCATACTAATGGCGATCACATCATAAAGGCGCCATTAGTATGCCAAAGGATACTAATGGCGATCATTAAATAAAGGCGCCATTAGTATGCCGGGTTACTAATGGCGATCTTGTTGCAGCGCCATTAGTATGCCAAAGCACTGGATATACATGGCCCTCGAGGCATACTAATGGCGATCGTTGTATATACTAATGGCGATCGGTGGTGCGCCATTAGTACACCAGATACTAATGGCGCACCAGTGGTGCGCCATTAGTAAAATATACTAATGGCGTGGCACTAATGGCGCACCACTAATGCGCCATTAATGGCCAAATTAGGTGCGCCATTAGTAGGCCTTTTCTTAGTAGTGAACTAACAAGAAGAAGCACACAACAAGGTAAACACACCACACATGAACAAGGCATGATGCACAACAAGCATGATGCATGACAACGCTAGATGAGGCTACTCATGGCAAAAGATGATGCATACAAGACCAACACATCAAAGCAAGTTTAAATGAGGCCGGAAACAACATATAACAATTCCGGTAAGTCCTCATATGCATATTTCGAAATTGGTCCAGATCTGAATAAACCTTATGTTCAAGTTTTTAAACATAAAGTTAAGATGCATCACGATGATCTACACGAAATTCTAGTCAAGTTACATATAAAGTCCATTTAATTCGGAGCTACGGCCTAGAAGATATGAGCAAAACAAGATAAGCATGGCATTGATGCAAGATGCACCCAAACATCAAGAAAACACCTCAAAACAAGGATGCAACATGATAATATGAAACTACATGCAAAATCAAGCAAGTTTCATATAGAGCACACTCAAAATGGAGCAACGGTTCAACACATACACCCTATACAAGACATGACAACAATCTGACCAAAACAGCAACTAGGCATATTGCAAGCATCAAAACAACATGCTACAGAATCTCAACGTGAAAACAAAAGGCATGGGCATGATGTACAGGTAAAGCATGATAAAACATGAACACTGAGCTATCTCCAGAAATCACTAGAACATGCTCAAAAACACATGGCAAGATTGCAAATAATAACAGTTTCAAACTTATCAGGAGATAACATCAGGTTGCAATGTTTAGAGTTATCAAACAGCATGTTACAGGAACTTATCATGGCAAACAAAGGCATGGCATGAATCTAATAAATGCATAGAACAAAAGTCCCTTACTCACCATGAGCCAAAAAGGATCAGAAGATATGATGGCACCCATGTAAACATGGCAAGTTATATTACAGATTCATACATGGCAGGAACAACGATAAGTAGGCATGTTGGTGAGCTTGAACCACTCATCACAGAGCAATACATGGCATAGCAAGGTAATCACAGTAAGAAGACATGTCATAGAACCTATACATGGCAAGAAAAACATCATAGCTTACACGGATCAACTACAACAACCTTGGCAAAATTGAATAACATGTAAACAATCTGCCAGGAAACATTTTATAGCAAATGTAGAGCTCGATTGACTCAAGCTATGGCACTCCATAATTGCAAACAAGGGCATGGATGGATAGAGAATAACCATATGTTCAAAACATCCTTACTGAAGTATCTCAAAATAAGCATGGATCTCTCGGTAGCATCAAGTTTACATGGCATAAAAATATCAGTAAGCAGGGCTGAAATCAGCAACATCATGAAGCCTAGTTTGCATGTTTGTGCTAGTCACCACAGAGATCACAAAAATACATGGCATACACCCCTGTAAATATGGCATGTCATATTACAAAACACATGTAGACATCAACCTCATAGGATGCACACATCAATCATGGCAAAAATGACAAAAGTGCATGTTCTGATAAGAAACTGAAACTAACATCACATAGCCCTCTTCCAACAGCATTTCGGGCATCAAGATGAGCTCAAATGTAAATGATGCAATGAGATGAAATGATGTACTCGTCGAGGCGAACAATTTGACATATTACACGCACTAAACGGAGCTACGGATGCAGAGATATGATGGCATGAACATGGCATAAAAATAACGAAAATCTGGGACTTGATGGAATTTTCGGAGGGGAAAGTCAACCTCGTTCTCAGATCTGGATCGGGGGCGCGGAACCCGAGGCTCGCCGGGGACTCTGCCGGAGTTGGGGAGGAGGCGAGAGGTGCGCCGGCAAGGGACGGACAGCGCGGGCCGACGCGATCCGGGCGGCGGCGGCGCGGGCGAAGGCCATGGCCGGCGGAGGCGGCGAGGGGAGGCGCGGCGCTTGGCCTTCGAGGGCGGCGGCGCATGGAGGCGGCGGCGCGGCCGGGCGGGCGGCGGGAGGCGCCGGCGAGGGAGACGGGGAGGCGGGCGGCGCGCTCGGTCGGGCGGCTGGCGGCGGAGCGGGCGGCGGGCGCGGCTGGGCACGCTGGGCACGGGCCCACGTGAGGCGGAGCGGACGGGCTCATGGGCCCGATCCGGGTCCAGCGGAGCCAGCGGAAGGGGGCGCGGGCGCTGACGTGGCACGCTATGAGTGGAGAAGGGAGGCGGAGGAGGTGACGTGTCGCCTCGCCATTGGCTGGGCGACGTGGCAGCGGGATGGGCGCGTCCGGCGCGGGCGGACATGTCCGGCGACGCGGAGGGAGGAGGAGGTTAGGGTTTCATCTGCGCGAAAAATCCGGGAGGGGCACATATTTATAGGTAGAGGGGGCTAGGAGACTCCAAATGAGGTGCGGTTTTTGCCCACACGATCGTGATCGAACGACCGAGAGCATGGAGGGGAGTTAGGTGGGTTTTGGGCCACTTTGGAAGGGGTGTTGGGCTGCAAGGAGAAGGAGGCTTTTGCGGTTACCCGGTTAACCGTTGGAGTACCAAACGACCTCCAAATGGCACGAAACTTGACAGGCGGTCTACCGGTGCTATACCAAGGCCACTTGGCAAACCTCGGTCCATTCCGAGACCGTTTAACACCCGCACATGAAAAGAGGTAAAGGGAGGCGCCGGGGGACATAGGAGCGCCGGATTGCAAAACGGACAACGGGGAAAATGCTCGGATGCATGAGACGAACACGTATGCAAAATGAAATGCACATGATGACATGATAAAATGCAACACGCAAGCAAATGACATGGCAACGAAGGCGAATAACTGGCAGACACCTGGTGCATCGAATCCGGGGCGTTACACTGTCACTATATTATGTAAGACTAAATGAGGCAACTTCCCCAAAATAGATTGATATTGTTTTCTTAAATAAGCATGAAAGATTCCTAGAGTTGGTATAATATTTAATTTTCTTGTAGTACTCCCTCCATTCACGAACATAAGACCTTTCAGCTAGTTCAATATTGATAATATATATATACAAAGATCCGTGAATACACATATTAAAACGCGTCTAGATAAATATACGAATTAAGAAAAGCTAAAAGGTACTCCCTCCGATCCAAAATAAGGGTCATGGTTTGAGTACATATTTGAACTAAAACCATGACATTTATTTTGGATCAGAGGGAGTAGTATATTACTGAACGGAGGGAGTAGTACAAATTTAAAGAGTTGATAATCAACTAATCATAATGATTTATTTTCCATGTATGTCCAAAGAGAAGAAAAATCCAATCATTAATAATCACTTTGTTCGTTGCGCTATGCCACCTATTTATTATGTTTCTAATTTTCTATTGGGGTACCTTCTCATGCTTCCAATAGGATGTTGTTGTTGTTAATTAACAACTTAACATGGGATGATTGTGGGAGATATGGATTATACAATCCATCTTGATCTTTAATCGCGTCTTTTCAATTTAGAGTGAAATTGTTGTAAAGTGATAAAATAGTTTTTTATTACAGCTTAGAGGTGAATTTGATTGACAGAAGGAAAGGAACATAAAAAATATTGATCGTGAGACCAACCATGCATGACAGCCCTTGCCCATTGGTGAAATATTTTTATAGAAGAACTTTGTGAAATTTGCTCCCGGTGGAGTGAAACTAGGGTTACTAGGCATGCAACCATGACCCTAACCATTGGGTTACTGCTTATTCCCAGTTTGGAAATAGATAGGTGCAGCAGGGATAAGAGAGGGGATGAATTATCAATGATGATATGAAGGGGAAAACACTTATTTGTTTACATGTTGTATTGCGATCTACATTGATCAATTAAGATGTGTGTTGCACGTGCACACTAACTAGTCCCACAAAGAATTATAACAGGTTATAGGATGGTAATTGATTTTCAAAAACTAAACAAAGCCACTAGGAAATATCATTATTCTCTATCATCCATTGATCAAATGCTAGAAAGACTATCAAAACATACACATTTTTTGCTTTCTAGATGGATATTCTAGTTTTTCTCACATACCTGTGTCACAAGAGGATCAAGAAAAAACTACTTTTAGATGCCCTTTTGGTACTTTTGCTTATAGACGTATGCCTTTTGGTTTATGCAATGCACCTGCACCTTTCAAAGATGTATGACTGCTATATTCTTTGACTTCTATGAAAAGATTGTTGAGGTTTTCAAGAATGATTTTTCTGTTTAATAAACTTATTTTCATGATTGCTTAAGTAACCTTGATCGAGTTTTGCAGAGATGTGAAGAACTAATGTTGTCTTAAATTGGGAGAAGTGCCACTTTATGGTTAATGAAGGTATTGTCTCGGAGCATAAAATCTCCGAAAGAGGTATAGAAGTTGATAAAGCTAAAGTGGATGCAATTGAGAAAATGTCGTGTCCTAAAGATATCAAAGGTATAAGAAGTTTCCTTGGTCAATGCTGGTTTCTATAGGAGATTTATTAAAGACCTCTAAAATTTCTATGCCTCTTACTAATCTGTTGCAAAAAGATGTTCCATTCGTTTTTGATGATGATTGTGTAGAAGCATTTGAAATACTTAAGAAAGTCTTAATCTCAGCACCTATTGTTCAACCACCTGATTAGAACCTACCCTTTGCAATTATGTGTGATTCTAGTAATTATGCAGTTGGTGCTGTTCAAGGGAAAATAGTTGATAAGAAATTAAATGTTATCCATTATGCTAGTAAAACCTTAGACAGTGCTCAAAGAAATTATGCTACCACTGAAAAAGAATTTCTAGCAATTGTGTTTGCTTGTGATAAATTCATATCTTACATTGTTGGTTCCAAAGTAATTGTTCACACCTATCATGCCATTATTAAATACCTTATGGAAAAGAAAGATGCTAAACCTAGACTCATTAGGTGGGTTCTTTTGCTACAATAATTTGATTTACATATCACTGATAGGAAATGAGCTGAGAACCTAGTAGTTCACAACTTGTATAGGTTAGAAAATATTCTTGATGACCCACTACCTATTGATGATAGCTTCCCTGATGAACAACTAGCTGTCATAAATGCTTCTCGTAGTACTCTTTGGTATGTAGACTATGCTAACTATATTGTTGCTAAATTTATACAAACTAGTTTCACATACCAACAAAAGAAAAAGTTCTTCTTTGATTTGACATTACTTTTGGGATGACTCACACATTTATAAAGGACTAGATGGTGTTATTTGACGTTGTATACATGAGCATGAACAAGAACAAATCCTACGGAAGTGTCACTCCGAGGCTTATGGAGGACACCATGTGGGAGACAAAACTGCACACAAGGTATCACAATCCGGTTTTTATTGTCCTACTCTTTTAAAAGATGCACGTAAGTTTGTTCTATCGTGTGATGAATGTCAAAGAATTGGTAAGATTAGTAGACTTCAGGAAATGCCTATGAACTATTCACTTGTTATTGAACCATTTGATGTTTGGGGATTTGATTATATCGGACATTTTCCTTCCTCTAATGGGTATACTCATATTTTAGTTGTTGTTGATTACGTTAATAAGTGGGTAGAAGCTATTCCAACTAGTAGTGCTGATCACAACACTTCTATTAAAATGCTTAAAGAAATTATTTTCCCAAGGTTCGGACTCCCTAAATATTTAATGACAGAAGGTGGTTCACACTACATTCATGGTGATCTCCATAAACTTCTTGCTAAATACGACGTTGACCATATAATTGCATCTCCATATAACCCTCAGTCTAGTGGTCAGGTAGAATTAAGTAATAGAGAAATAAAATTAATTTTGCAAAAGACTGTCAATAGGTCTCGAAAAAATTGGTGCAAGAAACTTGATGATGCATTATGGGCTTATAGAACTGCTTATAAAAATCTTATGGTTATGTCTTCGTATAAAATGGTTTATGGAAAAGGATGTCACCTGCCTCTCGAATTAGAACATAAAGTTTATTCGGCAATTAAAAAACTCAACTATGATTTCAAACTTGCCGATGAAAAGAGGTTATTTTGACATTAGCTCACTTGATGAATGGAGAACCCAAGCCTATGAAAACGCTATGTTGTTTAAAGAAAAGGTTAAAAGATGGCATGACAAAAAAAATACAAAAGCGGGAATTTAATGTGGATGACCAAGTCTTACTATACAATTCTCATTTTTAAAAAATTGCAAGAAAACTTCTCTCCAAACGTGAAGGCCCTGACATTATCGAAGAGGTTTATTGTTCCGGAGCCATCAAGATCAACAACGCCGAAGGCACTAACCCGAAGGTGGTGAGTGGGCAAAGAATCAAACATTATATCTTAGGTACGCCTATAAATGTTGAGACTAACATTATTCATTCCATAACAACGGAGGAGTACATAAAGGAAACCTTTTAGAATGCTCCAAAACCTTGAAAAGGAATAGGTATGTGATACGGTAAGTAAACCGATTCCAAAGGTTCCCCAAAGGCAATTTTACTCCGTTTTGGAATATTTAAAAAATTCGGAAAATAATAAGTAGTCCGAAAAGCGCACGAGCAGGCGACAAGCTTGAGTGGCACGCCCTACCCCCCTGGGCGCGCCTCCGGAGCTTGTGGCTACCTCGTGTGCCCTTCGGACTCCGTTTTCTCCTGGATTATTTGTTCTGCATGGTAAATTTTCATTATATAATACCCCGAAGGTTTTGACCACCGTATCGCGGCAATATCCTCTATTCTCGTTTTCATGTTGTTTTCTGTCAGATCCACCAAACCAAGTATCATGTCTTCTTCCTCCTCCAACAATGTGGAAGAGGATGTTTGGCTGCTGAAGATGGAACTAAGGATGGAAGAAACAAATGAGCCCACCAAGGAGGAAAACTTCGAAGAATATGCAGGGAATCAAGCCCAAAAAGGAGGGCAGACAATGCCCATGGAGGAAGTTGCAAAAGAGGGAGATATCCTTCAACCTTTCTATAATCATCTCACCCCATCTGAAACCGAAGCCCCGAGGGCCTTTGAAATGGTTTGTGTTCAGAATACGTATCTCGCTCGTGAAATTATTTTGTTGGAAGAGAAAAACATCGCCCTCTGAAGCATCAACCGTAGGTTGGAGTACCTGCTAAGGCTGAAGTACAAGGCCACCACCTCACCAACTTCATCATCACCACCTCCGAAGGAGACTTGTGTACACGGGTATGGGCACTCCCCTTGGTTTGTGCCAAGCTTGGGGGAGATGCCCCGGTATCATATCACCATCACATCTTTATCTTTATCATTTATCTTAGTTCGATCCTTTTGGTTGAATCTTGATCTAGTAGAATAAAAGTTTTAGTATGATCTAGTCTTTAAGTTTTTCTTCGTGGTCTATCTATGTAATCGAGTATGAGAGCTATATAATAAAGATTAATTTTGAGTTGAGGGGTTTGCTTTCTTTCTTTGATCTTAGAGATGGAAAAGAATAAAGGAAATAAAAATATTATATAATGATCTTATGGAGAGTGAGGACTTCACATATAAGAAGTATAACGCATTGATTTTTTTGAAGGTTGACAAACATAAGGTCATTGTTGCAATTAATGAGGAGTAATAAGGAAAGAGAGGTATCACATATAAATACACTATACTGGACATCCTTTATGATTGTGATCACTTATTAGAATATTATATGCTAATTAGTTGATGTTAGACACAGAAGACAACATAATGTGTTATGTTTCCTTATATCCGAATAGAAGTTATAATGTCCTGGATCCTCCAACACGTTGAGCTTTCTTTGTATCCCTCGCTAACCAAAAATTCCGCACCAAGTAGAGATACTACTTGAGCATCCAAAAACCATCAACCCATTTTCATGTCTTGAGAGTCCACTATATCTACCTATGGATTGAGTAAGATCCTTCAAGTAAGTTGTCATCGATGCAAGCAATAAAAATTGTTCTATAAATATGTATGATCTTTTAGTGTGAGGAAAATAAGCTTTATACGAACTTGTGATGGGGAAGAAATATAAGCGACGAACTACATAATAAAGTTCTCTATCACAAGCGGCAATATAAAGTGACGTTCTTTTGCATTAAGATTTCGTGCATCCAAATAAAAATTGCATGACAACCTCTGATTCCCTCTGCGAAGGGCCTATCTTTTACTTTAACATCTACCTTCATACAAGAGTCATGGTGATCTTCACCCTTCCTTTTACTTTTATCTTTTTGGCAAGCACTATGTGTTGGAGAAAGGTCCAGACATACATATCCACTCGGATGTAGGTGATCATAAGTTATTATTGTTGACAATACCCTTGAGGTAAATGGTTGGGAGGCAAAATTATAAGCCCTTGTGTGACAGCCTGATTTTTGGCCCTTTCTTTTTCTTTTGATTTTCTGAAGTTTTTGGCTGAGTTTTCTTTTTCCGTGGCTTTGTGGTCTGGAAACTGAAGAAGGTGACTTATTCCCTTCCAGAGTGGCTTGTCATCCCCTATCCAACCCTAGACCCTGTCATTTTCATCCTAGCCCAAATCCCAATATTATTTTTATTGGGAATATTCCTTTTCTATTAAAGGAATAACTCAATTTTCCCTAGATAGTGAAGCAACCTATATTTCCATCACTCCTAAAATTCCCAAATAATACTCATAAATGGTTTGGGTCATATCTTCCTCAAGTATGTCAAAACATTCCATTTGCCATGTTTTCCATCATGCTCAAATAATTCATTTCCTATTCTGCCCTAAATGGCACATTGTGAAGTGATACGTCTCCAATGTATCTATATTTTTTGATTGTTCCATGCTATTATATTACCCTTTTTGGATGTTTATGGGCTTTATTTTATACATTTATATCATTTTTGGGACTAACCTACTAACCGGAGGCCCAGCCCGTATTCTTTGTTTTTTGCCTATTTCAAATTATTTCAAGAGAAGGAATATCAAACGGAGTCCAAACGGAATGAAACCTTCGGGAGCGTGATTTTTGGAACAAACGTGATCCAGAGGACTTGGAGTGCAAGCCAAGAAGCAGCCGAAGCGGCCACGAGGGTGGAGGGCGCGCCCACCCCTACAGGGCACGCCCCCTATCTCGTGGGCCCCTCGAGCGGCCACCGACCTACTTCTTCCTCCTATATATACCCACATACCCCAAAAACATCCAGGGAGCCAACAAAAAACAATTTCCACCGCCGTAACCTTCTGTATACGTGAGATCCCATCTTGGAGCCTTCGCCGGTGCTCCGCCGGAGGGAGAATCGACCATGGAGGGCTTCTACATCAACACCATAGCCCCTCCGATGAGTTGTGAGTAGTTTACCAAAGACCTTCGGGTCCATAGTTATTAGCTAGATGGCTTCTTCTCTCTTTCTGGATCTCAATACCATGTTCTCCCCCTCTCTTGTGGAGATCTATTTGATGTAAATATTTTTGCGGTGTGTTTGTCGAGATCCGATGAATTATGGGTTTATGATCAAGTTTATCTATGAGAAATATTTGAATCTCTTCTGAATTCTTTTATGTATGATTGAGTTATCTTTGCAAGTCTCTTCGAATTATCAATTTGGTTTGGCCTACTAGATTGATCTTTCTTGCCATGGGAGAAGTGCTTAGCTTTGGGTTCAATCTTGCGGTGTCCTTACCCAGTGACAATAGGGGTTGCAAGGCACGTATTGTATTGTTGCTATCGAGGATAAAAAGATGGGGTTTATATCATATTGCATGAGTTTATCCCTCTACATCATGTCATCTTTCTTAATGCATTACTCTGTTCTTATGAACTTAATACTCTAGATGCATGCTGGATAGCGGTCGATGTGTGGAGTAATAGTAGTAGATGCAGGCATGAGTCAGTCTACTTGTCGCGGACGTGATGCCTATATACATGATCATGCCTAGATAATCTCATAATTATTCACTTTTCTATCAATTGCTCGACAGTAATTTTTTCACCCACTATAATATTTATGCTATCTTGAGAGAAGCCACTAGTGAAACCTATGGCCCCCGGGTCTATCTTTTATCGTATAAGCTTTCAATTTACTTTTATTTGCATATTTACTTTTCCAATCTATATTATAAAATACCAAAAATATATTTATCTTATCATACTATCTCTATCAAATCTCACTTTTGCAAGTGGCCGTGAAGGGATTGACAACCCCTTTATTGCGTTGGTTGCGAGTTCTTTGTTTGTTTGTGTAGGTGCATGAGACTTTTGAGGAGCCACCTACAGGATTGATACCTTGGTTCTCACAAACTGAGGGAAATACTTACGCTACTATTGCTGCATCACCCTTTCCTCTTCAAGGAAAACCAACGCAAGATCAAGACGTAGTAACACTACTAGAAAAAGGGCTATAGATGGGATTGACACTAATGGCGCACCAGACAGTGGGTGCGCCCTGCTGATACGCCATTAGAGTTGAAACTACTAATGGCGCACCAGGCCCAGAGTGCGCCATTAGTATCACGCTAATGATGATGATGATGATGATGATGATGATGATGATGATGATGATGAGGCGAAGCAGGACACAGAAAGTCGTCGCAAAGGCAAAAAGGCCAAGAAGACCGGAAATGACTACCCTCCCGCGTGCTTCACTCTAAGTCAGGAGGAGATCGAGCAGTTTTTCACCTGCCTCCTAGGAGTAAAACTTCCTTACTGTTACGCGGGGAAGATAAGCAGATACCTAGACCCAGCGAAGCAGAAGTTCAGCGGGATGAAGTCTCACGACCGTCACGTCTTGATGACGCAGATACTTCCGATTGCAATCCATTGGGATCATGGACGCGCACGTCCGTGAAACGCTATTTGGCCTATGCAACTTTTTCGACGTCATCTCGAAAGTCGATTGGCGTGAGGCAACTCGAAGGCTACGAGGAAGAGATCGTGGTGATACTATGCGAGCTTGAGATGTACTTCCGCCCGCATTCTTGACGTTATGGTGCATCTGCTGGTCCATATCATGGAGGATATCATCCAACTCGGGCCGACGTTCCTGCACAGCATGATGCCGTTCGAAAGGATGAATGGTGTCATCAAAGGATATGTTCGAACATGTCACTTCGAGAGGAAGTATAGCGAGGGCTTCGACCGAAGAGTGCATCTCCTCTCGCACGAATTATCTAGGCATCGAGAACCCGTTGGTCTGCCGTCAGCAGCACCTCGGCAGGCTCGCTGGATGGGGTCACCGTGAGGGTCGCCGCGAAATGCATGTCGACTTCGAGGGTCGACTCGCCGACTTTGAAAGAGCAAACCTAGTCGCGCTACAACACATAGACGTGGTCGATCCTTGGGTGGTAGAGCACAAAACCTTTATTGAGAAGACGTACAATGACCGAGGCCAACAGAGGACGGACGGAGATATACTCAAAGAGCACAACTCATGTTTCACGCGTTGGTTCAAGCAGAAGCTTCTATCGTACCCTTTACATGAAGATTCTTCCGCGGAAGAACAACTCATATTCACCTTGTCACAGGGCGCCGAGCACAACCTGATGACCTATGAGGCGTACGATATCAACGGCTACACATTCTACACCGAGGACAAGGACATGAAGAGCGATGGTTATCAGAACTCCGGGGTAACGATGGAATCCTACACGGTAAGGACAAGGACAGATACTACGGAAGGATCGAGGAGATCTGGGAGCTGAGCTACTGTTGGAGAGAAGGTGCCGATGTTCCGTGTCGATGGGCCAAGAGCGTCCTAAAGAAGACCGATATTTCACCACCATGGTTATACGAAGCCAAATCAAGATCGCGGGCATAAGCGTCACCCGAAAAATGAGCCATGGGTACTGGCTTCCCAAGTGGACCAATGCTTCTTCATTACCGACTCGCCAAAGCCCGTCGTGTTGTCGTGAGGAGAGGCAAAAGGAAGATCATCGGAATGGATGGAGTAGCCAATGAGCAAGACTTGACAAATCTGGCGACCGAGGATCGAACATGACGGCGATGATGAAGTAGCAGCATACACCACAAGAAGAAGCAGGACCACCCTACCGAAAGGACGTCCGTTCCACGGAAGAACTCCATTTGCGAAAAAGAAGGGCAAGAAGATTGTGAACAGATAGCTAGCTAAGATCGATTGTATTTAAATCGTAGCCTTCATTTCTCGATTGTATTTCATGGGCACTTTTTGAACTATCATGAATATTTTTAAATTTCATGGACACTAGATCTCGATCCCCTCCATCTCGATCGCTATCCCACCTCGCCAGATCCGGTCCCCCTCGCCGAGCACCCCAGTCCACCCTTGCCGCCGCCGACCCCCGCACCTCGATTCCCCTACTCAACCGCCGCTTGCTGACCCCCGCACCCTCCCTACTCTCACACGCTGACCCCTGCACCCAGCACCTCCCCCGCTCCACCGGCATTACTGTTTGATGATATTTTTAAAAAAATTATTACTGTCTTATAAAAAACTATTACTGTTATGATTTAAACAAGTTTGAACACATTTAAACATAAATAAGTATCAAACAGCATTTAAATGCATAAAAATTGTGGAGCACAGGAATCGAACCAGGACCTCCTGGTGTGAGAACTGGCTGCTGACCAGTCGAGCTAGTAGAGGGAACTTGGTGTGTATCAGGTCAGGTGGGAGATAACTTGTTGGCTCAAGCAGAAATCAAAAAAAATAATACTAATGGCGCACCAGGGTGAGGTGCGCCATTAGTGTGGATATACTTATGGCGCACCGAGGGGTGGTGCGCCATAAGTATTGCGCCCCCATCCATATTTTTCCTCCCCGGCCCTCGATCCCCTTCTCGCCCTCGCCCTCGATCCCCTTCCCCTCTCCTCTCCTCTCCGACGCGCGCTGCCCGCCGCCTCGGCGCCGCCCGACGCCCGATGCGAGGCGCCTTGCGCCGCCTCTCCTCTCACGCCGCCGCCCGCCGCTTTCCCAGCGGAGAAGGAGGAGGAAGAGGCGCTCGCCGTTGACCTCACCCGGCCGACTCGGTGGCCCGGCCGACTCGCCATCGCCCCCCGGGCCGTCGTCGCCCGGTGGCCCGGACGCCGCCCCGTCCACACCACCGTCGCCGGAGCACCCACACCACCACCCGGACCTCGTCGCCCCACCTCGTCGCCCCGTGAGCTCCCCTCCTCCTCTCCCCTCTCCCCCTCTCCCCCTCACTCTACAAACCTGTTACCAAACCTGAAACTAGACCACTAGCAAAGAAGCCACATACATAGCAGATTACCAACGAAATGAACAATCATGAAACGTGCATCTCCATTATCCAGAATTTTTTCAATTTTGTCAATTAATGACAATAGAATGGCTAATTGCTGAGACAACTGATTTTGAGAAAACCAGAAACAATGATTTGAGAAAACCACATACATAGCATGCACCAGGCCGAATTTGAGCTACATGTGAAAAACAATGATCAGAGAGTGTACAGAGTAGTAGAAAAAACTAATGAGACTACATGCTGCAACGATAATTAACAATTTGTCAAATCAAGTTAGTCACGAGGGAGAGTTTGAGATAATTTCTATGTTCTTTCAGTCCTTCAAACTATTTGGAACTATTGCCGTAGGTGTGACATACAGAGAAAAAAGACTTGGTATACATGTTTAATCCTACACAAGAAGGGTGCAACAAATTATGAGGCACTCGAACGAAAAGACTTGGTGTAAGCACACATACCTTGTTTTCACAGGCTGCTCTCACTTCTTGGATATCAAGAAGCTGCCTCTTCTCACAGGCAGCTTTATCCCCCTCAACTTTTTGAGAAATAATAAGTACTAATTTGCAGTGTTGAATCTCTTATCAAACCAGAAACTAGACCAACAGGGGATGGTACCACTAGCAAAGAAGCCACATACACAGAAGATTACTATCAAAATGAGGGTCCAACATCCAGATTTCTTTCAATTTTGAAAACCAATCACAATAGAATGGCTAATTGCTGATATGCTGAAACCCTAAGTATAGCATGCATCTTCTACTCTATAGCTAATGGCTCTTGCTTGGCCTTAGGTACAAAGGATGGTTCGTTTTGTAAAAAAAATCCTATTCCATCTCTCTTCTAACGCTTAAATAGGGGCACCATTGTACTATAATATCTCACACCATCATATGATGGATGCTCTTATGTAGTTCGATATTGCCATAAGAAGCACATGTGCATTCATTTATGGCCGTGAGCATCTCACCACCCCTCAATGAAGTAGATACATGGCAAAAAAAATATTATATCAATTCAGGTCCATTGTTTTTACTTGTATTTTACTTTCCTACTTGACACTGTTTTTCTCTCCTGTGAACATAAAGCAGCTAGTGTCTACAAACTATCCTAGAGCAGAGCAGTGATAACTTGGCATAATGCTAATGAATAAGGTCACTGTCAATGCCAAGTAGGCATTGACAATTCTCTTGGGAAAATAAAGTTCCACATATTCCAGCAACAGGACAAGCACTACTCCATTTCAGAAAAACAAGGATAAATTGTAGTTACTAGCTTACGGTTTGATGTTTATAAATAAATAGGGGATGGTTGAGCTGGAACGGAACTTCGGAAATAGGAACATCCTTCATTACCATAGAGCACAAATCGATCTTTCGGAGATGATCCCCCTCCTTAAGACATCTATGTTCTTTCTTCTGAATTAGTTCTATGTTGGAAGAGAAGAAGCAAACTTGTTGCTTGGAGAATGCTTCTGGTTTTTCCCTTTGATTTTGTAATGTTCAATCCAGTGAAAAGAAGTCATATATTTGAGGTTCCTATAATCTGTTCGGAAAACATGATAACATAATACTAGCTCTAGCCAGTAGCTGCCAATTTGTTTCTTATGTTGTGCGATTGACTTGCTTCCATATTTGTGTTCTTGCTAGGGACTGTTTAAAATGCTGGGATCAGTTTTGGAGACTGACCGACAATTTAGTACTGCTGGTGCATTTCCTTTTAGTCTTAGATCATAAACTACTCTTTGCGAACATAAATAGATGATCTCAAATCACCATAATCTTTGTGGAAATGGTTTAATGCTACTTACGGCGTTCTTACTTCAGCATCTGTATGCCCATGCAATGATTTGCTTTGTTGTGATGGAGGCTTTTTTGCCTTGTCCACCGAGAGGCCCTTGAGTTTGCTGGAATGTCGATTAATTTCCGTTCCAGCAAATTCGGGTACTCCATATGTCCTATTTTCAGCAAAGGTCATGCTGAAATTTTCCGTGAATTTTAGCATGACTTTGCTAAAAATAGGACATATGGGGTACTTTGACTAATGATGAAAGCTTAGGCTTTTAGGGTGCCTCGGCGTCGAAAAACCCTCAATGATAAAAGCTTAGCTTTTAGGATGCCTCGATGTCGACAAACCCTAAATGATGAGACCATGATCTTCACTACAACAAAAACCTCCCTACAGCAACGGATATCTAGCAACGATGATGGCATATGTGTTGTTTGGATGAACCTCCCACCTCCCACGACGAACCAACCTCCCACGATGATAACCCATTTCCATATCCAGAGGTATAGAGTCCACCTCCACGTTATGTGCACCTGCTCCGCGCAAATAGCACGCAGCCAAGCGGAGTTGTAAAAAAAGGCAGATCTTTCTCTCCGCTGATTCCTCTCTCACCGGCCGTACTCCCCCAACCTCTCTGCTCTTATCCTCCGCCGCAGCTACATTCTCCGTGCCCCCTCCATGCGCCCCGCATCAACCCGATCGCCATGGGTCACCAAAGACGGCTCCGACCCTCATCTAATCGGCGACCGGACGGGCCGGCGTCTCCGCACGCGTGGCTGCTAGCTTGGGGTCGGCGGTGCTGCTCGCTCCGCCCAGGCTACCTCGACCTCGCGTAAGGCACTCATCCCCTCTGCTCTCTTACCCTTCCCACCGCTGACCACCTACACGACCACCGCGCCTCACGCATGAGCCCGAGGGCGGGACACACACGATGCGCATCGCCTCCGTGCCTCTTTCCCTGGTGTCTTAGCGCTACCTCATGTTGTTCGACACGACCGCCCGACCCTCTGCTGCGGCCGGCGGCCAACGCCGTTCCCCCAAGCGCCGCCTCGGCATCACTCTCCCAACCACGATGGGGTTCTTGATTGTGCCTCCAGCTCTGCCAAGGACCATCACGATTGTGCGTTCCTCTCCTAATTGAAATCATGGTACATATTCTCTGCCGATTCATGTGCAAGTAGTGTGTATTCCTCTTCTTGTTCATATATGCAAGTACTGTGTGCTCATTAGAAGTTGTTAAATATTTGTCAGATATAAGGAGTGGGAAGCACCACAATGAACTGCAGTCCAGTTTTAGAAATAATTGTTCATATAATCAAATGGAGGATTGTTCATCTTCAGAAGTGAAGTAACGAACTCTATCTAAAAAGTTAACTTCTTATTAGGAAAATGTAGGTGTCACAATCCTGACCCCCCTGTTCATGTTAGATCTTCAAGGACCTGATTTAGCTTGATCATGTGCTCTCGATCCGGCGAACCACAAGCTAATAATAATCTGCTGTGTGCCTGCATAAAATCCTTTAAGAAATATGCTTCCAACAACTGTTTATATGATCAACTCGTCAGAAATAGGTACACAGCAAACGACATCATATGGGAGCTTGGTATTATATTTCTGATCAACTCCTCTGAAATAGTTACAAAGCAAACGACACGATGTTTATCCAAAATATCGAACTATTTTTGCCTAATGGGAACCAGGACAGTTTAGTAATTTAATTATTCAGGAAAAATAAAAGGAGTTGGTGCTTATACGGTTAGAAGAACTCCCTTTTAATTAAATTAAAAGTACGCGAGCATGTGCAAGTCAGCAATACTGCCAATCACAAACTGAAAGGCATAGTTAGTACGTCAATAGGAGCAAGATCATATTGTACATATGTGCTAGTGAGTTGTCGATAAAAGGACTAACAACATTCTCAATTATCAGATGAATAAATAATCCGATAGTAGTTTTCATGTGTTCTTGTAATTCAATTGCATTTATATTCTGCTTTCATGGAAGTTAACAATGGGTTCTGTCATATTCAGGGCATCTTCAACGTAGGCGCTAAGGGTGGACGCTAGGAATAATTTCCAGTCTGATCGGCAGTTACGCCCTCGATTCCTGGCGTCCGGAGCCGCAGCGACGCAAAGAAAGGCAGCGAGCGCTTCTCTTTTTTCCCCCACGAGATGAGGCACGAGCGTTATTTTCCACACTTATTTAGCGCCCATGATTAGCGCCAGCGTTGGAGCAGATAACGCTTGGGGAATTTTAAACCTTTTGCTAATTTTTTTGTGTTTAAGCACCTAGATAAGTGCCTACCATTGTACATGCTCTCAGGGGTTCTGCCTGAAGCAGTACGTAGCTTTCCTGAATCCTTCTCGCTAGAGTCGTGCAGAATCCAGGACAATTTCTTCTCCCCACCACTTTGGTGTCCTGTTATGGAACCAATTATGCACCAGTCTGGTACATCCACTGTCCACTTATCTTTTTATTTTTATTTGAGAAGAGTCCACTTATCTTTTATGCCTACATATATTGGTAGTGTCCGTATTTGATTCATGTGCAGTTCCTAGCCATTTCTAATTTATAACCACACTCAGACAGGGATACAGGTAGAGCTACTCTTGACTCCTCTACATATACGTACTGCAAGAGCGTTTGTATAGTTGGTATTAAAATTTTCAGTTAATAAAAATATAAAAACTATGTGTATGGGATGTCCAACAGTGGAAGAAATGTGTATGACCTATGTATAGCTCTACATATCCCTTCGATTTTCAGTACAAAACATCATGGTGTACTCAAGTGAATGGGGCTATTTTAAAAGTGGTTTATGGAGCAAAATAACTATTATGTAGGTACGCAATATTCATTATACATAGACTATGCTTAGATTTCATTGTGCAACTTGTACACGTATATATCTTCATAGATAATAATTCCATTCAGCATGCATGAACAACAATTTGACAATGGCACCAAAACAACCTATATACTGCATTGTTATTGGTGTGACATCTTATTTTATTGATTCTTATATTAGGCGCTCAAGGCTTCCTATACATCAAATTGTGTGTCTACAATAACTAGAGGTAAAATCATTTGTCATCACCCCTTCACAGACCATGTTTTGATTGTATTCTCATCGCATTCTTTATTTTCAGTGATGCAAATGAATGTTGAATAGCAAACTTTGGGAAATATATATGTTCAGTTGATATGGCCACTCAAAGATGTCGAGTGTATTGGTCATGCTGCCGGGTTAGTTATGTCATGGCCTTCAACCTTTGTATGTGACTTCTCTTTTTTATTGCTCTGTTGATCTGTTTTTTTATTTCTCTAATAATACATTACTTATGTCACTTTTTTGTTGTTGTACATTGAAGATAAATGGATGGTGCACGGCTGAGTTGATTGCAAGGTGGAGAATGGGGCTGCTACCAGATAGTTTTACGTTAATGTTGTAGAATGTCGTTGTCATGCTCAATGTACAGAAGTCATGTATATCTCAATGTACAGAAATCATGTATATGTATTCTTTGGATTGCATTACATCTAATGCAACCAACTCAATTTAATATCTGAGATCTTTCTGTTTTATTGTTTGTTGCTTGTGTGCACTATCGATGTTGATCTAGTAACTATTATTGGTAGTATATAAAATACTAGTAATGTTTCATGCTAAATCAGTTTGTGTAGGTTACCACCAACGCATATGAAGTGTTGTTAGGCTGCAATTATATATGTTGCTATCCTGCAACGCTTCCTCATGTCGATTACCAACGCAATCATATCCGTTGTTGTAGACCCTAGCAACGCCACCAACGACAACACATATTAATCCGTTGGTGTAGACCTTAGCAACGGTTATATGGACATACGACAACACATCGATCCGTTGCCAAAGGGGGTTCCTCTTGTAGTGCTTGTTCCTTGACAATAACCAACTTTTTGACCAAACTTTGTTCCTATTTAGAGAGAAACATGGCCAACAACGATGAGGCCGGGGGTTCGGGCGGCAAGGCATTCAGGAGCTGTCCCGGAGATGGAGGAACAACCTCACTTGTATGAGGACGCCGCTTCCCCACCGATCCCGAGACCACCGATGGTACCGCCGAGGATGACCCCATTGATGCCACCACCGATGGTGCCGCCGAGGATGCCACCATCGATTATGGCGGGCGCATTTACGACAGATGGCAGCCAATGGAAGAGGCAACGGAAGGACGGCGCCCGACCGTGCTCCGCACCCTCAAGGAGGAATTTATGAAGTGGACTCCGGACGGAATCCAACGGCGCCGAATGAATAGTCAAGGGTACTTGCTTCAGCTCGGGTGCATTCTCCGAGCACTTGTCTCGATCAACACCAAGAACACGAGGCATCTGATCGAGGGAATTTGCGCAACCTCCTCTTCACGGCTGCACGAGCGATACAAGTTCCCCGCTGAATTTGAAAACACAAGCCTCAAAGGTAATAAAGTGAACAATGCTGCCCTCACGAAGATGAGCAAGGCCCTGTCTACTTGGAAAAGCAATGTGAAGAGAATGATCGAGAAAGGTGAGAGTTATGAGAAGATCAAGGAGAAAATCCTTCGATCACGAAGATGACTACAACGACTTCAAGATCAATTGCTCGAGCACGGCAAACTCCGAATCAAGTCATTGGGGAAAGAAATGCGGGAGCTGAACATAGGGAACACACACTCGGTCCGGCGGTTCTGAGTGGCGGAGCCTATATGGGACAAGGAGGACGCGGGCGTGCCGAGCAAGGCCTACCGCCCCTCTTCGATAAATCGGTGACAAGCGGATCAGGAACTTTGTCGGGGCCGGTACAAGAAGGACCGAAAACAAAGGAGCTTACCACGGATCCGAAGACCAGGGCGCTTGAGGTTGTTCAGTAAGGAATACCACCCCGGGGTAATTAGCTCCATATGGTTGCATTATAATTAATGAAGCCAAATTTCTAAATGGTTCACATTCCTTCCGCAGCGAATGAAAGCGAGAGCTGGGTCGACTAAGAGCAACCCTTGGGACACCACTCTAAATAGGGCGTTGAATGTAATGAAGAACAAGGATAAGCTCGAGAAGTCGACGTCACTGGTCGTGTGGCCGGCAAAGGCTTGTCCACAAAATGGGGTCATAATATACCGCTGGTGTGCGGAAGGAGAAAAAGACCAGCTCGGAAAGCGGTAGCGAGGTTCAAGAACTCAAGGCACAGGTGGCGCGGATTCCGGAGATTGTCCAAGAGCAAGTGCAACAACAACTCGGAGCGACGATCACGCCATTGTGCCTACCTTGATCCAGGGTTCGGTCGTGGATTGCGGCGTAGCGAGGGCCGCCCGATTCCTAGCTTCACGGCCAGCAACTCGCAGAATGCGATGGCGGGCCATTGGTGTCTCCGGCAGAGGCGGCATTGGTGTCTCCGACGCCGCACGGAGCTTAATGCACCGGGTGTACGCCGCCGGCACCTCTGCAGCAAGCGGCCCCTCCGTTAATCGCGCGCCGCCGTTGGCGGTGCCTCGACATTAGCCGAGCTCGACGCCATCATCACGGTAACTAATTAAGCCTCTCTCGGTCGAGGACTTCATCTCCTTGCCTTTGATTGGGCATCCCTGACGCCCTACATGTTTTCGCAGGGCGCCGCCGACGTCCCGTGCACTCTCCTACACTTCGTGAACAACGAGTTGGTCGATGTCGCCAAGGGAAAAATCGTTCAGCCGGGCAACCCCTTGTTCCACGGTACCCAGATGCCACCCAACTTCTTTAGGGTTGAACTGGTTCAGGTGCTGCCAGGCTGCGACGAGTTGTTACCTCCGATTCGACCCGTCGGGGCCGACGATGATGACGTGATGACCCTCGGCGCTGCTGAGCTGGCCCTGCTTTGGCCGAAGAGCCAGATTCGTTTGGGGCGGGGACACCACCCCAAAGACAACACCGCCCGGTCGTGCGTCGCCAAGTCGGCCCCATGGCAAGACCGCCGCAAGCGGTGCGGACATCCCTATGCCACTGGATCCAAACATGCATATGGCACAGGATCGAACGACGACGACGACGATACATTTGCCAACGTCGATCAAGACTTTGCCGATCATGGGTGCGGTGGCGACTTCATGGGGCCTCCTTCTCAAGAACCCAACCCAACAAAAGGCGCGCGATCTAGCTGGTACCGCGGAGAACCCAAGTTACAGCGGGCGTGGAAATGCGCGTTCAGCTCTCGGAGGCGCCTCCACTGCCGACTTCACCGAGCCTCGATAGGCAAGGTGCAAAATATTATCAACCCCAACACACTCAAGAAGGCGGTGCGTGAGCAGAACTGGGGTCCCATTACAGGAGAAGAAGAAGGCACGCAAAAGAAAGACTAACAAGGGTGCGGGCCAGCCGCACCAAAGTACGATCCGTGCTCGGGGACGGGCCACCTTCACCGAGGATATCTCGAGGAGGGTGCATGTGGCGGGTAGGGCGATGCTACCGACAAATATGCTCAATGCTGCAACCGGTGCTATCGGAGTCTGCATGACATTGTTCTTTCTTTGGAGAAGCGGCGTCTCGAGAGAGAAGGATGTGGCATACCGGTTTTCGTGGCCAAGGTGCGGAGGGCAAGGGCTTTGTGGATAACTCCATCGGGCGTTATCGATCGTCCTGCGGTTTGATGACATCCACGCTATGTTGAACCTTCATCCGCTGCACTACACCTTCGTTCGGCTATTTTCGCTGAGTATGGAGATGCGGATCATTTGCGACAAGACCCGGACATCGTGATAGTCGACCCCTTCTACATGCGTGCCAAGATCTTGGGCAGCAGCGGGGACCGCAAGTCGCGAGTTCTTACCTCGAAGGCGTCATTCGGCAAACCAAGATAAGGATAACTTCCTCGTGCCTTACTTTCCCGAGCAAGTCCTCCCCTCAACCGGCCCGTAACATATGAATTCTTAGATTTCGATCGTTTTTCTTTTAACATTTCGTGTTTTCTGCAGTGACACACATTGCATCACGATCCTGGCTGGGTAGATCGCAGAACGCGGCAGCTCTCCGGATCGGACAAAGGGGTGCATCAGCGTCAGAGCACGGTAGAGGTGCTGACGGGTGATGTACAACTCGTGGCGAAGAGCTCGGTTAGCTCGATCCAGCCCATCAGCATGCGAACAAGGTTACGATGGTAGAAGGGCTCTCGGTGACGATGGAGTAGGCAGCGGTGTAGTAACCCTCCTCACCAACATCGACGCGATAGCAATGTGCACGAAGGGGAGGTGTCCAACTCTCGATACTCGCGACGAAGACGTGTCGAGCAGCATAAGCAGCATCGTGGACTGCCATATCGATAGTCACTCCAACACCATGTGCGGTGTGCAGCACGATGAGTGGACCTCGTACTCCGAGAATAGAGGTGGACGATGGCGCGGTACTGCTCTGGTTATAGTCTGGTACTCCTCATAGACGGTATACTCAGGGTGTCACGATAACCCGGATAGGTCATCATCTTGGCTAGCACCGCAGGTGATCCCGAGCACCAATGGCCGTCGTGTGGCGCATACGACCTGCCTCGTGGGTTCCATCTGAAAACAAAGACGTTTCAAAGGAGTCAAATGACAGTGTGGAAATTGCTCAAATACAATTCCAAGAACAACTAGGGCTATATCCAACTTTGGGGTGCACGAGGTCACGGGATCCTAGTGTTAGTTAGTAAAATCGTTTAACCCGAGTAGAAGAGAGTTGAGTCCCGAGTAAAGGTCGAGGAGTAAAAGATCCTAGTACCACCCGATGGCGGCGTGGGCCCGTAAGGCACACAGCCATGTTAGTAAAAGTTTTGCAATGTCTAGACTCGACTTGCCAAGGAGTGTGGAAGGGGATTCCTACAGCAATCGGCTCGATACCAACTTCAGGCGCCCCGATTTAATCGTACACTAATCATGCACGCAAATGTATACGATCAAGATCGTGGACTCACGGAAGATATCACAACACAACTCTACAAATAAAATAAGTCATACAAGCATCATAATACAAGCCGGGGCCTCGAGGGCTCGAATACAATTGCTCGATCATAGACGAGTCAGCGGAAGCAACAATATCCGAGTCTGAGACATAAGTTAAACAAGGTGCCATAAGATGGCTAGCACAAACCGGGATACAGATCGAAGAGGAGCAGGCCTCCCGCTGGGATCCTCCTAGGTTACTTCCCGTCGCCGCCGGGCTGCTGCGTAGTAGTAGGCACCTCCGCAGTAGTAGTCGTCATAGGCGGTGGCGTCGGCCCTGGGCTCCATCGTCTGTTGCATCAATCGAGTAGAGGTAGGGAAAAAGGGGAACAAGGCAACCGTGAGTACTCATCCAAAGTACTGCAAGCAAGGAGCTACACTACATATGCATGGATATATGTGTAAAGGCCATATCATGGACTGAAGCTGCAGAATGCCGAATAAGAGGGGATAGCTAGTCTTAACGAAGACTACGCACGGACACCTGTCTTGCAACAGGTAGGAGGGACAATCTGAAGTCCTCCAAGTAACATCACATAGCAATAATCCTACCCGCAATCCCTGCTCATATCCCCTGAGCGAGAGCGACCACCGTTGTATCGGCACTTGGAAGGGTGTGTTTTATCCAAGATCCGGTTCTAGTTGTCATAAGCTCAAGGTACAACTCCAAGTCGTCACATTATCAAGATCACGGCTATCCGAATAGATTAACTTCCTGCGAGGGTGCACCATCTTACCCAAAGACGCTTGATCCCATTTGGCGGACACACTTTCCTAGGTCATGCCCGGCCGCGGAAGATCAACACGCCGCAGCCCCACCTAGGCACAACAGAGAGGCCAAGACGCGGTCTAAACCTAAGCGCCAGTAGGGTCAGGCCCATCGCCTCGAGCACACACACTGCGTTGCTAGGGCGGCCGGAAGCAGACCTAGCCTAACAGGCGTTCAGCCCAATCCGGTAGCGCTCCGTCGCCGACGTCTCAAGTACCGGTGATACCACGACGCGGGATACCCATAACTACTCCGCGTAGATGGTTAGTGCGTATAAGCTCGTAGCCAACTCAGATCAAATACCAAGACCTCGTTAAGCGTGTTAAGTAACATGAACGCCCGAGCAGGCCAGGCCCACCTCTCTCCTAGGCGGTCTCAACCTGCCTCGCTCCGCCTCAAGATCCACTCGCGGGTGCTCCATCACCGACCGACTTTAGTCTCACATGTATCATGTATAATGATATAGTATATATCCGTGATCAACTCCCGAGTGATCACGGCCCGATATCAAAGACGGCAGACGGACAAGAAAGTAGGGCCACAGATGAAAGTACTAGCATCCTATACTAAGCATATAGGATTGTAGGTAAGGTAACAATGAAGTTACAAGGACGGGCTATGCAGCAAAGATAGAGAGTCTCGAAAACAATAACATGCTATACTACTCTAATGCAAGCGGTGTAGATAAGAGTAAGCGATATCCGTGATCAAGGGGGGCTTGCTGTTTGCTCTGGCAAGAGAGAGGGTAAATCAACTCCGTGGAGTCGGCGGCCAGCAGCTGCGTCGGCCTCGTAGTCTACCGGAGAGAAGAGGGGGAAGAAACAATGAATACAAAGTAAACAGATGCATATCGATGCATGACATGCCAAGAAGCGATGCTAGGCGTGCCCTAACGTGGTATGGGGTGGTACTGGTTAAGGGGAAAACATCCGGGAAGGTATTCCCGGTGTTTAGGGTTTTCGGGCAGAGGAGCCGGAGGGGAAAAGTTGCAGGTTCGATAGGTTAGGGGTGTGTGGCGGACGAACGGACTGCAGATCCGGATTCGCTACCGTTACGAGCAACTTTCATGTTGAAAATATTTTAACCGGGTTACGGATTAAAAGATATGATTTTAAAAGATTTTAATAATTTCGGAATTTAATTAATTTTTAATTAATTGAAAATGTATTTATGAGCGTCGGCATGATGTCATCTCGACGTCGGCGATCAACAGGTTGGTGAGTCAACCCGACGTGTGGGTCTCGTTCAGTCATACCTTTGTTATCTAATTAACCTAATCAGATTTAATTAATGTAGTTAATTAGGTTAATTAGTTATTAGGTTTAATTAATCAGATTAATTAGATTAAGCGATTACTTAATTAATTAATTAATTAATTAATTAATTAGTTTTATTTAATTTTCATTTTTCCTTTTACTATTAAAACCATTACGTGGGGGTGGGGCCCCATGTCATAAACCCTGTGAGGCCAAACAGGCGTCTTGAGCTTGCAGGCGTGGCCGTTCAGGCGCCAAACGGGGGGCAGGCGTGGCGCCCGCCCGATCCCAGCCGGTGTGGTGGAGGGCGGCCGAGGCCGTGGCCCGACGAGGAGCCGAGGCGAGGGCGGTGGGGCTTTGGCGGTGTCCGGTCGGAGGCGACGGGAGGTAAGCGGAGAGGTGCGGGACACCACAATGGCGTCGGCATCGGCCGCGCCTCGCCGGGTGCGTCGGGAAGGTCCGGGGTTCTGCAGGGCGGAGAGGCGCCGTCGACGGGGAGAGAGGGGGTGAGGCCACGGCGGAGGCCGGGCGGTGGCACGGGCGAGGGGGAGAGGCCGCTTCGGCGAGGGGGAGGAGAGGGAAGGGCGGCGTGGCTGCGGTGACCATGAGGGAGGCGGGCCGAGCCGCGACGGGCTCTGGGCTCTGATGGTGGCGTCGGGAGAGGGGCGAGGGAGCGGCAGGGGAGAGGTAGAAGCTCACGGGGGCCCGTGGGGTCTAGGAGGCGGCGCGGTGGAGCTTGATGGCGACCGGCGAGGAAGGAGTCGGGTGGCGGCCGACCCGGCGTCGGAGGAAGATCCGTGAGGCGGGGGGGTCGGGGCGACCCAGCGGCCAGTGCCCAGCGTGTGGGGCGACAGTGTGGAGGAGGGGGTTCGGACGGCGGCGAGGGGCTAGGGGCGGAGGCGGTGTCGGGGGCAAGGGTCATGGCGATGAGGTGGGGCGAGGGAGGCTCGGCCCGATCTGGATCGAGCGGAGGGGAGAGAAAGGGATCGGGGTGGGGAGAGTGAGGCGGCGGGGGGTCGGCTAGGGTTTCCGGCCAGCTGGAGGGGTTAAGTGGGGTGGGGGCCGGTTGGGCCGGGCCTTGGGGTTGGCCGACTGGGCCAGGTGGGGAGGGGCTGGCCCAGTTGGGCCAGTGGGGATTCCTTCCCCCACTCATTTTGTTTTATTTTCCTTTTTCCTTTTTCTGTTTTCTGTTTTGGTTTAATTAAAATATCTAAACACTTTAGAAAATTTTGTGCACCCCACCATAATTAGGTTTGTTCTTTTAGACAACCCCCGAACATTTTAGTTTTAGTTTTTTTTGAAAATTTATATCGTTTGCTTTTGTTTTGACTTTGTTTTAGACCGGGTTCGAATCAACGTGAGTTTAGTCACAGTAACCGGGGTGATTACTGTAGCTTAATTATCCGGGTGTTACAGCTCAACTCAAAGTCCTACACCTACCAATCCCTTCAAGTGAAGCCTTTGGAAATCTCATACAGTTCAGTCAATTTCTTCAGTGACAAAGACGAAGTTCTTACGGTATTGAGAATTTGTTCGACTAAGAAGTTAGGAATTCGCCAAAGGCGGATTGCCTACGATGAGGAACATGATAGCCCTGAGGAATTTGTGATTCAAATTTCCGACCGTTGCTGTGTTGCACGCCAGCTGTCCCAAAATATCTTATCCACCTAACGGTCATATCATTGAAGGGCATTTATGCCTTATCATGTCGGGCTGCTCCCTAGGCTATAAATAGCCGCCCCTACAACCACTAGCTGGTTGGCTGCTCGAGAGAACTTGACACTTGTCATTTGAGAGCAACCCATCCTCTAAGGACTTTGGCGAAAATCATCGAGTGAGGAAAACCCAAAACCAAACCCCTACAAACCCAAAGTGATTGAGCATCACTGAAGAGATTGATCCTGCGTGGATCCGACGCTTGTTACCTTTGAAGACTGTGCTTCTTCCAGACGGTTAGGCGTCATGGTCTAGAGCATCCAAGAGGAATTGTGGATCGCCGAGTGACCAAGTCTGTGAAGGTTTGGAAGTCGCCTGAAGACTTACCACGAGTGATTGGACGAGGTCTGTGTGACCTTAGTTCAAGGAGAATACGGTGAGGACTTGGTGTCCTGAGCTGCGTGCTCAGCGACTGGGTGTCCGGGACTGTGTGTCCTCGAGTTTAAATACTCAGCCGCTCCAACCAGACGTACAACTGAGACAGCAGTTGGAACTGGTCTACCAAATCATTGTCTTCACCAACCTAACTGGTTCTATTTCCTCAACCCTTTCATTTCCTCATTATTGTGTTGAGTGTTCATTCATATCTGTGTTTGAAGACTTTGGTGAAGACTCTCTCAATTTCCTCAGTTCAATTTCTTGATCTGTTTGTCTTCATCTTGTGCTATCCTGTGTTTACGCTTTCTGTACTCTTTGTTTGTCTTCATTTCATCATGATGACCATGCCCGCATTCTGTTATGCTTACTTCTGAGTACTTATTCCGCTGCAAGTAGTTCTTCGCTAAGGAATTTCCTCACCGGCAAATTCCTCAATGAAGAATTCATAAAAATCGCCTATTCACCCCCCTCTAGTCGATATAACGCACTTTCAATTGGTACCAGAGCAAGGTACTCCCTTGTTCTGTGTGATTTTGGTTTAACCACCTGGAGTTTTAGTTATGTCGACCGCAGGTATGATCAAGGTCTCAGCAGGGTGTCCTACCTTTGATGGGACGGACTATCCCTACTGGAAGAACAAGATGCGAATGCATCTTGAGGCAATTGACAACGATCTCTGGTATGTTGTGGAAAATGGTGTTCCCTCGGTCACACCTTCTCTGAATGTTGCCGATGTGAAGAGATTCAAGCAACTCAATTCTCAAGCGAAGAATATCATATGTGGCCATCTGAGCAAAGGACAATACGGAAGAGTGAGTGCTTTGGAAACTGCCAAGCTCATCTGGGACAGGTTGTCCAAAGTAAATGAAGGAGTCTCAACTCAGCGTGACTCTCGAGTTGATGTTCTTCGAAATCTCTTCAACCGCTTCAAAAGACTCGACAACGAAAATGTTCAACAAACCTTGATCGCCTCATCGACATCTCAAATGAGCTTCAGCGCTTGGTGCCCTTGACATCACCGACCATGAGGTGGTGAAGAAATTGTTGAGATCGCTTGATTCCTCATTTGATACTCATGCGATGATACAAGAGCGTCTGACTACAAGTCACATGATCCGGTGATATCCTCGAGAGGCTAAATACTCATGAGTTCCGACTTCTCAAAAAGAGATCTCTATGGTTCTAGCTATGGAAAAACACGTGCCCTGAAGGCCAAGGCAGTGTCTGAATCTGAGTGTGAAGACTCTGGTAGTAGCCTTGGAGATCCTGAAGAATTAGGCCAGGAGCTAGCACTGCTCGTGAAGAAATTCCAGAAGTTCTCAAGACGTGGTCGCTTTGGAAAATCCTTAAGGAGCAGTGATTCCTCATCCAGTGACTATAAGAGAAGACTTTGCCACAAATGCAAGAAACCTGGTCACTACATTCAAGAATGTCCTCAGTGGGAAAAGGAATTAAAGAAGAAGAAACACAAGGATTACAGTTCTGATGACGCTAAGAAGAAGAAGAAATCGTCGAAATCTTCATCATCAAAATCCTCAAAGCCTTCTTCTCACAAGAAAAGCAGCTCCAAAAAGGCTCGGCCATTCATTGGCAAGGAAATGGACTCTGAAGCTGAATCTGAGGAACATGAGGAAGAGGAGGCATCAGAAGAATCTGAGTCTGGTGTGGCGAGTCTAGCCCTCGCTACTGCTTTCGTCAGCAAGTCCATCTTCAACTCTGAAGAAAATGATCTCATCAACAAAGCTGATGAAGATAGTGATGACTACACTCCCACCTATTGCTTCATGGCAAAGGGTGCCAAGGTACTCAAATATACCTCCTCCGAATCTAGTGAAAATGAATCGATGAAGATCTAAAGCCCGATTACTCAAAACTTGCTAAGATTGCTGTAAAACAACAAAGGGCTTTTGAAAAGGTTCAAAACATGCTAGATAAGAGTGATGATATGTTAGGTGAAGAAATGGATCGCACTAAAGCCCTGACTGAAAATCTTCAGAGACTTCAGTCTAGGTTTGACAACCTTCAAGGTCATCATAACACTCTCTTGTCGATCATGAGAAACTTTCTTATGAATTTCTTTAAAGAAAGCAAGATCTTGAGAAGCTAAGAGTGTGTTATGAAGATCTTCAGAAGGAGCGCGATTCATTACTTGCTCAACAAATCAGCGCTTCTCAGGAAGAATTTGTTCCTCCATGCTTAAAGTGCATTGAGCGTGAATCGCTAATTCTTCACCTGAATGTTCAAATGCTTCAACTGTTACAAATTCTTCACCTGCCTCTGCTATCACTAATTCCTCATCGAGGACATTGCTAGTATCACTTGACGATGCAGGGTTGAAGGAATTGTACATGACAGAGCATGTACAAAAGCCTCAAAGGGCATCGACTCTTTGTGATGTGCTTAAAAGCAGATCCTCAACAGAACCCTAGGAAAGAGGGTATTGCCTTTGAGAGGAAACTCAATGCTGATGGAACATATTGGAAGCCTGGCGGTACCCCAAAACCTCATGGGTTGCTGCAAAGGACCCATTGATCCATCTAACTTATCTGGCTTTACATGTGAATCTCCTCATTCTTCCGATGAGTCATTTGACTCAACTATAAACTGTTCAAAAATCAGAATGGTGAAGTATTTGCTAGATATGTTGGCACTAGCTGCAGAGCGGTTCCCCTATGAAGAAAATCTGGGTTCCCAAGAAGTGCCTTGAAAGTCTTCAGGTGAATGTCCTCATGACACCACCTGTGAAGAATAGGAAACCCAGATCAAATTCTTCATATGGACACAAGTCCTCATACGGACCAAATTCCTCACGTGGATCAAATTCCTCAAAAGGATCAAAGTCCTCATATGATTATCATCGTGCTAACAACTCTGTTTCGCAGGGTAGAGCTAAGGGCTATGAATATGTGAATTATTCTTCAAACCAATATGTTCATAAGTCCTCGAAGAATTTCTCTGCTTATTCATATGCTTACCCTAACCCCTCTTATGTGAAACGAAATGGATTGGCCTCTATGCCACCATTCTCATATGGTGCTTTCATGAGTGATGAACTCTTTGCCACCCCTCCAGATGTGGGTGGTGAAGAAAAAGAACTAACCTCTTCTGCAGGGTCAGGTCTCCAGATGTGCTTTAAACGTCTGAAGAATTTCTTGGGGCCTGACAAAATGCCTGAAAGGACGCAGCTAATCATGATGAAATGAACTTTCATTTCACACGTCCTCATACTGCTTATCTGTTATATTGTCTGATGAAATTCATCTAATGAACTTGATATCATATTCTTCACTGATGAAGTATATGAGATCGTAAGTTGCACTAATTCATCTGCAGGATGATCAACCCAAAGCCACTGAGTGGGTTCTCGATAGTGGATGTACAAATCACATGTTGGTGACAAGAATCTATTGATGGATGCTCCCTTATCACCGTCACATCTGAAGCATATCATCTTTGCGAGACAAAGGCAAAAGTCGGTATTGGGTCTTGGTAAGGTTGCGATCTCTAAGGACATACACATGGACAAAGTCATGCTTGTTGAGTCCTTAGGATACAACCTCATGTCGATCTCAATGCTTTGTGATCTTGATATGGTTGTTATCTTTGGCAAGTATCGTTGTGTTGTGATTATGGAAGTCGACAATTCCAAAGTCTTGAAGGCTTTAGGAGAGGAGACTTGTATATTGTTGATTTCTCTACAGGACCACAACCAGCCGTGTGTCTACTTGCAAAAGCTTCAGAAGGCTGGCTATGGCATCGGCGACTTGATCATGCAGGCATGAGGAATTTGCACACGCTTGCAAAGAAGAAGCATGTCATTGGCATTGAGAATGTCAAATTCCTCAAGGATCACTTGTGTGGAGCCTGTGAAGCTGGAAAAATGACCAAGGCCAAGCATCCAGCGAAGACTATCATGACCACTACTCGTCCCTTCGAATTGCTTCACATGGACCTCTTTGGTCCTAATCATTACTCAGCAGTCACTAATGATGCATCTCTACATGGCTTTGTTATTGTTGATGATTACTCTCGTTACACATGGGTACACATTGTTACTTACAAAAATGAAGTGCAGGAAGTCTTCAAACGATTTTCCTCGAGGGCTTCAACTAACTTTGGTGTGAAGATCGGACACATCGGGAGTGACAATGGAACTGAGTTCAAGAATTCGGTCTTGATGCCTATCTTGATGAACTTGGTATTACTCATGAGTTATCTGCTCCCTATACTCCTCGGCAAAATGGCGTCGTGGGCGCAAGAACAGAACTCTTGTTGAGATGGCTCGCACTATGCTTGATGAATACAAAACGCCTAGTCGTTTTTGGATTGATGCAATTGACACTGCGTGCCACATCATCAACAGAGTATATCTTCACAAATTCTTCAAGAAGACTGCCTATGAACTCCTCACTGACAAGAAACCCAATATGAGTTATTTCAAAGTCTTTGGTGCTAAATGCTGGATTAGAGATCCTCATCACAATTCTAAATTTGCACCGAAAGCACATGAAGGTTTTATGCTTGGTTACGGAAAGGACTCGCACACCTCTGAGTCTTCAACATCGCTCTTCACAAGATTGTTGACCTTTGTAGATGTGCGGTTCAATGAAACTAATGGCTCGCAAAGAGAGCACCTACCTTCTATGTTAGATGAACCAGCACCTGAGGAATCTATCAAGTTCAAGGCAACTGAGGATGTCATTCCTACTGAAGAATCTGCTGAAGAATTCATTCCTGTACGTGAAGAACGTCGAGCTGATGCACCTGAAGATAATGCTGAAGACAATGGTGCTGAGGAAAATGATTAAATTCCTTGACGACAACCAGCTCATCCTCGCGTTGCAAAAGAAGTGCAAATTGACAAGATCATCGATGACATTGAAGCGCCAGGTCCTCTCACGTGCTCAAAAGCTTCACATTTATCTAACTTTTGTGGGCACTATGCTTTTGTCTCTATCACAGAGCCCACTAAGGTAGATGAAGCATTTCTGGAGCCTGAGTGGATTCAGGCCATGCAAGAAGAATTACATCGGTTCGAGCTCAACAATGTCTGGGAACTGGTCAAACGTCCAGATCCTCGCAAGCATAATATCATTGGCACAAAGTGGATCTACCGCAACAAGCAAGATGAAAATGGCCTAGTGGCGAGGAATAAGGCACGACTTGTAGCTCAAGGCTACACACAGGTTGAAGGAATTGATTTCGATGAAACTTTTGCACCTGTTGCTAGACTTGAGTCTATTCGCATATTACTCGCCTATGCTAACCATCACAATATCACTTTATATCAAATGGATGTGAAAAGTGCATTCCTCAATGGTAAGCTTGAGGAAGAAGTATATGTTGCTCAACCCCCAGGTTTTGAAGATCCAAAGAATCCGACAAAGTCTTGAGACTCAACAAGGCCCTCTATGGTCTCAAACAAGCCCCCGCAGGCGTGGTATGATACATTGAAGGAATTCTTCGTGAAGAATGGCTTCACACCAGTTCACTCGACCCTACTCTCTTTACTAAATCATATGATGGTGAACTGTTTGTGTGCCAAATATATGTTGATGATATTATCTTTGGCTGTACTGACCAACGTTATAGTGATGAATTTTCCTATATGATGAGTGAAGAATATCAAATGTCTATGATGGGAGAGTTGAAATTCTTCTTAGGTCTTCAAATTCGTCAACAACACAATGGCATATTCATATCTTAGGAGAAATACCTCAAAGATGTCTGAAGAAATTGGCATGCAAGATTGCAAAGGTGTCAAAATTTCTATGCCCACAAATGGCCATCTATGCCTCGATGAAAATGGTATTGACTTGATCACAAGGTATACCGCTCCATGATTGGTTCTTTATTGTACTTATGTGCATCTAGGCCAGATATAATGCTTAGTGTTTGCATGTGTGCCCGATTTCAAGCTACAGAAGGAATCACACCATAAGGCTGTGAAGCATATTCTTGATATCTAGCTCACACACCAACACTAGGACTATGGTACCCCAAGGGCTCTACTTTTGATCTCATTGGATATTCGACTCGACTATCTGGTGATCGTGTGGACCGCAAGTCAACATCGGCACTTGTCATCTCCTCGGACGATCTTTGGTCCATTGGTCCTCGAAGAAAGCAGAACTGTGTATCACCGCTCTCTGCGGAAGCTGAATACATTGCTGCTGGCTCTTGTTGTGCTCAATTCTTGTGGATGAAGCAAACTCTCAAGGACTACGGCATCAACGTGAAGAATGTGCCTCTCTACTGTGACAATGAGAGTGCCATCAAGATTGCTCACAACCCAATTCAGCACTCGAAGACAAAGCACATTCAAATTCGTCATCATTTTCTTTGTGATCATTTGTTGAAGGGTGATATCTCCATCGAGCATGTGAAGACTGAAGAACAGCTAGCCGATATCTTCACTAAGCCCTTGGATGAGAAGAGATTTAGCAAGTTGCGGTGTGAGCTAAATATCTTAGAATCTTCGAATGTTCTTTGAAAAGGACACACATCCTGACACTTATGCAAAATTGATGACTTAGATGTGCAACATATGAAGAAACGTTTTTCTTCAATCAATGAAGAATAACACTCTAAGTGTGAAGAAATTAATGAAGAATTTGATTCTCAGAACCCTATGACAATTATGCGCTGTGTCTGAAATCATCATTCTTATCTGTGGACGCACGCCACCACCAAAGTTAAAAATCTTCAATTTGAGTATTTCCTCAGTTTTGAAATTCTTGAGCTTTTTCAAATTCTTCAACTTTGCAAAATCTTCACTGTTTCCGTCGTTTTTCTTCATTAGCTATATATATATATATATATATATATATATATATATATATATATATATATATATATATATATATATATATATGGGTTTATGTCTCTCTGACATTCACTTATGGCTATTTCTTCAAGTCGCTTTTTACGCTAAGTGAATGTGATCGGACCCTTCCCCTCTATGCTATACTCAACCCAATCTATTCACAAATTCTTCATGTGCGTTCTATTTGAAACTCGTTCAAAATCTTCACTAAGTCCTTGTCAGCTGAAGAAATTGCGAACGGAACTTTAAAATTGATCTTATCCAAACTTTCGGTTTTGCCGCTCAAACCATTCCGCATCCCACGATGCATTATTTTACTCACCCACGATCGTACACGATCTCCCCTACACAGTACGTGGGTGACACATGTCGTGAGAAGGAGAATGGTCAGGGGCATGTTCGTCCTAAATCTTTGGGAGAACAGTTTTTCACTGCCTCTATAAATACCCCTCTCCCCATCCTCACTTCTTTTACTCCGCTCGATCTCTCTCTCCCGCTCGAGCTCCTCAAACCCTAGCGCCGCCGCTACTCCATCGTCGCCGGTGAGGAAGAGCTTCGCTGCCTCGACCTCGTCACCGTCGTACTCGCGCCGGTTGCGGAAATCTTCACTCCGCCGCCGCCGTAGCCATCTTCCTCTGCCGAGTTAGGGCGTGGAAGATCTGAACAGACGAGCTTCACATCTACACCACCCAGTTCGTCATGTTCTTCATTTAGGGTAATTAAAAGTTACTTTAACTGCCCTCGTTGATCCAAATTTTTCACTACAAAATCTTCAAAGGTGTTTTATTCTTCAAATCCTCACACACAAACACCTCACTAATTATATGCTCTTGATTCGTTTCTCTAAGCAATCATTTTTCTTCAAGATTCCTCAATTGTGTGGATCCTCGATCTGTACAACTCTGGAACCTAAGACAAAGAACGCTTAGTGAAATTCTTCAAGGCTCATCTGGTCAAAATCCTCAAAACTTGTTCTTTTTGAAAAACCTTCTGAGAACGCATATGACCTCTCCAAATTCCTCGCAACTATACTCTGTTCACAGGTACTCATGTCCGCTGCTAAATCACTAGGTTCTCATCAACTTAACTCATTTGCAGCGTTCCTCGAAGAAAAGTTGCATACTTCTTCAGAGAATTCGTTTGTTCAAATTCCTCACCTGAAGAATATGGCAGAAGGAAAGAAGCCACAGAAAGGAGGAAAGAGGCATGAGGTCATGACTGCGTTTGAAATCCTTGAAGAAATATATGTTGATTATTGCACACCTGATGAAGCTGAGTTCGGCAAAGAAAACAAAAATCAGCGCAAGGTGCGCATTCAAAGGATTGAACGGAGATGGGCAAGGGAATGGAGGGAGTACAGATATGTAACTCCAAAGTACATGAAGAAATTCACACTGAATCCTCCATGCCCAAGAGCTCCATTGGCTCCTGGACAAGAAGCTGACCCCACCAGCATCAAGCGTGGTGAGGACTTTCCTGAAGAATGGGCCAAGCGTCAAGCCAAACTGGCAAGACAAGCCAATGAGGCAGTGAGGAAATTCAATGAGGACTCTGCTACTGCTGTTGCCACTGAGGCCTCTGGCAAGCCAAGAAAATCTATGGCAAAGAAGCCCGCACACAAGCCAAGTGCTTCTCCAACAGTGCCCTCACGGCCAATTCCTCATGCTGCCCGTGCTCCTCCAAAATCCTCAGCTCCTTCAAAGTCCTCAGCAGCTCCTCCCAAGTCCTCAGCAGTTCCGACAAAGTCCTCAGCACCTGTGCATCTGGCCACGTGCCAAAGGACTGCAGGCTTCTCCATTGCATCTGGTGTTTCAGCAAGTTCCTCAGCTGCACCAAAGTCTTCATCTAGCCCGACTCTGCTGAAGACTAAGGCCACAGCTGGACGAGGTCCCCGGCCTAGTCCCAAGAAGAAACAGGTCGCCTTTCAAGAGCCACCTGAAGATGACGAGGCTGATGATGATGAACTTGCGGAAATCATCA
This sequence comes from Aegilops longissima, assembly GCA_021605205.1. Classification (NCBI taxonomy): domain Eukaryota; kingdom Viridiplantae; phylum Streptophyta; class Magnoliopsida; order Poales; family Poaceae; genus Aegilops; species Aegilops longissima. The sequence continues at coordinate 546,778,990 of CM038682.1, forward strand.
GAGACCGCCAAGAAAGGGCCGCTAGAGCCAAAGGCACATCTGTGCCGTTGTTGTTGGATCCAAGGAAAATCCTCGATTACATTGATCTCTGGCACAAGGATCCAAACACTCCTATGCCTGATTTTCATCTGACCCCTGGACAAAGTCACATGCTGAACCATTTCATCACTGAAGAGAAATGGAAGTTTGAAAAGGCAAGAGAGATCAAGAAAGCTCAATACAGAAAGGAGAAGTTCCTAAAGAAAAACGTTGTCAGAATGACACTTGAGGAACTTCTCAAGGTCCAGAATGAAATCCAAGCCCTCAGCAAAAACTTTGATGCTTATTATGCTGATTGGCAAGGAGCTAAAGTTAGATTCGTCAACCTGACGAAGAAATTCACCAATGTTGCTGCCCCAACGCAACATGAAATTCCTCAGGCTGGAGCCTCAGCTCAGTGATCGAAGAACATGCCAGCACCACCGATGAAGTTCAGCTCTTTGAAGAAAATGCAGTTCCAGGCTGATGATCCCATCCCGGCGGCCGAAGAAATTGCGTGGCATCCACTAGTGGTGCGCTGAAGAAACTGAACAAGGCAGCAAGCTGCATCGATTGCGCTGAGAAAATCAACCAGATTCCTCAGCTCCTCCTGCGCCAACACCAACTCCAATTCTTCCATCAGCCTCTAATGTGAAGAAGACCAAGGCTGCAGAACGAGCTGCAGTGAAGAAACGGAAAGCATCAGTTGCGTCAAATTCTTCGGCTGCGAAGAAAATGAAGCCAATGACCAGCTCCTTTGAAAATCCTATTGACGATGTTCCAATTTCCTCAATTCCATCAAAGGACCTTGTTCCTTATGATGAAGATTATGAGATCCCAAGCGGATCTGATAAAGAAAATCATTATGCTTCTTCGTCAGAGCAGATTGATGAAGAAATTGAAGTGGAAGCAATCCCTTCAACCCCAATCATTTCCTCGCCTATGCCTCAGTTCACAGCTCAAGAGGCCGGTGTTGAGGAAATTGAAGAAGATGTGGATATTGGAAGCACAACGCCAGTGATGAACGATGACTTTTGGGAAATTCAGCACCCAAATTCTCCACTCTTCACCCCAATCCAACAGATACCTCAGTCCCCTGCTCCAACAGTTCAAATGGGCTCTGAAGAAACTCATCCCACTTCATCTGTCCATGAAGAAATTCCAGCCACTAGCGCTGATGAACCTGCTGCTGCTGATCCTCAGACTGCACCTGTTGAGGAACAAGAAATTCCTCAGCCTGAAGAACCCGAGATTGCGATTCCGGAGGTCGTGATGCAACTCACTGACACTCCACTGCCAAAGCCAAAGAATCCCTTCTCAACAAAGCAAAAGTTCAAGGCTGAAGACTTCTTGGCGAGCATGTATTCTTCATCGATTACAATCCATATGATTACGCCGCATAAGGAAGAGGCGTTTACGGACTGCCGGTCAAGCCAATTTATATTCCTCGGTGCTCTTCAACAAAGACAAAGTCTTGATCATGCACATATTCCTCATGTGGACATGGAGTCTCGCCGGGCTTTGAGCCAGTCCTCGGTGTTCTTCACGACGGGACTTGAATTTCTCTGCGACATACGTGATTGGAATGAAGAACTCATTCTTCAATTCTATGCAACGCTGCACATCACCGGAGACGCTAAAGACGTGAACTCATGGGTGTTAGACTGGATGTCTGAAAATACTCACTACAAGGCACCAGCAACTGAATTGCTTCGTGCCCTACCACTCAGTCCTCCACTTGATGGTGCTCGTTGTATCTACAACGAACCTGAACTTTCAAATCACTATATGCAAGTGTTGATGAAGCCTTTGAAGCCAAGGCAGGCCCCAAGAACCAAATTCCTCGTCAAGGAATTATTGTATGTGCCTCGGACTGTCTATCGGATTCTGACGAAGACAATGAGTCCTATCAAAGGCCACGACTCAAATGATGAAGAAGTCGTTGGCATCATGAAGAATATGCTTTTCAATATCATTCATGGCGTTCCCGTCAACTTCCATGATTTCTTCATGAGGACTCTGGCGAACATTGCTATGTCACCATTTGAGCTAAAGCCTTATGCGCCTTGGATAATGAGATTCATTAGGACAAGGTCTTCACTCAACTACAAGGCTGATACTCTGAACCACTGCAGCTACTTGCCCCCGATTGAAGTCCTCAAATGGACATTTACCTCAGCTGATGACAAGGGCAAGGCTACTGCTGTGATCGATGAAGGCATTCGTCCATTGGATGGACAATTTTGCAAAGCAGCATCCTACTCCACCAATGATGACTCTGCTGCAAATACCTCAGTCAAGCAAAGTCCTCAAGCCACAGCACCCAGGGTGATGACTGATCGTGAGTTACTCCTCAGTCTTCATCAGAAGGTTGATCGCAATCATAAATGGGTCAAGCGTCAGTTTGGTTCAATTCTTCACAACATGACCTCTACACACAATGCAGTGAAGAAAAACCACTACTACCTCCATGAAACCTTCAAACGCACCTGGGCTGTTCTTTCAAATGTCTACAGTTAGCGGAAGAACGGCGACAATGGGACTCAAGGAAGAATTTGACTGGTCTACACCTCCTCAGAAGAAATACAAGAAGGTCAAAGTTCCTTCCTTGGTGGCCAGCTCCTATTCTTCATCGCACGACATCGATGAAAATGAAGACTTGAGCGACACATGGCAGGCCTTACTACAACAACCGACCCCAACAACGCTGGCGCTCCTTCCTCAACTTGAAATTCTTCAGGGGCGTTAGTCCTCAGTTTCGATCCTTTTGGTCATTCGATGACAAAGGGGGAGAAATTTGAGTTAGTCTTCAAGCGGGTCTATTATATGGGCAATTTTTTGTTAAGTTACAACTCTCGTTCTTCTGAAACTTTTATTGGATCGAGTTGTAATCTTAAACCCGATGGTGCTTTGATACTTTTGATGCACTGTGCTCTTGCACTATGCTCTGATACTTTTGATGCACTGAGCTCTGATTCTCGTGAGCTCTGACACTCTTGATGCGTTATTTTGCATGCTTGTTCCTCATTAATATTATTGCACGCATGCTGAATTTCATCAAGCACCATATTTCATCATGCATTTCAAATTCTTCATATTATATGTCAAATGCGTGTATGAATTACAAGATATAGGGGGAGATCTCCATGATTCAACTCTTCAAATGTGCATTGCCTCAAAAGCAAATTCCTCACTATGCACATCTTCAGGGGGAGTTCTTCTATATCTTGCAATCAAATTCCTCAATATCAGTATTTACACTTCATATGTTTATCCCCGTTGAAAACTTAACCTATATTGTCATCAATCACCAAAAAGGGGGAGATTGTAAGTGCATCTAGTGCCCCTTAGTGATTTTGGTGTATTGAAGACTTATAGGTTAAGAAACTAATGTGTTTGTGAGTGTACACAGGTCTATAAGTCAATGAGGAGTTTGATATTTACAGAGAAAGTCGACCCCTAAAAATGAAGTTCTTCGACTGAAGACTTTGATATTTTGAAGACTTTCTGAAGACTTTGAAAGTGAAGAAATTGGTGTGACCTTGAAGACTTGGTATTCATTTGAGGAACATGAAGCGTGAAGACTTTTGTTTTCGTAGTTTCGTTTTCTCTTTCTTGAGTCATAGGAAACACCGTACTGTTAAAGGGGGTCGAGGAAATACTAAGGAAAAATTTCCATGTGATGCTCAACTCAAAGTCCTACACCTACCAATCCCTTCGAGTGAAGCCTTTGGAAATCTCATACAGTTCAGTCAATTTCTTGATGACAAAGACGAAGTTCTTCCGTATTGAGAATTTGTTTCGACTAAGAAGTTAGGAATTCGCCAGTCGGATTGCCTACGATGAGGAACATGATAGCCCCGAGGAATTTGTGATTCAAATTTCCGACCGTTGCTGTGTTGCGCGCCAGCTGTCCCAAAATATCTTATCCACCTAACGGTCATATCATTGAAGGGCATTTATGCCTTATCATGTCGGGCTGCTCCCTAGGCTATAAATAGCCGCCCCCTACAACCACTAGCTGGTTGGCTGCTCCGAGAGAACTTGACACTTGTCATTTGAGAGCAACCCATCCTCTAAGGACTTTGAGCGAAAATCATCGAGTGAGGAAAAACCCAAAAACCAAACCCCTACAAACCCAAAGTGATTGAGCATCACTGAAGAGATTGATCCTGCGTGGATCCGACGCTTGTTACCTTTGAAGACTGTGCTTCTTCCAGACGGTTAGGCGTCATGGTCTAGAAGAATCCAAGAGGAATTGTGGATCGCCGAGTGACCAAGTCTGTGAAGGTTTGGAAGTCGCTGAAGACTTACCACGAGTGATTGGGCGAGGTCTGTGACCTTAGTTCAAGGAGAATCTGGTGAGGACTTGGTGTCTGAGCTGCGTGCTTTCAGCGATCGGGTGTCCGGACTGTGTGTCCTCGAGTTTAAATACTCAGCCGCTCCAACCAGACGTATAACCGAGACAGCAGTTGGAACTGGTCTACCAAATCATTGTCTTCACCAACCTAACTGGTTCTATTTCCTCAACCCTTTCATTTCCTCATTCTTGTGTTGAGTGTTCATTCATATCTGTGTTTGAAGACTTTGTTGAAGACTCTCTCAATTTCCTCAGTTCAATTTCTTGATCTGTTTGTCTTCATCTTGTGCTATCCTGTGTTTACGCTTCTGTACTCTTTGTTTGTCTTCATTTCATCATGATGACCATGCCGCGATTCTGTTATGCTTACTTACGAGTACTTATTCCGCTGCAAGTAGTTCTTCGCTAAGGAATTTCCTCACCGGCAAATTCCTCAGTGAAGAATTCATAAAAATCGCCTATTTACCCCCCTCTAGTCGATATAACGCACTTTCATCTTTGCCTAAAAATAGTATTGATTCTTGGAACAAGTGCAAAGATGCTTTTATCTCTAAGTATTTTCCTCCCGCTAAGATCATCACTTTTAGGAACGATATTATGAATTTTAAACAACTTGATCATGAGCATGTTGCCCAATCTTGGGAAAGAATGAAATTGATGATTCGCAATTGCCCAACTCATGGTTTGAATTTATGGATGATCATACAAAAATTTTATGCCGGTTTGAACTTTGCTTCTAGAAATCTTTTAGATTCGGCCGCGGGAGGCACGTTTATGGAAATCACTTTAGGAGATGCTATAAAACTTCTTGATAATATTATGGCTAATTATTCTCAATGGCACACCGAAAGATCTACTAGTAAAAAAGTGCATGCTATAGAAGAAATTAATGTTTTGAGTGGAAAGATGGATGAACTTATGAAATTGTTTGCTACTAAGAATGCTCCTCTTGATCCCAATGATATGCCTTTCTATACTTTGATTGAGAATAATAATGAATCTATGGATGTGAATTTTGTTGGTAGGAATAGTTTTGGAAACAATGCTTATAGAGGAAACTTTAATCCTAAACCGTTCCCTAGTAATTCCTCTTATAATTATGGAAATTCCTACAATAATTCTTATGGTAATTTTAATAAGATGCCCTCTGATTTTGAGAATAGTGTGAAAGAATTTATGATTTATCAAAAGAGTTTTAATGCTTTGCTTGAAGAAAAATTGCTCAAAGTTGATGATTTGGCTAGGAATGTTGATAGACTTTCGCTTGATGTTGATTCTCTTAAACTTATATCTACTCCTCCTAAGCATGCTATCAATGAGTCTCTCAAAGCCATGAGAATTTCCATTGATGAGTGCAAGGAAAGAACCGCTAGATTGCGTGCTAAGAAAGATTGCTTTGTAAAGGCGTGTTCTTCTAGTTTCCGTGAAAATAATGATGAAGATCTTAAAGTTATTGATGTGTCCCCTATTAGATCTTTGTTTTGCAATATGAATCTTAATAATATTGGGACTGGAGATGAGTCAACTTTAGTTAGAATGCGTCCCAATAATTTGGAGTTTTCAGATCTTGATGCTAAATTTGGTAAAAGTGGGATTGGAGAGGTCATGACTTTAAATAGCATTGAACCCACTATCTCAGATTTCAAGGAATTTGATTATGATAATTGTTCTTTAGAAGGTTGTATTTCCTTCTTGCAATCCGTTGTTAATTCTCCTCATGCTTATAGTCAAAATAAAGCTTTTACCAAACATATCGTTGATGCCTTGATGCAATCTTATGATGAAAAACTCAATTTGGAAGTTTCTATACCTAGAAAACTTAATGATGACTGGGAACCTACTATAAAGATTAAAATTAAAGATCATGAGTGTTTTGCTTTGTGTGATTTGGGTGCTAGTGTTTCCACGATCCCGAAAACTTTATGTGATATTCTAGGTTTCCATGATCTTGATGATTGCTCTTTAAATTTGCACCTTGCGGATTCCACCATTAAAAAGCCAATGAGAAGGATCAATGATGTTCTCATTGTTGCAAATAGAAATTTGGTGCCCGTAGATTTTATCGTTCTTGATATAGATTGCAATCTTTCTTGCCCTATTATTCTTGGTAGACCTTTCCTTAGAACGATTGGTGCGATTATTGATATGAACGAAGGGAATATTAGATTCCAATTTCCATTAAGAAAAGGCATGGAGAACTTTCCAAGAAATAAAATTAAATTACCTTATGAATCTATCATGCGAGCTACTTATGAATTGAGTGCCAAAGATGACACTACTTAGATCTATCTTCGCTTTTATGCTTAGCTAGGGGCGTTAAACGATAGCGCTAGTTGGGAGGCAACCCAATTTTATTTGTGTTTTTTGTTTTTGTTTATGTTTAGTAATAAATTTTGCATCTACCTTCTGTTTAGATGTGTTTTTATGTTTTAATTAGTGTTTGTGCCAAGTAGAACCTATAGGATAACCTATGGTGTTAGTTGATTTGATTCTGCTGAAAAACAGAAACTTCGCGCGCACGAAATTAGTTTTGATAAATCACAGAAACGTGCTTTTCCGTTGATTCTTTTTTCTGTATATAAATAGACAAATTTTCCAGGACTTCCTATTTTGGTAGGATTTTTAGAGTTCCAGAAGTTTGCGTTAGTTACAGATTGCTACAGACTGTTCTGTTTTTGACAGATTATGTTTTTGTGTGTTGTTTGCTTATTTTGATGCATCTATGGCTAGTATTAAGTGGTATGAACCATAGAGAACTTGAAATACATTAGGCTTAACACCAATATAAATAAATAATGATTTCATTAGAGTACCTTATGTGGTGGTTTTGTTTTCTTTCACTAACGGAGCTTATGAGATTTCCTGTTGAGTTTTGTGTTGTGAAGTTTTCAAGTTTTGGGTAAAGATTTGATGGACTATGGAATAAGGAGTGGCAAAACCCTAAGTTGGGGATGCCCATGGCACCCCAAGATATTCAAGAGTAGAGAAAAGCCTAATCTTGGGGATGCCCCCAGAAGGCATCCCCTCTTTCGTCTTCGTTCATTGGTAACTTTACTTGGAGCTATATTTTTATTCGCCACACGATATGTGTTTTGCTTGGAGTGTCATGTATGACATTAGTATTTTCATTTTAGTTTTCCACAATCATCCTTGTTGTAAACACCTTTTGGGAGAAGCCCACTTGATTGGAATTTATTAGAATACTCTATGTGCTTCACTTATATCTTCCGAGTTAGATAGTTTTTGCTCTAGTGCTTCACTTATATCTTTTAAAGCACGGCGGTGGCTTAATTTTGTAGAAATTGTTAGTCTCTCATGCTTCACTTATATTATTTTTGAGAGTCTCTTAGAACAGCATGATATTTGCTATGGTTATAAAATTGGTCCTAGAACGGTAGGCATCCAAGTTGGGTATAATAAAAACTATCATAGGAAGTGAATTGGATGCTATGATCAATTTGATACTTGATAATTGTTTTGAGATATGGAGGTAGTGATATTAAAGTCATGCTAGTTTGGTGATTATGAATTTAAAGAATGCTTGTGTTGAAGTTAGCAACTCCCATAGCATGCACGCATGGTTAAAGTTGTGTAACAAATTTGAAACATGAAGTGTCCTTGGATTGTGCATCCTTATGAGTGGCGGTCGGGGACGAGCAATGGTCTTTTCCTACCAATCTATCCCTCTAGGAGCATGCGCGTAGTGCTTGGTTTTTGATGACTTCTAAATTTTGCAATAAGTATATGAGTTCTTTTGACTAATGTTGAGTCCATGGATTATACGCACTTTTACCTTTCCATCATTGCTAGCCTCTTCGGTACCGTGCATTGCCCTTTCTCACCTTGAGAGTTGGTGCAAACTTCGCTACTGCATCCAAACCCCGTGATATGATACGCTCTATCACACATAAACCTCCTTATATCTTCCTCAAAACAGCCACCATACCTACCTATTATGGCATTTCCATAGCCATTCCGAGATATATTGCCATGCAACTTTCCACCGTTCCGTTTATCATCATGGCACAAATTACTTTTGTCATATTGCCATTGCATGATCATGTAGTGGACACCGTATTTGTGGCAAAGCCACCATGCAAAAAATTTCATACATGTCACTCTTGATTCATTGCACCATCCCAGTACACCGCCGGAGGCATTCATATAGAGTCATATCTTGTTCTAGTTTTGAGTTGTAATTCATGTGTTGTAAATCAATAAAAGTGTGATGATCATCATTATTAGAGCATTGTCCCCAAAAATAAAAAGAAAAAGAAAGGCCAAAGAAAAAAAGGCCAAAAGAAAAAAAGAAAGGCCCAAAAAAAGAAGAAAAAAAGAAAAAAAGAGAAAAAGAAAAAAAAGAAAAAAAAGGGGCAATGTTACTATCTCTTTTTCCACACTTGTGCTTCAAAGTAGCACCATGTCCTTCATACAACGAGTCTCATATATTGTGCTTCAAAGTAGCACCATGTTTTTCATATAGAGAGTCTCATATGTTGTCACTTCCATATACTAGTGGGAATTTTCATTATAGAACTTGGCTTGTATATTCCTACGATGGGCTTCCTCAAATGCCCTAGGTCTTCGTGAGCAAGCAAGTTGGATGCACACCCACTAGTTTTCTTTTGTTGAGCTTTCATTCATTTATAGCTCTAGTGCATCCGTTGCATGGCAATCCCTACTCCTCATGTTGACATCAATTTATGGGCATCTCCATAGCCCGTGGATTATCCTCGTCAATGTGAGACTTTCTCCTTTTTTGTCTTCTCCACACAATCCCCATCATCATATTCTATTCCACCCATAGTGCTATATCCATGGCTCACACTCATGTATTGCGTGAAAGTTGAAAAGGTTTGAGATTATTTAAGTATGAAACAATTGCTTGGCTTGTCATCTGGGGTGTAGAATTTGGAAATTTTTTGTGTGACGAAAATGAAGCATAGCCTAACTATATGATTTTATAGGGATGAGCTTTCTTTAGCCATGTTATTTTGAGAAGACATGATTGCTTTTATTATTATGCTTGAAGTATTACTATTTCTTATGTCAATATGAACTTTTATTTTGAATCATTTGGATCTGAACATTCATGCCACAATAAAGAAAATTACATTGGGAATTATGCTAGGTAGCATTCCACATCAAAAATTCTGTTTTTATCATTTACCTACTCGAGGACGAGCAGGAATTAAGCTTGGGGATGCTTGATACGTCTCCAACGTATCTATAATTTTTTATTGTTCCATGCTATTATATTACCCCTTTTGGATGTTTATGGGCTTTATTTTATACATTTATATCATTTTTGGGAGTAACCTACTAACCGGAGGCCCAGCCCGTATTGCTATTTTTTTGCCTATTTCAGTATTTCAAAGAAAAGCTATATCAAACGGAGTCCAAACGGAATGAAACCTTCGGGAGCGTGATTTTTGGAACAAACGTGTTCCAAAGGACTTGGAGTGCAAGCCAAGAAGCAACCGAGGCGGCCACGAGGTGGAGGGCGCGCCCCCTACAAGGCGCGCCCCTATCTCGTGGGCCCTCGAGGCCACCGACCTACTTCTTCCTCCTATATATACCCACGCACCCGAAAACATCCAGGGAGCCAACGAAAAACAATTTCCACTGCCGTAACCTTCTGTATCCGCGAGATCCCATCTTGGAGCCTTCGCCGGCGCTCCGCCGGAGGGGGAATCGACCACAGAGGGCTTCTACATCAACACCATAGCCCCTCCGATGAGTTGTGAGTAGTTTACCACAGACCTTTGGGTCCATAGTTATTAGCTAGATGGCTTCTTCTCTCTTTTTGGATCTCAATACCATGTTCTCCCCCTCTCTTGTGGAGATCTATTCGATGTAAGTCTTTTTGCGGTGTGTTTGTCGAGATCCAATGAATTGTGGGTTTATGATCAAGTATATCTATGAGAAATATTTGAATCTCTTCTGAATTCTTTTATGTATGATTGAGTTATCTTTGCAAGTCTCTTCGAATTATCAATTTGGTTTGGCCTACTAGATTGATATTTCTTTCCATGGGAGAAATGCTTAGCTTTGGGTTCAATCTTGCGGTGTCCTTACCAAAGTGACAATAGGGGTTGCAAGGCACGTATTATATTGTTGCCATCGAGGATAAAAGATGGGGTTTATATCATATTGCATGAGTTTATCCTCTACATCATGTCATCTTTCTTAATGCGTTACTCTGTTCTTATGAACTTAATACTCTAGATGCATGCTGGATAGTGGTCGATGTGTGGAGTACTAGTAGTAGATGCAGGCAGGAGTCGGTCTACTTGTCGCGGACGTGATGCCTATATACATGATCATGCCTAGATAATCTCATAATTATTCGCTTTTCTATCAATTGCTCGACAGTAATTTGTTCACCCACCGTAATACTTATGCTATCTTGAGAGAAGCCACTAGTGAAACCTATGGACCCGGGGTCTATCTTTTATCATATAAGCTTTCAATTTACTTTTATTTGCATCTTTACTTTTCCAATCTATATTATAAAATACCAAAAATATATTTATCTTATCATACTATCTCTATCAGATCTCACTTCCGCAAGTGGCCGTGAAGGGATTGACAACCCCTTTATTGCGTTGGTTGCGAGTTCTTTGTTTGTTTGTGTAGGTGTGTGGGACTTTTGAGGAGCCTCCTACAGGATTGATATCTTGGTTCTCAAAAAATGAGGGAAATACTTACACTACTATTGCTACATCACCCTTTCCTCTTCAAGGAAAACCAACGCAAGCTCAAGATGTACCATGAAGAAAGTGCTATTTTCCTTTGCCCAATTGACCTCAAACTCCTTGGACACCTTTTCCTGTCCATATCATTGCCACATCCCAAAATGCAACCTCATTTGCCTAGTAGTCATTTAATTATGATTTTCCAAAGTTTCTGTCCAGAAGTTAGCTTTGTGAAGGAGGTACAAGCTAGGCATATCCAAATGAGTTTATCAACATATCATAGCCCTCCACCAAAGTTGAGCTCATGTAATGCCTCCATGTGAGCACAGCTTCCAATCTTTGATTCTGTCCAAAATTTCAGTTTGTGAAGCAAGTATATTTTATCTTGCTCCATTATGGCTGCAAATTTTTCTAGGCCTTATATTATCCATATAATCTATCTCCACCCAATTTGGGCATATTTCATCTAGCCATTTTTCCTCTAGATTTTTTGCAAGTTTCTGGTCAGTGGAAATGGTTGTGAAGGAAGTACCATTTCGGTTTATCCAAATGGTATGAAATCTTTTCAGCATCTTCATATGACCAAATAACTCAGCTTTGCCCAAGTTGAGCTCAAGTGGATACCCCATGTGAGAGCATCATCATAATCTTGATTCTGGACCCTTTTGGTCAGTTTCACAGCAACTATATTAAGCTTTGATCTTTTTGCCACCAAAAACACCAGGATCATAGTCCACCCGTAGTTAAACACCCGAGGCAACCCCATTTGACCCAATCAAGTTGTTGTTGATCACCAGTGCTCATCCAAAACTGATACAACAAACTTCAGAGGAAAAATCCCATCGATCCAGTGCACCTCTTCTTGATCTATCGCTTCCCACAGCCTCTCTGATAGAAGGACAAAACACTAGACAATGTTTCCCAGCCTCTCGCGTCCCCTCCTTGCCGGTCACAGTGGTGACCGCGTCGTTCTACGTCTTATTTGAAGCGTTGGGCCGCGCTCTGGGCGTCGGGGCCTTGCCAGCCTCAGCATCGGCGGAGCTCGCGTGTCCGCTGGTACCGGCCTGACTCCCCCTCCCTCTCACGTTGCCCTCGACCTCTTGCCCCCTCTCCAAGCCTCCTCGCCGGAGCTAGACGCCGCGTCTCCACGGGTGCACAGTGCCGACAAGGCATTTAAGGCGTTCGGCTTCTTCTCCCCTTGTCCACGAGCTCGGCCTCGTCTCCGTGAGCCCTACCGTTCGTCTGTTACTCCGCTTGTCGCCTTCCCGAGCCCTTCCAGTGCCTCTGGTCACGCCAGCGCGACGACACACGTGTCACCGCGGCCGTGCTCACCCCCCTCGTTGCCCCGACTATTTATAGCGAGCTCCGAGCCCCTCCGTGCACTCCATAGCCCTTCCCTCACTCCCAGCAACCTCCCCGTCCACTCAAACGAGCTCGAGGAGCTCCCTTTGCTAGCCATTGCCACCATGGCCGCCGCCTCTGACCTCCTAAATTTCGGTGAACCGGAGCTCCATTCTCCCTCTAGCCACCCCCAGTAGCCTGCCCACGTCCCCTGGAGCTTTCCTCGTAGCACGCCGTTTCCTCTCCTTGGCCGGAGCGCTGTGCCCGCATCCGTCCGAGCCGCCTTCCGCCAGAGTTAAAGCCGCCGTCGCCTCGGTCCACCTCGACGGCAGCGAGTGGCACGGTTGGATGCGCTGTTCCTCCCCGAGCACCCCGGTGGCAGGAGCGACTCGAACGGTGGCCCGTGCCGCCCGGGCTCCTCGCCGGAGCACGCGACCTCCTCTGTTCTGGAGCCGGCGTCGGGAGGAAGATGGGAAGGAGGGAGGAGAGAGAGAGAGATCCCGCGGGCCCCGCCCGTTAGCCTCAGGAGCCGGCCCCGCGTTGACCCCGCTCGGTCCAGCTGGATAAGTGACGGGCCCCATAACCCGTGAGACCCGCCCGTCAGCGACCACGCGCCCGGCCCCGCCTCTGATGACGTGGCAAGTGGAAACGTATTTTGGGCGTGTGCGTCTTCAAATTCTGAAAGCGTATTTCTAATTTACGCCTCTGCCTTATCCACTCAGGGACCCGTCTGTGAATATTCTTTTTGTAGAAAAGTCCCTGATCTTCATCACCTCATAACTCCGCAACCGTAACTCTGATCGAGGTGAATCCAAAGCCTATTTCTTCGTCTTGTCAAGCCCGAACTTTTGGTACCATTTTCACTATGTTTCAACATTCTGAAAATGATCATTTTGCCCTTGCCCCTAATCAGCCCCCTCCAAGAGAGTACCCTTTCCGGCGATTCTTTCGGCGGTCGTTCCGCACTTCTCCCCGGAGCCTTCTTCATCCACAGGCAAGCCACAACCACCATTTGCATGATAGCCATGCAGAAGCATTGGTTTTCAACTTGAATCTTTAATAACTATCTGTTTGTTTGCTACTGCTGTCGGTATTTCGGTTATGCTTATGAATCGGTGTTTACCGTCATGTTATGTTTTCTTGCGCTCTGTTATTATGCTCTTCATGCTAGTATTACCTTATTATGGACCATGTTTGGTAGTAGTACATGTTGGTGATGGTCTCCGGTGCATGACTATCATATGTTCCGAGTACCGCCATTATTCATGTTTCTTTGCATCCAGTTGATTAAATACTTGCATGGTAGTTTTATCATTATGTTATTGCATGGTAGTTATTTTGATGCTAGTGTCATGTCATGCTATGAGTAGTGTGCTAGTTGTGATATTCATACTCGTCAAGATGCCATGCTCATCTAGATAATTGATTAAATGTTGTTGTTATGCTCGTTGATTATGTTGCACCTCCATGCTTATTTTGATATCATGTTCATGCATCATGTTATTTTATCATGGCTCAAACATATTGCATTCAAGTTTAACGGATTAAATTGAACTTGAACAACTGTTGGCTGAGTCATGGTGCCACCATATCGATCGACCGGTGCAACCACGCTTACCCTATCGGGGGTCCTAATGGGTCTATTGTCATGCCTCGACCGGTGCCTCCGCGAGGTTATCTTGTGGCGCTACCTTGGCCAGGTAGGACGGCAAAAGCCTTGTGTGCCCGTTGTTGAGTATGGATCCTTGTCCCTGTTTGGGACCGTTTTGCCAGGACGGTGGCCGTTGGTGCCTTTGGTAGGCACGGGGCCACCCAGGACTTAGCCCAAAGGGGAGTTGGTCGGAGTGGCCGGGAGAACGTCATGGCAGTAGGACGGTTTTGTCGGAATGCTGCGAATGGGAGTACGAGGCCAGGGTTCCGTGGTGTGGGTACAGTGTGCTAACCTCTGCAGAGTGTGTGTTTAATCTATCGATAGCCGCGCCCGCGGATATGGGCCCAGTTCGTAGTTGGTCACACTATGGGTCAACAGTAATAATAATGATGTGCCTAATAACAACCCCGGTTCGATGATGAAAGTAGTTTGTTGATATTTATGTGATCGTAAGAGGATTACTGTGGTATCGTGAATACCGACTCGTTGGATATTTGTGGTGTTATGCGAGAGTCAAGGGTAAAGGTCAAGCTCATCGTGGTCATGAATGATTACTACGGTATTGTTAATACCAAGCTTGATTGGATCCTGAGATGATTGTGTGATGTCCGTGATGGTAAGTTTGTGCAGTTGATGGTTACGAGATAACCCTAGCAGAGTAAGTTGGTGCATGAAAGTTTCATCGTGTTGCATGCTAGTTTCATCATGTTTATATGTTCATGCCATGATTATATTGTGCTAGTTGTATCATGTTATTCATGCCATGTTGTTGTGATGATATTATGTTAATCCTTGTTAACCTGTAATTGCCATGCTATTGTTTGTCTTGATTGCTTTGGTTGCTGTGAGCTTGCAAGTACATTCAATGTACTGACTTGGCGTGTCATGCCAGTTTGCAGGTCATGCCGGATTTGATTGTTCATTTGCCGTGGATTCCTTGTTTGCGAGCTAGGATAAGCGTTCCAGCAAGTGTCCCTGCAGAGTGGAGTTCGTCACCGTCGTCATTGTTCTGCTGCCAGTAGTCATTCTGCTGCTTTGTGATGTTCTGCTGCTTGCCTGGAGCAACCGTGGCACGCGTAGTTTCGCCATGCCGATGTAACCCCCTTGTACCCATATAGATTGTAATAAAGAGCTGATTTGTTCTATGCTAAGCAGTGCCGTATTCCAGAAGACTTCTCCTCGATCTCTGGGCTGGAATATGGGGCGTTCCGGTTTCTCTGAGCTGGGGTGCCACATGCTTGGTATCAGAGCAGGTCTGACTATAGGACTCCTTAGCCCGCGCGAACGTTAGAAAACGGTAGAATAGACCCCAGTTGGTTTGTTGCATTTGATTGCTGCATTTGTTTGTTGCATAGCATGCATATACACTCATTATCTTGTCACTAACGGTTTATCCTATGAGTGTAGGTGGCATCGGTTTCGATCCTCTACCTGCACCCTCTTTCTTTGCATGACCGCCCTTGGTGTTGGCGTCATCTTTGTCCCAGCAGAGTGATGCCCTGGTACCAAGTGTTCAGACACCATTTGTAGGAGTTATGCTCGGATATCGCGTCGATATCTTTTCCACCACCCACCCATATTATTTCGGTGATAGGCTTGTCTCTATCCCGAATCGTGCCCTCCGCCTCGTTCCTTTGGCAACTCTTCTGATCTTTGTTATCGAGAAAAAGGCAATGCCATCAAGCCTTGCTTTTCCTCCCTAGCTTGCACTGTCATTTCATTCTTTGGACGTGTACGATTCCCGTTCGACGCTTGATGATGATGTGGTCGTGACCTCCGCGTCTCGCTACTTGACACCAAGTCGGTCCTCGCCTCCGTATCCATCCAGATCCAGCCAGTGTTCAGCCAGCGCTTGGTGTAGCCTTGGTTACGACAACTCTTTCCACACATGGATTTCACTTTTGTGCACACCGTCACAGCATATAAGACCATAATACCGGAGTTTCCGCGATATTTGTGTGCTTAGGTGTGCATGCATATTATTCTATGAGTAGTAGTAATATGTGTTGATTACTTTATATTATTAGTATGCTTGTGTGCTTCTGTTTTCGTCGTTTCTTTTGTTTCTTTCTTTGGGCCTTCGGTGTTACAAGTTTTTCCCCTTATTAAAGGTGCTCGTCAACCGACACGGACGCGAAGAATCAGCAAGGAGTTCAAATGTTTGGAAGCTCAGCTAAACAGAATGGAATTATCAGCAGACTGCAGTGAAATTTGGAATATCCCGTCTGAATGGAAAAGGAATCCTGGATGGACAGTCAGTATCATGTTTGCATCAACATGCACTCCTTACAACAATATGGATAATCAAGTTTGCCTCACAGTGCACTCTTCATGACAGAAATGATCAGATCAGCAAGAAGATGAGCTATGTGCGAGACCAACAGTGCAATTTCAATGAAAGGTATGGTTCAGATACGAGGTTTGATTCTTCGTGGAGGATGATTTTGAAACATAATATGCCTGGAAGAAAGCAAGGATGTGCCACATACTCAGAAAGGAGGATGATCCAGCAATTCCTGTTTTAGCACGAAGCCCAGTCTTCCTCAGCAAGATACTCTCGATGGTTTTCAGCATAAGCCATCCAATCGTCCTCAGTACGGCACTAGTACAATATAGTACATTGTGAGTTGGCAGCAGATGGCAGAATCAGATCCGAAATAGTTGGTCAGAAGCCAGAATCAGTCAGAACACAAGTATGCCTCGGGAATCATATTCTCAGATATAAGGAAGCCAGATATACACCTTAGTGTGACAAAGGATTATGAAGATTGACGACAACACTGAGCCCTGTACAGGTACCAGTGAACCTGGAAGATGATCCTGATGAGCCCTTGTCTCCTTTTCTTCAGTGCCAGCACCACGCCTGTGATCTGAGCTGTTTTTAGCTATCCGGGGTGGATGCCGATTTTTATTTCTCTCTTCAACGACTATCACGAGTTCTGAGCTGCTTTCCGTATGTCTTGTACAACTATTGAGTTTCTTTTTGTGGCAGTGACCCTATAGCTACTTTTCGGCTATCTTAGGGAGCTGCCACTTTCTTCTTATCGACTCGGTCTCATGCTCTGAGCTGCTTTTCGGCAGTCCTGAGCCATGGTTGAGTTATCTCAGTAATGTCCTAGATCTAAGTTGTAAAGACAGTTTTGGTGGCTACTGATTTATTTGCCGATTTCTTGCAAGGGTTCGGATGATCATTTCCCTATGGTTAGAACTTGAGAGATGATGAACCTGCCATTCCAATAATGCTACCATGTCAGGAAATGAGGATAATAGTACGCATGTCAGAATATTGCCCCCGGTAGAAGCTATGGTCACACAGAGAAACAATATGACCCCGCTCCATCACCCAAGGATCCAGGCAAGAAAGCAGTAATGAAGGAGCAAGACTGATTTTTTTTTGCAAAACCCACATGGTGCCGATACTCGGACAGTCTAAGTCGGTATGGATCACCAGGGATATTCACCTAAGGGGCCTACTCAATTTTGGTAAGGAACCTCATATCCAGACAACCCGCTCAATTGACCGCATGTGCTCAGATTTGCCAGTATTGAATACCTGGGTTTGTGAAGTCGGATCAAAGGTTAGTTCAACAGTATGACACCAGCAAATATGGTGAAGCATCACACAGCCTACTATTCCCATGGACTGACCAACAGAATGAGCAATCAGAATGTGAATAACAGTCTCGAAGCTTGTGCCCTCAATTATGAGACTCACCAAAGGATAGCTTGGCATGGATAAAATCTCATCTGTCAGAACCACCATCGGTCAAGTTTGCGGATAATATCATAAAGGTTCGTACCCCTTTATACTGGCCAAGAGGAATATTTGGTAAAAATCTGATACTCAAGACAGTGGAACCAGTTAAGATGATTCAGAAACTTCTGCGATGAGTCAGAATCTGTCAGAAAATGGTTATGCCTCAACTCATAGTTTGGAACCCGAAGGACCTGCCTTTAGTGGAGAGACCCAATGCAAGGAGTCAGAGCTTGGGTGTTCATCAGGAAAATCTGATCACCAATTCATGGACAGTTTTCAGTACCGACACCGCAATTGGAAATCACTCTCGGATTTGTGAGACAGGCATATATTTCAGACATGGTAAATCTCAGATAAGTCAGCAGATATGAGCAGAATTGGAGCCAGTATAAGTAGGAAAATGGGAAGTAAGATCTGCCGGAAATGGATCTGATGAAGCAAACCGCCCACGACTAGTCCGGCAAGTCAGATGAAGAATTTAATGGGAACAATCAATAAAGGAAAAAGGAGACCCGAGTTGGAGACGGTTTCCTTAAGTCAGTATGTTCATACTTGTTCCATGAGGAACCAAATCTCGAGGACGAGATTTCTTTAAGGGGTAAGGTTTGTGACAGCAGATTTTTGCTCCTTTCTTTTCTTTTGATTTTCTGAAGTTTTTGCACGAGTTTTCTTTTTCCGTGGTTTTGTGGTGCTGAAACTGAAGAAGGTGATTTCTTCTTCCCTTCGAGTGGCTTATCATCCCTTATCCAACCCTAGACCCTGTCATTTCATCCTAGCCCAAATCTCAATGTTCTTTTTATTAGGAATATTCCTTTTCTATTAAAGGAATAACTCAATTTGCCCTAGGTTGTGAAGCAACCTATATTTCAAATCACTCCTAAAATTCCCAAATAATTCTCATAAATGGTTTGGATCATATGTTACTCAAATATGGCAAAACATTCCATTTGCCATGTTTTCCATCATGCTCAAATAATTCATTTCCTATTCTACCCTAAATGGCACATTGTGAAGCAAGCGCTATTTTCCTTTTCACAATTGACCTCAAACTACTTGGACACCTTTTCCTGTCCATATCATTGCCACATGCCAAAATGCAACCACATTTTCCTAGTAGTAATTTAATTATGATTTTCCAAAGTTTCTGTCCAGAAGTTAGCTTTGTGAAGGAGGTACAAGCTAGGAATATTAAAATGAGTTGCACTTTTTCACGGTACTTCATATCATCATATCATAGCCCTCCACCAAAGTTTAGCTCATGTAATGCATCCATGTGAGCACAACTTCCAATCTTTGATTCATTCAAAATTTCAGTTTGTGAAGCAAGTATATTTTATCTTGCTCCATTATGGCTGAAACTTTTTCTAGGCATTCTATTATCCATATAACCTATCTCCACCCAATTTGGGCATATTCAATGTAGCCATTATTTTTCTCGAATTTTTGCAATTTTCTGGTCAGTGGAAATGGTTGTGAAGGAAGTACCATTTCGGTTCATCCATATGGTTTGAAATATTTTCAGCATCTTCATATGACCAAATAACTCAGCTTTGCCCAAGTTGAGCTCAATTGGATACCCCATGTAAGAGCATCATCATAATCTTGATTCTGGACCCTTTTGGTCAGTTTCACAGCAACTATATTAAGCTTTGACCTTTTTACCTCCACAAACACCAGGATCATAGTCCTCCCGTAGTTAAATACCCCAGACAACCCCATTTGACCCAATCAAGTCGCTGTTGATCACCAGTACTCATCCAAAACTGTTACAGCAAACTTCAGAGGAAAATTCTCATCGATCCAGTGCACCTCGTCTTGATATATCGCTTCCCTCAGCCTCTATAATGGAAGGACAAAACACTAGACAACGTTTCCCTGCCTCTAGCGCCCCTCCTTGCTTGTCACAGTGGTGCTGCGTCGTTTACCGCTACTTTGGCAGCGTTGGGCGTGCTCTGGCGTCGGGGACGCGCCCGCCAGCTCTGCATCGACGGACTCGCATGTCCGCTGGTGCCGACCGACTCGTCCTCCTCTCACGTCGCCTCGACCTCTTGCCCCCTCTCCAAGCCTCCTGTGCTTGGTTTTGATGACTTCTAAATTTTGCAATAAGTATATGAGTTCTTTTGACTAATGTTGAGTCCATGGATTATCGCACTTTTACCTTTCCATCATTGCTAGCCTCTTGATTGCCGTGCATTGCCCTTTCTCACCTTGAGAGTTGGTGCAAACTTCGCTCTGCATCCAAACCCCGTGATATGATCGCTCTATCACACATAAACCTCCTTATATCTTCCTCAAAACAGCCACCATACCTACCTATTATGGCATTTCCATAGCCATTCCGAGATATATTGCCATGCAACTTTCCACCGTTCCGTTTATCATCATGGCACAAATTACTTTTGTCATATTGCCATTGCATGATCATGTAGTGGACACCGTATTTGTGGCAAAGCCACCATGCAAAAAATTTCATACATGTCACTCTTGATTCATTGCACCATCCCAGTACACCGACGGAGGCATTCATATAGAGTCATATCTTGTTCTAGTTTTGAGTTGTAATTCATGTGTTGTAAATCAATAAAAGTGTGATGATCATCATTATTAGAGCATTGTCCCCAAAATAAAAAGAAAAAGAAAGGCCAAAGAAAAAAGGCCAAAAGAAAAAAGAAAGGCCCAAAAAAAAGAAGAAAAAAAAAAAAAGAAAAAAAAAAAAAAAAAAAAAAGGGGCAATGTTACTATCTCTTTTTCCAACCTTGTGCTTCAAAGTAGCACCATGTTCTTCATATAGCGAGTCTCATATATGGTGCTTCAAAGTAGCACCATGTTCTTCATATAGTGAGTCTCATATGTTGTCACTTTCATATACTAGTGGGAATTTTTCATTATAGAACTTGGCTTGTATATACCTACGATGGGCTTCCTCAAATGCCCTAGGTCTTCTTGAGCAAGCAAGTTGGATGCACACCCACTAGTTTTCTTTTGTTGACCTTTCATTCATTCATTGCTCTAGTGCATCCGTTACATGGCAATCCCTACTCCTCATGTTGACATCAATTGATGGGCATCTCCATAGCCCGTTGATTATCCTCGTCAATGTGAGACTTTCTCCTTTTTTGTCTTCTCCACACAATCCCCATCACCATATTCTATTCCACCCATAGTGCTATATCCATGGCTCACGCTCATGTTTTGCGTGAAAGTTGAAAAAGTTTGAGATTATTTAAGTATGAAACAATTGCTTGGCTTGTCATCAGGGGTGTAGAATTTGGGAACATTTTTGTGTGACGAAAATGAAGCATAGCCTAACTATATGATTTTGTAGGGATGAACTTTCTTTAGCCATGTTATTTTGAGAAGACATGATTGCTTTGATTAGTATGCTTGAAGTATTACTATTTCTTTTGTCAATATGAACTTTTATTTTGAATCATTTCGATCTGAACATTCATGCCACAATAAAGAAAATTACATTGAGAATTATGCTAGGTAGCATTCCACATCAAAAATTCAGTTTTTATCATTTACCTACTCGAGGACGAGCAGGAATTAAGCTTGGGGATGCTTGATACGTCTCCAACGTATCTATAATTTTTATTGTTCCATGCTATTATATTACCCCTTTTGGATGTTTATGGGCTTTATTTTATACATTTATATCATTTTTGGGAGTAACCTACTAACCGGAGGCCCAGCCCGTATTGCTATTTTTTTGCCTATTTCAGTATTTCAAAGAAAAGCTATATCAAACGGAGTCCAAACGGAATGAAACCTTCGGGAGCGTGATTTTTGGAACAAACGTGTTCCAAAGGACTTGGAGTGCAAGCCAAGAAGCAACCGAGGCGGCCACGAGGGTGGAGGGCGCGCCCACCCCTACAAGGCGCGCCCCCTATCTCGTGGGCCCCTCGGGCGGCCACCGACCTACTTCTTCCTCCTATATATACCCACGTACCCCGAAAACATCCAGGGAGCCAACGAAAAACAATTTCCACTGCCGTAACCTTACAGATCCATGAGATCCCATCTTGGAGCCTTCGCGGCGCTCACGGGGGGAATCGACCACGAGGGCTTCTACATCAACACCATAGCCCCTCCGATGAGTTGTGAGTAGTTTACCACAGACCTTTGGGTCCATAGTTATTAGCTAGATGGCTTCTTCTCTCTTTTTGGATCTCAATACCATGTTCTCCCCCTCTCTTGTGGAGATCTATTCGATGTAAGTCTTTTTGCGGTGTGTTTGTCGAGATCCAATGAATTGTGGGTTTATGATCAAGTATATCTATGAGAAATATTTGAATCTCTTCTGAATTCTTTTATGTATGATTGAGTTATCTTTGCAAGTCTCTTCGAATTATCAATTTGGTTTGGCCTACTAGATTGATATTTCTTTCCATGGGAGAAATGCTTAGCTTTGGGTTCAATCTTGCGGTGTCCTTACCCAGTGACAATAGGGGTTGCAAGGCACGTATTATATTGTTGCCATCGAGGATAAAAAGATGGGGTTTATATCATATTGCATGAGTTTATCCCTCTACATCATGTCATCTTTCTTAATGCGTTACTCTGTTCTTATGAACTTAATACTCTAGATGCATGCTGGATAGTGGTCGATGTGTGGAGTACTAGTAGTAGATGCAGGCAGGAGTCGGTCTACTTGTCGCGGACGTGATGCCTATATACATGATCATGCCTAGATAATCTCATAATTATTCGCTTTTCTATCAATTGCTCGACAGTAATTTGTTCACCCACCGTAATACTTATGCTATCTTGAGAGAAGCCACTAGTGAAACCTATGGACCCGGGGTCTATCTTTTATCATATAAGCTTTCAATTTACTTTTATTTGCATCTTTACTTTTCCAATCTATATTATAAAATACCAAAATATATTTATCTTATCATACTATCTCTATCAGATCTCACTTCCATGAAGTGGCCGTGAAGGATTGACAACCCCTTTATTGCGTTGGTTGCGAGTTCTTTGTTTGTTTGTGTAGGTGTGTGGGACTTTTGAGGAGCCTCCTACAGGATTGATATCTTGGTTCTCAAAAATGAGGGAAATACTTACACTACTATTGCTACATCACCCTTTCCTCTTCAAGGAAAACCAGCATAAGCTCAAGATGTACCATGAAGAAAGTGCTATTTTCCTTTGCCCAATTGACCTCAAACTCCTTGGACACCTTTTCCTGTCCATATCATTGCCACATCCCAAAATGCAACCTCATTTGCCTAGTAGTCATTTAATTATGATTTTCCAAAGTTTCTGTCCAGAAGTTAGCTTTGTGAAGGAGGTACAAGCTAGGCATATCCAAATGAGTTTATCAACATAT
The DNA here is from genome assembly GCA_021605205.1 of Aegilops longissima. Taxonomy (NCBI): domain Eukaryota; kingdom Viridiplantae; phylum Streptophyta; class Magnoliopsida; order Poales; family Poaceae; genus Aegilops; species Aegilops longissima. The sequence continues at coordinate 546,802,150 of CM038682.1, forward strand.
CATAGCCCTCCACCAAAGTTGAGCTCATGTAATGCCTCCATGTGAGCACAGCTTCCAATCTTTGATTCTGTCCAAAATTTCAGTTTGTGAAGCAAGTATATTTTATCTTGCTCCATTATGGCTGCAAATTTTTCTAGGCCTTATATTATCCATATAATCTATCTCCACCCAATTTGGGCATATTTCATCTAGCCATTTTCCTCTAGATTTTTTGCAAGTTTAAAGTGGGTGGAAATGGTTGTGAAGGAAGTACCATTTCGGTTTATCCAAATGGTATGAAATCTTTCAACATCTTCATATGACCAAATAACTCAGCTTTGCCCAAGTTGAGCTCAAGTGGATACCCCATGTGAGAGCATCATCATAATCTTGATTACGGACCCTTTTGGTCATTTCACGCAACTATATTAAGCTTTGATCTTTTGCCACCAAAAACACCGGGATCATAGTCCACCCGTAGTTAAACACCGAGGCAACCCCATTTGACCCAATCAAGTTGTTGTTGATCACGGTGCTCATCAAAACTGATACAACAAACTTGGAGGAAAAATCCCATCGATCCGATGCACCTCTTCTTGATCTATCGCTTCCACAGCCTCTCGATAGAAGGACAAAACACTAGACAATGTTTCCCACCTCTCGCGTCCCTCCTTGCAGTCCACAGTGGTGACGCGTCGTTCTACGTCTTGTTGGAAGCGTTGGGCCTTCTGGCGTCGGGGCCGCCCTGCCAGCTCTGCATCGGCGGAGCTCGCGTGTCCGCTGGTACCGGCCTGACTCCCCCTCCCTCTCACGTTGCCCTCGACCTCTTGCCCCCTCTCCAAGCCTCCTCGCCGGAGCTAGACGCCGCGTCTCCACGGGTGCACAGTGCCGACAAGGCATTTAAGGCGTTCGGCTTCTTCTCCCCTTGTCCACGAGCTCGGCCTCGTCTCCGTGAGCCCTACCGTTAAATACATTACTCCGCTTGTCGCCTTCCGAGCCCTTCCGGTGCCTGCAGTCACGCCCGTATGACGACACACGTGTCACCGCGGCCGTGCTCACCCCCCTCGTTGCCCCGACTATTTATAGCGAGCTCCGAGCCCCTCCGTGCACTCCATAGCCCTTCCCTCACTCCCAGCAACCTCCCCGTCCACTCAAACGAGCTCGAGGAGCTCCCTTTGCTAGCCATTGCCACCATGGCCGCCGCCTCTGACCTCCTAAATTTCGGTGAACCGGAGCTCCATTCTCCCTCTAGCCACCCCCAGGAGCCTGCCCACGTCCCCTGGAGCTTTCCTCGTAGCACGCCGTTTCCTCTCCTTGGCCGGAGCGCTGTGCCCGCATCCGTCCGAGCCGCCTTCCGCCAGAGTTAAAGCCGCCGTCGCCTCGGTCCACCTCGACGGCAGCGAGTGGCACGTTGGATGCGCTGTTCCTCCCCGAGCACCCCGGTGGCAGGAGCGACTCGAACGGTGGCCCGTGCCGCCCGGGCTCCTCGCCGAACCGCGACCTCCTCTGATACGGAGCGGCGTCGGGAGGAAGATGGGAAGGAGGAGAGAGAGAGAGATCCCGGCCCCGCCCGTTAGCCTCGAGGCCGGCCCGCGTTGACCCCTTCGGTCCGGTGGATAAGTGGCGGGCCCCATAACCCGTGAGACCCGCCCGTCGGCGACACGCGCCCGGCCCGCCTCGATGGCGTGGCAAGTGGAAGCGTATTTTGGGCGTGTCGTCTTCAAATTCTGAAAGCGTATTTCTAATTTACGCCTCGCCTTATCCACTCGAGGGACCCGTCTGTGAATATTCTTTTTGTAGAAAAGTCCACGATCTTCATCACCTCATAACTCCGCAACCGTAACTCTGATCGAGGTGAATCCAAAGCCTATTTCTTCGTCTTGTCAAGCCCGAACTTTTGGTACCATTTTCACTATGTTTCAACATTCTGAAAATGATCATTTTGCCCTTGCCCTAATCAGCCCCCTCCAAGAGAGTACCCTTTCCGCGATTCTTTGGTGGTCGTTCCTTACTTCTCCCGGGCCTTCTTCATCCACAGGCAAGCCACAACCACCATTTGCATGATAGCCATGCAGAAGCATTGGTTTTCAACTTGAATCTTTAATAACTATCTGTTTGTTTGCTACTGCTGTCGGTATTTCGGTTATGCTTATGAATCGGTGTTTACCGTCATGTTATGTTTTCTTGCGCTCTGTTATTATGCTCTTCATGCTAGTATTACCTTATTATGGACCATGTTTGGTAGTAGTACATGTTGGTGATGGTCTCCGGTGCATGACTATCATATGTTCCGAGTACCGCCATTATTCATGTTTCTTTGCATCCAGTTGATTAAATACTTGCATGGTAGTTTTATCATTATGTTATTGCATGGTAGTTATTTTGATGCTAGTGTCATGTCATGCTATGAGTAGTGTGCTAGTTGTGATATTCATACTCGTCAGTATGCCATGCTCATCTAGATAATTGATTAAATGTTGTTGTTATGCTCGTTGATTATGTTGCACCTCCATGCTTATTTTGATATCATGTTCATGCATCATGTTATTTTATCATGGCTCAGCATATTGCATTCAAGTTTAACCGGATTAAATTGAACTTGAACAACTGTTGGCTGAGTCATGGTGCCACCATATCGATCGACCGGTGCAACCACGCTTACCCTATCGGGGGTCCTAACTGGGTCTATTGTCATGCCTCGACCGGTGCCTCCGCGAGGTTATCTTGTGGCGCTACCTTGGCCAGTGGGGCGGCAAAAGCCTTGTGTGCCCGTTGTTGAGTATGGATCCTTGTCCTGTTTGGGACCGTTTTGCCAGAGCGGTGGCCGTTGGTGCCTTTGGTAGGCACGGGCCACCAGGACTTAGCCCAAAGGGAGTTGGTCGGAGTGGCGGGAGAGCGTCATGGCGATGGGGCGGTTTTGTCGGAATGCTGCGAATGGGAGTCTGAGGCCGGGGTTCCGTGGTGTGGGTGCAGTGTGCTAACCTCTGCGAGTGTGTGTTTAATCTATCGATAGCAGCGCGCATGATATGGGCCCGATTCGTAGTTGGTCACACTATGGGTCAACATAATAATAATGATGTGCCTAATAACAACCCCGGTTCGATGATGAAAGTAGTTTGTTGATATTTATGTGATCGTAAGAGGATTCTTGTGGTATCGTGAATACCGACTCGTTGGATATTTGTGGTGTTATCACGAGAGTCAAGGGTAAAGGTCAAGCTCATCGTGGTCATGAATGATTACTACGGTATTGTTAATACCAAGCTTGATTGGATCTGAGATGATTGTGTGATGTCCGTGATGGTAAGTTTGTGCAGTTGATGGTTCTGAGATAACCCTAGCGAGTAAGTTGGTGCATGAAAGTTTCATCGTGTTGCATGCTAGTTTCATCATGTTTATATGTTCATGCCATGATTATATTGTGCTAGTTGTATCATGTTATTCATGCCATGTTGTTGTGATGATATTATGTTAATCCTTGTTAACCTGTAATTGCCATGCTATTGTTTGTCTTGATTGCTTTGGTTGCTGTGAGCTTGCAAGTACATTCAATGTACTGACTTGGCGTGTCATGCCAGTTTGCAGGTCATGCCGGATTTGATTGTTCATTTGCCGTGGATTCCTTGTTTGCGAGCTAGGATAAGCGTTCCAGCAAGTGTCCCTGCAGAGTGGAGTTCGTCACCGTCGTCATTGTTCTGCTGCCAGTAGTCATTCTGCTGCTTTGTGATGTTCTGCTGCTTGCCTGGAGCAACCGTGGCACGCGTAGTTTCGCCATGCCGATGTAACCCCCTTGTACCCATATAGATTGTAATAAAGAGCTGATTTGTTCTATGCTAAGCAGTGCCGTATTCCAGAAGACTTCTCCTCGATCTCTGGGCTGGAATATGGGCGTTCGGTTTCTCGAGCTGGGGTGCCACATGCTTGGTATCGAGCAGGTCGACTATAGGACTCCTTAGCCCCTGTGAACGTTAGAAAGCGGTAGAATAGACCCCGATTGGTTTGTTGCATTTGATTGCTGCATTTGTTTGTTGCATAGCATGCATATACACTCATTATCTTGTCACTAACGGTTTATCCTATGAGTGTAGGTGGCATCGGTTTCGATCCTCTACCTGCACCCTCTTTCTTTGCATGACCGCCCTTCGGTGTTCGGCGTCATCTTTGTCCCAGCAGAGTGATGCCCTGGTACCAAGTGTTCCAGACACCATTTGTAGGAGTTATGCTCGGATATCGCGTCGATATCTTTTCCACCACCCACCCATATTATTTCGGTGATAGGCTTGTCTCTATCCCGAATCGTGCCCTCCGTCTCGTTCCTTTGGCAACTCTTACTGATCTTTGTTATCAGAAAAAGGCAATGCCATCAAGCCTTGCTTTTCCTCCCCTAGCTTGCACTGTCATTTCATTCTTTGGACGTGTACGATTCCCGTTCGTACGCTTGATGATGATGTGGTCGTGACCTCCGCGTCTCGCTACTTGACACCAAGTCGGTCCTCGCCTCCGTATCCATCCAGATCCAGCCAGTGTTCAGCCAGCGCTTGGTGTAGCCTTGGTTACGACAACTCTTTCCACACATGGATTTCACTTTTGTGCACACCGTCACAGCATATAAGACCATAATACCGGAGTTTCCGCGATATTTGTGTGCTTAGGTGTGCATGCATATTATTCTATGAGTAGTAGTAATATGTGTTGATTACTTTATATTATTAGTATGCTTGTGTGCTTCTGTTTTCGTCGTTTCTTTTGTTTCTTTCTTTGGGCCTTCGGTGTTACAAGTTTTTCCCCTTATTAAAGGTGCTCGTCAACCGACACGGACGCGAAGAATCAGCAAGGAGTTCAAATGTTTGGAAGCTCAGCTAAACAGAATGGAATTATCAATGATGCGGTGAAATTTGGAATATCCGTCCGAATGGAAAAGGAATCCTGGATGGACAGTCGATATCATGTTTGCATCAACATGCACTCCTTACAACAATATGGATAATCAAGTTTGCCTCACGATTGCACTCTTCATGACGAAATGATCGGATCGGCAAGAAGATGAGCTATGTGCGAGACCAACGATTGCAATTTCAATGAAAGGTATGGTTCGAATCGAGGTTTGATTCTTCGTGGAGGATGATTTTGAAACATAATATGCGGAAGAAAGCAAGGATGTGCCACATACTCGAAAGGAGGATGATCCAGCAATTCTGTTTTAGCACGAAGCCCAGTCTTCCTCGACAAGATACTCTCGATGGTTTTCAGCATAAGCCATCCAATCGTCCTCGATCGGCACTAGTACAATATAGTACATTGTGAGTTGGCAGCAGATGGCAGAATCAGATCCGAAATAGTTGGTCAGAAGCCAGAATCAGTCAGAACACAAGTATGCCTCGGGAATCATATTCTCAGATATAAGGAAGCCAGATATACACCTTAGTGTGACAAAGGATTATGAAGATTGACGACAACACTGAGCCCTGTACAGGTACCAGTGAACCTGGAAGATGATCCTGATGAGCCCTTGTCTCCTTTTCTTGATGCGGACCACGCTTTGTGATCTGAGCTGTTTTAGCTATCCGGGGTGGATGCGATTTTATTTCTCTCTTCAACGACTATCACGAGTTCGAGCTGCTTTCCGTATGTCTTGTACAACTATTGAGTTTCTTTTTGTGGCGGTGACCCTATAGCTACTTTTCGGCTATCTTAGGAGCTGCCACTTTCTTCTTATCGACTCGGTCTCATGCTCGAGCTGCTTTTGGCAGATCTGAGCCATGGTTGAGTTATCTCGATAATGTCCTAGATCTAAGTTGTAAAGACAGTTTTGGTAGCTCTTGATTTATTTGCCGATTTCTTGCAAGGGTTCGGATGATCATTTCCTATGGTTAGAACTTGAGAGATGATGAACCTGCCATTCCAATAATGCTACCATGTCGAAATGAGGATAATAATACGCATGTCGAATATTGCCCCGGTAGAAGCTATGGTCACACGGAGAAACAATATGACCCGCTCCATCACCCAAGGATCCGAGCAAGAAAGCGGTAATGAAGGAGCAAGACTGATTTTTTTTTGCAAAACCCACATGGTGCCGATACTCGGACAGTCTAAGTCGGTATGGATCACCAGGGATATTCACCTAAGGGGCCTACTCAATTTTGGTAAGGAACCTCATATCCAGACAACCCGCTCAATTGACCGCATGTGCTCAGATTTGCCAGTATTGAATACCTGGGTTTGTGAAGTCGGATCAAAGGTTAGTTCAACAGTATGACACCGGCAAATATGGTGAAGCATCACACGACCTACTATTCCCATGGAGTGACCAACAGAATGAGCAATCAGAATGTGAATAACAGTCTCGAAGCTTGTGCCCTCAATTATGAGACTCACCAAAGGATAGCTTGGCATGGATAAAATCTCATCTGTCGGAACCACCATCGGTCAAGTTTGCGGATAATATCATAAAGGTTCGTACCCTTTATCTTGGCCAAGAGGAATATTTGGTAAAATCGATACTCAAGGCAGTGGAACCAGTTAAGATGATTGAAACTTGCGATGAGTCGAATCTGTCGGAAAATGGTTATGCCTCAACTCATAGTTTGGAACCGAAGGACCTGCCTTTAGTGGAGAGACCCAATGCAAGGAGTCGAGCTTGGGTGTTCATCAGAAAATCTGATCACCAATTCATGGACAGTTTTCAGTACCGACACCGCAATTGGAAATCACTCTCGGATTTGTGAGACAGGCATATATTTCAGACATGGTAAATCTCAGATAAGTCAGCAGATATGAGCAGAATTGGAGCCAGTATAAGTAGGAAAATGGGAAGTAAGATCTGCCAGGAAATGGATACAGTGAAGCAAACCGCCCCACAGCTAGTCCGGCAAGTCAGATGAAGAATTTAATGGGAACAATCAATAAAGGAAAAAGGAGACCCGAGTTGGAGACGGTTTCCTTAAGTCAGTATGTTCATACTTGTTCCATGAGGAACCAAATCTCGAGGACGAGATTTCTTTAAGGGGGTAAGGTTTGTGACAGCCAGATTTTTGCTCCTTTCTTTTTCTTTTGATTTTCTGAAGTTTTTGCCTGAGTTTTCTTTTTCCGTGGTTTTGTGGTCTGGAAACTGAAGAAGGTGATTTCTTCTTCCCTTCCAGAGTGGCTTATCATCCCTTATCCAACCCTAGACCCTGTCATTTTCATCCTAGCCCAAATCTCAATGTTCTTTTTATTAGGAATATTCCTTTTCTATTAAAGGAATAACTCAATTTGCCCTAGGTTGTGAAGCAACCTATATTTCCGTCACTCCTAAAATTCCCAAATAATTCTCATAAATGGTTTGGATCATATGTTACTCAAATATGGCAAAACATTCCATTTGCCATGTTTTCCATCATGCTCAAATAATTCATTTCCTATTCTACCCTAAATGGCACATTGTGAAGCAAGCGCTATTTTCCTTTTCACAATTGACCTCAAACTACTTGGACACCTTTTCCTGTCCATATCATTGCCACATGCCAAAATGCAACCACATTTTCCTAGTAGTAATTTAATTATGATTTTCCAAAGTTTCTGTCCAGAAGTTAGCTTTGTGAAGGAGGTACAAGCTAGGAATATTAAAATGAGTTGCACTTTTTCACGGTACTTCATATCATCATATCATAGCCCTCCACCAAAGTTTAGCTCATGTAATGCATCCATGTGAGCACAACTTCCAATCTTTGATTCTGTTCAAAATTTCAGTTTGTGAAGCAAGTATATTTTATCTTGCTCCATTATGGCTGAAACTTTTTCTAGGCATTCTATTATCCATATAACCTATCTCCACCCAATTTGGGCATATTCAATGTAGCCATTATTTTTCTCGAATTTTTGCAATTTTCTGGTCAGTGGAAATGGTTGTGAAGGAAGTACCATTTCGGTTCATCCATATGGTTTGAAATATTTTCAGCATCTTCATATGACCAAATAACTCAGCTTTGCCCAAGTTGAGCTCAATTGGATACCCCATGTAAGAGCATCATCATAATCTTGATTCTGGACCCTTTTGGTCAGTTTCACAGCAACTATATTAAGCTTTGACCTTTTTACCTCCACAAACACCAGGATCATAGTCCTCCCGTAGTTAAATACCCCAGACAACCCCATTTGACCCAATCAAGTCGCTGTTGATCACCAGTACTCATCCAAAACTGTTACAGCAAACTTCAGAGGAAAATTCTCATCGATCCAGTGCACCTCGTCTTGATATATCGCTTCCCTCAGCCTCTATAATGGAAGGACAAAACACTAGACAACGTTTCCCTGCCTCTAGCGTCCCCTCCTTGCTTGTCACAGTGGTGACCGCGTCGTTTGCACGCGCGCTGGCAGCGTTGGACGTGCTCTGGGCGTCGGGACGCGCCGGCCAGCTCTGCATCGACGGAGCTCGCATGTCCGCTGGTGCCGACCTGACTCGTCCTCCCTCTCACGTCGCCCTCGACCTCTTGCCCCCTCTCCAAGCCTCCTCGCCGGAGCTAGACGCCCGCGTCCACGGGCGCACAGTGCCGACAAGGCATTTAAGGCGTTCGGCTTCTTCTTCCCTTGTCCACGAGCTCGGCCTCGTCTCCGTGAGCCCTGCCATTCGTCCGTTCCTCCTCTCGTCGCCTTCGTGAGCCCTCCCCGTGCCTCTGCTCGCGCCACCGCGACGGCACACGCGTCACCGTGGCCGTGCTCACCCCCCTCGTTGCCCCGGCTAATTATAGCCAGACCCGAGCCCCTACGAGCACTCCATCGCCCTCCCCTCACTCCCAGAAACCTACCCGTCCACTCAAACGAGCTCGAGGAGCTCCCTTTGCTCGCCATTGCCACCATGGCCGCCGCCTCTGACCTCCTAAATTTCGGCGAACCGGAGCTCCATTCTCCATGTAGCCACCCCATTAGCCTCCCCACGTCCCATGGAGCTTTACCCATAGCACTCCGTTTCCTCTCCTTGGCCGGAGCACCGTGCCCGCATTCGTCCGAGCCGCCTTCTGCCGGAGTTGAAGTCGCCGTCGCCTCGGTCCACCTCGACGGCAGCGAGTGGCACGGTTGGATGCGTCGTTCCTCCCCGAGCACCCCGGTGGCCGGAGCGCCTCGAACGGTGGCTTGTGCCGCCCGGGCTCCTCGCCGGAGCGCGCGGCCTCCTCTGTTCTGGAGCCGACGTCGGGAGGAAGACGGGAAGGAGGGAGGAGAAAGAGAGATCCCACGGGCCCCGCCCGTTAGCCTCAGGAGCCGCCCCCTCGTTGACCTCGCCCGTTCCAGCTGGATAAGTGACGGGCCCCACCGCTCGTGGGACCCGCCCGTCAGCGACTACGGGCCCGGCCCCGCCTTTGATGACGTGGCAAGTGGAAATGTATTTTCGGTTTGTGCGTTTTCAACTTTTGAAAGCGTATTTCTTATTTACGCCTCTGCCTTATCCACTCAGTGACCCGTCTGTGAATATTCTTTTTGCAGAAAAGTCCCTGATCTTCATCACCTCATAACTCCGCAACCGTAACTCCGATCGAGGTGAATCCAACGCCTATTTCTTCGTCTTGTCGAGCCCGAAATTTTGGTAACATTTTCCCTTGCCCCTAATAAGCCCCCTCCAAGAGAGTACCCTTTTCGGCGATTCTTTCCGCGGTCGTTCCGCACTTCTCCCCAGAGCCTTCTTCATCCCCAGGCAAGCCACAACCACCATTTGCATGATAGCCATGCAGAAGCATTGGTTTTCAACTTGAATATTTAATAATTGTCCGTTTGTTTGCTACTTCTGTCGGTATTTCGGTTATGCTTATGGATCGGTGTTTACCGTCATGCTATGTTTTCTTGCGCTCTATTATTATGCTCTTCATGCTAGTATTACCTTCTTATGGACCATGTTTGGTAGTAGTACATGTTGGTGATGGTATCCGGTGCATGACTATCATCTGTTCTGAGTACTGTCGTTATTCATGTTTCTTTGCATCCAGTTGATTAAATACTTGCATGGTAGTTTTATCGTTATGTTATTGCATGGTAGTTATTTTGATGCTGGTGTCATGTCATGCTATGAGTAGTGTGCTAGTTGTGATATTCATACTCGTCAGTATGCCATGCTCATCTAGATAATTGATTAAATGTTGTTGTTATGCTCGTTGATTATTGTGCACCTCCATGCTTATTTTGATATCATGTTCATGCATCATGTTATTTTATCATGGCTCAGCATATTGCATTCAAGTTTAACCGGATTAAATTGAACTTGAACAACTGTTGGCTGAGTCATGGTGCCACCATATCGATCTGACCAGTGCAACCACGCTTACCCTATCGGGGGGGGGGGGTCCTAACTGGGTCTATTGTCATGCCTCTCACCGGTGCCTCCCGCGAGGAAAGGTTATGCACGGGCGCTACCTTGGCCGGGTAGGACGGCATAAGTCTTGTGTGCCCGTTGTTGAGTATGGATCCTTGTCCCCGTTTGGGACTGTTTTGCCACACGGTGGCTGTTGGTGCCTTTGGTAGGCACGGGGCCACCCAGGACTTAGCCCAAAGGGGGGTTGGTCGGAGTGGCCAGGAGAGCGTCATCGCAGTAGGACGGTTTTGTCGGAATGCTTTGGTCCACCCGAATGGGAGTGCGAGGCCAGGGTTTCGTGGTGTGGGTACAGTGTGCTAACCTCTGCAGAGTGTGTGTTTAATCTATCGATAACCACGCCCGTGGATATGGGCCCAATTCGTAGTTGGTCACACTATGGGTCAACAGTAATAATAATGATGTGCTTAATAACAACCCCGGCTCGATGATGAAAGAAGTTGGTTGATATTTATGTGATCATAAGAGGATCACTGTGGTATCGTGAATACCGACTCGTTGGATATTTGTGGTGTTATGCGAGAGTCAAGGGTAAAGGTCAAGCTCCTTGTGGTCATGAATGATTACTACGGTATTGTTAATACCAAGCTTGATTGGATCCTGAGATGATCGTGATGGTAAGTTTGTGCAGGTGATGGTTACGAGATAACCCGAGCAGAGTAAGTTGGTGCATGAAAGTTTCATCGTGTTGCATGCTAGTTTCATCATGTTTATATGTTCATGCCATGATTATATTGTGCTACACTACTAGGAAAAGGCCTACTAATGGCGCACCTAATTTGGCCATTAATGGCGCATTAGTGGTGCGCCATTAGTGCCACGCCATTAGTATATTTTACTAATGGTGCACCGCTGGTGCGCCATTAGTATCTGATATACTAATGGCGGACCTCAGATGCGCCATTAGTATATACAACAGTGCGCCATTAGTATGCCTCCCAGGGGGCCATGTATACCTAGGTGCTTTGGCATACTAATGGCGCACAACAACAAGATCGCCATTAGTAACCCGGCATACTAACGGCGCCTTTGTTTAATGATCGCCATTAGTATCCTTTGGCATACTAATGGCGCCTCGTGATGTGATCGCCATTAGTATGAATATTAGGTTTTTTATTTTTTATTTTCTGTTTTTTGCACAGGTTACAAAATGTATAATTGGACAAAATATAGACAACACACATCAACAACAGATTCATCGAATACAATAGAAGATTAGTCTCTGAATACAATTCATCATATTAGTCTCTGAATACAATTCATCATATTAGTCTCCGAATTGAAAAGACCGAACAAAGATAGAACATTATATTACAAGTCTCGAGACCGCAAGTAGCGAGTTTGTCTTCACATTACAAGTCGATATCGATCATCTAAACTACCATCACATAGAAGAGAGCTGCGGTCATCACGATGCGCATCATCACGATGAAACTTCGTCTTCATCCGGTTCCTCCAACGCCCTCCCTCTCCCGCTAGATAGCGGGCGTATCTAGATTCGCCTCGGCCCTAGTGGTGTACCCTTTGTAACTGTTAACCGCTGAATCGGTGAACCTGTCTCCGACACTCCTCTCGATCGTCGTCAGAGACTCCGGAACCTTACCCTTGTACACGACATACGACAAAGCATCGCTATGCACTAGCCAAGCGAAGCGTTACTACCAATTCACGCAGACAATACATAAGCAATATATAAGTATGCAATGAACGATCGGAAGAGAAAAGCAAGACATTAATAGCATCGATTACATCTAAGTTGAGCGACTCTCGAAACCAAAGAGACATACTACAAGTTCATTAAAGTTTAATTACAACATGAGCCAATCGATGTTTGAGAACTAGACACAGCATCACCGCTTTCGACTCGACTCAAGGGACCGGAGCGTGGATGAAGCCGCCGTCACCGTGGGAGTCATGAAATAACGGGCGTTGTCAGCCTGCATTTGTAGCATTGTGTCGATGTCATTGTTGGACGGTTGATTTCGAGGTAGAACTGCCCGAGTACGAAGGACATCTTGATGGATGATTTCCGCAAACTCCGATTGGATGCGAAGAATTCTTGTCGATGTCCGCGTCTGGATTGCCGACACGCTCGCGCCCAATCTTTGAGTTTACTCGGTAGCGAAGTTGACGATGGTCCCGCACGATCGCCCACATGTGATGGATGGCGTAGTAGGCACCCTTCGACCGCCAGCGACTGCTTGACGCAGCGTAACGTCGTATTGTGGGAGAACACGTGCTTGCCGTATTTACGAATAGGCCTGGTGAAGGTGCCTCCAGATTTGGCGTGGCGGGAGAACATCATCAAGAACCTTCTTGACATTTGTATAGTCTACGTTCGATGACGGTCCGGGTCAAAATCGTGGCCATGGAATATTTGGGGCTTAGGAGGATGGCGTGCAATGTGTGTCTTTGCAGAAAACACGGAATGTTAAAAGAAAACGATCGAAATCTAAGAATTCATATGTTACGGGCGGTTGAGGGAGGACTTACTCGGGAAAGTAAGGCACGAGGAAGTTATCCTTATCTTGGTTTGCCGAATAGCGCCTTGAGGTAAGAACTCGCGACTTGCGGTCCCAGCGCTACCCAAGATCTTGGCACGCATGTAGAAGGGTCGACTATCACGATGTCCGGGTCTTGTGGCGAATGATCCGCATCTCCATACTCAGCGAAAATAGTCGAGCGAAGGTGTAGTGCAGCGGATGAAGGTTCAACATAGCGTGGATGTCATCAAACCGCAGGACGATCAGACGCCCGATGGAGTTATCCACAAAGCCCTTGCCCTCGGCACCTTGGCCGCGAAACCGGTATGCCACATCCTTCTCTCGACGCCGCTTCTCCAAAGAAAGAACACTGTCATGCAGACTCCGCATAGCACCGGTTGCAGCATTGAGCATATTTGTCGGTAGCATCGCCCTACCCGCCACATGCACCCTCCTCGAGATATCCTCAGGTGAAGGTGGCCCGTCCTGAGCACAGATCGTACTCGGTGCGGCTGGCCCGCACCCTTGTTAGTCTTTCTTTGCGTGCCTTCTTCTTCTCCTGTAATGGGACCGAGTTCTGCTTACAGACCGCCTTCTTGAGTGTGTTGGGGCTGATAATATTTCGCACCTCGCCTATCGAGGCTCGGTGAAGTCGGCAGCTGGAGGCGTCTCTCGAGAGCTGAGCGCGCAGCGGCGCTGTTGCAACTTGGCTTCTCCGCGGTACCAGCTAGATCGCGCCACGTCTTTTGTTGGGTTGGGTTCTTGAGAAGGAGGCCCCATGAAGTCGCCACCGTACCCATGATCGACAAAATCTGATCGGCGTTGCCAAATGTATTGTCGTCGTCGTCGTTACGATCACGTGCCATATGCATGTTTGGATCGATGGCATAGGGATGTCCGCACCGTTGCGGCGGTCTTGCCATGGGGCGACTTGCCGCCGCACGACGGGCGGTGTTGTCTTTGGGGTGGTGTCCCCGCCCCAAACGAATCTGGCTCTTCGCCAAAGCAGAGGCCAGCTCAGCGGCGCCGAGGGTCATCACGTCATCATCGTCGGCCCGACGGGTTGAATCGGAGGTAACAACTCGTCGCAGCCTGGCAGCACCGAACCAGTTGAACCCTAAACAAGTTGGGTGGCATCTGGGTACCGTGGAACAAGGGTTGCCGGTTGAGCGATTTTGCCCTTGGCGACGTCGACCAACTCGTTGTTCACGAAGTGCGAGGAGAGTGCACGGGCGTCGGCGGCGCCTGCGAAAACATGTAGGGCGTCAGGATGCCCGATCAAAGGCAAGGAGATGAAGTCCTCGGCGAGAGGCTTAATTAGTTACCGTGATGATGGCGTCGAGCTTGGCTAATGTCGAGGCACCGCCAACGGCGGGCGTGCAGTTGACGGAGGGGCCGCTTCTGCAGAGGTGGCGGCCGGCGTACACCCGAGTGCATTAAGCTCCCGTGCCGGCGTCGGAGACACCAATGCCGCCTCCGCCGGAGACACCAATGGCCCCGCCATCGCGTTCAGCGAGTTGCTGGCCGTGAAGCTAGGAATCGGGGGCGGCCCCTGTTGGCCGCCCGCAATCCACGCACTCAACCCCTCGATCAAGGTAGGCACAATGGCGGTGATCGTCGCTCCGAGTTGTTGTTGCACTTGCTCTTGGACAATCTCCGGAATCCGCGCCACCTGTGCCTTGAGTTCTTGAACCTCGCTACTGGCTTTCCGAGCTGGTCTTTTCTCCTTTCGCCCACCGGTGTTATAGTATGGCGACCATTTTGTCGACAAGCCTTTGCCGCCACACGACCAGGTGGCGTCGACTTCATCGAGCTTATCCTTGTTCTTCGTTACATTCAACGCCCTATTTAGAGTGGTGTCCCAAGGGTTGCTCTTAGTCGACCCCGCGCTACTGCTTTCAGTCGCCTACGGAAGGAATGTGAACCATTTAGAAATTTGGCTTCATTAATTAGAATGCAACCATATGGAGCTAATTACGCGGGGGTGTATTCCTTACCAGAACAAGCTCAAGCGCCCTGGTCTTCAGATCCGTGGTAAGCTCCTTTGTTTTCGGGTCCTTCTTTAACCGGGCCCTGACAAAGTTCCTGGTCTGTTTGTCACCGTATTTATCGAAGAGGGGCGGTAGGCCTTGCTCGGCACGGTCCGCCTCCTCCTTGTCCCATATAGGCTCCGCCACTCTGTAACCGCCAGGACCGAGTGTGTGTTCCCCTAAGTTCAGCTACCGCATTTCTTTCCCCATCGACTTGATTCGGAGTTTGCGGTGCTTGAGCAATTGATCTTGAAGTCGTTGTAGTCATCTTCGGTGATCGAAGGATTTTCTCCTTGATCTTCTCATAACTCTCACCTTTCTCGATCATTCTCTTCACATTGCTTTTCCAAGTAGACAGGGCCTTGCTCATCTTCGTGAGGCAGCATTGTTCACTTTATTACCTTTGAGGCTTGTGTTTTCAAATTCAGCGGGAACTTGTATCATTCGTGCAGCTTCGTGAAGAGGAGGTTGCATAAATTCCCTCGGTCGGGATGCCTCGGGTTCTCGGTGTTGATCGAGGCGGTGCTCGGAGAATGCACCGAGCTGAAGCGAGTACCCTTGACTATTCGTTCGAGGCGTCGTTGGATTCCCGTCGGAGTCCACTTGATAACTTCCTCCTTGAGGGTGCGGAGCACGGTCGGGCGCCGGTCCTTCCGTTGCCTCTTCGGTTGGCTGCCATCTGTGCGTGCGCCGCCATCATCAGTGGTGGCATCCTCGGCGGCACCATCAGTGGGGTCATCCTCGGCGGTACCATCAGTGGTCTCAGGATCGGTGGGGAAGGCGGCGTCCTCATACAAGTGAGGTTGTTCCTCCATCTCCTGGGACAGCTCCCAGAATGCCATGCCGCCCGAACCCCCGGCCTCATCGTTGTTGGCCATGTTTCTCTCTAAATAGGAACAAAGTTTGGTCAAAAAGTTGGTTATTGTCAAGGAACAAGATCATGGTCTCATCATTTAGGGTTTGTCGACACCGAGGCATCCTAAAAGCTAAGCTTTTATCATTGAGGGTTTTTCGACGCCGAGGCACACTAAAAGCCTAAGCTTTCATCATTAGTCACAAGTACCCCGGCCCATGCATTAGTCACAAGTACCCCATATGTCCTATTTTTAGCAAAGTCATGCTAAAATTCACGGAAAATTTCAGGATGACCTTTGCTGAAAATAGGACATATGGAGTACCCGAATTTGCTGGAACGGAAGTTAATCGACATTCCAGCAAACTCAAGGGCCTCTCGGGTGGACAAGGCAAAAAAGGCCTCCATCACAACATGGAAAATACATTGGCATGTGAAGAAGTGAAACAATATATGCATCTCCAAGCAGTATCATTCAACATTTTGGACAAACCACTACAAGCAATACTGGATCATATACAAGAAGAATGTGAGAAAATGCAGACAAATACTAACAGATTGAGGTGTTTAACTTGTGGTGCTCTCTGTGCTATTAACATTTCAAGTCAAAACCTTTTCTGGTTAGTAAGTGTTTCTTGAGCATATGTATGTAGTAAGTGTTTGTCTGCATTTTGCTTATAAAAGCTAACAATTGTTTTTGCTTATAAAAAAGCTAACAATTGTTTTTGCTTATAAAAAAGCTAACAAGTGTAAGTCAAAACAATATACCCCCAAGTGTAAGTCATAACAGTCATATTCAGTATTTTGATCACTACTTCAGTTAAGTTGTCGTCCAAGTTTCCATTCCTGTTTTAGTCTCATATTTGATTTAGCTGGACTACCATCTTTATCACAATAATATAGCCGCTCATTAAGAAGACCACTAGAGAGACTAGGTATGGAAATTTGGGAACAAATTATATAATTTAAGCTATTTCATTCTACAACCTACATATGTCCTAACTGTTATGTACTTATGTATGTAATTATGTATAAGCCTACAGTCCAATCATGCTTCATTCATTTATGAAATCAAAAATAATTTGTTACGGTGTTGAAACAACCAGGGGCAACAAGGGTAGAACTTGAGTTTCATTATTTCTTTTACATTGTAAAAGGACTGCGAGAATACCGATGTTGCATAGTTTTATGAACAAGTGGAGATGACAGTTTTATGAACATAACAAAATTGTTCGTGTTTTATGGTGTTGCTGGCATATAGATAGCAGTTTTACGTTGTTGATAGCATAAACATAGCGGTGTCCTAGTTCTTGTTGTCACTGCCACATGTTAGGCTAGCAGGAACATCACACACATCCACTAGCAGGAACATTCACAGCCCACAAGCACACACAGCCACCGCCGAATTGCACACACATCCACATCCAGCACATTCTCAACTTGGGTTCTCTCAAACAAAAACAAAAAGCACATGCTCACCTTGGGTGGGCAGAGAATGAGCTCCGGGAGGTGGTCGGGAGGAGCTCCGGGAGGGAGAGGTCGAGGCGGCGTCGTGGAGGTCGAGAGGTCGCTGAAAGGCGCTGGCGGCGACGGGCGCCAGTGAGCCCCAGCAGCGAGGCTGGCTGACATGACAGGCCCTGCTGTGGCGCCCTCGTCCGACACGGGCGGAGGCGGAGGAGGTGGAGGCGGAGCGGCCTTGGGCTTGGGCTGGGCGGAGAGGCGCCGGAGGAGGAGCGGGGCGGGCGTCGAGGCGTCGAGGCGGCGTCGGGGCGGCGTCGAGGCGGCGGGGCAGCGGCGTCGGGAGAGGAGAGGGGAAAGGGATCGAGGGCGAGGGCGAGGGAGAGAGAGGGATAGGTTTGGGCCGGGAGGAAGTATGGATGGGGCGACACAATACTAATGGCGCACCACACCTCGGTCGCCATAAGTACATCCATACTAATGGTGCACCTCGCCCTGGTGCGCCATTAGTATTTTTTTTGATTTCTGCTCGAGCCAACAGGTTATCTTCCACCTGACCTGATCCACATCAAGCTCCCTCTACTAGCTTGACTGGTCAGCAGCCAGTTCTCACACCAGGAGGTCCTGGGTTCGATTCCCAGGCTCCACAATTTTTTATGCATTTAAAATGCGGTTTGATACTTATTTGTGTTTAAATATGTTCAAACTTGTTTAAATCATAACAGTAATATTTTTTTATAAGACAGTAATAATTTTTTAAAAATATCATCAAACAGTAATGCGGTGGAGCGGGGAGGTGCGGGAAGTGCGGGGGGCGGCGGCGGTTGAGTAGGGGAATCGAGGTGCGGGGGTGTGGCGGGCGGTGGACGGGGTGCTCGGCGAGGGGACGGATCTGGCGAGGTGGGATAGCGATCGAGATGGAGGGGGATCGAGATCGAGTGTCCATGAAATTTAAAAATATTCATGATAGTTCAAAAAGTGCCCATGAAATACAATCGAGAAACGAAGGCTACGATTTAAATACAATCGATCTTAGCTAGCTATCTGTTCACAATCTTCTTGCCCTTCTTTTTCGCAAATGGAGTTCTTCTGTGGAACGGACGTCCTTTAGGTAGGGTGGTCCTGCTTCTTCTTGTGGTGTATGCTGCTACTTCATCATCGTTGTCATGTTCGATCCTCAGGTCGCCGTACTTGTCGAAGTCTTGCTCATTGGCTACTCCATCCATTCAGATGATCTTCCTTTTGCCTCTCCTCACGACAACACGACTGGGCTTTGACAGGTCGGTAATGAAGAAGCATTGGTCAACTTGGGAAGCCAGTACCCATGGCTCATTTTTCGCGGTGACGTTTGCGCCCGCGGTCTTGGATTTGGCCGGGTATAACCATGGTGGTGAAATACGGTCTTATTTTAGGGCGCTCTTCACCCATCGACACGGAACATCGGGACCTTCTCTCGGTAGCTCAGCTCCCAGATCTCCTCGATCCTTCCGTAGTATCTGTCCTTGTCATTACGGTGTAGGATTCCGCCGTTACCCGGAGTTACGATAACCATCGCTCTTCATGTCCTTGGCCTCGGTGTAGAATGTGTAGCCGTTGATATCATCGCCTCATAGGTCATCAGGTTGTGCTCGGCATACTGTGACAAAGGCGAATATGAGTTGTTCTTCCGCGGAAGAATCCTCATGTAAAGGGTGCAGACGAAGCTTCGCTTGAACCAACGCGTGAAACATGAGTTGTGCTCTTTGATTATATCTCCGTCCGTCCTCTGTTGGCCTCGGTCGAGTCGTCTTCTTAATAAAGGTTTTGTGCTCTACCACCCAAGGGCGACCACGTCTATGTGTTGTAGCGCGACTAGGTTTGCTCTTTCAAAGTCGGTGAGTCGACCCTCTAAGTCGACATGCATTTGCGGCGACCCTCACGGTGACCCCATCCAGCGAGCCTGCCGAGGTGCTGTTGACGTCTTGAGACCAGCGGGTTCTCGATGCCTAGATAATTCGTGCGATAGGAGATGCACTCTTGATCGAAAAGCCCCTGGCTATACTTCCCTCGGGCGTGACATGTTGCGAGCGTATCCTTTGATGACACCATTCATCCTTTCGAGCGACATCATCTTTGTGCAGGAGCGTCGGCCCGAGTTGGATGATATCCTCCACTATACGGACCAGCGGATGCACCATAACGTCGAAGAATGCGGGCGGAAGTACATCTCAAGCTCGCATAGTATCACCACGATCTCTTCCTGTAGCCTTCGAGTTGCCTCCGCCAATCGACTTCCGAGAGATGGCGTCGAAAAAGTTGCATAGGCCAAATAGCGTTTCCGCGGACGTGCGCGTCCATGATCCCACGGATTGCAAGCGGAAGTATCGCATCATCAAGCATGTGACGGTCGTGAGACTTCATCCCATCGAACTTCGCTTCGCTGGGTCTAGGTATCTGCTTATCTTCCCAGCGTAACCGTAAGGAAGTTTTACTCCTAGGAGGCGGTGAAAACTGCTCGATCTCCTCGACTTAGAGTGAAGCACGAGGGAGGGTAGTCATTTCCGGTCTTCTTGGCCTTTTTTCCTTTGCGACGACTTACTGTGTCCTGCTTCGCCTCATCATCATCATCATCATCATCATCATCATCATCATCATCATCATTAGCGTGAAGCTCCTGCCTGATGCCCATTGATTTCAAGTCTGCCCTTGCTTTCGGCCCATCTTTGGTCCTCTCTGGCATGTTGAGCAGGGTACCAAGCAGACTCTCGCACACGTTCTTCGTGATATGCATGACATCAAGGCTGTGAGGCACACGGTGGATCTTCTAGTACGGCAAGTCCCAGAAAACAGACCTCGTTTTCCATACCTTCAGCAGCGGCTCTGGCGCCTTTCGCTTCTTTCCCGGCTCTAGCGCCTTTTGCTTCTTTCCCGGCAGTGGGCAGTCTTTCCAATTTTTCAACAGCTTGTCTATTTCCTCGCCGCTCCTTGTACACGGGCGTTTTCGGGGTTCGGTTTCACCATCGAACAGATCCTTGCGTTTCCTCCACGGGTCATCGTCGCGAAGCCACCTTCAATGTCCCATGAACACGGTTTTCAAGACCGGGATCTCTATCTAGCTGGCGTCGTTGTGTCATCCATGCACCTTACGCATCCGGAAAATCCGTGGACTACCTGCCCGCGAGATATCCGTAATCGAGATAGTTGTGCACCGTCGTGAGCGGTGCGGCTCTCATAGGGAAATATTATTTCTGCGGCGCCCCACGTATTGGCTGGCATTTTCCACAGCGTGTCAAGCTCCTCTTTCAGCAGCCCGGATCTGATTGATGTCGTTCGCTGGTTGTTTCGCCCTTCAATTAGCATACTCATGTGAATGTACTTCCTCTTCATGCACAACCAGGGGGAAGGTTGTACATCCACACAAACACAGGCCAGGTGCTATGTGTGCTTCTCGGCTGCCAAGCGGATTGACTCCATCGGTGCTCGCGCCAAAGCATGATGTTCCTTGGATCCTTCCCAAATTCGGGTCTTGAAGTTCAACGCTTGCCACCTGGCTCGCATCCTTAGGGTGACTCAGCATCTTGTCTTTTTATCTATCTCCGGATCATTTGCGTCATCTTCTCGCTTCTTCTCCTCCCTATCCGCGTGCCAACGCAGGAGCTTTGGTACCTTAGGGTCCGCGAAATACCGCTGCAGACGAGGAGTGATTGGAAAGTACCACACCACTTTTCGAGGAGCTTTCTTCCTCTTCTTGTATCGAGTGACGCCGCACACCGGACATATGGTAGACTCCGCGTGCTCGTTCCGATAAATGATGCAATTGTTCATGCACACATGGTATTTCACGTGCGGTAAATCCAGAGGATACACGATTTTCTTAGCCTCCTCCAAACTGGTCGGGCACTTGTTCCCCTTGGGAAGACGTTCGTGCCAGAATGACATGTTCTCGTCGAAGCATGCGTCGGTCATTTTGTGTTTTACCTTCATCTCGAGCCATGGCGTTACTTTCAGCGGTATCCTCGGGCCTGCATCCTTCATACAATGGAGTAACTGCGTCTAACTCAAGTTGATCCATCTTGGCTTTCTCTCGGCGGCAACTCTTGTGTTATCCGTCGCTTGAGAAGCAGCTCTTGAATATGAGGTCCTGCACCCAGCCCATCGATGGTCCAGCATCGTCGCTCCGCGGCATCATCATCTTCATGATCATGCCCGTCGTCTGCTCCGCATCTTCCTCATCATCATGTCCTGCATCTTCTACATGATGATCGTGTACAACATCACCGTCGTGATCATCTCCGGGATTCTTCGTCTTCTCGCCCGCCCGAGCCGCGGTGGTTGTCTTGCTGCCCTTCCTCATTTCTTGCCCGGCCCCCAGTCATCTTCATCACCTTGCCACCGATAGCCATCCATGAAACCACGCAAGAGCAGGTGGTCCCGCACCCGCCCGGAATCTGGGTCCGCAATAAGGCTCTTCAGCTTGCATCTTCGACACGGACATCTTATCTCCGTCTCGTTCTTTTGAAGCATCTCGGCCTTCGCGGACCTCAAAAACCTATTCACGATGCCTTCGGTCATCGTGCGGACCATGGTCGCCTGCGGGGTAGAGCAAGACGATATTTTAGAACCAAGAAAAAAATTGGCATGACTTTCCCTAAAAATAGGACCAAAAAGAATGCTTAATGCCAAAATTCTCGCCGAAACGAAAATGAATCAACATTCCGGCAAAATATTGGCAACTATCGCATTTCAAATACCGGTACACCTCCAAACACAAACACATATGCAACACCACGAACATACATAGATCTAGCTAGGCCATAAAAAGTGCATGTGCACATTGTTGTAGGGAGAACAACATAAATATAGCTTCCCCCCTTACTTACCTATCAAAACAAGGTAATTTAACCACTTAATTTGAATGCATCTATGGTGGAAATGAGGTGAAAAAGAGGAGGCACCCGAGACAAGGAGGAGGTGGAGAGAATGAAGTGGGGAGAAAGTGAGTGTGGGTAGGGGAGAGGCTGTCCAAAATATCTTGTTGCTGCCCACTCACTAATGGCGCACCAACTCTAAATGCGCTATTAGTAATCCAGGTTACTAATGGCGCACCTTCGGTGGTGCGCCATTAGTAGTTTTAAAAAAAAAACATACTAATGGCGTCTTTGTTCCACGAGGCGCCATTACTAGTTTAAACTAGTAATGGCGCACGGTGGAACAATGCGCCATTAGTAGTTTTGCAAAAGAGAATAAAAATATAATAAAAAACAACATTAGTGGCGCACTTTCCGCAGTGCGCCATTACTAGTTACAACTAGTAATGGCGATCTGAGTCTGAATCGCCATTAGTATGTTTGGACAGGCGCACTAGTTCAATTTTTTTGATACTAATGGTGCACCTTGGGCCAGGTGCGCCATTAGTAGTTTCAACTCTAATGGCGTATCAGAAGGTGGTGCGCCATTAGTATATACTAATGGCGCATCGCTTGTCTAGTGCGCCATTAGTGTCAATCCCATCTATAGCCCTTTTTCTAGTAGTGCTAGCTGTATCATGTTATTCATGCCATGTTGTTCTAATGATAATATGTTAATCCTTGTTAACCTGTAATTGCCATGCTATTGTTTGTCTTGATTGCTTTGGTTGTTGTGACCTTGCAAGTACATCCAATGTACTGACCTGGCGTGTCATGCCAGTTTGCAGGTCATGCCGGATTTGATTGTTTGTTTGCCGTGGATTCCTTGTTTGCGAGCTAGGATAAGCGTTCCAGCCAGAGTCTCTGCAGAGTGGAGTTCATCACCGTCGTCGTTGTTCCACTTCCAGTAGTCATTCTGCTGCTTCGTGATGTTCTGCTGCTTGCATGGAGCAACCGTGGCACGCGTAGTTTCGCCGTGCCGATGTAACCCCCTTGTACCCATATAGATTGAAATAAAGAGTTGATTTGTTCTATGCTAAGCAGTGCCGTATTTCAGAAGACTTCTCCTGATTTCTGGGCTGGAATACGGGGCGTTCCGGTTTCTTTGAGCCGGGGTGCCACACCCTGCCTTTCTATGTGTCTGATTGGAGCTTTGACCTCATAAGTATATCACGAGTGTTAGCAATTATGAAAGACTAAATGATGGTTGAGTATGTGAACTTGCAAAATAAAGGCTCTTACATTGACTCTTTCTGACATTACGACAAATTGCAATCACATCAATGACTGAGACCATAGTTTTTTTGTTTTCAATGAAGTTTTTGGTTCATACTTTATCTTGTGAACGAATTATCACTTTAGCATAAGAAGTTATATGACAATATATTGTTGTTCTAAAGATGATCAAGATGTCCTCATGTCTGTATTTTGTTTTATCGACACCTCTATCTCTAAACATGTGGTCATGATTATCGATTTCGGCTTTCGCTTGAGGACAAGCGAGGTCTAAGCTTAGGGGAGTTGGTACGTCCATTTTGCATCATGCTCTTATGTTGATATTCATTGCATTATGTGTTGTTATTACACTTTAGGATACAACTCTTATGCCTTTTCTCTCTTATTTTACAACATTTACATGAAGAGGGAGAATGCTGGCAGCTGGAATTCTAGACCGGAAAGGAGCAAATCTGAGATACCTATTCTGCACAACTCCAAATATCCTAAAACATTACGAAGAATTGTTTTGGAATATATAAAAAATATTGGGTGAAGAAAGATCAGAAGGGGACCTACCAGGTGGCCACAAGCCTAGGGGCGCGCCCTACCCCCCAAGGCGTGACCCCTGAGCTTGTGCCCTCGTGGCCAGCCCTCAGTGTCCATCTTCTGCTATATAGAGGGTTTTAACCTAGAAAGAATAATAAGGAGGCTTTCGGGATGAACCGCTGCCGTCTCGAGGCGGAACCTGGGCAGAAGCAATCTAGGGCTCCACGCGGAGCTATTCTATCGGGGAAACTTCCCTCCGGGTGGAGGAAATCGAAGCCATCGTCATCACCAACGATCCTCTCATCATGGGAGGACCAATCTTCATCAACATCTTCACCAGCACCATCTCCTCTCAAACCCTAGTTCATCTCTTGTATCCAATCTTTGCCTCAAAACCTCAGATTGGTACCCGTGTGTTGCTAATAGTGTTGATTACTCCTTGTAGTTGATGCTAGTTGATTTATTTTGTGGAAGATCATATGTTCAGATCCCTAATGATATTTATTACCCCTCTGATCTTGAATATGAACATGCTTTGTGAGTAGTTACTTTTGTTCCTGAGGACATGGGAGAAGTAACAAGCCTGGACGGACTCTTATATAAGTGAATGCGCTCCCGAGGACACATGGGAATTATCGTAAAGTTAGTTTTCATCATGCTCATATGATTCGCGTTCGCTACTTTGATAATTTGGTATGTGGGTAGACCGATGCTTGGGTGATGTCCTTAATTGGACAAGCCTCCCACTTATGATTAACCTCTCTCGCAAGCATCCACAACTACAAAAGAAGATTTAAGATAAATCTAACCATAGCATGAAACATGTGGATCCAAGTTAGCCCCTTACGAAGCAACACATAAACTAGGGTTTAAGCTTCTATCACTCTAGCAACCCAACATCTACTTGCTACTTCCCAATGCCTTCACCTAGGCCCAAATCATGGTGAAGTGTCATGTAGTTGACGTTCACATAACACCACTAGAGGAAAGACAACATACATATCAAAATATCGAACGAATACAAAGGATTCGGCCACCTTACTGCACCTTTGTTACACTTGTTACTTGTTACTCGTTACGAATTACCTTGCTACGAAACTACTCGTTACCGATAATTTCAGTGCTTGCAGAAAACACCTTGCTGAAAATCGCTTGTCATTTCCTTCTACTCTTTGTTGGGTTTGGCACTCTTACTTATCAAAAGGACTACAATTGAACCCCTATACTTGTGGGTTAACACCCTATACTTCGGCGCCGACGCCCGTAGGCTTCCTTCCCATTTGTAGGACATTGTTGGGTTCACATCTCTCTGTGTCAGGGTTCCATGTGAAGACTGGTATCTATTATGGACTCAACAATGCGGACACTTTATGCCGTTCTCCCTTCTGATGGTGTTTTCATGGAGCTTAGGCGTTCAACGGCGTGGTGTGGCATAGTCTTCAGTCATTCTTGTATTCTTTTATCAGCAACATAGTCGCATGCGTGTGTGTTTTCCTTTTATCTTGGGATCTACTCTGTAAGAGGACTGCCTCACTACCTTGCATCATTCGTCGTGCACCTTGATATGTGTTTTATCTGTAAAGCAGGTGAGAGCTTGTTTCATGTGCAACATGGGCACCCGCCAAGGTCTGAACACTACATATACATGTATGATTATGTAGTGCCACTACCTGTTAATTGCCGAGTGGTTCTTGTCGGGGACTCGGGACTAGGCAAAGTCCCTCCTAACCCAAGTGTGGTCAAAAAGCAACGGGGACACAACCGCAGCTCGGCAATAGTAGCGCAGCTAGACAGGGAATGTTGAAGCGACAAAGGGAAAATATAGCAATACCCGAGTGGCCCAAAGAATATTTTTTTTTTTGTAATTAAGCACCTTCATCTTTACTCATTTTTTCCAAGGTTGGGTGTGCCTTTGTCAAGTATTTTCGCTCCATAGCAGGTAGTGTGTCATAAACATAGTAGGAGGGCTCATCCCACATCTAGTGGATGGGGGGAGGGGGGCTCTCCATATTACAACTTGTTGATGATATAACTATTTTCATATGACAAAGGCTAGAAATATAAAGCTGGTTTTATGTATCTTCAAACAATTATTCAATTTGAAAATAAATTTTCATAAAAATGAATTGTTCTACTTTGTGCGTGTCAAGGAGGAACATGAAAACTATAGACATTTGTTCGGTTTTGAACTTGGATCCTTACCTTTTTTTTTGGGGACAACTTCCAATCTATTCATCTTCAATCATGGCAGTACAACGAAACCTGAAATAATAAAAATTACATCAAGACCGGTAGACCACCTAGCGACGACTACAAGCACTGAAGCAAGCCGAAGGCACGCCGCCGTCATCGCCCCTCCCTCGCCGGAGCTAGTTGGGCAAAACTTGTTGTACTAGACAATCAAGAAGTCATCGTGCTAAGGCCCTATAGGACCAGCGCACCAAAATAGCAACCGCTGCCGATGAAGAGTAGCGATCAGAAGGATCCAGCTGAAGACAGACAAAGTTAGACGAACGATAACCAGATCCGAGTAGATCCACCAAAGACAGGTCAACTGGAGACACACCTCCACATGCCAACCGATGATGCTAGAAGCACAAACGAGATGGGTGTTAGGCGGGGAGAATCTTATTCCATTTGCAGGGAGGCACCACCATCTCGTCTTCCTAAGCAGGACACAAATCTTAAAAAAACTCAAAGGAATATCTAAAAATGGAGCCCTCCTGCCTGCAAGGGTCGGGATCCATTGCGCCTCCATGGCCCTAAGGCCACCGAAAATGAGGCGGACCGACGGCGGCACGAGCGGGAGGCAGATGAACCCTATCCTTTTCTTGGAGATGAGGCATGAGGAGGCGACGGCTGGAAGCGATGGTTCCTTACCTTTTAGTTACCTAGGATCCCAATCTATCACAGAAATTGACCAACAAAGAATGGAAGTGCACTTAAGATCAATTTGAGAAAAAACTAAGATGTTGAAAGGGCAAGGTTATGTATTATGGGGATAAGTTATTTCTTGCTAATTCCGTGCTTACAAGCATGCCAATGTTCATGTTATCCTTCTTTAAGATACCCATAGTGGTACAAAAAATGGTTGGACTTTTATCGACCAATTTTTTTGGCAAAGTGATGAGAATAAATCTAAGTACAGACTAGCTAAGTGGGACATACTTTGTAGACTGAAAGACCAAGATGGTTTGGGTATTGAGAACCTCAAAGTAAAGAATAAGTTCCTACTTGGCAACTGGTTATATTGGCTATCTGTAGAGAAGAATGGGTGTGGATACAACCATTGCATAACAAGTATCTGCATTCTAAAACCCTGGTAGAAGTTATGGCGCAACCGAATGACTCTCCTTTTAGAAAGGGATGATGAGGACAAATGTTGTTTTCTTTAATAGAAGCAAATTCATAGTCGGGAACGGTCGCACTACTAGATTTCGAAAAGATACTTGGCTAGTGGAGACGCCTATACCCTTGCAGTATACAACACTTTATAATATTATACATTATAAATACGCCTTCATAAGTGCAATACTAGGTTCCGTTCCCTTAACCATACAGTTAGACGGATACTAGTGGGGGAACGTTGGGATAGATGGTTGCATTTAGTGCGCACATTGATGGAGGTCAACCTGTCTAATGTGCGAGGTACACTTCATTGGAAACTTTCGGTTTCAAGTGTGTTCTCAGTCAAATCTATGTATGTCGAATTGATTAACATTGGACCAATTCCAAGGTCGCTTCATATTTGAAAAATTAAGGTGCCATTGAAAATAAAGGTCTTTATAGGATTTGTGCACAAGGGAGTGAGTTTGACTAAGGATGACTTGGTGAAACATAGATGCAAACATAGTAAACGATGTTTTTGTGATCAAGAGAAAACAACCGAACAACTTTTTTCTCAAATGCATGCTAGCCAGGTTATTGTGGCGTACATTACATATGTCCTTTAATATTTGTCCACCCAATAACATCTCCAATTTGTTCGGTACCTGGTTAAATAGGGTGGAGCCTAGTGCAACATCACAAATTCGAGTGGAGTTTGTACATTAATTTGGGCTAGTTAGAACTGTGGGAATGACATTATTTTTAATCAAATCAATATCACAAACTTTTTGTAGGTTATCCTTCAAACGTCTAGATGGATTCATATGTGGTCACTACTCAGCTGTGCGGAAATCCGGGAGCATATAACTTTTGGGTGCATCCGCTGGGAGACGGTAGCACGGGCTACGTACAACCGGCTTGGAAGGCGATTAAATAATAAGATAGAAGCTTAGGCATCGTGTTCTATTTTTGCCGGCCGTGGCATTTTATTCTTTGTACTGCTTTTGTTTGCGTACCTGAGATGGATTTTGTACTACTTTGTAGGTACCTTATTTAATAAAATGGCTATGTGTATCGTTTGATGCAGGGGCAGGAGGTATCCTCCTTAAAAAAATTTATAGCTACACCAAATGGTAGCAAATTATATATCACATGATGTGCTGAAATATGGATAACTCTCGTCGTTCGGTAGGAGCCGAGCCATGGCTATCCCGTCGTTGGAATTTCTTGGCAAGGTTTGGGGACGATCCCGTCGATGCCCTAGCTAGCTAGCTAGGCCGGTGGCGCGCGCCATGCATGCACACAGTACACAACCTGAAACGGTCAATCGAGCTACACATAGCCATACAGCACCGCTGCGACTGCAGCGGCGGCATGCATGCATGATCGGTCGACCGCAACATTCTGTTGCACACTGCAGCCGCTGTGCGTTGGTCAGAGGGCTGTCATCTCGCTGTCCCTTCGATGGCTAACGCTTCCTTGTCCTCGTCCATCTCTCCTCTCTGGACATCAATTTCTCAGAGCTAGCTACTCTACGCAAATGGCTAACATGTCCCGTAGAGTTAACAGTGACCTCGCTGCTTCGGTGTTCTTCCGAAGCTCTCACAGGTGACTGGCCTGTACACTGGGCGTCTGGGCCTCGATCGGGCACTGCTGCAAATGCAGAAATCAAGGGAATAGGATAGGCACATACGTACTGTCAAACAAAATGTCAACTGTAAAGGTAGTCTGTACGCTGTGCATTCAGTTCTACGTATCCCCTTCATCAAAGCTTAGCCGAGGATTATCCACCGTCCCGATCGAAGGTTCTGCCATGTATATAAGACTGGGTGTTTTGCTGCCAGCTGAGCAAAAGCTCGGCATTTTGTTGTCAAAGAAGTGTTACTATGATCCTTCAGTTCCCATGTAGACTAAAGTAACAAGAACATATAGGACGAGATCAATCACTTGACGACGCATTGTAAATCACATGCATGCAAAATCTCCTCGTATGGTGAAGATCAAAGTCATGAACCCATTATGTCCCTTATCGAAAAATATGAACACATTGTTTTTTCTTGGCAAGTGTTTTCCACACAAAAAACTGTCTTTTTGTTTATTTATCTTGTTTGTTGATTTTTAACTTGCCTGGCTTAATAAGAACGATAGACTATTCATATCAATGAGGCTTTTCTTCTTTTTCTGTGACCCCATCCATAAGGAACCTCAAAGTAAAATGTGCTTGGCTGAAGCAATTTGAGGATGGGTGACCGACTCGGAAATTAATCACGGGTGCTCATGAGTGACCACAAAATGTGTAGGAAAGACTAGTATTGGTCCATGCAGCCATTCTAGATCCCATGAGGCATAACGGCTGAAAACCGATGGTTTTGGCCAGGGCGTTACATAAAAATATTTGATTCATATGCTTATCCAATAATTATTGTTATTGACTTACCACACCTGTCAATTATAGTGAACTCAAACAGTTAGTTAGCCTTGTATTTTTTAAATATATTGGTTTTGTGTATGGTGCGACCTTTACGTTCGACTGCTTTAGTAAATTCTGAAATGGAAAGTACTCGTTAAATTACAAAAATAGAAGAAAAGGGTAACTATATTTCTGATCAAAGTTTTAAAACCTTGACTATCAATGTATGCGGAAGGACATGGATTATATGCATGTAACAATAATACATTGTATAGTTTTGAAAATGGTTTGCATCTCATGTTCCTTACAGGCATATATTATAAGTGAAAACTGAAAACTATAGTCGAAATAATGCATTAGGGACTCTAAAAAGTCAAGTGTATCTCATATGTATTTTGGACATATGGAGTATAGCGTATGAGTAAAACATGACCAATTTAACATGTTCTAATATACGAGTAATATGAGTTTATAGGAGTTGCACACATACATAAAAAAAAATCTGTTTTAAGGAGCGCATCCCAGTTGCCCCCAAAAAGTTCAAGCGAGCTGGGTAGAGAAAGTCCTCCCGAGAGATGAAATATAATATTGTGACTTTTCCTAGTTTTCAGTTAAATCATCTATATAATGTATGAAGTAAATTGACGGGCAACAAATACATTTCAACTTTGCGGTTAAACCTACAAACGGCGTTTTTTTACGAGAAGTGAAAACTTGCATATTTTCTATCAATACATATGACATGTGGGCGAATGTATGCACTCCAATTAGTTGTCTTAGATTTTTCAAGATATTGATGTATCTAAATACATTTGTATCTACACAAATTTAAGACAACTAATTCGAGACCGATGTAATATCACATACTCCCTGCGATCCATAATAGAAGTGTCACAGCTTTGAACTAAGGTTGAACCAACTTCTGTTCAAAACTGCGACACTTATTTTGGATAGGAGGGAGATGGTATAATTAAATATGTGATAGTATGATATGCTTTTTTTCGACAGTACTTAAATCATGTTAATGCAACATGCGTGTTGCAATTGATCATTCGAACTCATGTAGAACGAGAAGGCTTTGTGCAATTTTCATCTAGAAGAGTTATAAGTATACATTCACATTATATGATAAAGATATTCCATGCCATTATACAGGCTAGTACATAGACATACCCACAACGCCTCCACCCTAAATATGTTTTTGTATAAGATAGATGTAAACATATTTTAAGGGTGCGATTCGCAAGAGCTGGACATAAAATGTTCAATTGGGCGTGAAGGGCTAAAATTATCAATCTTGTCTAAAATGCATAATATTATCAATCCCGTCTAAAACTAATATGATATATGTCACCATGGAACTTGCAAGTGTAATTTTATGCAGTCATTTTATTATATTGTTAGTCTCAGTCATTTTATGCAGTTTCTTGGTGAAATAAATAGATATGTATGTATGATTTCACGTTTCTCATGAAATCAAAACTGCAACTGTAAAACATGGCAAATATAACTTAGTGGGTTACCTATAATTACTAATACTCTACGATGATATAACTAATTTTATTTAATTGAGCTGAGTTGTATACATAATCATAAAAAAAAATACGGAAGGTGAAGCTACTTTCTAGAACGTTCCAGACTAACCATGATGCACTTAAATTACACCAGGTAACAAGTAATTTTTTTAGGGGGAGTGTAACAAGTACTGCACATCCTAATCTAGTATAGAAAATTCAAGTATTTGAGCACGCGCACCAGAACAAATTAAACCAGTTTATTTATCACCTAAAAACGAATTTATGGATATGTGTACTTGTAGCTTAGCATGGTTTCATAACTACAAATATGATGTTGCACCCAATTTCACGAGGAAACAGAAATCAACCATATCTTAATCCAGAATTTCAGATATAGATCTTAGCAACAAATCCAAAATATCTCATAACTCTTCTCTCACAAAAGCCACTAAATAAAGGTTGTTTTAGATATGTATAACACTAAGATGATATAGTGCACTAGGACAGTTTAATGTCATTATATATGGTGCACTATATACCTCATTAAACATCTACTCCCTCCGTTCACATATATAAGATTATATAATATGTTCTAACATTTTTCTAAATCAGATGTATATAGGCACGTTTTAGTGCGTTTGTTCACTCATTTCAGTCCGTATGTAGTCCATATGTAAATACCCAAAATATTTTATATTTGTGAACTGAAGGAGTATTTATTAATGCCATTAATTAGATATAGTGCATCTTATGATTAAGAGTTTGATCAATAAGTGTGCATTTCGTATAAGACTGCCCTAATGTACCCAAAAAACTCTTATGGCAAAAGAAATTCTAATTATGATTAAGAGTTTGACTAATAAGTGTGCATTTTGTTTCATTTTATATACAGATATATATATGACTTACAAGCCCAATGATACCATGCCTGACAAATTTTTGTTTTGATCATGCATGTGACCATATAATGTGGCGGAACAGTCATCCTAGCTACTACATTTCACTCAAGATAAAAAATATATATTTATCAACTGATATTTATATATTTGTCCGGAAGCATGCATGGTTAAATTAGATCAACAATCTTATTAATTAATCTCATGGTGCAGTGTGCAAGTTTTGGAAGGCCTTGGGACAAGTACTTGAAAGATCTCACTCCAATGCCTTGATTGACATGGTCAGATCCAAAGTACTCAGCCCCAGAGCGGCCTTCTTGCTGCTGCTACCTGTCGCTACCTCTAACCTCCTGCCATCCCGGCCACCACCGTCGTCGTCGTCGACGACGCCACCATGTAATGACAGCGAGAGAGAGAGTGGCACCTTGTCGCTGCTCACCTCCTGCCCAGCGCTGTTCCTCTTCTTGCCCCTTTCTACAGTGTCTGCCGCCGCGTTGGGGCTCAGGCTTAGCTGCAACTCTGGCGCCCACCCGTTCTCCTCCGCCGCAGCCGCAGCCGATGTCTTCGTCTTCCTCGCCTCTGCTCCGATGCTCGTCTCCTCAGTAGCTTTGGCTGGAGTCCTCGGCACTCCCTGCTTCGGCAGCTGCATGCACAGAGGCAACCATTATATTAATTGTTGATATTTTGTGACAAATTAAGCTGCGACTTATATATTTACAAGTGAATATATCAATTCGAAGCAAAATGTGTAAACAATGATGCTTACCAAGAGCGGGGAACCTGCTTCACATGTCACCACGGGATCTGAAGATGACGTTGTTCTGCCAGTTTTGCCGTTGGGATGGTAGCCATTGGTGCCGGCGGCACCTCGCCACCTAAACGGGAGCTGAGCGTGGCCGCCCTGCTCCAAACCAGTAGCCGACATTGTCTTCGAGATCGGCCGAGAGCTGCTGCCGATCCAATTCATGCTTCCCATCTTTGCGCCATCTGGCCTACGGTCGGCCTGGCTCGTGGTTGTTGTTGACGGCGACGTCGTCCCGCTGGAGGCGGCGGCGTCCCTCACGTCGAACATATGCGACGTCGGCTTGCCGTCCTTCCTGAAGATCATCTCGTGGATGAGCCCTTTCCCCGGACCATTGTCATTAACCGCGCGTGCCCTCGCCGCCGCCGCGTGCTGGGTGAACGCCCATTCTTGATTCCTAGACGCAAGCATGTACCGATTAGGGTTTCGACATGATCGTCATATCACCCGCAGCAAGACCGTTACACATGCATGTAGCTGTGGCGTGCTTTTAGTACCTAATGGTCGTGCTGTTCTTGAAGTCGAAGGTTTGTAATGGAGGCTGCCGGTGTTGGAGGAGCCCGTAAATCCGGCTAGCATCCGGGAAGCCGGCATTTCTCGGCGCGAAGACCCCACTGTCGTTGAACCTGGAGGAGAGCGTCGAGCCGGCAGCTCGCTGGAAGAACATGTCGTGGAACGGATGGTCCCCTCTCCTCATGTGGAAATTCATGGGCGAAAAGACTGGAAATTAATAGGAAAAAATGTCATGGAAATGAATTCCTAGTGTAAAAATAGTGAGGTATTAAGCAGCAGCGTGATTGTATAGATCGATCAATAACCTGAGGACATGGCTGCCCTCTCGTGGCTGGACTCGTGCTCTATCTTTTTGCTTCTGTACATCTGAAAAGTCGAAGGGATGAACAAGAAAAGGGTTAGGTCCAACGTTTGCCGTGTGAAGGAAAGAAGCAAGTAGCTAGAAGAACAGCTCCCGAGCAGTCATGAGAAGTAGGCTGTTCCTTTTTCTGCCTTTACCTGCAAGTGACTTTTCACATGAGCAATGCTGAGCCCCCTCACATTCATCATCTGAAGAACCAGCTTTGGCGTTGCTCCTGTCCAAAAATTAGCACAAATAAAAGTTTAGATCACGAATCAAGAGGGGAAACAAAATTAAGACGGAAAAAATGCACAAGAAAAAATATTTGGGAGTTGGTTACTTACTCTCTTGGCCGCCCAGCCGCTCGACGGCATGGAGGAACGCCATGTGGAGGTCCGGCGTCCACCGGAGCCGGGGGTGCTTAGACCGGTTGTACTGCCGCACCGTGGGAACCCTCTCGCCGCTGCCCTCGGCCTTGTCATGACGACCCCTGCTGCTTTCTGATTCATGGTTGGCGCTGTTGTTGTTGCTTGAGCTCCTGCCTGCTCCAGCAACCTCGCTTGTGCTACCGCCATCGTCGTCGTAGTTCTCGTCGCCGTCTCCCCCGTCGTCGCTTGCCTCGCTGAAGCCTTCGTTGAGGTCCAGCCCCGCGGGTGGTAGGGTGTCATCGGAAGATCCCTTCCGATGGTCCTCAAGGATCTCCGCCAGGGCCTCCTTCTCCTTCACCTCCCCCATGCCCGGGCCTCCTGGCCTCCACCGCTTGTCCTTGACCTCGTCTGCCTCTCTACATGCAGTCTATGTGACGCACCATGTTAGGATTGGAATGATATGGGGGCAGGAAGAAGAGGGGACTGTGATGGGAATAATTAGTAGGGAGATGGGAGGAAGCAGCTAGCATAAGCAAGCGAGTGATGTGTAGTAGGAATTAAAATATGGGACGGGGGAATGGACAAGTAGTAATTCCACCGCATTGACTAGTTTTCAAGACTGGTATTCCGTCCCATACCTTTTTTCTATAGCCTCAAGGAATTGGGGAGTATACTACACTCTTGTTATTTTGTGATGGCCGTTGGGAGTTTATATAATTGGAGTAGGGAGGGGGGCTGATTATCAATCCATTGGCTCATGACTGGGTTGTGTGGGAAATGAAGCAAAAGGGGAACGTTGACACTTGCCACTAGACTCTTGTAGGGACAACAACTGCTGCTCCACATTTTTTGTTTGTCACATTATTAGTTGTGTGCCTAGTACATCGTATAAGTGTGACAATTCTTTCCAAAGTACATATACTCATTTTTTTTTGCAGACGCTCAAATATACGCACATACACTTATCCCTACGAACACACGTATGCACAACCTACCCCTATGAACACCTATGAGAGACTGAGCCGGCATATCATCTGGAGATTGACGAACTCACCAAAAGTCTCGTAGTCGACGGGAACGTCTCCTCGCACTGAACGTTCATAGCCTAAAATCCTGAAATAAATCCAGAAATAAATGCGAGCATCAGGACTTGAACCCTGGTGGGCTGGGGATGCCATTGTTCACCTAACCATCCAACCACAGGTTGGTTCGCAGTACATATATTCGTTGAGGGTAATGTTTAACTTATTTTGGAAAGTACAAACTTCACAGGACATTACACATCCTCCCGTCATTTGTAGTTGTGACCCCCACACCCCACCTGGCGATTGTTCAAGCAAGTTCAAGAAAATAAAAGAGAGACCTTTCAATGAACGAAGAAATAACTATACTCCTGATATAAGAGAGCCAAAGTCACCTTCTTTTCTAAAATGTGAAAAGAAAAACAGTTCTCCTGATATCTCGGGCATGCCCCATCCGTCCATTTGGTTGGAGATTCCCATGCATGCATGCATGTTTTTTGTCGGAGAACTGCATGCTCCACCCACCCCATCTCACATACTTTGCATTTCATTTGAAATTTGAATTGATTATATCTGTTGAAACGAAAGTATAAATTAATTATTGTTTGCATATTTGTGTTCGTTGCAACATGAACTTTTAAACAAGGCCACCCTTGAATACCTTTTTTGGCAACTTACAAAACTTTACTAAGTTTCAAACATTTAAACTTGGTAGTTATAATATTATTATTTTTACCTAGTTTCATTAGTTTTTATTAGGGTTTAGAGTTTGTCTCTTAGGTCTTAGGGATTAGGGTTTTAAGTTTTAGTATTTAAAACTTGGTGATTTATCCTTCATCGTATCAAGTGTTAATAGATGAAACTTGGTGAAGTTTTTAAATCTTGTCAAAGCGTATTCAAGAGTGATCTTGTTTGTAAGCCCTCACCTAAAGGAACACAAATATGCAAGCGAAACACAAATTAGACTTTGGGTTCAATAGGTACAACAGATTTAAATTTGAAAGCTAAAATAAAAACCATGGGAGATTGGATGGGTGGAGCATGCAGTTTGTGCCAAAAGCTGCATGTAGGGCCCCATCCAAAGTAATCAAAGGGCCAATCCATGCACGAGACCTCCCGTGCACGGTACAAAATCCATTCTCCAAAATGTGCCACAAAATTACACTTGTTGTGTTTTCCTTGTGTTGTGAAGGTGCAATACCTATTGTACCTTTTTTTTTGCGAAGTGATACCTATTGTACCTTAGATTGGAGTGAAATACCTTGGTATGCAAAACATACACCATTATTGAAAGGCTTGTACGTTCAACACAAGTTATCTTAGATGATTCATCAAACCAGTCTTTAGTAATTTTTATCAAGGTGTACCTTTTGTGAACGGGAACGATCTTTTTTGTTTGGCCCAACCAAGATCCACTAGAACCCTACAACTTTCGAGGATTGAAAATTGAACTCACTTCTCTTTCCTCCTTCCCCTTCTCTCCTCTACCATGGCGCCCCCTCTAACCCAACGGTGTCTCATACTCCTCAATGGCTTTGTCTCGGCACCCTTGTGCAAGGGGATAGAAGGACACAACTACCACAAACCGCATCACAAAGGAGATAGAAGGCTGACATCACTATGTCAGGGCATGACGAGTGCACCACCACCTCAACAGTCACTCTAAGAAGGAGAAAAACACCGACACCACTGGTGCCACCTCTATAGCAAAGGGGGTCAATGTTTTCCATTGTTTCACCTATGGAGAGGAGTTGTACCCCACCACCTTTGCTATGGTCACCTCGAGGATGACGGACTCCATCATATCATTCAGTCACATGACGGTAGGAAAATCCGGCCGCTGCCCGCTCTGCCACCACCGCCCAACAGAGGATACTATATTGCTACTGTTTGGTCGAGGAGGGTGAGAAGGACGCCACCACCTACTTCTACTCCAAATGTTTCTCTACCCCGACCTCTACCATCATACCAATGAAAAGAACTCCCATCTTCTTGCACAAGGGTGCTGAGAAAAAGCTGTTCGGAAGGGTTGGTGGGACCAAGTAATCAAACATGTTTTGATTCTTGCCTCTATAACTTTTTAGCTTGCTGACTTGGACGTACTAGGGGTAGAAAATCAAACCAAGCAAAGTAATGAAGAAACAGACATCCTATCATATATACCTAAGAGATGATCACCCCTAGTTCTATTTATATCAACATGCAACTATGCCACCTCAACTTGCAGACATGCATGAGAAAAGGGCCACCTCAACATGCTACCATGCATGTGACAAGATCGACAACATGCAACCATGGATGCGAAAACTATTACAATACATATATTCCCTAAACATTTTACATAATAAAAGAATCAAATATTCGTGTTCCAACATCATCAAAATATGGAGCAACGAACAGGGCCGGGTCGGCAAAATCCGGGGCCCTGTGCGAAACTAAGAATGGGGCCCTATCTCACTAGAATAAATGAACTATCGAGCAATAATAAAGTATGTGATATAATGTTTGACATAACAATTCTGTACTGAAACACAAGATACAAAAGATGAATAGAATAAAATAAAATAAAAGTGATACGACAGCAGATATCTATTGAAGATCATGTGCCAATGTTTGGCAATTAAACGGACCGTCTTACTCACCTAGTCTCGTGTTCTGTCCGGTTGAACTGCTATATTGTGTTCTTTAAAGGAGGAGGCATCATGCAAGAACCCATCTCTCTAATGATCCCTGCAAAAAGTTAACTAGAAAATAGAAATTAAGTTAATAGGAGTAGAAGCCAGCAGTATTCCTCTCTGACTCTCTGAGAACCAATGAGGACTTTACTGTATTTGCAATTCCAAAACTATCGTACTATGGTCTCCTCTTCCAAAACTATCGTACTATGGTCTCCTCATCCCACCTCTGACTGTACCTTTCGCCCTGTCCGCCGTGGCGGCGTCGCCGGATCTAAACCGAACGGTGGTCCCGGATGCGATCAATCTAGCATAACTGAACACCACCGTTCGGTTTCCCATCGAGCAGATCAGCTTTTTACTTTCTTGAGGGGAGGTCGAGGTATCGAGCAGATCAGCATGCCCCGGCGGCTGGCATCTAGCGATCGATGCATTGAGGCAGGGCCGGGCCGGCAAAATCCGGGGCCCTGTGCGAAACTAAGAATGGGGCCCTATCTCACTAGAATAAATGAACTATCGAGCAATAATAAAGTATGTGATATAATGTTTGACATAACAATTCTGTACTGAAACACAAGATACAAAAGATGAATAGAATAAAATAAAATAAAAGTGATACGGCAGTAGATATCTATTGAAGATCATGTGCCAATGTTTGGCAATTAAACAGACCGTCTTACTCACCTAGTCTCGTCTTCTGTCCGGTTGAACTGCTATATTGTGTTCTTTAATCGAGGAGGCATCATGCAAGAACCCATCTCTCTAATGATCCCTGCAAAAAGTTAACTAGAAAATAGAAATTAAGTTAATAGGAGTAGAAGCCAGCAGTATTCCTCTCTGACTCTCTGAGAACCTGAGATCACGAGAGGAAAATCGATGGATGCGAAGTTGCGAACCAATGAGGACTTTACTGTATTTGCAATTCCAAAACTATCGTACTATGGTCTCCTCTTCCAAAACTATCGTACTATGGTCTCCTCATCCCACCTCTGACTGTACCTTTCGCCCTGTCCGCCGTGGCGGCGTTGCCGGATCTAAACCGAACGGTGGTGCCGGATGCGATCGATCTAGCATAACTGAACACCACCGTTCGGTTTCCCATCGGGCAGATCAGCTTTTTACTTTCTTGAGGGGAGGTCGAGGTATCGAGCAGATCAGCATGCCCCGGCGGCTGGCATCTAGCGATCGATGCATCGAGGCATCGAGGAGTGGCACGGTGGATCGAGGCATCGAGCAGCGACCTGGTGGATTCGCGCACGGGGCGAGTAACGCGCCAGCGGGCAGCGACCCAGCTCCATGCGCGGCCCAACACCTCAGGAACATAGGCATATAAATTTTTTGGGGCCCCTCAAATGTATGGGCCCTGTGCGGGCCGCACAGTTTGTACAACTATGGGCCCGGCCCTGGCAACGAATTCCCGCAACAATCTGTGGGGCATCATCTAGTTTGCATTAGGGTATGAGCTCAACTGCATTTTCCCATCCCTTCAGTTTAAATAATCAACATTCATATATGTATTCCCCATGATACTCATATGTGGGGCATCATCTAGTTTACATTAGAGAATTTTGCACGTTAGTGAATGTACTAATTTTCTGCATAGCATAAGATGGTAAAAGAAATATTTTCATTGAATATATTTTGTATAGGGTTTGAATCATGTATTTCTCCATTGCATTAGATTAGCATTAGTGTATGTCTATGGGGTGAGGACTAACATGTTTATGTCTTGAGTAACCTGTTTAAAAACCATCATATGGAGATTTGTCTAAGTGCAACTATAATGATCTATTGGTAAGTTTGTAGAAATATCTATCTGTTAGGAATTGTTTAACATGTGCGATTTGTTTAGGTATGGGTATGTAGCTCTGAAGTACGTGATTTGTTTTAGTTGTGCTAAGTATGGTTATGTAGATGTAACGGTTATGATCTGTTTAAATACAATTATGATGATACAATAGACGTGATATACTTAGGTACATAAATCTCAAGGTTATGGTATATTTAGCTACGGTTGTTAGAACTAGCGGTTTCGTAGAACTAGATCGGTGACTATACTTTTTTTTTAATTGTCTTGCACATTTCTCTTTTTTTACGTATATAATAATAGACTTTTCACTTGCAAATAATCGACGAGGACCTATTTTAGAGCCAACAGTGAGCATAACAAGCAAACACGTGTGTTTCTTTGAGCTATATATTTGGTTTCATATTTCCCTTACATATTTAGGTGACGCAAGCCGGAACTTCACAAGTCAATTGTTCCCGGCAAGGTACAGATTATGCGATAGAACAAGTAGCAATAGTATTTTAAGTACGACCAGTTCAGCACAAAGATCTGGGCCGATCAAACCGAATGAAACTGGAGTTTGACTGAGGCGGATCTACAGAATTCATTAATACAAGTTGATTGCTTAGGTACGTACGGCGGTCCCATGATGTTGAGCTGATGGGCTCTGTTGACTGATGTCGAAAGTTGCAAAAGAAATTCTATGTAGGTATATACTTGGTCTCTTTCTCGGTCATTCATAGGGCACGTCAGTCTTGAGGGTATGTGAATGGTACGTTTCTGCTGACGCTTGTTATTCCACATAGGATGTTTGTTAAGTAAACACCAGTACAAACCTGTTCCTTTCAGTAGGTAGAATCTTTATGGCTTGCCGCCCAGAAATTCCCCTAATCTGAAGGTGCCGCGTCTTTAGGACATTAGCACATGTTGACTGCATATGTATTTCACAAAACTGATGAACTACAGAATGTAGACTCTAGTAACAAATTCAGAGAGATTAATCTACATATATATTATATCTAGTGGAGGGTCAGAAAAGCATAAGCAAGAAAAAAAATCTTGATTACATGGGCGCCTATATGTATTGTTGGTACTACCTCCGTCCTGTTTTCTTAGTCACCTTTGTAATTTGTGATAAACTTTGACCGAAGATTTAACTGACAAAATATTAGTGCATGTCAGCAAAAATTATATCGTTAGATTTGTATTTAAACATATTTTTCAATGATATAATTTTTGGTGGTATGCATGAACATTTTGCTAATTAAATTTATGGTTAAAGTTTAGCACAGATTACAATGGGGACCAATAAACCAGGACGGGGTAGTAGGAATACCTATGTGATTATTGTAATGCTTTCAACACGTGGAATAAATTCATAGGATTGGGCCTCCACGAGTAGGATCTATGTACCACTTAACGCATGTCGTTATGATATTTTTAACGCCGATACCGTGAGAAATAATGATATTTTTTTGTAAAATTAAGTGCATGCATAATTAAATTTAGAGCTCAGATGCTCCTTGTTAGAAGAGATAGCGAGGGATTCGTGGGCATATATATATAGGAGTACATGATCCTCTTGGAGTTACAAGCTAAAATACTTCCTAGTCTATCCTATGTTTCCAATCTAATCACGATACACAACATCCCCCTGCAACAATGGTAGCGACGCAGATGGTGAGACTGGAGAAGAACCTAAAGATAGGCTGACGGACCCCCCTAGTGGTAACGGTCTATGCATCGCGAAAGTCGTGATTAGAGTGGAAGCTGATAGGAGTTGGGTTCCTACCGGGTCTAGCTCGTAGGTTGTAGGGGTGGAAGGGGGCTTGGCGTGGAGGAAGGCGAGGTCGCCGGCGCTGGGGCGCCGTCGCGCGAGAGAGAGAGAGAGAGAGCGCAGGAGGCGACGACTAGGGTTAGGTCTTCCGGCTCCCTTCAGGAAGCCAAGCAAATATGATTGCTTCTGCTTAACTTCAAACAAGACCTTACATGAGTTTATATAATGTCCAAAAACGATAACTGGGCTAAGCCCCTAATAACGATAAGATAACTGGACTAGACCCCTAACTGCCTAGGCTATAGTATATGCCGGTCATAACATCTCTCCCCGCTTGCACAAACAACTCGTCTTCGAGCTGGAAGGCAGGGAAGCGCTTGCGGAACTCCTCGAGGTGATCAACGGGCGCCAAACACCTCCGCGTCAACTGGGGCGGGCAGGTCGCCGAGCCCGGCGGCGGCGGTGTCCTCCTCAATGTAGTCTGCAGCCTCCAGGTAGAAGAGTCACGGGCAGACGTGGCCGGGCAGGGCTCGTCGCAGTTGAAGCACAACCCTTGGCGGCGATGCTCGAGTTGCTCGGCCGGGGTGAGGCGGCGGAATGGGCGCGCCGCGGAAGCCTGAGCAGGCCGACCTTGCGCAGGAACTTTCGGCCAGGGTGGCGGCCCAGCGGCCCGGGGCGGTGACGCCTGCCGGATGGCCACCGCGCGGCGCTCGAATGCGCGGGCATAGTACATGTCCGTCTGGAGGTCCTATGGCCCGCGCATCTCCACGTCCACGCGGATGTGGTCCGGTAGGCCGCCGACGAAGAGCTCAGCTCGTTGACGAGCCGAAACGCACTTTCGGCTAGGGTGGCGGCCCAGCGGCCCGGGGCGGTGACGCCTGCTGGATGGCCACCGCGCGGAGCTCAAATGCACGGGCATAGTACATGGCCGTCTGGAGGTCTTGTGGCCCGCGCATCTCCACGTCCACGCGGATGTGGTCTGGTAGGCCATCGACGAAGAGCTCAGCTCGCTGACGAGCCGAAACGCCAGGGGCGTGGCACACCAGTGCCTGGAAGCGGTCGGCGATGTCTTGCACTATGGTGAGGAAAAGAAGGCGCCCAAGCTCTACCAGACGGCTCCCGCGTATAGGCGGACAGAAGCGCAAGAGGCATAGATCACGGAAACGCTCCAATGGTGGCATGCCGCCCTCGTCATGCTCGAGGGCGTAATACCACGTCTGGGCGGCACCTCATAGATGATAGGAGGCGATCGAGGTGCTGTCGGACGCAAGCGTGCGCTGCCACCTGAAAAATTGGTCGCATTGGTTGAGCCAATTCAGGGGGTCAACGGCGCCGTCGTAGGTCGCTACCTCTAGCTTGGAGGATCTCGACGGTGGCTGGGCATGGACGACGGGAGGGTATGTGTCATCCACGCGGAACAGCGAGGGCGACGGCGCCGAGTGTGCGGGCTGCAGAGTACCGCCATGGAAAAGGGGCCCGTCCACACCATCATAGGGACCCGCGGAACCCGAGGACCCGCCGAACTGCACGGTCGGGGGCGGCGCCGGTGCTGACAACACGTGTGGCTGTCCTGAGGCCATCGTGTAGATCGGCTCGATGGACCCGGCGAGCCAGGCCGGTAGCGAAGATGGCGACGGGGGAAAACGGACCTGGTGCACGGGCACCCCGGGCGCCGTCGACGGAAGGACCGGCCCCGAGATCACCTGTGGGGCGGCGGCAGCGGCTGCTACTGCTGCGGCAGCGGCATGATGGAGGCGATGGAGGTCGCCAGTGGTGGCGACTGCCACGGGAGCTGATGCGGCCCCGTGATGGTGGTGACGGGGGGCGGGCGGCTGTAGCCCATAGTGCCCCGTGAGGAAGGTGCGGATGCCCTGGACCGCCTGAGTCAGGTCCCGGAGCGCCGCCATCATCTCCTTCGGGGTGAGCATGGGGGAGTGGCGCCAAGGCGACGGAGGAGACCGGCCTAGTTAGGGACGGCGTGCTGGCCGCGGTGGTCATCGACGACAAAGAGGCGATCGACAGCGGGAGGGAGGGGGTGGGCGGTGGCTCGGACATGATCGAGCCTGAGACCTCTGATACCAGATTGATAGGAGCTGGGTTCCTACCGGTTCTAGCTCGTAGGTTGTAGGGGTGGAAGGGGGCTTGGCATGGAGGAAGGCGAGGTCGGTGGCGCTGGGGAGCCGTCGCGCGCGAGAGAGAGGGCGCAGGAGGCGGCGGCTAGGGTTAGGTCTCCCGGCTCCCTTCAGGAAGCCAAGCAAATATGATTGCTTCTGCTTAACTTCAAACGAGTCCTTACTTAAGTTTATATAATCTCCAAATAAGATAACTGGGCTAAGCCCCTAATAACGATAAGATAACTGGGCCAGGCCCCTAACTGCTTGGGCTGTAGTGTATGCCGGTCATAACAGAAGCCGACGAGGTTGCTCAAGCAAGGCAGTAGCCCTTTGTGCGTTGTCGAGGTAGCCGTGGGTGTAGGGTCGTGTAGCCGTGGTAGAGGTAGCCGTGTGAAGAACGCCGTGGTCGATGTCGAGTCGGGGTGGCCGGTGTCGAGGAAGTCGTCGTGGAGCCGCGTGCGCAAGGAGGCACCGAGTTAGTCATGGGCGCAGTGGTGTGGAAGTAGTGGTGCACCGAGAACAAGACGTTGTTGACGAGGCGTCATGCCAGGTTTGCCAAGCCCGGGGACACATCGTGGACAAAGGCATGCATCGGTATTGCCAGCACCGGGCATGCGTAGACGGATGAAGTCGATGTTGACGATGCGCCGCTCCAGGCTTGCCAGGCCAGGGAACACACATCGGGGACGAAGACATGTGTCGGTGTTGCCAGCACCGGGCATGCGTAGACGTGGACCTGCACGAGCTGTACGCCATGTTGAAGGAGTCGGAAGGGCCAGCAGAGGAGGTCTCAACGACGGTTGTGGCACCAATCGTCGTGGGGC
The DNA here is from genome assembly GCA_021605205.1 of Aegilops longissima. Lineage (NCBI taxonomy): Eukaryota > Viridiplantae > Streptophyta > Magnoliopsida > Poales > Poaceae > Aegilops > Aegilops longissima. Next base: position 546,846,313 of record CM038682.1, read on the forward strand.
GGATGTCGCCAACGATGTTCGGAGTAGACGAAGTGGTCGGGGAAGATGATATCGACGCTGGCGATGAGCTAGTGCTGGACGAAAACGAAGGGGGTAGACGGGTGATGCGGCCCGGGTGAGTGAGCGGTTGCAGCGCCGAAGAAAATAGGCAGTCGCGGCCTGACGGCGGCGACGGCTGGGTTAGGAGTGTAGCAGTGATGCTCGAAGTAGGCGAGGAATAGCAGCGTGACGAAGACCTGCGTGGACGGTGGCGTTCCCGCGCCGAGGGAGGCGGCGCGGCGCATACCAAGGAAAGTCAATGCGCGGGGACGGTGGAGTGTACCGTGGGCCTCGACGCTACGACTCAAAGGGCCGACGCAGTGACAGTAGGCGGGTCGGGGCAACGACAGGAAGACCTCGGGGCGGCGGCGTAGACCGCGGGCCACGACGCTACGTCCTAAAGGGGCGACACAATGGTGGAGCGCGGGTCGGTGCAGCTAGGGGTACGGCCTCGAGTGGTGGCGGGGACTGCGTGCCAAGGCGCTACAACTTGAAGGGGCAGTGTAGCGGCGGCTCACGGGGTCGAGGTATCTGCGGGAGAACCACTGGCCGGTGGCGACGGGCCGACGGGCGGCGGCATGGACCACATGCCATCGCGCGACGGCCTGAAGGGGCAATGTGAAGGCGGCGGTGCTACGGGGGTAACTCCCGGGAGGATCTCGGAGCGGCGTCGTGGACCACGTGTTGCAGCGTGACGGACCGTAGGGGCGTCGGCGGGAGGACCTCAGGGTGGCGACGCAGCGGTCCGAAGGGACGACGCGATGACAAACTGTGGCTCAATTAGCGGTAAGCGCGTGCTCGGGGACGTGCTTGAAGATCGGTTGATCAGACTAACAACAGCGTTGTATATGCGCCAGGGACGCTGCCGCAGATCGGAGTCGATGACGACGAAGACGGACTAGCAATAGAGACCACGCGGACTAGCGGCCGGCAGCTACGCACGTAGGCTTCCCTTGGGCGGCGCGTCCAACCCGGCCGGGTGGTGGATGACGAAATGGCCGGTGTAGAGTCCACGTCGATGTCGGAGCGCCTTAAAAGTAAGAGCGACCCTCAAACGCATGAGTAATTTGTGTCATAAATGCACAACTAGAAGGTAAATAAGTGAGAAGTGGAATAAATTCTACTAAGTAAAAAGATGAATTGACTTTAATCATGTGGTGGGCTATCACAAGGTTTATGTGAAATACGGTTCTGTACGCTGCACTTTGAGTTCAATATCGCGCGGGTGCACGATCGGGTCGGTTCTTGTGCTAGCTACCTACTATCTCATGTGACCCAAACGGCCAGTCTGGCTGAAATCCGAAAGCAATTTGATTTTTCTAAGCTGTTCCGATTGGGTAGCTGGCTGACCCCCTTGTCGTGTGGATCTGAGCGTCCTCTCCGTGATAAAAACAAGCTTTTGTTAGTTGACCTATGTATGCACGAAGCCCGCACATATTGTCACTTTGTAGCACAAGATGATTCTTCTTTTAGCCACCTACTAGTCATGCGATGCATGGCCAAATTTTATTGTTACAGAAATGCACGTCTACATCTCTGGGGCAGATTCTCTCGGCTTGTATAGAATGAGTCCACTTGGACATTCTTATCCAGAACTTGGACTAGCTTTCATGAGTGCCATTTTAGCCCTCGCAGGGTAAGACTAGAATTGTTAAAATTCTCAAATGGGAGTGGACTTTATAAATTACCAAAAGGAAGCTATTCAATCCAATTAAGCCAGTTAAACTGTAAAATTTTAGCATGCATATTTTTAGAACCTACGTCTCTTTAAAAAAAAACACTCGGATTTATTAAACAAATCAGCAATACAAACACCCTTAGAAAATATCATGCCACCTGAATGGGTCGATGGCACGCCACATCATGCCATCCAATCGTTCGAGCCGGCCTATCGTTGCTGACCGCGGACAGCATGTAGTCAAGACCATGGGCCTACTAGACCAACGCCCTGAAGAGGAATTCGTCATAGCTGGAAGAGCTGCAGATTAACAGCCAAATCCTACATCCGTTATCTACATAATCTACGTTGCACGGATACTTGGATACGTATCGGATACGCGATACGGGGATACATCCGATACGTCAATTTTCTAAAAACATGGATACGGGGATACATTTATATATAGATATTACTTATATTAATTATTAAAAATATGAAAAAAAAGTACGAGCTTCCAGATCAAAACATGACTTAATACGATTACCCCTTTCTTTTGTTACACTTAGTCCACTTTCATTAATTGGCAGTGAGGTTTACCTAGATTTTCTGTTTCAATCGGTGCATCGACTCTCTCTTGCTCACCTTTCAATTTAACTAGAACATTAAGAGACGTGTTTTGACATGAACTCACACTCATGTTGGGAATCTTCAAAAGGTGTGCCTTTACTACTGAGGAGATTTCACGTCAAAGGAGGGGTTTTAGGTATCCAAAACGTATCACAGAAGTATCTTAGGAGTATCAAATATATTTTCTTTTTTTAAAAATCAAAAAATCAAGGGATACTTACAGGATACGTATCGGGCCGTATCGGGGCAGTATCCGGCTGGATATCCTGGCTTTCTGAAGTATCCGCGCAAAAAGAATGCATATAATTATGGATCATATTAACATGAATAATTCAAAGGGATTTAAAAGTAGTACACAAAAGAAAAGGACGAGGAAATGCCTAATGGAGCTCGAGCTCCATGGAGCCCTTTATTTGAAAAGTTCAAAATTAAAAAATTTAAGTTCGAAAAAATATTAAAAAAATACACATATACATATGGATATATACTACTTATTTGCGAAGTTTCATGACCAAATACCTTTTTATGCGAGCTACACCAAAACGATAAAATCACATATTCCTAGCATATGTACTATTCACTACTCTATCCGATCCAAAATAAGTGTGGGAGCTTAGAACTAAGGTAACAAATTGGTTGGCATTGTATAATCGTATAGAGAGTACTAGTGTTGTATGGCTAGATCGTGGACCACCATGTATAGAGGAACTTTTCCCTCTCGATTGAAACCTTATTCGTATGGAATAAAACCCTTACCTCGCAAAAAAAAACCTTAGCAAAGTTGCGACACTTAATATGGATCGGAGGAAGTATTAAATTACATGATTTTGTTTTTTAAGGATTTAAAAACATATTTCGTGATAAAATTTCACACACGTCTAGTATACATCTACAAGTACTTGTGTATTTATTTTATTGAAACTTAAGAAGTTGATTTTTGAACGTTTGGAAAATCCGAGCTCCATGGAGCCTGAGAGCAAAAAATCTACTCTAGAAAAGATGCTAGTTTTTATTATGGATGGAAAGGAAAGAGTTAGTATCAAGTTGACGTGTCCTTTAGCGGGTATGGGTGTATAAATGGGAGGAAGATATAAGTTCAGGGTCTCATGATCAGCGCTGCTTCTAAAAAGGGGAGACGTTTCACACGCATGCTGGTCCAGATACATGATTATGTCCTCACGGATTCTATGCATGATCCTACTGAACTACACGGCGGATTTGCTGGACAGCAAAGTAGAATTAGCCGGCTGGCCATATCCATGTAGCGTGACAAACTGACAATGACGGCTGGGCGTCCGCCAATAATTATGGCTGCGCCTTGTCTTGTGAGCTTAACCAGATAAAGGTGCCACCATGCATATTGACATCGTTAAACTTCTTTCTGTTTCTCGTTTGTTTTCCTTTTCGTGACAACGAAAAGTGCGTTGGTTCTAGATCAGTTTTTTTTTCCGGGGGGTTCAGTTCGGAGGTTAACTGTATGAGAAAAAGTTTACTCTTGTAGTTGTCTGGCTGCTAGAACAAGAAGAAAACTTCAACGAGGCTCCCCTTATTCCATTTTGGCACCCTTTTTTTCTTTTTTGAATTAGGGATGGCAGTTTTGCCCACGGGTATGGGTACCCGTGGGTACCCTACCCGAAAATAGTGGGCATGGGCAAGAGTTAGCAAGATTTTATACCCATGGATAATGGGTATCCATGCCCGCAAAATATATAGATAGGACATGGGTATGAAATTGTGCCTATGAATAACCCAATGGATACCCATAAAAAGTTAATAAATGAAAATAACCCTTATGACATCCAACCATTATGGCCTAACAATAAATCCCTTATTCCCTAAACCAGCCATAGCTCGTAGGACCACAAGCACCAACTTGCTATGCCTCCTACATCATATGTGACTCCTTGAAATGAGGAAATATCAACTCATCGTCATGAGACTCTTGTCCAACTAGCGATCCTGAGTTCTTACCGCTGCCTCCCAATGTGTCGGGATTCCACCAACTGCCACTTGTACCCACTTTCGGTCTTCTAGGCCACCCACCAAATGAGCCCTTTTCAGTTCTACATTGCTCGCCTCTCACCACTTAAATTTTAGATTCATTTCTCTAAAAAAATCAATACGCACATGTTATATATTATACCCACTGGATACCCATTGGATATAGGATACCCGATAGATATGGGCATGGGTATCAATTTATACCCATGAGTATTGAAATGGGTGGGTATAAAAAGTTTCTATGTGTATGGATTTGGGTAGAAGGGGGTTGTACCCACCCATACCCTACCCATTGCCATCCCTATTTTGAATGAATACTTTTGCACCAGTTACTCTAGTTCAGAAACATCGACGATGGTGTACTAAACATATGTTAAGTTTGGTTTCTTGTGATGAAACCAGAGCACCCGGGTTTAAGTCCTATACTTGACACTGGTGTTGATTTATCTTTAGACTTATCGACATTATTCTTTCAGTGTTATGACGTGTCGTTGACTACGAATCGCCTGTGGCGACTACTGACACGGTTTCTCGGATGTGCTGATGAGGGTAGGGTGTGCACCTGCAGGGACATATGAGTGAATGTGCGTGTATCTGGGTCTCCCATGCTCCAGTTTTAAAAATATCAATTTTAAATGTTTCAAAAAATTCTGGAAAAAATATGAATGTTCACAAGAAATGTGACTACAACCCCTAAAAGTTTCAGGTTCAAACTCGAAATGCATGTTGAGAAACAAAAATGTGTAATTTAGCATGAATAGTGTAAGAGCAACTCTAGCAGATCCCGAGCAACTCTAGCAGACCCCGCAAAAACTTGACCCGCAAAACGCGTTTGCAGTTTCAGGAAGATCGCGTTTGCGGGTCGAAAACTAGCGCGGCCGAACAAATACTGTAAAATAAACTGCAAAACTAAAATAAAGAGCTCCTTCCTCCAGTCCGGCCGTTGCCGCCCCTTCCTCCAGCCGGCCACGCCGGCCGCGCCCAACCCCGTCGGCCGCGCCCCGTCGCCCGCAGGCCATGCCCCATCGCTCGTCACCCGTGCCCCATCGTCCATCGGCGCGCCCGTCCCTGCGGTGTCACGCCATCACCGCGCCGGTCGCGCCCGACCTCGCCGGCCACGCCCCGTCGCCTCCGTCGTCCGTGCACACCCTTGCCGGCCACGCCCCATCGCCTTCGTCGTCCGCGCCTTGCTCTATTGCCAGGCGAGCCGTGCCCCTTTGCCTGCCGCGTCGGGAGGATTCCGGCGGCCAGGCTGAGGTCATGGGAGGCCACGACGATGTCGAGCTCGTCCAATTCGAACCGGCGGCGAGCGATTGCGGAGTCTAGCGGCCTTTTCCAATGTGCGGTGATGAATTCCGACGAGTTTAGGGCGGATTCCGGCAAACTCCGCGGCGGCGTGTTTGCTCCGACGAGGTTTGACCGGTATATGGGGGCCCCTAAATTCGGCCTTCCAACCTCCAAAGACAAGGGTTTCGGGTGTGCATTTGCGGTGGTCCTTCAAAATTTTACGGGTTGGAGCACTTTTACGGTTTCTGCTCTGGACACTTTTTTCGCCCAAAACTGTAAAACGCCAAAATTTTGCGGGTTTGACCACTTATGCGGGGTCTGCTAGAGATGCTCTAAAAAGATAAAAGCACTATTGACACTATTCACATCTATTTTCTTTTTTGTTTCTCAATGTGGGTGTCGGCCCCGTGGTACTGGGGGGTACCTAGGCCCACCTGCCTTCGGCCCATGAAGCGGCCCATGCCGTGGGCCCAGTACGGCCCATCTTCATGGCCTCATGAGAAAGACCCTCGCGAGGCGCACATCGCCAAGGGCCTCCCGAGGCCCTCGCGCGGGGTAGCCTCCCGAAGCTGCCTCCCGAGGCCCCACGCGGGGCGGATATGTCTAGGCTCGCCAGGCCTGCCTCGTGCTGCACGTGGGTGACGCGAGCCACGACGAGTGTCGCCAGGAGGCATGCCAGTGGGTGCGGATGGTGAATCTTTCCTCTTTGGTGCTAAAGGAGCAAGGACAGCACGCAGGTTCCCAAGGCAACCCCAGAGGTTGCCATTCCGGAGCTAGAAGACCAAGGGCATCAGGGACAGCAAGACGAAGGTCATCGGCGAGCCCACCCACGTGTCATGGCAGGACGCTTTGGCAGGCGAAGACTACTTTTGTCAGGATAAGATGTACTCATGTTCCCCTTCGAATTTGGCCATTGTAGGATAAGATGTACTCATTGCAGGACGCCCTTCCCGCCTACTGTTTTGGGGGAAGAGGACTAGGCTAGTTTAAGTATAGGTTAGCCGCCACCTTAGAGAAGGATCGACTCATTGCACCCTCAGGCGACGAGAGCCACCAAGAGCCCACCCTTGTACTCTCGCTTTCATCCTACCTCGCGAGGCAATCCAACCACAAAGCAGGAGTAGGGTGTTACATCGCAAGGTGACCCGAACCTGGGTAAACTGCTGTGTTCTTGGATCTTCTTTCTTGGTAGGAACACTTTGGAGCTCGGCCGTGGAGCTAGGTGCAGCAGGCAAGGCGAGGTGAGGAATTGCGAGCACACCCGAGAATTCGAACCTTCCTTAGGTCCCTAGAGCCCAGGTTCCGACAGTGGGTTTCAAGTTTGGACCTGAATTTTTTTAGGGGTTGTAGTCACATTCCTTATGAGCATTCACATTTTTTTCAAATTTTTTAAAAACATTTAATATTGAATTTTTCAAATTGGAGAATGGAGCACCCCCAAGAATTGGATCACTCCCGTCCATGGCGACACACACCAACTTGGACACCTCCCCCCCTCCCCGCGTCAGCCAAACTAGAGGTCAACCTAGGTTGTGGCCACTCCGCTCGCTTCACCCTTACGGGTAACGGGTGGGGCGATGAGATACCATAGACGTTGATATGCTCACCATTTCCATCGTACAACATGTGATTGCCGACAAGAGTCACTACTACAAAACCGAACATCACTGGCCGACCAAATTACATCATCACTGACTAGTTTCTGATCCGTCGGTGCCTCGGGGTAAGATGACTCGTCACAAAGCGGCCACCAGGCCAGTCAGTGCTAACAATTTTATTCACCATTGCATTCCCGCACTTTGTTTACGTATAGTTACCACTTACCAGCAATGCAAACGAAATAGATAGAAAGGTAGGAACACAATACACATACATAATCATTCATTTTCACATTGCTTTTCATAACATATTTCACATGTACATTTACACAGTTCACAACCAACAATTCGAGAAAACTAGCCAAAGCTACACACTTCACGGCTTAGCCTCTTACAAAATAGAGAGAGAACATATATTTTCTCACTGATCTTTATCCTACTTCTTAAACCCCATGGTCATCTTCATTTGTGCAGCGCCACTAAAATGTAAGTCTGCACACAACAAAAAATTCAACACAATTAACATAAAATATTTATTGGTTCATTTAATATACATGTAGTTAAGAATATCATGCCTAAGTTTAATACACTCGGCTCGAGGATTATCTCGGCTTCTCCAAGAAGCAACAAGTGGATATTTGTTATGTGTCTAGAAAAGGCGGAATCTTCCAAGACTTGCTTCAGATCCTAAGAAACTATTTACCTTGTATGATTTTGACACTTGTGCACACAGCCTGTGTATCTGAAATGAGGATTCTAGAGTAGCTCGGGCCTACTACCCCTAAGACTTCCTTGTCTCTTCTTTCATTTTTGTGCAGGGCAACTAAAATATATGGCAAATACAATAAAAATATTCTTCTTAGATCTAGTTGAGTTTCATTGGACATAAAAAGTAAAGTAATATACACAAACCAAGTATACCATTGAACAATATTCCACTCTATCCCCTAATGAGGGAGTTGGTTGCGTATATACTATTTCCAATTAAATATTCATTATATTATCATGTATAACTGACATAACATATACTCCGGGCAGAGCAAACTGCAAGAACATTTTCTAACACATATATGCCAGAGTAATATTTTCTAACATATTCATAGGTACATGGAAATTCATAGAAAGACAATTACACGCATCCTAGAATTGCAACACATCCATGGCATGGATAGCATAATAGAAATTGCAACATACTTATGGAGGAATGGAGCTCACCTTCGTGGCCGGTACCGAGGCCGAAGAACATTGCAGTACATGTCATGTCTACCACTACGAACCGAGACGTAGGGGACATGGCCGGCGGAAGGGTAGATCCCTGGGGCAGAGCAACCCCGACAAGAACACAACTACGACGACCAGATGAATGACCGTGTGCATCGGCGTGGGAGACCTGGTGTCTGATGACCCACAAGTATAGGGGATCTATCGTAGTCCTTTCGATAAGTAAGAGTGTCGAACCCAACGAGGAGCAGAAGGAAATGACAAGCGGTTTTCAACAAGGTATTCTCTGCAAGCACTGAAATTATAGGTAACAGATAGTTTTGTGATAAGATAATTGGTAAAAAGTAACGAATAACAAGTGTAAATAAAGTGCAGCAAGATGGCCCAATCCTTTTTGTAGCAAAGGACAAGCCTGGACAAACTCTTATATAGAGAAAAGCGCTCCTGAGGACACATGGGAATTATCATCAAGCTAGTTTTCATCACGTTCATATGATTCGACTTCGGTACTTTGATAATTTGATATGTGGGTGGACCGGTGCTTGGGTGCTGTCCTTACTTGGACAAGCATCCCACTTATGATTAACTCCTATTGCAAGCATCCGCAACTACAAAAGAAGTATTAAGGTAAACCTAACCATAACATGAAACATATGGATCCAAATCAGCCCCTTACGAAGCAACGCATAAACTAGGGTTTAAGCTTCTGTCACTCTAGCAACCCATCATATACTTATTACTTCCCAATGCCTTCCTCTAGGCCCAAACAATGGTGAAGTGTCATGTAGTCTACGTTCACATAGCATCACTAGAGGAGAGACAACATACATCTCATCAAAATATCGAACGAATACCAAATTCACATGACTACTAATAGCAAGACTTCTCCCATGTCCTCAGGAACAAACGTAACTACTCACAAAGCATATTCATGTTCATAATCAGAGGGGTATTAGTATGCATAATGGATCTGAACATATGATCTTCCACCAAATAAACCAACTAGCATCAACTACAAGGAGTAATCAACACTACTAGCAACCTACAGGTACCAATCCCAGACTTAGAGGCAAAGATTGGATACAAGAGATGAACGAGGGTTTTAGAGGAGATGGTGTTGGTGAAGATGTTGATGGAGATTGCCCCCCTCCCGATGAGAGGAGTGTTGGTGATGACGATGGCGATGATTTCCCCCTCCTGGAGGGAAGTGTCCTTGGCAGAACAGCTCCGCCAGAGCCCTAGATAGGTTCCGCCTCGTGGCGGCGGAGTCTCGTCCCGAAAGCTTGTTTCTGATTTTTTTTCTCGGACGAAAGAGTTCATATAGCAGAAGATGGGCACCGAAGGGCCACCAGGGGGCCCACGAGGCAGGGGGGCGCGCCCATGGGGTAGGGCGCGCCCCCACCCTCGTGGCCAGGGTGTGGGCCCCCTCTAGTATTTTGTTCGCTCAATATTTTTTATTATTTCCAAAAATAACTTCCGTGGAGTATTAGGACTTTTGGAGTTGTGCAGAATAGGTCTCTAATATTTGCTCCTTTTCCAGCCCAGAATTCCAGCTGCCGGCATTCTCCCTCTTTATGTAAAACTTGTAAAATAAGAGAGAAAAGGTGTCGGTGTCAAAACCGGCGGATCTCGGGTAGGGGGTCCCGAACTGTGCGTCTAGGCGGATGGTAACAGGAGACAAGGGACACGATGTTTTTACCCAGGTTCGGGCCCTCTCGATGGAGGTAATACCCTACTCCTGCTTGATTAATATTGATGATATGGGTCGTACAAGAGTAGATCTACCACGAGATCATAGAGGCTAAACCCTAGAAGCTAGCCTATGGTATGATTGTTGTTCGTCCTACGGACTAAAACCCTCCGGTTTATATAGACACCGGATAGGTTAGGGTTACACAGAGTCGGTTACAATGGTAGGAGATCTACATATCCGTATCGCCAAGCTTGCCTTCCACGCCAAGGAAAGTCCCATCCGGACACGGGACGAAGTCTTCAATCTTGTATCTTCATAGTCTTGGAGTCCGGCCGTTATGATAGTTCGGCTATCCGGACACCCCCTAGTCCAGGACTCCCTCAGTAGCCCCTGAACCAGGCTTCAATGACGACGAGTCCGGCGCGTTGATTGTCTTCGGCATTGCGAGGCGGGTTCCTCCTCCGAATACTTCATAGAAGGTTTTGAACACCAGGATAGTGTCTGGCTCTGCAAAACAAGTTCCACATACCACCGTGGAGAGAATAACTTTCGCACAGATCTGCTGACGTATTCCGCGGCGTGACATCACACCACGACCAGGTCTTTATATGAATTGTTTTTTGATGTTCCACTTCAGCGCGTTCAGTGAGGCGGTTTCCTTGGCACGTCTTACCAAAGCATAGATCGTGCCCCCTTATTCCGGGATTCTCATTAATACGGACGTGGGTAACCCCACCGTGCCCGTTGGCACGCCTCCTCTATCAAAGGCGAGTCCTAATCGACCACGGGGAGGGCTCTTGGTATTCAACCTCTTTATAATGAGACCAAGGCCCTCTTCTTTTTTACACTCTCCATCGAGTTCGCCTCGCGCTCCGAGTTCTAACACCCAAAGCTTCAGATTTAGGCGCTTCGGACCTTCGACGATGTCCGGCTCCGACCAGCACGGCCGATGGATGTCTTCCTCTTTCACAGAAGAAGACGTGCTAAAGCTGCGAAACGCCAGGTATCTAACCGGCGAGATCTCGCATAGGTTGCCTGCTTCAGGGCAGGTCATTCCCACTCCCGAGCCCGGCGAGAACGTGGTGTTCGTGTCCCACTTCCTTCGGGGTTTAGGCTTCCCGACGGATCCCTTTGTGCGGGGGCTCATGTTTTATTATGGGCTGGATTTCCATGACTTGAGTCTGGAGTCCATCCTCCACATCTCGTCATTCATTGTCATATGTGAGGCCTTCCTCCATATTACCCCTCACTTTGGATTGTGGCTCAAGACCTTCAAGGTGGAACCAAAGATGATAGAGGGGCAGCAAGCAGAGTGCGGAGGGGCGGTCATAAGCAAATGTGCTGATGCTCTATGGCACGAGGGCTCTTTTCAAGAGAAGCTTGGTTTGTGGCAATGGGAGTGGTTTTATATTACCGCTCCCCGGGGCACCAAATGGGTGGCGCTTCCTGCCTTCCGCTCAGGTCCACCATAGCGGCTGGCGTCATGGGTCAACAAGGGGCTCGACTGGGGATCGTCCAAGGACGTTCCTTTGTTACAGGGCCGTATTCGAGACCTCCAAGAAAGAGAGATCAATCTGGTTGCAGTGGTGCAGGTTATGTTGATCCGGCGCCCGCCTGCAAACGCCGCCCTTCGCCTGTGGGAATTTAATCCGGAGGGACCACGAGCTCTCCAAAATTTTATGGGCACGACGCCCGTGGAGATGTATAAACTGTTCTTCGGATCACAAAAGAAGTGTCCGGACCTGACTGAGGACGCAGGACTAAGCTGCAATCACCCAGATACTCAAGTAAGTAGTCCTGTAACCGGACAAGCTGTTCATTCATTTATTATATACATGCCCTTTAAAGGAGCCGTTTCTTGAACAGGAGTGGATAGCCAAGGCAAAGTTAATAAGGTGTCCGGCTCCCCTCCCAGAGAACACGCCGGATCCCATGCTGGCCAAGATGTTGAAGGCCGCGCCTTTTGAAGAAGGCAAAGGGGGGAGCGGAGAAGCAACTGCCTCTATGAAGGAGGCTATTAAGGAAGGAGGGATTAAAAGCCCCGCCTTCCGAGGAGAGAAGAGGACCGCTTCAGAAGATCCGGAGGTTAAGGCCTCAAAGAGGGGAAAAGAATCTTCGTCAGAGAGTCCGGCGCTGGGAAGTAACCCAGCCGCACTATTTCCCCAAGGGGATCATCCCTCCAGCGAGCCGTAAGTAAAAAGAAGGGGTCTTGTAAATAAAGAACATCCTTGCATTTATTTATGAAGATAACCGAAATTGTACCTTGTATTTCGGACCTCAGCCCTTCTCACCAGAGCTCGTCTTCAGGGGATCTTCTTCCGGAGATGATGGAGAGCGAAACGCCTCCACCCGTCGCACCCTCATGCGAGGCGGACGACCCTGAGGTGTCGTCGCGGAGGGTTCCCCCAAGTCAGGCGGGGCCAGAGGGTCCGGCACCAAGTGGTGTGCGGTCGGAGGAACTGAAGGATCTGCTCGGGCGAGCGGCTATCTCATAAGATCACCATGCTCTAATGGGTACGGTGATTGAAAGAATTGCATCCGCGGAGAGCGGATTGCACGAAGCCGTCAGAAGCTTACTGACGGGGTTCGAGGTACGCAAAAAATGATGTACCTTCTGACAGTTATGCATATAGAATGCGCCCTGTATAGATAGTAGCCCCTGAGACTCGGTATGTTGTCAAAATTGACAGCGTGCCGAGGATCAAAATCTCAGTTATAACATATCGCCGCTCCTAAACAGGTGGCGGGGCGTCCGGTGGCCAGCCGGACTGATGAATATGCCGAACTAAAGCGACAACTTGACGAGGCGGATGCGGACATCGCGCTGGTCAATAGACGGTTTGATGAGTCACAAGGTACGCGACTTCTACGTGGACACCTGGTAAGGGAGCTTGACGCCCATGTCTTACTATTTGTATGCTTAATGCAGATGGTGCCGCTGCTGTTGAAGAGCTGCGGGCGTAACTCGCCCGAGCAAAAGAGCAAGCTAGAAATAGTAATGCGGCCGCTTTAAGGGCGGCCGAAGAGCTAAAAGCCTAACGGGCTGCTCACTGCCGAAGCAAAGAGGAAATGGCCGATATGGCCAGAAAGTTGAAGAATACTGTCGATCGCTGCGAGGTTCTTGCAAAAGAACGTCAAGCGGAGCAAGAGGGCCTGAAAAAGGCCGCCGCCGAATCCAAGGATGCCCGTTCGGCTTTGAGAGCTGCCAAGGAGGAGCTGAGTCAGGCCGGGGCAATTGCGGCTGGAAAACCGTTTACGCTGGGAGAAATATACGGATCCAAAGTATGCTCAATTGGACAAGTTGTGGAGTTCGGAGGATGCTTATCCGGACTTAGCGGCGAGCGCTGCGGACGCGATTGAGCACTTCCGAGGCCAGAAGGGGCACAGAAGGGAAGAGCTATATTGGTCGCAATTCCATAGTTCGGAGCGTCTTCTTCCGTTGACCAATCGGTTGGCTGAATGGGCCGAGCTGAGTATATAATGTGTTGTGACATAATGTGTAATAACAGCCCATAATGCAATAAATATCGATATAAAAGCATGATGAAAAATGGACGTATCAACTCCCCCAAGCTTAGACCTCGCTTGTCCTCAAGCGGAAGCCGATAACGATAAATATGTCCACATGTTTAGAGATAGAGGTGTCGATAAAATAAAATACGGACATGAGGGCATCATGATCATTCTTAGAACAACAACATATATGGATATTGTCATATGATTTCTTATGCTCAAGTAATAATCTATTCACAATGCCAAGTATGAATCAAAAACTTCATTGAGAACTAACAAACTATAATCTCAGTCATTGAAGCAATTGCAATTTATCATAACATCAGAAAGAGTCAATATAAGAGCTTTTCAGCAAGTCCACATACTCAACTATCATTTAGTCTTTCACAATTGCAAACACTCACGCAATACTTGTGGTTACGGAGTTTTAATCGGACACAGAGAAAGATAGGGGCTTATAGTTTTTGCCTCCCAACCTCTTACCTCAAGGGTAATGTCTAACAGTAATAGCTCATGCTAACTTACATCCAATTAGATATATATATATCAGGATCTTTCCAACACAATGTGCTTGCCAGAGGATAAAATGTAAAAAAGGAAAGGTGAAGATCACCATGACTCTTGCATAAGGTAGAAAATAAAGGTAAAAGATAGGCCCTTCGCAGAGGGAAGTAGAGGTTGTCATGCACTTTCATGGTTGGATGCACGAAATCTTAATGCAAAAGAACATCACTTTATATTGCCACTTGTGATACAGACCTTTATTATGCAGTCTGTCGCTTTTATTTCTTCCACATCACAAGATCATATAAAGCTTATTTCCTCCACATTAATCAATCATACATATTTAGAGAGCAATTTTTATTGCTTGCACCGATGACAACTTACTTGAAGGATCTTACTCAATCCATAGGTAGGTATGCTGGACTCTCATGGCAAAACTGGGTTTAATGATATTTGGAAGCACAAGTAGTATCTCTACTTGGTGCAAAGAATTTGGATAGCATGAGGGAGAAAGGTAAACTCAACATGTTGGATGATCCATGACAATATACTTTATCTCAGATATAAGAAAACATGACCCATTATGTTGTCTTCCTTGTCCAACATCAACTCTTTAGCATGTCATATTTTAATGAGTGCTCACAATCATAAAAGATGTCCAAGATAGTATATTTATATGTGAAACCTCTCTTTCTTTATTACTTCCTATTAATTGCAACGATGACCAAAACTATGTTTGTCAACTCTCAACAACTTTTAATCATCATACTCTTTCTATGTGAAGTCATTACTCTCCACAAGATCAATATGATCTCTTTATTTCTTCTTATTTCTTTATCTTTTCTTTTATTCCCTCAAGATCATGGCAAAATAATCAAGCCCTTGAATCAACACTAATCTTTATTATATACCTCACGGACTCGATTACATAGAGGGATCATAAAGCAAAACTCAAAACTAGATCATACTAAAACTTTATTCTACTATATCAAGATATTACTAAAAGGATCGAACTAAGAAAACGGTAAAGATAGAGATGTGATGGTGATACGATACCGGGGCACCTCCCCCAAGCTTGGCAGTTGCCAAGGGGAGTGCCAATACCCATATGAGTATGTTTCTTTCTTCGGAGGTGGTGATGGGGATAATTGTGCCTTCAGCTTCTTCATATTATAATTGAGAAGAGCAATTTCCTCCTTTAAATCATCGACCTCTGACTCCAGCTTCAACATCTTGTCACATAAATCTCCTTTGCTTTTCTGCCGAAAACGAGAAGGAATAGATCGATTTTTAGATAGTTTAGCCCTCTTTGGGAAACTAGACTTCTTGAACTTCACGTGCATATCCCCAGGTTGAAGTAGAGGGACATCCTCCTCCTCCGAGCTCGAATCGTTGATCCTCATTAGATAAGCATCCTCCTCCTCATCCGTAGTTCGACCACAAGGAGATAGATCCCCATAGGTCTTTGGGTCAGCAATGAGATGTGAGACATAGCTCTCTCCGTCGGAGTCCTGAGATGACATCTTGCTCCAAGTCTGCTATAGAAATAGCTCGAAACAAAAACCGAAGATAATTGCATGATACAGTGGTCAAAACCTTCGGGAGATTATATAATGAATTTTTACCGACCGGAAGAAGTATCGTGCAAGAAAACAGAGTCCGGAGAGCGCGGGGGGTGCCCACGAGGCAGGGGGCGCGCCCTCCACCCTCGTGGAGGCCTCGTATCCTTCCCGGGCTGCTTCTTATTTTCCTATTTTTCTAAATATTCCAAAACAGAGAAATTTTCCCATTAGAACTGTTTTGGAGTCTGAAACATTCTGGAAAGTGTCTCTTATGTATTCCTCCGGTGTTACGGTTTCAATAACATTAGTTTCAACATTTATAGGATTACCTGAGATATAATGTTTGATTCTTTGACGATTCACCACCTTTGGATTTGTGCCTTCGAAGTTGTTGATTTTTATGGCACCGGAACGATAGACTTCCTCGATAACATAAGGACCTTCCCATTTAGAGAGAAGTTTTCCTGCAAAAAATCTTAAATGAGAGTTGTATAGCAATACATAATCACCTACATTAAACTCACGCTTTTGTATCTTTTTGTCATGCCATCTTTTAACTTTTTCTTTAAACAACTTGGCATTCTCATAGGCTTGGGTTCTCCATTCATCAAGTGAGCTAATGTCAAATAGCCTCTTCTCACCGGCAAGTTTTAATAATAATTGAGCTCTTTAATGGCCCAGTATGCCTTATGTTCTAGTTCGAGAGGTAAGTGACATGCTTTTCCATAAACCATTTTATACGGAGACATACCCATAGGATATTTATATGCAGTCCTATAGGCCCATAATGCATCATCAAGTTTCTTGGACCAATTCTTTCTAGATCTATTAACAGTTTTTGAAAAATTAATTTAAGCTCTCTATTTCTCAATTCTACTTGACCACTAGACTGTGGGTGATAAGGAGATGCAATTCTATGATTAACATCATACTTAGCAAGCATTTTACGAAAAGCACCATGAATAAAATGTGAACCAGCATCAGTCATTAAATATCTAGGGACTCCAAACCTCGGAAAATAACTTCTTTAAGCATCTTAATAGAAGTGTTATGATCAGCACTACTAGTTGGAATAGCTTCTACCCACTTAGTAACGTAATCAATAGCAACTAGAATATGTGTATACCCATTAGAGGAAGGAAAAGGTCCCATATAATCAAAGCCCCAAACATCAAATGGTTCAATAACAAGTGAATAATTCATAGGCATTTCTTGACGTCTACTAATATTACCAATTCTTTGACATTCATCACAAGACAAGACAAACTTACGAGCATCCTTGAAGAGAGTAGGCCAATAAAAACCGGATTGCAATACCTTATGTGCAGTTCTATCTCCAGCGTGATGTCCTCCATAAGCCTCAGAGTGACACTTGCGTAGGATCCGTTCTTGTTCATGCTCAGGTACACAACATCTAATAACACCATCTACTCCTTATTTATAAAGATGTGGGCATCCCAGAAGTAATGTCTTAAATCATAGAAAAACTTTTTCTTTTGTTGGTATGTGAAACTAGGTGGTATAAATTTAGCAACAATGTAATTAGCATAATCAGCATACCATGGAGCAGTATGAGAAGCATTTATGACATTCAGTTGTTCACCAGGAAAGCTATCATCAATAGGTAGTGGGTCATTAAGAACATTTTCTAACCTAGACAAGTTGTCTGCAACGGGGTTCTCGGCTCCCTTTCTATCAATAATATGCAAATCAAATTCTTGTAGCAAGAGAACCCATCTAATAAGTCTAGGTTTAGCATCTTTCTTTTCCATAAGATATTTAATAGCAGCATGATCAGTGTGAATAGTTACTTTAGAATCAACAATATAAGGTCTGAACTTATCACAAGCAAATACAACTGCTAAGAATTCTTTTTCAGTAGTGGCATAATTTCTCTGGGCATTGTCTAGAGTTTTACTAGCATATTGAATAACATTTAATTTCTTATCAACTTTTTGCCCTAGAACAGCACCTAAAGCATAATCGCTAGCATCACACATAATTTCAAAAGGTAAATTCCAATCAGGTGGTTGAACAATAGGTGCAGAGATTAATGCTTTCTTAAGTATTTCAAATGCTTCTACACAATCATCATCAAAAATGAAAGGTATATCTTTTTGTAAGATATTAGTCAGAGGCCGAGAATTTTTTGAGAAGTCCTTAATGAACCTCCTATAAAAACTGGCATGACCAAGGAAATTTCTTATACCTTTGATGTCCTTGGGACACGGCATCTTTTCAATAGCATCAACTTTAGCTTTATCAACTTCAATACCACTTTCAGAAATTTTATGCCCCAAAACAATGCCTTCATTAACCATAAAGTGGCACTTCTCCCAATTCAAGACAAGATTAGTTTCTTCATATCTCTGCAAAACTCGATTAAGGTTGCTCAAGCAATCATCAAAAGAGGATCCATAAACGGAGAAATCGTCCATGAAAACCTCACATATCTTTTCAAAAAAGTAAGAAAATATAGCCATCATGCATCTTTGAAAGGTAGCAGGTGCATTACATAAACCAAAATGCATACATCTATAATCAAAAGTACCGACAGGGCAAGTAAAAGTGGTCTTTTCTTGATCATCAGCTGACATATGTATTTGAGAGAAACCAGAGTAACCATCTAGAAAGCAAAAATGTGTATGTTTGGATAATCTTTCTAGCATTTGATCAATAAAAGGTAAGGGGTAATGATCTTTTTAGTAGCCTTATTTAATTTGCGGAAATCAATTACCATCCTATAACCTGTAATTCTTTGCGGAATCAATTCGTCTTTATCATTTGGAACGACGGTAATACCTCCCTTCTTAGGGACACAATGGACAGGACTTACCCACTGACTATCAGCAACGAGATAGATTATACCTGCCTCAAGGAGCTTTAGTATTTCCTTTCTTACCACTTCTTTCATATTAGGATTCAGTCGTCGTTGATGATCAATAACTGGTTTGGCATCTTTCTCCAAATTTATTTTGTGTTGGCATAGAGTGGGACTAATGCCCTTAAGATCATCAAGAGTATATCCAATAGCAGCACGGTGCTTCTTCAGAGTTTTCAATAATTTCTCTTCTTTATGCTCTGAAAGGTTAGCACTAATAATAACATGATATATCTTATTTTCATCTAGATAATCATATTTAAGAGTATCAGGTAATGGTTTAAGTTCAAACACGGGATCACCCTTGGGTGGAGGAGGATCCCCTAGGATTTCAATAGGTAAATTGTGTTTCAGAATAGGTCCCTGTTTAAAGAATACTTCATCTATTTCCCTTCTTTCATTCATAAACATATCATTTTCATGGTCTAGCAAATATTGTTCTAAAGGATCACTAGGAGGTATGACAATAGAAGCAAGACCAATAATTTCATCTTTACTAGGCAATTCCTCATCACGAGGTTGTCTATGGAATTTAGAAAAATTAAACTCATGAGACATATCATCCAAGCCAATAGTAACACCATCCTTTTCGCAGTCTATCTTAGCATTAACAGTGTTCAAGAAGGGTCTACCAAATATAATGGGACAAAAGATATCTTGTGGGGAACCGAGAACAAGAAAATCGCAGGATATTTAGCCTTCCCACACAAGACTTCAACATCTCTAACAATCCCAATTGGTGAAATAGTATCTCTATTAGCAAGCTTAATGGTAACATCAATATCTTCTATCTCAGCTGGTGCAATATCATGCATAATTTATTTGTATAAGGAAATAGGTATTGCACTAGCACTAGCACCCATATTGCACAAGCCATGATAACAATGATCTCCTATTTTAAAAGAAATAACAGGCATGCCTACCACAGGTCTATGTTTATCTTTAGCACCAGGTTTAGCAATTCTAGCAGTCTCATCACAGAAATAAATAACATGCCCATCGATATTATCAGCTAAGAGATCTTTAACAATGGAAATATTAGGTTCAACTTTAACTTGCTCAGGGGGTTTATGTGTCCTAATATTACTTTTGTTGACTACAGTTGAAGCCTTAGCATGATCCTTTATTCTAATAGGGAAGGGTGGTTTCTCAACATAAGCAGTAGGAACAATAGGATCATTATAAGTGATAGTCTTTTCTTCAACTTTAATAGGTGCAACTACTTTTACTTCAACGGGAGGATTATATTAAACCACTTCTCCTTAGGGAGATCAACATGAGTAGCAAAGGATTCACAAAAAGAAGCTACTATCTCAGAGTCAAGTCCATATTTAGTGCTGAATTTATGGAAAACATCGGTATCCATAAAAGATTTAACGCAATCAAACTTAGGTATTATACCTGACTCCTTACCCTCGTCGAGATCCCAATCTTCAGAGTTGCATTTAATTCTTTCCAATAAATTCCATTTGAATTCAATAGTCTTCATCATAAAGGAACCAGTACAAGAAGTATCGAGCATGGAGCGATTGTTGTCAGAAAGCCGAGCATAATTTTTTTGAATAATCATCTCTCTTGAGAGCTCATGATTGGGGCATGAATATAACATTGACTTAAGCCTCCCCCAAGCTGGAGCGATGCTTTCTCCTTCGCGAGGCCAAAAATTATATATATAATTACGATCACGATGAACAAGATGCATAGGATAAAACTTCTGATGGAATTCCAATTTCAACCGTTTGTAGTCCCATGATCCCATATCATCACATAGCCTATACCATGTCAATGCATCTCCCTTCAAAGATAAAGGGAAGACCTTCTTCTTGATAACATCATCAGGCATACCTGCAAGTTTAAATAATCCACAAACTTCATCCACATAGATTAAGTGTAAACGGGGATGTAAAGTTCCATCTCCTGCAAAAGGATTAGCCAGCAGTTTCTCTATCATACCCGAAGGAATTTCGAAGTAAACATTTTCATTTTCAGTAGGTTGAGGAGCAACTCTTTGCTCTACTGGTCGAGGAGAAGACACCCCAAACAAGCCCCTCAAAGGATTACTTTCCATAGTAGCAAGTCACAGTAAATTTCAGCACACTATATAAAATTTTCCTTACCAAATTCCACCTACCAAAGGCGCTTCACTCCCCGGCAACGGCGCCAGAGAAGAGTCTTGATGACCCACAAGTATAGGGGATCTATCGTAGTCCTTTCTATAAGTAAGAGTGTCGAACCCAATGAGGAGCAGAAGGAAATGACAAGCGGTTTTCAACAAGGTATTCTCTGCAAGCACTGAAATTATAGGTAACAGATAGTTTTGTGATAAGATAATTGGTAAGAACTAACGAATAACAAGTGTAAATAAAGTGCAGCAAGATGGCCCAATCCTTTTTGTAGCAAAGGACAAGCCTGGACAAACTCTTATATAGAGAAAAGCGCTCCCGAGGACACATGGGAATTATCGTCAAGCTAGTTTTCATCACGTTCATATGATTCACGTTCGGTACATTGATAATTTGATATGTGGGTCGACCGGTTCTTGGGTGTTGTCCTTACTTGGAAAAGCATACCACTTATGATTAACTCCTATTGCGAGAATCCGCAACTACAAAAGAAGTATTAAGGTAAAACCTAACAATAACATGAAACATATGGATCCAAATCAGCCCCTTGCGAAGCAACGCATAAACTAGGGTTTAAGCTTCTGTCACTCTAGCAACCCATCATATACTTATTACTTCCCAATGCCTTCCTCTAGGCCCAAACAATGGTGAAGTGTCATGTAGTCGACGTTCACATAACATCACTAGAGGAGAGACAACATACATCTCATCAAAATATCAAACGAATACCAAATTCACATGACTACTAATAGCAAGACTTCTCCCATGTCCTCAGGAACAAACGTAACTACTCACAAAGCATATTCATGTTCATAATCAGAGGGGTATTAATATGCATAATGGATCTGAACATATGATCTTCCACCAAATAAACCAACTAGCATTAACTACAAGGAGTAATCAACACTACTAGCAACCTACAGGTACCAACCCCAGACTTAGAGACAAAGATTGGATACAAGAGATGAACGAGGGTTTTAGAGGAGATGGTGCTGGTGAAGATGTTGATGGAGATTGGCCCCCTCCCGATGAGAGGAGCGTTGGTGATGACGATGGCGATGATTTCCCCCTCCCGGAGGGAAGTGTCCTCGGCAGAACAGCTCCGCCAGAGCCCTAGATAGGTTCTGCCAAGGTTCCGCCTCGTGGTGGCGGAGTCTCGTCCCGAAAGCTTGCTTCTGATTTTTTCTCGGACGAAAGACTTCATATAGCAGAAGATGGGCACCGGAGGGCCACCAGGGGGCCCATGAAGCAGGGGGCGTGCCCAGGGGGGTAGGGCGCGCCCCCCACCCTCATGGCCAGGGTGTGGGCCCCCTCTGGTATTTTCTTCGCTCAATATTTTTTATTATTTCCAAAAATAACTTCCGTGGAGTTTCAGGACTTTCGGAGTTGTGCAGAATAGGTATCTAATATTTGCTCCTTTTCCAGCCCAGAATTCCATGCTGCCGGCATTCTCCCTCTTTATGTAAACCTTGTAAAATAAGAGAGAATAGGCATAAATATTGTGACATAATGTGTAGTAACAGCCCATAATGCAATAAATATCGATATAAAAGCATGATGCAAAATGGACGTATCAGTGTCCCACGGCAGGGCAGCAACAAATGGATAGAATGCGACAATACCCCGACGGGAGAGCGCCACTTCGGAGTTGCAACGGCTTGCGAGCCACAACGTCCGGACAGTGTGGCCATGAAGGAAGGCCGCCGACCCATTGAAGAGGTCGCCACAGCTTAGCAGCCGAAGGGAGAAGAGGGATAACATGGAGCCACATGGGAGGAAGGGATTGGTCTGCAATAGTGAGGGTAAATAATGGTAACGTGGAGTGGACGATGATTCTAACAGGCCGCATATAGAACAAAACTGACCAATGGAAAAAGAAAAGGGCCAGATTTAAGTCGACTATACACATGGGTCATATGAAGCAGATGGTCAGTGACTATAATCGATCCAATTTGGTCATCAGTACAGGATATCACAGACTGGTCATTTTTTGACCAGTCCGTGATAACCTTCAAACTGAGACTACTGATACATATTGTTTTGTCGTGGCTGGCCGGTTAATGCTAAGTCTCATCACTGACGTGTGGTTAGTGGCCGGTTAGTGATGAGAGGCCACTGATGTTCGGTTCTGTAGTGGTGAGTGTCGGAGATGATTCCGGTAGATCCCTCTTTAGGGTGCCTTAGAGAGGTGAA
Organism: Aegilops longissima; assembly: GCA_021605205.1. NCBI lineage: Eukaryota > Viridiplantae > Streptophyta > Magnoliopsida > Poales > Poaceae > Aegilops > Aegilops longissima. The sequence continues at coordinate 546,869,215 of CM038682.1, forward strand.
TTGGTTGGAGATGAAAGAAGGAGACAAGTTGGCCTAGGTTTGGGCCCTCTTGGTGGAGGTGAGACCCTACTCCCTGCTCTGTGTATATTGTGATAGGGGTGTATAAAGTACAAGGTATGAACCAAGGGATTCTAGATGATCTATCGACTAGCTCGGTCCTGGCTTATACTACCCCCACCCCCTAGGGTTACACATCCTAGTAGGCTATGGCAGTGGAGGAGGATTCCTCTATGACTCAATATTCTATGACTTAGATGACAAGGCTTCTGGAGTCTTCTTTGTAGAGTGCCATGGGCCACCAAAGTGACCCAGGACAGAACCTACCTAGGGTTTCTCAAGTCGGCCCACCGGTTGGCAACCGACTTGACCAGGTACCCCTGGGACATAACACCATTAGTATCCCTTGAACCTGTCTTCAAGCTTGGCTGCACCTCAACCAGGTTACGTGTAACTTGTTGTGGGCTGAGAAGACTAGCTTGGCCGAGGAGGTGAAGAAGATGGAACACACCCTCCCCGGAGCCAAAATGTACGTACCAGGAAAGCACCGAGGAAGAATTTAGGTAGGGCAGTGAGATTGTAGCTGATAAGCCTTGTCTGCTCTTATTCGAATTTGGGTCACAAGGCTATGCGGAGCTAACTGGTATTCGGCACACCATAAACATTTTGTCGTTCTCCCCAAGAGTTCTACCCGCGCCCATCATTTCTATTAGGGTATATAGGAGATGGAGTAGGGACAACTCCGGGCCTTCTGGGTGCAGTTCCAGGATAACACCCGACTAGTGATCTTGGAAGACAAGTTGAAACAGGCCACCAAGATGCTGGAAGTTATAAAACCAGCCATGGATGTCGTCTTCCTGACATTGTAGCCCGGGGAGATCATTCAAGATAACTTCTTCAACCTTGAAGTATGTCTGCGAGGAGCTCCTCCCTGGATCGCAGAGTGCAAGTCTCCAGCTACTCCGGAAGGATCTCACCATGAATAGGCTATGCTGAAGGCCCACTTCCCCAACCTCGACCCCATCGAGACTGCCAACCCCAAGGATGACAACGGGAATGAGGTGAAGCTGGAGGTCTTCTTTGATTTCGTCCTGCCGTAATCTGAGACCATCGAGGAAGACTGCGACCTCTGGGGAATTATTTTCATAGATTAGATATGCATTTAATTTGGAATGCCGGGGTAGCAATGTAAAAACCTTTAAGCCAGACTTAAGTTAATTTTGTGCTTACGTCGAAGAACATGGTTGGAAAAATGGAAGCACAAAATTAACTTTAAGGCCAACTTGGTTGGAAAAAGAATGAGATCCCTGACGTTGCACGCCCCTTCATGTCATGTATCAGATGAAGAACGACGTCCCCGACATTGCATGCTCGGCCTCGTACCTCGCGCGCTTGATAGTAGCGAAGATGTTCCTGGTAGGTAGCCGACCTAGCTATGATGTCCCGGGCTTCATCCAATGCGTCCGATCATCCTAACACTAAAGCTCGGCATCATGCTCCACACAGCGAGATAATGCGAGGAGCATCATGTTCGAGGTCGCTGGGGAGGATAACCTTCGCTCCATATTGCTCCTATAAAGGATGCTGGAGTACCCACCTCCCTGGGAGCCTCGTAGGTGAAGAGAGCCTCAGCGTCGTTCATTTCTGGGTGGCGTGTCGCGCGGGCCTCTCGGGGCGGCTCACGCCATCCGATCTGCACAGATGGCGCACACACAGGCCACCCAGCTGAGCGGTCCATGCCGGGTGGCCGTGGGGGTCCCGCTTGAAGGAAATATGCCCTAGAGGCAATAATAAAGTTATTATCACTACAAAAAAAGACACATCCGTGACATTTTGGCCGAACGAAAAAAATTTCTGTCATACTTATGACACTTCTATGACGATAACTGTGACAAAACCCGGTATCATCATAGATGTGGTGCGGTCCTACTTCTATGAAAAGAAATCATGACAGAAAATGGGATTTTCGTCCTAGGCGGGCCGGAGACGCAACTGCATGACATTCTTTGGGCCGTCCATGACAGAAAAAACCATGGTAGAAGCGAGGGCGCGGAAAATATTGGGGAGTCCCCGGTTACGGTGGGTGGTCGTGGGCGGCGATCGCGCGTTCTCTCGTCGACGACGCCCATGTGTGCGGCGTTGGGCTAATCGAACCCGAAGCGAGGCGTTGGGCTCTAATCGAACCCGGCGATTGCCTTTGCAGCTACGTTCTTGAACTCGAGCAATCGATCGATGGCTGTTAATGAACTGATCGGCGATTCGCCGCTATCGCCGCTAATCGAAGCCGATCGATGCTGCCTCTGGATGAGCAAATGGCGTTCTTTGGTGGGGGGTGGATGAACAGTTCCCGGTGGGGGTGGATGAACAGGACCCCGTGGCATTGCCTCTGGATGAACAGTGAGCGTTGCTGGGGGGTTTGGATCAACAGTTCCCGGTGGGGTTGGATGAACAGGACCCCGATCGTTCGAGCCGGTTGGGGCTGGATGAACAGGACCCCGTGGAGGGCAGGATGAACAGTAGAAGGTGGAGGGCTGGATGAACAATAGCCCGTGGAGGGGTGGTTGAACAGGAGCCCATGGAGAGGGCTGGTTGAACAGTAGCCGATGGAGTAGCACGCGGTGGAGGCTGGATGAACAGGAGCCCGTGGATGAACAGTCGCAGGTGGGGGCTGGAGGAGGTCGACGGTGGATGAACAGTAACCCGTGGAGGCTGGAGGGAGTCGACGGTGGAGATGAACAGTATCCCGTGGAGTCCCGTTTTGCGGTACGCCACACCCCTCCCGATGAACATGACCCCCATTTCGACCGTACGCTCCAACACAAGTCTGTTTCCTTTGTTTTGTGGTACGCCACACCCCTCCCGATCAACAGGACCCCCGTTTCGACCGCAGGAGATTCGTTTCCTCTGTTTTGCGATACGCCAGACCCCTCCCGATGAAAAGAATCCCGTTTCAAACGTGGTCGGTCGAACACAAGGCTGTTTTCTCGGTTCTGCGGTACGCCAGGCCTCGTTTCCATCAGTTGTTCCGTCCAAGCCCTCCCGATGAACACGACGACGCATTCCGTTCTGACCCAGCCGATTGGCTCCCCATGAACACGACGACGATGCTGTTTCTCCATTCCAACCCAGCCATGTACATGAGACCTGGTCATACGTATGCGCGAGTAAGCCTTCGAGACCCTGCCCATATGTACGTACGTGACCGTATTTTCTTTCTTGCACACTGGCCGTTGTACGTACGTGTACATGCTACGTCTGGCGCCTCTATTACGACACGTGCGGCGCCTCTACATCGACCAAGTATATGCGTACGTTCGCGACCAGAATGACAACGCCACGTGCGCTTGACCAGGTGGGTCCCGGTATCGAGCACTTCCTTACTGCGAAGATGTAGCTGGTGGGTCCCAGCGATCCACGGGTCGAATCGCTTTTTTTGCTCGGGCGCACTTCCTTGCATGCGAAGATGTAGCTGGTGGGTCCCAGCAATCAAGGGAAAACGTTTTTTTCGAGAAATCGGCGCCCATCGGTGGGTCCCCGCTGTCCGTGGAGGAATAATTATTTTGCGGCGTAATAAGGAGACACTTCCTTGCTGCGGCCGTGGACCCAGTGTCGGCCTCTCCACGTCAGATCCACGTCCGATGGAAGCCGTTCCTTGACCACGTTGACCATGCAGCGCCGAGAGCACCGGGCGGTGGGCGGCGAGGCCTAGGAAGGGACGATCTTGGTCGGGAAGACGCGGCGGCGATGGAAGCCCAGCCGAGAGGAGTCGAGGATTCACTGGTTTGGCTGCGGTGTGAGGCTGCCGTCGCCGCAGGGCTGGCCAGCGGGGGAAATAGTAGGGGGCGGTGAGGCCTCCGCGGCAGCACAACCTGCCACGGGAGGCAGGAGCATGCGGCACGACCAGCGCTGCTTTGGGCGGCTGGAGCAACAAGACCAGAGGTTGAAGAAGCACTACGGCCGTTGGATGGACATTGTACGGTCACTAGAGCTAGAATCGTGCATATTGACTAAGTTGACAAAGCCCTCCGTCCCCGTCAACTTAGTAGGCCCACAAGTCAGCCTGCCACTATACTGGGTCCCAGCTAGCAGGGGGAGTATTCATTTTTTGTGCGCAATAAGGAGGCACTTCCTTGCGTGCGAAGATATAGCTGCTGGGTCCAAGCTGTCAGCGGCGGTAATGTTTTTTTCGCGAAATATAGAGGCCCTTTCGGTGGGTCCCAGATGTCAGGTGGAGGAATCATTATTTTGCGCGTAATAAGGAGGCATTTCCTTGCGTGCGGCCGTGGACCCAGCTGTCAGCCTCTCCACGTATAGTCCACTTCAGATGCATGTCGGCCGTGGATCCAGCTGTCAGCCTCTCCACGTACAGTCCACTTCCGATGGATGTCGTTCATTTACCATGTTGACCAGGCCGCGCCGAGAGCACCGAGGCGGTGGGCGGCGACGAGGCCTAGGAAGGAGCGACACGGAGGCGAGGAACACTCGGCGATTGTTTCCCATGCGGAGAATCTGTTGTCGAGGGTTTACTGGTTCGTCTGCCGTCACCGGAGAATAACAACTGGTGTGGGTGAGTAGAAGGATGGCTAGGCCAGCAATGGGAGTACGGTGGGGTGGTGAGGCCTGTGCGGCAACATAGCCGGCCGCGGGAGGAGGGAGCAGGCCGTCCCACCAGCGCTTCTTTGAGAAGCTGGAGCAGGAAAAGCAGAGATTGAAGAAGCACGACAACCGTTGGATGGACATCCAACAGTCACTGCTCTCATGTGCATTATTTCTAATAATGTGCAGCCCGTTTTCTAATTCTTAAGAATTTTTTTGGAGCCCATCTTCTTTTTGTTAGTATTACACCCCATATTGTGGCCACGGTTAAAAAGTATACGAATTATTTGCATATTTCGGTGTGGTCAATTGTTTTTAATTCTGAAATATCGATTCACATTCAAACTATTTTGAAAAATAATTTATATAAATATAAAATCCAAATAATTGTCCACGCATAAAAATCAATGGAATTTAAAATCTTGTAATAAAAAAACTGAAACAAATTCCCGGTTTGATGTGTTTCAAAAATGTACATCCCATTTCTGGGCAAACCGAAAGAAACACTCCTCGTCTTGAAAGATTTGCAGCCCGGCAGGGCTGATAAAGCAAGTAGGCCTCGTTTGGGTATTTCTTTTAAAAAAATAGAACTGGGCTAGCCATTTTCAGCAAGAAAAAAACATAACTGGGCTCATGATGTGGTAAACATAAATAAAACCCTGGCTAGACGGGCCACAACCCCCGCACAACCCCATTGTTACCCTGATCCGTCGCTAAAACTAGTATAAATAACAACTTCTTGTTCCTAAAAAAACTGCGCGTCCTGCTAGGTCCCTGGTGTCAGCCGCTCGTAGTGTAATTCTCTCGTTTATTGACTACGTTGACAATGGTGTGAGCCCTATATGTCCAACAATTAGGAGGAACCATATTTTTGGGCTTGTAATATAGATGCACTTGCTTGCTACTGCCATGATGCTGGTGGGTCCCTACTGCCATCCTTTCCACGTACAGTCATCTCCTTGTTCCTCTCGGTTGTTGACGACGTTGACAACGCAAGAGAGGCGCGCGCGTGCTCTTGAAGCGAACCAAGGCCGCAAGGCGGAGGACGACGGCGAGGCCTCGGGACGGAACGAGCAGAGCCGTGGAAGATCGTCGGTCCGATTGCAAAGCGGAGGGGAGTACGAGGTTGACTGTTTCGGGTGCGGATGCGTGTTGGGGCTGACATCGCCGGAGAATAACAAGACGTGTGGGGGAATAGAGGGAGGGACTGGCCAACGTTGGAGGGTACGTACGGTAGGGCGGCGGAGGCACTGCCAGCCATGGGTGGCGGGAGCAGGCAGAGCCGACGGGGTGGTTTGGTTTGGGTGGCTGGAGGAAGAAGAAGACAAGAGATAGAAGATACACGACAGATGTTGGATGTAAATCCAACGGCTGGTAGGCAGAATCATTTGTTGATTGGCTAGTAAGTCGACACCACCTTGGATAGGCTATTTCCTGGCGGGTCCCAAATGTCAGAATCCAAATCTGTCACGGTCATGCAGCCCTTCCTATGAAAATTTATAGCCCATTTGATGTGCTAGTTGGAAATAAGTTTGTGGGTGCTGGTGGGGGCTAATCACTTGGCTTCTGTAATGCACAGTGAGCTCAAGCAGCCAACGAGAGTGATGTTATTTCCCTTGGTTGGGATTTGTTAGTTGTTACAATATTTCACTCTAAATTAAACGACTGGCAAGCCATTTGCCTTGCTTCAAAGAAAATATGACAGCCACAGCCGAGTTGAAAAGGGCAAGAACATCTAACTCCAGCTTATAAACTGTAAAAAAGCACGAGGGTTAATTGTTCATCGGGTTTACAAAAAAACCCAGGTTGAAAAGGGCAACAACATCTAACTCCAGCACTGTTTTTGGCAGTCACAGTCAAATGGATCGGTCAGGCCCATAGAATGAACATCCTGGGTCGTATAATTTACTAGATTATGACCACAATATGTTGTAAATAGAAGCCCGGCACATTCAAAAGCTCTTTTGCCCACCTGAAACTCCTTTTTTTGCTCTTCCACATACCCATTCGTCAAAACCATGCTGCTGATAAACTTAAGCCTGATGGACAATAGTAACCTCGCATTCAGCAGGAAGAATGTGACAAATCTAGTGTTTGCGCGGTTGGCTACATATCGTTCTAGCGTTATTGCCTTCAATCAAATCTCATGAGAAGTGAGAAAATCCCGATGCTTATGAATCCACCGATTGGTTATAACTTTCTTACCCCGTCCTGTTGCCTAAATAGACATGAAGATTGAAAACAGTTAAGGTTTAAAAAAAGGAGTGTCAAAAGAGCAACAGCTGAACAGTTAATTCTAGTACTATATGCGGGCTTCCAATGTGCGTGAAATTATCACCTTTATATACAACTTCTCCAGACATAGAAAGCATTGCAGCAAGCCAATAATCTTGTTCAGATCAAAACTATTCATTTCGATATATAAGATCTTGACAGAATCCAGCACCATTGATAGGCCATCCATGGAGAAACTCTTCATTGAGCATAGAACATAATATTAGTACAAAATGTGTACTCCAAGATGACATATAACTTATGCGCAGAAATTTAAAATGCAGCTTATGGTTACAAGTGTAGATGATAATGTAAAGTACCTGAAGAACCGTGGAGCCAAACACCATATTGAAATGAGCACAAAGATCATGTATTACACCCAAGGTCTCCAGTTTAGGCGCAGAGAGGGCGATTATTTGCAACGGTGAATAACTAGAATCAATGATCAACATTTGAAGTGAAGGGGCATCTTGGATGATGAGCTGCCTTCCGTCAAAAAAAATTCCAATTCTTACAAGGTTAGGCGACTTTATTTGGAGACAACCGATTCTAACCGTGAAAACAAGCACCAAGCACTCTAGGGCAGGGCAACTGGAGTGGATGATGCTATGCAATGAGGTCTCCGATATATGAACCCGCACAAGTGAAAGTTTCTTCAGAAATGGGAGTCGAAGGTTTAGTACCAGATTGTATGGTAGGTCGCATAGCGCAAAGGTGGTGGTGTGGAGAGAGGAAGATGTAGCGACCCGACCTCAGACGGTCAAGCCTCTGTGTTACTGTGCCATCCCTGGATCAGTATGCTGGCACACACAGTACATCAATGTATATATCAAAGTGCAATCACATGTATAAATAACGTAAAATGATATATACCTCATAATAATCAGCGGAAACAATCAAGCGGGTGTGGAGTCCCATCAACGCCATCGGCAAGTTGAGTGTAGACCGTAACCTGTATCGTAACTCTTACTCGTCGAGGAAATATCGCAACATGATACGTTGCAGCCGTGTAGGTCATTACATTGAATGTACGGCAAGATCACAATAAGATAAAACAGATGATAAACTATACTATATGCGGTATGGCTTTGTGGCTCAGTATTCGAGTTTTGTTTGCGTAAAAGCTAGTTTTATTTTACCTACATCAAAGGAATAAAATGAAGCCTGTACTATGGAGTTTTTTTTCTGTCATGACATGGTTCCGCCAACCGATGTCTCATAGCCCAAAATCATCATAAGTTGCCCACAATTAAGTTATCAATCCGGTGTTGAGAGTTCCGAAATAGATCCAAGTCCAGAGGCTCAAATTGTCCGTAACCGGGGACACGGCTAATCGATTAGGTTATAACCCTCTGCAGAGGTTTGTACACTTTACCCGCAAGATTCGATCTCTCTCTTTACGTTCTCGCACTTGAGTGTTTGAGAACAAGATGACCAAACATGGTCTTCCAAAGAGTTCCTCGACCCCGTCCGTACCCATCCAATCCTACCGTTCTTCTACATCTGCTAGTACCGCCCCAGCCGAGTCACCACTAAGGTCAACCAAGCGAGCCCATAATGACTTGCGGTTGCAGGTAAGCTTCCGGCGTGAAGTATTCATCCGTCTCTTTGAGTCTGGGTGAAGCTTTCGCGAGATGTCATGGCGCTTCTCCATGCATCCCGCCAACCACTTGGTTTCTCGGGGCTGCCCGTCAACCGTCCTTCACCCAAGAGTGTGTATTGAAATCTGTCTCGAGTCTTGAAGTCTTGAGGTCTTGAAGATGCAGTCCTTGCAGATTTCCATCACGGAGTTATCGTCATTGACGTAGAGCCTCCATTCTCACACCACTCCGAGCACTCATACCAAACCCGTCTACTATAGCGTAGCATTAAAATAAAATATCGTCCGGGCTTGGTAACAGGGTGATGGGTTCCTACCTCATGCATACTACTCAACTACAAGGATTCAATATCACTACTGGAGGGATTGTCGCGAAGATGAAACTAGATGCAATAAAACACATAGGTATGAAAAACATGGTCAAAGTGAACTTGCCTGGTTGATGATCTTCGAAAGAACTAGGGTTTCGTGGTAGCAATCTTCGCACTCCGGAAATTCTACCGAGGCAAACAATAACTATAATAAGCTCATAGCAATAGGATCACAAAACACAACATAACAAAAGTAACATACCACAACAAAACAATCAAAACCAAATCCAAAAAGAAAACTCAAAGAAACCAATTCAAAGTTTTTCCCTACTCCAAACAATAACAAAAATAGTTTTTATATAACAAAAATTCCTTAATATAACCTAATCATGCTTTTAGGTTAACTTAACAGAAAAGGTTTCACTAAGCAACTAGGAGCAAAAAGAATTAATTAAAAGCTATTTTAAAACTCATTTTAGGCCTAATCCAATTTCCATTAAGAAAATTAATTTAAAACTTTTATTAATTATAAATAAAAGTTCATCTACTAGAATGACAGAAACTAACCTAGAATAACTAATCACAAGTTAAAAATAAATTAATTTACTAATTAATTAAATAGGAAAACAGAACTAGTTAATTAATTAGGATTAATAGGATTCTGTCTAAAACTAATTATTTATTAATCCTAAAATACCCAAGTTAATTTCTAGGGTTTGGCAATGTTAAAATAAAGTTGGGGCAAAAGGAATCATGCAAAATAATTTTTCTAACTAAAGTTATAGCAGATTTACTATTCTGACTAAAACTAAAATAAAGCAATTTTAATTATTTTTTAACATAGCTAAATATATATTCTACAGAAACTACATAAAATTTGCAATCCAACAAAAAAGAATCACTCAAAAATATTAAACAGAATAAAAGATATGAATTTTGAAAGCAGAAACTATTCTCGCTAAAACAGAAAAATCAAAATAAAAGAAAAAGGCCTAATGGGCCTATATTTGCCTCTCTCTGCGTAACTTAGTCTAAATGGGCCTCGGGTTAAAAACTAAAAGCGGGCGGCTAATTGACTAAAACCCTAACAAATAAACCGGACGAACCGGCCGGTTCTTTTAATAAAATCATACCCCTTCGGGGGTTCTAATCGTGGCCGTCTAAGATGGATCGGACGGGGGAGGATGGTTCGGGACTCACGGACTCGGCGACGGCGGCGGCGAAGTGCGAGAGTGTCGAGGCGTCAGGGCTCGAGTCGAATCGAGGGAGTCGCCGGCGGGTGCGGGAAGGCGGCGAGGAGTTCGGTGGGGTCGGGGAGCTCGGGAGGCTAGGCGTCGTCGGCGGCGACAATGGCGGCGGGGAGATGCTCGGGTCTCCGGCGAGCGCAAACGGAAGGGAGGGGTGCTGCGAGCTCGGGGAAATGGGTGCGGCGCCTCGGCTTTTATAGCCGGGGTCGGGCTTTCTCGGAAGGGATCGGGCGATCGGGGATCCGGATCCTTGGGATCCGCGATCTCCCGAGATCGGTGTGGCGTGGGGCGGGGGAAGAAGAGGGCGGGGCCCACGGGTCAGCGAGAGGAGAGAGGCGAGGGGTCGGGTGGCCGACGCAGTGGCGCCTCGGCGAGAGGGCGAGGGGTGTGCGCTGGGCAGCTCGGCTCGGCTGGCTCGGCTGATTAGGCTTGGTATTGCTGGGCTGGCTCGGGCGCTGGGTGAGGTGAGGTGGCGCTGGCTGGGCACTGGGTGCTTTGGTGGCGCCAGGGTGTTTTTCTTTATTTTTAAATAAAACTAAAACAAAAATAAAACCAAATCTAAAAATAATTTATATAGGGTATATATATACCAAAATGATCAGGGGAATATTCCCTTTCATTTGAACATTTTTCCAAAAGCAAAATCCAAACTTCATAAAAATCTATTTTTTTCAAATTCAAATAAATTTCAGATTTGAATCCAAATCTTTTGGCATTGTTTCCTCTGATATTTTTGGAGTGTCATGTTTGCTCCTCTCATACTTTTGATCAAGTATTTATCAGGCTTAGTTTTTGAAATGTTTCCCACATGCCAAAGTTTGAAATTCAAATTCAAAACTCAAAATTTGAAAGAGGGTTTCAAAGCTCTTTCAAATGATTTTCAACTTGATTCATTATAACTTCCAACTCCTATTTCATATAATTGAAGAAGTCATTTTATCTTCCCTCATGAAAATCATTGAGTTGCATAAAGCTTTGGATTTGAAAACTTCCCAAATGAAATTCAATTCTTTTTCCAAAACCCTATTCATTTAAAAATGGAAGAAGTCATGTCATCTTCACTTCTAGGTTTTTGGTGTTGCAATGAACTTGAGTTCAATTGGGATCCAAAAATGCAAGATGGAAAGTTTGGGAAAGTCATTTCATTCCCTCTCATTCAACTTTCAAAAGTTTCAATTTCCACTCAATTCCATTTAATCAATCAGTCAAACAATCAGACAACAACCATAGTTATTTATTTATTATAACATTCCAAAATTTAGAATTTTGGGATGTTACAAACCTACCACACTTAAAATGAATCTCGTCCTCGAGATTCGAAGAGGCTAGCAGGAAAAGGTTAGGGGTTGGGGGTCTTCTAGCAAATGTTCTGGTCAGAAAGGTCAGGTGGGCTACCACACTTAAAATCAAGGTTACGGTTCCAATAAACTCAGATACTTCCTCTGGAGTGCTGACAATGTATGTATCTTCACATATCTTACAATAACTCCTTCATTAACGCTCTTCTGTTAGGAGCGTAAAGTTTTCCTCGAAACCTTGGGTCGGTTCTTCAAAGTTGTGGTTCGTCAGAGACTGGATCTTCTTAGCTGATGGGTCTGTGTCCATTCTAAACAACTATCGAAACACTCATGGTGGTCTACACTTTATTGGTTTTCTCCTGCAGAAAACGGGTCTGGTTTGAATCTCACCGTATAACCTACGTTTGGCAACAGCTGCCATGTATATGGGTTTATCATCATACCACTCTAAGGCTTAAGCAAGGCTTCAACGAGCGTCGTCACTTTACTATGGGTAAGTCTCTCAGATTTACCATTCCAAATAGGAGGAGCGAAAGATACGAGTAAGTCGGTATGGTGATCAATCCATTCCGCACCCAGATCATTACCCTGTATAAGGTTTAGCGAATCTCGTATTCTAACACTCGGTCATACTCACAGTCATTGCAGAATTTCTCTTGTTCTCGAACTGGGTTCGAGTAAATCCATGGTTTCTGCAAGCTGAACAAACATCTATCGTTACTTCACCACTCTCAGGTTTTTGCGTAATCTCCTACGAAACGTATGCTGATTGGACTGCTGATTCCTCCAATTTATTCCTTCATCAAGGTTACATCTGTTCCTTTCAAAATCCTGGGCCTGTGGGTTATGGCCCACTTCAACACTAGTGCAGCTTTAACTCATCTTTGGAGTAACTCTCTTGTTACACCTCCTTAAATCCAGTAGTACTCTGTTTCTTCGTACCATCATATCAAAACAAAACTCCAACTTATTTTGTCCAGCTTCCTTCTATGGTCGTCATGAATAACACGTTTCTTTCTTCATTGATCCTGTGGCTTTACAGAGTACTATGACCAAAAGAATGCACAAGTTTATCCATAAACTCTCATTAGTCTCATATCAATCTTTCATTACATCCTTAATCATTTTTCGTGAATCCAAATTCCAAAAAGTATATTACAAATGCTGCCACCCACATGATTTGGTATGGTCAGACATTACTTCCAACTTTATTCATTTATCCTCCTCGAGGATTCTTCAGTCCCACTGGAATTGTGCGACATGTGTCTTGAATTCTTCAATCTTCTGTTTCATTGTGGTGGCCTTGAGCTTCACCTCCATCATCTCAGTATGCACTTCGCTTAGGTATTCCTGAGTATGACGGAGTCTTGCTTCAAGTATTTCTCCGATCTGACGTATGGCTTCCATGGCTGCTTCACGAACAGCATCGAAGAAAGTTGCTTGTGGCACACGTGAAATGAAGAAGTACTGCCCCATCATTTTGGGCAAACTCCTTTCAAATGGTGGAGGTGTACCTCCACATACCAAAGTTCCACTCCCTTATGCATGAAGGGTAGCCTTTGTAGACTGCATCTCCTTCAAGGTGAATATGCTTCATCATGTCCTTCAGATCTTGGGTAATCATGATCACTTGTCGTGGTCATGATCGTTTCAGACCTTTAAGGAAAGACTCGAAGGGTCGTCATCTGCAGGTTGTGAAACAGAATTGATGCTCAGAATAAGGTACTTATCTCCTGGGGCACAATTCATATCATCCAAACAAAAACTTCAAACTCAAATCCAATTTCCTGTTTATGCATCACAACTCACTTTCTTCCATGTTCATCCAGAATATTAATTTCCAAGATAAAATATGACAACTCCTTAAAGCTTGTCAGCACGTGACATTACAACTTTATTGGGTCATGAGCTATTACAATCTCAGGGTAATCTATTACATAACTCAACTCATTGAGCTCATGAAAATGAAATTGCTTTCTACTACTCTTATTATCCATAATCAAAATTCCAACTACTCAGCTCCAGCTTTCGTCTTGTCGGAACATTTAGTAGCATAATGTCCTGCTTCCTTGCAGCGAAAACAAATGACTTTCGACAAGTCTTTGGGCTTCTTGGAGATGGTGCCTGCTCCTTGAGTTCCTTGCTTCCTTTCGGGACATTGATTGGCATAATGCCCGACGTCCTTACATTCAAAACAGGTAATATGACTCTTGTCCCTATTTGCAGAAATTGGGTTGTTCTGAGGGTGTCTTTGTTTTCTCTTCCCTGGGTTTCCTCGTTCGATCAATCCTTCTATTCCCTGTGGATCAATCTCTATTGCTTCATCGGGAAGTATCCCGGATACTCTTTTCTTTCCTTGGTGCAATACTGTGAAAAATGTCCTTCTTCTCCACATGAATAGCAGGCATTGGAGTAAAATCTGTTGAGACCTTCTCCATCCAGGTCTTCAACACTTTCATTCATTACTGGTTCTTCTAGGTCTTCCTTGAGGGCTTCTTTCATTCCATCTTCCCGCTTGAATAGTTCGTTGCACCGTGGAGTAAATGTGACCTTTGCACGGGTAGTGGGTGGTTCCTTCACACGGAAGCAAGTCACACAGCTAGTTGGGCATTCCTCGGTGGGTGTTTCTCCTCACAATGAGGGCATCCATCCTTGTGTTCCTCACAGGTGTGTCCTATTTCTCCGCAAATCCTGCAGCACAAGGTTTACTTCTTGGTGCATCATTGTGTTTCCGGATAAGACGTGATTTCAACAGGTCTTCATGAATTCCTCCCAAGTTCTTGCTCCATTAAATCCTGTATGGCTTGATGCATTTTCCACAGGTTGCAGCACTTTCGTAAAATCTTCAAGAGCGTATTGGACCTCATACTTCCTTGAAACCAAATTGTTCCCAAGTGACTCTCCATGTTTCGCATCCATAGCTCTGCCTCCGGCTGAGTCTTGATCCGAGAATATCAGTCCAACTTCATTCATCATCTATGGGGTTCAAGGGTTTTAGGGTGAGGTGAGAGAGATGGGGGGATATACACACAATACAACCAATAGTTTTTGAAGAAACAAGTTTTTATTTTGGGGCTGTCGGAAAACATCAAACAAATGACAGCTCACAAAATCATCGCATCTAACGAGGTGTATAGCAGGGTTTGGTCTTCTAAAGGTCAAATAATTCTTCAGATCCTTCAAGTCTTCGGAGTCTTCAACTGTTGTAGATTCTAATGGAGAAATCCTCTTTACTCTGAAGGGGTCATCAGTTCTCCGATATCAAATCCTTCTTGGAGCGTCTTCAGTTGATCCTCCGGGTGATCAAAGGATAAGGGGTATATTCTAACTATTTGAGGGTCTATCTGATAAAATCAGAAAAGACGAGAAGTAAAGGATCCTTTTGAAAATAAAGTTTTAGAGATTTCCTGTCCTAGGGGCTTTCCGATTTCTAGGGTCACGTCCCACAGTCAACATGTGCTCGATACCATCTCAGAGCGACCCGACCTCGGACGGTCAAGCCTACGTATTCTTGTGCCATCCACGGATCGGTATCTTGGCACACACAGTACATCAATGTATATATCAAAGTGCAATCACATGTATAAATAACGAAATGATATATACCTCATAATAATCAGCGGAAACAATCAAGCGGGTGTGGAGTCCCATCAACGCCATCGGCAGGTTGAGTGTAGACCGTAACCCTGTATCGTAACTCTTACTGTCGAGGAAATATCTGCAACATGATACGTTGCAGCCGTGTAGGTCGATTACATTGAATGTACCGCAAGATCACAATAAGATAAAACAGATGATAAACTATACTATATGCGGTATGGCTTTGTGGCTCAGATCTCGAGTTTTGTTTGCGTAAAAGCTAGTTTTATTTTACCTACATCAAAGGAATAAAATGAAGCCTGTACTATGGAGTTTTTTTTCTGTCATGACATGGTTCCGCCAACCGATGTCTCATAGCCCAAAATCATCATAAGTTGCCCACAATTAAGTTATCAATCCGGTGTTGAGAGTTCGAAATAGATCCAAGTCCGAGGCTCAAATTGTCCGTAATCGGGACACGGCTAATCGATTAGGTTATAACCCTCTGCAGAGGTTTGTACACTTTACCCGCAAGATTCGATCTCTCTTTACGTTCTCGCACTTCAGAGTGTTTGAGAACAAGATGACCAAACATGGTCTTCCAAAGAGTTCCTCGACCTTTGTCGGTACCCATCCAATCCTACCGTTCTTCTACATCTGCTAGTACCGCCCCAGCCAGAGTCACCACTAAGGTCAACCAAGCGAGCCCATAATGACTTGCGGTTGCAGTGTAAGCTTCGGCGTGAAGTATTCATCCGTCTCTTTGAGTCTGGGTGAAGCTTTCGCGAGATGTCATGGCGCTTCTCCATGCATCCCGCCAACCTTGGTTTCTCGGGGCTGCCGTCAACCGTCCTTCACCCAAGAGTGTGTATTGAAATCTGTCTCGAGTCTTGAAGTCTTGAGGTCTTGAAGATGCAGTCCTTGCAGATTTCCATCACGGAGTTGTCGTCATTGACGTAGAGCCTCCATTCTCACACCACTCCCGAGCACTCATACCAAACCCCGTCTACTATAGCGTAGCATTAAAATAAAATATCGTCCCGGGCTTGGTAACAGGGTGATGGGTTCCTACCTCATGCATACTACTCAACTACAAGGATTCAATATCACTACTGGAGGGATTGTCGCGAAGATGACACTAGATGCAATAAAACACATAGGTATGAAAAACATGGTCAAAGTGAACTTGCCTGGTTGATGATCTTCGAAAGAACTAGGGTTTCGTGGTAGCAATCTTCGCACTCCGGAAATTCTACCGAGGCAAACAATAACTATAATAAGCTCATAGCAATAGGATCACAAAACACAACATAACAAAAGTAACATACCACAACAAAACAATCAAAACCAAATCCAAAAAGAAAACTCAAAGAAACCAATTCAAAGTTTTTCCCTACTCCAAACAATAACAAAAATAGTTTTTATATAACAAAAATTCCTTAATATAACCTAATCATGCTTTTAGGTTAACTTAACAGAAAAGGTTTCACTAAGCAACTAGGAGCAAAAAGAATTAATTAAAAGCTATTTTAAAACTCATTTTAGGCCTAATCCAATTTCCATTAAGAAAATTAATTTAAAACTTTTATTAATTATAAATAAAAGTTCATCTACTAGAATGACAGAAACTAACCTAGAATAACTAATCACAAGTTAAAAATAAATTAATTTACTAATTAATTAAATAGGAAAACAGGAACTAGTTAATTAATTAGGATTAATAGGATTCTGTCTAAAACTAATTATTTATTAATCCTAAAATACCCAAGTTAATTTCTAGGGTTTGGCAATGTTAAAATAAAGTTGGGGCAAAAGGAATCGTGCAAAAATAATTTTTCTAACTAAAGTTATAGCAGATTTACTATTCTGACTAAAACTAAAATAAAGCAATTTTAATTATTTTTTTAACATAGCTAAATATATATTCTACAGAAACTACATAAAATTTGCAATCCAACAAAAAAAGAATCACTCAAAAATATTAAACAGAATAAAAGATATGAATTTTTGAAAACAGAAACTATTCTGCTAAAACAGAAAAATCAAAATAAAAGAAAAAGGCCTAATGGGCCTATACTGTGCCCTGCGCGTAACTTAGTCTAAATGGGCCTCGGGTTAAAAACTAAAAACGGGCCGGCTAATTGACTAAAACCCTAACAAATAAACCGGACGAACCGGCCGGTTCTTTTAATAAAATCATACCCCTTCGGGGGTTCTAATCGTGGCCGTCTAAGATGGATCGGACGGGGGAGGATGGTTCCGGGGACTCACCGGACTCCGGCGACGGCGGCGGCGGCAGCGAGAGTGCTCCGAGGCGTCGGGGCGTCGGCGAGCTCGAGGGAGTCGCCGGGCGGGTGCGGGGAAGGCCGGCGAGGAGTTCGGTGGGGTCGGGGAGCTCGGGAGGCTAGGGCGTCGTCGGCGGCGACAATGGCGGCGGGAGATGCTCGGGTCTCAGCGCATAAACAGGAAGGGAGGGGTGCGCGAGCTCTCGGGAAATGGGGTGCTGGCGCCTCGGCTTTTATAGCCGGGGTCGGGCTTCTCGGAAGGATCAGGCGATCGGGGATCCGGATCCCGGGATCCGCGATCTCAGCGAGATCGGTGTGGCGTGGGGCGGGGAAGAAGAGGCGGGGCCCACGGGTCAGCGAGAGGAGAGAGGCGAGGGGTCGGGTGGCCGACGCAGAGCGCCTTCAGGCAGCGGGCGAGGGGTGAGCGGGGCTGGCTCGGCTCGGCTCGGCTGGCTCGGATTAGGCTATTGGCTGGCTGGCCTGCTGGGGTGAGGGGTGAGGCGGGCTGGCTGGGCTGGGGTGGCTGGCTGGCGCCTGGGTGTTTTTCTTTATTTTTAAATAAAACTAAAATAAAAATAAAACCAAATCTAAAAATAATTTATATAGGGTATATATATACCAAAATGATCAGGAATATTCCTTTCATTTGAACATTTTTCCAAAAGCAAAATCCAAACTTCATAAAAATCTATTTTTTTCAAATTCAAATAAATTTCAGATTTGAATCCAAATCTTTTGGCATTGTTTCCTCTGATATTTTTGGAGTGTCATGTTTGCTCCTCTCATACTTTTGATCTAGTATTTATCAGGCTTAGTTTTTGAAATGTTTCCCACATGCCAAAGTTTGAAATTCAAATTCAAAACTCAAAATTTGAAAGAGGGTTTCAAAGCTCTTTCAAATGATTTTCAACTTGATTCATTATAACTTCCAACTCCTATTTCATATAATTGAAGAAGTCATTTTATCTTCCCTCATGAAAATCATTGAGTTGCATAAAGCTTTGGATTTGAAAACTTCCCAAATGAAATTCAATTCTTTTTCCAAAACCCTATTCATTTAAAAATGGAAGAAGTCATGTCATCTTCACTTCTAGGTTTTTGGTGTTGCAATGAACTTGAGTTCAATTGGGATCCAAAAATGCAAGATGGAAAGTTTGGGAAAGTCATTTCATTCCCTCTCATTCAACTTTCAAAAGTTTCAATTTCCACTCAATTCCATTCAATCAATCAGTCAAACAATCAGACAACAACCATAGTTATTTATTTATTATAACATTCCAAAATTTAGAATTTTGGGATGTTACAGAAGAAAACCACGAGATGGACACCGGTGCTGAGGGCACATGTAGATAGCGTTCGGTATCTGGTAGGTGATTTCCAGGGGAATAGTAGAACTCAAGCAGCTGTAGTTCTATGAATTCATGGGATTTCAGCCAGGCGTCCACCATGCAGGGCATGGTATGCTTGCTCAAGTAGCATGACGGGATGCAGAGGCTTTGAACGGAGCCCTGGTGGGAGGAGATGATGGCTCTGGGGATTTCAAAATCATTGAAGAGAGATAGCTGACGACAGTCGAGATTAAGGGGCACGGTGCACCATAGAGAGAGCCACCGAATTGAGAGGACTTGGCTGCGGCAACAATCCTTGGTGGGGAGAAGCGAGATGATCTCCCCAAGGACGGCGTCCGGGAGATCGCTGATGCGGTCCACCCGAGATTCTACGGGTTCCTCGGATCCAGTGGGGGCGGGGTTGCCGCTTCTCCCCGCGCTGCCGGGTGCGGGATCTACAAGAGGCATCGCCGCTGGCGGGAGCCTCATCTTCTTGGCGCTGGGGTCATCCAACTCCATTTTCCTCGAGGGCGTCGCGTCGCGCTCACGGATTTGAGCAGAGTAACGAATGACGAGCCTAGTTGTAGAAAAGAGTGAAGAAGAAGGGAGCTGGGGTTTTTCTGTAGTAGTGAGGAAGAAGGGGAGCTGGGGTTTTCTGTAGGAGTGAGGTGAGGAATTTGGGGGTACGAGTGGAGCGAGTTGACGTGAGGTGGGTGGGAGTGAGGAGGAAGAAGAACACCAAGGTTTTTTTGGGGGCGGTGTGCTGGGTGTGGGTAGCGCCTCTCATTCAGTAAATATATGGACATTTGAATTGATTTTACTATTTACTAGGGTGGATGGGCTGTTTTGTCTTGGGCCCAGAGAAACGATTACTACGAGTTAAGTGGAGACACTCTACAGCTACCCAGAAAAACAATTACTACTAGTAAAGTGGATACAATACCGCTTTTGGCTCCTCCTAGGTCATCGAAACGTCTCCCTCTACTGAATGCCGTTATACTTTTGTTCACCGACATGCGGGCCATGCAGCGCGCGGGCCCAAATGCCATCCACCAAATTAGAAGGCAGTATGCAGGCGGAGAGTCACCCCGGTCGTAGCGCGGCAATAACGAGCCATCGTATCACAAAACCCCACCTCCCCACAGTCTAAGTTTGACGGACGAAGCAACCATCATTTCACTCTTCGCTGAATCCCCTTCTCCCTCACCGTTTTCAAGAAAGGCAACACACGCATCTGGCACTGTTCTTCTCTCCCTATGAAGGGAAGGTAAGCGGATCCGTGATGTTGGTATATTTTCGTTCAGAGAAAAAAAAGAACTTCTGCAAGGCAGTAACCGATCCTTACTCTCTTTTTTGTTTCATTGTCATTGCGATTGTGTTTTCCTTTCAGCGGTCTCCTAGTATTCGTCAGTTTCATGATGGACCAAGGAGAACCAGGCAAAGATCTGCCAATATTGGAGCAGACACGGGAGGCTGATCCCCACGAGAAAGAGAGCTCCAAGAAGATGGAGGCAGCCACCGAGCCGACCCCAGATACGCTCACGGCCACTACTGAGATGGTCAACGCCTCGTTTGAAGTTACAGCCCTCGTGGCACTGCAGGATCAGTTTTCCCCCTTCGAGGATGTGTCCCCCCCCTACGGAGCTGCCCAAGGTGATTTTGTTCTTTGCCGATCTCGATTGTGGTTTTTTATCCAAGTATGTGGTGACGAATAATGAAAAAAATTAATAGCTTCGATGACATGCTATACATAGTGGTTTAAATAACTTGTGTTTCTTGTGCTGGAAAGTAATTAAGAATTTGTTTCTGTTTCAATTAGAGCCCTGATGTAGACAAGGATTGTGTGGTTGTACATATCACTCGCTATGAGGCGGATGACCTGAATATTAGCACTGGGAAAACAGAGTTTTTAGGCTGTTGGATCCTGGAAGCCATTTGCGCTTATACCAATTAAGAGTTGTATTCCAGCCTCACTGTTATCAGGCGTGTTGTCCAGGGTGTACTGATGCACAAGAAGTTCAAAGCTACTCCTTCATTTGTGAGGCATACTGTTCTTGTCAAGCTTACGCAGGAAGATGACGTGGCATGCCTCCACAAACAAGTTTATGAGTGGCAAGGCCACAAGGTTTTCTTCATGAAGGTTCACAGGATTGAGCTGCTGCCGGACGTCCTCGATGATGTTCATGGCAAGGTCCGTCTTGTGTCCAGCCCAAATTAGATGTAGGCATGAAATACTTGCCCCATCTAGTGTTTAATAGTAGTCTGGATTCTGTCTAATTATCGGAACCTTGCCTGTTATCGAGCCCTTTGGGGCTAGTACTCTGTTTGAATCTGTCTATGGCAACTGCTGCTACTTTTGTGTGCCCGTGAATAATCGTAATTGTTGCTGAAACAGATGCTTCCTCACTAGTTTTATCATACGAGCAGTGTGTGTTTTGATGAAATAGAGTACTTGTACGAGAACTGAGCGGTGACGTATACATAAGTACTTGTAAACATTGTTGGTGCTACCCCACTAGTAAGCAGTTGTGCAAAACGCGGCACATTGGCTCAACTCGCTTCAACACTCGGCTATCGACCAGCTAACAATCAACAATCTGCTGTCTGACATATAAGCAACTATGTATCTTGTTACAGTGGTTCATGCAGTTAACTGAGGCCACAATGTAAATTCCAAATATTCACACGCTAGTCCAGCGTTCATGTGGAACACTCACATTAAACTCGGCTTCATAAAAAACTTGAAAAGCATAAGTTAAGCAATTTTATACATCTCAATGATTCATAGAACATAACAAACATATACTAGTTAATAGCAAAAGACGAAGTTATGAGAAGGTTTACAAATCAGGAAAAAACAAACAAGGCTTCTCTGAGCAAAGGGCCTCCCGGAAGGCTTAAATTTCCTGGAGTTCACTCGGGTTTTTTCTTGTTGCCACCATCCAGGGTTAGGTTCTCTCATTCCAGAATAACCGATTATAATTGTGTTCTCAGCTGGATGCTAAACTGAACCATGCAGTGTACTGACCAGCTGAAAGTCTTGTGCATTCCACTAAATTTAAGCGCCGCTATTTGCAGAAATAAGTAGACCACAATGCCTCTTGTCCGCGCACCTGTCCCAAAAATCTCCGTGCAGCCATGCCAGCTTGTCATTGGTCCATGGATGAACTGGAGGAAAGTGCATTCCGGACTAGGATGCAGATGTTTTCGCTCGTCCCTGCACTGCAATCAGGAAGTAAAACGTATGAATCGGCTTCTTTTAGATCGCATTGGTCATTCTACCTAGTAACTACCAATGTAGGAATACCTGGAAGACGGGTGGTTAGACGACGTCAACGAGGGATAGCCATCTCATTTTGCGCAGTTCTACTAAAACTGAGGTGTGTGCTTTTGATTGCGCGGATAGAAACGATACGGAGACAGACATCCTGAAACGATATGGAGACAGACATCCCTGTTTGCGCAAATATGAAATATGAACAGTGACAGATATTTGCAGTGGCATAGGATTAACAACAACATCTATTGTGTTACAATTGGCACTAGATTGACAGTATGAAAGTGTCTTAAGTAAGTAGCATCACATCACATCAACACTGCTGCTAGATTAACATGCAGAACAATAGCATTAGTATTACTGTCACGAGAGTAGCACAAGGTCAGTAAATGTGCAATCAAATTTGTACAGTTCCACTGGGATGAAGCAATGTTAGCGGTGTGAGATTTAAGTGTAACTGCAAAAACACAATTCATGGGAAATAAAGCAAGACGGAAGCACTTCATAAAATGGTGGTGGCATTGGTTCAATTTATTGACGGCACTAGACCATTACTTATAGTGACATTAGGTGGCATTGCTTAATGCTTCATGTGATTTTACATTAACGGTAGCGATATGGGCGTAGGGACAACAGAGGCATAAAGTGCTGAGGCAGATGTGGTTGCCGAGAGCGGAAAACACTCAGGCAGCATGTATGCGTTTGTCCCTTTTTTTATCTCCTCGGCGACATTTTCCTACGTGAGCACAGGAAATCTAGACCTGCTCATTCTCATTTGCATTGTCCCCCAACACCCGTCACTTTCTTTCCTTTTTCAACCAAGAGATAGGTCCACTTCCCCCCACCCTTCGCCATCCACCATGCTTTCTTCGTCTTTTCAACCAAGAGACCGGTTGGGTAGCCAGTATCTACTACTTTCCCCCGTTTCCTCTTAGAACCAAGTCCTAGATTCATGCTACAGCTTTCCCACTTTCTTCCCTGTTTGAACCAACTCTTATAGTCGATGTATGAACTAGCTTTACCTCTAATAATAGTCAAAGTCTAGGTGGCTTTGGAACAGCGGACGGAACTAGAAAAAGATCCACACGAAACTAAGTGGGGAGCTGGGGCAGTAGAGCAAGGCAGGTTTCGAAGGAATATATACCTGAGGGTCGTCGGCATGTGGCAAAGACGGCATCGGGAGGCCGCATCTTGGCCACAATACCGCAGGGAGGAAGAAGGGGTCGGAGGCCCTTCGGAACCGGTGCTCTCTCGGAGAGAACGGCACGACCGCCGATCGGGACGCGCGGGCAGCCGTTGGTCTCCTCCCTCGCCGCCGACGACAGCGTGAACGATGCACCTACACCCCTGCCCCGGTCGAGGTTGTCCGGCCGGATTTGTGACCACCCGTGAGCTGAGAGAGAGTGTGGCCACCTATGTCTTGCTTAGATCTGGAGAGCATGAGAGAGTGAATGAGAGGAACCCTAGTAAAGCAAGCGCTAAGGCTCCTGCTTATATATGTAGTGGAGTGATTTTGTTGTACCAGCTTCAAAAAGTGCGCTCCTACGTGTACCCGCGAGTGGGTGTGAGAGAACTAGTGCGTGTGTGCACCATTTCTCTTCGTGAGAGTACAATATACTATGCCCAAAGAACGTTCGCCACAAGAGTAATAGTATAAGTGTGTGACGTGTGAGCTAAAATAAAATGTGCATGACGTCTTTTGTTTTTTAGAAGTTCTAAGGGTAGGGTGTGAAGAGCACATATGTGTGTGACGTCTACCTGCAGATAGACGGTGGGTGCGAGAGGACTCGGGAGGGTGCGTGTGCGTGAGATAGAGGGGGGCACGTATCAATGCAATGCATGTGTCCGTAAATCATTATCCGACAAACATTCGCCACAAGCCTTTTCCTCACGAACGCCGTAAGAACCGTTAGATCGGCATCCGACAGTGTCAGTTTTGCCATGTCATTTAACAGAACAGCCACTCCTGCTACACACAAATCTTCCACGTGAGTGTTAGCAACTGCCGTATGCTCCCTCCGTTACAAAATGTAGTGCATATAGCTTTATTGAAAATTCGAACCTCGCAAACTTTTACCGAGTTTTCATGTACCAAATTGCACATGTAGAATACCCTGTATATATCATTTCATTCATCTTCGAGAGGTAACTATAAAGATGGGGGATGAGTCTACAAAGAAATACCATCGTATCACTTGTAGCAATTTCAACCATCCTTTGGTGTGGAGGAATAACATAGGAACTCTATATGATATGATTTTTATAGGATTTTTTCCTTTACAGCCAATTGGTTCATAGGAATAGATTCATATACTCCACATTTCAAAGGAAATAAACATGATATCATTTCTATAGCTTTAGAGCCACTTGGTTCATATGAATGGATTCCTATACTCCCATAATTTCAAAGGAAAATTAACATTAGCGTATATTCAATAGAAAATTTCCTATGATATGAACCAAATTACATCTCTTTTCTAATCCCTCCTCATAGGAATTGAGATACATGTCATCTCTAGATTCAATAGAAAAGTTCCTTGATGTCAACCAAATGACATCTCTTTTCCAATCCCTACTCATAGGAATTGAGATACTCCATGTCATCTCTTTCCGTACAACTTCCATGTATACATCTTATATTCCTAAATAGCTAATACAACCCACTAGTAGCTTTTTTCCAAGACATGCAACTATGGCACAAGAACTATATAGTGTGTGAATAACTTGAAAGATGGTCGCTGGATGAAGCTAATCCGACAGTGCGGAGATGGCAAATCCGAGCACTACTGGCCGTTGGATATCATCAACATTCCACCAGATCTGCCACATGTACAATTTAGAAGACTCCATGGTTGAACTTAAGCATAATGCACAAACCTCAAAACACATGCACTTCTCCTTTGTTCTAGCATCTTCCGTATCATAATTGATTTTTTTTTTCCAAATGAAATGCCATTATTTGTTTTTTACTTTATGCTTTACAATGCACAACCCCATGAATCTTAACATTTTTATAAAACTAATTGATTTTGAATGAGATGAACTATAAGAACTAAACGAACATCTGCATCATGCATATATGACTCAAAGCTTTCCATGCTATAGTGTGTATTTATTCATAATTTGGTTTCGAAATCTCATGCGTTCAATGCATGTGTACCTTACTAGTTTTGAGTAGAGTAGCAAATTTCATGCGGCCCCGGGTATATCAAAATGCAGGGCCCATGCATCATTGCCTTTCGGTCGAACCTACGTCCTCAACTTTTTGTACGTACTATATCTCCACTGGTCCCCGAACCCAAAATGCTTCCTCGTTCCCCTAAAACCAAGCGGCCCACACATATTTAAGGCGTCGACTCGAACTCAATCCCTCTCCCTTTTACTACGACGTGGCCCCACATGCCCTAGTAGTACTCCTACAAACCCTACTGCCGCACGCATCATCGGTTTTCTTCAAGAGGACGAGGGAGAAGCCGATTTGTAGTGGAGGCGCTTTAAAAAAAATGATCTGTAGTGGAGACCCCTACTCTAGGGTGCCCTAGGTAGCTGCCGCACACATCATTGGTTTTCTTTTTTCTTTATGCTCTTGCGCCCTAGAGTGAAATGATGGTTGCTTCGTTCGTCCAGCTTAATGCGGGAAAGGTGGGGCTTTGTGATTTGACCCCTCATCGCTCATTTTCTACTACTGCGGCACTACGACCGGGGTGCCTCCAATTCCAACCGCTGCTCCAAACTGTAATTTGGTGCATCGCATGTGGAACAAGACGGTGGATGAGCCACATGTCGGCCAAAGGGGTCCTGTTAAGTTTGTCGCCATTTCGTGTGCGGACTGACCCTGCTTGAGTCGCTACGCCAACACGACAGGTGCAGCCTACCACTTGGTTTTGCTCCTTGCTGAATCCCAACTATATTGATCTAAAAAGATACGTACTGAACTACCCTCTCCGTCTCGTTTTTTTAGATGTCTCGGTTTATAGGGCGTGCACGTAGTTCTAGGTCATCCATTTGACTAACTAAATCTGAGTTACTATGTCACAAAAAGTATATCATTGGATTATTAAGAGGATGTAGTTTCTAAACATATACTGTTCATCACATATATAGCCAGTTAAATTCTCAACCTAGAACGATGTGCATGCCATGTAAACCGATACGGAGGAAGTATAGTAGTAAAAATGAGGTGATTTTACCGAGCGATCGGCGGGGGAGCATGGCCTGTCATGCGGTCCCACGTGTCATGATGTACCAAGGCGATGCGCGTGTCCCTCTTGAGGCAGAAGCAATACTACGTGGTTTGAGATGATGGCGAACCGAAGCGTGAAAGAATGGTTGCTTCGTCCGTCTGGGAAGGTGCGACATTGTGATTTTACGTCTCATTGCTCATTACTACTACTACTACTGGGGCGGTACGACTGGTGTGCGTCCCCCTGCTGTTCTGCACTATTATTTGGTGCTTGACACGTCGACCCGGTTTCTATATGTCTCACATGTCGGCGACAGGAAGTACAAAATTCATGAAAGCGAGCATCGATGGAGGAGTACAAGACACGGCATGGGTTTATGCTGCTTCGCGCGATCCATCGATACAAACCCGGACTAAAAAAAGGCAAGGGCGGGTCTTTTCCCGCGCGGCAGGCAGGGGAGTTTTGCATAGTCTGTTCAAGGCAAGGAGGCAGGAAGGGAAACAAGCAAATAAAGGTTGAGAGACTTAGTTTTGGGAAAAATCTGATTTTACGGAGTACGTACCCACTAGGGTTTATAGGGCTCATCTACAAAACATTCGTTTTTTCCGTTTTATAAGTCTCAATTCTACTACTAGTAGTAGTACCATCACATGTTGGATTTCGAGGTGCGTTAGATCACCCGATGCAAGCAGTGTCAAGAGAAAACTCACCAATGCATGTAGAATTTCATGGAAATTTAGTGGTCATTCATGCATTCGTTCTAATTAATGCTTCGGTAAACATAACTTCTTGAGAAAACGAGCTTACTAATTACTTGTGCAAACTAGGAGTACGAAATTAATTCGACCACTCACCGTCTACCTTGGTTGGAGAGATCTTGAAATTGAGCCATAAACTGGAAAGGAGGGAGTAGTAACTTTTGTCTCGATTACTATTTTGTCCTTGTATAGATGCAAAATGTATTTTTTTAATAGTGGCCTTGTATAAGTAAATGGAGGGAGTACTAAAGGACATATATATTCCAAACAATATGATAATCTCTCTAACCAAGGTAATAGGGACGAGGAGTAAACGGAGGGAGTACTAGTAAAATTTTCTCCTCGTCCTGCGAGCCACCGCGCGCGTGGACGAGGGAGCGGGCATAAGGCGTAGTAAGCAAGCTTCACCTCATCCTGCGAGCCACCGCGCCCATGGGCGGGGGAGGCGGCGTACTAAGCAAGCTTCTCCTCGTTCTGCGAGTTGACGGGATACATCAAAAGTACTCCGATGTATAGAGCCTTGCCTCTAAGGTAGGCCCCACATGGTTTGCCTCTTTTTTAACATAATGCGTCAAGTCGCAATTTGTTTGTTCACCCGTGGTAGACGATCCTCCCTCCATCTAGTGGACAACCAGTACACGTGTCAAGTTACCACGTGGGCTGCCTTTTCGTACAGAAATGAGCTCCACCGTGTACCCGCGCGGGTGTGGTTGGGAAAGAGACGGGAGTACGTGCGCCGTGCGTGCACCTCTTCTCTACGTGCACGTCGCCCACCTACGTGGGTGTGTGAGAGAGGGACTATAGAGATACAAACTTAGACATAAAGACCGCTACAAACATCAATGTTCTGCTTATCACAGATAAGATTGATTAATACTCGTAACAATCCATGTCCTTAACAAAGGGTGCATGCACGTATAGGTTGAGCGTGTGTCTTGCATCGTGTGCTGTGTGCATGCAGGCGTGCGAGTGTTGCTTGCGTGCAAGGGTACGTTTCAGTGCATGTGTGCGTACGTGCGTGTGTTCGTGAGTACATGTGTACGCGTTAGTGTTGCACGCCTGCATGCGTGCGTGTGTTCGTTATATGTACATGTCAGTGTTGCACACCTGCATGCGTGCGTGTCTTGTGTGCGTGCATGTGTACGTGCGGGGTGAGGCTACACGTCAGTCGACTGACTTTTTCATCTCTGGTCATTAGATTTTCCAGCCGTTGGATACGAAATCAAGGGCCTGCAGTTTATCATCAAACTCCACCCCTTGAGCCGCCAGCCACCACCGGCTGAACATCCGGCCCCTGCCCCCCGCGGCCAGCCCGTGCCGCCACGCCGCTCCGCCTGCCCCGAAACCACTCCTCACCGCCGGTCCGCGCCAGACAGCCATCCTCGAGCCCCCCAGCGCCGAGATCTCTCTCCGGTGATCCCCACCCCACCGCCCAATCAACGCCCACCCCACCGCCGGTGACTACCAACCAGAGGTCTCACGACTTCAAGTACCCACCGACCACTAATTTATTACCATTTATGTCCTTCATATGTGCGCTGACGGGTGGGCCCTATGGTAATGTGCGCTGCTGAATGTGGACTGTTTGACTGGTGAATTGATCGTGTCATCAACAAATTACGGAGCTGTATAGTGAGCCAGTGACCGTATGATCACCCTAAAATGTACTACGTATTTTTTAACACAGTACAGACTCAAACTACCATTTCTTTATTTCATATACGGGCTGACAGGTGGGCCCCACGGTTACGCGCCCCGATGGTGCAACACTAGTTGCGCCACGTGGAACGTTTTACTGGTCAATTGATTGTGTCATCAACAAAATACGGAGTTGCACGGGTGAGCCAGTGATCGTATAATCATGACATGTATTTTTTTAACACGGTATAGACACAAGGGCTCATATATACGCGCAAGCACTCACCGCTATAAGCGCACACACGCAAACCATACCCCTATGAGCACCTTCAAGAGAGTGGGCCAGCATATGATCTTGAGATTTTACGAAGTCACCATAGGTGCCTCGTAGTCGAGTGGAACGTCTCCTCCCACTAAACGCACATCGCCGAAAATACTGAAATTAACCCAGGATAAATGCGAGCACCTGGACTTTAACCCTGGTGGGCTCGAGAAACCACTGTCCTCCTAACCATCCAACCACATGTTGGTTAGCATGACAAAAATGTATGTGGTGACCGTGATGAGCTTATTCTGAAGTCCAGTGACCATATCGTGCTTTCGCTTCAAATACAATGATTGTAAGTGTCGTCAACAAAATATGGAGCACGCATCAAATGCAAAGTCCATAAGTGTCATCAAGAGAATACGGAGACGTATCATGAGCTAGATAACGTATGGTCACCACGAGAATGTATACGGTGACCGTAATGAGCATATTCTGAACTGCAGTGACCGTATAGTGCTTGAGCTTGAAATACAGTGACCGTCATGCGTGAATGTGTCGTGGGCATGCATACTTTTAGAGGGCCGAGAGATAGTTTGTGTGCGTACGTGGAAGTGGTGTAGAAAGAGGGGATGTCTGATAACCCACAAGTATAGGGGATCAATTGTAGCCTCTTTCGATAAGTAAGAGTGTCGAACCCAACGAGGAGCTAAAGGTAGAATAAATATTCCCTCAAGTTCTATCGACCACCGATACAACTCTACGCACGCTTAACGTTCTCTTTACAGAGAACAAGTATGAAACTAGAAGTATTTTGTAGGTATTTTTGGATAGGCTTGCAGGAAAGTAAAGAGCACGAAAATAAAACTAGGGGATGTTGAAGTAAAGAAGCAATAAAGTAAATATAGCGAGTGTGGAAAAGTGGTGGTAGGAGTTGCAAAATTGTCCCTTAAGCAATTGACTACTTTACTAGACCGATAGCAAGTATTATGTGGGAGAGGCCACTGCTAGCATGTCATCCCTTACTTGGAATTCTATGCACTTATGATTGGAACTATTAGCATGCATCCACGACTACTAACGTTCATTAAGGTAAAACACAACCATAGCATTAAGATATATTGGTCCCCTTTGAATCCCGTATGCATCAATTTCTATGCTAGGTTGAAGCTTCTGTCACTCTTGCCCTCCAATACATAGTCCTATCAACTTACAACTAACCCTATGGTGTGATCCACGCGCGCGCTCATATGATGGGCACCAAAGGACAGCAACATAACCACAAGCAAATTAAATCAATCATAGCAATTCATCAACCACCGATAGGACAACGAAAACCTACTCAGACATCATAGGATGGCAACACATCATTGGATAATAATATGAAGCATAAAGCACCATGTTCAAGAAGAGGGTACAGCGGGTTGCGGGAGAGTGGACCATTGTAGATAGAGGGGGGAAGGTGATGGAGATGTTGGTTTAGATGGCGGAGGTGTTGGTGAAGATCGCGGTGATGATGATGATGGCCACAGCGGCGTTCCGGCGCCACCTTTAGAGAAGGGGAGAGGGGGCCCTTTGTCTTCTTCTTCCTTGACCTCCTCCCTAGATGGGAGAAGGGTTTCCCCTCTGGTCCTTGGCCTCCATGGCGTGGGAGGGGAGCCCCTCCGAGATTGGATCTATCTCTCTGTTTCTGCATTCTCTCCTGCTGCCTTTTCACCGTTTCTTTTATATCCGGAGATCCGTAACTTCGATTGGACTAAAACCTTCCCCGTGATTTTTTTCCAAAAATTAGCTTTCTTGTGGCCGAAGAAGGGCATCAACCGCCTTACGGGTGGCCCACGAGGGTGGGGGCCGCGCCCTTCTGGTACGGGCGTGGGCCCCTGCCTCGTGGCCACCTCGGACACCGTTTCGCGTTGATCTTTCTCCCAGATTTTCCAAATATTCCAAAAATAAGCTCCGTCCATTTTTATCCTGTTTGGACTCCGTTTGATATGGATATTCTGTGAAACCAAAACATGCAATGACAGGAGGCGGCACTGAGCCTTTGGATCAATATGTTAGTGCCAAAAATAGTATAAAATTGCCAAAAGTATATGGAAGTTGTAGAATATTGGCATGGAACAATCAAAAATTATAGATACGACGGAGACGTATCAGCATCCCCAAGCTTAATTCCTGCTCGTCCTCGAGTAGGTAAATGATAAAAAAGATAAATTTTTTATGTGGAATGCTACCTAGCATAATCTTGACCATTTGTCTAATCATGGCATGAATATTAAGACACGAGTGATTCAAAGCAATAGTCTATCATTTGACACAAAAACAATAATACTTCAAGCCTACTAATAAAGCAATCATGTCTTTTC
Organism: Aegilops longissima; assembly: GCA_021605205.1. NCBI lineage: Eukaryota > Viridiplantae > Streptophyta > Magnoliopsida > Poales > Poaceae > Aegilops > Aegilops longissima. The sequence goes on from CM038682.1 coordinate 546,900,218, forward strand.
AAAATAACAAGGCCAAAGAAAGTTTTCCCTACAAAATCATATAGTCTGGCTATGCTCCATCTTCACCACATAAAATATTCACATCATGTACAACCCCGATGACAAGCCGAGCAATTGGTTCATACTTTTTAACGCGCTTCAGCATTTTCAACCCTTACGCAATACATGAGCGCAAGCCATGGATATAGCACTATAGGTGGAATAGAATATGATGGTGGGGGTTATGTGGAGAAGACAAAAAGGGAGAAAGTCTCACATCGATGCGGCTAATCAACGGGCTATGGAGATGCCCATCAATTGATGTCAATGTGAGGAGTAGGGATTGCCATGCAACTAATGCACTAGAGCTATAAGTATATGAAAGCTCAAACTGAAACTAAGTGGGTGTGCATCCAACTTGCTTGCTCATGAAGACCTAGGGCATTTGAGGAAGCCCATCGTTGGAATATACAAGCCAAGTTCTATAATGAAAATTCCCACTAGTATATGAAAGTGATAACTCAAGAGACTCTCTATATGAAGAACATGGTGCTACTTTGAAGCACAAGTGTGGTAAAAGGATAGTAACATTGCCCCTTTTTCTTTTTTTTTCTTTTTTTGCGGGCTTCTTTGGCCCCTTTTTTTATTTAGGCTTCTTTGGCCTCTCCTTTTTTTGATGGGGCAATGCTCTAATAATAATGATAATCACACTTTTATTTACTTACAACTCGATATTACAACTCGATACTAGAACAAAGATATGACTCTATATGAATGCCTCCAGCGGTGTACCGGGATGTGCAATGTTCTAGAGTAGCAATGACATCAAAAAACGGACAAGCCATGAAAACATCATGCTAGATATCTTACGATCATGCAAAGCAATATGACAATAAATGCTCAAGTCATGTATATGATGATGATGGAAGTTGCATGGCAATATATCTCGGAATGGCTATGGAAATGCCATGATAGGTAGGTATGGTGGCTGTTTTGAGGAAGATATAAGGAGGTTTATGTGTGATAGAGCATGTCGTATCACGGGGTTTTGATGCACCGGCGAAGTTTGCACCAACTCTTGAGGTGAGAAAAGGCAATGCACGGTACCGAAGAGGCTGGCAATGATGGAAGGTGAGAGTGCGTATAATCCATGGACTCAACATTAGTCATAAAGAACTCATATACTTATTGCAAAAGTTTATTAGCCCTCGAAGCAAAGTACTACTACGCATGCCCCTAGGGGGTAGATTGGTAGGAAAAGACCATCGCTCGTCCCCGACCGCCACTCATAAGGAAGACAATCAATAAACACCTCATGCTCCGACTTCGTTACATAATGGTTCACCATACGTGCATGCTACGGGAATCACAAACCTCAACACGAGTATTTCTCAATTTCACAATTACTCGACTAGCATGACTCTAATATCACCACCTTTATATCGCAAAACTATTGCAAGGAATCCAACATATCATATTCAGTGATCTACAAGTTTTATGTAGGGTTTTATGACTAACCATGTGAATGACCAGTTCCTGTCATCTCTCTAAATAGATATAAGCGAAGCAAGAGAGTTTAATTCTTTCTACAAAAGATATGCCCACGCTCTAACAAATATAAGTGAAGCAAAAGAGCATTATACAAATGGCGGTTGTCTATGTAAAGATAAACAGGCAATCCAAGCTTCAAATGATATAAGTGAAGCACATGAAGCATTCTATAAAGCCATACCCAAAAGATATAAGTGAAGTGCAAATATCATTCTATAAATCAGCCAAGGACCATCTCATACCAGCATGGTGCTTAAAATAAAAATAAAAACCTAAATGCAAAAGACGCTCCAAGACTTGCACATATCGCATGAGCGAAACGAATCCGAAAACATACTGATACTTGTTGAAGAAAGAGGGGATGCCTTCCCAGCATCCCCAAGCTTTGACACTTGAGTCTCCTTGAATATTTACTTGGGGTGCCTCGGGCATCCCCAAGCTTGAGCTTTTGCCTCTCTTCCTTCTTCTCACATCGAGACCTTCTCGATCATCGAACACTTCATCCACACAAAACTTCAACAGGAAACTCGATAAGATCCGTTAGTATAATAAAGCAAATCACTACTCTAAGTGCTGTTGCAAACCAATTAATATATATTTTTTGCATTGTGTCTACTGTAATATAACTTTTTCATGGCTTAATCCACTGATATAAATTGATAGTTTCATCAAACAAGCAAACTATGCATTCAAAAACAGAATCTGTCTAAAACAGAACAGTCTGTAATAATCTGAACATTCTCCATACTTATGATACTTGAAACATTCTGCCAAAATTAGGAAAAATAAAAAATTTGTACATCAAGACAGTGCAAAAAGAATCAGAACCATTTGACGTTCCAGTAAAAAAGTAAAAATCACGCACTACAGCCAAAGTTTCTGTCCTGCACCGCACAAACCAACAAGCATTGTAAACATCCTAAAGGCAAACCTTGGCACATTATTTTTATAATACAATGGAATTGTACAAGGGGATAATTATTTTTGTTGAAAAGTTTCTGTAATCAAGATTCACAAAGTTGCCGTGAGCATGAACAAAGTTCAGGGCTAGCTGCCACTTCAACAATGCTTGTCTCTCTCACTTTCGCTTTTCTTTTTTGAAAAAGTTTTGGGTTACCCCCTTTATTTTTGTTGTTTTTAAACTATATGAAAGCACTCAACAGAAATAAATGACTCTCTAAAACTTCCGGGTTGTCTCCCTGGCAGTGCTTTCTTTAAAGCCATTAAGCTAGGCATATAGTGCTCAAGTAGTGAATCCACCCGGATCCCAAGGTATATCAAAGACAATTTTAATTAGCAATGATTTGTAATTTAGTAGAGAGCACAAAGCAACATATATCATGTAATGACGAAGTCTAACTTTCTTCCTATGCATCGGCATATCATAAAAGAACAATTCATGCACACATAGTAAAGGCCAATGCATAGTATAAACAGTTTCTTGCAACTTTTCCATGTTGGAAACATAGAGAGGTGGAGATATAGTTCCTCTCTCATAATAATTGCAAGTAGGAGCAGAAAGCACATGCATATTATATCTATCAAAATCATCATGTGCAACGGTAAAAGGCAACCCATCAATATAATCCTTAATAAGAGCAAACTTCTCCGATATAGTGTAGTCGCGAGAATTCAAAAAGATATGAGGACTATCATGCATGGGTGTAATAGCAACAATTGCATGTTTAACATAAGGAACTATAACAAGTTCATCTCCATAAGCATAATTCATATTGGCATCTTGGCCACAAGCATAGCAAGCATCATCAAAAAGGGAAATTTCAAAAGAATCAAAGGGATCATAACAATCATCATAGCAATCATCCTTCGGTAAGCACGAAGGGGAATTAACAATGTATGAGTTGAAGAGTTACTCTCATTAGAATGTGGGCACGGGTGATCAATCCGCTCTTCCTCCTTTTGTTCTTCGCTCTCCTCCTCATCTTTTTCATCCAATGAGCTCACAGTTTCATCAACTTCTTCTTCCATAGATTCCTACAAAATATTAATCTCTTCTTGGACAGCAGAACTTTATCAATAAGTGCATTAATTTCGTAATTGTATTCATAATTCTCATAGCAATATTTGAGGATAGCTAAATTTTCAGATCTATAAACAACATCATCAAAATCTTCAAACTCTTTACACATAGATTCGATTTCATAAGCACCCATAAAAGCAACAAATTCTTCTATTTGTTCCACATCATAGTAATCATATATACCATTAGCATAAGAAGCTAAGGTTTTATTATCATTAAATTTGCATGAAAAGGGAAGGTGTGGAGCCTTCATCCTAGAGCAACAAGTATAATCATAACTCACGCATAGTTGCCAAGCATACCACTTCAATATATGAATTTGATCCCATAATAGTTTCCCTTTTTGTGTTAAGCGATAATCCATAAAGTATTCACGTTGATCCAACTTTACTCCCATTACATAATTGAATGGGGTTTTATCAGGATTATTAAAGTAGTACATAATATCTTTCACATAACTAGCATCGAGGGTTTTAGGAGGTTCCCCATCTCCATGAGCAGCAAGTACACCTAATTTTTTTGGTATTTCGTGTTCCATATCCATAACTAAAGATATAGAACAACTAGGAACAGCAAATAAAAATTACTTAGTGCTAAAGCAAACAAGCACACACTAGAATATTCACCCCACGCTATTACTCCCCGGCAACGGCGCCAGAAAAAGGTCTTAATAACCCACAAGTATGGGGGATCAATTGTAGCCTCTTTCGATAAGTAAGAGTGTCGAACCCAACAAGGAGCTAAAGGTAGAACAAATATTCCCTCAAGTTCTATCGACCACCGATACGACTCTACGCACGCTTAACGTTCGCTTTACCTAGAACAAGTATGAAACTAGAAGTACTTTGTAGGTGTTTTTGGATAGGCTTGCAGGAAAGTAAAGAGCACGAAAATAAAACTAGGGGTTGTTGAAGTAAAGAAGCAATAAAGTAAATATAGCGAGTGTGGAAAAGTGGTGGTAGGAATTGCGAAATTGTCCCTTAAGCAAATGACTACTTTACTAGACCTATAGCAAGTATTATGTGGGAGAGGCCACTGCTAGCATGTCATCCCTTACTTGGAATTCTATGCACTTATGATTGGAACTATTAGCAAGCATCCGCAACTACTAACGTTCATTAAGCTAAAATCCAACCATAGCATTAACATATATTGGTCCCCCTTCAATCCCGTATGCATCAATTTCTATGCTAGGTTGAAGCTTCTGTCACTCTTGCCCTCCAATAGATAGTCCTATCAACATACAACTAACCCTATGGTGTGATCCACGCGCGCGCTCATATGATGGGCACCAAAGGACAACAACACAACCACAAGCAAATTAAATCAATCATAGCAATTCATCAACCACCGATAGGACAACAGAAATCTACTCAGACATCATCGGATGGCAACACATCATTGGATAATAATATGAAGCATAAAGCACCATGTTCAAGTAGAGAGTATAGCGGGTTGTGGTAGAGTGGACCGCTGTAGATATAGGGGGAAGGTGATGGAGATGTTGGTGAAGATGGCGGAGGTGTTGGTGAAGATCGCGGTGATGATGATGATGGCCACGACGGCGTTCCGGCGCCACCGGAAGAGAAGGGGAGAGGGGGCCCCTTCGTCTTCTTCTTCCTTGACCTCCTCCCTAGATGGGAGAAGGGTTTCCCCTCTGGTCCTTGGCCTCCATGGCATGGGAGGGGCGAGAGCCCCTCCGAGATTGGATCTATCTCTCTGTTTCTCTCTGTTTCTGCGTTCTCTCGTGCTTCCGATTCACCATTTCTTTTATATCCGGAGATCCATAACTCTAATTGGACTGAAACCTTCGCCGTGATTTTTTTCCAAAAATTAGCTTTCTTGCGGTCGAAGAAGGGCATTAACCGCCTTACGGGTGGCCCACGAGGGTGGGGGGCGCGCCTTTTTGGTATGGGCGTGGGCCCCTGCCTCTTGGCCACCTCGGACACCGTTTCGCGTTCATTTTTCTCCTAGATTTTCCAAATATTCCAAAAATAAGCTCCGTCCGTTTTCATCCCGTTTGGACTCCGTTTGATATGGATATTCTGCGAAACAAAAACATGCAACAGACAATAACTGGCACTGGGCACTGCATCAATATGTTAGTCCCAAAAATAGTATAAAAAGTTGCCAAAAAGTATATGGAAGTTGTAGAATATTGGCATGGAACAATAAAAAATTATAGATACGACGGAGACGTATCAATGTCCGGTGGAGACAAGGAGAGATATGCCCTTCGTTTCTCTTTCCCGTGACTAATATTTTAGGAGAATATATAAACATTCACAATGCAGAACAAATATTTTTGGATGCACCATGCAATTAACTTTCATGTATAACATTGTACTATTGTATATGCTTATTTTCTTAGTGGCCGATTGCGTGTGTGGTGTGGTGGGCACATCATTTCTAGTTGTGGTGGGTCAACATGAGGACTCATGGGTCGGTTCCATCCCGCGCCACATAGGTTGGATCGAGACGTGTTATACGAAAACCCGTGTGGAGGACTCGGCGTACAACACGAAGCTAGCTACCAGGGTCGTGGAGGACTCTATCCCCACTGGTGATAAGCCGACTATATATGATTTGTAGCCCTAGGCCCCCAGTATGTTATAGAAGCTTGGGGGCTAGTTCGTCGATAGTATACACACACGCACAATGCCTGGTATTCATGTGTACTTTGTACACACCCCTATCACTAATATACAGTACCAGGAGTAGGCTTTTTCCTCAACTGCAAGGGTCCGAACTAGGGTAAAACTTTGCCTCGTATTACCATCCAGCCTAACAGTCAGGATATCCTACCGAATGATATGATGGAATCATATCTGCTAACTACTAATAGAGAGGTGTGTCTGGGGGGGGGGGGCAATGTGTGCGAGAGAGGCCTAAAGATAATGTGCGTGCGGGAGACACGTAGGCACATATATGTGCGTATAGAGGGCTAGTAGAGATCGTGCGTGTGTATATATGCATGTGAGAGAAATAGTGTTTTCCAACTGAGATTAGTGAAAAGAGTGGTACATAGTAGTCAGAAAGAGAGAGAGAGAGAGATACAGAGAGAGCATGTGCGTGAGACTCCCCGACACCCTGAAAGAGATTGTGAGCATGTGTGAAAGAGAAATGCCGATGCATATAAAGTGTGTGCACTTATGAGGTAGATAGAGAGATATATAGCGTGTTTGTGAGAACGGGCCGAGGCATAGTGCATCTACGTGTAAAAGGCGGTTCTACGCATTAAATTAAAATATAAATGGCATTATTATTTTTGGATGAGATCATGAATTTTGCAAATTGCGTATGGACGAAAATCGGTCTATCAGACACCCATACTCTATTGAATTCTAGCATGTGCATGTGTTTATTTCATATTATCGATCCATAGAGTGAGAGCTGTTTGAAATACAGGCAATGGATGCTTTTGCAATTCATATAAAAACATTAATTAGTGCACTCCATGTTGTTAGTGTGAAGCACTTTATACATTTGTCACTTGCATGGATACATTCCAAATTGCTAGCTACGAAATAGAATACATGTCGAATTCAACATAAAGGGGGTTTCGAAGATTCGAATTCATAGGAAGTGCATTCATCTATTTGAACCTGAGATAATTGCATTTGTAAATCAGATGTAAAAGGGGGCATCAATCTTTGTTGTGCGTTTGAACATGCTATATATATTCATACGCATGTCTAACTTTTTTTTTGCAACCAAGGAGATTATATCTGGAACCATGCATGAACTGAGGTAAGTTGCATATTTTTTAATATATACTCATGTACAATGTATATTCAAATGTACCAGCTCCATTCCAAATTAATTGTCGCTTTAGGATTTTCAAGAGTAAAGATTTGTGAAGTTTGACAAATCCTGAATGTTCAATTAAAGAGAACCGAAAACGTTAATGCTTCTGCTCCCAAATATTGAACGGAACACCAAATAGGCCTCTGGTCACCCGAAACTACGCGAGACTAATGTTTGGTGGTAGGAAATTACTGTCCTGACTCTGGCCCGTGTAGCCTATGAGCCCGATGTCCAAAGGTCTAAACCGGGGTAGGTTTGTAACTTCACCAAGACGCCAGTCTCAACCGCCTCCGAGAAGCATTCATACGCCGTGGGCGCCTAAACACTCATGTGCTTGGCCGAAATCTATCCCGCCCACATTTAGGACACCTGAGATTACTATCCTACCCCCAACCCGCAATATGTCCGAAGTTTTAGATGGGGGCAAAGTTTGTAACTTTCCCCAAATTTCAAACAAGTGCGTCCCAAACAGAAACATTGTTCCCCCTTAGTTCCCCGCCTCCCTCTGTTTCCCCATTCGTACTCTGTGGGTGCCAAAACGCCCTCTCCACCAGCCGCGAAACCCCAGCCTCCTCCGCCCTCAACCGCATAGCGCCCAATCCACCGCCGCCCTCTGTCCCCCCATGCTGGAGCCAGTACCGCGACGTCGTCGTCCAATGCAACCACAACCGCAACGTCCTCAAGGACTTAGCTGCTGAAGCCGATCTAGAGCTACCTCCACGAGCCGACGCCGACGTGCGTCGTACCAGAACTACTCTTACCACGCCGTCCAGCTCCTCACTGCTGCCGCTCCACTGTCGGAACCGTCCACCGCACCGGAGCTGTTCCCGCTACGCCGTCGTTCGCCGCCTCGGATCTGCTTCCTCGCTGCTGACAGACGGCCACCGCACCACACTCGACAACTTGGCCATGGGTTCGTCCAAGGCTGCATCATCATCCACAACTTCTCGTTTCCAGCGAACCACAAGAAGATCGTTGGAAAAACAGAAGGAGGACACAACACTGCCAGCAGAAAGAGGTACTCCTCTTCCCTTATTCATGCAAACCTTACGTCTCTGCTCACACCGTATCCATCCCACGAAAGAAACTAGTTGAGCGCTTCTTACTGCATCTTCTTCGTGATACTAAATGCACAAGGTTTCCTCCCTTTACTATTTCACCTTTGCTAGAGGTCAGTAGCCCGCCTGGATTTCAATTCAGGGTCAGTCAAACCGCAATTAAAAGAAGCAGCACCCGCTTAGGCGCGCGGAGCAGCTAGTCCGCTTGTTCGTCGGGGAAGCGGCGCATCGATGTCCATCATAGGGGTGTGGGGCACACGAGCTGCTTGCGCCCGATCTGGAGGTCGGCGGGGCTTGAATGGATTGCCGGGGGGCGGTGCCAAGCACGGCGGTGCGGTGAGGTCGAGGGGAGGGCGCAGGCAGGGGACTGGGCCGGTGGTCGCTGCCATTTCGAGGAAGATCGTCAACACTGACGGCTGGAGGTAGATGAAGGCGATCTGCCCGTTCTTTGTACATCGGACGGTGCATAAAATATGGACTGACCTATTTGTTTTCAGTCGAATGTTATTTTCATAGAATCATGTAGTAATTTAGTGTGCCATGCACGTTGTAGAGCAATCATATGTCTCCCATCATTTATTTCTCACCGGCCTGCTATCTGCTACCTTTACACTGTACTAATTGTGCACACACTTCACCCATACTCACACTATTGTTTTTTTATGCATGGGTATTTCAGACTCTGGCGCAATGTTGATGAATGCTGAAAAGAAAAGACAGAAGTCGCTCCAGTGTAATTCGAAGATAAGCACTAAGCGTTTCAGCGCTCTAAAGGATGCGATGTCGTGATTGGAGCGATGGCGTAGCTCTGCGATTGATGATCTCAATTGCCACACACAACCATCCTGGTGCTTGCTTTAACTTCGTACTGTCAAATGTGGTTGCATGTTGCATATGGTGTCTAGCTTGTATTGCTTCCAATTTGGTTAAATTGCATCTGCTTACTTTACACATTATACCTTTGATAATGACATGCCTTCCTGTTTTTGATACATACTACATATGTCTATTAACCATGTTCGTACATCAAACTAATGCTCTTTTGTATCCCTCGTCAATCACTTATGATGAGACAGTCACCCGGGTGGGTTACTGTGAGACGTCATACTCGTTTAAAGAGTGCAGTGTCATCCTCCCCACATGATTCTCAAGAAACAGCAAGGCTAAATGAAGATAGTCAACGTAGCTCTCTAGTTGATGACCACAATTCCCCCACACCACCATCACAGGTGCTGCTTTCTAACTTCACAGTGTGATATGTGGTTGCATGTTGCATACGGTGTCTACCTTGTAATGCTTCTAGTTAGGGTAAATTGCATCTGCTTAGTTTACACATTATACCTGTTAATATGACATGCCTTCCTATTTTTGGTACACACTATATCTATGTGTTAACCTTGTTCTTACATGAAACTACCTCTCTTACGTATCCTGCATCAATCACTTACGATGAGTCACCTTTATTAGTTGCATATTGCATATTATTTCTAGCTTTGTTGCCATGTATTGCTTCTAATTTGGTCAAATACATTTGTTAGGGCACCCTTTTAATTTAGCGAGTGATATTGGTTTCATCTTTCATATGGTTTTTATCTTGCATTGATTCTAACAAGTTCAAGCACCTTGTGCTTAGTTTACACTTTATACATCATACATGTCAATATGTCACGCCGTCCTGTTTTTCATACATATTCCATCCTCCTATCATGCGGCTGCCTTACATGAAAGTAGTGTTCGTCAGTATCATGCATCAATGAGTTCTGAAGAGCAAATTTTATTCCTTTTTCTTGTGGGTTTGACTTGACAAGGACAAATCAAGAAATAGGAAGGAAAAGAGTAAGGAAAGCGGTGATGGTGGTCCTCTGCAGCAACGTAAACGGAGCATCTGTACCGATTCTCCTTGTACTGATAGTCCATTACAAGGTCCAAGTCTCCGCTCCCCTACTCCACCATCCAAGGTGCTTGCTCTAACTTGGCAGTGTGATATCTGGTTGCATGTTGCATATGGTGTCTAGCTTGTATTGCTCCTAATTAGTGTAAACTGCATCTGCTTAGCTTACACATGATACGTGTGAATATGACACGCTTTCCTGTTTTTGGTACATACTATATCTGTCTATCACACCATGTTCTTACATGAAACTACTCTTATTGTGTATCCTACATCAATCACTTATTATGGAACACCTTTAAGTTGGCAGTGTGGTATTGGTTTGCGTCTTGAATATTATTTCTAGCGTGTATTGCTTCTAGTTTGATGAACGCCACCAATGATGAGACAGTTTTAACCTGGCAGAGTGATATTCATTGCACCTTTCATATGGTGTCTTGTTTGCAGTGCTTCTAATTTGTTGAAGTGTCTTCTGCTTAGTTACCACATCATAGGTGTGAATATGTCAAGGTGTCCATTTTTTCGTACATATTCCATCCTCGTATCATTACTTTACCTTTCATCAGAGTAGTGTTCGTCAGTATCATGCATGAATGAGTTCTGAAGAGCGAATTATATTCCTTTTTCTTGTCGGTTTGACCTCACAATGCAAAATCAATAAAGCCGAAGGAAATTTGCAAGGCATTGGATGATGGTGGTCCTTCCGAGCAACTGAAACAGAGGTTCTCTACAGATTCTACTCCGCCATCCTCCCAACAAGATTCGCAAGACAACGCAAGGCTAGACAGTCAACGTAGCTGTGTAGATGATGAGCACATCTTCCCTACTCCACCATCACAGGTGCTTGCTCTAACTTGGCACTATTATATGTGGTTGCATGTTGCGTATGATGTCTAGCTTGTATTGCTTCTAACTTTGTTGAATTGCACCTGCTTACTTTACACATAATGCATGTGAATATGACATGCGTTCCTGTTTCTAGAACATATGTGTACATGATGAGCACATCTCCCCTACTCCACCATCGCAGGTGCTTGCTCTAACTTGGAACTATTATATGTGGTTGTGTTTTCCGTATGATGTCTTGTTTGTATTGCTTCTGATTATGTTGAATTGCATCTGCGTAGCTTTCAACTTATACCTGCAACGATCACTTACCGATAAGACACATTTAACTTGGGACTGTGATGTAGGTTGCATCTTGCATTGTCTTCTAGCTTGTACTGCTTCTAATTTCTTGAAATGGCACTTACGATGAGACACTTTTTACCTGATAGAGTGATATTGGTTGCATGTTCATATGGTGCCTAGCTTTCATTTCTTCTAATTTTGTTGAAATGCCTCCCGCCTTCTTTTTTTCATACATATTCCATCCTCCTATAAATGCGTGTGAATATGAAACGCTGTCTTTTTGTATATATTCTATCCTCCTATCCTGCGCTTGCCTTACATCAAAGTAGTGTTCGTCTGTATCATGCATCAACCAGTTATGCAGAGCTAATTTTATTCATCTTCTTCTGGTTTTGACTTCATAAGGCAATATCAGAAAATAGGAAGGAAAAGAGTAAGTTAGGGGATGTTGGTGGTCCTCCGCACCGACGCAAACAGAGACTCTCTAGATTTGCCACTGCTACTGCTAATGAAGTTGAAGTCCCAAGTCTACATGATGAGTTCATCTCCCGTACTCCATCGTAGGTGCTTGCTCTAAGTTGACTGTGTGATAATTGGTTTCATGTTGCATATGTTGTCTAGCCTGTATTTCTTCTATTTTGATTAAATTGCACCTTCTGAGTTCATACATTATACATGTGCATATGACATGGCGTTCGGTGTCTAGAATACACTACATCTATCTATCATACCATGTTCTTACATCAAAGTACAACTGTTGTGTATCCCGCATCAGTCATTCATGATTGGACACTTTTAACATGGCAGTTTGATAGTGGTTGCATCTAGCATTGTTTTCTACGTTGTACTGCTTCTAATTTTTCGAATTGCCACTTATGACAAGACACTTTTAACTTGGCAGAGTAATATTGGTTGCATCTATCATATGGTGTCTAGCTTGCATCACTTCTATTTTCTTGAAAATCATACCTTAGTTTACACATCGTAGCTGTGAATATGTCATGCCGTCTGTTTTCCTTACATATTCCATCCTCATACGGTTGTCTTACATCAAAGTATTGCTTGTCTGTATCATGCATCAATGAGTTCTGAAGAGCGATTTTATTCTTTTGTGTTGTGGGTACGCCTTGACATGGCAAAGTAAAAAAAGAGCAAGGGAAATAATATAGTAGGGAGTGGTGTTACTCGTCAGCTGAAACGGAAAAGGATCGGCCGTCCAGATTCTGCTGGTACTTATAGTGCAGTAGAAGGTCCAAGTCCACTGGCTAAATCTACAAACACGGTATCACCTGCTCCACCAGCTGCAACATCCGCTTCAACTGTACCAGCATCTCAACGAGTTACTCGTTCGTTTGCTCCGGAACTGGCCAGTTCCCAAGCTGCCTTCACACCTAACATTACTTCCGAAGCATGGCTGACACAACAGGACTTGGAAAGATCAGATGAACCTCATGAGCATCAACACCAAGACGGTACCTGACCGAGTCAAGTTGCAGTTGCATGCTCCTTTATATGTACTCTCACAGTTTGACGTACACTAACACTTTCCATATTCGTTGTTGAACTAGCACCATGACGCAAGCAGAAACAGACATCAGGGATAATGCTTGACAGATTAACAAAATCTAAAGGAGGAAGAATGGAGATCCATTTTGAGGCAGGTTTAAAAAGGCCACGTGATGCTACAGAGTCAGCCAAGTTAGTATCAGAGGCAGCCGTTTCCGTTAGGTGTCATGCATGTATCCTCCCAACGTGGATCTAGTACAGGAATGAGAAAGACAATACCTAGTTTAACACCTTCCTTGACCATTTATCCGTAAGTAATGTTATTCATCGCAATTAGTAATATTGGCTTGCTCTCTCCCATATTGTCTAGCTTCCTCCTAATAATACTCACATTCTTTTTTCAACAGATGAGGTTCAAGTTGGATCCGAAAGATGATGCAACAAAACAAGCATGCAGACATGTTTTTAAGTCTGATCTGCGATAGTATTGGTACCACCTTAGAAAATCTCACTTTGAAGGCAAGGCTAACAATGAAATCGCCCAAACATCTCCAGTGGAATATATTACAGATGAAGACTGGACAGCCCTCGTTAAACATTGGTCTGATCCAAAGTATCAGGTAGGCTATATGTATTTGACCAGACCACATATTGAACTTGTATTTATGTATGTGCCTTACAAGTGTATCTTCTTCTAGGCTAACTGTTTGAAGAACAAGACCAACCGTTCTAAAGTGAAATTCCGACAGACAACAGGATCTGGTAGCTATATTGCACACTCCGAGGCTCTTGTAAATAGGTGCTACTTCCTTCTTTTTTCTGTGCCATATTATCGTATCTATATTGACTTGTTCCAAATACAGAGGAAAGCCTGTGCGGCCCAAAAAGAACATGAACCGAATGCAGTGCAAGTCTTCAAGTATTGCCAAACAGCAAGATGAAGGGCATGAGCACACTAGTTCAAGCCGCTGTTGTAAGTCCTTACTCCTCCTGCCTTTGAACTGATTGGTACTGTGATGTGTTCATTTAACTACTTGGTTTGCAGCTAATGTCAGTTACTCTATTCACTTTTATACACAGTTGTCTTAACGTATCATTTCACCTTACATGGTTTAAAAGAGATGAAGGGTATTCTTTTGGTCTTGATCTGTATTCTAATTGTTATGTTCATGTGCGCACACAATGATAAAATAGCCTGTTTGTTTTATATCTGTTTGCCCATGATATGAATGATGTCATACTATGTTCATCCTACTTTAAACCATGTCTCTTTATCCTTAGATGTTAACGAATGTGAGGAAATACACAATACAGTAGGCATGCTACATGGACATATGTTTCGAAAGTGATTTTATTATGTAGTTGGCACTACAATACATGCTAATGTATTATAGTAGTTCACCAAAATAAGTTATGTATAAACTTGTAACCTACTTTGTTTGTTTTTGTCTCATTAGTAACTTATCTCGTACACTAATCTACAAGTTCAAACTTTCAGGAAGCTATGGAAAAAATGATTGAACAGCCACAACCACCTGAAGGTGACGAGGCTACCACAGCCACAATGTCACCTCTTGCTGCAGTGCGTCAGTATCTCTCCACAAATAGTGCAAAAAGCACCTTCCTGCGTAATTCTCGGTTGGTTGTCAAGGTAACCTCGTCCAAATCGCCTACTGAACAAAATCTTCCTGCTAGACAGAGTGATATAGTTGTGCTCCAGACACAAGTCCAATCCCTAATGGACGTCGTTTTAGAAACAAGAATAGTGGTTGACAAATCTCGCCAAGATATGGATGGTTTTGAAACCAGACTATCAGACATTCGCCTCGTTGTTCAAGAGCAATGGCGGAAAAAAGGTGAAGATCGTGCTGCTCCATCAGATTCTACAGCCTGAAACATTAGCACTCAGGTCAAATGATCTGTGCTTCTATACATCTGATGGTTCTTTTATCTGCAAGGACCGTAAACTTTATGCCAACAGGCCTTTTGTTGTGATACAACATTTATGCTGCTGCCAAAGGCTACAATAATTTTTGTATAGTGTAGGTTTATCTTAGTAATGTATTCAGCCGAAAGCTTCGTAGGAGCCCAACATGCCAACATTCGTCGGGCCCATTCCAATTGGGCTAAAAATGATTATGGGCCAAAATTTGCATGTAGCTCACTAAAAATATCTGGGCCGAAATCAACATAAGATTTCATATTTTTCTGGTAGGCCTGTGCCCATAGTGGGCCTTTAACAGGCCTAAACCTAATTTGGGCCCTCAGTAACAATAGGCCGTTTACAGGTGTAAATATCTCGAGCCCATAAAAAACATGGGCCTTTAAAAGACCGAAAGTGAGATTGGGCTCATTTACGATGCAGATCTTTCACAGGCCGAAATTCGGACGGGCCGTAAATGCGCCGACCTAATACACTGGCCTTTAACAGGCCAGAAGTTCGGTCGGGCTAGATTATCATTATTTTTATATGGGTCGTTAATGGGCCCGATGTGATGTTGGGCCACATATGGCCCATGGATTTCGTCCAACGTTAATAGGCCGAAAATCACAACAGGTCGAAAGTGGCCCAAATCTATGGTGGGCCGCTAACAGGCCGAATGTCAGACATGACCGAATATGACCCAAATCCTTCACGGTTGCTTATGGGCCGAAAGTTTCAATGGCCTGTAAATGGGCCCAAATGAAGCAGGACCTTTAATAGGCCGGAAATACACCGGGTCGTAATTTGGCCCATATACTTAGCGGACTGTTAACGGGCCAGAAGTGATCATGGGTCGCGATGATGACAAGTTTAGGACAGGCCGTTGACGGGCCGATTTGACACTAGCCGTATGGGCCTTAACTGAAAATGTTGGGCCTTTATCTGGGCCGGCCCACTATGGTCCGCAAAATCTCGCGGGCCTTTAGCTGGGCCGGCCCATTATGGCCCGCAAAATCTCGTGGGCCTTTAGCTGGGCCGGCCCATTATGATACGAAAAATCTCGTGGGCCTTTTGCTGGGCTAGCCCATTATGGACCGCAAAATCTTGTGGGCCTTTAGTTGGGCTGGCCCATTTAAACTTTATGGGCCACTTTTGGGTCGGTCCACGTGTCAGCATATCATAGGCGCATCTCGCCCATTGGATGAGTGACACCGGTGCCAACGCGGAGCTGACACGTGTTCCGTCAGCCAATCAGAATTTTACACGTGGAAAATCCCCATTTGTCCGGGCTGTTAACGGGTTATCAGATCCAAAACCGGACCCGATAGCTTAACGACGTTCCGTTATAGTGGATGCCACGTGTCGGTCACCCTTGACGAAAGCACTTCTGTGACGCGTGATTTATTGTCATGGAAGTGGACACTTCCGTGATGATAATTTTTGTAATGTCATGGAACACTTCTACGACAGCACAGGTATGACTATCTTGATTCTGTCATAAAATTGTCATGGATGTACATGCATGACAAAAAATGCGACCTACTATGACAAACACGTATCATCACGGAAGTGTATTTTTTGTAGTGTATTTTATATTTCCTTATTCATGATAAAGTTTTATGTTGGGGAACGTAGTATTTCAAAAAAAATTCCTACGATCACGCAAGATCTATCTAGGAGAGGCATAGCAACAAGCGGGGAGAGTGTGTCCACGTACCCTCGTAGACCGAAAGCGGAAGCGCGTTTAGTAATGCGGTTGATGTAGTCGAACGTCTTCGCGATTCAACCGATCCAAGTACCGAACGCATGGCACCTCCGCGATCTGCACACGTTCAGCTCGGTGACGTCCCTCGAACTCTTGATCCAGTTGAGGCCGAGGGATGGCACCTCCGCGATCTGCACACGTTCAGCTCGGTGACGTCCCTCGAACTCTTGATCGAGTTGAGGCCGAGGGAGAGTTCCATCAGCACGACGGCGTGGTGACGGTGATGATGAACTTACCGGTTAAAGATCAGCTTGTGTGTCTATGGGGTGCCCCCCCCCCCGCGCGTATATAAAGGAGGGAGGGAGCCGGCCCTAGAGGGTGTGCCCAAGGGGGGGAGTCCTACTCCAAGTAGGGATCGCCCCCCCTTTCCGAGTCCAAGTAGGAGAAGAAGGAAGGAGAGGGAGAGGGAGAGGGAAAGAGGGGCCGCGCCCCCCTCCCCTAGTCCTATTAGACCCCCCTTGGGAGGGGGCGCCACCTCCTGGCAGCTGCTCTCTCTCTCCCCTAAGGCCCACTAAGGCTCATTACATCCCCGGGGGGTTTCGGTAACCCCTCTGGCACTCCGGTTTTATCCGAAACCATCCGGAACACTTGCAATGTTCGAATAACATGGTCCAATATATCAATCTTTATGTCTCGACCATTTCGAGACTCCTCATCATGTCCGTGATCTCATCTGGGACTCCAAACAACCTTTGGTACATCAAATCACATAAACTCATAATATGAATCGTCATCGAACGTTAAGCGTGCGGAACCTTACGGGTTCGTGAACTATGTAGACATGACCGAGACACATCTCCGTTCAATAACCAATAGTGGGACCTGGATGCTCATATTGGTCCATACATATTCTACGAAGATCTTTATCAGTCAAACCGCATAACAACATACGTTGTTCCCTTTGTCATCGGTATGTTACTTGCCCGAGACTCGATCGTCGGTATCATCATACCTAGTTCAATCTCGTTACCGGCAAGTCTCTTTACTCGTTCCGTAATATTTCAACCCGCAACTAACTCATTAGTCACATTGATTGCAAGGCTTGTAGTGATGAGAATTACCGAGAGGGCCCAGAGATACCTCTCCGAAACATAGAGTGACAAAATGTCGATCTATGCCAACCCAACAAATACCTTCGCAGACACCTGTAGAGAATCTTTATAATCACCCATTTACGTTGTGATGTTTAATAGCACATAAAGTGTTCCTCCGGTATTCTGGAGTTGCATAATCTCATAGTCTGAGGAACATGTATAAGTCATGAAGAAAGCAGTAGCAATGAAACTGTAACGATCATAACGCTAAGCTAACGAATGAGTCTTGTCCATCACATCATTCTCCTAATCATGTGATCCTGTTCATCAAATGACAACACATGTCTATGGTTAGGAAACATAACCATCTTTGATAAACGAGCTAGTCAAGTAGAGGCATACTAGGGACACTTTGTTTTGTCTATGTATTCACACATGTACTAAGTTTCCGGTTAATGAAATTCTAGCATGAATAATAAACATTTATCATGATATAAGGAAATATAAATTACAACCTTATTATTGCCTCTAGGGCATATTTCCTTCAGTTTATTATTCATGCTAGAATTGTATTATTTGGAAACCTAAATACATGTGTGAATATATAAACAAACACCGTGTCCCTGGTGAGCCTCTACTTGACTAGCTCGTTGATCAAAGATGGTTAAGGTTTCCTGACCATGGACATGAGTTGTCATTTGATAATGGATCACATCATTAGGAGAATCATGTGATGGACAATACCCATCCGTTAGCTTAGCATTATGATCGTTCAGTTTTATTGCTATTGATTTCTTCATGTCAAATACGTATTCCTTTGACTATGAGATTATGCAACTCCCAGATACCGGAGGAATGCCTTGTGTGCTATCAAACATCACAACGTAACTGGCTGATTATAAAGATGCTCTACAGGTATCTCCGAAGGTGTTTGTTGAGTTGGCACAGATCGAGATTAGGATTTGTCACTCCGAGTATCGGAGAGGTATCTCTGGGCCCTCTCGGTAATACACATCATAAAAAGCCTTGCAAGCAAAGTGACTAATGAGTTAGTTGCAAGATGATGTATTACGAAATGAGTAAAGAGACTTGTTGGTAACGAGATTGAACTAGGTATGAAGATACCGACGATCGAATCTTGGGTAAGTAACATACTGATGGACAAAGCGAATAACGTATGTTATCATAACGGTTCGACCGATAAAGATCTTCGTAGAATATGTAGGAGACAATATGGGAATCCAGGTTCCACTATTGGTTATTGTAGCGACCAGACCCGAATGGATCAAGTCTACGTGCTCGGTGTCATCCACGGATCAAGAATGACACCACACAAGTGCTTGAAGGATTTATAGCAGGTAGCAATCACACACTTATTACATCGTTGTCCACAAGGGAACTTAATACAATAGTATGGCTTAAGGCCATCTAATAATAACAATGGAAGGCTTGGAAGATAAGCGAGTCCATCAACTCCGCGGCATCACCGAGTATAGAACCACGACCTAACACCTTACTCGTCGTGCGAAAAGTGCATAACGTGAAAGTTGCAGCCCGAACGGGTCAGCACATGGAATATCTTGGCAATGTAACACATAAGAGCAATGAAGGAATAAACCTATACTACATGCATATTTGGCTGGTGGTAAGGCTCTCACGGTTACATTTGCATAAAGCTGATTTTCCCTACACCAAAGGAATAATTTTATTTAACTATCATGGTGGTTGTTAAACATTGAGAATGGTTGACAACATCCTCAATCCCAATTAAAAGTACTCATCAAAACCCAATAACTTTTATTAGAAGTAACATGTTGAGATTCACATGATATTCAATTACGGATACTCAAATTGTCCATAACCGGGGACACGGCTAATCATGATTAGTTTATACACTCTGCAGAGGTTTATGCACTTTTCCCCACAAGACTCGATCGCCTCCGCTTGGTTCTCGCACTACATGGTGTTTGAGAAGCGGATGACCGAGACATAGTCTTTCGAAGCGCTAGCACCTTACATGTGGGTAGACCGTACCAACCTACATCCCCTACATCAGCTAGCCTACCCGTAAGAGTTCGCACAACTTAGTCAACTACGCCAGAGCCCATAATTGGCTTGTGGCTGCACACGGAAGTTTCAGTTTGAATAATCTTATGATCCCTTAGAGCACAGGTGGCGGTCCGAAGAAATCTGAGCAAGTCTGATGGAAACCAGGTGCCTCAATCCACCCAGATGTGTGTTTAGGTTGCCACCTTAGATAAACCATTAATTAACAATCTCACATCTATCATGGATATTCACTCACCCAATCCACGTCTACTAGCATAGCATGGCATAAGCAAACGTAGAAGTAACTCCCAAGGTTTCATAAATAAAACAGGTAATAGGTACTACCTCAATCTACTTCCCATCCCACAATTTAATTAGATCCTAAACATGCAAGTGTTTGAGGGTTTGATCTAATGCAATAAAACTGGGTAGTAGAAAAGGTATGATCAAGTGTTACTTGCCTTGCTGATGATCTGCGAGACCTAGAGATTCGAAGTAACAAGCGGCGCACTCCGGGTGATCTAACGCAGACAAACAACAAGCATACAATAAGTACTCATCTAATGCACGGGGAAATCTCGAATAAATGATCTAACCAGATAGTTCAACTTAAGAACCCTGGTTGCAAAAGAATCGAATCAAATAAAGCATCGAAAGTCGAAACTCGAGAGAGAACGACTCGGTTTAGCAATCTGAAACTAGGTTAAAATTTTACAGTAGCAAAACTCTGTGTAAGTAGGTTAGTCGAACGGCGGTTTCAGAATGAAACTCCAGCGCTTGAATCACTGATTCGATAAGCGAGCAAGAAATAAAACAGATTTGAAAATCGGATCGAAATCGAATCTGAAAAATAATGGGTTAAATCCGATTAAAAGAAAACGACGAACGGATTAAATAACGGACGTTCGTTAACAGAACTAATCCAACGAACACATTCATTGAAACAAACGGTTCGGTGAACGTTTGTTAATTAAGAAAACCGAAAAAAAAATAAAACCAATCTAGGGTTTTGAAAAAAAAACCGAACATCACGAAAAAAAAAACCGGCTCGGGAAAACCGGATCGGGGCGGCGGCTACCTCCGTGATCTTCGCGGTGGGGCTCTGGGCGGCGGCGGTTGGTGGGTCGGGAGGGGCGGCGAGGGCGGCGGGGTTCAGCGTCGGGGGAACGGCGGGCGTCCTCGGCGGGCGGGGGCTCGGTCGGGCTCGGGTTAGGGGGCAGGGGGAGAGAGAGAGAGAGAGGCGGCGATATTTATGGAAGGGGGTGGGCTGGCTTGGGGAGGGGCAAGGCGGCGGGGTGTGAGGCGGACTCGAGGCGGTGGGGTGGCGTCGGCGGTGGGCGCCCTTCGAGGGAGCGTCTTGTGAGGAGAGGGAGGTGGGCTGGGGCTGGCTGGTGGGCCGGTGGGCCTTGGCCTGTGGGGAAGCATAATTTTTTTTTAAAACTAAACCAAACGAAATAAAAAAAAATACCAAACGAACTCTGATTTTAATAAAAATAATTTTCTCCGACTCCTAAAAATGAGTCGAACAAAATGAACTTTAAAAACGGCAAACATGCATATTTTTTTAAATGCTCATTTTTGCCTAAGCAAAATAAATCTTCCAAAACCAAATTTGATTCATTTATAAAATCTTCATTTTTCCTAAATGTTGGGAAAGTCATATTATTCCCTCTCTTAATTTTTTTATAGGAAAACTTTATGATTAAATAAATCCAATAATCCTATTTTCAAAATTTGAGAAATCCCAAATATGAAAATAATGAAACTTCCAACTCTCTCCGAGGGTCCTTGAGTTGTGTGAAATTTCTAGGATTGGAAAAATGCGAGAAAATATGATATGCATGATGACCTAATGTATAACATTCCAAATTGAAAATTTGGGATGTTACAAACCTACCCCCTTAAGATGAATCTCGCCCTCGAGATTCGGGTTGGCTAGAAAATAGGTGAGGGTGGTCCTTGAGCAAAACTTCCTCTCTTTACCAGGTGGCTTCATCCTCAGTGTGGTGGCTCCACTGAACTTTGCAAAACTTGATAACCTTGCTGCGGGTAACTCTGCTAGCATAATCGAGAATCTTCACTGGTTTTTCCTCATATGTCAAGTCATCCTTCAACTGAATTGCTTCCAGTGGCACTATGTCTCTTAACGGTACCTCTGCTATCTCAGGGTGACATTTCTTCAACTGAGAAACGTGGAATACATCATGAACTCCTGACAGTCCTTCCGCAATTCCAACTTATAAGCAACTTCTCCCATGCGTTGCAAAATCTTATATGGTCCAACTAAACCGGGCTAACTTTCCTTTCACTCCAAAACGCTTAACTCCTCAAGCGGGGATACTCGAGATATACTCTGTCTCCAACTTCATACTCAATCGCTTGCGCTTTGAATCTGCATAGCTCTTTTGTGCGGGTGGGCTACCTTGAGCCTGTCTCGAATCAACAACCTTCTGCTTGAGACTCCTTAATCAAATCTGGTCCAAACAACCGGCGATCTCGGTTTAGTCCCATGACAACGGTGTCCTGCACCTTCTTCCATCTGAGCCTCGAAGGTGCCATCTTCAAGCTGGTTTGGTAGCTGTTGTTGTAGGAAAATTCTGCATACGGCAAATTATCATCCCAGCTAGATCCATAATCTAGTGCACAAGCTCTCAAAGCATGTCCTCTAAAATCTGATTGACTCTCTCGGTCATCCATCGGTCGTGGGTGGAAAGCTGTCTTTGAATTCAGTCTGGTTCCCAATATTTCGTGCAACCTGGTTCCAAAATTTCGAGGTAAACTGGGTTCCTCTATCGATCGATGCTCCTCGGAACTCCGTGTAAGCACACAATTCTGGTCATGTATATCTTTGCCAACTTAGCACTGCTATAGGTAGTCTTGACTGGAATGAAATGAGCTACCTTCATTAAACGGTCGACTATAACCCAAATCGAGTCGTATCCTGAACGGGTCCTTGGCAAACCTGTGATGAAATCCATGCCTAGTTTATCCCACTTCCATTCGGGTATCGGCAATGGTTGTAACAATCCTGCTGGCTTCTGATGTTCTGCCTTTACTTTCTGACATACGTCGCAAATTGCTACATACTCCGCAATATCCTTCTTCATTCCGGTCCACCAGAAAATATTCTTCAAATCCAAATACATCTTGGTATTTCCTGGGTGAATCGAATAGGGTGAATCATGGGCTTCTTGTAAAATCAACTTCCTGATTTCTGGGTCATTGGGCACATAAACACGGTCTTCAAACCATAGGGTATCGTGCTCATCCTCATGAAATCCTTTAGCTTTTCCTTTGCTCATTTTCTTCTTTATAGAGGCAACTTCCTTATCGCCTTTTGGGCTTCTCGATTTTGTCCATCGCTGTCGATTGAATCTCCAATGCTGCTACATAGCCTCTGGAACTATTTCCAAACATAGCTCTCGAAGGTCCTCGGCTAACTCATTGGGTATTCCTCCCATCATTAGGGTATTTACGTGGCTCTTACGGCTCAATGCGCCTGCTACGACATTAGCCTTTCCGGGTGATAATGCAATCTCATATCATAATCCTTGATAAGTTCTAACCATCTCCTTTGTGCGAGATTCAATTCATACGTGTGAAGATGTACTTCAAACTCTTGTGATCCGTATATACTTCACAATGATTTCCAATGAGAAAATGTCTCCATGTCTTCAAGGCATGCACTGTGACTGCTAACTCCAAATCATGAGTGGCATAATTCAACTCATGGGGCTTAAGTTGTCGTGAAGCATACGGAACAACTCTTCCTTCCTGCATAAGCACTGCTCCAAGTCCTCGGCGTGAAGCGCCGTAATACACCTCATAGTCCTTAGTGCAGTCCGCAATATCAAAACTGGTGAGGTAACCAATCTTTTCTTCAACTCCTGAAAACTTGCCTCACAGTCCTCGGTCCATATGAATTTGTTTTCCTTCTTCAACAATTCAGTCATAGGCTTTGCAATCCTTGAGAAATTCTCAATGAATCTTCGGTAGTATCCTGCGAGTCCAAGAAAACTCCGAATCTCCCCAACTGTCGTTGGTGCTTCCCATTTGGTTACGGTCTCAACTTTTGTGGGGTCAACTGCTATCCCTTCTCCGGATATAACATGTCCGAGAAATCCAACTTCCTTTAGCCAAAACTCACACTTGCTGAATTTGGCATACAACTGATGTTCCCTTAGTTTCTCCAAAACCAATCGCAAATGTTCCTTGTGTTCCTCTTCATTCCTTGAGAAAATCAAAATGTCATCAATGAACACCACGACGAACTTATCCAAAAACTCCATAAACACTTTGTTCATCAGGTTCATGAAAAAGGCTGGTGCGTTAGTCAGCCCAAACGACATAACGGTATACTCGTACAGTCCATATCTCGTGGTAAATGCTGTCTTGGGTATGTCCTGCTCACGAATCTTCAACTGATGGTACCCTGATCGCAAGTCGATCTTGGAAAACACCTTAGCTCCTTGCAAACGATCAAACAGATCATTTATCATAGGTAGTGGGTACTTGTTCTTGATTGTTACTTCATTCAATCCACGATAATCAACAACCATTCTTAACGATCCATCCTTCTTCTCCACTAACAAAACGGGTGATCCCCAAGGTGAAGAACTTGGGCGAATAAAACCTTTATCCAATAGTTCCTTAATCTGCTTCTTGATTTCTGCCAAATCCTGTGCGGGCATCACTGACGGTCGCCCGATATCGGGCCTGTTCCTGGCAACAGTTCGATCAAAAACTCAATGTCTCTATCCGGTGGCATTCCTGGCAACTCCTCCGGAAATACATCAGGATAATCCTTCACCACTGGTACTTCTTCCTGTACCACTCCTGATAAGCAATTTACTTGCGCTCTCCTCGGCTCGTGCCGTGATACATACTTGATCCTTCTTCCTTCTGGTGTGGTGAGCAAAATTGACTTTGTGGTGCAATCTATGTTTCCTCCATACCTTGATAACCAATCCATACCTAATATCACATCCAATCCTTGGGATTCCAGAACTATTAGGTCTGAGGGGAAAACATAGTGTCCAATCCTTAATGGCGATCGATCACACCATTTACTAGCCATGTATTCTGCTCGGGTGAGGTTACTAGCATGGATGACCTAAGGGCTTGGGTGGTAACTTGTACTTATCCACAAATCCCTTGATATGTATGAATGCGATGCACCATGTCGAAAAGAACAACTGCGATAAATGACTTAACCAAAAACTTACCGACATTGCATCGGGCTGATCTTCAACTTCCTCCACATCAATGTGGTTCACCTATCCCCGTTGAAAGGGTTGGGCTTCTTTCGAGCTTCCATTGCCATTTCCATTCGGCCTTACGGGCGATTATTGGCATAATGCCCGATCTTGCGGCACTTAAAGCAAGTAATATGACTCAGGTCTACTTTGGATGGTGTTGACGGGTTGGTGCGGTTCGTCCGTTGCTTCCTCCATTCCGTTCCCATTCTTGGTGCCATTATGGTTGTGCGAATTACTTCCTCCATGGGTATGCTGAAACTGAATTCTGATTTAGGGGTATAACGAGGCTTCTGCTGGGCTCGAGTTATACTTCCCTGTCCCTACTTCCGCTTGCAGTTCTCAATTTGCTGCTGCTTTCCTTCAATCATGAGGGCTCGGTCTACCAACTCCTGGTAGTTGTTGAAACTGCTACAATCAACGGCATCTGAACTCATCATTCAGTCCTTCTAGAAACTTCTCTGTTTAGCTGCGTCAGAGTAACGTCATCCGGGGCATAACGTGCTAATTTGCTAAAGTCATCCACGATCGCCAATAGTCCTTCCTCCTTGGCGTAAGTTGCGAAACTCACGCTTCTTCATGGCCATGGCTCTGCTAAAATATGGGCGGTCTGAAAAGCTTGCTGAAATTGATCCCATGTGGCGGTGTCACGGGTAAGTGGCTGTGAAATTCTCCCACCATGCTCTGCGGGTCCTTCAAGATGATGTGCTGCAAACTTCACTCTTTCACCATCTGTGCATCCTGCAGTGGTCAACTCCCTTCCTATCTTGCGGAGCCAGTCATCTGCTACAATCGGCTCGGTGCTACTGGAATACACCGGCGGGTTCAGTCTAAGGAAACGAGTCAGATGATCCGCAGGTGGTGGTGCTGGTGGGTTGTTGTTGTTGTTGTTGTGGTTCTGCACCAATGTTTGAATCAGGGTATTCTGCTGCTGGATCAATTGGGTGATCTCTGGCGGGAAAACGAATCCGGGGTCGCGTCTCGGAGGCATCTGATGGGTTTAGAAAAGACGAGAATTTAGAATAGAATGAGGTCTAAGGGGAATCACTACCCAAATGCACATGAGCAAATGCACACAAAATCACTTCATTCAAACAAACAAGGGCTTACAACGATCTAACTATCGCAAAAGGTGCGTGTACTATAATGTTTACATGGAGGGAATACTACTAATATGTGGGGGACTTCTACTAATTTGAACCGTGGAAGACTCCATGATGTCTGCTCGACTTCGTCTTCAAAGTCGGGTTCACTTGGATCCGAATCGGTGTCGTCGATGTTGATGTAGTCGCTTGGGTATTCGACATACTGGTCTTCATTCCTGAGCGCCAACTTCT
The DNA here is from genome assembly GCA_021605205.1 of Aegilops longissima. Classification (NCBI taxonomy): domain Eukaryota; kingdom Viridiplantae; phylum Streptophyta; class Magnoliopsida; order Poales; family Poaceae; genus Aegilops; species Aegilops longissima. The sequence goes on from CM038682.1 coordinate 546,926,546, forward strand.
TCTTGAGTTCTTCGATCTCGTACTTAAGATCGTTATTGTGTCTTGCCAGAGCTACGATCTCGTCCATGTAGTCCTTGTGTGTAGTCTTTAGTTCTCCTTCCAGTTCGATGATCCTTCCCTTTGTTTTCTGTAACTCCAACATGTCATTGCACATTTGGTTCTCCTGGCGTCGAATGTGCTGGTTTAACTCCTGGATGAATGCTGCAATGGATCTATCCTTCTTGGTGCTGACAACGTCCCAGTTGTCATCTCGGCGTCCGCAAATCTGGTAGATGGTGTCCTTAAGGTCTTCTTGATAAACTTCTCCAATCGTCCCATGGTGATGTGAGCTGCCATGCTCTTTCCTGGACTCCAAGTTGGTGCAATGAAAACACTATCTATAGGCTTGGTGATTGGGGCGAATGTCCTTCTGGGCGTGGCGTGAATCTTCCGGCGCTCCTCTTGAGCAGAGTGGCGTTGAAAGTCCGAAGCTTGGTAGTCCAATGTTCGGTACTTAGTAACTTCCTTCAAGTGAAATCCAAAAGGTGTGCCTTCATCCGGTTGGGTGTACTTGATCTTCGCGTCAAATCATCCTAAAGAGAGTAGAAAAGATGAGGAGTTAGAAAATGGGAAGAGAGTAGTGATCTATGGCTTTAACTTAGTGGTCGTGTCCTACGATCGCGTGTGCTCGATACCATTCTCTCAGAGCGACCAGACCGAATGGATCAAGTCTCGTGCTCGAGTGTCATCCCTGGATCGATGAATCTGACACCACACAAGATGCTTGAAGGATTTATAGTAGAGTAGCAATCACACACTTATTACATCGTTGTCCACAAGGGAACTTAATACAATAGTATGGCTTAAGGCCATCTAATAATAACAGCGGAAGGCTTGGAAGATAAGCGAGTCCATCAACTCCAGCGGCATCACTGAGTATAGAACCACGACCTAACACCTTACTCGTCGTCTGAAAAGTCTGCAACGTGAAAGTTGCAGCCCGAAACGGGTCAGCACATGGAATATGCTGGCAATGTAACACATAAGAGCAATGAAGGAATAAACCTATACTACATGCATATTTGGCTGGTGGTAAGGCTCTACGGTTACATTTGCATAAAGCTGATTTTTCCCTACACCAAAGGAATAATTTTATTTAACTATCATGGTGGTTGTTAAACATTGAGAATGGTTGACAGCATCCTCAATCCCAATTAAAAAGTACTCATCAAAACCCAATAACTTTTATTAGAAGTAACATGTTGAGATTCACATGATATTCAATTACCAGATACTCAAATTGTCCATAACCGGGGACACGGCTAATCATGATTAGTTTATACACTCTGCAGAGGTTTGCGCACTTTTCCCCACAAGACTCGATCGCCTCCGCTTGGTTCTCGCACTACATGGTGTTTGAGAAACGGATGACCGAGACATAGTCTTTCAGAAGCGCTAGCACCTTACATGTGGGTAGACCGTACCAACCTACATCCCCTACATCAGCTAGCCTACCCGTAAGAGTTCGCACAACTTAGTCAACTACGCCAGAGCCCATAATTGGCTTGTGGCTGCACACGGAAGTTTCCAGTTTGAATAATCTTATGATCCCTTAGAGCCTGGGTGGCGGTCCGAAGAAATACAGGCAAGTCCTGATGGAAACCAGGTGCCTCAATCCACCCAGATGTGTGTTTAGGTTGCCACCTTAGATAAACCATTAATTAACAATCTCACATCTGTCATGGATATTCACTCACCCAATCCACGTCTACTAGCATAGCATGGCATAAGCAAGCGAGAAGTAACTCCCAAGGTTTCATAAATAAAACAGTAATAGGTACTACCTCAATCTACTTCCCATCCCACAATTTAATTAGATCCTAAACATGCAAGTGTTTGAGGGTTTGATCTAATGCAATAAAACTGGGTAGTAGAAAAGGTATGATCAAGTGTTACTTGCCTTGCGATGATCCATGAGACCTAGAGATTCAAGTAACAAGCGGCGACCGGTGATCTAACGCAGACAAACAACAAGCATACAATAAGTACTCATCTAATGCACGGGGAAATCTCGAATAAAAGATCTAACCAGATAGTTCAACTTAAGAACCCTGGTTGCAAAAGAATCGAATCAAATAAAGCATCGAAAGTCGAAACTCGAGAGAGAACGACTCGGTTTAGCAATCTGAAACTAGGTTAAAATTTTACAGTAGCAAAACTCTGTGTAAGTAGGTTAGTCGGAACGGCGGTTTCGTAACGAAACTCCAGGCGCTTGAATCACCTGATTCCGATAAACGAGCAAGAAATAAAACAGATTTGAAAATCGGATCGGAAATCGAATCTGAAAAATAATGGGTTAAATCCGATTAAAAGAAAACAACGAACGGATTAAATAACGGACGTTCGTTAACAGAACTAATCCAACGAACACATTATTGAAACGAACGGTTCGGTGAACGTTCGTTAATTAAGAAAACCGAAAAAAATAAAACCAATCTAGGGTTTTGAAAAAAAAACCGAACATCACGAAAAAAAAACCGGATCGGGAAAACCGGATCGGGCGGCGGCTACCTCCGGTGATCTTCGCCGTGGGGCTCCGGGCGGCGGGGTTCGCGGGTCGGGAGGCGGCGGAGGGGCAGGGGTTCGGCGTCGGCGAGGGAACGGCGGCGCGGCGTCCTCGGCGGGCGGGGGCTCGGTCGGGCTCGGGTTAGGGGCAAGGGAGGTGAGAGAGGGGCGGTGATATTTATGGAAGGGGGTGGCGGCTGGCTTGGGGAGGGGCAAGGGGCGGCGGGGTGGAGGCGGACTCGGGCGGCGGGTGGCGTCTGCGGCGGGCGCCTTCGAGTGGCGTCTTGTGAGGAGAGGGAGGTGGGCGGGGCTGGCTGGCTGGGCCGGCTGGGCCTTGGCCCAGGGGGGGCGCGCAATTTTTTTTTTTAAAAAAACTAAACCAAACGAAATAAAAAAAATACCAAACGAACTCCGATTTTAGTAAAAATAATTTTCTCCGACTCCTAAAAATGAGTCGAACAAATGCATATTTTTTTTAAATGCTCATTTTTGCCTAAGCAAAATAAATCTTCCAAAACCAAATTTGATTTATTTATAAAATCTTCATTTTTCCTAAATGTTGGGAAAGTCATATTATTCCCTCTCTTAATTTTTTTATAGGAAAACTTTATGAAGATAATTAAATAAATCCAATAATCCTATTTTCAAAATTTGAGAAATCCCAAATATGAAAATAATGAAACTTCCAACTCTCTCCGAGGGTCCTTGAGTTGCGTGAAATTTCTAGGATTGGAAAAATGCGAGAAAATATGATATGCATGATGACCTAATGTATAACATTCCAAATTGAAAATTTGGGATGTTACAGTTATTGACCGGAGAGGTGTCTCGGTCATGTCTACATAGTTCTCGAACCCGTATTGTCCGCACGCTTAACGTTCGATGACGATATTGTATTATATGAGTTATGTGTTTTGGCGACCGAATGTTGTTCGATGTCCCTGATGAGATCACGGACATGACGAGGATTCTCGAAATGGTCGAGAGTTAAAGATTCATATATAGGACGATAGTATTCGGACACCGGAAGTGTTCCAGCGGTACCGGGTACATATCGGGTCACCGGAAGGGGTTCCGGGCACCCCCGGCAAAAGATATGGCCCAAGAGGGGAAATGCACCAGCCACCAGCGGCTGGTGCGCCCCCCATATGGGTCGAACCAGAGGATAAGGAAAGAGGGGAAGGGAGAAGGAAAGGGGATTCGGCCTCCCCCTTCCTTCCCACCTCCCTCCTCTTTCCTTCCCCTTCCGGTAAATAAGGAAGGGGGCGGCCAACCTAGGAGGAACCCAAGTAGGATTTGGTCCTACTTGGGGCACCTCCAGGCCTCTCCCCTCTCCCTCCCACCTATATATATGTCGGGGGCGCCTCTAGCACACACCAGACAATTGCTTAGCCATGTGCGGCGTCCCCCTCCACCGTTTACACCCTCGGTCATATTTTCGTAGTGCTTAGGCGAAGCCCTGCGAGGATCACTTCATCATCACCATCACCATGCCGTCGTGCTGAAGGAACTCATCTACTACCTCGACGTCTTGCTGGATAAAGAAAGCGAGGGACGTCGCTGAGTTGAACGTGTGCAGAACGCGAAGGTGTCATGCGTTCAGTACTTGATCGATTGAAGCGCGAAGAAGTTCGACTACATCAACCGCGTTGAGAAACGCTTCCGCTTATGGTCTACGAGGGTACGTAGACACAATCTCCCCCTCGTTGCTCTGCATCTCCATGGAAAGATCATTGCGTGTGCGTAGAATTTTTTTTGTTTTCCATGCAACGATTCCCAAAACCGCCGTCATTGGGCGGCATCAAGCGTGTCGGCGAGCGATGCCCCGTCCGCTATCCCGCCCGTGACTGTGTTACAGGACCCTCTTGTCGGTGCCCTCGGTCCCATGGGCGTCGGTGAGGCTGAAACGCCCTCGATGCGGCTATATCTCCCACGTGTCGAAGCACGACTTAGAGGCATAACCGCATTGAAAGCAATGTCGCAAGTGAGGTAATCTTCACACAACCCATGTAATACATAAGGGAAAGAGATACATAGTTGGCTTACAATCGCCACTTCACACAATACATGAGTAAAGCATTACATCATACAGATACAATCAAGGTCCGACTACGGAACCAAAATAAAAGAAGACTACCCCAAATGCTACACAGATCCCGATCGTCCCAACTGGCTCCACTCTTGATCAAGCTCAAACGAAACAACACAATGAACAAGATCTTCATCGAGCTCCTCCTTGAGCTCTAAAAGGCCACCTGCACGGTTTCATCGGCACCTGCAAACTGGTTTTGGAAGTATCTGTGAGTCACGGGGACTCAGCAATCTCACACCCGCGAGATCAAGACTATTTAAGCTTATGGGTAGGAGAAGGTAGTGAGGTGGAGCTGCAGCAAGCGAATAGCATATCTGGTGTCTAACATACGCAAATGAGAGCGAGAAGAGAAGGCAAAAGCACGGTCGAACAACTATGATCAAGAAGTGATCCTAGAACAACCTACGTCAAACATACCTCCAACACCGTGTTCACTTCCCGGACTCCGCCGAGAAGAGACCATCACGGTTACACATGCGGTTGGTGTATTTTAATTAAGGTCAACTTCGGTTTTCTACAACGGACATTAACAAATTCCCATCTGCCTCATAACTGCGGGCACGGCTTTGAAAGATAATACCTGCAGGGTGTCCCAACTTAGCCCATTATAAGCTCTCACGGTCAACGAAGGATATTCCTTCTACGGGAAGACCCGATCGATCTCGAATCCCGGACTACAAGACATTTCGACAGCAATAAAACAAGACCATCAAAGCCGCCCGGATGTGCCGACAAATCCCGATAGGAGCTGCACATATCTCATTCTCAGGGCACACCGGATGAACACTACGTACGGCAACCGACGATACCCCAAGTTGCCTCGGGGCGGCACCGCAAGTGGCTCTAATTTGGACCAGCACTCGGAGGAGCACTGGCCCGGGGGTTAAAATAATGATGACCCTTGAGTCTGCAGAACCCAAGGGAAAAAGGCTTAGGTGGCAATTGGTAAAACCAAGGTTGGGCCTTCTTTGGAGGAGTCTTATTCAAAGCGAACTGTCAAGGGGTCCCATAAATCACCCAACGCGTTAGGGACGCAAAATCCGGGAACATAATACCGATATGACGGAAACTAGGCGGCAAGAGTGGAACAAAACACCGTGCATAAGGCCGAGCCTTCCACCCTTTACCAAGTATATAGATGCATTAATTAAAGAAGATATATTGTGATATCCCAACAAGTAAACATGTTCCAACAAGGAACAACATCTCCATGTTCCAACAATGAACAAACTTCATCTTCACCGCAACTAACAACGCTATAAGAGGGCTGAGCAAAGCGGTAACATAGCCAAACAACGGTTTGCTAGGAAAGGATGGTTAGAGGCTTGACATGGCAACATGGGAGGCATGATATAGCAAGTGGTAGGCATCGTAGCATAGGCATAGCAAAAGAGCGAGCATCTAGCAAGCAAAGATAGAAGTGATTTCGAGGGTATGGTCATCTTGCCTGAAATCCGCAAGGAAGAAGAACGAGTCCATGAAGAAGACAAACGGACGAGAGCGAACGAATCCTCACAACTTCGAACGAAACGAAGCTAACGAGAGAAGCAACCCGGAAAGAAACAAACAACATGGTAAACACACAAGCATAAACATGGCATGATGCACAAACAAGTATGATGCATGTCCGGTTTAATGAGGCATGGCATGACAATATGCACAAACAACACTACAAGTTAAGTGCAGCTCAATATGCAACGAGTTGCATATTGACGAAACACCACATCAATTATTTAGTTCTCTCTCGGTTATGTACCCAACAATATTAAATGTTGGTTAACATGGCAAGTGGTGAAGCATAATTAAACTACCTATTTAGGCAGGTTTAAATGAGGCCGGAAACAACAAACGATAATTCCGGAAAATCCTCATGTCATTTAGTAATTTAATGCGAACACAATTTTTAAGCATTTAAATGTTGTTATCATGATGCGGATGACATATGCAAGTTTTATGCAATTTTTATTAAAAGTTGACATGAGCATGTTATGAAGCATTTGGTCACCATGGCGGAACGAAAGGGGTGCCACGGCAACGACAACGAAAATGGTGCCACGGCAACATTCCGATGATCCGACAACTCGATTGAGATGCCGGTGCAAAGGAAAGTGTGGATGTGCCGAACATGCAAAAGATGGTGGAGTGATCCCGGATACCGGGTTCCCACGTGGCGGTGGCAAACGATGAGGAACGTGCATGGAGCAAACTGGCACGAAGCAAACATACGTTTCATCTCAGACAACACACATTCGGTCCACGGTTGATCGTCTCGGGGTTATACCTTCGAAGCGTGCATTTTCGGGGCGGTTCAAAATCGTCGAGGGAAGTAGTCGTTCACGGTTCGTAGGGGAAGTAGTCATTCTCGGGACGGTACTAGTGGAAGTAGTGATACACGGCGTCGGTAGTCGTACACGTTTGGAGAGGAACTTGTCGCATCCAAGTCCTTCGGGATTCCTTGTTGTACTTGCATTTCAATGCGGTACTTGGCGATTCCAGGATGTAGAGGTACACTTGTCGTAGACGACCAGTGCATCCGTAGAGGTACTTGGCACCCGGTGCGGTACTTGGCGATTCAAAAGAAATGCTCCTGTTCAAGGAGGTCTCGGTCTTGGCGGTCTCATGGATGACAGAGGCATGGTTCAGGGTCGACGGGAGCAAGAGGTGCAAGGAGGCCTCGATGTGCAGGGGTCGCTGGGCCTTGGCGCGATGCAGGGGCGACGGTCGCGGGACTTGGCGCATGGAGGAGGTTGGTTCCGAGCGAGACTGGTCTGTCCTGGCGGGCTGCTCGCTGGCGAGGTTTAGGTGAGGTCGCCGACCGGTGGAGGTGCAACAGAGGATGTCTCGGGGCCCTCGAGCGGAGGCGGGGCTTCTCCTGCTGGCTTCTGGCGACGAGCAGCGCAGGAACGAGGACGAGGCAGGAGGTCGCGCGAAGTGTAGTCGACAGCAGCACGCCATGGGAGGCGGAGCTCGCGGCAGGAGGTGAAGAAGACGGTGCGACGGCGGGGCGAGGAACGAAGGGGCCACGGGGCGGCTGCGCGCCTGTCGGAGCGAAGCGATGCGTGCGGGCGCACGTGGAGAGGCTCGGGGTTGAGCTATTGGCGCTCGACGAAGACTGCGCGGAGGACGACGGATGCGGGCGCAGGTGCTCGAGGAGCTCCTCTCCTCGAGCGCTCAGGCGACGGGGGACTTGGCGAGGAGGAGGCGCACAGGCGCAGGCGACGGAGGGCCGCCGGAGTTGGCCAGGCATGGCGGCGCGGCTGGACGACGGGGTCGGACGAGGAAGGGAGGTCGAGCAGGGCGAGACAGAGCACTGCGGGGCTTGCGCTCGAAGGAGCAAGGGGAGGGGATCGAGTGAGGGAGATGGCGGCGCGAGGGAGGAGATCAGGAGAGATGGGGATCGAGCGCAGGGAGGCTAGGGTTAACAGGAGGGGCGCCGACTGGGCCTAGGCCTGGGTGGTGGGTTGCGGGAGGCCGCGGTGGCCTGGGCCGACTGCTGGGAGAAGACCGAGCTGTGGCTGCTGGGCTCTCTTCTCTCTCACTCTAAAGAAAGAAAAAAAACAGAGAAAAGAAAGAAAAGAAAGAGAGGTTAGGGGTGGAGCTTGAGCAGGAGGGTATTTTTCTCGGACTCATAAAAATGAGCTTGTTCCAAGAAAACTGAAAAGGCCATGATTGAAAGATTTAAATTCAAACTCATTTGAATTTAATTCAAATGGGTTTGAACTAGGACTTGACAAAAGGAAGGTCCAAAAATGTTGATATTTTTGGTGGGGCTCCGGAAAATGATGAAAGAAATTATGGGCAAGGTTGGGGACCAAGAATTGAGATAACAACGGCATGGGATATTTGGCAAGTGGGTTATGGTTAATTCGAAATAAATGGAATAATTTTATTATAGCTCCCTAATAATAGTAGGAGACTTTGAATATGTTTTAAAGAGAAATCACCATGTGAATATCCCTCGATTTAAATGGATCGAAAAATCCATACAATTTATTTAATTGAGTTTCTAAAATTAATGATATGATGGCATGATGAGATGATGCAATGCAAGAGATGACATGATGAATGCACAAACAAAACAAATCACATGACAAAACTCGGAATAGCTGGAAGTCTTCTGGAGCGTTGGCCTCGGGGCGTTACAACACTCCACCACTACGAGAGGATCTCGTCCCGAGATCTAGGATGGCACCGGATAGAAAACGGAAGACGAAAGAGGTAAAACTAAGTTGCTTCTTTGACAAATGAGTGAAACCAATGAACCTCGAGAGGTTGAAAACTTGAAAGAATAACACAATAGAGTTGAATGAAATTGAGAGCATTCCAGTAGAAAATAGAAACAAGGAACACCATGTGAACCTTGGGGGTTGCAAAGCTATGAATGACGAGTACAATGGACAAGAAGGAATTGGAACCACTCTGGTTGAAACGAGATAAGAATGAATAAGAATGATATAATTTTGGCAGCACTCCGACTGAAAATGGAAGGAATTAGAATCATGGACTTGGCAAAATGAAAGCACCTGGATGAGACTTCGGTTAAAAGAGGAACGATAGACACAACACACCAGTTAAATCGATAAGCAAGGAAAAGGACATGGTCTTGACAAAACAAGATGATGGGTCGAAGAGAGCAACATCACAATGCCTCCGGAAGAAAAATTGAAGATAGATCATTGGAATAAAGGAATGGAGAAGAAAATGACAACTTCTACCACAAATGAGTTTGGAAAGCACCCTTAAAAAGAAGGAGAGAACGGAGTTGTTGTAAAACCAACAACGAAAAGAATAACCTTGTAGTGGACTTATGGAAACATCTCAACATTATGAGGTGGGCTTCTGCCACCAACGGAAACAAACGATTGGATTGATATCAACAAGGAGACGAGAAACTTATATCACCGAGAGGACAAATGAAGAACTTGGGTCATTTATAAGCACCGTAAATGGCAACAATCCTTAGGGAAAGCTTTAGGTGAAATATAACCCAAGATAACTCCAATGAAGAGATTGATGGATTTAAATATCTCATTCTTGATGACAAGTGCATCATGAAACATGAATGAAACTGTCAAAATGACATAACACCACCTCAAAAGATAAGATAGAGAGAATTGCACTTTGGAATGCAAGATGAAGAATACTTGAGCTCCTCAAAACAAAACATGTATTGAGCACCATGTTTATTTTTGAGTATAGCTTGGCGGGTCATAACTTCGAGAGAAATCTTGAAGAACAATTGAAGAATGAAAAGAATCCTTGATGAACCACCATGTAGAGCCTCCATGAAGAACTCCGGTAATGAAAGGATGATAGAAAGAAAGAGAGGTTGACAACACAAGGTGAAGCCTTGCAGTGACAAGATGAAGCTTTGAAATGATATAACCGAGAAAACTTGGAACTCCGAAAAGAAAGATGAACAAATGAAATCAAGAATTTTGACGATCCTCCGGAATAAGGAATTGAATTTACCCGATGAAACAAGAATAAGAATTACATTATGCTGATCCTTCACCAATTAAATTGATGGCAAGCAATGGATTTGGCATACTACTTATTCTCATTGAAAAATGATTACAGATAGAGATATAGGAAAACTTGAGAAGGTATTGATGGAACCACCGGTGGGATTTGGAAACAACAAATGAATTGATATGATAATGAAGGAAGTGAAATCTTGAACGAACCACCGTAAGAATTGAGAATGAACGTAGCAAAGGCACAATTCACCAGGAAGAATTGGAAAACGAATGAAGATATTTGAGGGGATTTAGATACAAGTGAACGAAGAGATCATGAACTGATTAGTGAATACTTGAACGATGCACCGGTAAGATTTGGAAATGAGAGCTGAAAGCTGGAATGAATAATTCTGAGATTATGGGCTCCGGAGAATCAAACTGAAAAGACTCCTGAAATGCTCCGGGTGGGTTAAAAGAATTCTCACAATCGAAAATAATTATGAGAGGATGGCATCAAGCTAGAACCATGAATCTTGAAGAGAATGGAGCAAGATTTAAGAGAAACCCTTCTTCAGTCTTCAAATGTTGAGAATGACGATGAGAAACACCACCATGAATTGTTGAGATACTCTGGGATGAAAATTAGAAAGGTTGAACCAACGATGAAAAGAATTTGAAAGATCTTGGAGAAAGACATATGACTGATGATAATTCATTCTTATGTCAAACTTCGAAAAGAATTTGGGAATAGCTCCGGGAAAATTAGAAGAGTCAGGTAAGATCCTGGGAAAAGACCTGTGGGTTAGGGCCCACTCAAAAGAACCACCGTTGAACGATTGCTTGAAAAGAGAGATTGCACTGGTTGAATTAAATGGCTTGAATGAGATAGCATCCTCAAAAGAACTTGAGTGAATTGAGAATGGAAACTTGAATCTTCTGAGATATCTTCATCACTCCCAACCAAATGAATAGCGAGAAGTGAATGATTAAGAGATACACCGGCATGAGAAAGCATTGTGAAAAGAGGAAGAGGGATAAGATCAACACTGAAATCTTGAACTAAATCCACCGGAGAAGAAAATTAGAATGGAACAATGATAAGGTTGAAGCTTCCTTAGCGTCTTCATGAGAAATCACCGGATAAAACATTTAAAGGAAAAGAATGAAGAAACTTCCCTCAATAAAATGGATACTTCATTAAGAAATCTGAGTCCTTGAAGAAAAAGGGGTGGGAGGGTGGGAAAACAAAGGCAACTTGGGTCGGATGAAATGAACACCGTTGAGAAAAAGCTTAGAATTGATCTTGCGAATGTTGGAATGACCGGATCCACTTGAAGAGAAGCACGCCGGTTGGGAAAAGAATTAACATGACGACCTCGATGATCAAGAAGGATTAGTATTCACATAGCAGTATGAGAACACCGTTTAGGGAAGGTATGGATTCAACATTTGACTTCGAAGTAACTCGAATACCACAAATAAAACAAAACAAAGGATTTGGCTTGCAGAATAAGCCGGAACAAATACATATGATAGAGATTTACCCAATCCATATCATGCATCTGTCGGAAAGATATTCTAGGAGCTACTTGAATTCCCACCTATAAACTCCCGAAACTTTCTGGTTATGCAATCAGGTGTTGGGGATACAGGGACACAAAATATATCACCCAAACTAACAATACCTAGATCCATTGTATCCATCCTTCAACACATAACCAAGAAACCTTCGAAATCGTTTACCTCAACCTTGAAAAGCATCCGTTATCTGAGTTATGGCAATACTCTCGAGCTCGCCCAAAGATGGGTTATCGAGGTTATCTCACCAACAACCGCATAAAAGAGATTTTTGATGTCGGCAAAGCTCGGTATTCGAATCTGCAACGATAAAATTGTGACGACAACACCTCGGAGCTCAACTCCCTGGGACACTGCCACAACCCCTAAATGTCAGGAGGCACCAAGAACAATGTTCTCGTCACAAAACCATCGGCACGATTCCAAGATACCCGCGTGATCCTAAAATTTTTTTTAGTGAAATTTGAGAAGAGAAAAGTCAAAACATCTACGTCAGGAGACCTCACCAGAGCGACGAAGGTACTGAGGAGTAAAAAGAATCCTACTCTCCGATATATATAATCCTAATACTCAAAACATTTTTGTTCTAGACTCAACAACGCCAAACAAACAATCAGCGAGGGGCTCCTAAGTCGGGATGGCTCGATTACCAACTTGAATGCCCTCGATGCGGCTATATCTCCCACGTGTCGAAGCACGACTTAGAGGCATAACCGCATTGAAAGCAATGTCGCAAGTGAGGTAATCTTCACACAACCCATGTAATACATAAGGAAAGAGATACATAGTTGGCTTACAATCGCCACTTCACACAATACATGAGTAAAGCATTACATCATACAGATACAATCAAGGTCCGACTACGGAACCAAAATAAAAGAAGACTACCCCAAATGCTACACAGATCCCCGATCGTCCCAACTGGGCTCCACTACTGATCAACTGAAACGGAACAACACAATGAACAAGATCTTCATCGAGCTCCTCCTTGAGCTCGGGTGCGTCACCTGCACGGTTTCATCGGCACCTGCAAACTGGTTTTGGAAGTATCTGTGAGTCACGTGGACTCAGCAATCTCACACCCGCGAGATCAAGACTATTTAAGCTTATGAGTAGGAGAAGGTAGTGAGGTGGAGCTGCAGCAAGCGACTAGCATATCTGGTGTCTAACATACGCAAATGAGAGCGAGAAGAGAAGGCAAAAGCACGGTCGAACAACTATGATCAAGAAGTGATCCTAGAACAACCTACGTCAAACATACCTCCAACACCGTGTTCACTTCCCGGACTCCGCCGAGAAGAGACCATCATGGTTACACATGCGGTTGGTGTATTTTAATTAAGGTCAACTTCGGGTTTTCTACAACCGGACATTAACAAATTCCCATCTGCCTCATAACTGCGGGCACGGCTTTCGAAAGATAATACCCTGCAGGGGTGTCCCAACTTAGCCCATTATAAGCTCTCACGGTCAACGAAGGATATTCCTTCACCGAAGACCCGATCGTCTCGAATCCCGGACTACAAGACATTTCGACAGCAATAAAACAAGACCAGCAAAGCCGCCCGGATGTGCCGACAAATCCCGATAGGAGCTGCACATATCTCGTTCTCAGGGCACACCGGATGAACACTACGTACGGCAACCGACGATGCCCCAAGTTTCCTCGGGGCGGCACCGCAAGTGGCTCTAATTTGGACCAGCACTCGGAGGAGCACTGGCCCGGGGGTTAAAATAAAGATGACCCTTGAGTCTGCAGAACCCAAGGGGAAAAGGCTTAGGTGGCAAATGGTAAAACAAAGGTTGGGCCTTGCTGGAGGAGTCTTATTCAAAGCGAACTGTCAAGGGGGTCCCATAAATCACCCAACCGCGTTAGGGACGCAAAATCCGGGAACATAATACCGATATGACGGAAACTAGGGCGGCAAGAGTGAAACAAAACACCAGGCATAAGGCCGAGCCTTCCACCCTTTACCAAGTATATAGATGCATTAATTAAAGAAGATACATTGTGATATCCCAACAAGTAAACAGGTTCCAACAAGGAACAACATCTCCATGTTTCAACAAGGAACAAACTTCATCTTCACCTGCAACTAACAACGCTATAAGAGGGGCTGAGCAAAGCGGTAACATAGCCAAACAACGGTTTGCTAGGAAAGGATGGTTAGAGGCTTGACATGGCAACATGGGAGGCATGATATAGCAAGTGGTAGGCATCGTAGCATAGGCATAGCAAAAGAGCGAGCATCTAGCAAGCAAAGATAGAAGTGATTTCGAGGGTATGGTCATCTTGCCTGAAATCCCGCAAGGAAGAAGAAAGAGTCCATGAAGAAGACAAACGGACGTAGACGAACGAATCCTCACAACTCCGGAACGAAACCGAAGCTAACGAGAGAAGCAACCCGGAAAGAAACAAACAACATGGTAAACACACAAGCATAAACATGTCATGATGCACAAACAAGTATGATGCATGTCCGGTTTAATGAGGCATGGCATGACAATATGCACAAACAACACTACAAGTTAAGTGGAGCTCAATATGCAACGAGTTGCATATTGACGAAACACCACATCAATTATTTAGTTCTCTCTCGGTTATGTACCCAACAATATTAAATGTTGGTTAACATGGCAAGTGGTGAAGCATAATTAAACTACCTATTTAGGCAAGTTTAAATGAGGCCGGAAACAACAAACGATAATTCCGGAAAAGCCTCTTGTCATTTAGTAGTTTAATGCAAACACAATTTTTAAGCATTTAAATGTTGTTATCATGATGCGGATGACATATGCAAGTTTTATGCAAACTTTATTAAAAGTTGACATGAGCATGTTATGAAGCATTTGGTCACCATGGCGGAACGAAAGGGGTGCCACAGCAACGACAACGGAAATGGTGCCACGGCAACATTCCGATGATCCGACAACTCGATTGAGATGCCGGTGCAAAGGAAAGTGTGGATGTGCCGAACATGCAAAAGATGGTGGAGTGATCCCGGATACCGGGTTCCCACGTGGCGGTGGCAAACGAGGAGGAACGTGCATGGAGCAAACGGGCACGAAGCAAACATACGTTTCATCTCAGACAACACGCATTCGGTCCACGGTTGATCGTCTCGGGGTTATACCTTCGAAGCGTGCATTTTCGGGGCGGTTCAAAATCGTCGGGAGAAGTAGTCATTCACGGTTCGTAGGGGAAGTAGTCGTTCTCGGGATGGTAGTAGTGGAAGTAGTGGTACACGGCGTCGGTAGTCGTACACGGCGTCGGTAGTCGTACACGTTTGGAGAGGAACTTGTCGCATCCATGTCCTTCGGGATTCCTTGTTGTACTTGCGGTACTTGGCGATTCCAGGATGTAGAGGTACACTTGTCGTAGACGACCAGTGCATCCTTAGAGGTACTTGGCGCCCGGTGCGGTACTTGGCGATCCAAAAGAAATGTTCCTGTTCAAGGAGGTCTCGGTCTTGGCGATCTCATGGATGACAGAGGCATGGTTCAGGGTCGACGGGAGCAAGAGGTGCACGGAGGCCTCGATGTGCAGGGGTCGCTGGGCCTTGGCGTGATGTAGGGGCGATGGCCGCGGGACTTGGCGCATGGAGGAGGTTGGTTCCGAGCGAGACTGGTCTGTCCTGGCGGGCTGCTCGCTGGCGAGGTTTAGGTGAGGTCGCCGACCGGTGGAGGTGCAAAAGAGGATGTCTCGGGGCCCTCGAGAGGAGGCGGGGCTTCTCCTGCAGGCTTCTGGCGACGAGCGGCGCAGGAACGAGGACGAGGCAGGAGGTCGCGCGAAGTGGAGTCGACAGCAGCATGCCATGGGAGGCGGACCTCGCGGCAGGAGGTGAAGAAGACGGTGCGACGGCGGGGCGAGGAACGGAGGGGCCACGGGGCGGCTGCGCGCCTGTCGGAGCGAAGCGATGCGTGCGGGCGCGCGTGGAGAGGCTCGGGGTTGAGCTATTGGCGCTCGACGAAGACTGCGCGGAGGACGACGGATGCGGGCGCAGGTGCTCGAGGAGCCTCTCCTCGAGCGCCAGCGACGGGGACTTAGCGAGGAGGAGGCGACAAAGCAGCGACGGAGGGCCGCCGGAGTTGGTCAGGCATGGCGGCGCGGCTGGACGACGGGGTCGGACGAGGAAGGGAGGTCGAGCAGGGCGAGACAGAGCACTACGGGGCTCGCGCTCGAAGGAGCAAGGGGAAGGGATCGAGTGAGGGAGATGGCGGCGCGAGGAGGAGATCGGGAGAGATGGGGATCGAGCGCAGGAGGCTAGGGTTAATAGGAGGGCGCCTGGTGGGCCTAGGCCCGGGTGGTGGGTTGCAGGGAGGCCGCAGTGGCTCGGGCCGATCGCTGGGAGAAGACCCAGCTGTGGCTGCTGGGCTCTCTTCTCTCTCACTCTAAAGAAAGAAAAAAAATAGAGAAAAGAAAGAAAAGAAAGAGAGGTTAGGGGTGGAGCTTGAGCAGGAGGGTATTTTTCTCGGACTCATAAAAATGAGCTTGTTCCAAGAAAAATGAAAAGGCCATGATTGAAAGATTTAAATTCAAACTCATTTGAATTTAATTCAAATGGGTTTGAACTAGGACTTGATAAAAGGAAGGTCCAAAAATATTGATATTTTTGGTGGGGCTCCGGAAAATGATGAAAGAAATTATGGGCAAGGTTGGGGACCAAGAATTGAGATAACAACGGCATGGGATATTTTGCAAGTGGGTTATGGTTAATTCCAAATAAATGGAATAATTTTATTATAGCTCCCTAATAATAGTAGGAGACTTTGAATATGTTTTAAAGAGAAATCACCATGTGAATATCCCTCGATTTAAATGGATCGAAAAATCCATACAATTTATTTAATTGAGTTTCTAAAATTAATGATATGATGGCATGATGAGATGATGCAATGCAAGAGATGACATGATGAATGCACAAACAAAACAAATCACACGACAAAACTCGGAATAGCTGGAAGTCTTCTGGAGCGTCGGCCTCGGGGCGTTACAGAGGCCTAGTCCAGTCATGCCAGCCTGCGCCGCCTGGTGCCAAGGGGCCCACCTGGTTAGTGTGCTCCTTGCATCGTCCCGGCTCGCGCATGGGGCCTACTGCGCTGCATGGGGACAAGGCACATGGTGACAATTCACAAGATTTTGAAAATTAAGGGTTGCGGTTGCGATATTCGCCTCCGTAGTCTGATTAGACATATACAATTTTATGATTGAGAAGTCATTTAACATGTAACTAGAACTGAATAAATATATTAAACACATCAGACTTGCGCTTAAGAAGATAAAGCCATGTAAGGGACTATAAGTATCAATGAAACTGATATAATAGTTGTGACCCCTAACAGAGGTTTGGGCAGGACCCCATATATCATAAAAAACGATCTCGAGAAGATTGTTGTTGACAACTCGACTAGATGAAGAAAAAGAAAACTGATGGCTTTTGCCCGGTTGAATGGTATCACATACTACTTTTCTAATACAAAACACATTGGGAATTTCATGATGGTGAAGAACATGACGCATGCTCGAAGAAGCTGCATGACCAATGCGGGAATGCCACTGAGACAATGAGACACAAACACCACTGAAGACTTGAGACATGTGTGGCACATTAAGAGAGTAAAGACCATCATGATAGCGACCTATAACTAGTATGTCATGTGTGGCTTTGTTCTTAATAAAAAAATGGGTGAAATTCAGCAAAAATGTTATTGTCATAACTAAGTCTAGGAACAGATAAGAGGATACGGTGACAGACAGAACTCAAAGAACATTGGAAAGTTGAAGTTGATGAGATGTCAATGTGGGGATAGATGCTTGAAAAATATGGGAGATATGCATACCTGACCTGTTTGTCGTATGAACCTTGTCATGACCCTGGTAGGGATCGTATGCAGCAAGCTTGTTGAGCTCACTCGTTAGATGGTTTGTAGCACTAGTATTCATGTACCAGCTGGCATCAACATGGTAGGAAGGGGTGTGCCCTTGTGTTGCTACTGTAGATTGATGCTCTTTGTTGCGTCCATCAATGTCGATGCCTAGAAAATCACACTTGAAGGGTTTATGGCAACATGAGGCGAGGTGCATAGGGACGCCACAAAGCTGGTAGCTGGGACGATTGCCATGAGTACCACATAAACTACAAAAAAATACACTTCCGTGATGATACGTGTTTTTCACAGTAGGTCACATTTTTTGTCATGCATGAACATCCATGACAATTTTATGACAGAATCCACATAGTCATACCTGTGCTGTCGTAGAAGTGTTCCATGACGTTACCAAAATTATCATCACAGAAGTGTCCACTTCCATGATGATAAATCGCGCGTCACAGAAGTGCTTTCGTCAAGGGTGACCGACACATGGCATCCACTGTAACGGAACGTCGTTAAGCTATCGGGTTCGGTTTTGGATCCGATAACCCGTTAACAGCCCGGACCAATGGGGAATTTCCATGTGTAAAATTCTGATTGGCTGACGGAACACGTGTCAGCTCCGCGTTGGCACAGGTGTCACTCATCCAATGGGCGAGATGCGCCTATGATATGCTGACACGTGGACCGGCCCTTAAAGTTTAAATGGGCCAGCCCAACTAAAGGCCCACAAGATTTTGCGGTCCATAATGGGCTAGCCTAGCAAAAGGCTCACGAGATTTTTCGTATCATAATGGGCCAGCCCAGCTAAAGGCCCATGAGATTTTGTGGGCCATAATGGGCAGGCCCAGCTAAAGGCCCGCGAGATTTTGCGGACCATAATGGGCCGGCCCAGATAAAGGCCCAACATTCTCAGTTAAGGCCCGTACGGCTAGTGTCAAATCGGCCCATCACTGGCCTGTCCTAAACTTGTCATCATTGCGGCCCATGATCACTTATGGGCCGTTAACAGTCCTTAAGTATATGGGCCAAATTACGGCCCGGTGTATTTCCAGCCTGTTAAAGGTCCTGCTTCATTTGGGCCCATTTACAGGCCATTGAAACTTTCGGCCCATAAACGACCGTGAAGGATTTGGGTCATATTCGGCCATGTCTGACATTCGGCCTGTTAGCGGCCCACCATAGATTTGGGCCACTTTCGGCCTGTTGTGATTTTCGGCCTGTTAACGTCGGACGAAATCCATGGGCCATATGTGGCCCAACGTCACATCGGGCCCATTAACGGCCCATATAAAAATGATGATAATCTAGCCCGACCAAACTTCCGGCCTGTTAATGGCCAGTGTATTAGGTCGGCGCATTTACGGCCTGTCCGAATTTTGGCCTGTGAAAGATCTGCATCGTAAACGGGCCCAATCTCACTTTCGGTCTTTTAAAGGCCCATGTTTTTATGAGCTCGAGATATTTACACCTGTAAACGGCCTGTTTTTACTGAGGGCCCAAATTATGTTTAGGCCTCTTAAAGGCCCACTATGGGCATAGGCCTACCAGAAAAATATGAAATCTTATGTTGATTTAGGACCAGATATTTTTAGTGGGCTACATGCAAATTTCGGCCCATAATCGTTTTTAGCCCAATTGGAATGGGCCCGACGAATGTTGGCATGTTGGGCTCCTATGAAGCTTTCGGCCGAATACATTACTAAGATAAACCTACACTATACAAAAATAGCATCGTAATTATTGCAGCCTTTGGCAGCAACATAAATGTTGTATCACAACAAAAGGCATGTTGGCATAAAGTTTACGATCCTTGCAGATAAAAGCACCATCATATGTATAGAAGCACAGATCATTTGACCTGAGTGCTAATGTTTCAGGCTGTAGAATTCGATGGAGCAGCACGATCTTCACCTTTTTCCACCATTGCTCTTGAACAACGAGGCGAATGTCTGATAGTCTGGTTTCAAAACCATTCATATCTTGGCAACATTTATCAACCACTATTCTTGTCTCCAAAACGACGTCCATTAGGGATTGGGCTTGTGTCTGGAGCACAGATATATCACTCTATCTAGCAGGAAGATTTTGTTCAGGAGGCGATTTGGACGAGGTTACCTTGACAACCAACCCAGAATTACGCAGGAAGGTGCTTTTTGCACTGTTAGTGGAGAGATATTGATGCAGTGCAGCAAGAGGTGACATTGTGCCTGTGGTAGCCTCGTCACCTTCAGGTGGTTGTGGCTGTTCAATCATTTTTTCCATAGCTTCCTGAAAGTTTGAGTTACTAATGAGACAAAAACAAACAAAGTAGGTTACACGTTTATACATAACTTATTTTGGTGAACTACTGTAATACATTAGCATGTATTGTAGCGCCAACTACATAATAAAATCTCTTTCGGACATATGTCCATTTAGCATGCCTACTGTATTGTCTATTCACATTCGTTGACATCTAAGGATAAAGAGACATGGTTTCAAGTAGGATGAACATAGTATGACATCATTCATATCATGGGGAAACAGATATAAAACAAACAGGCTATTTTATCATTGTGTGCGCACGTGAACATAACAACTAGAATACAGATCAAGACCAAAAGAATATCCTTCATCTGTTTTAAACCATGTAAGGTGAAATGATACGTTAAGACAGCTGTGTATAAAAGTGAACATAGTAACTGACATTGGCTTAAAGCAAGTAGTTAAATGAACACATCACAGTACCAATCAGTTCAAAGGCAGGAGGAGTAAGGACTTACAACAGCGGCTTGAACTAGTGTGCTCATGCCCTTCATCTTGCTGGTGTGGCAATCCTTGAAAATTTGCACTGCATTCGGTTCAGGTTCTTTTTGGTCCGCACAGGCTTTCCTCTATATTTGGAACAATTCAATACAGATACGATAATATGGCACGGAAAAAAGAAGGAAGTAGCAGCTATTTACAAGAGCCTCGTAGTGTGCAATATAGCTACGAGATCCTGTTTTCTGTTGGAATTTCACTTTAGAACGGTTGGTCTTGTTCTTCGAACAGTTAGCCTAGAAGAAGATACACTTGTAAGGCACGTACATAAATACAAGTTCAATATGTGGTCTGATCAAATACATATAGCCTACCTGATACTTTGGATTAGACGAGTGTTTAATGAGGGTTGTCCAGTCTTCATCTGTAATATATTCCACTGGAGATGTTTGGGCGATTTCATTGTTAGCCTTGCCTTCAAAGTGAGATTTTCTAAGGTGGTACCGATCTTGTCCGCAGAAAGCGATCGAAAAACATGAGTGCATGCTTGTTTTGTTGCATCATCTCTTGGATCCAACTTGAACCTCATCTGTTGAAAAAAGAATGTGAGTCTTATTAGGAAAGTATGGGACAGAGCAAGACAATATTACTAATTGCGATGAATAACATTACTTACGGATAAATGGTCAAGGAAGGTGTTAAACTGGGTATTGTCTTTCTCATTCCTGTACTGGATCCACGTTCGGAGGATACGTGCATGACACCTAACGGAAACGGCTGCCTCTGATAATAACTTGGCTGACTCTGTAGCATCACGTGGCCTTTTTAAACCTGCCTCAAAATGGATCTCCATTCTTCCTCCTTTAGATTTTGTTAATCTGTCAAGCATTATCCCTGATGCCTGTTTCCGCTTGCGTCGTGGTGCTAGTTCAACAACGAATATGGAAAGTGTTAGTGTACATCAAACTGTGAGAGTACATATAAAGGAGCATGCAATTGCAACTTGACTAGGTCAGGTACCGTCTTGGTGTTGATGCTCATGAGGTTTATCTGATTTTGCCAAGTCCTGTTGTGTCAGCAGTGCTTCGGAAGTAATGTTAGGTGTGAAGGCAGCTTGGGAACTGGCCAGTTCCGGAGGAAACGAACGAGTAACTCGTTGAGATGCTGGTACAGTTGAAGTGGATGTTGCAGCTGGTGGAGCAGGTGATACTGTGTTTGTAGATTTAGCCGGTGGACTTGGACCTTCTACTGCACTAAAAGTACCAGGAGAATCCGGACGACC
This sequence comes from Aegilops longissima, assembly GCA_021605205.1. Lineage (NCBI taxonomy): Eukaryota > Viridiplantae > Streptophyta > Magnoliopsida > Poales > Poaceae > Aegilops > Aegilops longissima. The sequence continues at coordinate 546,948,123 of CM038682.1, forward strand.
AATCCTTTTCCGTTTCACCCGACGAGTAACACCACTCCCTACTATATTATTTTCCTTGCTCTTTTTTGACTTTGCCATGTCAAGCCGTACCCACAACACAAAAGAATAAAATCGCTCTCCAGAACTCATTGATGCATGATACAGACAAGCAATACTTTGATGTAAGACAACCGTATGAGGATGGAATATGTAAGGAAAACAGGATGGCATGACATATTCACAGCTACGATGTGTAAACTAAGCAGAAGGATTTTCAAGAAAATAGAAGTGATGCAAGCTAGACACCATATGAAAGATGCAACCAATATTACTCTGCCAAGTTAAAAGTGTCTTGTCATAAGTGGAAATTCGAAAAATTAGAAGCAGTACAACGTAGAAATCAATGCTAGATGCAACCACTATCAAACTGCCATGTTAAAAGTGTCCAATCATGAGTGACTGATGCGGGATACACAACAACAGTAATTTGATGTAAGAACATGGTATGATAGATAGATGCAGTGTATTCTAGACACAGAACGCCATGTCAAATGCACATGTATAACGTATGAACTCAGTAGGTGCAATTTAATCAAAATAGAAGAAATACAGGCTAGACAACATATGCAACATGAAACCAATTGTCACACAGTCAACTTAGAGCAAGCACCTGTGATGGAGTACGGGAGATGAACTCATCATGTAGACTTGGGACTTCAACTTCATTAGCAGTAGCAGTGGCAAATCTAGAGAGTCTCTATTTGCGTCGGTGCGGAGGACCACCAACATCCCCTAACTTACTCTTTTCCTTCCAATTTTCTGATATTTCCTTATGAAGTCAAAACCACAAGAAGATGAATAAAATTAGCTCTGCATAACTGGTTGATGCATGATACAGACGAACACTACTTTGAAGTAAGGCAAGCGTAGGATAGGAGGATGGAATATATACAAAAAAGACAGCGTTTCATATTCACACGTACGATAGGAGGATGGAATATGTATGAAAAAACAGTAAGCGGAAGGCATTTCAACAAAATTAGAAGAAATGAAAGCTAGGCACCATATGAACATGCAACCAATATCTCTCTATCAGGTAAAAAGTGTCTCGTCGTAAGTGCCATTTCTTGAAATTAGAAGCAGTACAAGCTAGAAGACAATGCAAGATGCAACATACATCACAGTCCCAAGTTAAATGTGTCTCATGGGTAAGTGATCGTTGCAGGTATAAGTTGTAAGCTACGCAGATGCAATTCAACATAATCAGAAGCAATACAAACTAGACATCATACGAAAAACGCAACCACATATAACAGTTCCAAGTTAGAGCAAGCACCTGCGATGGTGGAGTAGGGGAGATGTGCTCATCATGTACACATATGTTCTAGAAACAGGAACACATGTCATATTCACAGGCATTATGTGTAAAGTAAGCAGATGCAATTCAACAAAGTTAAAAGGAATACAAGCTAGACATCATACGCAACATGCAACCACATATAATAGTGCCAAGTTAGAGCAAGCACCTGTGATGGTGGAGTAGGGGAGATGTGCTCATCATCTACACAGCAACATTGACTGTCTCGCATTGCGTTGTCTTGCGAATCTTGTTGGGAGGATGGCGGAGTACAATCTATAGAGAACATGCATTTTAGTTGCTCGGAAGGACCACCATCATCCAATGCCTTGCCAATTTCCTTCAGGTTTATTGATTTTGCATTGTGAGGTCAAACCGACAAGAAAAAGGAATATAATTCACTCTTCAGAACTCATTCATGCATGATACTGACGAACACTACTCTGATGAAAGGCAAAGTAATGATACGAGGATGGAATATGTACGAAAAAATGGACGCCTTGACATATTCACACCTATGATGTGGTAACTAAGCAGAAGACACTTCAACAAATTAGAAGCACTGCAAACTAGACACCATATGAAAGGTGCAATCAATATCACTCTGCCTAGTTCAAACTGTCTCGTCATAGGTGGCGTTCATCAAACTAGAAGAAATACATGCTAGAAATCATATTCAAGACGCAAACCAATATCACACTGCCAACTTAAAGGTGTTCCATCATAAGTGACTGATGCAGGATACACAATAAGAGTAAATTCATGTAAGAACATGGTGTGCTAGACAGATATAGTATGTACCCAAAACAGGAAAGCGTGTCATATTCACACGTATCATGTGTAAGCTAAGCAGATGTAGTTTACACTAATTACGAGCAATACAAGCTAGACACGATATGCAACATGCAACCAGATATCACACTGCCAAGTTAGAGCAAGCACCTTGGATGGTGGAGTAGGGAGCGAGACTTGGACCTTGTAATGCACTATCAAGTACAAGGAGAATCGGTCACAGTGCTCCATTTACATTGCTGCAGAGGACCAGCATCATCGCCTTCCTTACTCTTTTCCTTCCTCTTTCTCGATTTTGCCTTGTCAAGTCAAACCCACAAGAAAAAGGAATAAAATTTGCTCTTCGAACTCATTGATGCATGATCTTGTGAACACTACTTTCATGTAAGGCAGCCGCATGATAGGAGGATGGAATATGTATGAAAAACAGGACGGCGTGACATATTAACATGTATGATGTATAAAGTGTAAACTAAGCACAAGGTGCTTGAACTTGTTAGAATCAATGCAAGCTAGAAACCATATGAAAGATGAAACCAATATCACTCTGAAATATTAAAAGGGTGCCCTAACAAATGTATTTGACCAAATTAGAAGCAATACATGGCAACAGGCTAGAAATAATATGCAATATGCAACGAATAAAGGTGACTCGTCGTAAGTGATTGATGCAGGATACAGAAGAGAGGTAGTTTCATGTAAGAACAAGGTTAACACATAGATGTAGTGTGTACCAAAAATAGGAAGGCATGTCATATTTACAGGTATAATGTGTAAATAAGCAGATGCAATTTACCCTAATTAGAAGCATTACAAGCTAGACATCGTATGCAACATGCAACCACATATCACACTGTGAAGTTAGAGCAAGCACCTGTGATGGTGGTGTGGGGGAATTGCGGTCATCAACTAGAGAGCTACGTTGACTATCTTCATTTAGCCTTGATGTTTCTTGAGAATCATGTGGGAAGGATGACACTGCACTCTTTAAACGAGTATGGCGTCTCACAGTAACCCACCTGGGTGACTGTCTCATCATAAGTGATTGATGAGGGATACAAAAGAGCATTAGTTTGATGTACGAACATGGTTAATAGACATATGTAGTATGTATCAAAAACAGGAAGGCATGTCATTATCAAAGGTATAATGTGTAAAGTAAGCAGATGAAATTTAACCAAATTGGAAGCAATACAAGCTAGACACCATATGCAACATGCAACCACATTTGACAGCGCGAAGTTAAAGCAAGCACCTGGGATGGTTGTGTGTGGCAATTGAGATCATCAACTGCAGAGCTACATTTATTGTCTCCAACTGCTGACACTGCATCCTTTAGAGCGTTGAAACGCTTAGTGCTTATCTTCGAATTACACTGGAGCGACTTCTGTCTTTTCTTTTCAGCATTCATCAACACTGCGTCAGAGTCTGAAATACCCATGCATAAAAAAACAATAGTGTGAGTATGGGTGAAGTGTGTGCACAATTAGTACAGTGTAAAGGTAGCAGATAGCAGGTCGGTGAGAAATAAATGAAGGGAGACATATGAAAGCTCTACAACATGCATGGCACACTAAATTACTACAGGATTCTATGAAAATAACATTCGACTGAAAACAAATAGGCCAATCCATTTTTTCTGCATCGTCCGATGTACAAAGAACAGGCAGATCGCCTTCATCTACCTCCAGCCAGTCAGTGTTGACGATCTTCCTCGAAACGGCAGCGACCACCGGCCCAGTCCCCTGCCTGCGCCCTCCCCTCGACCTCACCGCACCGCCCCCCGGAAATTCATTCAAGCCCCGCCGACCTCCAGATCGGGCGCAAGCAGCTCATGCACCCCACACCCCTATGGTAGACACCGATGCGCCGCTTCCCCAGCGAACAGGCGGACTAGGTGCTCCGCGCGCCTAAGCGGATGCTGCTTCTTTTAAGTGCGGTTCGACTGACCCTGAATTGAAATCCAGGTGGGCTATTGACCTCTAGCAAAGGTGAAATAGTAAAGGGGGGAAACCTTGTGCATTTAGTATCACGAAGAAGATGCAGTAAGAGTCGCTCAACTAGTTTCTTTCATGGGATGAATACGGTGTGAGCAGAGACATAAGGTTTGCACGAATAAGGGAAGTGGAGTACCTCTTTCTGCTGGCAGTGTTGTGTCCTCCTTCTATTTTTCCAACGATCTTCTTGTGGTTCGCTGGAAACGAGAAGTTGTGGAGGACGATGCTGCCTTGGAAGAAACCATGGACAAGTTGTTGAGTGTGGTGAGTTGGCCGTCTGTCGGCGGTGGGGAAGCATATCTGAGGCGGCGAACGACGGCGTAGCGGGAACATCTCCGGTGCGATGGACGGTTGCGACAGTGGAGCGGCAGCAGTGAGGCGTAGGACGGCATGGTCGGAGTAGTTCTGGTACGGCGCACGTCGGTGTTGGTGTCGTGGAGGCAGCTCTACATCAGCTTCAGCTGCTAAGTCCTTGAGGACGTTGCGGTTGCGGTTGCGTTGGACGACGACGTCGCGGTACCGGCTCCGGCGTGGGGGGACGTAGAGCGGCGGTGGATTGGGCGCTATGGGGTGGAGGACGGAGGAGGCTGGGGTTTCGCGGCTGGTGGAGAGGGCGTTTTGGCGCCCACAGAGTATGAATGGGGAAACGGAGGGAGGCGGGGAACTAAGGGGGAACAATGTTTCGGTTTGGGACGCGCTTGTTTGAAATTTGGGGAAAGTTACAAACTTTGCCCCCATCTAAAATTTCGGACATATTGCGGGTTGGGGGTAGGACAGTAATCTCAGGTGTCCCATATGTGGGCGGGATAGATTTTGGCCGAGCGCATGGGTGTTTAGGCACCCACGCGTATGAATGCTTCTCGGAGGCGCTTGAGACTGGCGTCTTGGTGAAGTTACAAACCTACCCCGGTTTAGACCTTTGGACATCGGGCTGATAGGCTACATGGGCCAGAGTCAGGACATCAATTTCCTACCACCAAACATTAGTCTCGCGTGGTTTCGGGTGACCACACGCCTATTTGGCGCTTCGTTCAATATTTGGGAGTAGAAGCATTATCGTTTTCGGTTCTCTTGAATTGAACATTCAAGATTTGTCAAACTTCACAAATCTTTACTCTTGAAAATCCTAAAGCTACGATTATTTTGGAATGGAGGTGGTACATTTGAATATACATTGTACACGAGTATATATTAAAAAATATGCAACTTACCTCAGTTCATGCATGGTTCCAGATATAATCTCCTTGGTTGCAAAAAAAAGTTAGACATGCGTATGAATATATATATAGCATGTTCAAACGCAAAACAAAGATTGATGCCCCCTTTTACATCTGATTTACAAATGCCATTATCTCGGGTTCAAATAGATGAATGCACTTCCTATGAATTCGAATCTTCGAAAGCCCCTTTAAGTTGAATTCGACATGTATTCTATTTCGTAGCTAGCAATTTGGAATGTATCCATGCAAGTGACAAATGTATAAAGTGCTTCACACTAACGACATGGAGTGCACTAATTAATGTTTATATATGAATGGCAAAAGCATCCATTGCCTGTATTTCAAACCGCTCTCACTCTATGGATCGATAATATGAAATAAACACATGCACATGCTAGAATTCAATAGAGTACGGGTGTCTGATAGATCAATTTTCGTCCATACGCAATTTGCAAAATTCATGATCTCATCCAAAAATAATAATGCCATTTATATTTTAATTTAATGCGTAGAACTGCCTTTTACACGTAGATGCACTATGCCTCCCCCGTTCTCACAAACGCGCTATATATCTCTCTATCTACCGCATAAGTGCACACACTTTATATGCATCGGCATTTCTCTTTCACACATGCTCACAATCTCTCGGGGTGTGGGTGTCGGGAGTATCTCTCTCTCTCTCTCTCTCTCTCTCTCTCTCTCTCTCTCTCTCTCTCGACTACTATGTACCACTCTTTTCACTAATCTCAGTTGGAAAACAGTATTTCTCTCACATGCATATATACCCACGCACTGTCTCTACTAGCCCTCTATATGCACATATATGTGCCTACGTGTCTCTCATACGCACATTATCTTTAGGCCTCTCTACACACATTGGCCCCCCCCCGCACACACCTCTCTCTTAGTAGTTAGCAGATATGATTCCATCATATCATTGGTGAGGATATCCACGACTGTTAGGCTGGATGGTAATCTGAGGCAAAGTTTTACCCTAGTTCGGACCCTTGCAGTTGAGGAAAAAGCCTACTCCTGGTACTGTATATTAGTGATAGGGGTGTGTACAAAGTACACGTGAATACCAGGCATTGTGCGTGTGTGTGTGTGTGTGTATACTATCGACGAACTAACCCCCAAGCTTCTATAACATACTGGCGGCCTAGGGTTACAAATCATATATAGTCGTCTTATCACCAGTGGGGATAGAGTCCTCCGCGACTCTGGTAGCTAGCTTCGTGTTGTACGCCGAGTCCTCCACATGGGTCTTTGTATAACGCGTCTCGATCCAACCTATGTGGCGCAGGATGGAATCGACCCATGAGTCCTCATGTTGACCCACCACAACTAGAAATAATGTGCCCACCACACCACACACGCAATCGGCCACTAAGAAAATAAGCATATACAATAGTACAATGTTATACATGAAAGTTAATTGCATGGTGCATCCAAAAAATATTTGTTCTGCATTGTGAATGTTTATATATTCTCCTAAAATATTAGTCATGGGAAAGAGAAACGAAGGGCATATATATCCTTGTCTCCACCGGACATCCCCTCTTTCTACACAACTTTCACGTACGCACACAAACTATCTCTCGGCCCTCTAAAAGTATGCATGCCCATGACACATTCACGCATGACGGTCACTGTATTTCAAGATAAAGCACTATACGGTCACTGGAGTTCAGAATATGCTCATTACGGTAACCGTATACATTCTCGTGATGATCATACGGTATCTAGCTCACGATACGTCTCCATATTTTCTTGATGACACTGGCGGACTTCGCATTTGATGCGTGCTCTGTATTTTGTTGACGACACTTATAGTCATTGTATTTGAAGCGAAAGCACGATATGGTCACTGGACTTCAGAATAAGCTCATCACGGTCACCACATACATTTTGTCGTGCTAACCAACATGTGGTTGGATGGTTAGGAGGATAGTGGTTTCTCGAGCCCACCAGGGTTAAAGTCCAGGTGCTCACATTTATCCTGGGTTAATTTCAGTATTTTCCGGCGATGTGCGTTCAGTGGGAGGAGACGTTCCACTCGACTACGAGGCACCTATGGTGACTTCATAAAATCTCAAGATCATATGCTGGCCCACTCTCTCAAAGGTGCTCATAGGGGTAGGGTTTGTGTGTGTGCGCTTATAGCGGTGAGTGCTTGCACGTATATATGAGCCCTTGTGTCTGTACCGTGTTAAAAAAATACATGTCATGATTATACGGTCACTGGCTCACCTGTACAACTCCGTATTTTGTTGATGACACAATCAATTGACCAGTAAAACATTCCACGTGGTGCAACTAGTGTTGCACCATCGGGGCGCGTAACCATGGGTCCCACCTGTCAGCCCGTATATGAAAGAAAGAAATGGTAGTTTGAGTCTGTACTGTGTTAATAAAATACGGAGTACATTTTAGGGTGATTGTCGGTGTCAAAACCGGCGGATCTCGGGTAGGGGGTCCCGAACTGTGCGTCTAGGCGGATGGTAACAGGAGACAAGGGACACGATGTTTTTACCCAGGTTCGGGCCCTCTCGATGGAGGTAATACCCTACTCCTGCTTGATTAATATTGATGATATGGGTAGTACAAGAGTGGATCTACCACGAGATCAGAGAGGCTAAACCCTATAAGCTAGCCTATGGTATGATTTGTTGGGGAACGTTGCAGAAAATTAAAAATTTTCCTACGGTTTCACCAAGATCCATCCATGAGTTCATCTAAGCAACGAGTCATGGGAGAGAGATTGCATCTACATACCACTTGTAGATCGCGTGCGGAAGCGTTCACTAGAACGTGGATGATGGAGTCGTACTCGCCGTGATCCAAATCACCGATGACCGAGTGCGAGCGGACGGCACCTCGCGTTCAACATATGTGCGGAGCGGATGGCGTCTCCTCCTTCTTGATCCAGCAAGGGGAAGGAGAGGTTGAGGAAGATGGCTCGGCAGCAGCGGACGACGGCGTGGTGTTGGTGGAGAAGCAGCACTCGGCAGGCTTCGCCAAGCACGTGACGGAGGAGGAGAGGTGTAGCAGGGGAGAGGGAGGCGCCAGAACTTCAGGGTGCGGCTGCCCCCTCCCCCCTCCCTTTATATAGGCCCCAACGGGGGCGTCGGCCCCTGGAGATCTGATCTCCCAGGGGGGCGGCGGCCAGGGGGGTGGAGTGCCCCCCAAGGCAAGTGGGGCGCCCCCCACCCTAGGGTTTCAACCCTAGGCGCAGGGGGTGGGCCAAGGGGGGCGCACCAGCCCACTATGGGCTGGTTCCCCTCCCCACTTCAGCCCATGGGGCCCTCCGGGATGGGTGGCCCCACCCGGTGGACCCCCAGGACCCTTCCGATGGTCCCGGTACAATACCGGGTGACCCCGAAACTTTCCCGATGGCCGAAACAACACTTCCTATATATAATTCTTTACCTCCGGACCATTCCGGAATTCCTCGTGACGTCCAGGATCTTATCCGGGACTCCGAACAACATTCGGTTTACTGCATACTCATATTCATACAACCCTAGCGTCACTGAACCTTAAGTGTGTAGACCCTACGGGTTCGGGAGACACGTAGACATGACCGAGACGGCTCTCGGGCAATAACCAACAGCGGGATCTGGATACCCATGTAGGCTCCCACATGCTCCTCGATGATCTCATCGGATGAACCACGATGTCGAGGATTCAAACAACCCCGTATACAATTCCCTTTGTCAATCGGTATGTTACTTGCCCGAGATTCGATCGTCGGTATCCCAATACCTCGTTCAATCTCGTTACCGGCAAGTCACTTTACTCGTACCGTAATGCATGATCCCATGACCAGACACTTGGTCACTTTGAGGTCATTATGATGATGCATTACCGAGTGGGCCCAGTGATACCTCTCCGTAATATGGAGTGACAAATCACAGTCTCGATCCGTGTCAACCCAATGAGACACTTTCGGAGATACCTGTAGTGTACCTTTATAGTCACCCGATTACTTTGTGACGTTTGGTACACCAAAGCACTCCTACGGTATCCGGAGTTACGATCTCATGGTCTAAGGAAAGATACTTGACATTGGAAAAGCTCTAGCAAAACGAACTACGATCTTGTGCTATGCTTAGGATTGGGTCTTGTCCATCACATCATTCTCCTAATGATGTGATCCCGTTATCAACGACATCCAATGTCCATAGTCAGAAACCTTGACTATCTGTTGATCAACGAGCTAGTCAACTAGAGGCTCACTAGGGACATGTTGTGGTCTATGTATTCACACGTGTATTACGATTTCCGGATAATACAATTATAGCATGAATAAAGACAATTATCATGAACAAGGAAATATAATAATAATCCTTTTATTATTGCCTCTAGGGCATATTTCCAACAGTCTCCCACTTGCACTAGAGTCAATAATCTAGTTACATTTTGATGAACGAACACCCATAGAGTTACGGTGTTGATCATGTTTTGCTCATGGAATAGGTTTAGTCAGCGGATCTGCGACATTCAGATCCGTATGCACTTTGCAAATTTCTATGTCTCCATCTTGAACATTTTCACGGATGGAGTTGAGCGGCGCTTGATGTGCTGGTCTTCTTGTGAAACCTGGGCTCCTTAGCAAGTGCAATAGCTCGGTGTTGTCACAGAAGAGTTTGATTGGCCCCGACGCATTGGGTATAACTCCTAGGTCGGTGATGAACTCCTTCACCCAAATTGCTTCATCGCTGCCTCCGAGGCTGCCATGTACTCCGCTTCACACGTAGATCCCGCCACGATGCTCGCTTGCAGCTGCACCAGCTTCTTGCTCCACCATTCAACATATACACGTATCCGGTTTGTGACTTAGAGTCATCAGATCGTGTCGAAGCTAGCGTCGGCGTAACCCTTCTGACGAGCTCTTCGTCACCTCCATAAACGAAACATGTCCTTTGTCCTTTTCGGTACTTCAGGATATTCTTGACCGCTGTCGGTGTTCCTTGCGGGATTACTTTGGTACCTTCCTACCAAACTTACGGCAAGGTTTACATCAGGTCTGGTACACAGCATGGCATACATAATAGAACCTATGGCGAGGCATAGGGGATGGCGCTCATCTCCTCTTTATCTTTTGACGTGGTCGGGCATTGAGCCGAGCTCAATCTCACACCTTGCAGTACAGGCAAGAACCCTTTCTTGGACTGATCCATTTTGAACTTCTTCAAAATCTTATCAAGGTATGTGCTTTGTGAAAGACCTATGAGGCGTATCGATCTATCCCTATAGATCTTGATGCCTAATATATAAGCAGCTTCTCCAAGGTCCTTCATTGAAAAACTTTTATTCAAGTAGGCCTTAATGATGTCCAAGAGTTCTATATCATTTCCCATCAGAAGTATGTCATCTACATATAATACGAGAAATGCTACAAAGCTCCCACTCACTTTCTTGTAAACGCAGGCTTCTCCATAAGTCTGCATAACCCAAATGCTTTGATCATCTCATCAAAGCGAATGTTCCAACTCCGAGATGCTTGCACCAGCCCATAAATGGATCGCTAGAGCTTGCATACTTTGCTAGCATTCTTAGGATCGACAAAACCTTCCGGCTGCATCATATACAGCTCTTCCTTAACATAATCGTTAAGGAACGCTGTTTTGACGTCCATCTGCCATATCTCATAATCATAGTATGCGACAATTTCTAACATGATTCGGACGGACTTAAGCTTCGCTACGGCAGAGAAAGTCTCATCGTAGTCAATCCCTTGAACTTGCCGATAACCCTTAGCGACAAGTCAAGCTTTATAGATGGTGACATTACCATCCGCGTCCGTCTTCTTCTTAAAGATCCATTTGTTTTCTATCGCTCGCCGATCATCGGGCAAGTCTATCAAAGTCCATACTTTGTTTTCATACATGGATCCTATCTCGGATTGCATGGCTTCAAGCCATTTGTTGGAATCCGGGCCCGCCATCGCTTCTTCGTAGTTCGAAGGTTCACCGTTGTCTAACAACATGATTTCCAGGACAAGGTTGCCATACCACTCTAGGGTGGAACGTGTCCTTGTGGACCTACAAAGTTCAGTAGCAACTTGATCCGAAGTACCTTGATCATCATCATTAATTTCCTCTCCAGTAGGTGTAGGCACCACAGGAACATTTTCCTGAGCTGCACTACTTTCCGGTTCAAGAGGTAGTACTTCATCGAGTTCTACTTTCCTCCAACTTACTCCTTTCGAGAGAAACTCTTTTTCCAGAAAGGATCCGTTCTTGGCAACAAAGATCTTGCCTTAGGATCTAAGGTAGAAGGTATACCCAATGGTTTCCTTAGGGTATCCTATGAAGACGCATATTTCCGACTTGGGTTCGAGCTTTTCAGGTTGAAGTATCTTGACATAAGCATCGCATCCCCAAACTTTTAGAAACGACAGCTTAGGTTTCTTCCCAAACCATAATTCATACGGTGTCGTCTCAGCGGTTTAGGCGGTGCCCTATTTAAAGTGAATGTAGCTGTCTCTAGGCGTATCCCCAAAATGATAGCGGTAAATCTGTAAGAGACATCATAGATCGCACCATATTCAATAGAGTGCGATTACGACGTTCGGACACACCATTACGTTGAGGTGTTCCAGGCGGCGTGAGTTGTGAAATGATTCCACATTTCCTTAAGTGTGTACCAAATTCGTGACTTAAATATTCTCCTCCACGATCTGATCGTAAGAACTTTATTTTTCGGTCACGTTGATTCTCTACCTCATTCTGAAATTCCTTGAACTTTTCAAAGGTCTCAGACTTGTGTTTCATCAAGTAGACATACCCATATCTACTCAAGTCATCAGTGAGAGTGAGAACATAACGATATCCTCTGCGAGCCTCGACGCTCATTGGACCGCACACATCGGTATGTACGATTTCCAATAAGTTGGTTGCTCGCTCCATTGTTCCGGAGAACGGAGTCTTGGTCATTTTGCCCATAAGGCATGGTTCGCATGTGTCAAATGATTCATAGTCGAGAGACTCTAAAAGTCCATCAAAATGGAGCTTCTTCATGTGCTTGACACCAATGTGACCAAGGCGGCAGTGCCACAAGTATATGGGACTATCGTTATCAACTTTACATCTTTTGGTATTCACACTATGAACATGTGTAATATTACGTTCGAGATTCATTAAGAATAAACCATTGACCATCGGAGCATGACCATAAAACATATCTCTCATATAAATAGAACAACCATTATTCTCGGATTTAAATGAGTAGCCATCTCGCATTAAACGAGATCCTGATACAATGTTCATGCTCAAACTTGGCACTAAATAACAATTATTGAGGTTTAAAACTAATCCCGTAGGTAAATGTAGAGGTAGCGTGCCGACGGCGATCACATCGACCTTGGAACCATTCCCGACGCGCATCGTCACCTCGTCCTTCGCCAGTCTCCGTTTATTCCATGGCTCCTGCTGTGAGTTACAAATATGAGCAACGGCACCGGTATCAAATACCCAGGAGTTACTACGAGTACTGGTAAGGTACACATCAATCACATGTATATCAAATATACCTTTAGTGTTGCCAGCCTTCTTGTCCGCTAAGTATTTGGGGCAGTTCCGCTTCCAGTGGCCCTTCCCTTTGCAATAAAAGCACTCTGTCTCAGGTTTGGGTCCATTCTTTGACTTCTTCCCGGCAACTTGCTTACCGGGCGCGGCAACATCCTTGCCGTCCTTCTTGAAGTTCTTCTTACCCTTACCCTTTTCGAACTTGGTGGTTTTATTGACCATCAACACTTGATGTTCCTTTTTTATTTCAACCTCTGCTGACTTCAGCATTGAGAATACTTCGGGAATGGTCTTCACCATCCCCTGCATATTGTAGTTCATCACAAAGCTCTTGTAGCTTGGTGGGAGCGATTGAAGGATTATGTCAATGACCGCCTCGTCCGGGAGGTTAATGTCCAGCTGGGACAGGCGGTTGTGCAACCCAGACATTTTGAGTATGTGCTCACTGACACAACTGTTTTCCTCCATCTTACAACTATAGAACTTGTCGGAGACTTCATATCTCTCGACCCGGGCATGAGCTTGGAAAACCATTTTCAGCTCCTCGAACATCTTATATGCTCCGTGTTGCTCAAAATGCTTTTGGAGCCCCGGTTCAAAGCTGTAAAGCATGCCGCATCGAGCGAGGGAGTAATCATCAAGATGAGACTGCCAAGCATTCATAATGTCTTGGTTCTCAGGATGGGTGCATCACCTAGCGGTGCTTCTAGGACATATTGTTTCTTGGCTGCTATGAGGATGATCCTCGGGTTCGGACCCAGTCCGAATAGTTGCTGCCATCGTCTTTCAGCTTGGTTTTCTCTAGGAGCGCGTTGAAGTTCATGGTGACATGGCGTTGGCCATTTGATCTACAAGACATTTTGCAAAGATTTTAGACTAATGTTCATGATAATTAAGTTCATCTAATCAAATTATTTAATGAACTCCCACTCAGATTTGACATCCCTCTAGTCATCTAAGTGTTACATGATCCGAGTCGACTAGGCCGTGTCCAATCATCACGTGAGACGGACTAGTCATCGTCGGTGAACATCTCCATGTTGATCGTATCTTCCATCGACTCATGTTCGACCTTTCGGTCTCTTGTGTTCGAGGCCATGTCTGTACATGCTAGGCTCGTCAAGTTAACCCTAAGTGTTTATGCATGTGTAAAACTGTCTTACACCCGTTGTATGTGAGCGTAAGGATCTATCACACCCGATCATCACGTGGTGCTTCAAAAGCAGCGAACTTTAGCAGCGGTGCACAGTTAGGGGAACACTTTATTGAAATTATTATAAGGGATCATCTTATTTACTACCGTCGTTCTAAGTAAACAAGATGCATAAAACATAATAAACATCACATGCAATTATATAAAGTAGTGACATGATATGGCCAATATCATATAGATCCTTTGATCTTCATCTTCGGGGCTCCATGATCATCTTGTCACCGACATGGCACCATGATATCCATCATCATGATCTCCATCATCGTGTCTCCATGAAGTTGCTCGCCAACTATTACTTCTACTACTATGGCTAACACGTTTAGCAATAAAGTAAAGTAATTTACGTGGCGTTGAATCAATGACTCGCAGGTCATACAATAATTAAGACAACTCCTATGGCTCCTGCCGGTTGTCATACTCATCGACATGCAAGTCGTGATTCCTATTACAAGAACATGATCTCATACATCACAATATATCATTCATCATTCATCACAACTTCGGCCATATCACATCACATGACAATTGCTGCAAAAACAAGTTAGGCGTCCTCTAATTGTTGTTGCATCTTTTACGTGGCTGCAATTGGGTTCTAGCAAGAACGTTTTCTTACCTACGAATAACCACAGCGTGATTTTTTCAACTTCTATTTACCCTTCATAAGGACCCTTTTCATCTAATCCGCTCCAACTAAAGTAGGAGAGACAGACACCCATAAGCCACCTTGTGCAACTAGTGCATGTCGGTCGGTGGAACCTGTCTCACGTAAGCGCACGTGTAAGGTCGGTCGGGCCGCTTCATCCCACAATACCGCTGAAGCAAGAAAAGACTAGTAGCGGCAAGCAAGTTGACAAGATCTCGCCCACAACAAAAGTGTGTTCTACTCGTGCAATAGAGAACTACGCATAGACCTAGCTCATGATGCCACTTTGTTGGGGAGCGTTGCATAAAATTAAAAATTTCCTACGGTTTCACCAAGATCCATCTATGAGTTCATCTAAGAAACGAGTCATGGGAGAGATTGCATCTACATACCACTTGTAGATCGCGTGCGGAAGCGTTCACTAGAAGCGTGGATGATGGAGTCGTACTCGCCGTGATCCAAATCACCGATGACCGAGTGCGAGCGGATGGCACCTCCGCGTTCAACACACGTCACGGAGCTGATGGCGTCTCCTCCTTCTTTATCCAGCAAGGGGGAAGGAGAGGTTGAGGAAGATGGCTCCAGCAGCAGCACGACGGCGTGGTGTTGGTGGAGAAGCAGCACTCCGGCAGGGCTTCGCCAAGCACGTGACGGAGGAGGAGAGGTGTAGCAGGGGAGAGGAGGAGCAGAACTTGGTGCGGCTGCCCCCTTCCCCACTCCCTTTATATAGGCCCCAAGGGGCGCCGCCCCTGAGATCTGATCTCCTGTGGGGCGGCGGCTGGGGTGGAGTGCCCCCAAGGCAAGTGGGCGCCCCCCACCCTAGGGTTTCAACCCTAGGCGCGGGTGGGCCAATAGGCGCACCAGCCCACTATGGGCTGGTTCCTCCCCACTTCAGCCCATGGGGCCCTCCGGGATGGGTGGCCCCACCGATGGACCCCGGACCCTTCCGGTGGTCCCGGTACAATCTGGTGACCCGAAACTTTCCCGATGGCAAACAACACTTCCTATATATAATTCTTTACCTCCGGACCATTTGGAACTCCTCATGACGTCCGGGATCTCATCCGGACTCGAACAACATTCGGTTTACTGCATACTCATATTCATACAACCCTAGCGCCACCGAACCTTAAGTGTGTAGACCCTACGGGTTCGGGAGACACGTAGACATGACCGAGGCGGCTCTCGGGCAATAACCAATAACGGATCTGGATACCCATGTTGGCTCTACATTCTCCTCGATGATCTCATCGGATGAACCACGATTTCGAGGATTCAAACAACCCGTATACAATTCCCTTTGTCAATCGGTATGTTACTTGCCGAGATTCGATCGTCGGTATCCCAATACCTCGTTCAATCTCGTTGCGGCAAGTCACTTTACTCAGACCGTAATGCATGATCTCGTGACCGGACACTTGGTCACTTTGAGCTCATTAAGATGATGCATTACCGAGTGGGCCCAAGTGATACCTCTCCGTAATACGGAGTGACAAATCCAGTCTCGATCCGTGTCAACCCAAGACACTTTCGGAGATACCGTAGTGTACCTTTATAGTCACCCGATTCGTTGTGACGTTGGGTACACCCAAAGCACTCCCACGGTATCCGGGAATTACGATCTCATGGTCTAAGGAAAAGATACTTGACATTGGAAAAGCTCTAGCAAAAGCGAACTACGATCTTGTGCTATGCTTAGGATTGGGTCTTGTCCATCACATCATTCTCCTAATGATGTGATCCCGTTGTCAACGACATCCAATGTCCATAGTCAGGAAACCATGACTATCTGTTGATCAATGAGCTAGTCAACTAGAGGCTCACTAGGGACATGTTGTGGTCTAAGTATTCACACGTGTATTACGATTTCCGGATAATACAATTATAGCATGAATAAAAGACAATTATCACGAACAAGGAAATATAATAATAATCCTTTTATTATTGCCTCTAGGGCATATTTCCAACATGATTGTTGTTCGTCCTACGGACTGAAACCCTCCGGTTTATATAGACACCGGATAGGTTTAGGGTTACACAGAGTCGGTTACAATGGTAGGAGATCTACATATCTGTATCGCCAAGCTTGCCTTCCACGCCAAGGAAAGTCCCATCTGGACACGGGACGAAGTCTTCAATCTTGTATCTTCATAGTCCAGGAGTCCGGCCAACGGTGATAGTTCGGCTATCCGGACACCCCCTAATCTAGGACTCCCTCAGTAGCCCTTGAACCAGGCTTCAATGACGACGAGTCCGGCGCGCATATTGTCTTCGGCATTGCAAGGCGGGTTCCTCCTCCGAATACTTCATTGAAGATTTTGAACACAAGGATAGTGTCCGGCTCTGCAAAACAAGTTCCACATACTACCGTAGAGAGAATAACTTTTGCACAGATCTGCTGACGCATCCCGCGGCGTGACATCACACCACGGCCAAGCCTTTATTCGAATCGTTTTCTTAATATTCCACCTCAGCGCGTTTAGCAAGGCGGTTTCCTTGGCACGTCTTATCAAAGCAGAGATCGTGCCCCCTTATTCCGGGATTCCCATCAATACGGACGTGGGTAACCCATCCGCGCCATTGATTACGGTGCTTGGGAGATAAGCGAGTTTTACCAGGCTGGCGGGGGACGCATAGCTTCGTCCGTCCATATAAGGGGATAATGATCCACCTTTTCACCTACGCCTTCTTCCTCCTTTGCTCATCCATTTCCGCGCACTCAAGCTCCAGCGCCCAAGTCCGCACATCCCACCTCAACCTTCTCCAACTATGTCCGGAGCGGGAGGCAAGTGGAAGGCCTCCTCCGTCACAGAGGGGCACATCAAAAAGCTGCGGAAGGCCGGATACTTGTCCAGCGACATCGCGCACCGGCTACCCGACGAGGGGCAGCTCATTCCCAAACCCAGGCCCCATGAGAGGGTGGTGTTCCTCACCCACTTCCTCCGCGGACTAGGTTTTCCAGTTCACCCATTTGTCCGGGGGATCATGTTCTACTACGGCCTGGATTTCCACGATCTGGCCCTGAACTTCATCCTCAACATCTCGGCATTTATCGTCGTGTGCGAGGCCTTCCTCTGCATCCAGCCCCACTTCGGCTTATGGCTGAAGATCTTCAATGTCAAGCCGAAGGTAGTGGGCGGCCGCCAAGCGGAGTGCGGAGGCGCCATGGTTGGCAAGATGGCCAAAGTCCTATGGCTCGAGGGCTCCTTTGTGGAGACCCTAAAGGGGTGGCAATCGGGGTGGTTCTACATCACCGAGTCGCGCGACTCTCAATGGGCGGCGGCCCTCGAATTCCAATCTGGCTTCCCCACACGGCTCACATCATGGAAAGAGACGGGCCTGACATGGGGGGATTCGAACGAGCTGTCCGGACTCCAAACCTGCGTCCGAAACCTGGTGGACAAGAATCTTAGGCTTGTCAACATAATCCAGGTGATGCTCATCCGCCGGATTCTCCCATGCCAACAATGGGCCTTCAAATTGTGGGAGTTCGATCCGGCACAGCACACAACTCTGAAAAGGCTCTTTGACACTACGTACGAAGACGCCTGGAAGGTGCTGTTCAAGGGCGCCGAGGCTCCCACATCTGCTACCGAAGATCGCGGATTCAGCTCGCAGCGTCCAGCTAGCGAGGTAAGTTATTTTACCCTTTATGGGACTCTTTTTTCATAGTTTGACTCTATGCGGGATCTAAAACTCCCTAACCTTTGACAGGACTGGTTGAAGACGTCCGGACAGATTAACTGTCCGGCCCCCTTGCTAGAAGACCCAGCGGACACCCGATTGACAGGGCTGCTGGCTCCGGCACCTCACGTGGTGCCGGAGAAGAAGGCCAAGAAGAAGACCACGGGTGAGGGAGTTCCGGACTAGGGGGTGTCCGGATAGCCGAACTATCATCATCGGCCGGACTCCAAGACTATGAAGATACAAGATTGAAGACTTCGTCCCGTGTCCGGATGGGACTTTCCTTGGCGTGGAAGGCAAGCTTGGCGATACGGATATGTAGATCTCCTACCTTTGTAACCAACTCTGTGTAACCCTAACCCTATCCGGTGTCTATATAAACCGGAGGGTTTTAGTCCGTAGGACGAACAACAATCATACCATAGGCTAGCTTCTAGGGTTTAGCCTCTTTGATCTCGTGGTAGATCCACTCTTGTAACACACATCATCAATATTAATCTAGCAGGACGTAGGGTTTTACCTCCATCAAGAGGGCCCGAACCTGGGTAAAACATCGTGTCCCTTGTCTCCTGTTACCATCCGCCTAGACGCACAGTTCGGGAAGTCCCTACCCGAGATCCGCCGGTTTTGACACCGACGTTGGTGCTTTCATTGAGAGTTCCTTTGTGTCGTCACCGATAGGCCCGATGGCTCCTTCGATCATTAACAACGACGCGGTCCAGGGTGAGACTTTTCTCCCCGGACGGATCTTCGTGTTCGGTGGCTTTGCACTGCAGGCCAATTCGTTTGGCCATCTGGAGCAGATCGAAAGCTACGCCCCTAGCCGTCAGGTCAGATTTGGAAGTTTAAACTATACGGCCGATATCCGCAGAGACTTGATCTTCGACGGATTCGAGCCGCAGCCAAGCGCGCCGCACTGTCTCGATGGGCATGATCTAGCTCTGCACCCGAACAGTGCCCTGGAGGCCGCACCAGTATCCGCTCCGGCCCTTAATCCGGAGCCGGATCCCCCGACCAAGGATGAGTGGTTGGACACCGCCTCGGGGGCTACAATCTCTACGGCGATCGAGCCGAACCCCATCCCTGTCCTTTGCGTAGACCTTGGCTCCAGGAAGCCGGACCCCTCTCCAGACTCCGAACCCTCCGAGCCCTTGCCAATCGAATCCGATTGGGCGCCCGTTATGGAGTTCATGGCGGCGGACATCTTTCATCACTCGCCCTTTGGCGACATCCTGAATTCACTAAAGTCTCTCTCTTTATCCGGAGAGCCCTGGCCGGACTGCGGCCAGGACGGTTGGGATGCGGACGACGAAGAAATTCAAAGCCCACCCACCACCCACTTCATAGCCACTGTCGAAAGCTTACACGACGTCCTCGATTTCGACTCCAAAGACATCAACGGTATGGACGACGATGTAGGAGACAACAATGAACCATCACCTATAGGATGCTGGACAACCTCATCCCATGATGTATACATGGTGGATACACCTAAAGGAAATGAAGACGAGGAACAACGGGACGCTACGAAGGATAAATCCCTCGAAAAGCAGTCAAAAACGGCAACGTAAATGCCGAACAAAGTCCCGCCTCAACAAAGACCCAGCCATAGAGCAGGGCGAACCGGCGGACAACGAACAAGCTATCGAGCAATCGTCCGAACAAGACAATTTGGATAAATAATCTGTCCCCGGCGAAGACAACAGTCCGGACGACCTCACGCCGGACAAACCATTGGAGCAAAATAACCTCCAGAAAAGGCTCGTCGCCACTGCGCGTAGCCTGAAAAAGCAGAAGCGGAAGCTCAAAACAGCGGAAGATGCACTCAGGATTAGATGGAGCAAAGTATTCAGCACCGCAGATAAACGGCGACATCGCCGAACAAAGAGCTACCCAAAAGAAAGCTACGCCTGAATTGACGAGGAGGCCTTAGAGCCCCCACAATTAAAAAGTAAGAAGGCCACCCGGTCGGATGGACAACCCCACGGCAAAAAGAGAGCGGTGAATGGCGCCGCACACAAGCCAATATGTGATCCGCATAAAGATTCACATCAAGAGGATGGCCCAGTTAGGTCCATCTATGGGCCAAGAAAGCAGGCTCGTCAAAGCAATGCAATACGCCAAAATTCCGAAGATCACGGCACACCCAAATATAGGGGCGCTGCACACCCCCTATGTTTCACCGATGAGGTGTTGGATCATGAATTTCCAGCGGGATTCAAACCCGTAAACATAGAGGCATACGACGGAACAACATAACCTGGAGTCTGGATCGAGGATTACATCCTCCACATACACATGGCTAGAGGAGACGATCTCCACGCCATAAAATACTTACCCCTTAAACTCAAAGGGCCAGCTCGGCATTGGCTTAAAAGCCTCCCCGAAAATACCATTGGAAGCTGGGGAGAGCTCGAGGACGCATTTCGGGCAAATTTTCAGGGGACTTATGTCCACCCTCCGGATGTAGACGATCTAAGTCACATAACTCAACAGCCCGGAGAGTCAGCCCGGAAATTCTGGAACAGGTTCCTTACTAAAAAGAACCAAATAGTCGACTGTCCGGACGCCGAAGCCTTAGCAGCTTTCAAACACAACGTCCGAGACGAAGGGCTGGCCAGACACCTCGGCCAAGAAAAGCCAAGAACAATGGCCGCATTAACAAGCCTCATGACCCGCTTTTGCGCGGGAGAGGACAGCTGGCTGGCTAGATGCAGCATCAGCGACCCGAGTACATCCGAAGTCAGGGATGGAAATGGGAAATCACAACGCAGAAAAGATCAGCGCCGGAATAAGGAAAATGGCCCAAATAGAACGGCGGTCAACGCCGGATTCAAAAGCTCTCGGCCGAACAACAAGACACTGCCCCTAAAGGATAACAGTGACGAGCTATCCAACCTAAACAAGATTACGGATAGGTATGTCAAATACATGGTACCTCCGGGAAGCCTGCAAACCATACCCACAGAGATTGTTGGGTCTTCAAACAGTCTGGCAGACTGAACGCCGAACACAAGGGGCTCGACACACCAAGTAAAGATGGCGACGAGCACCACAAGCAGAACCCCGGAAAACAAAAAACTTTCCCACAAGAGGTTAAAACAGTAAACTCACTTCACGTGATCAAAAGGAAAAACAAAGTGGCGCCCCCTAAAAAGCGCGCCGCACACTGGTTGTCAAAACCAATCACCTTCGACCATCAGGACTATTCCGATAATATCCGGAACGCAGGATGGACTGCCTTGATATTGGATCCTATAATTGATGGATTCCAATTTACACATGTCCTCATGGATGGCGGCAGTGACATAAACCTGATATATCAGGACACAATCCGCAGGATGGGGATAAACCCAACCAAAATTCGCCGTAGCAACACCTCCTTTAAAGGAGTACCGCCCGCCCATACGCCTCCGCACGGGCTCCATCTGCTAGAAGTTGTGTTTGGTTCATCCGACAACTTCCGTCATGAAAGGTTACTCTTCCATGTCGCCTGTTTAAAAGTAGCCATCAAGCACTATTGGGACCTTGAAGCTTTCGCCGCTTTAACGCAATACCGCATTATGCATCTCTAACACTTAAAATGCCCGGTCCACGCGGCATCATCTCGCTAAAAGGAAGTATTAGTGTTACTCGAGCACGAGAGAACGGAGACTGCCTTGACAGCCCCACAGCTATCCGGCTCGCTAGGCAAAGAACCTGAATTGGTCTTTCAAACCCCGGACACGCTAGGCGAGTCCGCGCCTACCAATGCATACTCCCATACGAGGGGCCGCATGCATATATAACAAGAGACAATAAAGCTCAATTTTGTTCACTTCTTGAACCGTACTCTGTTCATTTAATATTAAGTACATCTTTCAGACGCTCCTTTTCTTTCAAACTAAGTTCCTCTCTTTACGGATGAACAACGTGCTACACCCGCCCGAGGATACGCACAACGGAGACATAGGCGCAGAGCGCAAGCAGGGACCCGTTGCAAGGATTCTTTTCAGATTAAGACCTGCGTAAACCTTTTTTCACTGTCTCTTGTTGATATACATTCCCCAGTTCCTTAAATATAATCGAGGAGGAGGCTGGTGCTTTGGCATTGGCCGCACCAGAATTTTTTGCGCACGGAACAAAGGGCTTAGGGCCTTATTTTGCCCATTTTCATAAAGACCGAATACCTTAGGGAGTATTCGGCGCCTCGAAGTTAGGCCTTATATGCATCAGCTCGAATCATGTCTTTGGTCAAATGTTGGGTTGCCCGGCTCTCGTGTTTTGCTGCCTTACGCCCGCTTTCACGGCTAACGCGGCACCGGAGAACTCTGCGATTGTGCCCGGTTCGCCGGGCGAGCACCTCAAGAGAGAAAGCCGAAAACTGACTGTCATGATATAGCGAGACTGGTCAACCACTCGATGACTCATAGGAATGTTTAGAATTCCTCCGCATTAACGAAGGACCGGTTTTCGGTCAGCACATACGCACCCAAATCGGGAGAGTGCGGTGCCCTGTGGGCTATATAGTAGCCCCACCTCGAACTCCTATGGCTAAGTGAAAGTGATAAAGCATTATAGTCCGGTTGCCTGGTTTGCTACGCTATCACCTCCTTAACAGGACCAAGACGTTGGATTAAGTGTGAAAAAGCTTTTTGCAAACACCCCGCACTATGTGCATGGGGCTGAAGCTAAGGACTGCCACCTTTCAAGTTATATACACATATACATAAGCGGCCGACAGGAGTAGTTTACTACTTGAACGCACAAGTATAAAAAACACTTATATTAAATTAAAACATCGTTTTCACAAATCATACATGTCATTTAAACATAATATCCTTGAGCCTGCGTCTCTATTAAACGAGCGCCCGCGGACTTCTTCAAAGTAGTGCTCGGCGGTACTCGGCTTCGTCTCGAGTCTTGGGATGCAACGTCGGTGGCCTTCATCTCTGCCGGTATGTCTCAACACGGGCAAGAGCCATCCAGCGCCCTCAATACACGCCGATCGCTTCATTGCGTCGTACGCTGCACCGCACCAAGAAACTGCTGCACTAAACCAAAATAGCTCTTGGTGGGGTCCGTCCGGCCACAAGTGAGTCAAGACATGCTTCATGGCCAATCCGGACAATCGATTCAACTCGCCCATTCGCCAACCGATCGGTCGGCGCAGAGGACGCCCGGACTATGGAATTGCGACCAATATAGCTCTTCCTTCGTGCCCCTTCCGCCCCGGAAGTGCTCAAGCGTGCCCTGGCGCTTCGCCGCCAAGTCCGAGATAAGCATCCTCTGAACTCCATAATTTATCCAACGGAGCATATTTTGGATCTGTATATTTCTCCATGGCGTAAACGGTTTTCCAGCCGCAATTTCCCTGGCCTGACTCAGCTCCTCCTTGGCAGCTCTCAAAGCCGATTGGGCATTCTTGGAATCGGCGGTAGCCTTCTTTAGGCCCTCTTGTTCCGCTTGACGCTCTTTTTCAAGAACCTCACAGCGATCGGTAGCATTCCTTAACTTTTCGGCCATATCGGCCATCTCCTCCTTGCTTCGGCGGTGAGCAGCCCGTTCAGCTTCTAGCTCTTCGGCCGCCTTTAAAGCGGACGCATTACTACTCCTGGCTTGCTCTTTCGCTCGGGCAAGTTCTGCCCGCAGCTCCTCAATGGCAGCGGCACCATCTGCATTAAGCATACAAACAGTAAGACATGGGCGTCAAGCTCCCTTACCAGGTGTCCGCATAGAAGTCGCATACCTTGTGACTCGTCAAACCGTTTATCGACCAGCGCGATGTCCGCATCCGCCTCGTCAAGTTGCCGCTTTAGTTCGGCATATTCATCAGTCCGGCTGGCCTCCAGACGCTCCGCCACCTGTTTAGAAGCGACGATATGTTAAAACTGAGAATATGATCCTCGGCACGTTGTCAATTTTGACAACATACCGAGTCTCAGGGGCTACTATCTATACAGGGCGCATTTTATATGCATAATTGTCAGAAGGTACATCATTTTTTGCGTACCTCAAACCCCGTCAGTAAGCTTCTGACGGCTTCATGCAATCCGCTCTCCGCGGATGCAATTCTTTCAATCACCGTTCCCATTAGAGCATGGTGATCTTCTGAGATAGCCACTCGCCCGAGCAGATCCTTCAGATCCTCCGACCACACACCACTTGGCGCCGGACTTGGGGGAACCCTCCGCGACGACACCTCCGGGTCGTCCGCTTCACATGAGGGTGCGACAGGAAGAAGTTTCCCCGAAGACAAGCTCTTCCGAGAAGGGCTGAGGTCCGAACTACAAGGTACAATTTCGGTTATCTTCATAAATAAATACAGGGATGTTCCTTATTTACAAGACCCCTTCTTTCTACTTACGGCTCATTGAGGGCTGATCCTTGGGGAAATAATGCGGCTGGGTTACTTCCCAGTGCGGACTCTCCGCCAAGATTCCTTCCTTTCTTTGAGGCCTTGACCTCCGGATCTTCGGAAGCGGTCCTCTTCTCTCCTCGGAAGGTGGGACTCTTAATCCCTCCTTCCTTGATAGCCTCCTTCGCAGAGGCAGTTGCTCCCCCGCTCCTCCCTTCACCTTCTTCAAAAGGCGCGACCTTCAACATCTTGGTCAACATGGGATCCGGCGTGGTCTCTGGGAGGGGAGCCGGACACCTTATCAACTTTGCCTTGGCTACCCACTCCTGTTCAAGAAACGGCTCCTTTAAAGGGCATATGTGTAAAATAAATAAATGAACAACTTGTCCGGTTATAGGACTACTTGAGCATCTGGGCGATTGCAGCTTAGTCCTGCGTCCTCGGTAAAGTCCGGACACTTCTCTTGTGATCCGAAGAAAAGTTTATACATCCCCACGGGTGTCGTGCCCATAAAATTTTGGAGAGATCGTGGTCCCTCTGGATTGAATTCCCACAGCGGAGGGGCGGCGTTTGCAGGCTGAAGGCGCCGGATCACCATAACCTGCGCCACTGCAACCAGATTGATCCCTCTTTCCTGGAGATCTCGAATACGGCCCTCAGAAAGCAGGGGAACATCCTTGGATGGCCCCCAGTCGAGCCCCTTATTGACCCATGACGCCACCGCTGTGGTGGACTGGCGGAAGGCAGGAGCGCCGCCCATTTGGTGCCCCCGGAGCGGTGATATAAAACCACTCCGCTTGCCACAAACCAAGCTCCTCTTGAAAAGAGCCCTCGGCCCCAGAGCATTAGCACATTTGCTTATGAACGCCCTCCGCACTCGCTTGCTGCCCTTGATCGCCTTTGGGTCCACCTTGAAGGTTTTGAGCCACAATCCAAAGTGGGGGTAATATGGAGGAAGGCCTCACATACAACAATGAATGACGAGATATGGAGGATGGACTCGGATTCAAGTCATGGAAATCAAGCCCATAATAAAACATGAGCCCCCGCACAAAGGGGTCCGTCGGGAAGCTTAAACCTCAAGGAAGTGGGACACGAACACCACGCTCTCGCTGGCTCAGAGTGGGAATGACCTGCCCTAGAGCAGGCAGCCTATCGAGACCTCGCGGTTAGATACTGGCGCCTCGCAGCTTTAGCACATCTTCTTTCGTGACGGAGGAAGACATCCATCGGCCGTGCTGGTCGGAGCCGGACATCGTCGAAAGTCCGAAGCGCCTGAATCTGAAGCTTTGGGTGTTGGAACTCAAAGCGTGAGGCGAACTCGATGGAGGGTGTAAAAAAAGAGGGCCTTGGTCTCATTATAAAGAGGTTGAATACCAAGAGCCCACCCCGTGGTCGATTAGGACTCGCCTTTGATAGAGGAGGCATGCCAACGGGCACGGTTGGGTTACCCACGTCCGTATTGATGAGAATCCCGGAATAAGGGGGCACGATCTACGCTTTGATAAGACATGTCAGGGAAACCGCCTCGCTAAACACGCTGAGGTGGAATAGTAAAAAAACGATTCATATAAAGGCCTGGCCGTGGTGTGATGTCACGCCGCGGAATACGTCAGCAGATCTATGCAAAAATTATTCTCTCTACGGTGTTATGTGGAACTTGTTTTGCAGAGCCGGACACTATCCTGGTGTTCACAATCTTCTATAAATTATTCGGAGGAAGAACCCGCCTTGCAATGCCGAAGACAATATGCGCGCCGGACTCGTCGTCATTGAAGCCTGGTTCAGGGGCTACTGAGGGAGTTCCGGACTAGGGGGTGTCCGGATAGCCGAACTATCATCATCGGCCGGACTCCAAGACTATGAAGATACAAGATTGAAGACTTCGTCCCGTGTCCGGATGGGACTTTCCTTGGCATGGAAGGCAAGCTTGGCGATACGGATATGTAGATCTCCTACCTTTGTAACCGACTCTGTGTAACCCTAACCCTATCCGGTGTCTATATAAACCGGAGGGTTTTAGTCCGTAGGACGAACAACAATCATACCATAGGCTAGCTTCTAGGGTTTAGCCTCTTTGATCTCGTGGTAGATCCACTCTTGTAACACACATCATCAATATTAATCTAGCAGGACGTATGGTTTTACCTCCATCAAGAGGGCCCGAACCTGGGTAAAACATTGTGTCCCTTGTCTCCTGTTACCATCCGCCTAGACGCACAGTTCGGGACCCCCTACCCGAGATCCGCCGGTTTTGACACCGACAACGGGGACTCGAAGGTCTGCCCGACGCCAGGTGTTGTCGGACTCATCGTCCGACGACTCCGAGGCGGAATCCTCCTCTGAGTACGAGGAGGAGGAGAAAGAAGCCTCTCCCCCAACGGGGGGAGAGAGGAAAAGGAAGGCCGCCCCGACTGGGGAGGCCGGAGGGTCCAAGAAAGGAAGGACCCTTCCTCCGGACTTCTCCACCAACGCCGACAACGACAAGGAGGAGTGGCCACCAAGGGCCAAGCCCCTGGCGAGATCGTAATTGTCCGGACTCCGGAATTGTTCATGACTTTTTATTTGTAGCATAGTGTCTTCTAACGCCGAATATGACCATGTAGCCCGCCCAAGGACGGCTTGCCGCTCGTCGGCGGCTCCACTGGCTCGTCGGATGTGAATAGTACTTCACTTCCAACCGCCTCCTCTCCTCAGACGCCGACGACACCGCGGTGGAGTCCCAAAGGGGCCCAGCCCGAGGAGGTGGTCCGGAGGCGCCGCAGGCGACCTCCCGGACTCGGGACGTGAAGGGGCGAGACCCTAGAGGGCTCTAAGTCTGGCCTGTGCGGATTCCGTCATCGAACCTTCTGGTTCGAAGTTCGCAAGCGGCCCTTCAGAAGAAGGGTAAGACTACGACGCCGGTGACCTTCGGCCCATCCGGAGGCACCGGATAGCTTGCCGGAGGCGCTTAAAGGCGCCTCCATCGACGAGGAGCACCGCCTTTATTATGAGTGTGGTGATCCAGAAGTTCGATCCGCCAAGAGCGGGCTGACTCAAGCCTGCACCAGCCTTCTAACGAGCTTTGAGGTAAGTTTAGAATATGTAAAAATATTACCGCGACAGACAAGAGCCCCGATGCTTAGTTCGGTGTTCGGAAAGAAAAGCCGACTAAGGATCTAAAAAGATATACGCAAGAGTCTAACATAAGTATGTCAATATGGGAATGCAGCTACGTTGCCGACCTCTGCCAAGACCGACCATGGAGGTCAATGCATTGAAGCAGAGCCTCGAGCGGTCCGAGAACGAGCTCGACCTTGCCAAGAAGCAGCTCGAGGACAAGGAAGGTAAGTAATGCCTCATTAAAGAAATACCTTATAAAAAGGATTTGGTTGCAAAAATGACAGGGGTAACGTGGGTATTGTAGGGGCCACGAACGAGGTGGCGACCCTGAAGGAAGCGGTGTCAGCGGCCGAAAGCAAAGCAGCCGCGGAGCGCACCGAACGAGGGAAGCAGGAGGCGCGGGTGGCGGAGGTGCGGCAAGAGCTCTAGGCTCTCGTGGAAAAACACGAGAGTTTGGAGCGTGACTCAAGGACTCGAGAGTCCGAGCTCGCCTCGGCTCTTGAGAGTGCCAAACCCGCTAAGGCCGAAGCCCAAAAAGCCCTCCAAGAGATTGAATCATCAAAGAAGATAGCAGCGGGTAAGGCATTCTTTATGCAAAGCAAGCATGAGAAAGTGAATTACCTATTACTTACCCGAATCCGGAGCTCTCCAGGAGCATTCGCAGATCTGCCCCGTAGTGTGTCTGATGCTGCCGCGTTCTACCGCGCCAAGGAGGGGAGCTCGACGGATAAAGTGTTCTGGTCTCAGTATGCTAAGGCCGAATGTCCGGTGCCCCTGAGCGACGAGCTGAAGCAGCTGGTCGAGCTCCACAAGGTCACCGAACAGGCCATGAAGGGCCTCATAGTTCGGCTGTGGCCATTGGAAGCCATGCCTAGGAGCTACTTCGGGCTAGTGCAGCGGCTGGTGGGCCTTTGTCCATGGATTGAAGTCATCAAGTGCTCCGTCTGCATTGAAGGTGCCCGTCGGGCCCTTGCCCATGCTAAAGTGCACTGGGGCAAGCTAGATGCGGAGAAGCTTGTGACGGACGGGCCACCGAAGGGCAAGGAGCATCGCAAGCTCGAAATGTACTATGAGGGCGTCCTGAAGGGTGCCCGCCGTATAGCGGGTGAATGCTCCAAAGATGTAAATTTTTAATAGACTCGCATTTGTTATCCTGTACGTTGAAAACTTGTTCATATGCGCTAAGCAAAGCTTGTGAATTTAAAATATTACCTTCTGTGCGGCCGTTTATCAAATTTGAGATATGGCAAGTCGTTGGCTTCAGCCCCCATGCCACGAGTGCTGGGGTGTTCGGGATAAACTTGAGCGCTCTTGTTCCCATTCTTGGGTCCTTCGAGGGAGGCGCTCAACGCAACGAACAAGGCAACCGGACTTATAGTGCTTGAACACTCTCACTTAGCCATAGAATTCTATAATTTTAAACTTCGGTGAAGCCCCTAGTATTCGGAAGACCGAGATCGGGGCGCTATCAACGCCTTGGTCGGACAATGCCGACTCCTCGCTCTAAGTGGCATAAGTCTTTAGGGACCCGGAAAAAAAACCTCTCGAACAGCGACCGGCTCTCGCCCTATCATGACGGTCAGTTTTAGCTTTCTCCACTGAGGTGCTCAACCCAGCTCAACCGGGGCACAATCCCAGTGGTTCTCCCAGCGCTACCTTAGCCGATATAACGGAACTTAAGGTACCAAAATATGGGAGCCAGGCAAACCCAACTATTGGCCAAAGACATGATTCGGAGCCGATGCATATAATGCTATAAGTTCGGGGTGCCGCACTTGTGAAAGTGTTCGGACTTATCACACCATACTTTTGGGGTACTTAAGCCCCTGGTGTATTGACCGTACCAAAGTGTACGGGTGCAACATGTAATGAAATGAACATATATATATAGATAAAGAAAGCAGTGCAATAATAGGCAAAAGCTATGTATTGTTATTCGAAAAGGTACTGCAATGGAAGCAGAACGATACAAATAGTGCGATAAGCAAGGGATGGGACTATTTAACATGTCCCCCTCGAGGGGTAAGCTGCGGGATGGTATGTAAAACAGGTATAATGCTCGTAGTAGAGACCACGTGGACACTCGACGTAGCTTTCTGCTTCCCTGGCTGTTGCATCGTGAGTTCGGCAATTCTAGTGCCGGCCAGGACTTCTGGAAAACGGAGTCCTGAAAGTAAATAAAAAAAGAAGAAAGAAAAAGAATGACACAATCAGGAGCCCCTGGTGCGGTTGAGCCGCATTCTGGGCGTGCCGTGGTCGTGCCCCTCCCCTTATGCTCATGGTATCTCCAGAGCGTAGTTATGTACGCGTAGTACTGGCTTCGCAGTTTCGCGAGGGCTGGGGTTGGGGCCGGATTGCTACGCATGCTCGGATCGTGCCAGGCGGTCTTGTTGTAGGTTACTCCGGGCGCGCTTGACGGTGGCCGGACGTTTAATAGCCGGGCTCGAGAATTGCTGTGAGAGGCTTCTTTGCACCTCCGCCGCGAGGGCCGCCGTGTGCTCCTCCGTTTGGAGAGAGCGTTCGGTATTTCCATTGACCGTGATTACTCCTCGAGGGCCTGGCATCTTGAGCTTGAGGTATGCATAGTGCGGCATCGCATTGAACTTTGCAAATGCGGTTCGTCCAAGCGAAGGCGTGATAGCCGCCATGAACGGGACTATGTCGAAGATTAACTCTTTGCTTCGAAGTTATCCGGGATCCAAGACCACTTCGAGTGTGGCGAGCATGTACAATTGGCCTCTACACCTGGTATGACGCCTTTAAAGGTCGCTTTTGTGGGTTTAACTTGAGGGTCTATGCCCATTTTGCGCACTGTATCCTGATAAAGCAGGTTCAGGCTGCTACCGCCGTCCATCAGGACTCTAGTGAGGTGAAATCCGTCGATGATTGGGTCAAGAACCAATGCGGCGAATCCGCCGTGACGGATGCTAGTGGGGTGGTCCCTTCGATCAAAGGTGATCGGGCAGGAGGACCATGGGTTGAACTTCGGGGCGACTGGCTCCATCGCATATACGTCCCTTAGTGCACGCTTCCGCTCCCTTTTGGGTATGTGGGTTGCGTATATCATGTTCACCGTCCGCACTTGTGGGGGGAAGCCCTTCTGTCCTCTATTGTTCGGCGGCCGGGGCTCCTCCTCGTCATCGCTATGCAGCCCCTTGTCATTGAGTTCGGCATTTAACTTGCCTGCCTATTTGAAGACTCAGCAATCCCTGTTGGTATGGTTGGCTTGTTTTTCGGGGGTGCCATGTATTTGGCACGAGCGATCAAGTATTCGGTCCAGATTGGACGGGCCCTGAGTATTTCTTTTGAACGGCTTCTTCCGCTGACCGGGTTTAGAGCCTCTGAATCCGGCATTGGCTGCCGTGTCTTCAGCATTGTCGCTGTTAACGCGGCGCTTGTGCTTATTGCGACGCGACCTGCCATTGATGTCCTTGGTGTCCGAACTACCAGGGTTTTTGGTCAGGTTGTTACTTCGAGCTAGCTAGCTGTCCTCTCCCGCGCAAAAGCGGGTCATGAGCGTTGTGAGGGCTGCCATGGATTTCGGCTTTTCCTGTCCTAGGTGCCGGGCAAGCCACTCGTCGCGGATGTTATGTTTGAAGGCTGCGAGGGCCTCTCGCATCCGGATGACAACGATTTGATTTTTCTTGGTTAGGAACCGTGTCCGAATTGTCCGCCGATTCTTCCGGCTGCTGAATTATGTGGCTGAGGTCATCGGTGTCTGGTGGTCGCACGTATGTGCCCTGGAAGTTATCAAGGAATGCGGCTTCCAGGTCCTCCCAACAACCAATTGATTCTGCTGGCAAGCTGTTAAGCCAATGTCGAGCTGGTCTTTTAAGCTTGAGTGAGAGGTATTTGATGGCGTGTAGGTCATCACCGCGGGCCATATGGATATGGAGGAGGTAGTCCTCGATCCAAACCGCAGGATCTGTTGTGTCATCATATGATTCGATGTTTACGGGTTTGAAACCCTCGGGATTTGATGATCCATCACTTGATCGTGAAGCATAGTGGGTGTGGCGCCTCAGATTGGGCTATATCACGACGCAGCTCAAATGAGCTTTGTTCATCGTGTTCGCCCGGCGGAGTTGTTGTATCTGGCATGACGGTTAACATCACGTGTCGTGGGGCGCCCACGCGATCCGTAGATCGATCTTGTTTGCCTTGCCCTGTCCTCCAATATGTCTCGCAGGTCCAGCGCGCTTCCCGTGCCTTGGTACTTTTCGGCGGCGCCGAGTGCGGCTTGAATGGAGGGTCTAGAGGCCTCTCTGTCGCGGCCACCGGGTGGCCGGTCGGCCGCATCATGCGCTGGTGATGTAGGTTTGGGTGCTGCTTCCTCTAATTGGGGTAGCAGCCTATGTTTTGGTTATCTCTTGGAGGGGCGTTCGAGTTCGTACTCTTCGGCTGCGAGGACTTCAGTCCATCTATCAGCTAGCAAGTCTTGGTCAGCTCTAAGCTGTTGCTGCTTTTCTTGAGGCTTCTTGCCGTGGCCACAAGCCTGCGCTTGAAACGCCCTGTCGGCGCGGGTCCTCGGGCACGACAAATTAAATGCGTCGCCGAGGCTTGCCTCATCTTTGGAGGGAGGCATATAATTATCGCCCTCCACCTCCTCTCGCCGCTCTATCATGAGGGCTGGCTTCTCCCTCCTCCGTGTCGAATCCTGCTGGAGGGGTTGTCTTCGCACTATCCAAGGGGTGTTATTATCTCCGTGCGTAATCACCGCTTTTGCTGTGGCGGGATTTAGAGCGGCGCCGCTGACGCCGGCGCTTGGGCTGCTTCTTGGAGGGGTCATCCTCCGTTGTTCCATCGTCGTTCCTATCTTTTGGGATGTCCACCATGTATATGTCGTATGACGAGGTGGCCTTCCAAAGGTGCCTGTGGCGCTGGTTCTTGATCGTCTCCAAAGATCGCCGTCCATACCGTCGATGTCTTGAGTCGAAGTCGAGCATGTCGGTTAAATCATCGACAGTGGCTACAAAGTGGGCGGTGGTGGGTGTTGAATTTCTTCGTCATCCGCATCCCAACCTTCCTGACCGTAGTCCGGCCAGGGCTCTCCTGATAAAGAGAGAGACTTTAGTGAATTTAGGATGTCACCAAAGGGCGAGTGCTGAAAGATGTCCGCGGAAGTGAACTCCATAACCGGCGCCCAATCGGATTCGATGGGCAGGGGCGCGGAGGGTTCGGAGTCCAGAGAGGAGTCCGGCACCTTGGAGTCGCGGTCTTCGCAAATGACAGGGATGGAGTTCGGCTCAATAGTCGTAGAGATCGTAGCCCCGAGGCGGCATCCAACCACTTGTCCTCGATTGGCGGAGTCGGCTCCGAGCTAAGGGTCGGAGCGGACGCTGGTGCGGCCTCCGTGGCCCGCTCGGGCGGCAGAGTTAGATCGCGCCCATTGAGACAAGTCTGGCGGCGCTTATTGTGGCTCGAATCCGTCGAAGATCAAGTCTCCGCGGATGTCGGCCGTGTAGTTCAAACTTCCAAATCTGACCTGACGGCCAGGGGCGTAGCTTTCGATCTGCTCTAGATGGCCAAGTGAATTGGCCCGCAGCGCAAAGCCGCCGAATACGAAGATCTGTCCGGGGAGAAAAGTCTCACCCTGGACCGCGTCGTTGTTGATGATCGAAGGAGCTACCGGGCCTAAGGATGACGCACACGGAGGAACTCTCAATGAAAGCACCAATGTCGTGTCAAAACCGCGGATCTCGGGTAGGGGGTCCCGAAGCTGTGCGCCTAGGCGGATGGTAACAGGAGACAAGGGACACGATGTTTTACCAGGTTCGGGCCCTCTCGATGGAGGTAATACCATACTCCTGCTTGATTAATATTGATGATATGGGTAGTACAAGAGTGGATCTACCACGAGATCGAGAGGCTAAACCCTAGAAGCTAGCCTATGGTATGATTGTTGTTCGTCCCACGGATGAAACCCTCCGGTTTATATAGACACCGGATAGGGTTAGGGTTACACTGAGTCGGTTACAATGGTAGGAGATCTACATATCCGTATCGCCAAGCTTGCCTTCCACACCAAGGGAAGTCCCATCCGGACACGGGACGAAGTCTTCAATCTTGTATCTTCATAGTCCAGGAGTCCGGCCAACGGTGATAATTCGGCTATCCGGACACCCCCTAATCCAGGACTCCCTCAGTGATCATACGGTCACTGACTCACCATACAGCTCCGTAATTTGTTGATGACACGATCAATTGACCAGTCAAACGGTACACATTCAGCAGCGCACATTACCATAGGACCTACCCGTCAGCGCGTATATGAAGGACATAAATGGTAATAAATTAGTGGTCGGTGGGTACTCGAAGTCGTGAGACCTCGATTGGGGATCGCCGCGGTGGGCGCGTTGATTGGGTGGTGGGGTGGGGATCGCGGAGAAAAACCTCGGTGCGGGGGGGCTAGACGGGTGGTCGGTGCTTGGCGGACCGGTGGTGAGGAGTGGTTTGGGCGGGCGGGCGGCGTGGCGGCTCGGGCGGCCAGCGAGGTGCGGGGCCGGCGGTTCAGCCGGTGGTGGCTGGCGGCTCACGGGGGTGGAGTTTGATGATAAACTGCAGGCCCTTGATTTCGTATCCAACGGCTGGAAAATCTAATGACCAGAGATGAAAAAGTCAGTCGATTGACTTGTAGCCTCACCCCGCACGTACACATGCACGCATGCAAGACATGCACGCATACAACACTGACCCGTACACATAATGAACATACGCACGCATGCAGGCGTGCAACACTGACGCATACACATGCACTCACGAACACACGCACGTACGCACACATGCATGCAACACTGAAACGTACCCTTGCACGCACGCAACACTCGCACGCCTGCATGCACACAGCACATGATGCAAGACACACGCTCAACCTATACGTGCATGCACCCTTTGTTAAGGACATGGATTGTTACGGGTATTAATCAATCTTATCTGTGATAAGCAGAACATTGATGTTTGTAGCGGTCTTTATGTCTAGGTTTGTATCTCTATAATCCCTCTCTCACACACCCACGTAGGTTGGGGACGTGCACGTAGAGAAGAGGTGCACGCACGGCGCACGTACTCCCATCTCTTTCCCAATCACACCCGCGCGGGTACACGGTGGAGCTCATTTCTGTATGAAAAGGCAGCCCACGTGGTAACTTGACACGTGTACTGGTTGTCCACTAGATGGAGGGAGGATCGTCTACCACGGGTGAACAAACAAATTGCGACTTGACGTGTTATGTTAAAAAAGAGGCAAACCATGTGGGAACTACCTTAGAGGCAAGGCTCTATACACTAGAGTACTTTTGATGCGTCCCGTCAACTCGTAGAACAAGGAGAAGCTTGCTTAGTACGCCGTCTCCCCCGCCCACGGGCGCGGTGGCTCGCAAGATGAGGTGAAGCTTGCTTACTACGCCTTACGCCCGCTCCCTCGCCCACGTGCGCGGTGGCTCGCAGGACGAGGAGAAAATTTTACTAGTACTCCCTCCGTTTAATCCTCGTCCCTACTACCTTGGTTAGAGAGATTATCATATTGTTTGGAATATATATGTCCTTTAGTACTCCCTCCATTTACTTATACAAGGCCACTATAAAAAAATACAATTTGCATCTATACAAGGCCACAAATATTAATCGAGACAAAAATTACTACTCCCTCCTTTCCAGTTTATGGCTCAATTTCAAAATCTCTCCAACCAAGGTAGACGGTGAGTGGTCGAATTAATTGTGTACTCCTAGTTGCACAAGCAATTAGTACACTCGTTTTTCTCAAGAAGTTATGTTTACTGAGGCATTAATTAGAACAAATGCATGAATGACCACTAAATTTCCATCAACTTCTACATGCATTGGTGAGTTTTATCTTGACACTGCTTGCATCGGGTGATCTAATGCACCTCGAAATCCAACATGTGATGGTACAACTACTAGTAGTAGAATTGAGACTTATAAAACGGAAAAACGAATGTTTTGTAGATGAGCCCTATAAACCCTAGTGGGTACGTACTCCGTAAAATCAGATTTTCCCAAAACTATGTCGCTCAACCTTTATTTGCTTGTTTCCCTTCTTGCCTCCTTGCCTCGAACAGACTATGCCAAACTCCCCTGCTTGTCGCGCGGGAAAAGACCCGCCCTCGCCTTTTTTTAGTACGGGTTTGTATCGATGGATCGCGCGAAGCAGAAAAACCTCAAACCGTGTCTTGTACTCCTCCGTCGATGCTCGCTTTCATGAATTCTGTACTTCCTGTCGCCGACATGTGGGACATATAGCAACCGGGTCGACGTGTCAAGCACCAAATAACTGTGCAGAACAGCAGGGGGATGCACCCCAGTCGTACCGCCCCAGTAGTAGTAGTAATGAGCAATGAGACATCAAATCACCATGCCGCACCTTCCCAGACGGACGAAGCAACCATTATTTCACACTTCGGTTCGCCATCATCTCAAACCACGTTGTACTGCTTCCGCCTTAAGAGGGACACGCGCATCGCCTTGGTACATCATGAAACGTGGGACCGCATGACATGCCATGCTCCCCCGCCGATCGCTTGATAAAATCACCTCATTTTTACTACTATACTTCCTCCGTATCGGTTTACATGGCATGCACGTCGTTCTTGGTTGAGAATTTAACTGGCTATATATGTGATGAACAGTATATGTTTAGAAACTACATCCGCTTAATAATCCAATGATATACTTTTTATGACATAGTAACTCAGATTTAGTTAGTCAAAATGGATGACCTAGAACTACGTGCACGCCCTATAAACCGAGACGTCTAAAAAACGAGACGGAGATGGTAGTTCAGTACGTATCTTTTTAGCTCAATATAGTCGGGTTCACCAAGGAGCAAAACCAAGTGGTAGGTTGCACCTGTCGTCAGGCCCGGCCCATAGGCCGGGCAAACGGGGCGCCCGCCCTGGGCCCCCAGAAGTCAGGGGGCCCATCCCAGCTAGTATTTCCTCTGTAGTACGTACGAATCCCAACAAAAACAACGACGGATTCAGCGCCTTCCCGTCATCCCGTGCTCCTCGACTCCTCCTCATCCCCAAATCCCAGACCCCCAACTACGCCGCCGTTCCGGTGCGTCATGCCGTCTCCGATTCCAAGGTCGCCGGTGGCCATTAATGGAGACTAAAGGCGCAAATCTATACCCCCAACCAGCTCTCCTTCCTTTCTCGATGTTCTGCTCGCTCCCCATCAGCTAGACATTGGAGAGACAGTACGTGTTCTTCTCTTCCTGCCCTTAAATTTCGTTCATCCTCGATTAAATAGCTCTGCTATCTGAGAGATTCCACATCTGCCTGCCCTGCTCCCCTGCTTAGGTCTTCATCTGCGGCTTGACTCTTCGGTCGATCCAAGTGTGGCTGAGAACTGGAGAAGGGGGGATGTGTTGACTACTGCAACATGCGGATCTACCGAACTGGCCACCTACATGCACATCAATCCACACCTCAGGTGCTTTTGTTCCCTGTTTTTAATCATTTTATGCTTCTTGTTCCTGTTTAGTTACATGTCCTCTAGAAAGTATTTAACCGGCGGGTAGTAAAAAAAGGAAGAGAAAAAAGCAAATAGATGTAGATGTAAAATCCCTAAAAGGGTCACTTGACAAAATTTTCACAACTAGTAGTTCTCCTAAAGATCCCCTGGAATTGGCAATAGTAAGTTTTTAACAACAACCAACTGAGAATACTGATGCTACTGATCATGATATGAACGAGGATAATAATAATTCCAGTGAGCATGAAAACGTAACTCATTCACCAAATTCTGAATCACCGAGTGTCTATAAGCAACAGTCATTCACTGTTGATATTTTTGACCCATGACGCTGGTATAATCTGGAAAATAAGGCTAGAGATATTTTAGTTGAGAAGGATCCTGTAAGAAATGATGATATTGTGTTCCGTCCAGATAGTAATTCTTGACATTTTTTACAAACTTTATTATTCCAGAAAGTTGAACAATGGAGAGGTACATGACATGAATTTGACGGTAACACAAAACATCTTAGTAGCAACCAGTTTTGACATGAATTTTTGTTTTGTAGAACATAATGAAGTATCCATCCATATTTAGGAATGCAATTTTTTGTCGAACTACATCATTTCATTAATATCATGGTGTGTAATTCACTTGATCGATATAAGTAAATTGTACTGTCAGTTTTAGAGTCCAAATTAAGATCATCAGGATATGCTATGTACTGGACATTACTTTGCTTTTGAAATAGAAAATATTTTGATCTTTTAAGTAAACAAGGGCCCCTTATTTTTGTCTTGCCCCTGGGCCCCATGTACCTATGGGCCGGCCCTGCCTGTCGTGTTGTGATGTCTACTACGCAACCTTCTTCTTGTAGACGTTGTTGGGCCTCCAAGTGCAGAGGTTTGTAGGACAGTAGCGAATTTCCCTCAAGTGGATGACCTAAGGTTTATCAATCCGTAGGAGGCGTAGGATGAAGATGGTCTCTCTCAAGCAACCCTGCAACCAAATAACAAAGAGTCTCTTGTGTCCCCAACACACCCAATACAATGCTAAATTGTATAGGTGCACTAGTTCGGCGAAGATATGGTGATACAAGTGCAATATGGATAGTAGATAAAGGTTTTTGTAATCTGAAATAATAAAAACAGCAATGTAACTAATGATAAAAGTGAGCGTAAACGGTATTGCAATGATAGGAAACAAGGCATAGGGTTCATACTTTCACTAGTGCAAGTTCTCTCAACAATAATAACATAGTTTGATCATATAACAATCCCTCAACATGCAACAAAGAGTCACTCCAAAGCCACTAATAGCGGATAACAAACGTAGAGATTATGGTAGGTACGAAACCACCATAAAGTTATTCTTTCCAATCAATCCGTTGGGCTATTCCTATAAGTGTCACAAACAGCCCTAGAGTTCGTACTAGAATAACACCTTAAGACACAAATCAACCAAAACCCTAATGTCACCTAGATACTCCAATGTCACCTCAAGTATCCGTGGGTATGATTATACGATATGCATCACACAATCTCAGATTCATCTATTCAACCAACACATAGAACCTCAAAGAGTGCCCCAAAGTTTCTACCGGAGAATCACGACGAAAACGTGTGCCAACCCCTATGCATAGGTTCATGGACGGAACCCGCAAGTTGATCACCAAAACATACATCAAGTGAATCACGTGATATCCCATTGTCACCACAGATACGCACGGCAAGACATACATCAAGTGTTCTCAAATCTTTAAAGACTCAATCCGATAAGATTACTTCAAGGGAAAACTCAATTCATTACAAGAGAGTAGAGGGGAGAAGAAACATAAGATCCAACTATAATAGCAAAGCTCATGATACATCAAGATCGTGCCAAATCAAGAACACGAGAGAGAGAGAGAGAGAGAGAGAGAGAGAGAGAGATCAAACACATAGCTACTGGTACATACCCTCAGCCCCGAGGGTGAACTACTCCCTCCTCGTCATGGATAGCGCCAAGATGATGAAGATGGCCACCGGTGATGGGTTCCCCCTCCGGCCGGGTGCCGGAACGGGCTCCCGAGAGGTTTTTGGTGGCTACGGAGGCTTTCGGCGGCGGAACTCCCGATCTATCTCATGTTCTGGAAGTTTTAGGGTACGTAGGTATATATGGGTGAAAAGAGTACGTCGATGGAGCTACGGGGCCCCCACGAGGCAGGGGCGTGCCCTAGGGGGGTGGGCGCGCCCCCCACCCTCGTGAGCACCTCCCGTATCTCCTGATGTAGAGTCCAAGTCCATTGGGTGGCTTTCCTTCCAAAAATAACTTCTCAAGTTGATTTCGTTCCGTTTTGACTCCATTTGATATTCCCTTTCCTCGAAATACTGAAATAGGCATAAAACAGCAAATCTGGGCTAGGCCTCCGGTTAATATGTTAGTCCAAAAAATAATATAAAAGTGGATAATAAAGCCCAATATTGCCTAAAACAGTAGATAATATAGCATGGAGCAATCAAAAATTATAGATACGTTGGAGACGTATCATGTTGGCGTAGCGACTCAAGCAGGGTCAGTCCGCACACGAAGTGGTGACACACTTAACAGGACCCCTTTGGCCGACATGTGGCTCATCCACCGTCTTGTTCCACATGCGATGCACCAAATTACAGTTCAGAGCAGCGGTTGGAATTGGAGGCACCCCGGTCGTAGCGCCGCAGTAGTAGCAAATGAGCGATGAGGGGTCAAATCACAAAGCCCCACCTTCCCCGCATTAAGCTGGACGGACGAAGCAACCATCATTTCACTCTAGGGCGCAAGAGCATAAAGAAAAGAGAAAACCAATGATGCGTGCGACAGCTACCTAGGGCACCCTAGGGTAGGGATCTCCACTACAGATCATTTTCTTTAAAGCGCCTCCACTACAAATCGGCTTCTCCCTCGTCCTCTTGAAGAAAACCGATAATGCGTGCGGCGGTAGGGTTTGTAGGAGTACTACTAGGGCATGCGGGTCCATGTCGTAGTAAATGGGAGAGGGATTGAGTTCAATTCAACGCCTTAAATATGTGTGGGTCGCTTGTTTTAGGGGAACGAGGCAGCATTTTGGGTTCGGGATCAGTGGAGATATAGTACGTACAAAAAATTGTGGACGTAGGTTCGACCGAAAGGCAATGATGCATGGGCCCTGCATTTTGATATACCCGGGGCCACGTGAAATTTGCTACTCTACTCAGAACTAGTAAGGTACACATGCATTGAACGCATGAGATTTCGAAACCAAATTATGAATAAATACACACTATAGCATGTAAAGCTTTGAGTCATATATGCATGATGTAGATGTCCGTTTAGTTCTTATAGTTCATCTCATTCAAAATCAATTAGTTTTATAAAAATGTTAAGATTCATGGGGTTGTGCATTGTAAAGCATAAAGTAAAAAACAAATAATGGCATTTCATTTAGAAAAAAAATCAATTATGATATGGAAGATTCTAGAACAAAGGAGAAGTGCATGTGTTTTGAGGTTTGTGCATTATGCTTAAGTTCAACCATGGAGTCTTCTAAATTGTACATGTGCCAGATCTGGTGGAATGTTGATGATATC
Organism: Aegilops longissima; assembly: GCA_021605205.1. Classification (NCBI taxonomy): domain Eukaryota; kingdom Viridiplantae; phylum Streptophyta; class Magnoliopsida; order Poales; family Poaceae; genus Aegilops; species Aegilops longissima. The sequence continues at coordinate 546,989,040 of CM038682.1, forward strand.
CAACGGCCAGTAGGGCTCGGATTTGCCATCTCTGCACTGTCGGATTAGCTTCATCCAGCGACCATCTTTCAAGTTATTCACACACTATATAGTTCTTGTGCCATAGTTGCATGTCTTGGAAAAAAGCTACTAGTGGGTTGTACTAGCTATTTAAGAATATATGATGTATACATGGAAGTTGTAGGGAAAGAGATGACATGGATTATCTCAATTCCTATGAGTAGGGATTGGAAAAGAGTTGTCATTTGGTTGACATCATAGGAACTTTTCTATTGAATCTAGAGATGACATGTATCTCAATTCCTATGAGGAGGGATTAGAAAAGAGATGTAATTTGGTTCATATCATAGGAACTTTTCTATTGAATATACGCTAATGTTTATTTTCCTTTGAAATTATGGGAGTATAGGAATCCATTCATATGAACCAAGTGACTCTAAAGCTATAGAAATGATAGCATGTTTATTTCCTTTGAAATGTGGAGTATATGAATCTATTCCTATGAACCAATTGGCTCTAAAGGAAAAAATCCTATAAAAATCATAACATATAGAGTTCCTATGATATTCCTCCGCACCAAAGTATAGTTGAAATTGCTGCAGGTGATACGATGGTCTTTCTTTGTAGATTCCTCACCATCTTTATAGTTACATCTCGAAGATGAAATGAAATGATATATACTAGGTATTCTACATGTGCAATTTGGTACATGAAAACTCGGTAGAAGTTTGCGAGGTTCGAATTTTCAATAAAGCTCTATGCACTGCATTTTGGAACGGAGGGAGCATACGGCAGTTGCTAACACTCACGTGGAAGATTTGTGTGTAGGAGGAGTGGCTATTCTGCTAAATGACATGGCAAAACTAACACTGTCGGATGCCGATCTAACGGTTCTTACGGCGTTCGTCAGGAAAAGGCTTGTGGCGAACGTTTGTCGGATAATGATTTACGGACACATGCATTGCATTGATACGTGCCCCCCTCTCTCTCACGCACACGCACCCTCCCGAGTCCTCTCGCACCCACCGTCTATCTGCAGGTAGACGTCACACACATATGTGATCTTCACACCCTACCCTCAGATCTTCTAAAAAACAAAAGACGTCGCGCACATTTTATTTTAGCTCACACGTCACACACTTATATTATTACTCTTGTGGCGAACGTTCTTTGGGCATAGTATATTATACTCTGACGAAGTGAAGCGGTGCACGCATGCACTAGTTCTCTCACAACCACTCGCGGGTACACGTAGGAGCGCAATTTTTTGAAGCTGGTACAACAAAATCACTCCACTACATATATAAGCAGGAGCCTTAGCGCTTGCTTCACTAGGGTTCCTCTCGTTCACTCTCTCATGCTCTTCAGATCTAAGCAAGACATAGGTGGCCACATTCTCTCTCAGCTCACGGTGGGTCACAAATCCGGCCGGACAACCTCGACCGGGGCAGGGGTGTAGGTGCATCGTTCACGCTGTCGGCGGCGGCAAGGGAGGAGACCAACGGCTGCCCGCGCGTCCCGATTGGCGGCCGTGCCGTTCTCTCCGAGAGAGCTCCGGCTCCGGAGGGCCTCCGACCCCTTCTTCCTCCCTACGGTATTGTGGCCAAGATGCGGTCTCCTGACGCCGTCTTTGCCACATGCTGACGACCCTCGGGTATATATTCCTTCGAAACCTGCCTTGCTCTACTGCCCCAGCTCCCCACTTGGCTCCGTGTGGATCTTTTTCTACTTCCGTCTGCTGTTCCAAAGCCACCTAGACTTTTACTATTATTAGAGGTAAAGCTAGTTCATACAGTCGACAATAAGAGTTGGTTCAAACAAGAAGGAAAGTGGGAAAGCTCTAGCATGAATCTAGGACTTGGTTCTAAGAGCAAACGGGGGAAAGTAGTAGATACTGGCTACCCAACCAGTCTCTTGGTTGAAAAGACGAAGAAAGCATGGTGGATGGCGAAGGGTGGGGGAAGTGGACCTATCTCTTGGTTGAAAAAGGAAAGAAAGTGACGGGTGTTGGGGGACAACGCAAATGAGAATGAGCAGGTCTAGATTTCTTGTGCTCACATAGGAAAATGTCATCGAGGAGATAAAAAATGGGACAAATGCAGACATGCTGCCTGAGTGTTTGCCGCTCTCGGCAACCACATCTGCCTCACCAGTTTATGCCTCTGTTGTCCCTACGCCCATATCGCTACCGTTAATGTAAAATCACATGAAGCATTAAGCAATGCCACCTAATGTAACTATACGTAATGGTCTAGTGCCGTCGATAAATTGAAGCAATGCTACCACCATTTTATGAAGTGCTTCTGTCTTGCTTTATTTCCCATGAATTGTGTTTTTGCAGTTACACTTAAATCTCACACCGCTAACATTGCTTCATCCCAGTGGAACTACACAAATTTGATTGCACATTTACTGACCATGTGCTACTCTCATGACAGTAATACTAATGCTATTGTTCTGCATGTTAATCTAGTGGCAGTGTTGATGTGATGTGATGCTACTTACTTAAGGACACTTTCATACTGTCAATCTAGTGCCAATTATAACACAATAGATGCTGCTGCTAATCATACGCCACTGCAAATATCTGTCACTGTTTAAATAACTGTATTTCGTATTTGCGCAAATAGGGATGTCTGTCTCCATATCGTTTCGGGATGTCTGTCTCCGTATCGTTTCTATCCACGCAATCAAAAGCACACACCTCAGTTTTAGTAGAATTGCGCAAAATGAGATGGTTATCCCTCGTTGTCGTCGTCTAACCACCCGTCTTCCAGTTATTCCTACATTGGTAGTTACTAGGTAGAATGACCAACGCAATCTAAAAGAAGTTGATTCATACGTTTTACTTCCTGATTGCAGTGCAGGGACGAGCGAAAACATCTGCATCCTAGTCCGAATGCACTTTCCTCCAGTTCATCCATGGACAGAGGACAAGTAACACGGCTGCTGAGAGGTTTTGGGACAGTCTTGTGGACAAGAGGCATTGTCGTCGCTTATTTCGCAAATAGTGGCGCTTAAATTTAGTGGAATGCACAAGACTTTCAGCTGGTCAATTACTTCGCATGGTTTAGTTCAGCATTCCGGTGAGAACACAATTATAATTGGTTATTCTGGAATGAGAGAACCTAACCCTGGATGGTGGCAACAAGAAAAAACCAGAGTGAACTCCAGGAAATTTAAGCCTGCCGGGAGGCCCTTATTCAGAGAAGCCTTGCTTGTTTTTTCCTGATTTGTAAATCTTCTCGCAACTTTGTCTTTTGCTATTAACTAGTATATGTGTAGCGACCCGACCCGAATGGGTCAAGTCTCTGTGCTTAAGTGTCATCCCTGGATCGGTATGCTGACACACACAGTACTCAAGGATTTATAACAGAGGTAAATCACATGTAAAAATAACAAAATTACTATTACCTCAATCCAAAATAGCGGAAGTAACAAGGTTGTGGATTCCCATCAACACCAACGGCAAAGTTGAGTGTAGAAATCGTAACCCTAACATATCACTTACTCGTCGTAAGAATCCTGCAACATGAAACGTTGTAGCCCGAAAACGGGTCAGCACATGGAATATGCTGGCAGTGTAACACATAGAGAGTAATGAAGGAATAAGCCTATACTACATGCATATATGGCTGGTAGAAAAGCTCTATGGTTATAATGTTTTTGCGAAAAGCCAATTTTTCCCTACTGCAAAGGAATAAATTTATTTAACTATCATGGCGGTTGTTGAACTTTGAGAATGGTTGACAGCATCCTCAATCCCAATTAAAAGTACTCATTAACAACCCAACAATATTATTTAGAGTAACATGATGAGATTCACATGATAATCCAAGTACTAGATACTCAAGATGTCCATAACCGGGGACACGGCTAATCATGATTAGTTTATACACTCTGCAGAGGTTTGCGCACTTCTCCCCACAAGACTCGATCGCCTCCGTTTGATTTCTCGCACTACATGGTGTTTGAGAAACGGATGACCGAGACATAGTCTTTCAGAAGCACTAGCACCTTACTTGTGGGTAGACCGGTACACCTACTTTCCCCCACATCTGCTAGTCTACCCGTAAGAGTTCGCACAACTTAATCAACTATGCCAGAGCCCATAATGGCTTGTAGCTGCACACGGAAGTTTCTAGTTTGAATAATCTCATGATCCCTTTGGGCCTGGGTGGCGGTCCGAAGAAATACAGGAAAGTCCTGATGGAAACCAGGTGCCTCAATCCACCCAGATGTGTGTTTAAGTTGCCACCTTAAATAAACCATTAAATAACAATCTCACATCTGTCATGGATACACTCACCCAATCCACGTCTACTAGCATAGCATAGCGTAATAAGCAAACATAGAAGTAACTCCCAAAGGTTTGAAAACAAAACAGTTAATAGGTACTACCTCAACTACTTCCCAAAACCCACAATTTAATTAGATCCTAATCATGCAAGTGTTTGAGGATAGATCTAATGCATAAAAACTGGGTATGAGAAGAGGTATGATCAAAGTGTTACTTGCCTGCAATGTTGATGAAGATGATTCGCACTCAAAACTCTTGATAGTTCTACTCGTCACACTCCGGTCAATCTATCGTAATCAAGCAATAGTAACCACACATAAGCAATCACTCAAAAGATCGAAAAGAACGAAGTGAACAACTCGGAAAACATCAAAACCAAGCAAATGACTCTTGCAGCATAAAACAATTTCTAACAGTACCAAAATTATGTGAATTTGGCCTTATCGGAAAGTTTATGTAAGGAGCTTTAATTTGCAAAAAGAATCAACTAAATCGGAGTTACGAAACTCAAGTTATGATCAAACGAAGTTCAAATTCAAATCTGATCTAATTCAAATTTTGAACTTTCAAAAACATGTTTGAGTTGTATTACTGGATAGAGGAGATCATAACAAAGAAGTGGGCGTTGGTTTCGTTGGATTCCGACTAACGAGCAAAAAGTTACGGGGTTTTGAAAATCAGGGGCTAAACTGTAAAGAAACTAATCACAGATGGGTCCTTGACTAAAACTAACAGAAAAAAAAAACTAAATAATGAACGTTCGCTAACTAGTTCTAAACAGAGAACGTTCTTTGAATAGCCCTAACTAAAAAAAACTAAACCGGTTTTTTTAAAGAAAAACTGAAAAAAAAACCAACCTAGGGTTCGGCGGTTTTACCGATTCACCGAATAAAACCGGCGGTGGCGACGCGGGAGAGCGGCGGTGGATCGGCTCCGGTCAGGGCGGTGGCTCTGGGCGTCGGGGAAGGTCGCGAGGAGCACGGGGAGGGGCGGCGCGGCGAGGCGAGGAGGTTGGCGGCGGCGGTGGCTCCCGCGATGTAACTGAGCGGGCGGCGGCGGTGGATCTCGCCGCGGCGGTGAGATCTTGCACAAGGGTGGCGAAGAGAAAGAAGAGAGAGGGTGTGCAGGCGGATTTATAGGAGGAGGAGGCGCGTGGCGGAAGAGGCGGCGTGGCGTGGCTCGCCGGACTCAAGTGAGTCTGGGTTGAGCACGGGAGGAGGAAGGCGGCGCGACTTGGGCCGGCTGGCTGGGCTTCGGCCTAGTTGGCCCAGGGAACCCTTTTTAAAAAAACAGAGAGAAAAATAATAATAAAACAAAATAAAATGAAAAAATTATATAGGCATATAATATATCAAAATTTTCAGAAAAAGATTTCCTACAACCTGAACATTATTCTAGCTTCAAATAAAATACACAAAAATTTAAATAAAGCAAAGAGTGCTACTGGTCTAATAAAATCCACTGAAAATTATTTTAAAAATACCAAAATGACTTCAAATTAATTTCTCTCCAATTTTCTGATGTAGGGAATCATGTTACCCTATTTTCCATATATTTTATTTTTGGAGGAAAATAATTTGAATAAAACTCAAATAACTCTAAATTCAAAAGAACTTTGAATTTAATTCTTTGAAACTCCCAACTCATATTTCATATGTTTTGAAGAAGTCATTTTAACTTCGCTCGTGAAAATCATTGAGTTGCATAAAGTTCCTGGGTTGGAAAATATTTCCAAATGGAATTCAAATATTTTCAACACCCCTTGTCATTTAAATAAATGGAAGAAGTCATGTCATCTTCTCTCCAGGGTTTTGTGATGAAAAGTAATTGAATTCACGGAAACAACAAAAAGCAAGATGAAAGTTTGGGAAAGTCCTTTTATTCCCTCTCATTTAACTTTCAAAGTTTCAAATTCACTCACTTTCAGTCAATCAATCAGACAATCAATCAAAACTATCTATTTGTTTATAACATTCCAAAATTTAGAATTTTGGGATGTTACAAAACTACCACTCTTAAAATGAATCTCGTCCTCGAGATTCGGAGAGGCTAGAAAGAAATAGGTTAGGGTTTGGGGTCTTCTCAAAATCCATCAATCGTCTCTGGGGTCTGGGGTGCTACCACCCTTAGAAGAATGGTTACAGTTCCATCAAAACTCATATACTCCATCCTTATCACTGACAGTGTCGGTCTTCTCAGATCTTAAGGATAATTCCTTCTCTGGGCTCTTCCGGTAGTGGCATAACTTTTCCTCAATACTTCTGTCCTTTCATCTTGGTACGGTTATTCCGAGACTGGGTCTTCTTAGTTGACGGGTCTGGCGCCAATACTAATTAGCTATCGATATCTCATGGTGGTCAACAATTTATGGTTTGTCCTGCAGGAAATGGGTCTGGGTTGAACCTCACCGTATAACCTACGGTTGGCAACAACTGCCTTGTACAAGGGGAAAAATTCTTATACCATTCTAAGGTTTAAACAGGGTTTTGATCGTCGTCTCTCTACTATAGGTAAGTCACTCAGATTTACCATCCCATATAGCAAAGCGAATAATAAGAGTAAGTCAGTATGGTGATCAATCCATCCCGCACCTAAATCATTACCTTGTACATGGTTTAGCGAATCTCGCATTCTAACACTCGGTCATCCTCACAAGCATTGCAGAATTTCTCTTGTCGACGAACCAAGTTCGGATAGATCCATTGATTCTGCAAGCCAAACAAACATCTATCGTTCATTAACAACTCTCAGGTTTTGCGTAAACTCCTATAGAATAAATCGGTGATAAAATCGTAACTTCTTCCGTGGTTTTCCTTGACAATAGTGTGCTTGCTTCTTGGGTGTCCTGGGCACGTGGGTTATGGCCCATCTCATCACTTAAAATCCTTGAGCACATCATCTGGGCAACTAACCATTATTCCAACATCCAACTTCCAGCTTCCAAGCATACTTAAATCCATCCAATTGTACTGTCTTCCTTCCTTCTATTGGCACCAAACTAGGACATGATTACTCAGACTCATCATGGAATTTACCTTGATCCATATTTCCAACATCATACCTCCTTTATATCCAATAGTAATTCATCTCTTCATCCTCGTGGGATATCCCACATACCGAGATAAAAACTTATACTTATGAAGTCCATACTCCACTTCGTGGAACATCATTATCCTTTCCAGGGTCAAGCGTCCTTACAGGGGAACATTGGCCATTTCAGCATGGCACTTCTTCAACTGGAATACGTGAAACACATCATGAACTCCTAACAGTCCTTCGGGTGACTCCAATTTGTTGGCCACTTCTCTCATACGCTCCAAACTCGGTGTGGTCCTACAAATCTCGGGGCTAACTTTCCCTTAACTCCAAATCGTTTAACTCCTCGCAGAGGGGACACACGAAGACATGCTCTGTCTCCAATTTCATAGACTAACTCCTTGCGTTTTTTTTTTGAGTCTGCATAACTCTTCACGCTCGGTGAGCTACCTTCAGTCTATCTCGATCAACTTAGCATTCTCTTCCGAATCCTTGATCACATTTGATCCAAACAACTGACGGTCTCCAACGTCATCCCACACACTCTTGGGGTATCAAACATATCGAGACAAAACTCATATTCATTTTGTTTGAAATCCATTCAGTGGAGTATCCTTATCTTTTCCAGGGGTCACGGTTCTTACAGGGTACTACCACCCTTAAAATGTTCCAATATTCCATAGACCATATTTCTCATATCCTCGAAATTGGTCAACATATTTCCTCATAGGGTAACTCATAAAATTCAAAACAGTACCAACACTGCTAACTTTATTGATTCTTAAATTATTACAATCTCTCGCTTTTCCATTACATGTCTCAACTCAACACCTCAATATAAAAGAAAAAGCTCTCACTTCTACTACTCCATTTCTTCTGTTACAAATTCAACTATTTATCACCAGTCTCCTTCTCCTTCGGACAATCTCTGGCAAAGTGCCTTGCTATATTACAACGGAAACATATTACTTCTGACAAGTTTCGAGGTTTCCTTGTGATTATATAGCCTCCTTGGGTCCTTGGCTTCCTTTTTGGGCAATTGCTGAGGTAGTGCCATGACTCCTTGCACCTATAACAGGTAACATGACTCAGATCCTTCCTGGAATCCAATCTACTTCTCTTTCTGGACTTTTCCATTCCAATCAGGGCTTCTATTTCCTGTGGGTCATACTCTACTTCCTCTGTCAGGAATTCTACTAGATCCCCATTCATACAATTCTGGGAGATGTGTCCTTCTTCTCCACATGAATAGCAAGACTTGGTGCAGGGTTTAATTGGTTCCTCTTTGGGTGTGTCCTCCATCTCTTCCTTCATCACAGCTTCTCCTAGAACTTCCGTGAGGGCTCCTTTCATTTCTTCTTTCTTCTGCTGGATGATTCTTTGTACCATGGGGTAAATGTGACAATGTGCAGGGTAGTGGGTAGTCCCTTCACACAAGAAACAAGTGATCTGCCTAGTTGGGCATTCTTCAGCTGGGTGACTTCCTTCACAACTAGAGCATTCATCTTTGTGTTCTATATGGTTGTGTCCTATTTCTCCACAAAGCTTGCATGCGCAAGGTTTCTTCATATCATTTCCATAAGGCTCCAATTTCTGGGACACGAACCTAGACTTTGACAAAGTCAACTTAAATTCTTTACAACTGGTTACTCCTTGCCATCCATTGATGGTTTGGTACAACCTCCACCAAGTAGCAACACCTCTTCCAAAGCATTGAAGAGCATGCTGGGCCATATCCTTTCTGGCTATAGGGTTATTCTCCATGTGATCCTCCATGTTCTGAATCCATCGGTCCGTCTCCAATTGACTCATCGGTCCCGAAAATACGAGCTCATCTCCATTCATCATCTATTGGGTCCATGGGTTATGGGGTGAGATAAGAGAGATCGAGAGGGAATGCACACAATACAAACAAAAGTTTTGAAAAGACAGGTTTTATTGTGGCTGTCGGAAAAACAACAAACAAATGACAGCTCACAAACGTCGCATCTAATGTAGGTACAATGGGGTTGGGTCTTCTAAAGGTCAATAAATCTTCAAAATCGTCCAACTCTTCAAGTCTTGTTCATGTCTCCGATTGACTTCTTCCGGTCATGCTTGTCCTTCTCAAGTTCTTTTGCCAGATCATCTCTGTTGTCGCAAAGTCTCTCGTGACGTCCTTTAATATTCTGGAGTCGTGTTCCAAACTTCTGGGTTTCAACATCCTTGGCATGAACCATGTTCCTACTGTCCTTCAATTCCTGACTAATCTCCGGTATCTCGAGGTTTAGCTCCTCCGGCTTGGCTGCTTGCCGCTTCTGGGTCCTGAGTTCTTCACGAACTGTTTCCTTGTCAAATACGGCTTCCTGCAGTTCCACCCTAAACTTCTTGATGTAATACTCCAGATCCTGGTGATGCACCAGCTATGTTAAAATTGCATCCTTCGTTGACAGATGCTCCTTCAGCCTTCTACCATCCAATCCTTCCATGCATATGCATGCTTAACTCAGCACGGTGACAATAGCATAAGCGGGCGATAACATCGTGGATAGCGTGTTTCTGCTCTTGTCATTTCCATGAACTATCTCTCCATAGTTGATATCTCCTGCATTGGGGTTTCCTTGACAAAAATTTGAGTTCTGATGCTCCATGTTCTGGTCTTTCTTTGATACACCTTAATCTCGGGTATTGACAGCTTCCATAGTCTGTCAAATTCCATAAGTGTAACCTTCCTAGGTCATAAAAAATCTGGGAATTCTTCAGAGCCTTCAAATTCTCCTAGTCTTCGGAGTCTTCACTGTTGTAGTTTCCGTCATTATAATGCACAGAAAAATCCTTTTTATTCCAAAGTAGTCTTAGTTGTCCGATATCTTGTACTCCTTGGAGTGGTCTCATCGGTCGAATCTTCTAGTGGTCAAAAGGGAAGAGGGGTATGGTCTCACTAAAAGGGAATATTTGAATAAGCTCAGAAGAGAAGAGAGGTAAAAGATCATTTTGAAAATGAAGTTGTAGAGAAAAATCTTTCCTATGGGCTTGTCAGCTTCTAGGGTCACGTCCTACAGTCAACATGTGCTCTGATACCATCTTGTAGCGACCCGACCCGAATGGGTCAAGTCTCTGTGCTTAAGTGTCATCCCTGGATCGGTATGCTGACACACACAGTACTCGAGGATTTAAAACAGAGCTAAATCACATATAAAAATAACGTAATTACTATTACCTCAATCCAAAATAGTGGAAGTAACAAGGTTGTGGATTCCCATCAGCACCAACAGCAAAGTTGAGTGTAGAAATCGTAACCCTAACGTATCACTTACTCGTCGTAAGAATCCTGCAACATGAAACGTTGCAGCCCGAAAACGGGTCAGCGCATGGAATATGCTGGCAATGTAACACATAGAGAGTAATGAAGGAATAAGCCTATACTACATGCATATATGGCTGGTGGAAAAGCTCTATGGTTATAATGTTATTTGCGAAAAGCCAATTTTTCCCTACTGCAAACGAATAAATTTATTTAACTATCATGGCGGTTGTTGAACATTGAGAATGGTTGACAGCATCCTCAATCCCAATTAAAAGTACTCATTAACAACCCAACAATATTATTTAGAGTAACATGATGAGATTCACATGATAATCCAAGTACTAGATACTCAAGATGTCCATAACCGGGGACACGGCTAATCATGATTAGTTTATACACTCTGCAGAGGTTTATGACTTTTCCCCACAAGACTCGATCGCCTCCGCTTGATTTCTCGCACTACATGGTGTTTGAGAAACGGATGACCGATACATAGTCTTTCGAAGCACTAGCACCTTACTTGTGGGTAGACCGTACACCTACTTTCCCTACATCGCTAGTCTACCCGTAAGAGTTCGCACAACTTAATCAACTATGCCGGAGCCCATAATGGCTTGTGGATGCACACGGAAGTTTCTAGTTTGAATAATCTCATGATCCCTTTGGGCCTGGGTGGCGGTCCGAAGAAATACAGCAAGTCTCGATGGAAACCAGTGCCTCAATCCACCCGGATGTGTGTTTAAGTTGCCACCTTAAATAAACCATTAAATAACAATCTCACATCTGTCATGGATACACTCACCCAATCCACGTCTACTAGCATAGCATAGCGTAATAAGCAAACATAGAAGTAACTCCCAAAGGTTTGAAAAAAAACAGGTAATAGGTACTACCTCAACTACTTCCCAAAACCCACAATTTAATTAGATCCCAATCATGCAAGTGTTTGAGGATAGATCTAATGCATAAAAACTGGGTATGAGAAGAGGTATGATCAAAGTGTTACTTGCCTGCAATGTTGATGAAGATGATTCGCACTCAAAACTCTTGATAGTTCTAGTCGTCACACTCCGGTCAATCTATCGTAGTCAAGCAATAGTAACCACACATAAGCAATCACTCAAAAGATCGAAAAGAACGAAGTGAACAACTCGGAAAACATCAAAACCAAGCAAATAAATCTTGCAGCATAAAACAATTTCTAACAGTACCAAAATTATGTGAATTTGGCCTTATCATAAATTTTATGTCAAGAGCTTTAATTTGCAAAAAGAATCAACTAAATCGGAGTTACGAAACTCAAGTTATGATCAAACGAAGTTCAAATTCAAATCTGATCTAATTCAAATTTTAAACTTTCAAAAACATGTTTGAGTTGGATTAGTCGATAGAGGAGGTCATAACAAAGAAGTGGGCGTTGGTTTCGTTGGATTCCGACTAACGAGCAAAAAGTTACGGGGTTTTGAAAATCAGGGGCTAAACTGTAAAGAAACTAATCACAGATAGGTCCTTGACTAAAACTAACATAAAAAGAAAAAACTAAATAATGAACGTTCGCTAACTAGTTCTAAACAGAGAACGTTCTTTGAATAGCCATAACTAAAAAAACTAAACCGGTTTTTTTTAAGAAAAACTGGAAAAAAAACCAACCTAGGGTTCGCCGGTTTTACCGGTTCACCGAATAAAACCGGCGGTGGCGGCGAACGAACTCCGGCGACGCGGGAGAGCGGCGGCGGCTCAGCTCCGGTCAGGGCGGTGGCTCCGGGCGTCGGGGAAGGCGGCGAGGAGCACGGGGAGGGGCGGGCGAGGCGAGGAGGTTGGCGGCGTGGCGGTGGCTCCCGCGACGAACTGAGAGGCGGCGGCGGCTGGATCTCGCCGGCGGCGGCGAGATGCGGCGCAAGGGCGGCGGCGAAGAGAGAGAAGAGAGAGGGGGCCGAGCGGCGGATTTATAGGAGGAGGGGAGGCGCTGGCGTGGGGAAGGGGGCGGCGCGGTGGCGTGGCTCGCTCGGACTCCGGCGAGTCCGGGTTGAGCACGGGAGGAGGAAGGCGGCGCGACTTGGGCCGGCTGGCTGGGCTTCGGCCCAGTTGGCCCGGGGAACCCTTTTAAAAAAAACAGAGAGAAAAATAATAATAAAACAAAATAAAATGAAAAAATTATATAGGCATATAATATATCAAAATTTTCTGAAAAAGATTTCCTACAACCTGAACATTATTCTAGCTTCAAATAAAATATACAAAAATTCAAATAAAGAAAAGAGTGCTACTGGTCTAATAAAATCCACTGAAAATTATTTTAAAATACCAAAATTACTTCAAATTAATTTCTCCAATTTTTCGATGTAGGGAATCATGTTACCCTATTTTCCATATATTTTATTTTTGGAGGAAAATAATTTGAATAAAACTCAAATAACTCTAAATTCAAAAGAACTTTGAATTTAATTCTTTGAAACTCCCAACTCATATTTCATATGTTTTGAAGAAGTCATTTTATCTTCGCTCGTGAAAATCATTGAGTTGCGTAAAGTTCCTGGGTTGGAAAATATTTCCAAATGGAATTCAAATATTTTCAACACCCCTTGTCATTTAAATAAATGGAAGAAGTCATGTCATCTTTTCTCCAGGGTTTTGTGATGAAAAGTATTTGAATTCACGGAAACAACAAAAAGCAAGATGAAAGTTTGGGAAAGTCCTTTTATTCCCTCTCATTTAACTTTCAAAAGTTTCAAATTCACTCACTTTCAGTCAATCAATCAGACAATCAATCAAAACTATCTATTTGTTTATAACATTCCAAAATTTAGAATTTTGGGATGTTAGAATATGTTTGTTATGTTCTATGAATCATTGAGATGTATAAAATTGCTTAACTTATGCTCTTCAAGTTTTTTATGAAGCCGAGTTTAATGTGAGTGTTCCACATGAACGCTGGACTAGCATGTGAACGTTTGGAATTTACATTCTGGCCTCAGTTAACTGCATGAACCACTGTAACAAACAAACATAGTTGCTTATATGTCAGACAGCAGATTGTTGATTGTTAGCTGGTCGATAGCCGAGTGTTGAAGCGAGCTAAGCCAATGTGTCGTGTTTTGCACAACTGCTTACAAGTCGGGTAGCACCAACGGTGTTTATAAGTGCTTATGTATACGTCGGCGCACAGTTATCGAACGAGTACTCTATTTCATCATAACACACACTGCTCGTATGATAAAACTAGTGAGGACGCATCTGTTTCAGCAACAATTATGATGATTCACGGGCACACAAAAGTAGCAGCAGTTCTCATAGACGGATTCAAACAGAGTACTAGCCCCAGAGGGCTCGATAACAGGCAAGGTTCGGATAATTAGACAGAATCCAAACTACTATTAAACACTAGCTGGGGCAAGTATTTCATGCCTATATCTAATTTGGGCTGGACACAAGACGGACCTTGCCATTAACATCATCGAGGATGTCCGGCAGCAGCTCAATCCTATGAACCTTCATGAAGAAAACCTTGTGGCCTTGCCACTCATAAACTTGTTTGTGGAGGCATGCCACGTCATCTTCCTGCGTAAGCTTGACAAGAACAGTATGCCTCACAAACGAAGGAGTAGCTTTGAATTTATTGTGCTTCAGTACACCCTCGACAACACGCCTGACAACACTGAGGCTGGAATACAACTCTTCATTGGTATAAGTGCAAATGGCTTCCAGGATCCAACAGCCTAAAAACTATGTTTTCCTAGTGAGTATATTCAGGTTATCCGCCTCATAGCGAGTGACATGTACAACCACACAATCCTTGTCTGCATCAGGGCTCTAATTGAAAAAGAAACAAATTCTGAATTACTTTCCAGCATAAGAAACACAAGTTATTTAAACCACTATGTATAGCATGGCATCGAATCTAATAAAATTTTGCATTATTCATCACCACATACTTAGATGAAAAACCACAATCGAGACCAACAAAGAAGAAAATCACCTTGGGCAGCTCAACGGGGGGGGGACACATCCTCGAAGGGGAAAAACTGGTCCTACAGTGCCACGGGGTCTGTAACCTCAAACGGGGCGTTGACCATCTCAGTAGTGGCCGTGAGCTTATCCGGGTCGGCTCGGTGGCTGCCTCCATCTTCTTGGAGCTCTGTCTCGTGGGATCAGCCCCGCCCGCTCCAATATCGGCAGATCTTTGTCAGTTCTCCTTGGTCCATGATGAAACCGACGAATACTAGGAGACCACTAAAAGGAAAACACAATCGCAATGACAATGAAACAAAAAGAGAGTGAGGATCGCCATCGCTTGCGAAGTTCTTTTTTTCTCTGAACGAAAATATACCAACATCACGGATCCGCTTACCTTCCCTTCGTTGGGAGAGAAGAACAGTGGCAGATGCGAGTGTTGCCTTTCTTGAAGACGGTGAGGGAGAAGGGGATTCAGCAAAGAGTGAAATGATGGTTGCTTCGTCCGTCAAACTTAGACTGCGGGGAGGTGGGGTTTTGTGATACGACGGCTCGTTATTGCCGTGCTACGACCGAGGTGACTCTCCGCCTGCATACTGACTTCTAATTTGGTGGATGGCATTTGGGCCTGCGCACTGCATGGCCCGCATGTTGGTGAACAAAAGTATAACGGCATTCAGTAGAGGGAGACATTTTGATGACCTAGGAGGAGCCAGAAGCGATATTGTATCCACTGTACTAGTAGTAATTGTTCTTCTGGGCAGCTGTAGTGTGTCTCCACTGTACTAGTAGTAATTGTTTCTCTGGGCCCAAGACAAAACAACCCATCCACCCTAGTAAATAGTAAAATCATTTCAAAAGTCCATATATTTACTGAATGAGAGGCGCTACCCACACCCAGCACACCACCCCCCCCCCCAAAAAAAACCTGGGTGTTCTTCTTCCTCCTCACTCCCACCCACCTCACGTTAGATCGCTCCACTCGTACCCCCAAATTCCTCACCTCACTCCTACAAGAAACCCCAACTCCCCTTCTTCCTCACTACTACAGAAAAACCCCAGCTCCCCTTCTTCTTCACTCGCATTACAACTAGGCTCGTCATTCGTTACTCTGCTCAAATCCATGAGCGCGACGCGACACCCTCGAGGAAAATGGAGTCGGCTGACCCCAGCGCCAAGAAGATGAGGCTCCCGCCAGCAGCGACGCCTGTTGTAGATCCCGCACCCGGCAGCGTGGGGAGAAGCAGCGATCCCACCCACACCGGATCCCAGGAACCCGTAGAATCTCGGGTGGACCGCATCAGCGATCTCCCGGACGCCGTCCTTGGGGAGATCATCTCGCTTCTCCCCACCAAGGATTGCTGCCGCACCCAAGTCCTCTCAATTCAGTGGCTCCCTCTATGGCACGCCGTGCCCCTTAATCTCGACTGTCGTCAGCTATCTCTCTTCAATGATTTTGAAATCCGCAGAGCCATCATATCCTCCCACCAGGGCTCCATTCAAAGCCTCTGCATCCCTTCATGCTACCTGAGCAAGCATACCATGCCCTGCATGGTGGACGCCTGGCTGAAATCCCCTGAATTAACAGAACTACAGCTGCTTGAGTTCTACTATTCCCCTGGAAATCACCTACCAGATACAGAACCGCGGTTTTCCTCCTCTCTCCACACCACCACCTTTTCACTGTGCGACCTACCAGACAATCTGGTACTAAACGTTCGACTCCCATTTCTGAAGAAACTTTCACTTGTGCGGGTTCGTATATCATCCACTCCAGTTGCCCTGCCCTGGAGTGCTTGGTGCTTGTTTTCATAGTTAGAATCGGTTGTCTCCAAATAAAGTCGCCTAACCTTGTAAGAATTGGAATTTGTTTTGATGGAAGGCAGCTCATCATCAAAGATGCCCCTTCACTTCAAAGGTTGATCATTGATTCTAGTTATTCACCGTTGCAAATAACCGTCCTCTCTGCGCCTAAACTGGAGACCTTGGGTGTAATACATGATCTCTGTGCTCATTTCAATATGGTGTTTGGCTCCACAGTTCTTTGGGTACTTTACATTATCATCTACACTTGTAACCATAAGCTGCATTTTAAATTTCCGCGCATAAGTTATATGTCATCTTGGAGTACACATTTTGTACTAATATTATGGTCTATGCTCAATGAAGAGTTTCTCCATGGATGGCCTATCAATGGTGTTGGATTCTGTCAAGATCTTATATATCCAAATGAATAGTTTTGATCTGAACAAGATTATTGGCTTGCTGCAATGCTTTCCATGTCTAGAGAAGTTGTATATAAAGGTCATAATTTCACGCACATTGGAAGCCCGCATATAGTGTACTAGAATTAACCGTTCAGCTGTTGCTCTTTCGACACTCCTTTTTTTAAACCTTAACTGTTTTCAATCTTCATGTCTATTTAGGCAATAGGACAGGGTAAGAAAGTTATAACCAATCGGTGGATTCGTAAGAATCGGGATTTTCTCACTTCTCATGGGATTCGATTGAAGACAATAACGCTAGAACGATATGTAGCCAACCGTGCAAACACTAGATTTGTCACATTCTTCCTGCTGAATGCGAGGTTACTATTGTCCATCAGGCTTAAGTTTATCCGCAGCATGGTTTTGACGGATGGGTATGTGGAAGAGCAAAATAAGGAGTTTCAGGTGGGCAAAAGAGCTTATGAACGTGTCCGGCTTCTATTTACAACATATTGTGGTCATAATCCAGTAAATTTTACGACCCAGGATGTTCATTCTATGGACATGACCGATCCATTTGACTGTGACTGCCAAAAATAGTGCTGGAGTTAGATGTTGTTGCCCTTTTCAACCTGGGTTTTTTTGTAAATCTGATGAACAATTAACCCTCATGCTTTTGTATAGTTTGTAAGCTGGAGTTAGATGTTCTTGCCCTTTTCAACTCGGCTGTGACTGTCATATTTTCTTTGAAGCAAGGCAAATGGCTTGCCAGTCGTTTAATTTAGAGTGAGATGTTGTAACAACTAACAAATCCCAACCAAGGGAAATAACATCACTCTTGTCGGCTGCTTGAACTCACTGTGCATTGCAGAAGCCAAGTTATTAGCCCCCACCAGCACCCACAAACTTATTTCCAACTAGCACATCAAATGTGCTGTAAATTTTCATAGGAAGGGTTGCATGACCGTGACAGATTTGGATTTTGATAGTTGGAACCCGTGAGGAAATAGCCTATCCAAGGTGGTGTCGACTTACTAGCCAGTCAACAAACGATTCTGCCTACCAGCCGTTGGATTGACATCCAACATCTGTCGTGTATCTTCTATCTCTTTTCTTCTTCTTCCTCCAGCCACCCAAACCAAACCACCCCGTCGGCTCCGCCTGCTCCCGCCTCCCATGGCTGGCAGCGCCTCAGCTGCCCTACCGTACGTACCCTCCAATGTTGGCCAGTCCCTCCCTCTATTCCCCCACACGTCCTGTTATTCTCCGGCGACGTCAGCCCCAACACGCACCCGCACCCGAACCACTCAACCCTCTACGCACCCGCAAAGATGAAAACCAAGCTTTAGCATGATCTCTAAGCGAAAAAGGAAATAGCTTCAATTTAACAATATCATTGTCCACATCTTTCTTCTTTTGCATATCACACAAATCAACGAAGCTATTTAGATGGGTAGCGGCACCTTCACTAGGAAGGCCGGCGAATTGATCTTTCATGACAAGATTCAATAAAGCAATAATGATTTCACAAGATTCAGTATCGGTAAGAGGAGCAATCGAAGTGCTAAGAAAATCATTGTTGTTGGTATTGGTAAAGTCACACAATTTAGTATTATCCTGAGCCATCGTGACAAGCAAGCAATCTAACACACGAGCAAACAAGAAACAAGCGAAAAAGAGGCGAACGGAAAAGAGAGGGCGAATAAAACGGCAAGGGTGAAGTGGGGGAGAGGAAAACGAGAGGCAAATGGCAAATAATGTAATACGGGAGATAAGGGTTTGCGATGGGAACTTGGTATGTTGACTTTTGTGTAGACTCCCCGCCAACGGCGCGAGAAATCCTTCTTGCTACCTCTTGAGCACTGCGTTGGTTTTCCCTTGAAGAGGAAAGGGTGATGCAGTAAAGCAGCGTAAGTATTTCCCTCGGTTTTTGAGAACCAAGGTATCAATCCAGTAGGAGACCACGCGCGAGTCCCTCGCACCTACACAAACAAATAAATCCTCAGAACCAACGCGATAAGGGGTTGTCAATCCCTACACGGTCACTTACGAGAGTGAGATCTGACAGATATGATAAGATAATATTTTTGGTATTTTTATGATAAAGACGCAAAGTAAAGAAAGCAAAATAAAGACGGCAATAAAAATAACTAAGTGTTGGAAGATTAATATGATGGAAAATAGACCCGGGGCCATAGGTTTCACTAGTGGCTTCTCTCGAGAGCATAAGTATTACGGTGGGTGAACAAATTACTGTTGAGCAATTGATAGAATTGAGCATAGTTATGAGAATATCTAGGTATGATCATGTATATAGGCATCATGTCCGAGACAAGTAGACCGACTCCTGCCTGCATCTACTACTATTACCCCACACATCGACCGCTATCCAGCATGCATCTAGAGTATTAAGTTCATAAGAACAGAGTAACGCCTTAAGTAAGATGACATGATGTAGAGGGATAAACTCATGCAATATGATATAAACCCCATCTTGTTATCCTCGATGGCAACAATACAATATGTGCCTTGCTGCCCCTACTGTCACTAGGAAAGTACACCGCAAGATTAAACCCAAAGCTAAGCACTTCTCCCATTGCAAGAAAGATCAATCTAGTAGGCCAAACCAAACTGATAATTCGAAGAGACTTGCAAAGATAACCAATCATACATAAAAGAATTCAGAGGAGATTCAATTATTGTTCATAGATAAACTTGATCATAAACCCACAATTCATCGGTCTCAACAAACACACCGCAAAACAAGATTACATCGAATAGATCTCCACAAGAGAGGGGGGGACATTGTATTGAGCTCCAAAAAGAGAGAAGAAGCCATCTAGCTAATAACTATGGACCCGAAGGTCTGAGGTAAACTACTCACACATCATCGGAGAGGCTATGGTGTTGATGTAGGAGCCCTCCGTGATCGATGCCCCTCCCGTGAGCTCCTAAAAGGCCCCAAGATGGGATCTCACGGCATGAAGGTTGCAGCGGTGGAATTAGGTTTTGGCTCCGTGTCCGTAGTTTGGGGCACGAGGTATATATAGGAGGAAGAAGTACGTCGGTGGAGCAACATGGGGCCCACGAGGGTGGAGGGCGCGCCTGGGGGGTAGGCGCGCCCCCTACCTCGTACCCTCCTGGTTGATGTCTTTACGTAGGGTCCAAGTCCTCTAGATCACATTCGTTCCGAAAATCACGTTCCCGAAGGTTTCATTCCGTTTGGACTCTGTTTGATATTCTTTTTCTACGAAAATCTGAAATAGACAAAAAAACAGCAATTCTGGGCTGGGCCTCCGGTTAATAGGTTAGTCCTAAAAATTATATAAAAGTGTATAATAAAGCCCATTAATGTCCAAAACAGAATATAATATAGCATGGAACAATAAAAAATTATAGATATGTCGGAGACGTATCAAGCATCCCCAAGCTTAATTCCTGCTCGTCCTTGAGTTGGTAAATGATAAAAACATAATTTTCGATGTGGAATGCTACTTGGCATAATTTCAATGTAATTCTCTTAATTGTGGTATGAATGTTCAGATCCGAAAGATTCAAGATAAAAGTTTAATATTGACATAAAAGTAATAATACTTCAAGCATACTAACTATCCTCTCAAAATAACATGGCCAAAGAAAGATCATCCCTACAAAATCATATAGTTTAGTCATGCTCCATTTTTGTCACACAAGAATGCTCTCATCATGCACAACCCCGATGACAAGCCAAGCAATTGTTTCATACTTTAGTAATCTCAAACTTTTTCAACATTCACACAATACATGAGCGTGAGCCATGGATATAGCACTATGGTGGAATAGAATATAATGATGGGGGATATATGGATAAGTCAAAAAAGGAGAAAGTATCACATCAACGCGGCTAATCAATGAGCTATGGAGATGCCCATCGATTGATGTTAATTCAAGGAGTAGGGATTGCCATGCAACGGATGCACTAGAGCTATAAATGCATGAAAGCTCAAAAAAAGACACTAAGTGGGTGTGCATCCAACTTGCTTGCTCACGAAGACCTAGGGCATTTGAGGAAGCCCATTGTTGGAATATACAAGACAAGTTCTATAATGAAAAATTCCCACTAGTAAATGAAAGTGACAAAACAAGAGACTCTCTATCATGAAGATCATGGTGCTACTTTGAAGCACTAGTGTGGAAAAAGGATAGTAGAATTGTCCCTTTTTTGGGCCTTCTCCTTTTTCTTTTAGGCCTTTCTCTTTTTTTAGGACAATGCTCTATGAATGATGATCATCACACTTCTATTTATTTACAACTCAATGATTACAACTCGATACTAGAACATAGTATGACTCTATATGAATGCCTCCAGAGGTATACCGGGATAGCAACAACTCAAGAGTGACATGTATGAAAAATTATGAATGGTGGCTTTGCCACAAATACGATGTCAACTACATGATCATGCGAAGCAATATGACAATGATGAACGTGTCATGAAAAACGGAACGGTGGAAAGTTGCATGGCAATGTATCTGAGAATGGCTATGGAAATGCTATAGTAGGTAGGTATGGTGGCTGTTTTGAGGAAGATATAAGGAGGTTTATGTGTGAAAGAGCGTATCATATCACGGGGTTTGGATGCACCGGCGAAGTTTGCACCAACTCTCAATGTGAGAAAGGGCAATGCACGGCATCAAGAGGCTAGCAATGATGGAAGGGTAAGAGTGCGTATAATCCATGGACTCAACATTAGTCATAAAGAACTCACATACTTATTGCAAAAATCTACAAGTCATCAAAAACCAAGCACTACGCGCATGCTCCTAGGGGGATAGATTGGTAGGAAAAGACCATCGCTCGTCCCCGACCGCCACTCATAAGGAGGACAATCAAAGAACACCTCATGTTTCAAATTTGTTACATAATGTTTACCATACGTGCATGCTACGGGACTTGCAAACTTCAACACAAGTATTTCTCAAATTCACAACTACTCAACTAGCACAACTTTTAATATCACTACCTGCATATCTCAAAACAATCATCAAGCATCAAACTTCTCTTAGCATTCAGCACACTCATAAGAAAGTTTTTACTAGTCTTTGAATACCTAACATATTAGGATTAATTTCCCAATTTAAGAAAATTACCATGCTGTTTAATATTCTCAAAATAATATAAGTGAAGCATGAGAGAATAATAGTTTCTATAAAACAAAGCCACCGTCGTGCTCTAAAAGATATAAGTGAAGCACTAGAGCAAAAACTATATAGCTCAAAAGATATAAGTGAAGCACATAGAGTATTCTAATAAATTCTGAATCATATGTGACTCTCTAAAAGGTGTGTATAGCAAGGATGATTGTGGCGACCTAACAAATAAATACTCAAATAATACAAGACGCTCCAAGCAAAACACATATCATATGACGAATAAAAATATAACTCCAAGTAAAGTTACCGATGGAACTAGACGAAAGAGGGGATGCCTTCCGGGGCATCCCCAAGCTTTGGCTTTCAGGTGTCCTTAGATTATCTTGGGGTGCCATGGGAATCCCCAATCTTAGGCTCTTGCCACTCCTTGTTCCATAATTCATCAAATCTTTCACCCAAAACTTGAAAACTTCACAACATAAAACTCAGCAGAAAATCTCGTGAGCTCCATTAGCGAAAGAAAACAAAAGACCACTTCAAGGTACTGTAATGAACTCATTATTTATTTATATTGGTGTTAAACCTACTGCATCCCAACTTCTATATGGTTTATAAACTATTTTACTAGCCATAGATTCATCAAAATAAGCAAACAACACACGAAAAACAGAATTTGTGAAAAACAGAACAGTCTGTAGTAATCTGTAACTAATGCAAACTTCTGGAAATCCAAAAAAATCTACCAAAATAGGAAGACCTAGAAAATTTGTTTATTGATCAGCATAAATTGGAATCAATATTTTATCACGTTCTGGTGATTTTTAACAATTATTTTCGTGAACAGAAAGTTTCTGGAATTTACAGCAAGATCAAATAACTATCATCCAAGAAGATCCTATAGGTTAAACTTGGCACAAACACTAATTAAAACATAAAAATACATCTAACCAGAGGCTAGATCAAATATTTATTCCTAAACAGAAACAAAAAGCAAAAAAATAAAAATAAAATTGGGTTGCCTCCCAACAAGCGCTATCATTTAACGCCCCTAGCTAGGCATAATAGCAAGGAAAGATCTAGGTATTGCCATCTTTGGTAGGCAATCCATAAGCGGCTCTCATAATAGATTCATAAGGTACTTTTATTTTCTTTCTTGGAAAGTGTTCCATGCCTTTCTTTAACGGAAATTGGAATCTAATATTTCCTTCCTTCATATCAATAATTGCACCAATCGTTATAAGGAAAGGTCTACCAAGAATAATGGGACATGAAGGATTGAAATCTATGTCAAGAACAATAAAATCTACGGGCACATAGTTCCTATTTGCAACAATAAGAACATCATTAATTCTGCCCATAGGTTTCTTAATGGTGGAATCCACAAGGTGCAAGTTTAAAGAGCAATCATCAAATTCACGGAAACCTAGCAAATCGCATAAAGTTTTTGGAATCGTGGAAACACTAGCACCCAAATCACACAAAGCATAGCATTCATGATCTTTAATTTTAATTTTAATAGTAGGTTCCCACTCATCATAAAGTTTTCTAGGGATAGAAACTTCCAACTCAAGTTTTTCTTCATAAGATTGCATCAAAGCATCAACGATATGTTTGGTAAAGGCTTTATTTTGACTATAAGCATGTGGAGAATTTAGCACGGATTGCAACAAGGAAATACAATCTGTCAAAGAGAAATTATCATAATTAAATTCCTTGAAATCCAAAATAGTGGGTTCATTAGTATCTAGAGTTTTGATCTCTTCATTCCCACTTTCATCAATTTTAGCATCAAGATCTAAAAACTCCGAATTTTTGGAACGCCTTCTAGGTAAAGGTGGATCATATTCAGTCTCATCATTATTAAGATTCATACTGCAAAACAAAGATTTAATAGGAGACACATCAATAACTTTTAGATCTTCAGCTTTATTTTCATAGAAATTAGAAGAACACGCTTTCACAAAGCAATCTTTCTTAGCACGCATCCCAGCGGTTCTTTCTTTGCACTCATCAATGGAAATCATCATGGCTTTGAGAGACTCATTGATATCATGCTTAGGAGGAATAGATCTAAGTTTCAAAGAATCAACATCAAGAGAAATTCTATCAATGTTCCTAGCCGATTCATCAATCTTAGGCAACTTTTCTTCAAGCAAAGCATTGAAATTCTTTTGCGAATTCATAAATTCTTTAACACTAGTCTCAAATTCAGAAGGTATCTTATTAAAATTTCCATAAGGATTGTTGTAGGAATTACCATAATTATTAGAGGAATTACTAGGATACGGCCTAGGATTAAAGTTCCCTCTATACGCGTTGTTACAAAAATTATTCCTACCAACAAAATTCACATCCATAGATTCATTATTATTCTCAACCAAAGTAGATAAAGGCATATCATTAGGATCAGAAGAAACACTCTTATTAGCAAATAATTTCATAAGTTCATCCATCTTTCCACTCAAAACATTAATTTCTTCTATCGCATGCACTTTTTTATTAGTGGATCTTTCGGTGTACCATTGAGAATAATTAACCATAATATTATCTAGGAGTTTAGTAGCTTCTCCTAAAGTGATTTCCATAAAAGTTCCTAATACGCCCGAATCTAAAAGATTTCTAGAAGCAAAATTCAATCCGGCATAAAAGTTTTGTATAATCATCCACAAATTCAAACCATGTATAGGGCAATTACGTATCATTAATTTCATCCTCTCCCAAGATTGTGCAACATGTTCATGATCAAGTTGCTTAAAATACATAATATCGTTTCTAAGAGAGATGATTTTAGCGGGAGAATAATACTTAGAGATAAAAGCATCTTTGCACTTATTCCAAGAATCAATACTATTTTTAGGCAAAGATGAAAACCAAGCTTTAGCACGATCTCTAAGAGAAAAAAGGAAATATCTTCAATTTAACAATATCATTGTCCACATCTTTCTTCTTTTGCATATCACACAAATCAATGAAGCTATTTAGATGGGTAGCGGCATCTTCACTAGGAAGGCCGGCGAATTGATCTTTCATGACAAGATTCAATAAAGCATTATTGATATCACAAGATTCAGTATCGGTAAGAGGAGCAATCGAAGTGCTAAGAAAATCATTGTTGTTGGTATTGGTAAAGTCACACAATTTAGTATTATCCTGAGCCATCGTGACAAGCAAGCAATCCAACACACGAGCAAACAAGAAACAAGCGAAAAAGAGGCGAACGAAAAAGAGAGGGCGAATAAAACGGCAAGGGTGAAGTGGGGGAGAGGAAAACGAGAGGCAAATGGCAAATAATGTAATACGGGAGATAAGGGTTTGTGATGGGTACTTGGTATGTTGACTTTTGCGTAGACTCCCCGGCAACGGCGCCAGAAATCCTTCTTGCTACCACTTGAGCGCTGTGTTGGTTTCCCTTGAAGAGGAAAGGGTGATGCAGTAAAGCAGCGTAAGTATTTCCCTCGGTTTTTGAGAACCAAGGTATCAATCCATTAGGAGACCACGCACGAGTCCCTCGCACCTACACAAACAAATAAATCCTCGCAACCAACGCGATAAGGGGTTGTCAATCCCTACACGGTCACTTACGAGAGTGAGATCTGATAGATATGATAAGATAATATTTTTGGTATTTTTATGATAAAGATGCAAAGTAAAGAAAGCAAAATAAAGACGGCTATAAAAATAACTAAGTGTTGGAAGATTAATATGATGGAAAATAGACCCGGGGGCCATAGGTTTCACTAGTGGCTTCTCTCGAGAGCATAAGTATTACGGTGGGTGAACAAATTACTGTTGAGCAATTGATAGAATTGAGCATAGTTATGAGAATATCTAGGTATGATCATGTATATAGGCATCACGTCCGAGACAAGTAGACCGACTCCTGCCTGCATCTACTACTATTACTCCACACATCGACCGCTATCCAGCATGCATCTAGAGTATTAAGTTCATAAGAACAGAGTAACGCCTTAAGTAAGATGACATGATGTAGAGGGATAAACTCATGCAATATGATATAAACCCCATCTTGTTATCCTCAATGGCAACAATAAAATACGTGCCTTGCTGCCCCTACTGTCACTGGGAAAGGACACTGCAAGATTGAACCCAAAGCTAAGCACTTCTCCCATTGCAAGAAATATCAATCTAGTAGGCCAAACCTAACTGATAATTCGAAGAGAGTTGCAAAGATAACCAATCGTACATAAAATAATTCAGAGGAGATTCAAATGTTGTTCATAGATAAACTCGATCATAAACCCACAATTCATCGATCTCAACAAACACATCGCAAAAGAAGATTACATCGAATAGATCTCCACAAGAGAGAGGGAGAACATTGTATTGAGATCCAAAAAGGTAGAAGAAGCCATCTAGCTAATAACTATGGACCCGAAGGTCTGAGGTAAACTACTCACACATCATAGGAGAGGCTATGGTGTTGATGTAGAAGCCCTCCGTGATCGATGCCCCTCCGTGAGCTCCTAAAAGGCCCCAAGATGGGATATAACGGTGCAGAAGGTTGCGGCGGTGGAATTATGTTTTGGCTCCGTGATCTCGTAGTTTGGGGTGCGAGGTATATATAGGAGGAAGAAGTACGTCGGTGGAGCAACGTGGGGCCCACGAGGGTCGAGGGCGCGCCTGGGGGGTAGGCGCGCCCCCTACCTCGTGCCCTCCTGGTTGATGTCTTGACGTAGGGTCCAAGTCCTCTGGATCACGTTCGTTCCGAAAATCACGTTCCCGAAGGTTTCATTCCGTTTGGTCTCCGTTTGATATTCTTTTTCTGCGAAACTCTTAAATAGGCAAAAACATCAATTCTGGGCTGGGCCTCCGGTTAATACGTTAGTCCCAAAAATAATATAAAAGTGTATAATAAATCCCATTAATGTCCAAAACAGAATATAATATAGCATGGAATAATAAAAATTATAGATACGTCGGAGACGTATCACTGTGCGGGGGTTGTGGCCCGTCCAGCCAGGGTTTTATTTATGTTTACCACATCATGAGCTTGTGTTTTTTTCTTGCTGAAAATGGCTACCCCAGTTCTTTTTTTTTTAAAGAAATACCCAAACGAGGCCTACTTGCTTTATCAGCCTGTTGGGTTGCAAATCTTTCAAGACGAGGATAGTATCATTCGGTTTGCCCAGAAATGGGTTGTACATTTTTAAAACACGTCAAACCGGGAATTAGTTTCAATTTTTTTTCATTACAAGATTTTAAATTCCATTGATTTTTATGCGTGGACAATTATTTGGATTTTATATTTATATAAATTAATTTTCGAAATAGTTTGAATGTGAATCGATATTTCGGGATTAAAAATAGTTGAACGCACCGAAATATGCAAAAAGTTCGTATATTTTTTAACCGTGGCCACAATATGGGATGTAATGCTAACAAAAAGAAGATGGGATCCAAAAAAATTCTTAAGAATTAGCAAATGGGATATACATTATTAGAAATAATGCACACAAGAGTAGTGACTGTTGGATGTCCATCCAACGACTGTCGTGCTTCTTAGATCTCTGCTTTTCTTGCTCCAGCCGTTCAAACAAGCGCCGGCGGGACTGCCTGCTCCCTCCTCCCGCGGCCACCTATGCTGCCGCGCAGGCCTCACCGCCCCATCGTACTCCTGTCACTGGCCTAGCCATCCCTCTACTCACCCACACATGTTGTTATTCTCCGGCGATGGCAGACGAACCAGTAAACCCCCGTACAGTCGTACTCCCCTCCGCGTGGGAAACAACTGCCGAGTGTTCCCTGCCTCCGCGTCGTTCCTTTCCTAGGCCTTGCCATCGTCCACCGCCTTGGTGTTCTCGGCGCGGCTTGGTTAACGTGGTCAATGAACGACATCCATCGGAAGTGGACTGTACGTGGAGAGGCTGACAGCTGGGTCCACGGCCGACATGCATCTGAAGTGGACTGTACGTGGAGAGGCTGACAGCTGGGTCCATGGCCGCATGCAAGGAAATGCCTCCTTATTACGCGCAAAATAATGATTCCTCCACCGACATCCGGGACCCATCGAAGGGCCTCAGATTTCATAAAAAAACGTTATCGCCACTGACAGCTTGGACCCACAAGCTATATCTTCGCACGCAAGGAAGTGCCTCCTTATTACGCACAAAAAATGAATACTCCGCTTGCTAGCTGGGACCCAGTATAGTGGCAGGCTGACTTATGGGCCTACTAAGTTAACGGGGACGGAGGGCTTTGTCAACTTAGTCAATATGCATGATTCTAGCTCCAGTGACCATACGATGTCCATCCAACGGCCGTAGTGCTTCTTCAACCTCTGATCTTGTTGCTCCAGCCGCCCAAAGCAGCGCCGGTCGTGCCGCATGCTCCTCGCCTCCGTGGTGGTGTGCTGCCGTGGAGGCCTCACCGCCCCCTACTATTCCCACCGCTGGTCAGGCCCTGCGACGACGGCAGCCTCACTCTGCAGCCGAACCAGTGAACCCTCGTACTCCTCTCCGTGCGGGCTTCCACTGCCGCGTCTTCCCCGGCACCGCGTCATCCCCTTCCTAGGCCTTGTCGTCGTCCACCGCCCTGGTGCTCTCAGCACGGCGTGGTCAACGTGGTCAAGGAACGACTTCCATCGGATGTGGACTGTATGTGGAGAGGCTGACAGCTGGGTCCATGGCCGCAGCAAGGAAGTGCCTCCTTATTACGCGCAAAATAATTATTCCTCCACCTGACAGCGGGGACCCACCGGATGGGCCACCGTATTTCATGAAAAAAAACGTTTCCCCATGACTGCTGGGACCCACCAACTACATCTTCGCACGCAAGGAAGTGCGTCCGGGCAAAAAAAAACGATTTGCCCCCCTGATTGTTGGGACCCACCAGCTACATCTTCGCAGGCAAGGAAGTATCTGACAGTCGGGACCCACCTGGTCGAAGCGTACGTGGCGTTGTCATTCTGGTCGCAAACGGTACGCGTATACCGGTCGATGTAGAGGCGCCGCGACGTGTCATAGTAGAGGCGCGACGTAGCTTGTACACGCACGTCAGCCGCCGTGTGCAAGAAAGAAAATACGGCCACGTACGTACATACGGGCAGGGTCTCGAACGCCTACTCGCGCATACGTACGGCCAAGGCTCGTGTACATGGCTGGGTCGGAATGGAGAAACAACGTCATCGTCGTGTTCATGGGGAGCCAACCGGCTGGGTCGGAACGGAATGCTTCGTCGTGTTCATCGGGAGGGCTTGGACGGAACAGCCGATGGAAGCGAGGCCTGGCGTACCGCAGAATGGAGGAAATGGCCTTGTGTTCGACCAACGATGTTCGAAACAGGATCCTGTTCATCGGGAGGGGTCTGGCGTACCGCAAAATGGAGGAAACGGACCTCCTACGGTCGAAACGGGGGTCCTGTTCATCGGGAGGGGTGTGGCGTACCGCAAAACGGACTCCACGGGATACTGTTCATCTCCACCGTCGACCCCCTCCAGCCTCCACGGGCTACTATTCATCCATCGTCGACCTCCACCAGCCTCCACCTGCGAATGTTCATACACGGGCTCCTGTTCATCCAGCCTCCACTGCGCGCTACTCCACTGGCTACTGTTCAACCAACTCTCTCCACGGGCTCCTGTTCAACCACCCCTCCACGGGCTACTGTTCATCCAGCCCTCCACCGCTCATCGCTCATCCTGCCCTCCACGGGGTGGTCCTGTTCATCCAGCCCTTCATGGGGTCCTGTTCATCCAGCCCCAACCGGCTCAAACGATCGGGGTCCTGTTCATCCACCCCCACCGGGAACTGTTCATCCAAATCCCCAAAGAACGCCATCGCTCATCCAGAGGCAACGCCACGGGTCATGTTCATCCACCCCCATCGGGAACTGTTCATCCAACCCCCCCAAAGAACGCCATCGCTCATCTAGAGGCAGCATCGATCGGCTTCAGTTAGCAGCAGTAGCGAAGGAATCGCTCGATCCGGTTCAATTAACAGCCATCGATCTATCGCTCGGGTTTAGTAACGCGTAGCCTGTAGTGCAATCGCTCGGGTTCAGTTAGAGCCCAATGCCTCGCTTGGGTTCAGTTAGAGCCCAACGCCTCGCACACACGTGCGTACGTATGAGAGAAACGCGCATCGCTCGGCCCACGACCACCTACCGTAATCGGGAACTCCCCGATATTTTCCGCGCCCTCGCTTCTACCATGGTTTTTTCCGTCATGGACGGCCCAAAGAATGTCATGCAGCTGCGTCTCCGGCCCGCCTAGGACGAAAAGCCCATTTTCTGTCATGATTTTTTTGTCATAGAAGTAGGACCCCACCACATCTATGATGATACCTGGTTTTGTTACAATTATCGTCATAGAAGTGTCATAAGTATGACAGAAAAAAATTGTTCGGCCCAAAATGTCACGGATGTGTCTTTTTTTTTTGTAGTGATACTAGCTATCCAGAGAAACGGCCTCCCCTGCCCCCCCCCCCCCTCGACGACCACCATTAGCACCATTGGTGTTTGGCGCCTTTCGCTGTTGAGGCATGGATAGGGATGGCGGCTTGCGGGGTGGCGCCTTTGTTGGGGCAAGCACCAGAGGGGAAGCGAGGGCCACCCCAATAAGCCGTGCTGGAAGAGGAATTCTTGATGTAGACCTCTGCAATGCAGCGAGGTTTGACACATTGCTCCATCCCAAGGAGACGAGCATAGAGATCACATGAGGTGATCGAGGTATCACGCCCATGAACAACCTCAGCGAGCAAGTCATACTCATTGTCAAGGCCGTTAAGAATGAATGAAGTGGATTTCTTTTCGCCGAGGGGTCGAACAATGGAGGTGAGTATGTCAGCGAGGAACTTGATCTCGCTGAAGAAGAAAGAGGCAGAAAGATCATGCTTCTTAATGTCTTGGGGTTTTATTTTGCGAAGTCTTCATGTCTTGGAGTTGCTGACACATCGCCACAGATCGCTCCATGGACTGAGACGCAAAGCTCCCCTCGAGAACAGACCACACCTCCTGGGACGTGGCGGCGAGTAGGACCGTTCTAGACACCCTTCGATGAGAGACAACCGGATGGTGGAAGGATCTCTTGATCCCGAGCAATCTAGACGCGGTACGTCAGATTGAGAACTGCAACACGAGCACGGGCAGCTGTAGACTACGGGAGAAATTGTGTGGGACACAACAGGCTCACATCGACAAAACCCTCGAGGTAG
This sequence comes from Aegilops longissima, assembly GCA_021605205.1. Lineage (NCBI taxonomy): Eukaryota > Viridiplantae > Streptophyta > Magnoliopsida > Poales > Poaceae > Aegilops > Aegilops longissima. The sequence continues at coordinate 547,020,122 of CM038682.1, forward strand.
TGGCTGCGAAGAAGAGGCGGGAGTTGCGTGTGCCAGTAGAGATACTTGTCAGTGGAGAGCTTGATGGTGAAGAGGTGGGCAAAGTGGAAGGGCACATGTAGCAGCGCATCTGCCGCCACTAGTTCGACGGTGTCGGAGAGGGCAGGGGCTATCATGGAGCCTTGCACGATCCGCGTGGTGGCAAGGAGCAATCCGTGGTTGATGAAGTTCGTCATACCCAGCGGGTTGGAGAACATGGGACCAACAACAAGGGTGCTGATGGTGATGGCGGCAGCGTCACGACAACATTAGATGTGGACCCATCCGCATGGAGAGTGGAGCGGGTCGACGGTAGGTCCAAGGTGACGCAGGAGCTTGACGCTTTGGTGGACAACATCGCAGATGAGAAAAGAGAGATGGTGGCGGGGATGGAAGATGTGGGAGATTGACCTATTTTGATACATATTAGACGTAGGTTTTTGAGGGGGGTTGCTGAACCCTTTAGGGGTGGTGTGTCATGTACTCCCTCTGTTTTTATTTACTCTGCATATTAGATTTGTCTAAAGTCAAACTTCATAAAGTTTGACCAAGTTTATAGAAAACAATATACCATAGCAGATGTGTATGATGTGAAAATACATTCAACAATGAATCTAATGATATTAATTTGTTATTGTATATGTTAATATTTTTATTTATAAAATTTGTCAAAGTTTGCAAAGCTTGACTTTGACCAAAGCTAATACACAAACTAAATAAAAATGAGGGAGTATTATATAGGGTGAAACCATGTACAAATACAAGGTATATACCAGTAAACTAATACAAATAAAAAGTCTAACCGACCATTAGGAAAAACGTGTTTTGGCTAAGCCATTCGACCGGCTTGGGGAAATAATGCCAGGTGGAAAAGTGTGACGCCGCATGTAACTGACGGCAGGGACCCACACTTGATAGATCACTGAATGAGGTGAAAACTGGCAAAAATGTTGCTAGCCGAGGTAAAATCTGATAAGATTCTTGCTAAATAGGGTAATCCGGAGTAAAAACTGCTAAATATGATAATTTGCATCAAACACGAGTTAAAATAAATAAATTCACTCTTGCTACACGCTCAAATCCTCTCAGTAGAGGAGTCTAACATGACTGTATATGGGCGAATCGACTTTATTTTAGGGGAAGTACATGCAGTCGTCCGCGGAAGCAGGTATGTTCTCGTATTGAAAACTAAGGGAGGATCGCAGAATTATACCTAACCAATTAACAAATAATCGCTTGCACAGACATATGCTTTCAGCATTCTTTCAAGTGATCCATGCGGTACTCCATGTGTTTATGCATTGTTAAGTAGCCATTCCACAGTTATAAAATCAGCGTGCTGCAGTCCTCGAAGGTCGTAAATGGATCAACAAGGGACAATTGCAAGTGTTCGTTGAGCGCAAACGGATACTTTACTTAGCAATCGTACCGTCTAGCTGACATGCGACCTTAGTATAAGTTTGAAAGAATCCTACTGAAGTGGTGAGCTACAGCTCATTAATTCCACCCAACTTCTAGCTAGTGAAACTACAACGTTGGCATGCATGACGGCATATGTTCCAACGTTGCTGTGGGAATCTTGTTTTTCTAGAAAAGGAGAAAGACCCTCGGCCTCTGCATCTGGACGATGCATGCAGTCACTTTATTAATTATTCACAAAAGACCGTACAAAGAATATAACAGTAAGTCTGAAGCCACCGTCTAGGCAATATCTGTCGCTACTCCTATCCAGTTGATGAAGGGATGCTAATAGTCCGGGCCTAATACCACAGACCTCGCAGTCAAGCCTAACATCTAAGACCTGAGGACCTAACCAAGCCAGTTGCCGAGTATGGGGCACACACCGGTCCGGCGCGCTCTCAGAGGCCGCCGCCGCGAACTGCCACCACTCCATGTTCAGAGCTGTACTGACACATCATCCTTGCCCGGTTTAGCTGCCGTTGACACCACCACGACGCCTAATGTCACCACCTCCCTGCGCACGAACTGCTTAGCACGTCGCGGTCGCCGCCGGTACACCTCGGCACCATGCCGCCAAGTACCACCAGCCGACACAACTTGAAGTCTCTGAAAGATTTGTCGTCCGTAGCACCTGCCGACCAGGCATGACAGAGCGTAGCACCTGTCGCCCAGGCATGGCTTGACATCTCCACCGAAGCTCCATGCAAGACGAAACCGCTCCACCTCATACCTCTGACTTCCAGCGCTGCTCCACAAACGATGCTCCCAAGAAAGAAATGACACCGCAGTGTCGCCATCGTCCGATTTGGAAAACCAGATCATAGGGTTTCCCCCGGAGCAGCACGAGTGAGTCGACAGTAGTTACAGAACGATGCCTTCATCAAGGTAACGACGCAGAACGCCGCCATCGGCTCGGTTTTCACCGGCAACTATGTCTCCCCGACTCACAGCCGGGACTAGATTACAGATCTCGAGATCCGATCATCCAGTCTCAGGTCGACCACCTCCGACGTAGGAGATGACCACCACCGCCATAATCCTCGTGATGCGACGCAGACCCGGAGTGCTTCAGCGAGCCGTCGCCGAATCCGCTGAGATGCAGCAGGTTGAGGACGTAACGGCAACCGCCCGCCTAGACCCGAAGGTCCTAGATCGAGCCCGGGACGCACCCCGGCCGCCGCTGCCGCCATCTCGTACTACTCCCGCCGACTGCAGCCAAGCCCCCCGCTGCGCCCCGGCCGCCACTGCCCGCCATCCTCGTCGGGAGGGAGATCCAAATCAGGCCGCCGCCGCCTCAGATCTCGGGACGCCAGAGGAGTTCCGCCACCGCCGGACCACGGGGCCTTCGCCCAGGGACGTTGCCGGTAGCGGAGGAGGGACGGGGGTGCACGGGGAGTCGAGGGGAGGTCGGGAGGTGGCCGCCCGGTGCGGCCCGGCGGCGGCCGCACGGGGTCGGGAGGAGGAGTCGGGAGAGAGGAGTCGGGCAGGCTAAAAAATACATAAATAGTTGTTTAAAAAACATATGAAACTAATGAAAAGAATATGAAACTAATCTGTGTTCAAGTAATTATGACAATATGTTCGCTAATCTTTTTCTAGCGTACGTCTGAAATTTTCAAGTCCAAAAGATGAACTAAGATAGGAGTAGCTGGTATACAAACATTTCATTGTGATGGACCATGCATGATTCTTCTTCTATCAAGAGGGGGAAAAACAAGCAAGGACTTTGGAGTGAGTACCACATGATGAACCAGACAATACGTTCCCCAAAAGATTTCGCAACATTTGTCTCTAGCCACTCGTAAAGGCTCGGTTGTCCATATCCCATCACCCCTTTTCCCACGCTCCAAGCCATTACATTCCGGCCGTAACCTTTAGCGCCAAGGTGCATTTGCTCAAAGGCAAAAGAGGACTTTGGTCAGTAGTTGTGGCCACGGCATGATACAAAATGACAGCCTACAGTCTGTACTTTCGCTGCATTTGTTTATGGACATGCATCTAGGGCACCAACCTGTGTGTTTTCTGGGATGAGCTACTTACTGGTCCTCATATTGTTTTAGTGACAGGGATAAGATGGACAACCTAGGGGGTAGAGAAGGTCAACCGTGTGACGTGGTGGGGAATCGTTAACACAGGATGCTGTCAGGATTAGGTGTCAGCTAATTATCTGAGCCTCCTTTGGACAGGCTTGGGCCACTTGACGCTAAACAACGTTTTCAGTAGAATTCCGACTTTGTCGGCATGGTAGTGCTGCCTAAACATATATGGTGGTAACGATGCCATATACCAACTCAACTCTTGCGTATTAATTGATACTCGAACACGATATCATTTAGAAAGTGTGCATTGATCGAACATAAAGATCCTTTTTATGAAGGGATGAGCCACTGCAAAGAAGGGATGAGCATGCAACGAAGCCATTAAACCTCACACACAAGAGCCTCTAAAAATGTCTAGTTTCAGCATTCTTAGAAGCACCTTCTATCTAAAAATGGAAAAGGAAGGGCAAGACTCACTTAGTGCTTGTAGTCACAATCAGTGGTGGAGCTTCCTGGGGCCAAAGGGGGCCATTGCTCCCCTACTCTATGAAAACTTTTAAGTGTATCCCTAATTATTAGGCTTGAATATCAAAGATTTCTCAGAGTTCATGCATAACTTATGTTCTTCGCACCCTCAACTCTGATTAGCCTCCTCAACAATCTTCATCAAGCTCCACCACTGCTTATTTGTGTATGTGCATTATTATCTATTTTACCAAGAAGGCTAACTTGTGCAAAAGAACACATTCAGCAACCCAAAACTGATCCTTGAGAATTATTTGCCCTAGTTTTGGATATTCCTGCGGTATAGGATAAACTAAAATAAAGTGCAGGAGTTAGGTAGCATGTGGACATCAAATGCATAGTGAATCTGTATTTCTTTCCTTTGCAAATAAGCAATATGATCTCGATGACACATAGATCAAGCGCTCTTAATTATAGAAGCATAATTATTATCAACATGCGTACATGTTTGGGTACATGAGCAACACCGGCAACTATGCCCACATGTGTATAGGGATTCCAAATGTAGTAGAGGACAAACATTCCAGTGCTACCATAAGTAAAATAGCACGTACCTTGATGCACCAAGACTACTAACTCTTACTGGTTAATATATTTTCTAGATGGCCGGGTTCTGCGCTGGATGTGGGGAAGCCGATCGAGGGATGGAGCTGTGGCGAATCTGTAATCTAATATACCGTGTGGCTAACTCTGTGATACACAAGAATGCAAGTTTTTTTTTTAGGATTCATTCCTGTTAGAAGGGAGAGAGGGATATGGTGGAATAGTTTGATGTATTGCTTGAGCCTCGTGAGCATATATATAGGAGTACATGATCTACTTGGAGTACAAGGCAAGCCAGAATATTTTCTAGTCTAACCTATATTTTCTAATACAATCACGTTACCCAACATCCCCCCACAGTCACAACGGTAGCGACGCAGACGGTGAGACTGGAGAAGAATCCGAAGGGAAGCCGACGGACACCCCCCACAGTCGTAACGGTCGATGCATAACGGAGTCGTGGCTAGAGTGGAAACCAACGAGGTTGCTCAAGCAAGGCGGTAGCCCTTTGTGCCGTTTGTCGATGTAGCCGAGAGCGTGGGTTGTGGAGCCGTGGTCGAGGTAGCCGTGCGAAGAATGCCGTGGTCGATGTCGAGTCGGGGTAGAAGGTGTCGAGGAAGTCGCCCTGGAGCCGCGGGCGCAAGAGGGCGCCGAGTTAGCATGGGCGCAGTGGTGTCAAAGTAGGGTTGCGCCGGGAAGATAATGTTGTTGACGACGCGTCGCGGCGGGTTTGCCAAGCCCGGGGACACATCGTGGACGAAGGCACGCACCGGTGTTGCCTGCACCGGGCATGCGTAGACGGACGAAGACGAAGTTGACGAAGCGCCGACCAGGCTTGCTAGGCCCGGGGACACGTCGTGGATGAAGGCACGCATCGGTGTTGCCAGCACCAGGCATGCGTAGACGAGGGACCTGCACGAGCTAGGCGCCATGTCAGAGAAGTCGGAGGGGCCAGCAAAGAAGAACTCGACGATGATTGTGGCGTCCATCGGCGCGGGGCCGATGTCACCAACGGTGGTCGGAGTAGACGAAGTGGTCGGGGTAGATGACGGCGACGCTGGCGACGGGCTGGTGCTTGGACGAAGACGAAGGGGGTGGATGGGCGGCGGCGGCTACGAAGGTAGCGGCAGCGGTGGCCAAAGAAGAGCGTTGGCGGCGGCCTGACGGAGGCGGCGGCTAGGTTAGGAGTGCGGCGGCGGTGCTCGAAGTAGACGAAGAACCCTGACAGCGTGACAAAGACCGGCGCGGACGGTGGTGTTCCCGCGCCAAGGGAGACGGCGCGGCGCATACCACGGGAGGTCGACGCGCGGTGACGGCTGAGTGGACCGCGGGCTGCGGCACTACGGCCCGAACTGGCGACGCAGCGGCGGCCGGAGGGCCGGGCGCATGCAGGAAGACCTCGGGCGGCGGCGGGGACCCATGGGCGCGACGCCGCTTCGGCGGGCGACGAACGGCGGTTCGCGAGTCGGTGCAGCCGCTGAGGGACGGCTCGGGCGGCGGCGGGACCGCGACGCGCACTACTGACTGAAGGGGACGACGCGAGAGCGACGCACGAGTCGATGCAGCCGCGAGAAGAACCACGGGGCGACGCAGCGGCAGCCCGATGCGCGATCGGCGGAGAGGCGCGCGGTACTCGGGACGATCTTCACGGGACCTGCGGAGGCGCGCGTCACCAACGGGCCAGGTCGGTCGCGCGGTGTAGTGGAGGTGGATCGCGGCGGCGAGCGGGTGATCAAGCCGATCGCGGGCGAGGTCGGGGACGCTGCTCGATGGAGGAGTAGTGGCGGCGGAGTCCGGGATGAGGCCGGTGACGACGGACGGCATGGGACGTCGTGCGGTCGAGCTTGTCAGCATCGGCACCCGGGCTGCCAAAGCAGCGCCGTTGCCCGGGCAGCGAGGCCCGAGCGACCAATGTAGCAGCGGGGCCCGAGCTGAGGTAGCCGACGAGTCTGACGCAGTCAGCCCGACGCAGTCGAGGACGAGGCCGGTGAGGTAGACCGTTGGGCCGCCGTGCAGACACGACGGAGATGGGTGACGTGAATCGATGGGCGGGCCGGCGCACGAGCGACGACTATGATTGGTCATCGCATGGCGCGAGGCCGCCGGGTCGGGGCGATGCAGGTGTCCGGAGCATGGCGGTGACGGCTGGGCGAGGCGACGGGCGGACCGATCTGTGGACGGCGGCTGGGCCCGGACGGGCCGCCTCGAAGCGCGTGACCGTCGGGTCGGAGGAGAGGCCGGCTGGTCGCGCCGGGGTCGCAGTAGAGGCGCACGGGGGTCGACGGCGGCGGCAGGCGACGCAAACCGATCAAGATTAGATCAAAACCAAAAAGAAAAACGCCGATCAAAACGACCGGCGAGAGAGCGAAAAAACCCAGAGCAAAGGCTCGGGAAAAAGTCTTTCTAGGGCAGCCGGCCAACACGGCCGGCGGAAGAACCCTAGGTACGGGCGGCACGGCCCCCGGCGGCGGTCATGGAGGCCGACCGCCCCATGGGCGGCGCGCGGGTGCGGAAGCGGCGGCGGCTAGGGTTTGGATCGTGATTAGTTTGATACCATGTTAGAAGGGAGAGAGGGATATGGTGAAATAGTTTGATGTATTGTTTGAGCCTCGTGAGCATATATATAGGAGTACATAATCTACTTGAAGTACAAAGCAAGCCAGAATATTTTCTAGTCTAACCTATATTTTTTTAATACAATCACATTACTCAACAATTCCTTTTGATCCTCAAAAAAAAAATTACTCGTAGAGAATTCAATGATCACAATCTTACGTGTTCCCTTTACAGGGAAACCAGAACTAAACTACAATAGTCGAATAGTGCAAGCATGTCCTTGAGAATTCGAGCGAATCATTCAACGATATATATGCGCATATTCTTTGCACATATATAATTGAGTAGCTAGATTGGAGTTGTAGTGGAGTGTTGTGTGATATCATCTTTTAGTTGCTACCGTAACACCAACTCGCAGTGTTTTCAGAAAATCAAAGAAAAACTGAGTATATGGAAACAACATGTATCTACATACTATCGCACGCAGTTTTAATAATAAATTCAAACACACTTCAAGATTTAAAAAAAACGAGATTGTAAATATTGTATCCCACTGTTATATTTATCTCTTTTATATCTTGAACTTTGGCTAGGATTTGGAGTTGAAATTTTGTTGAATGGTAGATACATGTTGCTTCTACATAATCAGGTTTTCTCGATTAAGAAAAAACATTGAAGTGGTGCTACCGCGAGTAGCTATGTATTATGGTAGCATCTAAAGCGTGTTATCACATGATACTCTCTAATTAATAAAGGCTACATTTGCAATTGGACTAATAGTGATGCATCAGAAAGATGCATATCAATGACTATATAAGATATCTATAAAACATAAGAAAGTGAAAGGTACCCTCAGACCTTAATGAAATGACGCCACCGGTTTTGACTGTATCAGCACTACATCTTGAGCCTCACTGAAACTGGACTATTCTCACTCATTCCAGTGTCTTTCACTTGACATTAATACAGATAAAATAATGTTTGCGCATGGACGTAGAGGTGGTCTCTGCAATAATAGCCAAGAATAATACCCCTGGCCCTGCTGAAATCGAATCTGCACCACGATTAAAATACAGGGAGAATAAAATGCAGCAGGATAGAGCAGGAGGGCACAGACATCCCCTCCTAAACTCTAGACGACAACCAATAGTTAAGCAGTGGTACTGTTTTAGCCCACATTGGACTAAATAAACCATATGTGACTCAGAGATCTAGCTCAGAGACCCCTGTCCCTACCCTAATTAACTAAGCCCTGCAGCTCAGCGGTCGCTCAGCTCTAGTAGTTTCGTGGTAGACTTCCTATGTGTTGTTGTACTTTCTCCGAATTTTGGGTTTGTCTCTAGCCTGTGCATGAGCACTGCCTTAGCTGAAGACCCGCCGCGAACGCAGGCAAACATATTCCGCTAGATGCAGATCTTCTGCGCCTTCACACTGCTGTTGCCTGGATGCTCGTTAGGCAGGCGATATCTCCTTCGTACAGCCCCGATCCCCGTGTAATCCAGTGCCATCAGCGGCAGATCCGCGGATGGAACAAATGGGGCGCTTGGAGTCATGTGCAAATTTGCTGTTTCCGCTTGTCTGCCACCCTGCGTGCTTCGAAACTAATCACCGCTCATTTCAAAAAAAAAAAACTAATCACCGCAAATCTCAAAATGTTCCCTGCTCAAACTCGTGTGTCTCGGGGTGCCTTTCTCCTCGGCGTACGCCCGCACGAAAGTTTAGAAATAGATGAAGCTTTGAATACAATTTGAATCAAAATTTTAACCTTTTTTGACCAACGTTTAAAAATATATTGATTGAAAATTGAATCATAAGTTTAGGGTTGTCACTCGACAACTCTTTTTGAAATATTACAATTTTGCTAGGTTGCGTACATGCACTATACCTTAATTTCATGGGCACATTAACATCTTCAAAATTGTACTAATGTCAATAGTGTTTTTTAGAGTATGCAAATTGTGTACCGTATTTTTTATAGAAGGTGAATATATCAATTACAAGAGGACCTATCAGCAATGTGAAGGAAACTGTCATAGATATACACATTCCGAATGTGAAGAACAGAACTTAACGTGAATTTATCTGCCCTTTGACAAAAGATATAATATTTGTTGTTGTTGTTTTTAAAGACATATTTCATTTTTGTTAGTAAATATAAGATTATCTAGTATGGCAATGAAAACATGTCCCTTTTTCTAGCAAACTGAGCGTAGCTCACATGGTCAGGTTCCTTGCGATGGAACTAGACCACCAGGGTTCAAGCCGTAATCTTGACACGTATGCTCGTATTTGAATAGATTTCAATTTTGTCAATGATGTTTAGACAGTGGTAAAAGCTGTTCTCTATTTCATCTATGTGTCTGGACGGATCATATGGTACCTTTTTTAGTGGGATTGTATCATTCCGTTGCCATGTGTGTCTGGATGGGGTTGTTGGCCTGGCGATCCAGGCCGAACTAGACGCCTCGTCTGATTTAATATGTTGTTACATACATCAGCCAATAACGGATCCATGAGTTAAAAGCCAGGTACGACGTGCCTATCTCCCACTTATAGCGAGACAGATGGCTGCCTCACCCGTGACCTCGGTACAAGGAGAGTCGGTAGTGGATTGACCCAGTAGGGACGTGGGTCCTCGCGCTGACATAACCCAAAGTTCATTTTTCCTTCTTTCTTGTTTTAATTATATTTTAAATATATTTAGAAAACGGAAATTTACTTAAAAATTTTAATAGCCATGAATTTTAAAAGTGTTAAAATATAAAAGAATGTTAGCGCAATTAGAAAAATTCTTGACAGCTTTCAGAAAATGTGTGTGCATAAAAGATATATGTGAAACTTTTGGAAAAACAATTGTAGAATGTAAGAAAATTGTTTTCCGTAGTATAAAAAATTGTTCCATACCATTTACGAAAATGTAAGTGACGTTTAAAGAAATATTTCTGTGTTGCAAAACAAATGTTTCTTACACTTAAAAATATTTATGCGATGTAAAAAAATGCCAGCATGGTTTTTGAAAAACAATTATGACCATTAAAATATATTTGAACGTCTATTTAAAAATATATTGACAATGTACTCAAAAAGTGTTCAAAACATTTATTAAAACAAAATTATACATCATCAAAACTTGTACAATGAAAAATAAAGTTTGTGTAGTATATAAAACATTATTTTGTACTATTAAAATAATGTGCATGACATATTTAATGAAATATTCTCAAGTTTCATGAAAATGTTGTGAAATTTTAAAACAAATGTTTACACAATGTGAGAAAAATATTCACTTAGTTTAAAAAATGTTTATTGCTATTCAAAAAGTGTATGTGAAATTTTCAAAGAAATATTCATGTGTTTCAAAAAACAATGCCTGTGGAATATTAAAAATAACTGCACAATGTAAAAAAGTGTTCTAGTAGTTTGAAAAGAAATGTTAAGCGTGTATTTGAAAAAAATGTTGACCATATATTCAGAACATGTTTTTAAGAAAAAAATCATTGTGTATTTGAGAAATGTACAATATGTATTACAGAAATGTTTTACGTGTACATTGAAAACATACATGGTGCACTGAAAAAAGTAGACTTTTTTCAGGAAAAATGATGAAAACCGACAAAGAAACATAAAAATGAAGAAAATTGGAGTACAACGAAAAAAGGAAAAAACAAAGAAAACAGGGGAAGAAACAAAGAAAACTGAAGTACAGCAAAGAAATCGGAAAAATAGAAGAAAACCATTGAAGAAAGAAAGAAAACTGAAGTACAACAAAGAAAACAGGTGAAGAAACAACGAAAACCCAAAGAAGAAACATACAGAATACTTAAAAAGGAAAAAAGATTTAAAACTGGACAAGTCCAACGAAGCTCTACTCACTTCACGCGAGGTATAGTCTTAGCGGAACACCCACTAAGATACATAGTCTTGTAAAGCACAAGGTGGCTTTATTCGCGAAAAAAGAAAAAGCACAAGGTGGCTTTAGGTCTAATGGGCCATATTATTCTTAGACGACAAATCTATTGAACCCAATATGCATTTTAAAAAATGACATTATATATGCAGGGATTTCGGTTTTGTGTCGCTTCTAGAAGTTTCTATAATGTTTATTGGCGCTTTTTAAATTTTTCAGTTTTTCAAGTTTTGTGAATTTTTATTTAACTTTTTTTCTCTTTTTCAAAATCTTAAATAGTGTTAAAGTTTTGACAAACATGTTTGAAATTTCCAAAATTTATTGCAAACTTTTCAAAATAAACATCTCAAAATGTTTACAATTTCAAAAACAAAACAAATTACATTACGGAAAATGCTCTAGAAATTTAAAAATAAGCTCGTGTTTAAAAATCATTTTTTGAAAAAGGTGCTTAAATTTGAAAAATATTGGAATTTTACTAAAAATCGGTCGCCTATTTAAAAAATGTTCGAAGTTTTAGAAAATACTTTAAAAAGTTTCAACCAATGTTCATATTTTTAAATTTTCACGAGTTGTTTTAAAAAAGCATTCTCAAATTTTCAAAAGAAAAAACATTTATAAAATACATTTTCCCATAGGTTTTGGAAAACTAAATAGAAACTAACAAAAACAAGAAAGAGAAAATTGCCATTACAGTAATCGAGTCGGCTCGTTGTAGGGCCACATGAATGGACCAGCCTAGTCAGGGACCTTGTGTGTTCAACCACCTATTTGATGCAACAAGCATCAAGTAGGGGCTCTCACCTTATGCTGGGTGAGTCCTATTACACATGTTTTTTTAACTGCACCCTTTATTAAAATTTAGTATTCATCGGGATACAGATTATATCGGGCATAAAACCTGGCCACAAATGGCGCCCGGTGGAAAGAGAACTCGCCACTTTGGCAAGCATTTAAGCCTTTTAATTATGCTGACATCCTTCATGAGTGAAAAGCACGTCTCGGAATAGGTTTCATTGGTCTTTTATCTCTCGCAAAGTTGTGACATATTGACAAGGCGCATCTGTTTCTCACCACTTCAATGCAGTCCGATGCATCACAAATGGAATCCAAGTGAAGATCCAGGGGCAGAGCGAGTGATTGCACACCCATGCTTCAAGGGATGCCGGGCCAACAAGCCCCTCCACCACGACGGCGGAGGTGCCTATATACTGGCCATTCTTGTGCCGACAAATCACCGCCGCCACTCCCCTTGACAAGTCCCTATACAAGCCTCCGTCCACATTTAATTTGACCTCATGATGAGGAGGCTAATAGCAAACTGTGGATCACCTCTCCCCAGCCTAGTGGTCGTAGTCTATGGGCCTGCCCAAGATGAGCATAAATCCACTTTCCTTCGTGAACTGGTGGACCTAGCTAAGGATAACCCATACCCAATGCTTATTGGAGGGGATTTTCATATCCTTAGGTACCAGGATGAAAAAAATAATGACCGCTTCGACACTCATTGGCCTTTCCTATTCAATGTCGTGATTGATCGTTTGGACCTTCGGGAGGCTTGTATGTCGGGGCGGCAGTTCACTTGGGCTAATAACCGTTCTGTGCCAACGTACGAGAAACTCGATAGGGTACTCAAGGCTACCGAATGGGAACTAAAATTTCCTATGGTAATCGTACGAGCTCTAGAGAGAATCGAGGCATTATTGGATCATGCACCAATCATTCTTGATTCTAATTCTACGAGCCATTCTTCCCGCCACCTTTTCAAATTTGAATTGACATGGCTGCACCCGGAAGGTTTTGTGGAAATAATCAAGAAAGTTTAGGAGAGGCCGGCCATTGGTCATACACCAATTCAGAGATGGAATTATAAAATAAGGGCCATGAGGCAACACCTCTCTGGATGGGTGAAACACACCAATGAGTTATATAAAAAAGAAAAGCAGTGCCTTTGTACCATCATTGATGACCTCGACGAAATTGCAGAGACCCGCACCTTATCTCAACATGAGATTGAATTGAAAAATCTATCTAATGAGAAGGTTGCCCATCTTTTGCGAGAAGAGGAGATCAAATACTACCAGAGGTCCAAAGCTGACTTCATTCTAATGGGAGATAGTAATACAAGATACTTCCAATTGCTCGCCAATGGTCGACATAAGAAGAAATGTATTCACAGTCTCCAACGGGATGAGGGGCAGATCGAAGGTCAGAGGGAGCTCAAAAACTATATCACACGCTACTACATATCTCTGTTCGGAGCGTCGGATGAAGGGAATGTCACCCTTGACGAGACACGAACATATGATATTCCCCAAGTCACGACAGAAGAGAACAATATCCTCACGACACCTTTCTCAGAAGAAAAGGTGAGAGTGGCGATGTTCCAAATGGAATACAACAAAGCTCCAGGCCCTGATGGTTTCCCCGCAAAATTCTATCAGAATTTCTGAGATATCATCAAGGCTGACCTTTTGGAGTTGTTCAATTGTCTTCATGCCGATAGGCTTGACCTATTCAGCATAAATTTGGTTGAGATTGTTTTGTTGCCGCAGATTAAGGAGGCTGAACGGATTCAGCAGTTCAGACCCATATGTCTCCTTAATGTCAGCTTCAAGGTTTTCACCAAAGTGGCTACAAATAGGTTAAACTTGATAGCTGACCGTGTTGTCCGTCCATCTCAAACGGCCTTTATGCAAGGACGAAATATACTAGATGGTGTAGTAATCTTGCATGAGACCGTCCATGAGATGCACCAAAAGAACATGAGTGGAGCGATATTCAAAATTGACTTGAAAAGGCATATGACAAGGTCAAGCGGTCTTTCCTTCAACAGGCCCTAAGGATGAAATGTTTCTCCAATAAATGGCGCTAGTGGATCCACAATTTTGTAACTGGAGATAGTGTGGCCATCAAAGTCAAGATGATGTAGGCCATTACTTTCAGACAAAAAAAGGACTACGGCAGGGTGACTCCATGTCCCCAATGTTATTTAACATTGTCGCTGACATGTTGAGCGTGCCAAGAAGGATGGCCAGATTGCAGGAGTAGTGCCACACCTTGTGGATGGTGGCCTCTCTATTTTACAATACGCCGATGACACAATTATTTTTATGGAACATGATCTGGACAAGGCTCGAAACCTGAAACTCTGTCTTTCAGCGTTTGACCAAATGTCGGGTCTCAAAATAAACTTCCATAAAAGTGAATTGTTCTGCTTTGGAGAAGCTGTTGAGGCGGCGGCAGATTAAGCTGACCCATTTGGTTGCGCACATGACCAATTCCCGATTAAATATCTACAAATACCGATTCATTATCGACGCCTCACCATTGTGGAGTGGAAGCATGTAGAGGAGTGCCTAGAGAAATGGTTGAGTAGTTGGAAAGGCAAACTACTCTCAATTGGAGGACGGTTGGTTTTGATTAACTCTGTCCTCACAAATATGGTTCTCTATATGCTTTCTTTCTTCCAACTCCCAAAATGGGCCCTACAAAGACTGGATTATTTTAGATCCAGATTCTTTTGGCAAGGAGAAGGGGAAAATAAAAAATACATGCTGGCCAAATGAAGCATGGTTTGTAGGCCGAAAGACCAAGGAGGGTTCGGAATTCATGACTTGCAGGTCAAAAATGAGGCCCTACTCAGTGAATGTTTGTTCAAACTTTTTACTGAGGATGGTGTTTGGCAAACCATGCCACACAATACCCAAGCCTCTATATCAGGCAAGGTTTTCACCTTGAGACTAAACCGCTTGTATGAAAGTGACCTATGGTGAATCGTGCATGTGGTGCGTGGTATTTTTTGGTACAGGACTGTGTACAAACGCCATGTGTGTTCAGAGTTTCGTTCAAAAAAATTGAACTAGTGTGATGGTTCGTTTGGTTGCTTTAGCATTTTTGATTGGATGTGGGGTAGGCTGGCATGGTTGTTCTTCTTACGTGCTTCTTTTGCGTAGATCGGTTTATGTCTCCGCCTCGGTTCATGCCGATTCAGTTTTGGTCGGGTTTTTTCTGCTGTGTCGCCGGAAAAGAAAGCAAGAAAAAAAGGGGAGAAGGGGGTTAACACCGCGGTCAAATCCCTCCACGGCGGCGCGCTCACCGCAAGGACGCGCGACCGGCGAGGAGGATGGCCACGACGCAAAGTTGCCACGCTCCTCTTCCTCCCTCTCACGCGGAAAAGAAAAAGGGGGGACACGACGAGCGCCTCTCTGTCTCTCTCTCTCTCTCTCTCTCTCGCGGAAACGGAGATGGGAGGGGGAATGGGCTGCCTCGCCGGTGCCGCCCTGGCTCGCTGCGCCGGCGGTGGCTCGCGCGTCGAAACCGAGCGGGCGGGCGAGAGAGGAACGGACGAGCGAGAGGCGCTGGGGGCGGAATGGCGTTAGGGTTTCTGATGGATCGATCGGATCAGAGCTTTGATCTGGCGAAAACGGTGCCGAATCGTCGGATTGAAATGGACGGTCGGTATCCTAACCCTAATGCGTTGTGGGTCGTTGGGCCGAAAGAAAATGAGGTCGGCTGCGGCGGGGGCTAGCCACGCGCGCTGGGCCGAGCCTAGCAGCTATGGGAGCGCCGCCGCCTGGCCGGGGGCCCAATGAGCCAAGGGCGGATGGGCTGCGGTAGGCCGAGGCCAGCAGCTTCGTCCGCCGGGCCAGCTGCATTTTTTTAAGTTTTTTGTTATTTGTCCAGTTTTTGGGCAGATTTCAAATAAGTTTTTCTATACAATTTTTTCCAACGAAATTTTGTTTTAGAGGCATTTAAATTTTGTTTGGTTCCACATATGCTGATTCCTTTTCTTGTATGAGCAATTTCCTCAATTCCAATTCTGGTTGGTATGCTTTTGATCCTTTGTGCAGTTCTCTGTTTTTATTTGTTGGTCTTTGCTGTACCTCTGATCATTGGCCAACACATGATGAGTGGTGAAGCGGCAGCTACATGGACTTACCGACGCTCATACATTGTAATAGTAATTCATTCGTGTTCACCATGGTGATAAAGTGACAGACGTGTGCTGGTGATGCAATTCTTACATAGAGCCAGCTTAATCTTAGACCATACATGTGTTGGAAATATGCCCTAGAGGCAATAATAAAAGGATTATTATTATATTTCCTTGTTCGTGATAATTGTCTTTTATTCATGCTATAATTGTATTATCCGGAAATCGTAATACGCGTGTGAATACATAAACCACAATATGTCCCTAGTGAACCTCTAGTTGACTAGCTCGTTGATCAATAGATAGTCATGGTTTCCTAACTATGGACATTGGATGTCATTGATAACGGGATCACATCATTAGGAGAATGATGTGATGGACAAGACTCAATCCTAAGCATAGCACAAGATCGTGTAGTTCGTTTTGCTATAGCTTTTCCAATGTCAAGTATCTTTTCCTTAGACCATGAGATCGTGTAACTCCCGGATACCGTAGGAGTGCTTTGGGTGTACCAAACGTCACAACGTAACTGGGTGACTATAAAGGGGCACTACAGGTATCTCCGAAAGTGTCTGTTGGGTTGACACCGATCGAGACTGGGATTTGTCACTCCGTGTTACGGAGAGGTATCTCTGGGCCCACTCGGTAGTGCATCATCATAATGAGCTCAAAGTGACCAAGTGTCTGGTCACGGGATCATGCATTACGGTACGAGTAAAGTGACTTGCCGGTAACAAGATTGAACGAGGTATTGGGATACCGACGATCGAATCTCGGGCAAGTAACATACCGTCTGACAAAGGGAATAGTATACGGGGTTGCTTGAATCCTCGACATCGTGGTTCATTCGATGAGATCATCAAGGAGTATGTGGGAGCCAACATGGGTATCCAGATCTCGCTATTGGTTATTGACCGGAGAGTCGTCTGGTCATGTCTGCATGTCTCCCGAACCCGTAGGGTCTACACACTTAAGGTTCGGTGACGCTAGGGTTATTAGGGAGACTTGTATGTGATTACCGAATGTTGTTCGGAGTCCCAGATGGGATCCCGGACGTCATGAGGAGTTCCGGAATGGTCCGGAGGTGAAGATTTATATATGGGAAGTTGTCATACGGACATCGGAAAGTTTCTTGGGCATATCGGTATTGTACCGGGGCCACCGGAGAGGTTCCGGGGGTCCACCGGGAGGGGCCACCCCTCTCGGAGGGCCTCATGGGCCGCAGGGGCAGGGAACCAGCCCTGGAGGGCTGGGCGCCTCCTGGGCCCATGCGCCTAGGGTTGGGGGAACCCTAGTGGGGCGCCCCTTTGCTTGGGAGGGGGCAAGCCCTCTCCTGGCCGCCCCTCTAGATCTCATATAAAGGGGCGGCCCCGTCCCCTTCCCTATAAATAGAGGGGCGAGGGGAGGGCTGAACACCTGATCCAAGGTGCAGCCCCTCCCCTCCCCAACACCTCTCCTCCTTCGTTGAGTGCTTGGCGAAGCCCTGTCGGAGTACTGCCTCTCCACCATCATCACGCCGTCGTGCTGCTGCTGGAGCCTTCTTCCTCAACCTCTCCTTCCCCCTTGCTGGATCAAGAAGGAGGAGACGTCGTCCGTTCCGTACGTGTGTTGAACGCGGAGGTGTTGTCCGTTCGGCACTTGGTCATCGGTGATTTGAATCACGGCGAGTACGACTCCATCATCACCGTTCCCTTGAACGCTTCCGCACGCGATCTACAAGTGGTATGTAGATGCAATCTCTCTCCCATGACTCGTTGCTTAGATGAACTCATAGATGGATCTTGGTGAAACCGTAGGAAAAATTTTAATTTTCTGCAACGTTCCCCAACAATATGTTCATTGAAGCCTCATCCCACAAAATGAGTGACGCCCGAACCTTTCTTCAATTTCTAAAATATACGCCATATTTTGATCCATTTCTTAAGGATTAGTTTTAAGTTTTCACACTTAGATTGCTCAATAGTTTTATTGATAATTTGGCCCAGTTTTAATCATAACCCCTTTTCATTTTGTAATACACCATATTTTGATCCATTGCAACAATTCATGCCTGATAACAAGGCTCATGCACCATGGTGCTTGGGGGAGGATCAGACCACTTATGTGTTTTGCCTTCAGATATGGACTGGTTCTGTTCCTATGCATTGTAAAGGTGATGAGTCTGTGCCGTCTTGGATTCATATACCTAATGATTTATTGCTTCAGCCTAAAGCAGATCATATGTCATCTATTGTTGATTATGTCTATGATTCATTTTTCCTTAACTAAAATAATGTGGGGTATTTTTCTAGCCGAGCTATTGTTTGCCCTACAAACACTGTGGTGGATGAAATCAATGATGTTTCGGACGGCTCTCTGGTTTCCCAATGGATTTTCTAAGCTGTGACACTATTTCTAAGTCCACTGATCATAGTGAGGATGCTCATCTATTCTATCCGCCTGAGCTACTTAATCCAATTAAAATTAACAATTTCCCTCACCATAAAATTACCTTTAAGCTCGGAGTGCCTATTATGTTATTAAGGAATACCAATCAATCTCTTGGTCTATGTAATGGGACACGTTTGATTGTCACTCGCCTTGGCCACAGAGTTATAGAAGGTGAAATCATTACTGGTTCACATAAAGGGGAACGAGTTTGTATTCCGTGTATTGTGCTTAATTCTCCTGGGTGTAAATGGCCTTTCACATTGCGTCGTTGCCAACTTCCAATTCGGATGTGTTATGCGATGACAATAAATTAAAGTCAAGGGCAAACTTTATCTAAGATTTGTGTGTATTTGAGGAATCCGGTTTTTTCACATCGACAATTGTTTGTAGCCGTCTCACGTGTTACGTCCTGCAAGGGTGTAAAATTCTTAATTGAAGATGAGAACGGAGAACATTCGCCAATCACAAGGAACGTACATACTGATTTATGCTAGGTTTATAGTTTCGTTCTTACATTGTTAGTTCTTTCAAATTTGGTATTGCTTATTGATTTATGCTAGGTTTATTATAGATTTTACGAAAAAATTTATTGGGTTAAAACTGACATAAAATGTGGAAAGGTGTTAATCTTCTAGGTGCATGGTTACATACTGCACTTCCTACCTACTGATAAATTAACATGTAAACTTTTCTATTGACCAATTTACAGCCTATGGTTCCTCATGTGCACAACGAAAACCAACCTTCGGCATTCAAGGAGTGCTTCATCTTGGAGGATTACGCTGAACGGTTAGAGATGTCCAAGCGGACGGACGGAGAAGGGGTGTTAACAATCTGAAGCTTGCCGAAATTAAATTGACGATGGTGCGACATCAAGCAAGTCTAACAAGATTGCTTAGATGTTGCCGTTGCATCGAGGAGATCAGGTCATATTTCGTAGTTTCCCATGTGTAAAAATATCTGTCTTTGTACTTCTATGTCATGTATGTTGGCTGTGGTCTACTAACTAAGGTCATGTGTGTTTCCTTTTATGTGTTTGATTTTGTATTTGTTTATTGCCTGTGCAGTTTGATTTCATTTTACTTTTTTGCCGTTGAAAAAAACATGTGTATCCTTTAGCTATGTACAATTTGTGAAACACCAAGTTCTAATCCGCCGCATATGCAAACGATTTACTGACTATTAAACAACTATTGGTTCACCTTGGTGTTCTATCTATCGGTCATGCTCTCCAAAAATTATATAATCAAACGATTTACTGACTATTAAACAATTATTGGTTCACCTTGGTGTGCTATCTATCGGTCATGCTTTCCAAAAAGTATATAACCGCTAAGGAAAACAACAACAGATCTATATTGCATAATACCTTTAACATGTGACAAGGTCAACAAGCACAAAGAAGAAAAACCATGAAACCAGCAAGATGAGACCACCCAAAGAAGGAATAAAAATAAAAATAAATGAAGGAGAGCAATATGATATCTCCTTGGTAGCGCAGGTAGAACACTGCCAAGCATATCTGCCTCCAGTGGCGAAAGGCCAAAAAAATGAAGGAGAGCAATATGATATCTCCTACGTAGCTCAGTAGAGCACTACCAAGCATATTTCCCTCCAGTGGCAGGGCCACCAGTGCCTCGGAGAGCCACCGCTCGGGCAGCAGCGTCATGACGATCATCTAGGATCATTGCACAAAGAAGCATAGAGAAGCCAAGCAATGCTGCTAGTAGCCCAGCTATGAGAACTAGGATCAACTTTGAGATCACGTCCTCCATTGGAGGCCTCCTCTCGATCTTTTTTCACCGGAGGAAGAAAAAAGGTGAAAATTAGGGAGAAGGAATGAGGCACATTGTGGGGATGGAGAAAAAGAAGAGAGTCTGTGGTTATTTTTATAACTCGAATTCGGTGTACGATGGGCGAAGTTCACCAGCATCGCTCGCCGCTCGATCGCCGGTCTTCAGGAGGCGAATCTGAGCAAAGGCCGAAAGGTCTTGGTCCGTGAGGTGATCGTCATTTGATCGGTAGCGAGCACGCCCCACACTACCACGGTACTGCCCTAGATGCTCTACGCGCTAGATGGCACAAGTGGGAGTGTAACACCCCAAAATTTTAACCTTTTTTTATTAAGTAAAATTCTTGCCAGGAAATTAATTTTTTTATTTTCTGGTTTTATCTCTTAATTTCAGATCACCCTGTCCCTCTGAATCTTTGGAATTTTCCCTCTTAGTGGAAACCTTTCAAAAATATTGTTGGACTTGTATACCCTCTCAAGAAACATTTCTTTTATCGGTGGAATTATTTATATAACTATTTTTTTCTGAGCTTTATTTCTTTTAAAATGGTTTCTCATAAGTTTTAGAGCCTCTTTTGCACTACAACCCTTTGATAAATTTATTTAAAAATTCCACCAAAATTGGGGAATGTTAGTAGTAGTGTATAATTCATTTCTATGCAAAAACCCACTGGTGTTCTTTGGAAGATTTGAGCAAACCATCCTCATCTTCATTCTGGTCCAATTTGGTGATTTGTACTGCAACCATATTTTATCTTGCTCTTTTTGCCTTGGGATTTGTCCTGCTTGAAGTACACCCTACCAAACCCTTAAGTCCAGGAGATTGGACCCATTGGAGTATTTTTGGTCCATGCAATAATGCCCTTCACTTTTTGTCCAGATTAGGTTTTCACAAAAACTTGCACTAACAAGTTTCTGGTCTTGCCAAACTAACCTTTCCACCATCACCTACATCTAAAGAGACTCTGATCTGGAGATTTTGGCCACTAGAAGAGATGCCCAGATGCCCATGGCATTCTGTCGAGCACCTTGTATGCATGGCCAGTTTTGGCATAGTTTTTAGTTTACATTGTGGACTTGATCCCCTGGCCCATCAGCCATGTCCACCAATCTCCTAGCTACCTCTAACCTAGCCCTGTTGATTTCCAGCGTCATCCTAGCCCTCTAACTTGCCTTGGCATTTTGCCGAGCACATGGCGTGCGTGCTCTGGGCGCGGCTAGAGCGCGCGTTTTGCACGTGTGTGCGCCCGAGCCGCCGCGTTCGCTCACCCCGCGCCCCTGGCCTTTGCTCGCCCGCAGGGCCACGCCCTGTCCTCATCCGCTCATCAGAACCATCCAAGCCACCCCTGGAGCCCCGCAGCGCCACCATCAGGTCGGCCATGGCAGCTAGCGGACGGCCACAGCAGGCTCCTGCCATGGACGGCGCCGCCGACCCTGCCACCAGGCCGGCCGCCTGAACAGCCCGAGCTCATCCTCTCGCCCTGCCAGACCCCGCCAGCCATCGCCACGCGCCCCCTGGCTACAGAACGGCGGTTCGCCGTTCCTATCCACTACCGCCGTTGAACCGACCTTGACCGCCTATAAAAGGAGCCCCCGAGCTTGTCCAAACCCTCAGGCGACCTCAGGCAATCTCCCTAGAGCTCCCATAGCCAGAAATCGACGGAGGGAGGCCGTCTTCCTCGTCTCCGGCCAGTTCGGCCGCCGCCATGCTCCGGGGCCGTACGTCGCGAGCGGAGCCTCCCTTGCCCTTCCAGCGCCACCGTCTGACTCCCCTCGACCGTCCGGAGCCACCCAACACCTCAGCCTCGACCGGGAGCCACCGTAGCTCGAGAACCCAATCCTTCCGAAACCACCATCCGCCGCGGAGCTCGCCGCCGGTGACCCCCTCCACCCCCGCCAGCCTATCGACCACTGGGAGGACCGCCCTGGACCAGCGGATCCATCCCCGCCCTCAGAATCCCCCGGGGAGCCGCCGTTCATCGACGGCGATCGCCGGAGCCCTGCCACCGCTCGGCCAGAGGAGAAGCAGGCGCGGGCGACTGGTCAAACCTACAAGTGGGCCCAAGGGACCCACTGTCAGTGACCCATGAGTCGACCCACACTGGTTTAAGTGGAAGCGTATTCCACCGAATACGTCTTCGCTAAGGGGAAAGCGTAAGCCCCCGAACTGTTTTTCTTTTCCTGATTTTTATTAAAAACAGAATTTTGACTAAACATTGAGTGGCTATAACTTTTTAAATATAAGTCCAATTGATTTGATTATTTTTCTGTTGTTTCTCAAATTTTGTCTAGTTTATTTTCGTATTTATTTGAAAATTTTACAAACAACTTTTTTGTACTGTTTTGAAACCATGTGTTAATTCAAATTTTCGTAAAATAGGATTTTGAAGGAGAAGGCAACTTTCAAAAAGTGCACCCCCACTTGCATACTCTTGAAGGCAAGCATTCTGAACCCCGACATAATATTTGTTGTGTGTCGTTTGATGCAAATATGACACCACCTTGACGCGAAGTATTCGGTATTTTATGTGGTGTTATGATCATATTCATGAGTGCATAATGATGATTCCTTGCTGTTGGGATTTTGATATGCTTTTGATAGTAATCACCCTCGTATGCCTTTCATGCCTACCGGAAGGAATCCGGGAAAGTCTCTGTCTTGGGTAGACACGAGCTTGTCTCTAGTTCTTCGTCGCGACGGTTATGTACGGTAAGGCATGGTGAGGTATGATGAGTGGTGATTTTCTCTGATTGGTGTGAAATATATTTCTTATGCTTATCATGCAGGTAATGCTTTAACCTCCTGAGTCGACCATAGATCGAGCCTTGTTCCAGTAACCCCCATACTTGTTTCGTACTACCACTTGTCCCTGCCGCCGGTAGGGTACAGTTCAGTATGTTGTCAACCCCTTTCTTGGCACACACCGTACAAAGAGGCCATGGTGGAAGATACCGGCTGTAGCCGGTAGGCATGCCACCTGGTCCGGGGGCATGGGTGTTTCCGGTTGGAGCCGAGGGGGGTAGCTCCCCTAGTTTGCACGCGTTATAAATTTTGTGATCCCATGCTAGTCGAGGTTGTAGCCTCCCCACTTAGAGTTTCGCTTAACGGGTGTCGTGGGTGATTCCAGACACCGGTAAGTTAAGATGGTGTGTGCGAGTCAGGTGTGTTTTCAATTAAAAGACCGTAAGCGGAATTAGTCCCGATGGACTAAAGGAATCCGTTAATCGTGGGTAAAGAGTACACCCTCTGCAGAGATTATATCTATTCGAATAGCCGTGTCCATGGTTAAGGACTACAGTCTGGGATGGGTCAAGTGTCGGTCTTAGTGTCGCTCTTCGGAGGAAAAATTGCTAAACCAGAACATGGATCATGACTTGTGACTCATGATGATTATGATTATTATTATTATGGACTAAACATTTATATTATTTGAATTATTGAGTATCCCTGGGACGGTTCTACCTCCTGGATATTCACTATGATTATTCTCTTATAAGCCCTTTATGTGGTGTCGCTCAGACGCCCGACTGTGGCATGCTTGCTATTTAAATTACTTATAAGCCCTTTATGTGGTGTCGCTCAGATGCCCGACTGTGGCATGCTTGCTATTTAAATTACTTATAAGCCCTTTATGTGGTGTGGCTCAGACGCCCGACTATGGCATGCTTGTTATTTAAATTATTTATAAGCCCTTTATGTGGTGTCGCATAGACGTCCGACTGTGGCATGCTTGTTATTTCTTTTATTTATAAGCCCTTTATGTGGTGTCGCTCAGACACCCGACCGAGGCATGCTTTATATCTTTATCCTTTCGAGGCGTCGCTTCAGACACCCGATCGGTGCATTCTATTTCTACTCCCTTATTGCATATTCATGTTGTATATGAATAACCTGCTTGTGTGCATCATGGATTTTTATTTTGTGACTGACGTTGTGATCATAGAATATTTCAGAGCATGATTATCGTTTGTTATATTATACCTGTGTTCATAATGTTTACGAGTACATTCAAAGTACTCACTGGCTTGTCCCTGGCTATTGTCTTGGCCAGATTTCTTGCATGGAGAGGAGCGTTGTGATGACAGCCCCGGAACCTACGCAATGGTGATAACAGCGTCGCGAAGATAGGAGTTATCCAGGTCAGCTGTTCCTGTGGGAAATGGTGTCCCATAGACACTGATGAACCACAAACCGCTTCCGCCAGCAGCCACTAGAAACCTTGTGATGTACTCATAAGCTAGAATGGTCTTGTACTACATATTATGTATTTTGCTTGGAATTTCTGTATCAAGTTGGTGCCTCATCAGCTAACAGTAATCCTGGGGCTGGTGAGCGCAAGGACCATTTTCTGGGAAATTGATATCCCAAAAATCCGGTCCTGACAACCTTGGTATCAGAGCCAGGCTGACCATTGGCTAATCCTATCTTAGCCAGGTCAATAAACCTAGGTTAACCAACCCACCAGACCTTAACCTAGCCCCAGCCAAGCTTCTCGTGTAAGATAGCCACACAGTGACCCCAACACCTTTTGGCAGTCGGTGTCCAACCTATCAGCCTAGCCTGTCGATCACGCGCGAGTGACCGACACCTAAATTGTCTCTTTCGCAAGCGTGCGAAGGAAGACTCCGTTCCCTTGTTCTATAAAAAGGGCACGCTAGCCCCAACCCAGCACAACACAGCCTCTACCTCACACCAAGCTATAATGCCTGGCCCCATTGTTCACAATGAGACCACAGCAACCAACCTTGGAGGTTTTGTGACCGTGCTAGCAAACCTCACCCGCCGTGCCTTTGCATTAGAAGAGCCCCCAGAATATGTTGTGTACCAAGGGCCCATGAGCGGTGAGAGCCGTCAATTCTGGGCCACTGTGCACGTCTATTGGTAGGGGTCTATCGCCAGAACGCCCCTACAGGTTTACCGGAAGGACAACTTCCTTTGAGCCACAAGCCATCCAGCTAGCTGCTCGAGAGGCTATAGTTCAACTCCGGCACTTGTCGCCCAGAGTTAACTGTCGCTCATTCTACTACTACCCCAGCCGTGACGGGTATGGTAGGCCACCCAGGTTGCCAACGGAGATCACGAGACGGATCCTGCATTGTTGCATCTGGTGCGCTATGTAAGTGCACTAGAGGAACTGTTTGATCAAATCACCCTTGATCTGATCGCAGCCCGTGGAGAACTGGTTCGCCGAGCGGCAAGAGGAGAAGATGAGCCCGACGCCGACAACCCAGTCGTGCTGTTCGGACAACCGATCGAGTCCTTGAGGTCTGCCCCAGCCATCGACCAAAATACTTTGGTGTCCCCAGAAGTGCTTCGTCGCCTTTTGGGAACACGCTCCAACGGGATTGTGGCCAACAACCCCCGTGATGGTCATCATCGCTACCGACCCTGCAGCACCTCAACTCCACCCAGCTAACCCCGATGGAGAAGCCCATGGAGAAGCCCATGGAGAAGCCTCGACGTCCACAAGGCACGCCCGCTTAGATATAAACGAGGTAGACTAAGACACTCGAGTAGTACCGAGTCTTAGTATGTCCACGGCCTGTAATTGTGTGATCTTGTATCGCCATAATTAAATACTGTCTGCTTATGCGCCCCTATTTTAAATAATAGCAATGCATAAGTATGTTGGCGTACGGTTACATTTTTAATTCCGGGCGTAGCTACCAAAAACCACCCCGACGACACCCATAGTAAATACGTCACTTTTGTGAGATATGTGTATCTGTGGCATTGACCCCGACCCCATAGAGCAGAACCGACAAACTAGTTGCCCCTCACCACGATAAATGACCCAGCCCAGATGCTATATAAAAGGCCACCTCGTGACCTTGCCAAGTACCCCTCACCTTGTGCACAACCCTCACAGCCATTCCTTGCCATGTCGAGCCATAGTATTTATCTGAGAACTCCAGATGCAACCCCAGGTAGTTTTGTTAAAATATTGTGGGACTTTACCTGCAGTACCATGAGTTCTACCCATCCACCCCAGTACGAGTTGCTCAAATGGAGGATCACCCCATCCACCTCGAAATATTGGGCAGTGGTGCACATTTGAAAGCACAAGTGCTCCCTAGGTGGTTTTGGTAATTAATGTCAACATATCTCTTGTTGGACTAACACGTTTATCTAGTATGTTTCAGACAAGTTCAACAATGGAGTGGCATGGACTAAAGGATGTGGGAACTCCTTCAAGGTGCTAAGGACAAAGGATTGGCTCAAGCTTCAACCTCAAGACTCTTCATTTTCCATTTTAGTGATCCAAGATCACATTGAGTCTATAGGAAAAGCCAATACTATCAAGGAGGGATGAGGTGTTGCTTAATGAGCCTCTTGCTTCATGTGCTTAGTGATATGCTCCAAAACCCTCAACTACTTTACCACATCCACATATGACCTAAACCTAAAGTCAAAATCGGTCACACCGATTCTTTCTATCCGGCGCCACCGATTCCAAAAGTCATAGCCACTGCCACAAACCCTAAGCAAATCGGTCTTACCGATAGGGATCTCGGTCTCACCGAGATGGGGTTGCAATCTCTCTTTTCCCTTCGTAACGTTTCGGTCTAACCGAAGTGAGCGATCCACTACTTTCTCACATCCACATATGACCTAAACCTAAAGTCAAACTCGGCCCTACCGATTCTTTCTATCCGGCGCCACCGAGTTCAGATGTCATAGCCACTGCCACAAACCCTAGGCAAATCGGTTTCACCGATAGGGATCTTGGTCTCACCGAGATGGGATTGTAATCTCTCTGTGTATGTCCATTACCAAAATCGGTCTCACCGAGTTTGTGTAATCGGTACTACCGAGATTACAATGCAAACTCTCTGGTTAACTTATTACCAAAATCGGTCTCACCGAGTTTGAGTAATCGGCCCCACCGAGTTTGCCTGACCAACTCTCTGGTTAGCTTATTACCAAAATCGGTCTCACCGAGTTTGTGTAATCGGTCTCACCGAGATTACGTTATGCCCTAACCCTAACCATATCGGTCCTATCGAGTTGCATATCGGTCCCACCGAAAACCCTAACGGTCACTAGGTTTACTAAATCGGTCTGACCGAGTTTTATGATTCGGTCCCACCGAGTTTGGTAAATTGTGTGTAACGGTTAGATTTTGTGTGGAGGCTATATATACCCCTCCACCTCCTCTTCATTCATGGAGAGAGCCATCAGAACAAACCTACACTTCCAACTTACCAGTTCTGAGAGAGAACTACCTACTCATGTGTTGAGGCCAAGATATTCCATTCCAACCATATGAATCTTGATCTCTAGCCTTTCCCAAGTTGCTTTCCACTCAAATCTTCTTTCCACCAAATCCAAATCCTGTGAGAGAGAGTTGAGTGTTGGGGAGACTATCATTTGAAGCACAAGAGCAAGGAGTTCATCATCAACACACCATTTGTTACTTCTTGGAGAGTGGTGTCTCCTAGATTGGCTAGGTGTCACTTGGGAGCCTCCGACAGGATTGTGGAGTTGAACCAAGGAGTTTGTAAGGGCAAGGAGATCGCCTACTTGTGAAGATCTACCGCTAGTGAGGCAAGTCCTTCGTGGGCGGCGGCCATGGTGGGATAGACAAGGTTGCTTCTTCGTGGACCCTTCGTGGGTGGAGCCTCCGTGGACTCGCATAACCGTTACCCTTCGTGGGTTGAAGTCTCCATCAACGTGGATGTACGATAGCACCACCTATCGGAACCACGACAAAAACATCCGTGTCTCCAATTGCGTTTGAATCCTCCAAACCCTTCCCTTTACATTCTTGCAAGTTGCATGCTTTATTTTCCGCTGCCTATATACTCTTTGCTTGCTTGCTTGTTATGTATTGGGAATGTTAAACTTGTGCCTAAACTCCACTTAAACATAAAAGAAGTTAAAAAATGCAACTTTGGTACTTAGTGTCTAATCACCCCCCCTCTAGACACCTCTTCTCAAGATCCTACAAGTGGTATCAGAGCATTGGTCTCCATTGCCTTGGTTTAATCACCATTGAAGGAAGATGGGTGAATCTACTTTGGGAAGTCTTAGACATAGAGTGCCTATCCTTGATGGAGAGTATTTTCATGAGTGGAAAAATGAGATGCTTGTAATCTTCAATCAATATCATTTGAACAAGTACATTGCTAGCCCTTGTGCACCTCATGTTGATCCTATGCATCCTACCCTTGATGAATCCATTGACATGATTAGGAACCTTAGAACTGTTAATCTCATCACTAGAGGCTTGCCTAGAAACTTAATTAGAATCTTGCCTACTCTTGAGTGTGCCTACACTATATGGAAATTTCTTGAGGAACGTTTTCCAAATTATTCCTTGAAAAATCTAGATGAAATTCTCTATAAGTCTATTGCCTTGAGTAAGAAGAATACTAGTGATCCTATGTTTGGTGATCGTCTATTTGAACTTACCGACCTTATGCGTGCCAAAGGAGATGTTGGAATTATTGGT
Source organism: Aegilops longissima (assembly GCA_021605205.1). NCBI lineage: Eukaryota > Viridiplantae > Streptophyta > Magnoliopsida > Poales > Poaceae > Aegilops > Aegilops longissima. Next base: position 547,048,785 of record CM038682.1, read on the forward strand.
GATATTATTTCCAAAGCTATAAGAATTCATAAGCAAGATCATTGTCAAACTCACTCTAACGAATTACCCTCTCTAGGACTTGATCCACCACATGACGATGTTGAACATGGATATTATGATGATGATGATGATGATAGTGACTTCAATCTTGATGATGCAATGAGAAATTTTGGTCTTATGGCAAATCTTCGGGGATATGTGTCAGGAGGAAAGGAATGGGTTCTTGACAGTGGATGTACCGATCACATGACCGGAGATAAAGACATGTTTCGTGAGCTTGCTGAAAATGATAGTCCTCGAAAGTATGTTACTTTTGGTGACAACTCAAAGGGTAAGGTGGTTGGCCTCGTTAAGGTGGCCATCTCACATGATAGCTCCATTCAGAATGTCATGCTCGTTGAATCTCTTGGCTACAACTTACTTTCAGTATCTAGACTTGCTGATTTTGGTTTCAATGTCCTATTTACTGAAGTAGATTGCCAAGTGTTTCATCGAGACAATCATAAAATGGTCTTTACCGGTATACGTAGAGGTGATCTTTACATTGTTGATTTTTCTAAAAAGGCACAACCTAAAACTTGCTTCATTGCTAAATCCTCAAAAGGTTGGTTATGGCATAGACGACTAGGTCACGTTGGCATGAGAAACCTTGACAATCTTATTAAAGGAAATCATATCCTTGGAGTTAACGATGTCATATTTGATAAGGATAGACTTTGCAGCGCTTGCAGGCAGGTAAACAGGTTGGAGGAAGGCATCCCGTGAAGAACATCATGACCACAAGGAAGCCACTCGAGCAACTTCATATGGATATCTTTGGTCCCAACGCTTACAAAAGTCTCGGTGGAAATTCTTTTGGTCTAGTTATAGTTGATGATTTTTCAAGATTTACGTGGGTGTTCTTTCTCGATGATAAATTGCATGTCCAAAAGATCTTCAAAAACTTCGCTAGGAAGGCCCAAAATCAATTCGAAGTGAAGATCAAGAAGGTTCGCAGCGACAACGGAACAGAGTTCAAGAACGCAAATGTGGACACCTTTCTTGACGAGGAAGGGATTTCATACAAGTTCTCGGTTACGTACACACCTCAACAAAATGGAGTTGTTGAGAGGAAGAACTGGACGCTCATCGAAATGGCGAGAATGATGCTTGATGAGTACAAGACGCCGAAGCACTTTTGGACAGAAGCGGTTGAGATAGCTTGTCATGCAACAAATCGCTTGTATCTTCACAAGCTACTCGGCAAGACGACATACGAGCTCCTCACCGGTAACAAAACCCAAGTTGGATACTTTCGAGTATTCGTCTCAAAGTGCTACATTCTTGATAAGCATCATCGTTCAAAATTTGCTCCTAAGTCTCATGAAGGTTTCCTACTAGGTTCTGGCTCAAACTCTCACACTTACCGTGTCTACAACAATTTCACCTGAAAGGTTGAAGAGACGGTAGATGTGAAGTTTGATGAATCTAACGGCTCGCAAGTAGAGCAATTGCCAATTGATGTAGGATACAAAGATCCTTCGGAAGCAATCCAAGACTTGTCTATTGGCAAGGTCCATCCAACGGAGGTGAAGGAGAGTACCTCGTCTGTCCAAGTGGAAGCTTCTACTTCACGACAAGGTGAACCAAGAGTTGATACGGAAGCATCCACAAGTGGAACACACCAAGATGAAGAAAACGAGGAAGAACATCACGAACATCAACAACCTCCTTCTCCACCACGACAAGAGAACGACAACGCCAACAATGAAGAAGATCAAGAAGAAGAAGAAGAAGAACAAGATGAAGAAGATGTTCAACCGAGATCCAAGCAAAAGCTTTCACGAGTTCGAGCAAGAATTGCTAAAGACCATCCCGTTGAGAAAATCTACAATGATATTCAAACCGGGAGAATCACTCGCTCTAAAACTCGTTTAGCTAAATTTTGTGAAAACTATTCTTTCATCTCTAGCATTGAACCTATGAAGGTCGAAGAAGCATTGGAAGATCCGGATTGGATAAATGCTATGCATGAAGAGCTACACAACTTTGAGAGGAACCAAGTTTGGACATTGGTTGAGAAGCCCGACAACGACCACAACATCATCGGTACCAAATGGGTGTTTCGCAACAAGCAAGATGAAGATGGACAAGTAGTTCGCAACAAAGCACGTCTCGTCACCCAAGGCTACACACAAGTCGAAGGTATGGACTATGGTGAGACTTATGCTCCCGTTGCTACACTTGAGTCCATTCGCATCTTACTTGCCTATGCTAATCACCATAATATCACCTTGTACCAAATGGACATTAAAAATGCTTTTCTAAATGGTGAAATAGAGGAGGAAGTTTATGTTAAACAACCTCCCGGCTTTGTCAATCCTAAGAAACCAAACCATGTTTACAAACTTCACAAAGCCCTTTACGGTCTTAAACAAGCTCCTAGAGCTTGGTATAAATGCTTGACCAAGTTTCTTCTTGAAAAAGGCTTTGAAATTGGGAAAATTGATTCCACACTTTTTACTAAAAGGGTTAATGGAGAATTATTTGTATGCCAATTTTTTGTTGATGATATCATATTTGGATCAACTAACCCTCATTTTAGTGAAAAGTTTGGGAAGCTAATGTCGGAGAAGTTTGAGATGTCAATGATGAGTGAACTCAAATTCTTTCTTGGGTTGCAAATCAAGCAAACTAAGGAAGGTACTTTTGTCTCTCAAACGAAGTACATTAAGGACTTATTCAAGAAGTTCAATATGCAAGAGTGCAAAGGTATGTCTGCACCCATGCCTACTAGTGGACATCTTGATTTGACCAAAGATGGTAAACCGCTTGATCAAAAGGTTTATCGCTCTATGATTGGATCATTGTTATACCTATGTGCTTCACGTCCCGATATTATGCTAAGTGTGTGCATGTGTGCAAGATATCAAGCTGCTCCTAAAGAATGTCATCTTAAGGCCGTGAAAAGGATAGTGAGATACTTAATTCATACACCAAATTTTGGCATTTGGTATCCTAAGAGGGCCTCTTTCGATCTTGTTGGCTACTCCGACTCGGACTATGCCGGAGACAAGGTTGATAGAAAGTCCACTTCGGGTACTTGTCAATTTCTTGGTAGATCTCTTGTGTCTTTGTCCTCCAAGAAACAAAACTCGGTATCCTTATCTACAGCCGAAGCGGAGTACATTGCCGCTGGTTCATGTTGTGCTCAATTACTTTGGATGACCCAAACTCTTAAAGATTATGGTATATATGTGAAACATGTTCCATTGCTTTGTGACAATGAAAGTGCTATCAAAATTGGTCATAATCCCGTACAACATTCTCGAACTAAGCATATAGAAGTTCGTCATCACTTCATTCGAGATCATGTTGCTAAGGGTGACATTAAACTTAAGCATGTTCGCACCGAAAAGCAATTAGCGGATATATTTACTAAACCCCTTGATGAGAAAGTGTTTTGCAGGTTGAGAGGAGAATTGAACATCATTGATGCTTCAAACTTGGAGTAGAAACTCCATTGGATACATGCAAGACATGAGCTTATGACTAATCCATGATATCTCTCTCATGATGAAAATATTATATCTTGGATATATTTGCATCTTTCATGTTATCTAACCCTTGTAGGTACTTGGTTGAATCAAATTCCATGAGATTGTAATCTACTCACTTCTTGAGCAATCTCTACATCACCAAGTCTCTACACTATGGTGGTTGAAGACAAGGAAGCGCGGAATCATTCAAACATTTCCTTTGACAAACTCTATGTTGAGCTTCATGATTATCGTTTTTGGATATACAATTGCTACTCCTTGCAAGAACTAAACCATGCAGGTAGATGGACTCAAATTCCAAGTGGTGCTCCCAACTCTTGATGAGCTACATCAACCTTGAGCAACCCACACAAGTTCAACTACATGATCAACACCACCAACCAAGGTATGTTATTCCATCTTAGAGAAGCTTCACTCCGAGTCATGAGCTAAAGCAACTCGACAAGATGTGAATACATCAAGATGCTTAAACGAAAAATGGTAACCCCAATTTGAGCTTAAACGATGAGTATGACCCATGATCAAGTGATCTCACTTGACTCCTAAGTCAATATACTCTAACATAGGTGACTTTGTCACCGACCATCTCTAGATGAAGTTCTCTCGTGTTCATTTCTGTGTTTTTGCATTTGTCTCATGCATATTTGTTTCCCCTTTCAAAAAAAACTTCATCTAGATTTCCTTCTGTTTGCTCTGCATTTCCTGCATCCAATTCATTGCATATCATTCAGTTAATTCCTTGCAAATCTTTGTGAGATCTTAATAGTCTAGTGAGCTGAGGTGACAAGTGTTTTCTCTGCGACAAACTCAGTTTCACCGATTTTTTGTTTTCGGTCCAATGAATCCTTTCGGTACAACCGAAGCATACCACTCGGTGCCACCGATTTCACAACAGGAAAAACAGTTTGCCACTTATTCTGTGTTTCTTCTGATCCAGCTCCACTCAATGAATCTTGTCCTCTACAAGCATCACAATTTTATCCAGTGCTTTGTGTTGTTACTCAAGGACCAAACCCATTCACAACAAATTCCAGAAGACCCTTCTTGGAAATTGATGTCAAAGGGGGAGAGAGAGAGATCACATTAAAGCTTATCTCTTCCAAAAGGGAGAGAGTATTAAGGGGGAGAAAGAGATCTCCAGGGGGAGAGAATACTCAAGTAGAAAGTATTTCTCAAGGATCCCAGATGCTTGGTGTTCAAGAGGAGAGATGCCACATGTCTTTTTGGGGGAAAGACATGTTCATAAAGACATGTTCATATGTGCTTATTTGCATTAAGCTCTGTTCTTTTATATCTTTCAGCTCTGATTTTCAGCTCTGATTTTCTGTTCCCTATCTTCTCCCAGTATCCCATGCTAGATTTAGGGGGAGCAAGACATCTAAGGGAAAGGAATCATTTAAATTCATTGCATATCCTTACTCTTGGGGACATGTCTAATCCAATGTGGTACTTAGTACTCACTCTTTACATGTCATCCCAGTCTTGGTATTCTTGTGGTTTCTTTTGTTTGCTCTGGCTAGTAGATGTACCTGTGTTATATAACCTTGTTTGTGCAGGTTCATTCCACCCTAAGCCAACTCAAGACTACAAGGTAAGCATATGCATCACACTCATGTGTATGAGGAATTCATGCTGATGTCCATACTGTTTGCAAGAAGGACTCATGAGCATGAAGGTACTTTCTTTAAATATTCTTTGCTCTGATGCATATGGCCAAGATACATGTAACACATTGCCTACTCTATCATGGTTATTGCTCTCACATGCTTCTATATTCCATATTCACATGATTGCATACATGTAGGGGGAGCCTATGCTTGTTACATGTCTTTCCGAAGCTTTACTTGCTATTCTGTATATATTCATCTAAAGCTTTGATGTATGTTGCCATCAATTACCAAAAAGGGGGAGATTGAAAGCACAAGTGCTCCCTAGGTGGTTTTGGTAATTAATGTTAACATATCTCTTGTTGGACTAACACGTTTATCTAGTATGTTTCACACAAGTTCAACAATGGAGTGGCATGGGCTAAAGGATGTGGGACTCCTTCAAGGTGCTAAGGACAAAGGATTGGCTCAAGCTTCAAGCTCAAGACTCTTCATTTTCCATTTTAGTGATCCAAGATCACATTGAGTCTATAGGAAAAGCCAATACTATCAAGGAGGGATGAGGTGTTGCTTAATGAGCCTCTTGCTTCATGTGCTTAGTGATATGCTCCAAAACCCTCCACTACTTTCTCACATCCACATATGACCTAAACCTAAAGTCAAACTCGGCCCTACCGATTCTTTCTATCCGGCGCCACCGAGTTCGGATGTCATAGCCCACGCCACAAACCCTAGGCAAATCGGTTTCACCGATAGGGATCTTAGTCTCACCGAGATGGGATTATAATCTCTCTGTATGTCCATTACCAAAATCGGTCTCACCGAGTTTGTAATCAGTACTACCGAGATTACAATGCAAACTCTCTAGTTAACTTATTACCAAAATCGGTCTCACCGAGTTTGAGTGTCGGCCCCACCGAGTTTGCTGACCAACTCTTTGGTTAGCTTATTACCAAAATCGGTCTCACCGAGTTTGTATGTCGGTCTCACCGAGATTACGTTATGCCCTAACCCTAACCATATCGATCCTACCGAGTTGCATATCGGTCCCACAAAACCCCGACGGTCACTAGGTTTACTAAATCGGTCCGACCGAGTTTTATGATTCGGTCCCACCGAGTTTGGTAAATTGTGTGTAACAGTTAGATTTTGTGTGGAGGCTATATATACCCTCCACCTCCTCTTCATTCATGGAGAGAGCCATCAGAACAAACCTACACTTCCAACTTACCAGTTCTGAGAGAGAACTACCTACTCATGTGTTGAGGCCAAGATATTCCATTCCAACCATATGAATCTTGATCTCTAGCCTTTCCCAAGTTGCTTTCCACTCAAATCTTCTTTCCACCAAATCCAAATCCTGTGAGAGAGAGTTGAGTGTTGGGGAGACTATCATTTGAAGCACAAGAGCAAGGAGTTCATCATCAACACACCATTTGTTACTTCTTGGAGAGTGGTATCTCCTAGATTGGCTAGGTGTCACTTGGGAGCCTCCGACAAGATTGTGGAGTTGAACCAAGGAGTTTGTAAGGGCAAGGAGATCGCCTACTTCATGAAGATCTACCGCTAGTGAGGAAAGTCCTTCGTGGGCGACGGCCATGGTGGGATAGACAAGGTTGCTTCTTCGTGGACCCTTCGTGAGTGGAGCCCTCCGTGGACTCGCGCAACCGTTACCCTTCGTGGGTTGAAGTCTCCATCAACGTGGATGTACGATAGCACCACCTATCGGAACCACGACAAAAACATCCGTGTCTCCAATTGCGTTTGAATCCTCCAAACCCTTCCCTTTACATTCTTGCAAGTTGCATGCTTTATTTTCCGCTGCATATATACTCTTTGCATGCTTGCTTGTTATGTATTGAGAATGTTAAACTTGTGCCTAAACTCCACTTAAACCTAAAAGAAGTTAAAAACTTCAACTTTGGTACGTAGTGTCTAATCACCCCCCTCTAGACACCTCTTCTCAAGATCCTACAACATTCCTCCCGCAAACCCAAACTAAGACCCAACGGAAGTCTCCTTCGTGGGAAAATATATGCCGACTCCGCAAATGGCCATAGAAGCTGCTGCGTACGAAGCGCTTGCTCGCCTTCAATTCGCGGTACTCTATGCCAGCGAACGAGGGTATTATTACTTCCCGAGTCGTGCAGCACCCGGAGAAGTAGCATCTTTTCCCGGTGGACGAATTGAGAGAGACCCAGTGCTGGCCAACCTTGCCCAGTATGTCATCGCTCAAGAGCGTTTTACCCAACGAGTAATGGGTTATCTCCAAAGCCTCGCTGATTTAAATCCTCAGATCACCATCGGCAGACCACTGAGGCCCGACCAGGAGAGACGCATTCATCGACTAGTCAATCCGCTTCCCCCGATAGAAGTAGAGTGTGCCCCAATACCGGAGACATTTCCTCAGGACCCTGTCTATTTTCCATGTACATTGTAGACGTCATTGCTATGCTTATTTATGTGTTGCAGCTTATGCGTTGTACCCTAAGTTTGTGCTATGAGTAAACTGTTTGGTTTCAGCTAATAGGAGTAATATTTTCAAAACAACCCTTAGCAAATCTCGAGGACGAGATTTTTCTTAAGGGGGGTAGTGTTGTAACACCCCAAAATTTTAACCTTGTTTTATTAAGTAAAATTCTTGCCAGGAAATTATATTTTTTATTTTCTGGTTTTATCTCTTAATTTCAGATCACTTTGTCCCTCTGAATTTTTGGAATATTCCCTCTTAGTGGAAACCTTTCAACAATATTGTTGGACTTGTATACCCTCTCAAGAAACATTTCGTCTCAAGAAACATTTCTTTTATCGGTGGAATTATTTATATAACTATTTTTTCTGAGCTTTATTTCTTTTAAAATGGTTTCTCATAAGTTTTAGTGCCTCTTTTGCACTACAACCCTTTGATAAATTTATTTAAAAATTCCACAAAAATTGGGGGATGTTAGTAGTAGTGTATAATTCATTTCTATGCAAAAACCCACTGGTGTTCTTTGGAAAATTTGAGCAAACCATCCTCATCTTCATTCTGGTCCAGTTTGGTGATTTGTGCTGCAACCATATTTTATCTTGCTCTTTTTGCCTTGGAATTTGTCCTGCTTGAAGTACACCCTACCAAACCCTTAAGTCCAGGAGATTGGACCCATTGGAGTATTTTTGGTCCATGCAATAATGCCCTTCACTTTCTGTCCAAATTTGGTTTTCTCAAAAATCTGCACTAACAAGTTTCTGGTCTTGCCAATCTAACCTTGCCACCATCACCTACATCTAAAGAGACTCTGATCTGGAGATTTTGGCCACCAGAAGAGATGCCAAGATGCCCATGGCATTCTGTCGAGCACCTTGTATGCATGGCCAGTTTTGGCATAGTTTTTAGTTTACATTGTGGACTTGATCCCCTGGCCCAGCAGCCATGTCCACTAATCTCCTAGCTACCTCTAACCTAGCCCTGTTGATTTCCAGCCTCATCCTAGCCCTCTAACTTGCCTTGACATTTTGCCGAGCACATGGCGTGCGTGCTCTGGGCGCGGCCAGAGCGCGCGTTTTGCACGTTTGTGCGCCCAAGCCGCCGCGTTCGCTCACCCCGCGCCCCTGGCCTTTGCTCGCCCGCAGGGCCACGCCCTGTCCTCATCCGCTCATCAGAACCATCCAAGCCACCCCTGGAGCCCCGCAGCGCCACCGTCAGGTCGGCCATGGCAGCTAGCGGACGGTCGCAGCAGGCTCCTGCCATGGACGGCGCCGCCCGAGCCACACTCGCGCGGCAGCTCGCCCCTGAACAACCCGAGCTCATCCTCTCGCCCTGCCAGACCCCGCCAGCCATCGCCACGCGCCCCCTGGCTACAGAACGGTGGTTCGCCGTTCCTATCCACTGCCGCCGTCGAACCGACCTCGACCGCCTATAAAAGGATCCCCTGAGCTCGTCCAGACCCTCAGGCGACCTCAGGCCATCTCCCTAGAGCTCCTATAGCCAGCAATCGACGGAGGGAGGCCGTCTTCCTCGTCTCCGGCCAGTTCGGCCGCCGCCACGCTCCGGGGCCGTACGTCGCGAGCGGAGCCTCCCTTGCCCTTCCAGCGCCACCGTCCGACTCCCCTCGACCGTGCGGAGCCACCCAACACCTCAGCCTCGACCGAGAGCCACCGTAGCTCGAGAACCCAATCATCCCGAAACCACCGTCCGCCGCGGAGCTCGCCGCCGGCGAGCCCCTCCACCCCTGCCAGCCTATCGACCACTGGTAGGACCGCCCTGGACCAGCGGATCCATCCCCGCCCTCAGAATACCGCGGGAAGCCGCCGTTCGTCGACGACGATCGCCGGAGCCCCGCCACCGCTCGGCCAGAGGAGAAGGAGGCGCGGGCGACTGGTCAAACCTACAAGTGGGCCCAAGGGACCCACTGTCAGTGACCCACGAGTCGACCCGCGCTGGTTTAAGTGGAAGCGTATTCCACCGAATACGTCTTCGCTAAGGGGAAAGCGTAAGCCCCCGAACTGTTTTTCTTTTTCTGATTTTTATTAAGAACAGAATTTTGACTAAACATTGACTGGCTACAACTTTTTAAATATAAGTACAATTGATTTGATTCTTTTTTGGTTGTTTCTAAATTTTTGTCTAGTTTATTTTCATATTTATTTGAAAATTTTACAAACAACTTTTTTGTACTATTTTGAAACCATGTGTTAATTCAAATTTTCGTAAAATAGGATTTTGAAGGAGAAGGCAACTTTCAAAAAGTGCACCCCCACTTGCATACTCTTGAAGGCAAGCATTCTGAACCCCGGCATAATATTTGTTGTGTGTCATTCGATGCAAATACGACACCACCTTGACGCGAAGTATTCGATATTTTATGTGGTGTTATGATCATATTCATGAGTGCATAATGATGATTCCTTGCTGTTGGGATTTTGATATGCTTCTGATTGTAATCACCCTCGTATGCCTTTAATGCCTACCGGAAGGAATCCGGGAAAGTATCTGTCTTGGGTAGAGACGAGCTTGTCTCTAGTTCTTCATCGAGACGGTTATGTCCGGTAAGGCATGGTGAGTTATGATGAGTGGTGATTTTGTCTGATTGGTGTGAAATATATTTCTTATGCTTATCATGCAGGTAATGCTTTAACCTCCTGAGTCGACCATAGATCGAGTCTTTTTCCAGTAACCCCCACACTTGTTTCGTACTACCACTTGTCCTTGCCACCGGTAGGGTACAGTTCAGTAAGTTGTCAACCCCTTTCTTGGCACACACCGTACAGAGAGGCCATGGTGGAAGATACCGGCTGCAGCCGGTAGGCATTCCACCTGGTCCGGGGGCATGGGTGTTTCCGGTTGGAGCTGAGGGGGTAGCTCCCCTAGTTTGCGCACGTTATAAATTTTGTGATCCCATGCTAGTCGAGGTTGTAGCCTCCCCACTTAGAGTTTTGCTTAACGGGTGTCGTGGGTGATTCCAGACATCAGTAAGTTAAGCTGGTGTGTGCGAGTCAGGTGTGTTTTCAGTTAAAAGACCGTAAGCGAAATTAGTCCCGATGGACTAAAGGAATCCGTTACTCGTGGGTAAAGAGTACACTCTCTGCAGAGATTATATCTATTGAATAGCCGTGTCCATGGTTAGGACTACTGATGCAGGATGGGTCAAGTGTCGGTCTTAGTGTCGCTCTTCGGAGGAAAAATTGCTAAACCAGAACATGGATCATGACTTGTGACTCATGATGATTATGATTATTATTATTATGGACTAAACATTTACATTATTTGAATTATTGAGTATCCTTGGGACGGTTCTACCTCCTGGATATTCACTATGATTATTCTCTTATAAGCCCTTTATGTGGTGTCGCTCAGATGCCCGACTGTGGCATGCTTGCTATTTAAATTACTTATAAGCCCTTTATATGGTGTCGCTCAGACGCCCGACTGTGGCATGCTTGCTATCTAAATTACTTATAAGCCCTTTATGTGGTGTCGCTCAGACGCCCGACTGTGGCATGCTTGTTATTTATATTATTTATAAGCCCTTTATGTGGTGTCGCACAGACGCCCGACTGTGGCATGCTTGTTATTTTTTTTATTCATAAGCCTTTTATGTGGTGTCGCTCAGACACACGGCTGAGGCATGCTTTATATCATTATCCTTTCGAGGCGTCGCTTCAGACACCCGATCGGTGCATTCTATTTCTATTCCCTTATTGCATATTCATGTTGTATATGAATAACCTGCTTGCGTGCATCATGGATTTTTATTTTGTGACTGACGTTGTGATCATAGAATATCTCAGAGCATGATTATCATTTGTTATATTATACCTGTGTTCATAATGTTTGCGAGTATATTCAAAGTACTCACTGGCTTGTTCCTGGCTATTGTCTTGGCCAGATTTCTTGCATGGAGAGGAGTGTTGCGATGACAGCCCGGAACCTACGCAATGGTGATAACAGCCTCGCGAATATAGGAGGTATCCAGGTCAGCTGTTCCTGTGGGAAATGGAGTCCCGTAGACACTGATGAATCACAAATCGCTTCCGCCAGTAGCCACTAGAAACCTTGTGATGTACTCATAGGCCAGAATGGTCTTGTACTACATATTATGTATTTTGCTTGGAATTTATATATCAAGTTGGTGCCTCATCAGCTAACAGTAATCCTGGGGCTAGTGAGCACAAGGACCATTTTCTGGGAAATTGATATCCCGAAAATCCGGTCCTGACAGGGAGACGTGCGGGAAAGCGCGCGAGGGAGAAGTAGATGAGACCTGGTGAAGAAGTTCATCGCCCCTTGAAATCAGAAATTTATTTACAGTCAAGATTAAAAAGACTTGTGCCTGACCCGATTCTTTTCTGAACTTTATTATGTGAGATTGTTATAGCTATTTATACTAAACTTTAATACTTATTTGTATGTATTTTGCCAAATCACGATCACAGATATCATATTGTGGGTAATTCAAATTGTTTTTGTAATAAAATTTGTTTTTTAACATACATCTTAAAACATATTTGAACCGAACTCACTTAAATGCGAGAAAATAAGAAACGGGAAAATCCATGTTTACTTGGATTATATGGTGACAGTGCTTTAATGGTGTATTTGTATATGTGTATCCTTAAATATCTTGGTATAGATCTGTATAGTGTATGGCATACAAAGTATCTTCATAGTGGTGTCTTTATAATTACATATACATAACTAGAAAGATGTAGAGTGTACAAGATGTTTAGGAGGAAGATTCACTCCAATTTTTAGATCATTTGAACGTCTGAGCAGCTCTCAGCAAAACAAGACAAATCGGATTAGAACGGTGCATAGTAGTAAGTCTTTGGGTGCTCGATCGTCGGTGCTCAGAGGCGAATCTGCAAGCATTGCTGAAAAGGTGTCGGTCCGTGAGGTGAGTGCTCACTGCACCTAGCACGTCTTGCACTATCGCGGTACTGCTCTAGATGCTCTACGTGCTACACGCGGCGAGTGGGGGACTCGTGGGAAAGTTTGCGAGAGAGAAGTAGATGGGGGCTGGTGAAAACTTGTGCTTGACCCAACTCTTTTTTGAATTTTGACATGTGTAATTGTTATAGGTATGTATCTTTCTGATTTATGAGTTGATCATCGGAGGGGGCGGTGCGTAGTAATAGGTTTTCCGGTGCTCGATCATCGGTGTTCAGGAGGCGAACCTATGAGAAATGTAGCGAAGACACCTCGCACTACCATGGTACTGCCTTAGATGCTCTATGCGTTAGACGCCACAAGTGGGGGACCTGCCGAAAGCGTGCCACAGAGAGGAGAGATCATACGCGAGAAAGAAGAAGCGACTGACAGTAAGTCTTGGGTCCACCCTATCAGCCCAAGGGAGAGCTGCTCAGTGGAGTGTAGTAAGCAAAGATTAAGAATCTGAAAAAAATCGCTCATTTTACATTTTTCGAGGATCTAGATAGCAATTATTCAGTTGCCTTTGCCCATAGGCATGGATGCTAATTAATTTTGTTCTTAAAAAGAGGATGAGCATGGAGTATATATGGTCATTACAAGGAATGCGGTGTGTCAAAGAGTTGTTCGTCGTTTGTACTTAATTCAAATTTAAAGAGGTTTGCTCTGTTTAAATTCCCTTCTACGTACTAAATTATATTCTCGATTTACTACGTAATTTTTCATTCATAGTAATTAGTTGAAGTTAGGCTGGATCAAAAAATAATATGTGTGTATTTGCAACCTGTTTTGTTTTCGCTTCCAGACCATATGGTTGAGTTTTTCTTTTTTAAAGCATTTTCTATTTACTACAGTTTACAGATTCAACCAGCCCATCTGGCTTCAATCAGCCCATCTGGCTTCAACCAGCCCACTCTACTTCAAGCTTCCGTCCGCTCAATATTTAACATTCTGATACAACCCATAAGGTCAACTTTTGTTGGCCCATATACACCATGCATGCATTCGAATGATAGACTATGTGGTGATTTTTTTGCCAGCTAGCAATTTATATGATTACACTAGCTTACACTGTTTATCTTAGCAATTGTCTACACTTGCTAATATATAGCAAACTTGCATTTATTTATAACACATACACAAGGTTACAATTCAAAAAATAAAATAAAATAACATATACTTTTTATTTGCTCACGGCAGCGACAACTTAAGCATTACATAACCAACCCATGTGTCGCTACGGCTAAGTTTTTTATGCTTCTACAATATGGGCTCCGTAGTGTTTCCAACTGATGGTATGAGTGCAGGGATAAAAGAACAAATATTGGACTCTACCATGCATCCGTGAGTAATTGTTTGCAAGAAAACATGTAAAAACAATTAAGAAAATAATGATTCCAAGGATATGATGTATATATCATACTACTTAATTTTGAATGCATCAGATTCTTATATGATTAAAAAATGTAGAGGAAATTTTCCACAAATGGTCATTTGTGCAATCCAGGGAGACTTCTAAGCAGAGTACGTATGAGCCCAAGAGAGAGAAAAATGACCCATGTGAAAAAAAATTCTAGGTGCAAATCTGTTATTGTTGAAGGTGAGTTGTGTCTTTTCAATCAAAGAAGATAAATAATTTGTATTTCAGCCAGAGAGCATCCCATGGTGCTCATCTAAGGGTTTATGTTTTGTAGCCAGGTCCAGTCCACGTGTTGCCACACCTAACCCATGCGTTGCCATGGCCTTTTCGACATAGCCACGTCCTTCCCACGTGCCAGTGCCTCCTCCCTTCCTTTCCACGTTCAGACTATCCGTCGGTGTGGCCCTGCTCACCTCGCCACGTCCAGCCAAGGCGTCCATAATCTGCCAAGCTATAAAACAGCCAGACCGCACGTCCTATCAACCAGGATGTACAATATAAGTTGTAGACGGGCGCGGCGTGCCGCCGCGCGAGGTTCGCTAGTAAGTATCTAGCTTAAAAGATGGTGTCCCAGGCATTTTGGAAACCTGGCGATTCGCACTTTTGGGCTGGTCTAATGGCGGCAAAGAAACGTCTCTTTCGCTTTGGGTCTTTCACGATAAAGGATGGGTCGGAGATTCTTTTTGAGAAGACATCTAGTTAGGCAATGCCAGTCTCTGAGAACAATATCCAGCTTATACAACATTGTTCGTGATAAGAATACTATTATTGCGCAAGTGCTCAGTCCATTCCCGCCGAATATTTCGTTCAGGCGGGATTTGATTGGCCCTCTACTTGTTTCATGGCATAATTTTTTATCCTGACTGTATTCGATTAACCTGACACAAGGCCCGGATGTGTTTTGCTGGAACCTTACTATATTAGGGTCTTTCACTGTAGACTCTATGTATCGTGCGCTCACACATTCTAAGGTAAAAGTGAGTAATAACAAGAAAATTTGGAAGTCCAAGATTCCACTAAAAGTGAAAAATTCTCATGTGGTATCTTCGTAGGGGAGTTGTGTTAACAAAGACAAACTTGCACGATGCAACTGGCAAGGGAGTAACAAGTGTTGTTTTTGTACTCATGACGAGACAATCAAACACATCATTTTCCAGTGGAAGTTTGCATGTTCTACGTGGTCAGTCATCTAAATAGCGTCAAATTTATATCCACCCACAAGTGTTGCCAATATTTTTGGTCATCAGTTGGACGGTATTTCAAATAGTTTTAAACCGGTAATAAGGGTGGGAGCATATGCCTTAATTTGATTGCTTTGGCTATGTGGAAATGATTTGGTTTTTAATGCAAAAATTGCTTCTCCTCTACAGGTTATTTTCCGGTGTACACAATTGCTACATAAGGACCAACCGCTGTTCAAGGCGGTGTGTATGCGATTGGAGCAGGTGTCTAGAGGTTTTTTTCCAACATGGGTGGCAACATAACCTTCGGATCGATCCACCACCTCCATCGACATAGGCATAGTGTCGGTCTATAAGGCTCTACTGTTGCTAATTTGTCGCTTTTTTTTCATCAATTTTTGTCAGACCTTTATATTGGGCTGTGTGTATCTTAGTTATGCAGAGGCCGGGTGTTAGTCATAATGCTTTGTATCCGCTTGATGCTACATTTTGAGATAATAAAATCGCTCTTTATTGAGAGAAAAAAGCCGAGTACTCTTTGGGTCGGCTAGCACCCTATGCATGGTCTTGTCTCGATTTTTGGCCTGTCTTTTCGCTTTTTGTGTTTCTACTATTTCCTCATTATTCAATTGCATTATTGTTTATTTCTTGGGTTTGCATTTTAGAAAATATAATGTTTTAATAACTAAAAAATATTTTCATAAAAATCATGGACATTTTAAAAAACTTTGGTAGCTTTTACAAAGTAATAATTTAAAAATCATGAAAAAATTATAAAATGGTGATTTTTTTTTGAAACATTCACTGTATTTCTCAAAAAAATAAGAATATTTTTCAGGAATACATAAATAATTTTAAGTTTCAGAAAAATTTTGAAAACCATGAAATTTTTAAAAAATTCGTAACATTTATATAAGTTAAGAATATATTTTAAATTTTCATTAGTACCTAGTTTTAGAAAAGGCTCAAAAAATAGTCAGCCTATCCTACCCAAACCTGCTATGGTGACCAAAACCATCAAATCGAAAAGAGAACAACTAATTAGGTTGGCCCACCACGCGTGCAAGGTGCACGTTTGGTTGTGTTCCATTGCGTACGTGCAAAAATAGGACGAGACCTGCTCCCCATTTTCAAATCCATGAACTTTTTCTGAATCGTGCGAAAATAGCGCCAGGGACGGGAACCGGTGCTCACGCGCACCCCCTCATGGGTCAGCTAGTAGAAGGAGGCAGCGTTAGATTGATTGGTTGGGATGCCCGGTTTGTCTAGAAAAGGAGATCAAGAAGCTCGATTTTCTTTGTTGGTTGTTCGCGGTTGACCGGTCCATGAACAGAGAAAAAAATTGTCATGAATTCCAGAAAAATCATGGTTTCAAAAATTGTTCACGAACATGAAGAAAGTACAAGAGTTCAATTTTTTTTGCAGGATTCCAAAAAAGTTAATGGATTTGAAAAATTTAACAAACTCAACAAAATTCATGGGTCCAAAAAAGTTCACAGAACTCGAAAAAAGTTTGTGCATGTGGCGGGCGGCGGCGGCGGCGGCTCGTACACATGTGCACCTAGCATGCTAGGATTTCTTGTGCCTCCCGCCGGCATCCGCACCGGCCTACCTTATTTCTTGTGATTTTAATGCTATGGAGGTGTGGTGGATCCAAGCCCTTGCTGGCAGGAGGGTTCTGTTTTTGATGTTTTTTTTTGTTTTGTTTGGATTTGTATCCTTCTCAGAGAGCGAGGCGGCAGCGGCTTTCTGTAGATGGAATAAGGTCCTCCCTGTTTTGGTGGTGTTTCTAGCATCATCGGAGGGCGTGTGAAGGTTTGTCTTCAACGGATCCCATGGGGTTCGGCCGCCTTTTGTCTTCAATGGGTCCACGTGTATCCAGTCTTTGTTCGTCTATATTTGTGTGTCTACAGGTTGGATACTTCAGATCTATGCTTCTCTTCATCGGCAGCGGTTGCTGTTATGGTGCGCTGGTTCTATGGGGCCTTAGCACAACAACTTTCCGACTGTCTACTACAACAAGGTTTGCCGGCTCCGATGAGGGAGGGGCGATGATGGTGATGCGCCTTCGGCTCGCTCCAATGCTTGTACTCGTCCCTAGGTGGTCTATGGACCTGGATGTATACTTTACATCTAGTTTTCTTTGTACTACATTGACATTTGATGAATAGATTGAACAAAAAAGGAGAGTTTAGATAATATGAAAAACATATAGTTACAAAAAGTGGAAACATTGCATTTTTCTTAATAGGTACTATAAATAATGGGACTGCACTGACTGCCAACCGTTATATTTTTCTATTAGCATAACTACCGAACGCCTCCCTCCTTCCTTCTAATTACATGCATGCATGCATTAGAATGACACTCGTTCCTCTCTCATGTGCACTCCTCTCTCTAACTACATGGTTGCAAACACTATAGGATGAAAAGTTGATGTCATCCTAAGATTCTCTCCATTTCAAAAATTGAAAATATTATGTCGGTCTGATTTAAAAAGCGTTTTCACCAAAAATAATGTAGCGACGAGACATAGCGCACTATAGCATTTAAAGAGGTCCGCTGCTAAGAGGCATAGACGACTATTCAAAACTATGATCTTAATATGTTGCTTAACGTAAAGGCAAGAAGAATATTGAGATATTACTAAATGTGATAGAGGCAAAGGTGTCCCGTCTTTCGATGAGATGTGGTTTTCGCTTTGGAGGAAGTCGACTTTGACGATCCGACTACGAACGTGCGAGGACGTCGCGCCTTAGCAATCGCTAAACCAACTCCGAGAGGTTATTGACCACGCCGGAGCACGATCAACCTGACCACGAGGGTCTGTTTCCTGCGAGCAAGCGAAGAACAAGCAAGAAACTGAGATTGCAATCTGGATATTGCGAATATAAGATGAAAGCTTTATTGATCAAGGTGGGGTTCTGTGACGCCTTTGTCTGGTCGTTGAACACAAACGAAGTAGGCGAAGTTGCAGCTATGGCGAACTTTTAATCTAAACAAAACCCAAGGTCTAAACGGTGCCCTAAGGGCTGTATATATGGAGGAAGAGGGGGGAATTTCGTGGCCCTTGGTGGAGGGGTCCGAAATCAACCCTAACTCTTGTTTCCCCACACATACGGACTCTAAAACAGCCTATACTTAAGTATTTCGAAATTACATGGGCCTGGCCCACTAATAAGGTGACGTAGCACCTAGAATAGCCTCGGGACGACATTTATGAAGTAGCATCTTGTATATTTCGTCCAAGGCTTCATGCACCCATTATGGTGGCTTCAAAGTCCTGAAATCATCACTTGTAACTCCGTTCTTGTTCCCCTTGCGCATGGCATTATCTCCATGCTTGTTCTTGCTCCAATGTCCATCCTTCTCCAAGCTAGGGCCTTCATTTGTAAGCAAAACAAATGTATCCAATTTAGGCAGCATCATATTCTCATGAACATTAGAATCATTACCAAGAAACGAAAGTACCTGATAATTTAATTGGCGTGCGCGAGCTCTAGTAATTGGTCCAGTATATGTAGCAGTAGGGGTTGTGGGTGTAACAATGGTATTGATGTCCTCATCATCCTCCCCTTCTTGAAATGAAGTCGTCCTCGACGGAAGCTCATATTCCTCACCCAAATAAGGCTTCAAATCTGCAATATTAAAAGTGGGACTAACCCCAAAATCTGCAGGCAACTCAAGTTTATATGCATTATCATTTATTTTCTCTAACACCTTAAATGGACCATCAGCACGTGGCATTAGCTTTGATTTATGCAAATTAGGAAACCTATCCTTACATAAATGTAACCAAACAAGATCTCCGGTGCAAAGACAACATGTTTTCTACCCTTATCTCCAGCAAGTTTATATTTAGCATTCATACGCTCAATGTTTTCCTTAGTTAACTCATGCATTTTTAAAATCAATTCAGCACGTTCTTTAGCATCAAAATTAACCTTCTCCGAAGATGGAAGAGGCAACAAATCAATAGGTGCACGAGGTAGGAAGCCATACACAATTTCAAAAGGGCACATCTTAGTAGTAGAATGCAATGAACGATTATAAGCAAATTCAATATGAGGCAAGCATTCTTCCCACATTTTCTTATTATTCTTCAAAACAGCCCTAAGCATAGTAGACAATGTTCTATTGACTACTTCAGTTTGTCCATCAGTTTGGGGGTGACAAGTAGTACTAAAAAGCAGTTTAGTCCCCAACTTAGCCCATAAACATCTCCAAAAGTGGCTAAGAAATTTAGTATCACGATATGAAACAATAGTATTTGGCACACCATGCAAGCGAATAATTTCACGAAAGAACAAATCAGCAACATTAACAGCATCATCGCTTTTATGACATGGTATAAAGTGTGCCATTTTCGAGAATCTATCCACGACAACAAATATGCTATCCCTCCCCTTCTTTGTTCGAGGTAAACCTAAAACAAAGTCCATAGATATATCCTCCCAAGGAACACTAGGCACAGGCAAAGGCATATATAAACCATGAGGATTGAGTCGTGACTTAGCTTTTTGACATGTAGTGCAGCGAGCAACAAACGCTCAACATCCCGTCTCATCTTTGGCCAAAAGAAATGTGTAGCAAGTATATCCTCCGTCTTCTTGACGCCAAAGTGTCCCATTAGTCCTCCTCCATGCGCCTCCTGCAACAACAAAAGGCGAACAGAGCTAGCAGGAATGCATAGCTTGTTAGCACGAACACAAAACCATCATTAATAACGAACTTGTTCCATGTTCTTCCTTCTTTACAATTCTGCATTACATCTTTAAAATCAGCATCATGCACATATTGATCTTTGATGGTCTCCAAACCAAATATTTTGAAGTCAAGTTGTGAAAGCATAGTATAGCGACGAGACAAAGCATCAGCAATAACATTTTCTTTACCCTTCTTGTGTTTAATGACATAAGGGAAAGTCTCAATGAATTCAACCCATTTAGCATGTCTACGATTCAGTTTAGCTTGACTTTTAATATGTTTCAAAGATTCATGATCAGAATGTATAACAAATTCTTTGGGCCATAAATAATGTTGCCATGCCTCTAAAGTCCGAACAAGAGCATATAATTCTTTGTCATAAGTAGAATAGTTCAGACTAGGCCCACTCAATTTTTCAGAAAAGTATGCAACAGGTTTGCCATCTTGTAATAACACACCTCCTAATCCAATTCCACTAGCATCACATTCAAGCTCAAAAGTCTTATTAAAGTCAGGAAGTTGGAGTAAAGGAGCATGTGTCAACTTATCTTTCAATACCGTGAAGGCTTCTTCCTGTGCGGTACCCCAAACAAAAGGCACATCCTTCTTTGTAAGCTCATTGAGAGGTGCAGCAATGGTGCTAAAGTCTCTCACAAAACGCCTATAGAAACCAGCGAGTCCAAGAAAACTCCTCACTTGTGTGACCGTTTTGGGCTGCGGCCAACTCTCAATAGCTTCAATCTTGGCTTTATCAACTTCAATTCCTGTGGAGTAACAACATAGCCAAGAAAAGATACTCGGTCGGTGCAAAAGGTGCACTTCCCAAGGTTACCAAACAAATGTGCATCACGTAGAGCATTAAAACAGCACGTAAATGTTCCAAATGTTCTTCCAAAGATTTGCTATAAATCAGTATATCATCAAAGTAAACTACCACAAATCGTCCAATGAAAGCACGTAAAACTTCGTTCATTAATCTCATGAAAGTACTAGGTGCATTAGTTAACCCAAAAGGCATGACTAACCACTCATATAATCCAAACTTAGTTTTAAATGCTGTTTTCCATTCATCTCCCAATTTCATACGAATTTGATGGTATCCACTACGCAAATAAACTTTGGAGAATATTGTAGAGCCACTCAATTCATCAAGCATATTATCTAGCCTAGGAATAGGATGGCGATAACGAATAGTAATATTATTAATGCCTCTACAATCAACACACATACGCCGACGTACCATCCTTTTTAGGCACTAGTATAATAGGAACAGCACAAGGACTAAGAGATTCGCGTATATAACCTTTGTCGAGCAGCTCCTGTACTTGACGATAATCTCCTTCGTCTCCTCTGGATTGGTACGGTATGGTGCGCGGTTGGGTAGCGATGCAGGAATTAAGTCAATTTGATGCTCAATCCCTCGAATAGGTGGTAATCCGGTGGCACGTCTTGTGGGAAGACGTCAGCGAACTCCTGCAAAATGTTAGTGACAGCAGGGGGCAAAGAGGAAGGCACGTCCTCGAATGAAAATAATGCCTCTTTGCACACAAAAGCATAGCAAACAGATTTGCTAGAATCTAGCTCATCAATATCAGATTTGGTGGCAAATAAACATGCACTTTTCAGTTTAATTTCAGAAGCAACATTAGATGGTTTATTATTAGGCTTCATTTGTTGCTCAAATTCTTTTGCCACAATCTGATTTTCACTCTTATTTTTCTCCTGTTTTGCTTTATTAGCTCTATTAATATCATCTTTCAAAATGGAATCAGGAGTCATAGGAAGCAAAGTAATATTTTTATCCTTGTGAACAAGAGTATACTGATTGTTTCTACCATGGTGTACAGAATTTTTATCAAATTGCCATGGTCTACCAAGTAATAAGGAACATGCTTGCATAGGTACCACACATCACAATCAACATAATCAGCATATGTAGAGATACTAAAATGCACACGAACAGTACGTGTTACCTTAACCTTGCCGCTGTTGTTGAACCATTGGATGTAGTAAGGATGTGGATGTGGTCTTGTGGTGAGAGAAAGCTTCTCCACCATATCCATGCTAGCCAAGTTGTTGCAGCTCCCTCCATCTATGATGATGCGAATAAAACGTTCCTTCACAACTCCCTTTGTATGGAACAAGTTATGCCTCTGATTTTGCTCAGCTTGTGTAACCTGCACACTCAAAACACGTTGAGCAACTAAACATTCATACCTGTCAGCATCTTCAGCAGCCATGTATTGCGTCTCAAGATCAGAATCATCTCCACCGTGTTCTTCGTGTGTAATAAGAGCCAAAGTCTCTTCATCATAGTCACTAGCGGACTCATACCCACCATCCTCAGTAGCAATCATCACACGCTGAGATTGGCGTTCTCTCGCAAAATGTCCTCTTCCCTTACAACGACGACAAATAATATCACTTGTGTGCCCTGTTGACGCCATGGAAGAAGAAGAGCTCTGTGTAGGCCCAGCAGGTGTGCTCTTGGCAGATAGTGGTGGTTGTGCCTGCTTTCTTGTATCACGGTTGGAGGTGGTAGCCGACGGAGGTGCCGGTGTAGTAGAACGTGTGGAATTAGATGATGCACGTGGTGTCCATGATGAAGGTCGACCTGCAGAAAAGTTAGTCCGCGCCAAGGCCTGTCGATCCTGCACTTCACGTTCAGCTTTACAAGCAAGATGGAATAATCGAGTGATATTATTATAATCCTTGTAGTCTAGAATGGTCTGAATCTCTCTATTTAATCCACCCAGAAAACGTGCAAGCATAGCTTCATTCTCCTCAACAATACCACTTGATAGAATGGTCTGAATCTCTCTATTTTTTTTTCCGAAACCTACGCAGGCAAGGAAACACGAATCGGAAACTAGATGGATCTCGAAAACAAACCTAATATGAGAAGAACTCGGATTGGTGGTGGATATATGGTGGTGGTATATGGCAGCGGTGGTGATATATGGTAGCGGTGGTGGTATATGGATACGGATTGGTGGTGGTATTTGGATACGGATTGGTGGTGGTATATGGATACGGATTGGTGGTGGTATTTGGATACGGATTGGTGGTGGTATATGGATACGGATTGGTGGTGGTATATGGATACGGATTCAGAGCGGTGGCGGATAAGAAGGGTGGTAGATGGCAAGGCGATGATGATGGTGCGGCGGCAGCGTGACAACTTATGACCAGAACTCGAAACTCTAAAAGACTAGACTCTAAGACCAGCAACTTGACATGACGATGCAACCGCAAATTCAACAAAGCAAAAACCCTAAAAAGATTATGCAAAGGCTCAGATTGGTTCGGATATGATGAACTAACCCTAATTTTTTTTGTGGCTTTTTCGTGGACTTTAGGTATGAAGAACAGACTCGATCTAATCTACGAAAAACTGTAAAATCTCACCGAGCAACCTGAAAATCTGATACCACTTGATAGAGGCAAAGGTGTCCCGTCTTTCGATGAGATGTGGTTTTCGCTTTGGAGGAAGTCGACTTTGACGATCCGACTACGAACGGCGAGGACGCCGCTACTTAGCAATCGCTAAACCAACTCCGAGAGGTTATTGACCACGCCGAGCACGATCAACCTGACCACGAGGGTCATTTCCTGCGAGCAAACGAAGAACAAGCAAGAAACTGAGATTGCAATCTGGATATTGCGAATATAAGATGAAAGCTTTATTGATCAAGGTGGGGTTCTGTGACGCCTTTGTGCGGTCGTTAAACACAAGCGGCACGCGAAGTTGCAGCTATGGCGAACTTTTAATCTAAACAAAACCCAAGGTCTAAACGGTGCCCTAAGGGCTGTATATATGGAGGAAGAGGGGGGGAATTTCGTGGCCCTTGGTGGAGGGTCCGAAATCAACCCTAACTCTTGTTTCCCCACATACGGACTCTAAAACAGCCTATACTTAAGTATTTCGAAATTACATGGGCCTGGCCCACTAATAAGGTGACGCAGCACCTAGAATAGCCTCGGGACGACATTTATGAAGTAGCATCTTGTATATTTCGTCCAAGGCTTCATGCACCCATTATGGTGGCTTCAAAGTCCTGAAATCATCACTTGTAACTCCGTTTGTTCCCCTTGCATGGCATTATCTCCATGCTTGTTCTTGCTCCAATGTCCATCCTTCTCCAAGCTAGGGCCTTCATTTGTAAGCAGAACAAATGTATCCAATTTAGGCAGCATCATATTCTCATGAACATTAGAATCATTACCAAGAAACGAAAGTACCTGATAATTTAATTGGCGTGCGCGAGCTCTAGTAATTGGTCCAGTATATGTAGCAGTAGGGGCTGTGGGTGTAACAATGGTATTGATGTCCTCATCAAAATGCCTCCCTAAAAAATGTATATGAAGAAGTCAACAAAGAATTAACAATTTTTTTCTTAAATATCGGGTTTATGGGATTAGGTGGAGGCTCATGGTGAAAATGGGGGAGGGGGAAGGGGGCAGGCATCGGACGTGTCAACCTAATACACGATAATGGAGCCAAAGCTTGGGAAAACATGTTTCCTTCGAACTTGTATGGTTGTATGTATGGCCAAGTCTGTCTAACAATTAAAAGTTGCTAGACTGTATCAATGCTTAATCTCTAGGACGATGACAAGATGTAAATATGTAGTTTGACCTCTTCTCGCAAAAAAATAGTTTGACCTCCATAGCGACAAGACACACAAAATGCATATGTATTCTAAGTTGAATGCTGGATTTTCCTTGCCGTTTGCGGTAAACTACGGAAGTTTGATAGTGATGTTTCGTACAACTGTTTAGATATACTACTTAGGCGCGAAAATGTGCCAACAACCCAGCTGGTTGCAATGCATTATACAACCAGTACATAAACTATATATATAGTATTATTACTATAGCCATCAACAAAAATGTACATCAACTTGATTATTACGTGCGTGAATCTTCTCCAAATGATAGCGTTCAACACGCTAACGTTGAGTCATGCATCCATATGAAAGCATGAGCTAGAAATAATCAAATTATGAAGAAGTAAAAGAAACTATTTAACAAATATGGTACATACATGCACAAATTTCCTGGAGCTGAACTCCAATTTTGAATCACATCAAAGAAATAGTTAACAATTAGTTTTGCAAATGTTGACGCTCAAAAGTGGCAAGAGAAACAAAGTGCTAAGGAACACAAACAATGGCCTGAGCCTATTGGAAGATGAAGCCAAATTGACAGTCGGATGCCGCTATTGGATTGACCTAGAATATTAGAATGGATATAAAAGATTAAGGGCAACTCAAATCAGAGCTCGGACCCGAAGGTTATGATAAGTTCAAAGGGGTTTCTTTTGACACCATATTTTGTCTTGCATGCTTTGAACCTCAAGTGAAGAAGTGAACCTCAAGACCGCCGATTTTTTACTTTTAATCATCTCAATCTCAGATTCTATGCAATTTCTATAGCCAAAATAGTGCACTGCAGAAAAGTTACCCAGAACTTCCGGGTTACTTCCGGACTTAGAGCCTATTCGGCAGCCCTCGGCTCCGCGGCACCGCTCCTGGAGCGGCCAGTGTGACACCGAATGCGTTAGCGTCACGCTTTTCTCGAAGCGGAGCGGAGCGGCCAGCAGGCCATTTTCTCGGAGCGGCCGAAGTGACACTCCGCGCGCTTCGCATCTACGTGGAGCAGGGAGTTAAGAAGTGAGGAGCAGAGGGCTGCCGAACAGGCCCTTCGCAGGAGCTTTACAGCGTACAAAGCAAAAATTGATCCCAGAGCCACTGGGTACCTCGGTACTTAACATGAACATTGCAACGTTATGCGTGAAATTTATCTTGGAACCTCTGGGATACCTCAGCATTGCAAGTTTGTGTGAAGATTACCTCGAAACCTCCAGGGACTACCGGGGCCAGGGCCGGAGCCTCCGCGCTGGCTCCAATATTCCGAGCATATCAGGGTGTGTTTAGTTCAAGTCCTGGAACATTGGCCTGGTCTGGAAGCTGCCTAAGACGTGCCTGGATGGTGTTAGGTTGGCAACTTGCAATCTCAGACACATGCCTGGCCTGGAGGCTGCCTGCATCTTGATTAGCCTGGTCAGTTCACAGGCGACTTGTTTAGCGTGGTCCAGGCCGATGGAACCAGACGCCTGGGTTCCAGGCATATGTGATTTTAAGATACTTGATACATGCATATTGTGGTGATTTTAAGATACTTGATACGTATGCCCTGTCACATCAGACTGCCAATCTGTAACTTTTTAATGTTTAAACATTTCTTCTAGTCCAGGCTTCCAACCAAACAACACATACACACACATAACTGGCTAGGCAAATTTCTTCTTTTCCCCAGGCCAACAACTGGCATTGATGTTTCCCGGGCATGAAGTCCAGGACTTGAACCAAACACACCCTTAATCCGAAATAGGATAAATTTAATGATTTGGACAAAAATCTATTTTTATGTGTAGGGAAACATTTGTCACTGGATGGTCGGCCGAAGCTTTGGGCCGGCCTGGCGTGCATCTTGTGATGTGTCCAGATCGGATGCTCAAGTTCTCCCTCAACGCAATTGCACACGTCCACGTGCTAGCAGGGTCCACCACCGCTTGGGACGCAGCCTTATCCCTTTGCTCACGTCGCCTACTCTATTCTCCACCACTCGTTTTTGTTTTCTTTTTTTGCCAACAACCTCCGAGCCCTATTGCCACGTGGCGGTGACCAACGTGGCAAGGCGTTGCAGCTTTGGTGGCGAACCATCGGCGGCGGCACAATAGATATGCCACGGTGTGTATTTTGCTGCAACCACCAACGCCAACGTGACAAAGATGCTTTGAGAGTAAACCATCGGCGGTGGCACGACAGAGATGTTGCAGCGGAGGCGTGCAGTGATCCAGGGGATCGGTCAGCACTTTACAGGAACCGGCATCGGTGTTTGCTGCAACCAGCAAGGCTCCGGGCTGGAAGTAGCTTTCCCTTTTGTTGGAATCAGAACAATCCCTCACCAGTGACTTTATTTTTTGTTGAAATCAGTGTTTTTTTTGCTGGAACCAGCTAGTTCATTTGCTACATTGGATTTTTATTTGAGTTTGCTGCTATGTCTTTTTTGTTGTAACGTTGGTAAATTGTGGCTGGAACCGGCCAATCTTTTTTGCTTCAACTGACCATTGAGATTTTTGTTCGCTAAGATTTTTTGCTGGGAACACAACAACAACAATTTTTTGCTGGAAGCAGCGCAATTTTTTGCCGGAACCGGCTAGTTCATTTGCTACATCGAACATTGTTGGAGTTTGCTGTTGTGTCTTCTTTTGCTGGAACGGGGCAAATTTTTTGCTTCAACTGACCACAGAGACTTTTTTGTTGCTCTGATTTCGTTTGGAACACGATGGTGCTAGTTGGACAATGATGGCGAACTGGAGCCGGTGAGGCGAGAATTGTTGTAACCATGGCACCTGTGAGCTGGAATCGGTAGGCGTCAAAGGTACATCCATGGTGACCATGCCCCGGGATCCACCGACAGACGTGTTGCAATCCAGGCAGCTGGGGGAGGGCCCTCGCCGGTGCTCGTCGGCCATGGCCAGGACGGCGGGCAGACATTACCTGCGGCGAGCGCGGGGCAGGGGGGAGGGGGGGCTCTGTAATGGTGAGCGTGTGCGGCGTGGGAAGGAGATGACGTAGAAGCATTGAAAAAAATAGCGCGCTATAACGCCGCTAATAGCATGCTATAGCGTATAGAGAATTGCCTCGCTAAATTAATTCATGTATAATGTCTCGCTAATAGCACATTGTAGCGCGATATAGCTTGCTAATAGCATATTTTCAGGGGCCGCGCTATTTTCTGTAGCGCGCTATTTTTTTCATTGCGTAGAAGGGGAGGACCGAATCCTATGGTTGCACGCGGCCAAATTGGGTGGCTGCGGGGCGACCGACCCAAATTTGGGCCGGTCGACCGGCGCCTATCAGTTGCCTATTTGTATGGGAAGACTATCCATCTTATTAATATTACATTCTGTTGGAAATATGCCCTAGAGGCAATAATAAATTAGTTATTATTATTATATTTCCTTGTTCATGATAATCGTTTATTATCCATGCTATAATTGTATTGAAAGGAAACTCAGATACATGTGTGGGTACATAGACAACACCATGTCCCTAGTAAGCCTCTAGTTGACTAGCTCGTTAATCAATAGATGGTTACGGTTTCCTGGCCATGGACATTGGATGTCGTTGATAACGGGATCACATCATTAGGAGAATGATGTGATGGACAAGACCCAATCCTAAGCTGGCACAAAGATCGTAGTTCAGATGCTAGAGCTTTTCTAATGTCAAGTATCATTTCCTTAGACCATGAGATTGTGCAACTCCCGGATACCGTAGGAATGCTTTGGGTGTACCAAACGTCACAACGTAATTGGGTGGCTATAAAGGTGCACTACGGGTATATCCGAAAGTGTCTGTTGGGTTGGCACGAATCGAGACTGGGACACTCCGTGTGACGGAGAGGTATCTCTGGGCCCACTCGGTAGAACATCATCATAATGTGCACAATGTGACCAAGGGGTTGATCACGGGATGATGTGTTACGGAACGAGTAAAGAGACTTGCCAGTAACGAGATTGAACAAGGTATCGGCATACCGACGATCGAATCTCGGGCAAGTACAATACCGCTAGACAAAGGGAATTGCATACGGGATTGCTTGAATCCTTGATATCGTGGTTCATCCGATGAGATCATCGTGGAACATGTGGGAGCCAACATGGGTATCCAGATCCCGCTTTTGGTTATTGACCGGAGAACGTCTCGGTCATGTATGCATGGTTCCCGGACCCGTAGGGTCTACACACTTAAGGTTCGGTGATGCTAGAGTTGTTATGGGAAATAGTATGTGGTTACCGAAGGTTGTTTGGAGTCCCGGATGAGATCCCGGACATGACGAGGAGCTCCGGAATGGTCCGGAGGTGAAGATCGGTATATTGGACGAAGGGTATTGGAGTCCGGAATTGTTCCAGGGGTACCAGGTGATGACCAGCGTGTCCGAAAGGGGTTTCGGAGGCCCCGGCAAGCTTTGGGGGGCCTTATGGGCCAAGGGGAGAGGGCACATCAGCCCACTAAGGGGCTGAGCGCCCCTCCCACCCTATCTCACGTAATCTGAGAGGTGGGGCGCCACCCCTAGGGCAGCCACCCTCCCGGCTTGGGGGCAAGTTTCTTAGGGGTGGGGCGCCAAAACCCATCTAGGGTTTCCCTATGGCCACCGCCTCCCCTAGGGAACCCTAGGCGCCCCCTCCTCCCTTCCCCTATATATAGTGAGAGAGAGAGAGGGCAGCCGCACTTTCTCGGGCGCAGCCCTCTCCTCCTCCAACACCTCCTCCTCCTCCGTAGTGCTTGGCGAAGCCTCGCCGGAGAACCACGAGCTCCATCACCACCATGCCGCCAGTTGTCGGAGTTCTCCTCAACTTCTCCTCTCCCTTGCTGGATCAAGAAGGAGGAGACGCCCCGGCTATACGTGTGTTGAACACGGAGGCACCGTTGTTCGGTGCTTAGATCGAATCAACCGCGATCTGAATCGCTGTAGTACGACTCCTTCATCCGCGTTCTTGTAACGCTTCCGCTTAGCGATCTTCAAGGGTATGAAGATGCTCATCCTCTCCCTCTCTTGTTGCTAGAATCTCCATAGATTGATCTTGGTGATGCGTAGAAACTTTTGAATTTCTGCTACGTTCCCAACAGTGGCATCATGAGCTAGGTCTATGCGTAGTTTCTATGCACGAGTAGAACACAAGTTGTTGTGGGCGTTGATTTTGTTCAATATGCTTACCGTTACTAGTCCAATCTTGTTTCGACGGTATTGTGGGATGAAGCGGCCCGGACCGACCTTACACGTTCACTTACGTGAGACAGGTTCCACCGACTGACATGCACTTGTTGCATAAGGTGGCTAGCAGGTGCCAGTCTCTCCCACTTTAGTCGGATCGGATTCGATGAAAAGGGTCCTTGTGAAGGGTAAATAGCAATTGACATATCACGTTGTGGTTTTACGTAGGTAAGAAACGTTCTTGCTAGAAACCCATAGCAGCCACGTAAAACATGCAAACAACAATTAGAGGACGCCTAACTTGTTTTTGCAGGGTATGCTATGTGATGTGATATGGCCAAAAATAATGTGATGAATGATATGTGATGTATGAGATTGATCATGTTCTTGTAATAGGAATCACGACTTGCATGTCGATGAGTATGACAACCGCAGGAGCCATAGGAGCTGTCTTTATTTATTGTATGACCTGCGTGTCATCGAATAACGCCATGTAATTACTTTACTTCATTGCTAAACCGTTAGCCATAGTAGTAGAAGTAATAGTTGGCGAGACAACTTCATGGAGACACGATGATGGAGATCATGATGATGGAGATCATGGTGTCATGCGGTGTGACGATGATCATGGAGCCCTCAAGATGGAGATCAAAGGAGCAAAATGATATTGGCCATATCATGTCACTTTTTGATTGCATGTGATGTTTATCATGTTTATGAATCTTATTTGCTTAGAATGACGGTAGTAAATAAGATGATCCTCATTAAAATTTCAAGAAAGTGTTCCCCTAATGTGCACCGCTATGTAAAGTTCGTTGTTTCAAGCACCACGTGATGATCGGGTGTGATAGATTCTAACGCTCACATACAACGGTGTAAGACAGATTTACACACGCGAAACACTTAGGTTGACTTGACGAGCCTAGCATGTACAGACATGGCCTCGGAACACAAGAGACCGAAATGTCGAGCATGAGTCGTATGGTAGATACGATCAACATGAAGATGTTCACCGATGATGACTAGTCCGTCTCACGTGATGATCGGACACGACCTAGTTGACTCGGATCATGTAATCACTTAGATGACTAAGAGGGATGTCTATCTGAGTGGGAGTTCATAAGATGAACTTTATTATCCTGAATATAGTCAAAAGGTCTTTGTTAATTATGTTGTAAGCTCACGCTTTAGTCCTACTGTTTAGATATGTTCCTAGAGAAAATTCAGTTGAAAGATGATAGTAGCGATTATGCGGACTAAGTCCGTAAACTGAGGATTGTCCTCGTTGCTTGGAAGAAGGCTTGTGTCCTTAATGCACCGCCGGTGTGCTGAACCTCTAACATCGCCTCGTGGATGTTATGTAACATCCGACATACACGCTTTGATAACTACGTGATAGTTCAAGAATGTTAAATGGTTTAGAGTTAAGGCATCAAGACGATTTTGAAACGTCATGAAACATCTCGAGATGTTTCGAGGGCTGAAATTGGGATTTCAGGCTCGTGCCCACGTCAAGAGGTATAAGACCTCCGGCGAGCTTCTTGGCCTACAAACTAAGGGAGAAAAGCTCAATCGTTGAGCTTGTACTCAGATTGTCTGGGTACAACAATCACTTGAATCGAGTGGGATGAGATAGTGATGTTTCTCCAAAGTCATTGCCACCAAGCTACTAGAGCTTCGTGATGAACTATAACATATCAAGGATAGATATGATGATCCTTGAAGTATTCGCGATGTCTGACGCCGCGAAAGTAGAAGTCAAGTAGGAGCATCAATTGTTGATGGTTAGTAAAACCACTAGTTTCAAGAAGGGCAAGGGCAAGAAGGGATACTTCATGAAACGGCAAAACAGTTGCTGCTCCAGTGAAAACCCAAGGTTGAACCCAAACCCGAGAGTAAGTGCTTCTGTAATGAGAGGAACAGATACTAAAGCAGAACCACCCTAGATACTTGGTAGATAAGAAGGCAGGCAAGGTCGACGGAAGTATATTGGATATACATTATGTTAATGTGTACTTTACTAGTACTCCTAGTAGCACCAGGGTATTAGATACCGGTTCGGTTGCTAAGTGTTAGTAACTCGAAATAAAAGCTACGGAATAAACGGAGACTATCTAAAGGTGAGATGACGATGTGTGTTGGAAGTGTTTCCAAAGGTTGATGTGATCAAGCATCGCCTGCTCCCTCTACCATCGAGATTTGTGTTAAACCTAAATAATTGTTATTTGGTGTTTGCGTTGAGCATAGACATGATTGGATTATGCCTATCGTAATACGGTTATTCATTTAAGGAGAATAATGGTTACTCTATTTATTTGAATAAAACCTTCAATGGTCTTGCACCTAAAAGAATGGTTTATTGAATCTCGATCATAGTGATACACATTTTCATGCCAAAAGATATAAGATAGTAATGATAGTACCACTTACTTGTGGCACTGCCATGTAAGTCGTATTGGTATAAAACGCATGAAGAAGCTCCATGTTGATGGATCTTTGGACTCACTCGTTTTTGAAAAGTTTGAGACATGCGAACCATGTCTATTGGTGTATATGCATGAAGAAACTCCATGCAAATGGACCATTTGACTCACTTGATTTTGAATCACTTGAGACATGCAAATCATACCACATGGGCAAGATGACTGAAAGCCTCGTTTTCAGTAAAATGGAACAAGAAAGCAACTTGTTGGAAGTAATACATTTTGATGTGTGCAGTCCAATGAGTGCTGAGGCACGCAGTGGATATCGTTATGTTCTTACTTCACGGATGATTTGAGTAGATACTGAGTATATTTACTTGATGAAACACAAGTCTGAATTATTGAATGGTTCAAGTAATTTTAGAGTGAAGTTGAAGATCATCGTGACAAGAGGATAAAATGTCTATGATATGATCATAGAGATGAGTATCTGAGTTACGAGCTTTGGCACGCAATTAAGACATTGTGGAAATTGTTTCACAATTAATACCGCCTGGAACACCATAGTGTGATGGTGTGTCCGAACATTATAGTTGCACCCTATTGGATATGGTGCGTACCATGATGTCTCTTATCGAATTACCACTATCGTTCATGGGTTAGGCATTAGAAACAACCGCACTCACTTTAATAGGGCACCACGTAATTCCGTTGAGACGACACCGTTTGGACTATGGTTTGGAGAAACCTAAGTTGTCGTCTCTTAAAAGTTTGGGGCTGCGACGCTTATGTGAAAAAGTTTCATCGTGATAAGCTCGAACCCAAAATGGATAAATACATCTTCATAGGATACCCAAAATGGTCGGGTATACCTCCTATCTCAGATCCGGAAGCAAAAGTAATTGTTTCTAGAAACAGGTCCTTTCTCGAGGAAAAGTTTCTCTCGAAAGAATTGAGTGGGAGGATGGTGGAGACTTGATGAGGTTATTGAACCATCACTTCAACCAAGCAGGTAGCAGGGCACGTGAAGTTGTTCCTGTGGCACCTACACCGATTGAAGTGGAAGTTGATGATAGTGATCATGAAACTTGGATCAAGTCACTACCAAACCTCGAGGGTGACAAGGATGCGTATTACTTGAGTGGTACAAGAATCATGTCTTGAAGGTCATGTTGCTAGACAACAATGAACCTACGAGCTATGGAGAAGCGATGGTGGGCCCAGATTCCGACAAATGTCTAGAGGCCATAAAATCCGAGATAGGATCCATGTATCAGAACAAAGCATGGAATTTGGTGGACTTGCCCGATGATCGGCAAGCCATTGAGACAAAATGGATCTTTAAGAAGAAGACGGACGTGGACGGTAATGTCACCGTCTATGAAGCTCGACTTGTGGCGAAGAGTTCTTCACAAGTTCAAGGAGTTGACTACGATGAGATTTTCTCATCCGTAGCGATGCTTAAGTCCGTCGGAATCATGTTAGCATTAGCTGCATTATGAAATCTGGCATATGGATGTCAAAACGAGTTTCCTTACCAGCCAGAAGGAAAGGTTGTATGTGATACAACCGTAAAGGTTTTGACAATCTCGAAGACGCTAACAAGTATGCAAAGCTCCAGCAATCCTTCTAAGGACCGGAGTAAGCATCTCGAGTTGGAATGTACGCTTTGATGAGATGATCAAAGATTTTGGGTTTATCTGAAGTTTATGAGAAACTTGTATTTCCAAAGAATTGAGTGGGAGCACTATAGAATTTCTCGATGAGTATATGTTGTTGACATATTGTTGATCGTAAATGATGTAGAATTTCTGGAAAGCATATAGGGTTATTTGAAAAGTGTTTTTCAATAAAAACCTGGATTAAGCTGCTTGAACATTGAGCATCAAGATCTATGAGGATAGATCAAAACCGCTAAATGGTACTTTCAAATGAGCACATACCTTGACATGATCTTGAAGGTGTTCAAGATGGATCACCAAAGAAGGAGTTCTTGCCGAGTTGTCGTGTATGAAGTTAAGAGTTAAAGCTCGACCACGGCAGAAGAAAGAGGAAGGACGAAGGTCGTCCCCTATGCTTTTGTCATAGGCTCTATATGGTATGCCATGCTGAGTACCGCACCTGATGTGTGCCTTGCCACATGTCTGGCAAGAGGGTACAAAGGTGATCCAGGAATGAATCACTAGATAGCGGTCAAAATTATCCTTAGAGGAATAAGGAAATGTGTCTCGATTATGGAGGTGATAAAGAGTTCGGCGTAAAGGGTTACGTCGATGCAAGATTTAACACCTATCCGAATGACTCTGAGTAGCAAACCGGATACGATATAGGAGCAATTATTTGGAATAGCTCCAAATGGAGCGTGGAAGCAGCATTTACAATATGACCTAGAGATTTGCGAAATATATACGGATCTGAATGTTGCAGACCCGTTGACTAAAACCTCTCTCACAAGCAAAACATAATCAAACCCCAGAACTCATTGAGTCTTAATCACATGGTGGTGTGAACTAGTTTAGTGACACTAGTAAACTCTTTGGATGTTGGTCACATGGCGATGTGACCTATCAGTGTTAATCACATGGCGATGTGAACTAGATTATTGACTCTAGTGCAAGTGGGAGACTGTTGGAAATATGCCCTAGAGGCAATAATAAATTAGTTATTATTATTATATTTCCTTGTTCATGATAATCGTTTATTATCCATGCTATAATTGTATTGAAAGGAAACTCAGATACATGTGTGGGTACATAGACAACACCATGTCCCTAGTAAGCCTCTAGTTGACTAGCTCGTTGATCAATAGATGGTTACGGTTTCACGACCATGGACATTGGATGTCGTTGATAACGGATCACATCATTAGGAGAATGATGTGATGGACAAGACCCAATCCTAAGCCTAGCAAAAGATCGTGTAGTTCAGTATGCTAGAGCTTTTCTAATGTCAAGTATCATTTCCTTAGACCATGAGATTGTGCAACTCCCGGATACCGTAGGAATGCTTTGGGTGTACCAAACGTCACAACGTAATTGGGTGGCTATAAAGGTGCACTATGGGTATCTCCGAAAGTGTCTGTTGGGTTGGCACGAATCGAGACTGGGATTTGTCACTCCGTGTGACGGAGAGGTATCTCCGGGCCCACTCGGTAGGACATCATCATAATGTGCACAATGTGACCAAGGGGTCGATCACGAGATGATGTGTTACGGAACGAGTAAAGAGACTTGCCGGTAACGAGATTGAATAAGGTATCGGCATACCGACGATCGAATCTCGGGCAAGTACAATACCGCTAGACAAAGGGAATTGCATACAGGATTGCTTGAATCCTTGACATCGTGGTTCATCCGATGAGATCATCGTGGAACATGTGGGAGCCAACATGGGTATCCAGATCCCGCTGTTGGTTATTGACCGGAGAACGTCTCGGTCATGTCTGCATGGTTCCCGGACCCGTAGGGTCTACACACTTAAGGTTCAGTGACGCTAGAGTTGTTATGGGAAATAGTATGTGGTTACCTAAGGTTGTTCGGAGTCCCGGATGAGATCCCGGACATGACGAGGAGCTCCGGAATGGTCCGGAGGTGAAGATCGGCATATTGGACGAAGGGTATTGGAGTCCAGAATTGTTTCAGGGGTACCGGGTGATGACCAGCGTGTCCGAAAGGGGTTTTGGAGGCCCCGGCAAGCTTTGGGGGCCCTTATGGGCCAAGGGGAGAGGGCACATCAGCCCACTAAGGGGCTGAGCGCCCCTCCCACCCTATCTCACGTAACCTAGAGAGGTGGGGGCGCCACCCTAGGGCAGCCACCCCTCCCGGCTTGGGGGGCAAGTTTCCTAGGGGGTGGGGGCGCCAAAACCCATCTAGGGTTTCCCCTATGGCCACCGCCCCTCCCCTAGGGAACCCTAGGGGGCCTCCCCTCCTCCCTTCCCCCTATATATAGTGAGAGAGAGGGAGAGGGCAGCCGCACCCTTTCCCTGGCACAGCCCTCTCCCTCCTCCAACACCTCCTCCTCCTCCGTAGTGCTTGGTGAAGCCCCTTAGAAGAACCACGAGCTCCATCACCACCATGCCATCGGTTGTCGGAGTTCTCCTCAACTTCTCCTCTCCCTTGCTGGATCAAGAAGGAGGAGACGCCCCGGCTGTACGTGTGTTGAACACGGAGGCACCGTTGTTCGGTGCTTAGATCGAATCAACCGCGATCTGAATCGCTGCAGTACGACTCCTTCATCCGCGTTTTGTAACGCTTCCGCTTAGCGATCTTCAAGGGTATGAAGATGCTCATCCTCTCCTCTCTTGTTGCTAGAATCTCCATAGATTGATCTTGGTGATGCGTAGAAAATTTTGAATTTCTGCTACGTTCCCCAACACATTCTTCCCTATTTTACTTGTCTTAAATTTATCTAGATACGTGTCTAGACATGTAGTGTGTAAATACGGGTAGTGTCTAGATACACCTGTATTTGTCAAATCTAAGACAAGTAATTCGTGACGGAGGGAGTAGATGAGAGGTGATAGCCTATTGAATAACATACAATCGTCAAACCAATCTATCATTTTTAGCTTTTACCTTTACTCCATCATTTTATTTTTTCTCATTCTTTGTTGTTTTTCGTGTTTGATGATAGCTAACCTAGAAGCCTTAAGGCGGTAAGGCCGACCGAGGGCAACCCATAGCCACCATGCGTCCTGACGGGGTCCGTCGTGGATGTGTGGGGTTTTGGGTCTTGAAGAGACCTCGCCGGCATGTCTTGTGTACCATGTACCCGGCGAGGCTCCCCCGTCGACGTGTGCTGCGTATCTTGTTAGAGCCGGGGCAGCACTGTGAGTGTTCGTGTGCAAAGAGCAAATCCTTAGGTTCTGATATCTTTCATAAATATTTCAAATGTACAAGGCTGTCTATCTGTAAGGTGTGCATGCATAACAGGTTTCCAGGCCTTTTTTGGTTTATTTTCGATAAAGAGCGCTTTTATTAACTCACAATGTAGCATCAAGTGGATACAAAGCATAATGAGCGACACCCGGCCTCTGCATAACTAAGATGCACACAGCCTTAACGAAGAGTCTAGCAAAGTATATATAAGAAAAACGACAAGTTGGCAACAGTAAAGCCATATGAGTCCAAAACTATGCCAATGTCGACAGAGGAGGAGGACCGATCCAGAGATTATGTTGCCATCCATGTTGGGTAAAAACCTCCCTGGCCACCCGCTGCAACCGCATACACACCGCCTTGAATAGCGATTGATACTCCGTTCGCTGTAGCATAGACCACATACGAAGCCAGTGCGTACAACGGTAAATAACCTGCATAGAAGAAGAGGTTTTGCCATTAAAAACACAATTGTTTCTACATAGCCAAAGCGACCATAATAAGACTGACGCTCCCACCCGTATTAGCGTATTAAAGTATTTGGTATTCCACCAAGTCAGTGACCATATATATTGGCAACACTTGTTGGTGGATACAAATTGGACGCTATTTGGATGACTGACCATATAGAACCTGCGAACTTGCACTAAAAGAAGAGGTGTTTAATTGTCTCGTCATGAGTACAAAAGCTACACTTCTTATTTCCTTGCCAATTCCGTCGAGCGAGGTTGTCTTTTGTTAGCATAACTCCTCTCCGAAGATACCACATGAAAATCTTATTTTTTTAGTGGCATCTTTGATTTCCATATTACTTTGTTGTTATCCAATGGAACCTCTGAGTGCGAGAGTGCACGGTACATAGAGCCAACTGTGTAGGATCCAGACGTAGTGAGATTCCAGCGAAACACATCCCTCCCTTGTGTCAAGTTAACCGAATCCAAACGGGATAGAAGATGTTGCCATGACGCAAGGCGGAGGCCAATCAAATCCCTCCTAAATGATACATTCAGCGGGGAGGAGCTGAGCATATGCGCAAGAGTATCATTCTTATCGCGTACAATTCGGTATAAGGCTGGATACTGTTCCTGAAGAGTGGTCTTTCCTAGCCACCTGTCCTCCCAGAAACGTATCTCGGAGCCGTCCTTTATCACGAATGATCCAAAGCTGAATAGATGTTTCTTTACCGCCATCAGACAGACCAAAAATGTGAGTCACCAGGTTTCCAATATGCCTGGGACAACGTTTTTTGGCCTAGATACTTATTGCGCAACAGGGTTTGCCAAACACCATCCTTGGTAAGTAGCTTGAACAGCCATTTATTGAGCAAGGCATCATTCTTAACCTGGAGGTCCTGAACACCTAAACCTCCCTGGTCTTTTGGTCGACAAACCATACTCCATTTGGTTAGCCTATACCTTTTATTTTCACTATCTCCTTGCCAAAAGAATCTGGATCTCAAGTAATCCAGTCTTTGCAGAACCCCTTTGGGAATTTGGAAAAACTAGTTGACCCGTTGCGCCAAATGGCGCAGAGACCCACTGAAGACATGTTGTCGATGAAAATAGTTTCATGTTGCAAGAACCTTCAACTAAACCATCCGTTGCGCCAAATGGCACAGAGACCTGCTGATTCTATGTTAGCGATGAAAAGAAATCCATGGTTTAGTTGATATAGTTACGGGTACGCACATATGACAACAAATTTAATCTTTCTTATATGAAAAAAAAACAGGGCTTGTTATCAACAATCAGATGTATATACACAATTAAATTTGGTAACATAGAGTTCTATTTGAAACAAAATGTATGTAACAAATCTAATCCTCTTTAGTAGGAAAAACATGGTACATTTTGTTGTCTATAATGAGATGTATATACAAATTCTAATTTGATAGCACAGAGTTATATATTCTATAAGATGTGAATGACGGACATCACATCCAGAGATATTCACATCAGCAACAAAGTTGTCTATAATTCATGTAGAGTTATATATTCTATAAGATGTGAATGACGGACATCACATCCAGAGATATTCACATCAGCAACAAAGTTGTCTACATTTCATGTGAACGATGTGGTTCGCCGAGGTGGCCGTTTCGGGGGCGTTGATTTCTAAGGGAGTCCAGGTGGTGATGATGATAGACACTCAGCGGTCATTTGTGGATTGCATGATCAGCGCAAATCCTGCATATTTCCCTTGTGAAGCTCGTCTTCAAAGTCGTAGTTGTCAATTGTTCGCGTGTGTAGCCATCTGTTAGCATGTGACCAGGTTGGCCGGTGGTACCCATGTTGTGTGGGTTGAGTTGTATTGGTTTTAGCCCGGTTTTCCTCAATTAACCAGGCAATTCTCACTATCTTCTAAGCCAATGAAAATGGAAGTTTTTTGCCTCGTTTCAACATAATTAAATAAAACATCAGCGAGAAATAACATCCTTGGGCCAGCACCTGACTAAGTTGAAACGATATTGTTCCGCGCCTTCCAAATATGCGAAGGATATTACCGATGTTGTCTTGGGCTTGCAGCCCTTCGGGTAGCATCACTTGCCAAACAAAGGAGAGATTGGTAGGAATCGAAACGCCGAGGATTGACCAAATCACAACAACAAAATTGCGGTCATTTTTTCATATATATATACATGAAGTGTCAGGTCATAGCATTGCTGAACCGGACTAAAATTCAGGAGAATGGATGAGAATAGAAATGATGTAAAGTCAGGTCTCGGTTTAAAATGGGCATAAGAAAGTAGTATTTTAGTAGAGCTGTATCGGAATGCACAAAGGCTTAGTAACTGCAATACTAATTTACTCAAGGAAGAGCTGCACAATTTACTCAAGTAAGAGCTGCTCAATATTGTCGTCAGGACAAACTGTAATAGGATCGTGGGAATTATATGTTGATGTGTACACACCTTCACAATTATATAACTCTATATAACAATGCACAAAGGAGTAGCAGCCACAATATTAATTTACTCAAGGAAGAACTGGTCAATTATGTCATCAGAACAAACTGTAATAGGATGGTGCAAATTCTGTAAACCTTGAACGGGGCGCATAGTACCTTCCAAAGCCTATTAACATCAAGATGTAATAAGGCAAGAGAAAAATGATTGTAACTATCTTCTAATTGTTCAAACATTTGAGAAAGCTTAGAGAATCCGTCCTGCTGCCTTTTTCTCCAGTGTTCTCTTCCTTCTTTTACCTGCAAAAATGAAGCATGTTCCACAAACTGGCAAAATCAGTGTTGTTACCAACATACTTCCATATTATAACAGGTATTCTGGAAGTATTTATGCTAACTAAATTCAGAAAAGACCAAAAGCATAATAATTTAGCAGCCCTATACAAGACTTGTTTCAACCATCAGGATACATCCAATAAAAGGTTTTTAGCTGACATAATTCCATACAAAAATTTATTCTCAGAAGAAGAGGCTTTGAACACTCCTCTGGGGCAAACCACTCTCCCCTATATCTTCATGCCTCTCATTTACTTGGTGTTGTGCATGTGACGGACGAGGTCGACCATGGAGGCATGAAACTAAGTATTTTTGGTCAGGAAAACAAAGATGCCCGCTTCCGCACCATGAATCGCAGAATTTTCATATAATTATACTCACAAAGCTATTTAAACATAAAAGGAAACAGTAGTACCTTGTATATTTGTACAACCTATCAAGAACAAAGTTGTGAATTAATCTCTTCGTATTGATGCCCTCATCACCAAGCCCACTATCACTGATGCCTACTCTTCCGGCACCATAAGTAGTGTGATCATTTTAGAAATATGACCAGTTATATTCTACTTGTATCTATCTCTATCTTGCAGTTCCACTGCTCACTGTCGTGGTTGCACTGCTCATGTCGGATTAGAGTTATGGTGCCCTGCGAAACACGAGCAAAGTTTGAACAATCCAATGGTTATATTCTACTTAAGCTGGGACCACTATGCATGATATTTTGTATGAATCGCTATGAGAGAGAGCTGAACAATTATATAGCAAATTGGGTGTCGTATTCAATTGTATCCATGGAAAATATATAATGATCTCTAAACTACAGCAGTGTACAAAGAAATGACAACCAGCGAAGGAAGCGGACGCTGACAGATGTATATATCATCTCTACTTCTGCTCATCTCCATTTATTAAGACACGACAACATATGTATATATATGATGTGCGCCCAACTCTGTCTTGAGCATTGCCCGCTGCTGAACCTGCACATGAAAAAACTGACAAATGTTCTTATTCTTGCTCTGCCTTATGCAACTTCTACATAATGTGAATAGGAGTAAGCAGGTGTCGTATCTAGAAAATTCTTGACCATTAGTAACTTCTACATAATGCATCATATTCTGTATGTAATGTCGAAGTATCAACATCAAGATTACATGACAGAAAGTGGGAACTGAAGTGGCCAACTAACCAAGCCTAGGTGAAAGGAAATCTTGAATCTGTCCATTCATGTCTGATACAAAGAACTGATCATTAGCAATGTAATTCACACAAAGGTAGCTATTTTTGTTTTTCTTATATAAATCCAAGAAATACCACTAATACAATTTATCAAACTGCGATACCGACAAATTGAGTTCCATTGCCCTTCAGTGTTTAGCAGTTGCCTTTTAACGGGATTGTAGATAGCCTCAAAAAATGGCATATCGCTTTTCACTTACTTTCTAAGTGTCAATGCAGAACTTTGTGTGACACAAACCCTAACTTTTCCGACATGCAACGGTCCCCAGGAACATGGGAGGTAAATGGGTTCGTGTGTGTTGAAATAGACATGGTCCCAGAGTATCACCCATCAGAACGACCGTCCAAGGCGCAGATCATCCAACATCGGCAATAAAATTGAGCAGGCTTCAACAGAGGTAAGGGTAGGCTCTAAGGGCAACTCCAATGGTGACACAGACTTTTTCAGCTCTGTTTAGTCCCACAAGCCAAGGCTGTCTTGATTGCTCAAGACATGATTGTTTCAGCCAGTCATCATCGTCATCACCCCTCTTTTTGGTCCAAAAATGAGGTTGCCTCTGCACACCAAGCAACATGACCATGATACCCAGTTACATGTGTGCACACATCCAGCCATCAAGCTCAGGAGCTGCTCATACCTGGAGTCAACCGACCAAACCCCCACGATGCGGACGGCATGTCAGACAAACACCATACGGTTCCCAGCCAACGCCATACCCGAATCCAAGGCAACAGAACAGCGGTCGCTGGCAGCGGTGCGGAACTGACGCGGCCGCCAACCCGAGCTTTTTCTCGGAGAGAGAGAGAGATGGGGATCGTACCGGATCCAAAGCAACAGGTAGCCAAGCTGCGAGAAATCCATCGACGGCGGCTAAGATCCAGACAAAACTGGTACATATAGCTCCTGAAAAGCTCTGTAGCATGAGAACTTTACATTAGCATATGGTGTGGCAGTGGAATCTAAACACAAAGATCTGGAAAAGGGAGAAGAAATGGACTAAAAAAGAAAACACTAATCTTCCTTTTTATCAAGTGATATACATAGCTATTTGGCACCCTTAGCCATAATAGAGAACATCACCATCTTCAACATTTTTCTCACACCTGATCTAATTCGAAAGATATTTTTAAATGCACATATTGTATTTGTTAGTAACTTTAGGTTTGAGCAAGCAAATATGGTACACGATGTAACCCTTTTTATATGGAAAAATAAAAAAGATTTATCTTTCAAAATATATACTCCAGCATGCATAATTTGTTATGTTATTCAGGTAACATGGGTGAATAATTGGATCTAAACCAAAAGATATTTTCATATAATGGCCTTTATTTTATAGTTAGAATTTTATATACAAAAGCAGTGTAGCTAGCATCATGAACAATAGTTTTTCAAAAATACATTTTGCAAAAAAAAAAACCCAAACAGGGACCATAAGCTATGGTCTGGTCCTAAAGGGATTATCGAGATTCACCATGTAGCTAAGATAATTAATTCAACACTGAATTATGAAGGGAAGAAATGTGCCTAGCCTAACAGAATATCATAGATAGAGGATACAGAAAGTTATAAGCCGTCAGCCAACCACACTACCACATAAACCATGAGAAATTTTGAAAGAAGACCAAATTAGACATATGGACACAAAAGCATCAGAGGGAAATGAGTAAAAACTCACCGGAGAGCAGTCAACAGAACAATTAGTATAGATCCTGCTTATGTGGAGCGCCACTGAAAAATTAGGACTGGTGCTTCGGCACACAGTTATTGCACATGCATGCGAACCAACCAATTAATACGAGAACAATTTTGTTTCCAGAAGGGAAACAATGAAGAAGCTTATGTGCATAAGCCTACTTAATTTGGTACCTGCACAAAACAAGGAGACACATTTTCTTCAGGCGTAATTTCAAAAATTAGAATGTCAGCTACTAAATGAAGTAAGCATTTATGTGCTCTGACTATCACAACAGCCAGAAAATAATAACTAACTATATTTATCAATATGTACAATGGTACAGATTAGCTAGGGAGACAAACACAAGGGAAAGAGGATGTGCACCTGAAACCTTCTGAAGTTTGCTTGGTCTCCATCTCATAGGCCAGCCCAGAAACAGAATTAGCAAACCTATGTGCCTCCCCCCATATCAAGCTGTCCACCTTAACTTGACAAGGACGTACAAAGGCAAAATTTACATCAGCCATAATAAATCACAGGTTCTAGGCAAAGAAATAGAATTCCTACATAAGAAAACAGTGCTCTCAAATTCAGGTTGGCACTGCAAAGAACTTTTTAAATCATCAGAAAGTAAGTACCAAAACATTGCTCCATTTAAGATACTGCAAGCAAAGCACTATAGTTTTGAATAAGACAACACAAGAAAACTTCATGCAAAGGTAATAATGTCCAGAACCACACACTTTTGCATTACCTTTTCATACACCATTTTCATCATTTCCCTTCAAGGAAAATAAGTACCAAAACATTGCTCCCTTTAAGATACTGCAAGCAAAGCACTATAGTTTTG
Source organism: Aegilops longissima (assembly GCA_021605205.1). Classification (NCBI taxonomy): domain Eukaryota; kingdom Viridiplantae; phylum Streptophyta; class Magnoliopsida; order Poales; family Poaceae; genus Aegilops; species Aegilops longissima. The sequence continues at coordinate 547,092,744 of CM038682.1, forward strand.
AATATGACAACAAAAGAAAACTTCAGTCAAAGGTAATAATGTCCAGAACCACACACTTTTGCATTACCTTTCCATACACCATTTTCATCATTTCCCTTCAAGAACTCCCAATGCCTTCAAGGATAAAAGGAGTCATCATGTAAACACGTGGTAGATACTACATTAAACCCAGCAAAAAAATCAAAGAAATATATTAAGTGAATTGCCATGCACAAGCTCTGAATATAGGATATGCAAACCCACAAGCTGGCTCGAGCGGGAATATAAAAACCTGAGAGGGTGAGGCATGTCAAAAGCATGCTCATCAAGAATCATATTGGCATGGTGCAGATTTGGTTTTCTAAAAAAAGCCATGACCGCAGTAGAGTCATGCAGATTACCAAGAAGCGAACGATGCTCTCGGTAGCCTCCCCCTTTGAAGCATCATCCACATGCCTCTATACTACAGAATAGAACAAGAAAGAGGATGGAAGAAGAGCTAACCTCAACCACACAACGGAGCACAAAGCGACCCGATGTCGTAGACAAAACGAAATCACCGGCCAAGATTAGCAATGAACTGAAGCCTGTGTCGGCGTCGCTGCTCCCGATGCAGAGCTGAAGCTTGTCGCCGCCCGCGCCGCCGCCCTTCAGGGTGGGACGAACACGATGTACGGACGACCCGACGTCCTCCTGACCGCAAGGCCTCGGCACGGGCCCCGCTGCTCGGTCCCCAGCCCGCGTCGCCTTGGACGCCCCCGCCGCATGGGAGGGGCGGCGACCCAGCGAGTCCGTCGGTCGGGAGCCTGGATGGCGCCGGCGGATCCCTCCATCATCGCCGCCCTTCGGGGAGGGGTGCGGCCCTAGCCGACGCGAGCCGGGTTGGCCACTCTCCCATCCGACGCCGTGCCTCCTCTCCTCTTCCTCTCTTTCTCCCTCCTCTCTCAAGCGTGCACAACACCCCGGCAGCGGCATGGCGCCACGAATGGCGGCTTCCTCCTGGCGACGTGGTTGTAGGGGAGAGAGGAAGGAGGCAGAACGGCGGCGGCGGCGGCTAACAAGGATGGAGGAGGGAGGAGCGCGAGATGTGGGGCTTGGTGAGGCTAGGGTTTGTCCGGTGGGGGCTGGGGCCTGGGGAGACGGGGGGTTGGGCGCGGAGCGCGTGGTGGGGATTGGGAAAAACGGCCTGCACGCGGAAATAGGCGACCCGGCCAACCAGCGTGCCGCGTGAGCCCACCCGTCATTGGCCAGTGAAAACGATCGTGAGGTGAAAACTGATTTAACCGCCGTGAAGATCCAACAGCTCAGGCGTGTCCGAGAGCCAGATCCGACGGCCCACAAAGGCCCAATCGGGGGAGCCTTCTGGACGGGAGTTGGCTAGCCTCTTTTATGTTTTAAATGAGAGCATGTAAAGAACCATGTTTGTGAGAACAGAATTGATCAAAACTAGTCGCCCTCCAACGAAGAGCAACTTGCCTTTCCAACTGCTCAACGTTTCTTCAATCGTTCTTCAACATGTTTCCACTCCGCATTAGTGAGACGCTGATAATGAATCGGATTCCCAAATATTTAATCAGGAATTGGCCTTGTGCACAACCGAACAAGTCAGCATATTGTGCAGCCGCCTCATTGGCTTCTCCAAAATAGAACAATTCATTTTTATGGAAGTTAATTTTCAGACCTGACATTTGCTCAAAAGCTGAAAGCAATAGTTTCATATTTTTAGCCTTATCTAGGCCATGTTTCATAAAAAGAATTGTATCATCGGCATATTGCAAGATAGAGAGTCCGCCATCCACACGATGTGGCAGTACTCCTGCAATTTTACCGTCTTGTTCGGCGCATTTGATCAAAGTAGCCAACATGCCAGCGACAATGTTAAATAACATTGGAGACACTGGGTCACCCTGTCATAATCCCTTTTTCGTCTGGAAGTAGTAATCCCTTTTTCGTCTGGAAGTAATAACCTACATCATCATTGACTTTTATAGCCACACTACCTCCAGTACCGAAATTTTCGACCCACTCGCGCCATTTATCTGAGAAACCTATCATTCTTAGGGTCTGTTGGAGAAATGACCATTTGACTTTGTCGTATGCCTTTTCAAAGTCGATTTTAAATACTACTCCACTCATGTTCTTCTGGTGCATCTCGTAGACGGTCTCGTGAAGGATTACTACTCCATCGAGTATATTTCGTCCTTGCATGAAAGTCGTTTGGGATGGCTCAAAAACATGATCGGCGACCGCGTTGAGCCTATTAGTCGCAACTTTGGTGAAGATTTAGAAGTTGACATTAAGGAGGCAGATCGGTCTGAACTGTTGAATCTGTTCAGCCTCCTTAGTCTTTGGCAACAAAACAATCTCGCCAAAATTAAGCCTAGATAGGTCTAGTTGGCCGGCATGAAAAAAAATGAACAACTCCATTAGGTCAGTCTTGATGACATCCCAGAAGTTCTGATAGAACTCCGCGGAGAAACCATCAGGGCCTGGAGCTTTGATGTGTTCCAATTGGAACACCGCAGCTCGCATCTCCTCTTCAGAGAAAGGTGCCGTCAGGATATCATTCTCTTCTTCTGTGACTTTTGGAATGTCATCTATTCGGGTCTCATCTAGAGTGAAGTTCCCTTCCTCTGGAGCCCCAAACAGACACTTGTAGTATTTGGTTATATAACGCTTGAGCTCTGCCTGACCCTCGATCCGTCCCTCATCCTGTTGGAGGCTAAAAATACACTTCTTCCTATGCCGCCCATTGGCGACCATTTGGAAATATCGTGTATTGTTGTCTCCCTCCAAAATGAATTGGGCACCTGATCTTTGATACCACTTGATTTCCTCTTCCCGCAATAGACGTGCAATCTGCTCATTGGATTGATTTTTCATATCAATCTCCTGTTGAGACAAAATGCGAGTCTCTGCTATTTTGTCGAGGTCATCTATAATAGTGGAAAGGCGTTGCTTTTCTTTTTTATATATACCACTTGTGTGTTTGGCCCATCCAGTTAGGAACCGCCTCATGGCTCGAATTTTGAAGTTCCATCTTTGAATCGGTGTGCGACCAACGGCAGGCCTCTCCCATAAATTCTTAACTATATCCGCAAAACCATCCCGATGTAACCATCCCAATTCAAATTTGAATGGACGGCGAACAGAGGGAGAGCTAGTAGAGTTAGAATCAAGAATGATGGGTGCATGGTCCGAAAGTGACTCAATACGCTCTAGGGCACGCACTATTACCATAGGGAATTTTAATTCCCATTCGCTATCCATGAGTACCCGATCGAGTTTCTCGTATGTCGGCATCGGACGATTGTTGGACCAAGTGAACTGTCGCCCCGACATACTAGCTTCTCGAAGATTCAAACTGTCAATTACAGCGTTGAATAAGAAAGGCCAGTGTGTGTCAAAACGATCATTATTTTTCTCTTTCTGGTATCTAAGGATATTGAAGTCGCCTCCAATAAGCATTGGATGGGGGTTATCCTTAGCCAAGTTCACCAATTCCCGAAGAAAAGCGGATTTATTCTCATCTTGGGCAGCCCCATAGACTGCGACCAGGCTCCATGTATAATTGTCAGCTCTGTTTCGTAGGTGGAATTTAATGTGAAATTCACCAACCGAAAAAGCTCACAAGTCCATGGGCCTTCTTCGGTTTATAGGATAGGAAAATTACAACAATTGGGAAGTCATAGGAAATGAGATGACATGTATCTCAAATCTTATAAATAGGAATAGAAAAGGAGATGCCCTTTGATTCGTGCCATAGGATTTTTTTCCATTCAGTCTAGGCTAATGTTTATTTTTCTATGAAATGTGAAGGATATGAAGAATTACTCCATAGAAATAGGATCTCATTCCTACAAATCAAATGGCTCTAAAGATTTTTTTTTATAGAAATCCTATCCTATTGAAATCCGAGAGAATTCCTCCAAAGCAAAGGAGGGTATGTTTGCCAAAATCGTCTGCTAAGTGTACTACTCGCCTTTTGAACTAGCCAAAACAGCCCAAGTGGACAACATGCATCTTTGTGTTTCTACAGCATTTCAACGGTTTGCCCCAACGGCCAACCCCTTTGGTTCCAGCGAAATGATTGGATTCTCGGCGTGGACAATTGCACCATCCAAGCAAGCAACCGTGTCGACGGGATTACATCCATAATTTTATGTAATTCAAGCTAGGTGCGTGTATTAGTTAGCCTGTCAATTCCCAGCGCTTTTGTTTTCTCTTCTTCCTGCCGTGACCTCGTCAAGGTTCGCCAAGATGCACGAGGCGGCAGACAGACCAGAGACCTTGTCAGTCGAGCAGAGCGTTCGCACATTCGCACGCGCGAGGAAGACGGCAGCACAAACCGAACTCTATATAAGCATATGCTTCCCCACTCGATAATCCACTGCAACTAGCTGATAGTAAGCCATAAGCATCTCACTCTCTCCTTGCTTGATTCTTCGGCACCGTGCAGCGATCGCTCTCATCATAAGTCGGCCTACAGGCATGGCGTCCTCCAGCGTTCCTTCTTGGGTTGCACTTGCGCTGCTCCTCTTGGTTGCTCTCGCTGCCACCGCCAATGGCGACGAGCTCTCCCCGGGTTACTACGAGAAGACGTGCCCCAACGTGCAGCGCGTGGTGCGGTCAGTGATGGCGAGCAGCGTCGCCGCCCAGCCGAGGATGGCGCCCGCCGTCCTCCGCCTCTTCTTCCACGACTGCTTCATCAACGTATATACGCACCTCTACTTCTATGTAAATATATACTTGCCTACTATGGTTCCATTTGCTAATACTCTCTTCACATATGGCGTGACAGGGATGTGATGCTTCTGTTCTCCTGGACGCAACTCCCTTCTCCCCCAGCGAGAAGGATGTGGAACCGAACGTCTCCCTCACCGGCTACACCGTCATCGACGACATCAAGTCCGCGCTGGAGCACGACTGCCCGGCCACCGTCTCCTGCGCTGACGTCATCGCCCTCGCGTCCCGCGACGCCGTCGCCCTGCTCGGAGGTCCCACCTGGAGCGTGCCCCTCGGCCGCAAGGACTCGCGCTTCGCCGCCAACCCGGAATCCACCAAGAACGGCCTCCCCAGCCCGCACGACGACCTCGGCGAGCTCATCAGAATGTTTTCAAGGCTCAACCTCGACGCTCGTGACATGACCGCGCTCTCCGGTGCCCACACCGTCGGGATGGCTAGCTGCGAGACCTACAGGGACCGTGTCTACGGCACTGACCGTGATGAGGAGATCGACTCATACTTCGCACAGACCACACAGCAGACGTGCCAGGGTCCTTTTGGTAAGGCGCCGTTTGACGTGCAGACGCCGATGAGGTTCGACAACGCTTAAGAACCTTATCGCGCGGCGCGGTCTCCTTTCCTCAGACCAGACTCTCTACGGCGGTGGAGGTCTGCAAGACAATCTCGTGGAGATGTACAGCGCCGACGGTGAGGCGTTCGCGAGGGACTTCGCCAAGGCCATGGTGAAGATGGGAAACGTACCTCCGCCCATGGGAATGCCCGTGGAGGTGAGGCTCAAGTGCTCCATGGCAAACAACTATTGATTGCCTTCATGCAACCCGGCCTGACCGTATCGGATTCAAATTTTAAATGTACAAATTGTAATAGTGCTCGTGTTCAATTTTTTGCCCATGTAATGTCGTCTCAACAAAATGTTTGACACAAATGTTTACATACATGTGTGTGTAATAAATGGTGTTTCTCAAGTTTGTTTTAACGGGAAATATATAATGAGCTCGCACTTCATTGTTATGTTCTCTACATTTAGAGGGTGTTTGTTTTCAGGGACTTATTGGCTTAGGGACTTAAAAAAGTTCCTATAAGTCCCATCTAAACCAAACAGGAGGGAGTAATAGGGACTTAAAGTGGGTATTTGGGACTTATGAAATAAGACTCTCAAGGAGGGACTTATAGGGACTTATAGTTGTAATATGGTCTTATAGGGACTTATAAGTCCCAGGAACCAAACAGGTAGGGACTTTTTAGGAACTTGTGACTTATAAGTTGGGACTAAAAAAAGTCCTAGGACTTATGAACCAAACAGAGCCTTATTATCAGCAATGCCTCCGCATGTCCAAACGGCTATTCTGTGAATTGCCAATAACATGGAACAAATCTAATGAACCATTCTTTTAGCTGGAGGATTAATGCCACCGGTGTGCTAGTTTTTTTTCGGAAGGTAATTGTGACATACTTAAGGGCCCGTTCGGATCCTCTCCAGCTTCTCCAAATAGCCAGCTTCTCAAGAATCCAGCCGTAGCCAGCTTCCAACGGGAGCAGCGATTCGTTCGGGAGCAGAGAGTTGCTCCAAACACTGTACAAACTCAAAATAGTCAGGAAGGAAGCCGGCGTGGTGAAGAGAGCTAGGAGAAGTGGGCTCTCTGGCTTGGATCCGGTGGCAAGCTTGATGGAGCAGGTTGACTGGGTACCGGCGACGAGCACGCAAGGAGTTGAAGCAGGCTCGGGCATCCAAGATTGGGCGGCGCCTACGGTGGGTATGGGATGGGAAACCTGCAGGGATGCGGCGGAGCACCGGCGCCTCGTCGGACGGGTGGCGGCCGGCCGGCGGCGGTGTGGCGGCGCTCTCCTAGGGTTACAGTCTGTAGAAAGGGGACGAGGGAACAAGAGAAACTGGGTGACGAGGGGAAGGAGAAGGGCGAACCGGTACAGGATTGACTTGGCGGTGGCATTCTCGTGTAAATTAGAGCAACTCCACCTTCCTCTTTTTTAGAAGCTACACTTCAGCTGCTCCACGAAATTACACTGCGGCGGGCCGACTCTCCGCGAAGCAGGCTTCCAGGAGCTGATGCGTTCGGGCTGGCTCCCACGCGGAGACGGAGAAGCTGGCTCGTGGAGAACTTCCGAACGGGCCCTTAGGGTGTCTGCATATGGCACTCCTGCAAATATTGCAGATGGGTATCTTCGAATGGCCAAAGATACAACAATAAAGTGCCCAAAAATGTTCACCAATGTTGTGGTTAGGGTTCATGGAGCTCGGTATTTCTGAGCACCAATGCCGATGAGATTGGCGTTTAGCAATCAGTGAAGTAAGAGGATGACCCAAGATGCTTGGGAGCATTGATTGTATGCATTGGGAAATAGAATAATAGCCCAGTAGCACCGCACGACCAATTCACCGGGCATTACCATGATCCAACTACTTCCTCTGTATCAGTTTACAGGGCATGCACGTCGTTCTAGGTTGAGAATTTAACTATCTATTGTTGGGGAACGTAGTAATTTCAAAAAAATTCCTACGCACACGCAAGACCATGGTGATGGCATAGCGAGAGGGGAGAGTGTCGTCCACGCACCCTCGTGAGACCGTGAAGCGAAGCGTTATAACAACGCTGTTGATGTAGTCGACGTCTTCACGATCCGACCGATCCAAGTACCGAGCGACGGCACCTCCGTGTTCAGCACACGTTCAGCTCGATGGCGATCCCCGGCTCCGATCCAGCAAAGCGTCGGGGATGAGTTCCGTCGGACGACGGCGTGGTGGCGATGATGATGCTCCACCGGCGCGAGGGCTTCGCCTAAGCTCGCGACGATATGACTTCACGGCGCAGGGCTTCGCTAAGCTCCATGACGATATGACCGAAGTGGAATATGGTGGAGAGGGCACCGACACGGCTAAGGAACGATCCGTAGATCAACTTGTGTGTCATGGGGTGCCCCCTGCCCGTATATAAAGGAGCAAGGGGTGCGGCCAGCCCAGAAGCGGCGCTGGAGGAGTCCTACTCCCAGGGAGTAGGACCCCCCTTTCCTAGTTGGAATAGGATTGGGGAGGGAAGAGGGAGAGGGCGCCCCCTCTCCTTGTCCTATTCGGACTAGAGGGAGGGGGCGCTGCCCTGCCTGGCGGCCCTTTCCTCTTCTCCCTATGGCCCATCAAGGCCCATAGACCCCCGGGGTTCCGTAACCCCGGTGTTCCGATAACTTCCTGTTTTCATCGGAACCTTTCCAAGTCAAACATAGGCTTCCAATATATCAATCTTTATGTCTCGACCATTTGAGACTCCTCGTCATGTCCGTGATTACATCCGGGACTCGAACAACCTTGGTACATCAATACTTATAAACTCATAATGAGCTGTCATCGAAGCGTTAAGCGTGCGGACCCTACGGGTTCGAGAACTATGTAGACATGACCTAGAACCATTCTCGGTCAATAACCAATAGCGGAACCTGGATGCCCATATTGGTTCCTACATATTCTCGAAGATCTTTATCGGTCAAACCGCATAACGACATCGTTGTTCCCTTTGTCATCGGTATGTTACTTACCGAGATTCGATCGTCGGTATCCAATACCTAGTTCAATATCGTTACGGTAAGTCTCTTTACTCGTTCCGTAATACATCATCTCACAACTAACTCATTAGTTGCAATGCTTGCAAGGCTTATGTGATGTGTATTACCGAGAAGGCCCAGAGATACCTCTCCGACAATCGGAGTGACAAAACCTAATCTCGATTCATGCCAACTCAACATATACTTTTGGAGACACCTGTGAGAGTACCTTTATAATCACCCGATTACGTTGTGACGTTTGGTAGCACACAAAGTGTTCCTCCGTAAACGGAGTTGCATAATCTCATAGTTTCGTGAACTTTGTATAAGTCATGAAGAAAGCATAAGCAACATACTAAGCGATCAAGTGCTAAGCTAACGGAATGGGTCAAGTCAATCACATCATTCTCCTAATGATGTGATCTCGTTAATCAAATGACAACTCATGTCTATGGTTAGGAAACATAACCATCTTTGATTTAACGAGCTAGTAAAGTAGAGGCATACTAGTGACACTTTGTTTGTCTACGTATTCACACATGTATTATGTTTCCGGTTAATACAATTCTAGCATGAATAATAAACATTTATCATGATATAAGGAAATAAATAATAACTTTATTATTGCCTCTAGGGCATATTTCCTTGATCTCCCACTTGCACTAGAGTCAATAATCTAGATTACACAGTAATGATTCTAACACCCATGGAGTCTTGGTGCTGATCATGTTTTGCTCGTGGAAGAGGCTTAGTCAACGGGTCTGCAACATTCAGATCCGTATGTATCTTGCAAATCTCTATGTCTCCCACTTGGACTTGGTCCCGAATGGAATTGAAGCGTCTCTTGATATGCTTGGTCCTCTTGTGAAATCTGGATTCCTTTGCCAAGGCAATTGCACCAGTATTGTCACAGAAGATCTTCATTGGTCCCGATGCACTAGGTATGACACCTAGATCGGAAATGAACTCTTTCATCCAGACTCCTTCATTTGCTACTTCCGAAGCAGCTATGTACTCCGCTTCACATGTAGATCCCGCCACGACGCTTTGTTTAGAACTGCACCAACTGACAGCTCCACCGTTTAATAAAAATACGTATCCGGTTTGCGATTTAGAATCGTCCGGATCAGTGTCAAAGCTTGCATCGATGTAACCATTTACGATTAGCTCTTTGTCACCTCCATATACGAGAAACATATCCTTAGTCCTTTTCGGTATTTCAGGATGTTCTTGACCGTTGTCCGATGATCCACTCTGGATTACTTTGGTACCTTCCTGCCAAGCTTATTGCTAAGCACGTCGGTCTGGTACACAGCATTGCATACATGATAGAGCCTATGGCTGAAGCATAGGGAACATTTTTCATTTTCTCTCTATCTTCTGCTGTGGTCGGGCATTGAGTCTGACTCAATTTCACACCTTGTAACACAGGTAAAAGACCTTCCTTTGCCTGATCCATTTCAAACTTTTTCAAAACTTTATCAAGGTATGTGCTTTGTGAAAGTCCAATTAAGCGTCTTGATCTATCTCTATAGATCTTAATGCCCAATATATAAGCAGCTTCACCGAGGTCTTTCATTGAAAAACTTTTATTCAAGTATCCTTTTATGCTATCCAGAAATTCTATATCATTTCCAATTAACAATATGTCGTCCACATATAATATTAGAAATGCTACTGAGCTCCCACTCACTTTCTTGTAAATACAGGCTTCTCCAAAAGTCTCATATAAAACCATATGCTTTGATCACACTATCAAAGCGTTTATTCCAACTCCGAGAGGCTTGCACTGGACCATAAATTGATCGTTGGAGCTTGCACACTTTGTCAGCATTTTTGGATCAACAAAACCTTCGGTTGCATCATATACAACTCTTCTTCTAGAAATCCATTCAAGAATGCAGTTTTTACATCCATTTTCCAAATTTCATAATCATAAAATGCAGCAATTGCTAACATGATTCGGACAGACTTAAGCATCGCTACGGGTGAGAAAGTCTCATCGTAGTCAACCCCTTGAACTTGTCGAAAACCTTTTGCAACAAGTCGAGCTTTATAGACAGTTGTGTTACCATCAGCGTCAGTCTTCTTCTTAAAGATCCATTTATTCTCAATGGCATGCCGATCATCGGGCAAGTCAACCAAAGTCCATACTTTGTTCTCATACATGGATCCCATCTCAGATTTCATGGCTTCAAGCCATTTTGCGGAATCTGGGCTCACCATCGCTTCTTCATAGTTCGTAGGTTCACCATGATCTAGTAGCATGACTTCCAGAATAGGATTACCGTACCACTCGGTGCGGATTTTATTCTGGTTGATCTCTGAGTTCGGTGACAACTTGATCTGAAGTTTCATGATCATTATCATTATCTTCCTCGCTAATTGGTGTAGGTGTCACAGAAACCGATTTCTGTGATGAACTACTTTCCAATAAGGGAGCTGGTACTATTACCTCATCAAGTTCCACTTTCCTCCCACTCACTTCTTTCGAGAGAAACTCCTTCTCTAGAAAGGATCCATTCTTAGCAACGAATGTCTTGCCTTCGGATCTGTGATAGAAGGTATACCCAATTGTCTCCTTTGGGTATCCTATGAAGACACATTTTTCGATTTGGGTTCAAGCTTATCAGGTTGAAGTTTTTCACATAAGCATCGCAACCCCAAACTTTCAGAAGCGACAACTTTGGTTTCTTGCTAAACCATAGTTCATAAGGTGTCGTCTCAGCGGATTTTGACGGTGTCCTATTTAACGTGAATGCGGCCGTCTCTAAAGCATAACCCCAAAAGCGATAGCGGTAAATCGAAATAGACATCATAGATCGCACCATATCTAGTAAAGTACGATTACGACGTTCGGACACACCATTACGCTGTGGTGTTCCCGGTGGCGTGAGTTGCGAAACTATTCTGCATTGCTTTAAATGTAGACCAAACTCGTAACTCAAATATTCTCCTCCACGATCAGATCGTAGAAACTCTATTTTCTTGTTACGATGATTTTCAACTTCACTCTGAAATTCTTTGAACTTTTCAAATGTTTCAGATTTATGCTTCATCAAGTAGATATACCCGTATCTGCTTAAATCATCTGTGAAGGTGAGAAAATAACGATATCCGCCACGAGCTTCAACATTCATCGGACCACATACATCTGTATGTATGATTTCCAATAAGTCTGTTGCTCTCTCCATACAACCGAGAAGCGGTGTTTTAGTCATCTTGCCCATGAGGCACGGTTCATAAGTACCAAGTGATTCATAATCAAGTGATTCCAAAAGTCCATCTGTATGGAGTTTCTTCATGCGTTTTACACCGATATGACCTAAGCGGCAGTGCCACAAATAAGTTGCACTATCATTATCAACTCTGCATCTTTTGGCTTCGACATTATGAATATGTGTATCACTCGCCGAGATTCAACAAGAATAGACCATTCTTCAAGGGTGGATGACCATAAAAGATATTACTCATATAAATAGAACAACCATTATTCTCGATTTAAATGAATAACCGTCTCGCATCAAACAAGATCCAGATATAATGTTCATGCTCAACGCGGCACCAAATAACAATTATTTAGGTCTAAAACTAATCCCGAAGGTAGATGTAGAGGTAGCGTGCCGACCGCGATCACATTGACTTTGGAACCGTTTCCCACGCGCATCGTCACCTCGTCCTTTGCCGATGCTCGCCTATTCCGTAGTCCCTGCTTTGAGTTGCAAATATTAGCAAGAACCAGTATCAAATACCAGTGCTACTACGAGATCTAGTAAGGTACACATCAATAACATGTATATCACATATACCTTTGTTCACCTTGCCATCCTTCTTATCCGCCAAATACTTGGGGCAGTTCCGCTTCGGTGTCGATCTGCTTGCAGTAAAACACTCGATTTCAGGCTTAGGTCCAGACTTGGGTTTCTTCTCTTGAGCAGCAACTTTCTTGTTGTTCTTTTTGAAGTTTTCCTTCTTCTTTCCTTTGCCCTTTTTCTTGAAACTAGTGGTCTTGTTAACTATCAACACTTGATGCTCTTTCTTGATTTCTACCTCCATGCTTTTAGCATTGCGAAGAGCTCAGAATTGTCTTAGTCATCCCTTGCATATTATAGTTCATCACGAAGCTCTTGTAGCTTGGTGGCGTGATTGAAGAATTACATCATCGACACTATCATCCGGAAGATTAACTCCCAGCTGAATTAAGTGATTATTATACCCGGACATTTTGAGTATGTGCTCCTTGATGAACTATTCTCCTCCATCTTGCAGCTATAGAACTTATTGGAACTTCATATCTCTCAATCCGGGCATTTGCTTGAAATATTAACTTCAACTCTTGGAACATCTCATATGCTCCATGACGTTCAAAACGTCGTTGAAGACCGGTTCTAAGCCGTAAAGCATGGCACATCGAACTATAGAGTAGTCATCAGCTTTGCTCGCAGACGTTCACAACTTCGGCGTTGCTCTGCTGAGCACTGGCACCCAGCGGTGCTTCAGGGCGTAATTCTTACATGCAGCAATGAGGATAATCCTCAAGTTACGGACCCAGTCCGTGTAATTGCTACCATCATCTTTCAACTTTGCTTTCTCAAGGAACGCATTAAAATTCAACGGAACAACAAAGACGAGCCATCTATCTACAGATAAACATAGACAAGCAAAATACTATCGGTACTAAGTTCATGATAAATTTAAGTTCAATTAATCATATTAAAAACTCCCACTTAGACAGATATCTCTCTAGTCATCTAAGTGATTACGTGATCCAAATCAACTAAACCATAACCGATCATCACGTGAGATGGAGTAGTTTTCAATGGTGAACATCACTATGTTGATCATATCTACTATATGATTCACGCCGACCTTTCGGTCTCCGTGTTCGAGGCCATATCTGCATATGCTAGGCTCGTCAAGTTTAACTGAGTATTCTGCGTGTGCAAAACTGGCTTGCACCGTTGTAGATGGACGAGAACTTATCACACCCGATCATCACGTGGTGTCCGGGTACTCTGAACTTTTAGCAGCGGTGCATACTCGTGGAGAACACTTCTTGATAATTTTAGTGAGAGATCATCTTATAATGCTACCGTCAATCAAAGCAAGATAAGATGCATAAAGGATAAACATCACATGCAATCAATATAAGTGATATGATATGGTCATCATCATCTTGTGCTTGTGATCTCCATCGCCAAGCACCGTAATGATCACCATCGCCACCGGCGCGACACCTTGATCTCCATTGTAGCATCGTTGTCGTCTCGCCAACTATTGCTTCTACGACTATCGCTATTGCTTAGTGATAAAGTAAAGCAATTACATGGCGTTGCATTTCATACAATAAGCGACAACCATATGGCTCTCGCCGATTGCCGATAACTTCGGTTACAAAACATGATCATCTCATACAATAAAATATAGCATCACGTCTTGACCACATCACATCACAACATACCCTGCAAAAACAAGTTAGACGTCCTCTACTTTGTTGTTGCAAGTTTTACGTGGCTGCTACGGGCTGAGCAAGAACCGTTCTTACCTACACATCAAAACCACAACGATAGTTTGTCAAGTTGGTGATGTTTTAACCTTCGCAAGGACCGGGCGTAGCCACACTCGGTTCAACTAAAGTGAGAGAGACAGACACCGCCGGTCACCTTTAAGCAACTAGTGCTCAAGCGGTGAAACCAGTCTCGCGTAAGCGTCGCGTAATGTCGGTCCGGCCGCTTCATCTCACAATACCGCTGAACCAAAGTATGACATGCTGGTAAGCAGTATGACTTATATCGCCCACAACTCACTTGTGTTCTACTCGTGCATATGGCATCAACGCATAAAACCAGGCTCGATACCTTTGTTGGGGAACGTAGTAATTTCAAAAAATTCCTACTCACACGCAAGACCATGGTGATGGCATAGCAACGAGAGGGAGAGTGTCGTCCACGCACCCTCGTGAGACCGAAGCGGAAGCGTTATAACAACGCGGTTGATGTAGTCGACGTCTTCACGATCCGACCGATCCAAGTACCGAGCGACGGCACCTCCGTGTTCAGCACACGTTCAGCTCGATGGCGATCCCCGGCTCCGATCCAGCAAAGCGTCGGGGATGAGTTCCACAAGACGACGACGGCGTGGGGCGATGATGATGCTCCACCGACGCAGGGCTTCGCCTAAGCTCGCGACGATATGACTTCACCGGTGCAGGGCTTCGCTTAAGCTCGCGACGATATGACCGAAGTGGAATATGGTGGAGAGGGCACCGCACACGGCTAAGGAACGATCCGTAGATCAACTTGTGTGTCATGGGGTGCCCCTGCCTCGTATATAAAGGAGCAAGGGGTGCGGCCAGCCCAAGAAGGCGCTGGAGGAGTCCTACTCCCACCGAGTAGGACTCCCCCTTTCCTAGTTGGAATAGGATTGGGGGGGAAGAGGAAGGCCCCCTCTCCTTGTCCTATTCGGACTAGAGGGGAGGGGAGCGACCTGCCTGGCCGGCCCTTTCCTCTTCTCCCTATGGCCCATCAAGGCCCATAGACCCCGGGGTTCCGTAACCCCGGTGTTCCGGTAACTTCTGTTTTCATCCGGAACCTTTCGAAGTCAAACATAGGCTTCCAATATATCAATCTTTATGTCTCGACCATTTCGAGACTCCTTGTCATGTCCGTGATCACATCCGGGACTCGAACAACCTTGGTACATCAATACTTATAAACTCATAATGAACTGTCATCGAAGCGTTAAGCGTGCGGACCCTACGGGTTCGAGAACTATGTAGACATGACCTAGAACCATTCTCGGTCAATAACCAATAGCGGAACCTGGATGCCCATATTGGTTCCTACATATTCTCGAAGATCTTTATCGGTCAAACCGCATAACGACATATCGTTGTTCCTTTGTCATCGGTATGTTACTTACCCGAGATTCGATCGTCGGTATCCAATACCTAGTTCAATCTCGTTACCGTAAGTCTCTTTACTCGTTCCGTAATACATCATCTCACAACTAACTCATTAGTTGCAATGCTTGCAAGGCTTATGTGATGTGTATTACCGAGAAGGCCCAGAGATACCTCTCCGACAATCGGAATGACAAAACCTAATCTCGATTCATGCCAACTCAACATATACTTTTGGAGACACCTGAGAGTACCTTTATAATCACCCGATTACGTTGTGACGTTTGGTAGCACACAAAGTGTTCCTCCGTAAACGGAGTTGCATAATCTCATAGTTTCGAGGAACTTTGTATAAGTCATGAAGAAAGCATAAGCAACATACTAAGCGATCAAGTGCTAAGCTAACGGAATGGGTCAAGTCAATCACATCATTCTCCTAATGATGTGATCTCGTTAATCAAATGACAACTCATGTCTATGGTTAGGAAACATAACCATCTTTGATTTAACGAGCTAGTAAAGTAGAGGCATACTAGTGACACTTTGTTTGTCTACGTATTCACACATGTATTATGTTTCCGGTTAATACAATTCTAGCATGAATAATAAACATTTATCATGATATAAGGAAATAAATAATAACTTTATTATTGCCTCTAGGGCATATTTCCTTCATCTATATATGTATTATATGTGATGAAAAATATATATTTAGAAACTACATCCGCTTAAGAATCCAACGATATACTTTTGGTAACAAATAACTCATATTTAGTTAGTCAAAAAATGGATGATCTAGAACTACGCGCACGCCCTCTAAACCGAGACGGATGGAGTATTATCTTATAAGCGGTCCTTCGAGGATTTATGGATTTGGCATCGCGTGAATCCCACAATGACATCAATGTCTTGCAGAGATCTCGTATGTTCTTAACATTCAAGACCCCGCCATGCGAATCTCGCATCTTCTCTCCGAGGCTACTTAGGGGTGCCCAACCCTAGTACCGCCACCCCCTTCTCCCTCCTCCCTGCCCTCCGCCGCCATCTGAGGTGCTCCTCGACTCATTCATGTGACACCTATGAAGGTGGTAGCGGGGATATAGCCGCTCCAGTCGTGTGGAGGACCTCGGTCGTCGGGGCAGCATCCTCGTTGGTGTGCTCAGCATGGCCATATGCGGCAAGCCTTACCAGTGGGTGTTGGCTGGACGTTTCCCATGGCTACGCGGGTAGCAGGGGGCGGCGCGGAAGTCTTCCACAGGCTTTGTCAGTGCCCTGTTGAGGACATTCGTTTTAGATCACTAGATCTTCTGGCTCCCCTTTTGTTTCCAGTGGTCGGCAGTCTTCAATGGATGGCCTTGGGCTCAGATGGGGTGGAGCTCGTAGGTGTGAGGGAGAACTGAAGTTATTCCTTGGTCGGCATGGCAGTCACACTGATGTCGATGCCCTTGGCATTGATCCTCCATGGAGGCTTCAGTGAGGTTCCCCTCGCCTTCAAGCTTCCCTCTGCTTAGTGTTGAAAACCTTGGCCCCCTCTCTTGGGCGATGGCGGCGTTGCGGTGTCGTGTTCCTTCTTGGAGGCGTCGTCCCAGCCAGGATAGTAGTTGAGTTGGGTGAGCGGTGATGGCTCTAGTGTCGATGGTTCGCATCTTAGTTTTCAGTTCTTCACCACTCTCCGGATGTAGTAGGGAAGGGCCCCTGGTGGTGCCGATGGTGGTCGACGCCCTTGATCCTAGCCGGTTGATTTTGTCAATTAGAAGTAGGGCTCGGCTTGAGCCTTTTCTCTAAGTAAAGAGATATCATTTTTTATCAGGATAGCATGTGGTACTACTCCAGGGTACAAGTTGTTGGGGTCTACGGTAGGGTGCGTCGAATGCAAATTAAAATTTCCTACGCGCAGAACAACCAAGAACATGCTACGGGAGATGGAACACAGTTCGTTACCGCTAGACGCGCAGTGCCGTGCAACGGAAGAAGAGTTGGGGCAGCGCGTCCGCGTGGATCGTCTCCTCCTCGTCCGATCTCCCTCGATCAGCTGGTCCACGTACAGGTTCGCCGGAGCAGCGCAAGTGCACCGCCTCTAACGGTATCCGCGCGTGCAGGAGGAACGTCGTGCGGTGGACTGCTGGGTCCGATCACACAACGGGCGGCGAGTGGAGGTGTCTATTCGCAACACATGCAAACCCTAGTGACAGCGTCGAAGCGATCAACGGCATGAGAGTGCCGCACCCCCACTTTATATAGGCGTCCGTCGCGGACTCAACACTTGGGCCTTGCATGGACCCTAAAGCCCATAAGTCTACTCAGCCACAATCCGAAAACAGCTCGGATCACATCCGACCAGTGTCCCCAGATCCGACCTCATAGTTTCCTTCCCTTAAGCGCGCGACCCCTTAGGTTCAAGTCGGCTTGGTCGCAGTTCGGATCACCTCCGAACTGCACGGTTGGTAGCGGCCCCTAGCAAGGCTTGCCGAACACCAAGCAGACTATGAAGCTGGTTAGGCGAACCTGTACATCATACTTTCATTCCTTTTGCCACACAATATATGTTGTCGTGCTCAAGGCGAGTCTGTCATCCTTGTGCTAGCCCGACCTTTTTCTCGTTCCAGTGATGCCGACCACAAACCAGATTATTTCATAATCCTTGTCGCATGGCCATGCTTATCCTGGTCGGATCACACGAGGGGCCCAGATTATATCTCTCCTGATTGGAGGGGCAAATCCCATCTTGCTCGACCATGTCTCGCACTATGGGTCTGGACAAGCCTGAAACCTACCTTTGTAACTACCCAGTCACGGAGTAGCGTTTAGTCGGTCCAAAGCAAGTTTGTCACCATCCCAAGTACATGTGCCTGCTCAAGTCTTAGGACATAGAACGTATGTTGTACTAGAGACTCACAGATGACATATTGCTGCGTCTCATAGTTGGGTCTGTCCGACTCGGACCTTATCTCGACTCGGATCCGACTACGTCGAACCCGACCAGATCCTTCCAAGTCCATATTATCCGGTTAGCATCCAATGCCCCATGGCTAGTGAGACCAAGCCATCGACCGTGTCATATATATGCTAGTCTAGTTGGCTGCGTGTCCACACAACCCTTTCGACTAGGGACCTTTTAGGACAGTCATCATACAATGCATAGTCCCACAAACAAGTCACATACTTGCTGATACACATCATTGATAATGTCCAAGGACTATCTTTATTCATAAACACATAGGAAATATCATCATACATGATTGCCTTTAGGACATATCTCCAACACAAGTATAAGGTGAATGACCATGATTATGACCAAGGATACTATCTAACCAATGGCACCTATCCATCTAATCAATATTTATGAAGACAAATCCCCAGAAATAAACATTTTGCAAAGATGTAAGAAGCAGCAAGGGAGGACATTGATAGGGCATTAGGAATGTTGCAAGCTAGATTTGCAATTGTCTGGTGTCCTGCTCATTCCTCGGACAAAGATGCATTGGCAAAGATCATGACTTGTTGTGTCGTCCTACATGACATGGTCATCACAGAAGAGAGAGATACACAGATGGCCAAAGAGTATGACAATGTTAGCATACCTATCAAGCCTCATAGACACACAAAAACATTCAAACATGCTTCAAGGCGTGACAGAAGAATGAAGACCGGGCCTCCCATGATTAGTTTTGATTAGTTGCGTGAAGATCTTTGAGCATCAATGACAACTACGTGGGCGATAGTGTGTTTACATGTCTTTAATTCATTGTTTTTTATTTGGACAATTTGATTCGTTGAAATATTTGCTGCATTCTGATTATTTATGTATTCGGATAAGTGGATTCAAATAATATTGCTGAATTGTTTAGTGTCGACGCCAAATCGAACTAGTAGAGTAGATAGAAAAAACATGAATAAAATTGTGGAGCCCGTTGTTTTGGTGACTCTGTTTATAACGGCGCCTACACAACCTTTCAAAAATTATGGTGTGCTCCAAATGCGTTTGGAGCCTGCGGATATGGCAACTGCGTCCAGATGTAAAAGTGTAGTTTGGCCTCTACTACGTTGCGCATATGTATTACATTTGGCATTTTGGATTATCGTTTCTTGTGTTAAAACTATGCGAGTTTGTTATAATTCGTGGGTGGCGTGCGTGGAAATGTGCGACCAACCCAACTAGTTACAATATATCAATAAGTACATTTAGCAATGCTATTCATCGCTCAGGGTGCAGCATAATTATTTTGCATCTAAGGTTTCTTACATCATTTCATCAAGAATTTGTATTTGGTATACAAACAGTTACGTTCATATTGATTCATTGTGCAAAATCTGTTGTAAGAAAACAAATATATAAGTCATAATACAATAAAATTAGGTTTTCATGTAAATTTCATGCTATAATTTTATGTTCGTAATCTTACATAACGTAAAATATTTTCTACGACTGTTATATGTTTCTTGTGTTCTCATTTTACTTCCGACATTATAAAAAAATTACGAGGCGTAAAAAATATGATGCTGTGATATAAAAATAGAAGGGGTGAAGAATAACAATTCTTCAGGGTTTCCGTTAGCCGAAACTCGGAAAATATATAGACTCCCTTCATGGCTCCGTCACCTGCTTAAACGCAGGGCCCACCTGCCAGACTTTGTCGGGTTGTTTCTGTCGGCAAGTCGGCGAACTTGAGATTCTTCCAAGTTTATTGTGTTCGCCGAGTCCTTTTTCGTTGGAACTAGCAGCAAAATGTGAAGTTTGTCAAGTTTCTTATCACTGCCAAATCCAATTTTGAATCAAACTCAGCAGATGCAAATTGCTGAGTTGCCGATAAAAACAACTCAGCAGAAAATCAGATTCCAGTAGTGCTGGGTGACAAGCCTGACCCTGTATACATTACTATATATAGTATTATCGCTAGAGCCATCAATGATAATATACATCAACTTGATTATGAAGTGCGTGAATCAGCTCCAACCAATGCCGTTCAACACGCTAAGTTGAGACTTGAGGGTCATGCATGCATATGAAACCATGAGTCAGACATAAAATGGAATTATGACAAAGTCAAACAGAGTTCTCAACAAATATGGGATGGACTTGTAGTTCTTTTTCTGTAGCTTTACTCAAATTTTGAATCAGTGCAAAGAAATACAATCAGTTGCAAATTCTTTGGTTCTCGAGCAATGTCCTAAATCTTTCAGTTATAAAAGGCCACAACTGTAAGAGAAATGTCTAACAGCTCCCGGGTGCCCCTACACCCTCATGAACAGTAAATTCATATTAAATTAAAAAAATCAAATAAATCTGGAACTTTCAGGGATCAAAGATTATCAAAGGTTTGATGTTCATACAAAGTTTCAGAAACAAATAACCTTTGTGGAGCCCTCATCCAAAAAAACAAAATCACTGCTAAAAAATGTACATAAACTTTGAACAATGATTTTTTTTTCTATTTGATTGCTCATCGAATGTTATTTTTAGCTAAAACTTTGCAAGATCATCAAAAGTTTCATGATGTTCGATGTCCCAAAGTTTCAGATTTTTTTTATTTGTTTTTGAACTTACTGTTCATAGAGGGTGTAGGGGCCGCGGGTGCTGAAAATCCTATTTCTTGCATATATACTGTGCAGGCTTTCCAGTTCCAGCAAGAGTGGGTTTAAAACTTTAAATGATGTTTTACCAAACCGTGCAAAAATCGACTACTAATTCGTCCAAGTGGACAACAAGCGTGTTTGCGATTCCATAGCATTTCAACGGTTTGTCCCAGCCCGTATTCTAACACCATACCCTTTCATTCCAGAGAGCGATTGGATCCAGTACCATCCAAGCAAGCAACCATGTCGACGGGAGCATCTTAATTTTATGTAAATTCAAGCGAGGTAGGTGTATTAGTTAGCCTGTCAATTCCCTTGGCTTTTGTTTTCTCTTCTTCCGGTCCTCCGATCCTGACCTCGCCAAGATGCACGAGGAGGCAGACAGACCGGAGACCTTGTCACTCAAGCTAATTAACATTGCAGAGCGTTCGCACATGCACACGCGGGTAAATTAGAAGCATGGATGCAACTGTACGCGCGCAGGAAGAAGGCGACACAAGTCGAAGTCTATATAAGCTTATGCTTCCATTCATCTTCCACACACTCTCTTCTTGCTTGCTTCTGCGCTGTGCACCGATCGCTCTCAACACCTGCCAACCTATAGGCATGGCGTCCTCCGGGAGCGCTTCTTGGGTTACACTTGCGCTGCTCCTCTTCATCACTCTGGCTGCCACCGCCAATGGCGACGAGCTCTCCGCAAGTTACTATGAGAAGACGTGCCCCAACGTGCAGCACGTCGTGCGGTCAGTGATGGCGAGCAGCATCGCCGCCCAGCCGGGGATGGCGCCCGCGGTCCTCCGCCTCTTCTTCCACGACTGCTTCATCAACGTATATAAGCATCTCTACTACTTCTACGTATATTCTTACCTACACTATGGTTCCATTTGCTAATGCTACGATCCATATATGGCGTGACAGGGATGTGATGCTTCTGTTCTCCTGGACGCAACTCCCTTCTCCGCCAGCGAGAAGGATGTAGAGCCGAACGCCTCCCTCACCGGCTACACCGTCATCGACGACATCAAGTTCGCGCTCGAGCACGACTGCCCGGCAACCGTCTCCTGCGCTGATGTTATCGCCCTGGCGTCCCGCGACGCCGTCGCCCTGCTCGGAGGTCCCACCTGGAGCGTGCCCCTCGGCCGCAAGGACTCACGCTTCGCCGCCAACCCGGAGTCCACCGAGAAGGGCCTCCCGAGCCCGCACGACAACCTCGGCGAGCTCGTC
Organism: Aegilops longissima; assembly: GCA_021605205.1. Taxonomy (NCBI): domain Eukaryota; kingdom Viridiplantae; phylum Streptophyta; class Magnoliopsida; order Poales; family Poaceae; genus Aegilops; species Aegilops longissima. Next base: position 547,114,717 of record CM038682.1, read on the forward strand.
ACCATGTTTTCAAGGCTCAACCTTGACGCGCGTGACATGACCGCGCTCTCCGGTGCCCACACCGTCGGGATGGCCGACTGCATGCACTACAGCGACCGCGTCTACCGCACCGACCGCGATGAGGAGATCGACCCATCCTTCGCGCAGACCATGCAACTTATGTGCCAGAGTCCTTCTGGTAAGGCGCCGTTTGACGTGCAAACTCCGATGAGGTTTGACAACGCTTACTACCGCAACCTTATCGCGCGGCGCGGTCTCCTCACCTCCGACCAGACTCTCTACGGCGGTGGAGGCCTGCAGGGCAATCTCGTGGAGATGTACAGCACCGATGGTGAAGCATTCGCGAGGGACTTCGCCAAGGCCATGGTGAAGATGGGAAACGTACCTCCGCCCATGGGAATGCCCGTGGAGGTGAGGCTCAAGTGCTCAACGGCCAACTATTGATTGCTTGATCCCAAGTGCATCATGCAACCGGGCATGTTTATACTGGATTCAATTATTAAATGTACAAATTGTAACAGTACTGGTGTTCAAATTTTTTGCCCATATAATGTCGTCTCGACAGAATGTTTGACAAAAATGTCCCCTTACATGTGTGTGTAATAAATGGTGTTTCACAAGTTTGTTTCAATGGGAAATATATAATGAGCTCGCATTCAGTTGTCATATAATGAGCTCGCATTTGATTGTTATATTTCTGCACTTGGGTTTTTAGCAGCGACGCTTCAACATCTCCGAACGGCTATTATGTCGAATTGTCAATAACATGGAATCTAATGAACCGTTCTTCAAGCAACGGAAGAATGACGCCTGTCTGCTGGGTTTTTTTTAGAAGGTGACCGTGACACTTCGGATGATTGCATATGGCACTCCAGCAGATATGACACATGGATATCTTCAAAAGATACAACCATAAAGTGCACAAAAGTGCTTGTCAATGCTGCGGTTAGGGTTCATGGAGCTCAGTATTTGTGAGCACCCAATGCCAATGAAAGAGGCTTTTAGCAATTAATGGGTGAAGTAAGAGGTTTACCTTGGATGCTTGGGAGAGTTGGCTTTCTGCATTGGAGGTGGAATAATTGCATGGTAGCATGACACGGGCAATTCATCGGGTTTACATGATTCAACTATTATCTTGTAAGTTGTTACCTTCGAGAATTTGTGGATTTCACATTGCTACTTTGGCTTGCCTGAATCTCACAATGACATCAATGCTTGCAAAGATCTCATATGTTTGTTAGGCAACATGTGGTACTCCAGATACAACTACAAGGTGAATGGCTATGATTTTGACCAAGGATACTATCTAGCCGATGACATCTATCCATCTTGGTCAACATTTATGAAGAAAATTTCTGATCCCAAACATAATCATTTTTGCAAAGATGTAAGAAGTAGCAGGGAAGGACATTGATAGGGCATTTGGTGTTGCAAGCTAGGTTTGCAATTGTCCAGTGTCCTGCTCATTTCTGGAGCATAAATGTCTTGGCAAAGATCATGACTTTTTATGTGATCCTAGGACGCGTTTGGTTACCTGCATCGTTTTTTCGAGGTTGCGTGGGAAAAACAGGCCAGGCTGAGTAGAGACTGGTTGAGAAGATACAGGCCAAAATACGACGTTTGCATGTTGATTGGTCACCTCATATAGGTTGTCTGCATTGTGGAAGATTCCTCTACCCGGTGTTTGGTTGCGTACATGCATCGTGATTAGGAGTTAACAACTACATAAACAGAGAAGTTAAAGTAGAATGCTCACTCTCACTACGACCGGAACCGAGTCTCCTCGTCGGCCTCCTCCTCCGCGACGGCAACACGGAGCACGGGCGAGCGTCGAGGGTCCTCCTCCGCGAGCACGCAAACACGGGGGGCTGGAGCCCATGAACTGTGACCGCTGCCGGATGCGGCACCACCGAGCTTGTGTCGTTGCCGGGTGACCTCTACGGTGAACCCGTCGATGGGGCTCATGGATTCCCGGAGCTTTCTCTCATCCCCATTGTTGAAGAACCGCTTCAGGCGCCATATGATCTGCAACAGTGTGGTCGCGCGCCTCGCAGAGAGCATGGACGTCGTGTCGAACGCGTCCACAAATGCCAATACCGGCATGAACAACTCAAGGCGGCCTGGGTCGAGGCTGAACGAGATCTTGCGGGCGCGTACACGCCACGGCCCGCTGGGCAGCGAGCGCCACGGTGCACGCCACGAGCGCAAAGAAGGCATCGGCCACGCGCGGCTGCAGCAAGAATGCCTTGTCACGACAAGCAAGCACGTCGGGCTGCTGCTGCTGTCGTGCAGGCGCCAGCGCGCTTGACGGCGGGGGCGGCAACCGTGCTGTGGCGCCGGGAGGAGGGTGGGCGCGCGGGGGCGGCGAATGCGGCGAGGGAGGCGGGCAGCAGGCGACGGGTGGCGGGGAGGCGCGCGGCAAGGGAGGTGAGTCTGGCGGGGAGGCGGGCAGCAGGGGGCGGCTAGCGCGGCAGGGCGCGGCGGGCGGCAAGGGGCGAGCGGGCAGGTGAACGCGGCGGCTACGGCGACAGGGTGCGGCCATGGAACGAGGAAGGGGACGTGGGCGGATGGATAAGAAGGTGATTAGCTGCTGACACGTTTTCAGTGAGCCACCCACATACGCTTTCTCGAATCGCTCGGGCCTGGCTCACCGGAATTGGCCATTTCCAGCGAGCCAGGCCGAGAGGTGCTTTAAAAATCGTGTCATGCAGGCCCAACAGTACTTGCATGTAACCAAACAGCCCACACCGAAAAGATGTTGCATACAGCGGGTCTGGTTGAACTTTTGTGAGCAACCAAACGCGTCCCTACATGACATGGTCATTGTGCATGAAAGGGATACATAGGTGGCCAAAGAGTAGGACAATGTTGGCATAACTATCAAGCCGTGTAGACACACAAACCGCATTCAAACATGTCTTGAGATGTGCAGGAAGAATAAAGACTGACCTCCCATGATCAGCCGCGCGAGATCTCATGGAGCATTAATGACAACTGCATGGGTGATAGTGTATTTACATTTTTTTAATTTGTTAAATTTTACTTAAAAAAATTCATTCATTGGATTATTTGTTGCATTTAGATTGTTTATTGTATTCAGGTGAATGGTTTGTAATAACATTGCTGAATTGTTTGATTTTGATATCAAATTGAAATAGTATTGTAGATAGAATACAACAAGAAGAAAACTATGGAGACTGCTATTTTGGTGACTCTCTGTTTAACGTTGCGTGCGCAACCTTCGAAAATTTATGGAGTGCGTTGCAGAAGCGTTTTGGAGGTTGCGGGTATGGCAACTGCATCTTGGTGTAAATATGTAGTTTGTCATCAACTGCATTGAGACACACAAAACACATATGTATTATGTTTGATATTTTGGATTATCATTTCTTTTGCCTTAAAAGTATGCAAGTTTGTTAATGATGCATGGTGGTACGACTCTACTACTTGGCGCACATGGAAATGTGCGAACAACCCAACTAGTTACAGTATGCCAATGACTATATTTCTATATATAGTATTATCGCTAGAGCCATCAACTTGATCATGAAGTGTGTGAATATGCTCCAAACGGTGGTGCTCACGCTCTAAGTTGAGACTTGAGGGTTCATACATGCATATGAAACCATGAGTAAGACATAAAATGAAATTACGAAGAAGTCAGACAAAGTTCTTAACAAATACGGCAAGTACATGTAGTGCAATTTTTTCAGAGCTGGACTCAAATTTTGAATCAGAGCAAAGAAATACTCAACAACCAGTTTTGCAAATTCCTTTGTTCTGGAAAGATAATCCAAATCTTTTAGTTATAAGATGCCATACCTATAAGGATTGCATACATTCCAAGCTTCTGGTTCCAACAACGGTGTATTTACCAGATTGTTTTTGTCAAACCACGCAAAGTCAACTCCTAATTCGCACTACCCATCTCTTGAACTAGGAAAATAGCCTAAGAGGACAACATGCGTATTTGTGGTTCAAAGGTATGTTCCAGCCCATTCTCGAACACTCTTTGATTCGAGCAAATGAATGGATCAATCAAGATTCTCGGCGTGGACAATTGCACCATCCAACCAAGTAACAACAACGACACATCCTTAATTTTGTGCAATTCAAACTAGGTACGTGTATTAGTTACTTGTCAATTCACAATAGTGTGAGATTACTTGGCCATTCGTTGTCCAACGTGTTTGGAGAATTGGATGAGACATTCATTATCATGGAAGCATTCATTGTTCCCGACCACTCCAACTGAGATTTACACCCTCCCAAGAGTGTGAACTTTGCATTACATCTTTGTCTCCATCGCTTCTGGTCGTCTCTAACCCTAGCTTTACTTGTTATTAAGTATTACTTGCTTGCTTATTTGCCTTCTGTAGTTTTCTATCTTGTTGTAACATAACATATATGATGCATCACCTAGTTGCATTTCTAGAGAACATACATTTCCGCACTTGTCTCTAAAATCAACAAAGAAAATATTAAATTTGGTAGTCCCCTATTCACACCCCGCCTCTCTGGACATATCACGCATCTCTGGTCCTTCAGTTTGGTAGGCGGATCACCCGTGAATAGCCAAACTCCTCTTGTCAGGCTAGTTTGATTATTTATTGTCCTACCTTCTGTTGCCATCATCAATGGCCATCTCAACAATTAAGATTGGTAGACCGGACTAGTGCTTTAGGTGATATGACTTCCCATGCTCTCCATATCATCTTTTCTCCTTGTTGATACCAACACCTGGCATGTGGATGTCGCGGATTCGCTAAACAATACCTGCATAGTCCTGGGGATCTTCGGATCTAGTTATCTAGGCCCTTAAATTAGACAACAAGAAATGTGTATACCATGCATAAAAAAATCTCCCAATCAATATTCCAAGCAATCACACATTAGTAATAGAAGTAATAGGCATGATCTCGTCTTATACCATTCCCCTCCCTCTTTCACACTTGAGAGGGACTGCTCGCACATGCAAGGGTCGTCACAATCAAACAATTATATCAAATAAAGGCAAATTGTATCGATAATACCGTAATCATCACAACAATATCAATGATTATCCAAGTCTCAATCTCTGAGTCAAAGTACGAAACAAGGATACAAACCCTCACAATATTGGAGTTTTCGTTCTCTTTCTCTCTCGTGGAGTTATTGGTGGTGAAGTGGTGGATCTCCTCGAGGGGGGATCTAGGATGAATCTAAATGAAGATATTCCCTCTAGTTCTCCTCTCTTCTCTTATACTTCTAGTGGTTGTGTGTTTTCTCCCTTCTCTATTATCCGAATGTTTTCATTCTACTTAGAAGAGTGGTGGGGTTTGAAGATATGGTGGCAGTGCTACATGGTACAAGCAGCGGTATGAGAGCCCTCTCTCATACCAGAGCTCGGATAGGCTCCTGGATAGGCCCACACCCACACTAGTGCATACCTGAGGAAGCGGTAACGGGTCCCAAGCGGCGGGGTGGGGGTGAGTCTGAAGAAGCCGAGCGACGGCGAGCCCAAAAGGGCCACAGGGCTGAGCGGACACATGTTGTGTCTGGGCCTGCGGGAAAGGGGAGGGAGATTGCCCGTGTGGGAGTGGCAGCCGGCACAAGCTTCTTCTTCTTCTTCTTCTTCTTCTCTCTCTCTCTCTCTCTCTCTCTCTCTCTCTCTCTCTCTCTCTCTCTCTCTCTCTCACACACACACACACACACACACACACACACACACACACACACACACACACCAAATGTGAAGCGAAGCTGGTCGTGGACCAAGCATTCTTTTCTTCATCATGATACAATAGTCAACTTGAGCTTTTGAAGATCATTCTTATTGGCAGAGCCATCAACAATGACATACTACACATCAACTTGGTTAATTAATTGCATTAATCTTCTACTAGTCATAGCACTCAACGCGCTAACATTGAGAATCATGCATGCATACGAAAGCATGATCTAGAAGAAAAAAATGAAATATGAAGAAGTCAAACAAAATACTTCTGTTTTGTTTTTGTTGTTGCCATTTGTATACCTGATTTGTACTACTGTTATTCTCCCTCCACAACAAGAAAAATAGGATGGAGTAAGTACTTAACAAATATGGGATGTACGTGTACAATGTTTCTGGAGCTGAACTTCAATTTTGAATCAGAGCAAAGAGATAGAAAACAGTCGGTTTTGTAATTCCTAAAAAAGGGTTTTGTAATCGGATTTGCAAATTCCTTCATAAAATTTTCAATTATATAAGGCCGACTCTAAGGTGTGCATACATCCAGGCGTCAGAGAAAGCGTGTGTTTAGAGTGTGTTTTTTCAGACCGTGCAAAAGTCGACTAGTGCTCATCTTTTGAACTAGGCAAACAGCCCAAGTGGACGACATGCATGCGTGTTTGCGTTTCAACGGTTGGTCCCAGCCCGTTCTCTAACACCCTTTGATTCCAGCCACCCAATTGCACCATCAATCAAAGATTCTGGGCGTGGATAATTGCACCGTCCAAGCAAGCAACCATGTCGACGCATCCTTAATTTTGTGCAATTCAAGCTAGGTACGTACTCGTATTAGTTAGCCTGTCAATTCCCTGCGCTTTTTGTTTTCTCTTGTTCTGGTCCGGTCCTGACCTTGTCAGCCTTCCGGCCAGGAAGCACGAGGCTGCAGCTCGTCAATGGAGCTCTACAATATTGCAGAGCGTTCGCACATGCGCACGCGCATAAAAGCATGCAGCATGTACACAGGCACTATATAAGCATATGCTTCCATTCATGTTCAACACATTAATATTCTCTCCTTGTTGCTTGCTTCTTCTGCACTGTGCAGCGATCGCTCTCATCACCAGACACCAGTGAACAGGCATGGCGTCCTCCAGGGCCCCTTGTTGGGTCGCGCTGCTCCTCTTCGTTGCTCTGGTTGCCACCGCCAATGGCAGCGAGCTCTCCGCGGGTTACTACGAGAAGACGTGCCCCAACGTGCAGCACGTCGTGCGGTCAGTGATGGCGAGCAGCGTGACCGCCCAGCCGAGGATGGCACCCGCCGTCCTCCGCCTCTTCTTCCATGACTGCTTCATCAACGTATATACGCACCTCTATTCTATAACTGCTTGTACATATACTCTACCTACTACAGTACTATGTATGGTTACATTTGCTAAATACTGTACGGTTTACAAATGACATGCCAGGGATGCGATGCTTCGGTTCTCCTGGACGCAACTCCCTTCTCCCCCGGCGAGAAGGATGTGGAGCCGAACGCCTCCCTCACCGGCTACACCGTCATCGACGACATCAAATCCGCGCTAGAGCATGACTGCCCGACCACCGTCTCCTGCGCCGACGTCATCGCCCTTGCGTCCCGCGACGCAGTCGCCCTACTCGGAGGTCCCACCTGGAGCGTGCCCCTCGGCCGCAAGGACTCGCGCTTCGCCGCCGACCCGGAGTCCACCAAGAAGGGCCTCCCCAGTCCCAAAGACGACCTCGGCGAGCTTGTCACCATGTTCGCAGAGCTCAACCTCGATGCTCGTGACATGACCGCGCTCTCCGGTGCCCACACAGTCGGGATGGCCAACTGCGAGACCTACAAGGACCGTGTCTACGGCCCCAATGGCGACATCGACCCCTCCTTCGCACAGACCACGCGGCAGACGTGCCAGGGTACTTCTGGTAAGGCGCCGTTCGACGTGCAAACGCCGATGAGGTTCGACAATGCCTACTACAAAAACCTTATCGACCGGCGCGGTCTCCTCACCTCCGACCAGACTCTCTACGGCAGTGGAGGTCTGCAGGACAATCTCGTGGAGATGTACAGCGCGGACGGTGAGGCCTTCGCGAGGGACTTTGCCAAGGCCATGGTGAAGATGGGAAACATACCTCCGCCAAAGGGAATGCCCGTGGAGGTGAGGCTCAAGTGCTCCATGGCCAACTACTAATTGCTTGATCCCAAGTGCATGTAACCCAGCCAGATCGTATCGGATTCAACTATTATTTTGAAATGTACAATTTGTAACGAGTACTCGTGTTAATTTATTTGTGTACAGTGTCGTATCAACAGAATGTGTGTGCAATAAATGGTCTTTTTCGGGAAATATAGCGAGTCCTCCGTTCGTAAAGTATAAAGTGCACTTGTTTTTCTAAAGTCAAATATTCCTATGTTTCATCATACTTATATCAACCCCTACAATACTACATAAATGATATATGAACTCCCTCCAAAAAATGAAATATGGAAAATATATTCCCTCCGTAAAGAAATATAAGAACGTTTATATCATTATTTTAGTGATCTAAATGCTCTTATATTTCTTTACAGAGGAAGTATTTCATAACATATAAATGTTAGTGTTTTTGTCTATAAACTTGATCAAAATTAAAGAAGTTTGACTTTCTGGAGAAAATAATACACCTTGTATGTTGGACCGGATGGAGTACATTCCAAGCAGGACTCGATCTACAACCATATCCAGACTTGATGCATCTCGTGGAGTTCGTTAGCGTGGCCATGAAGCGCTCGATTCACGCGCCTGTGCTCGGGCCCATTGTATGACTGTTCTTGTCTTAAATGTCCAACATGGCAAACACAATGACATGAGCAACTAAAGCTCATTTCGAATATCTAAAATGTTGGATAGCCTAAATCTTCCATCTATTGGACAATTTGTTCACCATTACCTTCGTATCGATGAGAGATTCAAAATTATATCCCACCAAGTATGTTTCGAGAAGGTTCTCAAAAAAAAAGTATGTTTCGAGAAAGAAAACATAATCTTTTGGTACCTCGTCGTAATATACTATTTACCATCCTATTTTGTGACAATTTGCCATGTAATCTTACAAAAGTGGTGGTAATGATGGTCAGTGTGAATGAGTAAATTATCACCAATTCACTATGGTGTATCAACTGTCCAGTAAGTACATCACAACCTTGGTGGCAATTAACACTAATAATCATGGTAAATGTATCACCTAGTAGGTTTTTTGTGAAAAGAGACCAAATCCTATATACCTAAAAGAGTCATCCCAACTAACTTATTTATCTCAACATGTAAGCATGTCACCTTACTGTACAATTATGAATAGGACAAGGCCCACCTCAACATGCAATCATGCATTGAAAAGACACACCACAACATTCAACGATGTGTGGGAAATGTTTTCCATTCAATTATATTCTACTTATATTCGATAAATATTGTTATAACTATACATAATCAAATATAATTGGTCATATTTATTTTTAATTTTGATTCCAAGCCATGTTCATCAACCAATTCCTGTAGCAACGTGTAGGGTATCCTCTAGTTTATTATAAAGATCCATCAATAGTACAAATCACCACAATATAATGAAAATTACATTGAGGTCCTTAGATCACCAAAAAATCACTACCACCATTAGAATGAGCAGAAGATGCGTCGTTGGCACTGCTCCCCGACCAGAGCCGACCTAACCTTGTCGATCACAGACTGGAAGTCTTTGAGCACGCGTCTCGGAGTCACAGTCTCTGTCGCCAAAACCCTTGAGTCATTCCAGTCCACCATACCTAAAATGACACCTCACACTAGATTTGGTTGGCGTGCATGCATGTCAAAAAACCCTAAGCTCGACGCCCCAAGGGAACACCATGTATGTATGTGAGATCTCTATCGACTCTGTCCTGGCATAAGAGCTTGACGTGCATCAGAGCACGGAATATCATCTCCGAGCAACGGCCCGGGAGTACCTAGCCCTACCTTATCTACAGGCCAAAACAAAGACATCTGGGATCCCCTCCCCGCCACCAGCCTACCACTCTAGCGGGCATAGGGGAGGCAAACTCCCGGGTTCACGACGGAAGATTGGAGGGGGTGCTCTCTCCACCCTTTTCTCCACAGAAGGAGAAAAACAACCTTTCTATTGTTCTTTCTCTTAAGCTATCACCTAATAGTTTTGACCAAACGACATGGTAGATACGTGCATCATCATCATCATCATTGTACGGGTACAACACAACTACAATTCTAACAATTTTCTAAATAGCATGGTAAGCAATCTTACAATTTGTTAAGTATAATAACCATGGTGACAACTATTACCACCGTGATTAGGCAGTCATATCAGTGGAGAGTAATTTAGACTAGTGTCATGCATATGACACTAGTCTGTATTACTACCTTTATAGTAGATGGTAACATGTGTGTAGTCGCATGCAAATTATCATTTATTTAGATGTAGACTCATTTTTCCTTGGGGTATGTTATGTTACCACAAATATCAAAACTGCTTCATGCACGATGTCGGTGCCAGATGTACGCACGACAACTAAATCCATCGGCGGGTGCTTGATGTATGCATGCATGTCCGGCCGGAATTTAACCATCGTCTATGAGTCATCCGAATATTGTCGTGTGTATAGCACGGTTGCACAAACTTCTATTTTCGCATTAACTACTTGCCACGTAAGCAAATTTGCTTTGGGGTAAGTTACTCCCACTATGACTAGCCCCTAGGTAAGGGTGTCCCCACATCTTAGCGGTAACTAGTAATAAACCTCATGTCTACAGCACATCAGCACATGACAACTTCTCCAAGCGAGTACTTAACTACACAGTGCATCTCCAAAAGATCATGTATCCCTAAAAAATCTGGTTTAGGGGAAGCTGGCCAATGAAAAGGGCTCCAACGGATCTTGTAAACGCGTTTTTTTTTAGGAACCCCTATAATCTGCCCAACTTCCCCTTCATCTAGGGGAAGATGATCCTTCTTGTAAACATTCCCCTAAAATGCCATCTCAATGCGCTACTCTTGGATCTACTAAAACACCCCCCCCCCCTCCCTCTGAACCTCCCCTAAACTAAACGAGCACTTAGAAAAACCACTTTTAGGGCAGTTTTTTATGGGGCATGTCGGAGATGATGTAACCATCTGGGTTAGCATACATCATTACGCGTGGCTGTCACGCCCAATATGCGACCCTATCCAAAAGGAACTCGACGGTCCCACCAAGGATAGACCCGCATATTGAAACGCTTTTGCAAGGTGGATATCATTACATCAACATTACATAATAGATGGGGATACATACATAAGGCACAAATGCCACAAGAATACAACAACATCATATACAAGATCAACATCCGACTACGGATGAAACATAAACGAAGCTCAAACGACATCCACCTGCTAGCCCAGCTGCCGACACCGAACCTATCCCCGATCGAAGAAGCGTAAGAAGAACTCCAACACAAGTAAACATCGCTCTCACGTCACGATCATCGCAAACCTGTACCTGCAACTGGTGGTGTAGTAATCTGTGAGCCATGAGGACTCAACAATCCCATTACCATGGGTATCAAGACTAGCAAAGCTTAAAGGGAAAGGAAGGGGTAAAGTGGTGAGGTTGCAGCAGCGGCTAAGCATATATGGTGGCTAACATACGCAAATGAGGCGAGAAGAGAAACAAAGGAACGGTCGTCAACTAGTAATGATCAAGAAGTGATCCGAACTCCTACTTACGTCGACATAACCCGAAACCGTGTTCTCCTCTCGATCAACCCGAAAAGAGACACTCACGTTCGCTACGGTTGGTGTATTTTAGAAGAGTTTGCTTCAAGTTTACTACAACCGGATATTAACAAATTCCCATCTGCCACATAACCGCTGGCACGGCTCTCGAAAGTTTATACCTGCGGGGTGTCCCAACTTAGCCCATGATAAGCTCTCGCGATCAACGAAGGATATTCCTTCTCCCGGAAGACCCGATCAGTCTCGGAATCCGGCTACAAGACATTTCGACAGCAATAAAACAAGACCAGCAAAGCCGCCGGATGTGCCGACAAATCCTGATAGGAGCTGCACATATCTCGGTCTCGTGGCACACCGGATGAGCAAGACGTCGGGTTGGCATAAACCCTGATTGCCCGGGGCGCGGACATCGCTTCGGTTTGGACCAGCACTCGAAGGAGAACTGGCCCGGGGGCTAAAATAAAGATGACCCTCGGGCTCCGAAACCCAAGGGAAAAAGGGCATAGGTGAGGCAAATGGTAAAACCAATGTTGGGCCTTTTTGGAAAAGTCTTATTCAAAGCGAACTGTCAAGGGGTCCCATAAATCACCCGACCGCGTTAGGGACGCAAAATCCGGGAACATAACACCGATATGACGGAAACTAGGGCGGCAAGAGTGGAACAAAACACCAGGCATAAGGCCGAGCCTTCCACCCTTTACCAAGTATATAGATGCATTAATTAAATAAGATATATTGTGATATCCCAACAAGTAAACATGTTCCAACCAGGAACAACATCTCCATGTTCCAACAAGGAACAAACTCCATCTTCACCTGCAACTAACAACGCTATAAGAGGGGCTGAGCAAAGCGGTAACATAGCCAAACAACGGTTTGCTAGGAAAGGTGTCAAAGGTTAGAGGCTGACATGGCAATTTGGGATGGCTTAATAAACATGTAATAGGTAGCGCAGCATAGCGATAGAACGAAGCAACTAGCATAGCAATGATAGTAGTGAGATCCAGGGTAGCGGTCATCTTGCCTGAGATCCCGCAAGGAAGAAGAACGAGTTCATGAAGAAGATGAACGGATGAAGCCGAACCAAGCGTAGACGAACGAATCCTCACGATCGCAACGAAACAGGAACTAACAAGAAGAAGCACACAACATGGTAAACACACCACACATAGACAAGACATGATGCATAACAAGCATGATGCATGAAAATCTAGATGAGGCTACTCATGACAAGAGATGATGCAAACAAGAGCAACACATCAAAGCAAGTTTAAATGAGGCCGGGAACAACATATAACAATTCCGGTAAGTCCTCATATGCAAATTTCGAAATTGGTCCAGATCTGATTAACTCTATGTTCAAGTTGTTAAACAGCAAGTTAAGATGCACCACGATGATCTACACGAAATTCTAGTCAAGTTACATATAAAGTTCATTTAATTCGGAGCTACGGCCTAGAAGATATGAGCAAAACAAGTTAAGCATGGCATTGATGCAAAATGCATACGAACATCAAGCAAACACCTCAAAACAAGGATGCAACATGATAATATTAAACTACATGCAAAATCAAGAAAGTTTCATATAGAGCACACTCAAAACGGAGCAACGGTGCAACACATACACACTATACAAGTCATAGCAACAATCTGTCCAAAACAGCAACTAGGCATATTGCAAGCACCAAAACAACAAGCTACAGGACCTCAACATAATAACAAAAGGCATGGACATGATGTACAGGTAAAGCATTACAAAACATGAACGCTGAGCTATCTCCAGAAATCACTATAACATGCTCAAAATGACATGGCAAGATTGCAAATAATAACAGTTTCAGACTTATCAGGAAATAACATCAGGTTGCAATGTTTAGAGCTATGAAACAACATGTTACAGGAACTTATCATGGCAAACAAAGGCATGGAATGAATCTACTAATTGCATAGAACAAAAGTCCCTTGCTGACCATGAGCCAAAAAGGATCAGAAGATATGATGGCACCCATGTAAACATAGCAAGTAATATTACAGATTCATACATGGCAGGAACAACGATAAGTAGGCATGTTGGTGAGCTTGAACCACTCACCACAGAGCAATACATGGCATGGCAAGGCAACCAACAGTAAGAATACATGATTATGAAGCTATACATGGCAATAACAACATCATAGCATACACGGATCAACTACAACAACCTTGGCAAAATTGAATAACATGTAAACAACCTGCCAGGAAACATTTTATAGCAAAAGTAGAGCTCGATTGACTCAAGCTAGACTACTCCATAATTGCAAACAAGGGCATGGATGGATAGAGCATAAGCATATATTCAAAATATCCTTACTGAAGTATCTCAAAATAAGCATGGATCTCTCTGTAGCATCAAGTTAACATGGCATCAAAATAACATCAGAACAGGGACTAAAACAGCAACATCAAGATGCCTAGTTTGCATGCTTGTGCTAGTCACCACAGAGATCACAAAAATACATGGCATACACCCCTGTAAAGATGGCATGGCATATTACAAAACACATGTAGGACTCAAGTCCATAGGGTGCACACATCAATCATGGCAAAAATGACAAAAGTGCATGTTCTGATAAGAATCTGAAACTAACATCACATAGCACTCTTCCAACAGCATTTCGGGCATCAAGATGAGCTCAAATGAAAATGATGCAATGAGATGAAATGATCTACTTTTCGAGACGAACAATTCGACATATTATACGCACGAAACAGGGCTACAGATGCAGAGTTATGGTATGATGAAATATGGCATGATATCGTCAAAATGTTTCGGGACTTAGAGAAAAACAGAGGGGGAGGAAAGTCAACCTTGGGCACGCGAACCGAAGATGGCCGGAACTCGCCGGAAACACGCCGGAGAGGAGGGGGATGGGGCGGGGCGGATCCGGTCCGGGAGGCAGGCGGCGTGGGCTGTGGCGGCATGGCGGGCTGGCGGCGGCGGGGGCGGTGTGGAGGAAGGAAGGCGCGGTGGCGCATGGCGGCGGGCGGCCGGCCGGGAGGCCGGGCGCTGGCTGCGGGCATCCATGCGGGAGGCGGCGGGAGGCGCCATGGTGGCGAGGCGAGGCGCGGGCGGAGCGGGCGCGGGGCCGGGCGGCGGGTCGCCGGCGGGCGGAGCTGCTGGGCGGGCGCACTGGCCTGGCGGCGCGGGCGCTGGGCGGGCGGGCGGCGCCTGTGGCCGGGAGGCGGCGCGATGGGCTCGCGTGGGCCCGATCCGGTCCATGGGCGGCAGCGCGGGTGGGAGAGAGAGGTGAGTGGCGCGCGCGGTTGGACGAGGGCGGCGGCGGGGTGAGGTGGCACGTCCTGATTGGCTGCAGCGACGTGGCCGGCGGACATGTCCGGCGCGGATGGACATGTCCGGCGGCGCGGTGGAGAAAGGGCTAGGGTTCATCTGCGAATTGATCCGGAATTTCGGGAGGAGGGATGTTTAAATAGGTAGAGGGAGCTAGGAGAGTCCAAATGAGGTGCGGTTTTCGGCCACGCGATCGTGATCGAACGACCGAGAGCATGGAGGGGAGTTAGATGGGTTTTGGGCCACTTTGTAAGGGGTGTTGGGCTGCAAGATAAAAGAGGCCTTTGCGGTTACCCGGTTAACCGTTGGAGTACCAAACGACCTCCAAATGGCACGAAACTTGACAGCGGTTCACGGTGCTATACCAAGGCCGCTTGACAAACCTCGGTCCATTCCGAGACCGTTTAACACCCGCTTTACGAAAAGAGGTAAAAGGGTGCCGGAGACATAGGAGTGCGGATTGCAAAACGGACAACGGGGAAAATGCTCGAATGCATGAGACGAACACGTATGCAAAATGAAATGCACATGATGACATGATATGAAATGCATATGATTACATGGCAAAGAGAGACACGCAAGCACATGACATGGCAAAGACGGCGAATAACTGACAGACACCTAGCGCATCGAATCCGGGGCGTTACAGTGGCAATCCTTTGACAATATTAGTTTGGTAAATGCATCAGCTATAAAACCCGAGACGTGAGCTATGTGGTGACTTATCTCTCTTCTTAATACATGTTGAATAAGACAGGTTCTCAGGGCCACTGGAATGGTGGCGATTCTGAAGGAAATATGTCCTAGAGGAAATAAAAAATATGTTATTTTATATTTCCTTATTCATGATAAAGGTTTATTATTCATGCTAGAATTGTATTGATTGGAAACCTTAATACATGTGTGAATAAATAAGCAAACAACGTGTCCCTAGTGAGCCTCTACTAGACTAGCTCATTCATCAAAGATGGTTAAGGTTTCCTAACCATGGACATGAGTTGTCATTTGATAACGAGATCACATCATTAGGAGACAAGACCCATCTGTTAGCTTAGCATAATGATCGTTCAGTTTTATTGCTACTGCTTTCTTCATGTCAAATACATATTCCTTCGACCATGAGATTATGCAACTCCCGGATACCGGAGGAATGACTTGTGTGCTATCAAATGTCACAACGTAACTGGGTGATTATAAATATGCTCCACAGGTATCTCCGAAGGTGTTTGTTGAGTTGGCATAGATCGAGATTAGGATTTTTCACTCCGAGTATCGGAGAGGTATCTCTGGGCCCTCTCAGTAATACACATCATAAGCTTGCAAGCAAACGACTAAGGAGTTAGTCGCGAGGTGATGTATTACGGAACGAGTAAAGATACTTGCTGGTAATGACATTGAACTAGGTATGAAGATACCGACGATCAAATCTCGGGCAAGTAACATACCGATGGACAAAGGGAATTACGTATGTTGTCATAACGGTCCGACCGATAAAGATCTTCGTAGAATATGTAGGAGCCAATATGGGCATCCAACTTCCGCTATTGGTTATTGACCGGAGAGGTGTCTCGGTCATGTCTACATAATTCTCGAACACGTAGGGTCTTACGGGTCTGCATGCTTAACATTCGATGACTCATATAGTATTATATGAGTTATGTGATTTGGTGACCCAATGTTGTTCGGAGTCCCGAATGAGATCACGGACATGAAGAGGAGTCTCAAAATGGTCAAGAGGTATAGATTGATATATAGGACGATGGTATTCGGACACCGGAAGTGTTTCGGGGTGTACCGAGTACTTATCGGGTCGCCGGAAGGGGTTCCGGGCACCCCCGGCAAAAGATATGGGCCTTATGAGCTAAGAGGGGAAACGCACCAGCCACAAGGGGCTGGTGCGCCCCCATATGGGCCAGCCTAGTAGGAGGAGGAAAGAGGGGAAGGGAAAGGAAAGAGTGGAATAGGATTCCCCCTACTTGGGGCGCCTCCTGGCAGCCTCCCCTCTCCCTCCCACCTGTATATATTGAAGGAAATATGCCCTAGAGGCAATAATAAAGTTGTTATTTATATATCCGTATATCATGATAAATGTTTATTATTCATGCTAGAATTGATTAACCGGAAACTTAGTACATGTGTGAATACATAGATAAACAGAGTGTCACTAGTATGCCTCTACTTGACTAGCTCGTTGAATCAAAGATGGTTAAGTTTCCTAGCCATAGACATGAGTTGTCATTTGATTAACGGGATCACATCATTAGAGAATGATGTGATTGACTTGACCCATTCCGATAGCTTAGCACTTGATCGTTTAGTATGTTGCTATTGCTTTCATCATGACTTAAACATGTTCCTATGACTATGAGATTATGCAACTCCCGAATACCGGAGGAACATTTTGTGTGCTATCAAACGTCACAACATAACTGGGTGATTATAAAGATGCTCTACAGGTCTCTCCGATGGTGTTTGTTGAGTTGGCATAGATCGAGATTAGGATTTGTCACTCCGATTGTCAGAGAGGTATCTCTGGGCCCTCTCGATAATGCACATCACTATAAGCCTTGCAAGCAATGTGACTAATGAGTTAGTTGCGGGATGATCCATTACGGAACGAGTAAAGATACTTGCCGGTAACGAGATTGAACTAAGTATTGAGATACCGATGATCGAATCTCGGGCAAGTAACATACCGATGACAAAGGGACCAACGTATGTTGTTATGCGGTTTGACCGATAAAGATCTTCGTAGAATATGTAGGAACCAATATGAGCATCCAGGTTCCGCTATTGGTTATTGGCCGGAGATAAGTCTCGGTCATGTCTACATAGTTCTCGAACCCGTAGGGTCCGCACGCTTAACGTTCTGTGACTATCGGTATTATGAGTTTATGTGTTTTGATGTACCGAAGGTTGTTTGGAGTCCCGGATGTGATCACGGACATGACGAGAAGTCTAGAAATGGTCGAGACATAAAGATCGATATATTGGATGGCTATGTTTGGACATCGGAATGGTTCCGGGTGAGTTAGGGCATTTACCGAAGTACCGGGAGGTTATTGGAACCCCCGGGGAAGTATATGGTCCTTATTGGGCCATAGTGGGAGAGAGGAGAAGGGAGCCTAGGAGCCCCCCCCCCCCCCAAGCCCAATCCGAATTGGGTGGGGGGGCGGACCCCCCTTTCCTTTCTCCTTCCTCCCCCTTCCTTTGTCTCCTAGTCCAACTAGGGAAGGGGGATCCTACTCCCAGTGGGAGTAGGACTCCTCCAGGCTGCGCCATAGAGGGCCGGTCCTTCCCCTCCTCCACTCCTTTATATACGGAGAGGGGGGCACCCCATAGACACACAAGTTGATCATTCTCTTAGCCGTGTGCGGTGCCCCCCTCCACCATAATCCACCTCGGTCATATCGTCATAGTGCTTAGGCGAAGCCCTGTGCCGGTAGCTTCATCATCACCGTCATCACGTCGTCGTGCTGACGAAGCTCTCCCTCGACACTCAGCTGGACCGAGAGTTCGTGGGACGTCACCGAGCTGAACGTGTGCAGATCGCGGAGGTGCCGTACTTTCGGTACTAGGATCGGAAGGATCGTGAAGACATACGACTACATCAACCGCGTTGTCATAACGCTTCCTCTTTCGGTCTACGAGGGTACATAGACAACACTCTCCCCTCTCGTTGCTATGCATCACTGATACGTCTCCAACGTATCTATAATTTTTTATTGTTCCATGCTATATTATATTCTGTTTTGGACATTATTGGGCTTTATTATACACTTTTATATTATTTTTGGACTAACCTATTAACCGGAGGCCCAGCCCAGAATTGCTGTTTTTTGCCTATTTCAGAGTTTCGCGGAAAAAGAATATCAAACGGAGTCTAAACGGAACGAAACCTTCGGGAACGTGATTTTCGGAACGAACGTGATCCAGAGGACTACGTCAAGACATCAACCAGGAGGCCACGAGGTAGGGGGCGCGCCTAACCGCCCCCCCCCCCCAGGCGCGCCCTCCACCCTCGTGGGCCCCCTGTTGCTCCACCGACGTACTCCTTCCTCCTATATATACCTACGTACCCCCAAACTACCAGATACGGAGCCAAAAACCTAATTCCACCGCCGCAACCTTCTGTACCCGTGAGATCCCATCTTGGGGCCTGTTCCGGAGCTCCGCCGGAGGGGGCATCGATCACGGGGGGCTTCTACATCAACACCATAGCCTCTCCGATGATGTGTGAGTAGTTTACTTCAGACCTTCGGGTCCATAGTTATTAGCTAGATGGCTTCTTCTCTCTTTTTGGATCTCAATACAATGTTCTCCCCCTCTCACGTGTAGATCTATTCGATGTAATCTTCTTTTGCAGTGTGTTTGTTGAGACTGATGAATTGTGGGTTTATGATCAAGTTTATTTATGAACAATATTTGAATTTTCTCTGAATTCTTTTATGTATGATTGGTTATCTTTGCAAGTCTCTTCGAATTATCAGTTTGGTTTGGCCTACTAGATTGATCTTTCTTGCAATGGGAGAGGTGCTAGCTTTGGGTTCAATCTTGCGGTGTCCTTTCCCAGTGACAGTAGGGGCAGCAAGGCACGTATTGTATTGTTGCCATCGAGGATAACAAGATGGGGTTTTTATCATATTGCATGAATTTATCCCTCTACATCATGTCATCTTGCTTAAAGCGTTACTATGTTCTTATGATCTTAATACTCTAGATGCATGCTGGATAGCGGTCGATGTGTGGAGTAATAATAGTAGATGTAGGCAGGAGTCGGTCTACTTGTCTCGGACGTGATGCCTATATACATGATCATACCTAGATATTCTCATAACTATGATCAATTCTGTCAATTGCTCAACAGTAATTTGTTCACCCACCGTAAATACTTATGCTCTTGAGAGAAGCCACTAGTGAAACCTATGGCCCCCGGGTCTATTTTCCATCATATTAATCTCCCATCAACAAGTTATTTCGGTTGCCTTTTATTTTGCTTCTATTTTACTTTGCATCTTTATCATAAAAATACCAAAATATTATCTTATCATATCTATCGATCTCACTCGTAAGTGATCGTGAAGGATTGACAACCCCTTATCGCGTTGGTTGCGAGGATTTATTTGTTTGTGTAGGTGCGAGGGACTCGTGCGTGGCCTCCTCTTGGATTGATACCTTGGTTCTCAAAACTGAGGGAAATACTTACGCTACTTTGCTGCATCACCCTTTCCTCTTCAAGGGAAAACCAACGCAGTGCTCAAGAGGTAGCAAGAAGGATTTCGGCGCCGTTGCTGTGGAGTCTACGAAAAGTCAACATACCAAGTACCCATCACAAACCCTTATCTCCGCATTACATTATTTGCCATTTGCCTCTCGTTTTCCTCTCCCCCACTTCACCCTTGCCATTTTATTCGCCCTCTCTTTTTTGTTCGCCTCTTTTTCGTTTGCTTTTCGTTTGCTCGTGTGTTGGATTGCTTGCTTGTCACGATGGCTCAAGATAATACTAAATTGTGTGACTTCACCAATACCAACAATAATGATTTCCTTAGCACTCCGATTGCTCCTCTTACCGATACTGAATCTTGCGAAATCAATACTGCTTTGTTGAATCTTTTCATGAAAGATCAATTCGCCGGCCTTCCTAGTGAAGATGCCGCTACCCATCTAAATAGCTTCGTTGATTTGTGTGATATGCAAAAGAAGAAAGATGTGGATAATGATATTGTTAAATTGAAGCTATTTCCTTTTTCGCTTAGAGATCGTGCTAAAGCTTGGTTTTCATCTTTGCCTAAAAATAGTATTGATTCTTGGAATAACTGCAAAGATGCTTTTATCTCTAAGTATTTTCCTCCCGCTAAGATCATCTCTCTTATAAACCATATTTTGAATTTTAAGAAACTTGATCATGAACATGTTGCACAAGCTTGGGAGAGGATGAAATTAATAATACGTAATTGTCCTACACATGGTTTGAATTTATGAATGATCATACAAAAAATTTATGCCGGGTTGAATTTTGCTTCTAGAAATCTTTTAGATTCGGCCGCGGGAGGCACTTTTATGGAAATCACTTTAGGAGAAGCTACTAAACTCCTAGATAACATTATGGTTAATTATTCTCAATGGCACACTGAAAGATCTACTAATAAAAAAGTGCATGCGATAGAAGAAATTAATGTTTTGAGTGGAAAGATGGATGAACTTATGAAATTATTTGCTACTAAGAGTGTTTCTTCTGATCCTAATGATATGCCTTTGTCTACTTTGATTGAGAATAATAATGAATCTATGGATGTGAATTTTTTTGGTAGGAATAATTTTGGTAACAGCGCGTATAGAGGAAACTTTAATCCTAGGCCTTATCCTAGTAATTTCTCCAATAATTATGGTAATTCCCAATTCTTATGGAAATTTTAATAAGATGCCTTCTGAATTTGAGACTAGTGTTAAGGAATTTATGAATTCGCAAAAGAATTTCAATGCTTTGCTTGAAGAAAAATTGTTTAAAGTTGATGAATTGGCTAGGAACGTTGATAGAATTTCTCTTGATGTTGATTCTTTGAAACTTAGATCTATTCCACCTAAGCATGATATCAATGAGTCTCTCAAAGCCATGAAAATTTCCATTGATGAGTGTAAAGAAAGAACCGCTAGGATGCGTGCTAAGAAAGATTGCTTTGTAAAAGTGTGTTCTTCTAATTTTTATGAAAACAAAGATGAAGATCTAAAAGTTATTGATGTGTCCCCTATTAAATCTTTGTTTTGCAATATGAATCTTGATAATGATGGGACTGAATATGATCCACCTTTACCTAGAAGGCGTTCCAGAAATTCGGAGTTTTTAGATCTTGATGCTAAAATTGATAAAAGTGGGATTGAAGAAATCAAAACCCTAGATGTTGCTAAACCCACTATTTTGGATTTCAAGGAATTTAATTATGAAAGTTGCTCTTTGATTGATTGTATTTCCTTGTTACAATCCGTGCTAAATTCTCCTCACACTTATAGTCAAAATAAAGCGTTTACTAAACATACGATGCCTTGATGCAATCTTATGAAGAAAAACTTGAGTTGGAAGTTCCTATCCCTAGAAAAATTTATGATGAGTGGGAACCTACTATTAAAATTAAAATTAAAGATCATGAATGCTATGCTTTGTGTGATTTGGGCGCTAGTGTTTCCACGATTCCAAAGACTTTGTGCAATTTGCTAGGTTTCCGTGATGTTGATGATTGCTCTTTAAACTTACACCTTGCGGATTCCACTATTAAGAAACATATGGGAAGAATTAATGATGTTCTTATTGTTGCAAATAGGAACTATGTGCCCGTAGATTTTATTGTTCTTGATATCGATTGCAATCCTTCATGTCCTATTATTCTTGGTAGCCTTTCCTTAGAACGATTGGTGCAATTATTGATATGAAGGAAGGGAATATTAGATTCCAATTTCCATTATAGAAAGGCATGGAACACTTCCCTAGAAAGAAAATAAAATTACCTTATGAATCTGTTATGAGAGCCACTTATGGATTGCCTACCAAAGATGGCAATACCTAGATCTATCCTTGCTTTTATGCCTAGCTAGGGGCGTTAAACGATATTGCTTGTTGGGAGGCAACCCAATTTTATTTTTAGATTTTTTATTTTTGCGTATGTTTAGGAATAAACATTTGATATAGCCTCTGGTTAGATGTGTTTTTATGTTTTAATTAGTGTTTGTGCCAAGTTTAACCTATAGGATCTTCTTGGATGATAGTTATTTGATCTTGCTGTAATTTCCAGAAACTTTCTGTTCACGAAAATAATTGTTAAAAATCACCAGAACGTGATAAAATATTGATTCCAGTTGCTTCTGATCAATAAACAAATTGTCTAGGGCATCCTATTTTGTCTCAGTTTTTGGAGTTCCAGAAGTTTGCGTTAGTTACAGATTACTATAGACTGTTGTGTTTTTGACAGATTCTGTTTTTCGTGTGTTGTTTGCTTATTTTGATGAATCTATGGCTAGTAAAATAGTTTATAAATCATAGAGAAGTTGGAATACAGTAGGTTTAACACCAATATAAATAAATAATGATTTCATTACAGTAGCTTGAAGTGGTCTTTTGTTTTCTTCCGCTAACGGAGCTTACGAGATTTTCTGTTGAGTTTTGTGTTGTGAATTTTTCAAGTTTTGGGTGAAAGATTTGATGGTTTATGGAACAAGGAGTGGCAAGAGCCTAAGCTTGGGGATGCCCAAGGCACCCCAAGATAATCTAAGGACACCTAAAAGGCAAAACTTGGGGATGCCCCGGAAGGCATCCCCTCTTTCGTCTACTTCCATCGGTAACTTTACTTGGAGCTATATTTTTATTCACCACATGGTATGTGTTTTGCTTGGAGCGTCTTGTATTATTTGAGTCTTTATTTGTTAGTTTACCACAATCATCCTTGCTGTACACACCTTTTGAGAGAGTCACACTTGATTCGGAATTTATTAGAATACTCTATGTGCTTCACTTATATTTTTTTGAGCTATATAGTTTTTGCTCTAGTGCTTCACTTATATCTTTTAGAGCACGGTGGTGGATTTGTTTTATAGAAACTATTGATCTCTCATGCTTCACTTATATTATTTTGAGAGTCTTAAAATAGCATGGCAATTTGCTTTAATTAATATCATGAGAATTTTGATGCTTGATAATTGTTTTGAGATTTAAAGGTAGTAATATCATAGTTGTGCTAGTTGAGTAATTGTGGAATTAAAAAATACATGTGTTGGAGTTTGTGATTCCCGTAGCATGCACGTATGGTGAACCGTTATGTAACAAAGTCAGAGCATGAAGTATTTGTTGATTGTCTTCCTTTGTGTGGCGGTCGGGATCGCGCGATGGTTAACTCCTACCAACCCTTCCCCTAGGAGCATTCGTAGTAGTACTTTGCTTCGAGGGCTAATAAATTTTTGCAATAAGTATATGAGTTCTTTATATCTAATGTGAGTCCATGGATTATACGCACACTTACCATTCCGCAATTTTCTAGCCTCTTGATGCAGCGCATTGCCCTTTCTCACCTTGAGAGTTGGTGCAAACTTATTGGTGCATCAAACCCGTGATATGATATGCTCTATCACACATAAACCTCCTTATATCTTCCTCAAAACAGCCACCATACCTACCTATCGTGGCATTTCCATAGCCATTCCGATATATATTGCCATGCAACTTTCCACCGTTTCATTCATCATGACATACTCCATTATTGTCATATTGCTTTGCATGATCATGTAGTTGACATTGTATTTGTGGCAAAGCCCCCGTTTATAATTCTTTCATACATGTCGCTCTTGATTCATTGCATATCCTGGTACACCGCCGGAGGCATTCATATAGAGTCATATTTTGTTCTAAGTATTGAGTTGTAATTCATGAGTTGTAAGTAAATAAAAGTGTGACGATCATCATTATTAGAGCATTGTCCCAAGTGAGGAAAGGATGATGGAGACTATGATTCCCCCACAAGTCGGGATGAGACTCCGGACTAAATAATAATAAAATAAAAAAAGAGGTCATAAAAAAAGGAGAAAAGGCCCAAATAAAAAAATGATGAGAGAAAAAGAGAGAAGGGACAATGTGTAACACCCACGATGCGGCTATATCTCCCACGTGTCGAGGCACGACTTGGAGGCATAACCGTATGGTGGTTTTGTCGCAAGAAGGGTCATCTTCACACAATCCCATGTAATGAACAAGAATGGGATAAAGAGTTGGCTTACAATCGCCACTTCACACAATACATTAATAAGTCATACATCAATCAGAGTACACACATAGGTCCGACTACGGAACCAAAAGAAAAGAAGACAACCCCAAATGCTAGATCCCCGATCGTCCCAACTGGGCTCCACTACTGATCATCAGGGAACGAAACATAGTAACGACCACGTTCCTCGTCGAACTCCCACTTGAGCTCGGTTGCGTTAACTGCACTGGCATCGTCGGCACCTGCAACTGTTTTGGTAGAATCTGTGAGTCACGAGGACTCAGCAATCTCACACCCGCGAGATCAAGACTATTTAAGCTTATAGGAAGGATGTGGTAATGAGGTGGAGCTGCAGCAAGCACTAAAAAAATATGGTGGCTAACATACGCAAATGAGAGCGGGAAGAGGAGCAACACAACAGTCGTGAAGCTAGAAGGGATCAAGAAGTGATCCTGAAACTACTTACGTTCATACATAACCCAAACCGTGTTCACTTCCCGGACTCCACTGAAAAGAGACCTTCACGGCTACACACGCGGTTGATGTATTTTTAATTAAGTCAAGTGTCAAGTTCTCTACAACCGGACATTAACAAATTCCCATCTGCCTCATAACCGCGGGCACGGCTTTTGAAAGATAATACCCTGCAGGGGTGTCCCAACTTAGCCCATCACAAGCTCTCACGGTCAACGAAGGATATTCCTTCTCCCAGGAAGACCCTATCAGACTCGGAATCCCGGTTACAAGACATTTCGACAATGGTAAAACAAAACCAGCAAAATCGCCCGAATGTGCCGACAAATCCCGATAGGAGCTGCACATATCTCGTTCTCAAGGCACATCGGATGAGCCAGACATCGGGTTGGCATAGACCCTGATTGCCCAGGGGGCGCCGGACATCGCTCGGTTTGGACCAGCACTCGAAGGAGCACTGGACCGGGGGTTAAAATAAAGATGACCCTCGGGCTCGCGAAAACCCAAGGGAAAAGGCTTAGGTAGGCAAATGTAAAACCAAGGTTGGGCCTTGCTGGAGGAGTTTTATTCAAGGCGAACTGTCAAGGGGGTCCCATAAATCACCCAACCGCATAAGGAACACAAAATCAAGGAACATAACACCGGTATGACGGAAACTAGGGCGGCAAGAGTGGAACAAAACACCAGGCATAAGACCGAGCCTTCCACCCTTTACCATGTATATAGATTCGTTATTAAATAAGAGATATTGTGATATCCCAAAATATCCATGTTCCATCATGGAACCAACTTCATCTTCACCTGCAACTAGCAACGCTATAAGAGGGGCTGAGCAAAAGCGGTAACATAGCCAACCAACGGTTTGCTAGGAAAGGTGGGTTAGAGGCTTGACATGGCAATATGGGAGGCATGATATAGCAAGTGGTAGGTATCGCGGCATAGAAAAAGAGCGAGCAACTAGCAAGCAAAGATAGAAGTGATTTCGAGGGTATGGTCATCTTGCCTGAGATCCCGCAAGGAAGAAGAACGAGTCCATAAAGAAGACAAACGGACGTAGTTGAACGAATCCTCACAACTCCAGAATGAAACCAAAGCTAACAAGAGAAGCAACCCGGAAATAAGCAAACAACATAGTAAACAACCATCACATACACATGGCATGATGCACAAAAAAGTATGATGCATGTCCATTTAAAGAGGCATGGCATGGCAAGGTGCACAAACAATACTACAAATTAAGTGGAGCTCAATATGCAACGAGTTGCATATTGACGAAACACCACATCAATTATTTAGTTCTCTCTCGGTTATGTACCCAACAATATTAAATGTTATTAAACATGGCAAGGGGTGAAGCATAATAAAACTACTTATCTAGGCAAGGTTAAATGAGGCCGAAACAACAAGCAACAATTCCGATAAATCCTCATGTGCATATAGCAATTTAATGCAAACAACAATTTAAAATATTTTAAATGTTGTTATCATGATGCGGATGACATATGCAAGTTTTATGCCATTTTAAGAAAATGTTGACATGAGAATGTTATGAAGCATTTGTCACCGTGGTGGAAGAAAGGGGTGCCACGGCAAAGAATCTAAAAATGCTGTCACGCAACATATCGATTCCGGTAGCTCATTGAGATACCGGTGCAAAAGGAAGTGTGGTGGGAACGTGTCATGCAAGGATGGTGGGGTGATCCCGGTTACCGGGTTCCCACGGTTCGACGGCATGGCAAACAAGGAGGAACGTGTAAAGACAACTCGGACACGGTGCAAACACGAGCATCTCATACATCACACATGCATTCGTTCACGGGCGTCGTCTCGGGGTTATACCTTCGAAGCGTGCATTTTCGAAACGGGTCGAGTTCGTAGTGGAAGTAGACGTTCTCGCGGCGGTAGTGGAAGTAGTGGCACACGTTCGTTCTCGGAGAGGTACTTGACGGGTCCGAGGTCTCCGGCGTAGTGGTACACGTTTCGGAAGCGGTTCACGACGATGGTAGTCGAACTTGGTGATCCGAAGGGGTACTTGGCGGATGACGACCGTAGTGGTACTTGGGGAAAACTCCTAGAGGCGATGCTTGGCGATCCTGGTGTGATCTTGGCGTCCATGTTGTCGATCTTGTCGGCCTTGATGGTCCAACACAAAACAACACAAGGGCCTCGGGATGCCAGCAGCTTGAGCGGAGTCAGGCTGGCAGGGCACTGGCTGGGCCTTGCAGCAGAAGCAGCTCACGCATACGGCTGCGCGGGCGCTCGGTCAACGCTGGAGGCCAACAAGGCAGAGGAGGTTGGACGGGCTGAAGGCGCTCGGGATCGAGCTCCTCTCAATCCAGAGCATGGTTGCGGGCGCGGGACGGAGGTTGGGCGCGCGGAGGCACGACATAGGGTTGCGGGGTTGAGCATGAGCTCTCCTGCGTGAGCTGCAACCCTCGCTTGTAGGAGCCGGCTGGTCATCGATGAGGGCGACGTGGAGGTCCTGTGGCGCGGCACCAAGGGCGGCGAGGAGGTGGTCAGGCGTGGGGGTCTCACGGTGGAGGCGGCGAGGGGATCGAGCGCAAGGAGATCCTCTCCCTGGCTCGATGCGTGCGTGTGAGTGGCGGCGCTAGCAGGGGAACGAGGGAGAGGGGGTCGAGCGAGTGGGTGGATAAGAGGAGATCGGGCAGGCCTCTTGGGCCGGCTAGGTCAGGCCGCAGGTGGGCCTTAAGCGGGCTTCGGCTATGCACTGCTCCCCTCTCTCTTGATATACTCCTTACAGAAAAATAGAGAGAGACCAAAAAGAATCAAGAGAAGAGGCCATGGAGAGGAATACAATGGTGGGATATTTTTGTAAGGCTTTATGGAATGTTTCCAACCCAACAAAAGTGGTTCCAGCAAAATAGGCGAAGTTAAACCCAAAATTATTTAACTTGCTCCAAAGGAGTTTGAATGGAGTCTAGGATTGAGGAGTGTCCAAAAATGTTGAGACTTTAGGAGGAGCCTCGATAAATGGAGAAAGAAATATGGAGAAAGTTTGGAGAACAAACATGAAGCAAAAGGCATGAGAATTAAATTGCAAGTGTGTTATGGTGATTCCAAAGTTAATGGAATATTTTAATATAGCTCCCTAATATTGGGAGGATATGTTATAAAGAGAAGTCACCCTTCCCTCGATTTAAATAGATCAACCATCTATGCAATTTATTAGTTGAGTTGAGATGCAAAGATTAATGACATGATGCAAAGCAAAAAAATAAAAGAGCAAGCACAAAAGAAACACACGGTGATCACGAAAATATGGAAGTCTTCTGAAGTGTCGGTCTCGGGGCATTACACAATGTTACTATCCTTTTACCACACTTGTGCTTCAAAGTAGCACCGTGATCTTCATAATAGAGAGTCTCTCATTTTGTCACTTTCATATACTAGTGGGAAATTTCATTATAGAACTTGGCTTGTATATTCCAATGATGGGCTTCCTCAAATGCCCGAGGTCTTCGTGAGCAAGCAAGTTGGATGCACACCCACTTAGTTTCTTTTTGAGCTTTCATACACTTATAGCTCTAGTGCATCCGTTGCATGGCAATCCCTACTCCTCGCATTAACATCAATTGATGGGCATCTCCATAGCCCATTGATTAGCCTCGTTGATGTGAGACTTTCTTTTTTTTTGTCTTCCCACATAACACCCTACCGTTATACCTTACTCCACCATAGTGCTATATCCATGGCTTGCGCTCATGTATTGCGTAAGAGTTGAAAAGGCTGAAGCGCGTTAAAAGTATGAACCAAATACTTGGCCAAAACCGGGGTCGTACATGATATGAATATTTTGTGTGGGGAAGATGGAGCATAGCCAGACTATATGATTTTGTAGGGATAACTTGCTTTGGCTATGTTTTTGATAAGACATAATTGCTTAGTTAGTATGCTTGAAGTATTATTATTTTCATGTCAATATGAACTTTTATCTTGAATCTTTCGGATCTGAATATTCATACCACAATTAAGAATAATTACATTGAAATTATGCCAAGTAGCACTCCGCATCAAAAATTCTGTTTTTACCATTTACCTACTCGAGGACGAGCAAGAATTAAGCTTGGGGATGCTTGATACGTCTCCAATGTATCTATAATTTTTTATTGTTCAATGCTATATTATATTCTATTTTGGACATTACTGGGCTTTATTATACACTTTTATATTATTTTTGGGACTAACCTATTAACCGGAGGCCCAACCCAGAATTGTTGTTTTTTGCCTATTTCGGAGTTTCGCATAAAAAGAATATCAAACGGAGTCCAAACGGAATGAAACCTTCGCGAACGTGATTTTCGGAACGAACGTGATCCAGAAAACTTGGACCCTACGTCAAGACATCAACCAGGAGGCCACGAGGTAGGGGGCGCGCCTACACCCCCCAGGCGCGCCCTCCACCCGTGGGCCCCTGATGATCCACCGACGTACTCCTTCCTCCTATATATACCTCACGCACCCCAAACTACAGACACGGAGCCAAAACCTAATTCCACCGCCGCAACCTTCATGCCGTGAGATCCCATCTTGGGGCCTGTTAGGAGCTCATGGGAGGGGCATCGATCACGGGGGGCTTCTACATCAACACCATAGCCTCTCCGATGATGTGTGAGTAGTTTACTTCAGACCTTCGGGTCCATAGTTATTAGCTAGATGGCTTCTTCTCTCTTTTTGGATCTCAATACAATGTTCTCCCCCTCTCACGTGTAGATCTATTCGATGTAATCTTCTTTTGCAGTGTGTTTGTTGAGACTGATGAATTGTGGGTTTATGATCAAGTTTATTTATGAACAATATTTGAATTTTCTCTGAATTCTTTTATGTATGATTGGTTATCTTTGCAAGTCTCTTCGAATTATCAGTTTGGTTTGGCCTACTAGATTGATATTTCTTGCAATGGGAGAAGTGCTAGCTTTGGGTTCAATCTTGCGATGTCCTTTCCCAGTGACAGTAGGGGCAGCAAGGCACGTATTGTATTGTTGCCATCGAGGATAACAAGATGGGGTTTTTATCATATTGCATGAATTTATCCCTCTACATCATGTCATCTTGCTTAAAGCGTTACTCTGTTCTTATGATCTTAATACTCTAGATGCATGCTGGATAGCGGTCGATGTGTGGAGTAATAGTAGTAGATGTAGGCAGGAGTCGGTCTACTTGTCTCGGACGTGATGCCTATATACATGATCATACCTAGATATTCTCATAACTATGATCAATTCTGTCAATTGCTCAACAGTAATTTGTTCACCCACCGTAAATACTTATGCTCTTGAGAGAAGCCACTAGTGAAACCTATGGCCCCCGGGTCTATTTTCCATCATATTAATCTCCCATCAACAAGTTATTTCGGTTGCCTTTTATTTTGCTTCTATTTTACTTTGCATCTTTATCATAAAAATACCAAAAATATTATCTTATCATATGTTGCGAGGATTTATTTGTTTGTGTAGGTGCGAGGGACTCGTGCGTGGCCTCCTACTGGATTGATACCTTGGTTCTCAAAAACTGAGAGAAATACTTACGCTACTTTGCTGCATCACCCTTTCCTATTCAAGGGAAAACCAACGCAGTGCTCAAGAGGTAGCAATCACCTAGATGGATCTTGCGTGTGCGTAGGAAAACTTTTGAAATTACTGTGTTCCCCAACTGTGGCATCCCAGCCAGGTTTATGCATAGATGTTATATGCACGAGTAGAACACAAAGAGTTGTGGGCGATAAAAGTCATATTGCTTACCAGCATGTCATACTTTGATTCGGCGGTATTGTTGGATGAAGAGGCCCTGACCGACATTACGCGTACGCTTACGCTAGACTGGTTCTACCGACGTGCTTCGCACAAAGGTGGCTGGCAGGTGTCCATTTCTCCAACTTTAGTTGAATCGAGTGTGGCTATGCACGGTCCTTGTTGAAGGTTAAAACAATACACTTGACGAAAAATCATTGTGGTTTTTGATGCATAGGTAAGAACAATTCTTGCTCAGCCCGTAGCAGCCACGTAAAACTTGCAACAACAAAGTAGAGGACGTCTAACTTGTTTTTGCAGGGCATGTTGTGATGTGATATGGTCAAGACATGATGCTAAATTTTATTGTATGAGGTGATCATGTTTTGCAACAGAGTTATCGGCAACTGGCAGGAGCCATATGGTTGTCGCTTTATTGTATGAAATGCAATCGCCATGTAATTGCTTTACTTTATCACTAAGTAGTAGGGATAGTCGTAGAAGCAACAGTTGGCGAGACGACAATGATGCTTCGATGGAGATCGAGCTGTCAAGCCGGGGACGATGGTGATCATGACGGTGCTTTGGAGATGGAAATCAAAGGCACAAGATGATGATGGCCATATCATATCACTTATATTGATTGCATGTGATGTTTATCCTTTATGCATCTTATTTTGCTTAGTTCGACGGTAGCATTATAAGATGATCTCTCACTAAATTTCAAGGTACAGGTGTTCCCCCTGAGTATGCACCATTGCGAAAGTTCATCGTGCTGAGACACCACGTGATGATCGGGTGTGATAAGCTCTACGTTCACATACGACGGGTGCAAGCCAGTTTTGCACACGCAGAATACTCGGGTTAAACTTGACGAGCCTAGCATATGCAGATATGGGCTCAGAACACTGAGACCGAAAGGTCGAGCGTGAATCATATAGTAGATATGATCAACATAGTGATGTTCACCATTGAAAACTACTCCATCTCACGTGATGATCGGACATGGTTTAGTTGATATGGATCACGTGATCACTTAGATGATTAGAGGGATGTCTATCTAAGTGGAAGTTCTTTAGTAATATGATTAATTGAACTTTAATTTGTCATGAACTTAGTACCTGATAGTATTTTGCATGTCTATGTTGTTGTGATAGATGGCCCGTGTTGTTGTTCCGTTGAATTTTAATGCGTTCCTAGAGAAAGCTAAGTTGAAAGATGATGTTAGCAACTACACGGACTGTGTCCGTAACTTGAAGATTATCCTCATTGCTGCATAGGAGAATTACGTCCTGGAAGCACCGCTAGGTGCCAAACCCACTGCAGGAGCAACACGAGATGTTATGAACGTCTGGCAGAGCAAAGCTGATGACTACTCGATAGTTCAGTGTGCCATGCTTTACGGCTTAGAACCGGGACTTCGACGACGCTTTGAACGTCATGGAGCATATGAGATGTTCCAGGAGTTGAAGTTAATATTTCAAGCAAATGCCCGGATTGAGAGATATGAAGTCTCCAATAAGTTCTACTGCTGCAAAAGGGAGGAGAATAGTTCTGTCAGTGAGCATATACTCAAAATGTCTGGGTATAACAATCACTTGATTCAACTGGGAGTTAATTTTCCTGATGATAGTGTCATTGACAGAATTCTTCAATCACAGCCACCAAGCTACAAGAGCTTCGTGATGAACTATAATATGCAAGGGATGGATAAGACAATTCCCGAGCTCTTCACAATGCTAAAGGCTGCAGAGGTAGAAATCAAGAAAGAGCATCAAGTGTTGATGGTCAACAAGACAACCAGTTTCAAGAAAAAGGGTAAAGGGAAGAAGGGGAACTTCAAGAAGAACGGCAAGCAAGTTGCTGCTCAAGTGAAGAAGCCCAAGTCTAGACCTAAGCCTAAGACTGAGTGCTTCTACTGCAAAGGGACTGGTCACTGGAAGCGGAACTGCCCCAAGTATTTGGCGGATAAGAAGGATGGCAAGGTGAACAAAGGTATATGTGATATACATGATATTGATGTGTACTTTACAAATGATTGCAGTAGTGCCAGGGTATTTGATACTGGTTATGTTGCTAATATTTGCAACTCGAAACAGGGACTACGGATTAAGCGAAGATTGTCTAAGGACGAGGTGACGATGCGCGTGGGAAATGGTTCCAAAGTCGATGTGATCGCAGTCGGCGCACTACCTCTACATCTACCTTTGGGATTAGTTTTAGACCTGAATAATTGTTATTTGGTGCCAGCATTGAGCATGAACATTATATCTGGATCTTATTTAATGCGAGATGGTTATTCATTTTAATATGAGAATAATGGTTGTTCTATTTATATGAGTAATATCTTTCATGGCCATGCACCCTTGAAGAGTGGTCTATTTTTGTTGAATCTCGATAGTAGTGACACACATATTCATAATATTGAAGCCAAAAGATGCAGAGTTGATAATGATAGTGCAACTTATTTGTGGCACTGCCGTTTGGGTCATATTGGTGTAAAGCGCATGAAGAAACTCCATTCTGATGGACTTTTGGAATCACTTGATTATGAATCACTTGGTACTTGTGAACCATGCCTCATGGGCAAGATGACTAAAACGCCGTTCTCCGGAACAATGGAGCGAGCAACAGATTTGTTGGAAATCATACATACTGATGTATGTGGTACGATGAATGTTGAGGCTCGCGGCGGGTATCGTTATTTTCTCACCTTCACAGATGATTTGAGCAGATATGGGTATATCTACTTGATGAAGCATAAGTTTGAAACATTTGAAAGGTTCAAAGAATTTCAGAGTGAAGTGGAAAATCATCGTAACAAGAAAATAAAGTTTCTATGATCTGATCACGGAGGAGAATATTTGAGTTACGAGTTTGGTCTTCATTTGAAACAATGCGGAATAGTTTTGCAACTTCACGCCACCCGGAACACCACAACATAATGGTGTGTCCGAACATCGTAACCGCACTTTATTAGATATGGTGCGATCTATGATGTCTCTTACTGATTTACCGCTATCGTTTTGGGGTTATGCTTTAGAGACGGCTGCATTCACGTTAAATAGGGAACCATCTAAATCCGTTGAGACGACACCTTATGAATTGTGGTTTGGCAAGAAACCCAAGTTGTCATTTCTGAAAGTTTGGGGCTGCGATGCATATGTGAAAAAGCTTCAACCTAATAAGCTCGAACCCAAATTGGAGAAATGTGTCTTCATAGGATACCCAAAGGAGACTGTTGGGTACACCTTCTATCACAGATCTGAAGGCAAGATATTCGTTGCTAAGAATGGATCCTTTCTAGAGAAGGAGTTTCTCTCGAAAGAAGTGAGTGGGAGGAAAGTAGAACTTGATGAGGTAATGATACGTCTCCAACGTATCTATAATTTTTTATTGCTCCATGCTATATTATCTACCGTTTTGGACAATATTGGGCTTTATTTTTCACTTTTATATTATTTTTGGGACTAACCTATTAACCGGAGACCCAGCCCAGAATTGCTGTTTTTTGCCCATTTCAGAGTTTTACAGAAACGGAATATCAAACGGAGTCCAAACGGAATGAAACCTTCGGGAACGTGATTTTCTCACTGAACGTGATCCAGGAGACTTGGACCCTAAGTCAAGGAAGCTTCAAGGAGGGCACGAGTTAGGGGGCGCGCCCTCCACCCTCGTGGGCCCCATGTTGCTCCACCGACATACTTCTTCCTCCTATATATACCTACGTACCCCCAAACGATCAGATACGGAGCCAAAAACCTAATTCCACTGCCGCAACCTTCTGTACCATGAGATCCCATCTTGGGGCCTGTTCCGGAGCTCCGCCGGAGGGGGCATCCACCACGGAGGGCTTCTACATCGTCACCATAGCCCCTCCGATGAAGTGTGAGTAGTATACCTCAGACCTTCGGGTCCATAGTTAGTAGCTAGATGGCTTCTTCTCTCTTTTTGGATCTCAATACAGTGTTCTTCCCCTCTCTTGTGGAGATCTATTCGATGTAATCTTATTTTTGCGGTGTGTTTGTTGAGACCGATGAATTGTGGGTTTATGATCAAGATTATCCATGAACAATATTTGAATCTTCTCTGAATTCTTTTATGTATGATTGGTTATCTTTGCAAGTCTCTTCGAATTATCAGTTTGGTTTGGCCTACTAGATTGGTTTTTCTTGCAATGGGAGAAGTGTTTAGCTTTGGGTTCAATATTGCGGTGTCCTTTTCCAGTGATAGTAGGGGCAGCAAGGCACGTATTGCATTGTTGCCATCGAGGATAACAAGATGGGGGTTTTATCATATTGCATGAATTTATCCCTCTACATCATGTCATCTTGCTTTAGGCGTTACTCTGTTTTCTGGAACTTAATACTCTAGATGCATGCCAGATAGCGGTCGATGAGTGGAGTAATAGTAGTAGCTGCAGGCAGGAGTCGGTCTACTTGTCTCGGACGTAATGCCTATATACATGATCATACCTAGATATTCTCATAACAATGCTCAATTATGTCAATTGCTCAACAGTAATTCGTTCACCCACCGTAAAATACTAATGCTCTTGAGAGAAGCCACTAGTGAAACCTATGGCCCCCGGGTATATCTCCATCATATTAATCTTCCATCACTTT
The DNA here is from genome assembly GCA_021605205.1 of Aegilops longissima. NCBI lineage: Eukaryota > Viridiplantae > Streptophyta > Magnoliopsida > Poales > Poaceae > Aegilops > Aegilops longissima. The sequence continues at coordinate 547,150,107 of CM038682.1, forward strand.
ATTTATTTCCTTTGCCTTTTTCTTTTCTTTTATTTTACTTTGCATATTTATCATAAAAATACCAAAAATATTATCTATCATCTCTATCAGATCTCACTCTCGTAAGTGACCGTGAAGGGATTGACAACCCCTAATCGCGTTGGTTGCGAGGAGGTATTTGCGTTGTGTAGGTACGAGGGACTCGCGCGTAGCCTCCTACTGGATTGATACCTTGGTTCTCAAAAACTGAGGGAAATACTTACGCTACTTTGCTGCATCATCCTTTCCACTTCAAGGAAATCCAACGCAGTGCTCAAGAGGTAGCAAGAAGAATTTCTGGCGCCGTTGCCGGGGAGGTCTATGCAAAAGTCAACATACTAAGTACCCATCACAATCCCTTATCTCCCGCATTACATTATTTGTCATTTGCCTCTCGTTTTCCTCTCCCCCACTTCACCCTTGCCGTTTTATTCGCCCTCTCTTTTCCGTCTGCCTCTTTTTCGCTTGCTTTTTGTTTGCTCGTGTGTTGGATTGTTAGTTTGTCGCGATGGCTCAAGATAATACCAAATTGTGTGACTTTACCAATACCAACAATAATGATTTCCTTAGCACTCCAATTTCCCCTCTTACCAATACTGAATCTTGTGAAATCAATGCTGCTTTGTTGAATCTTGTCATGAAAGATCAATTCGCCGGCCTTCCTAGTGAAGATGCCGCTACTCATCTAAATAGCTTCGTTGATTTGTGTGATATGCAAAAGAAGAAAGATGTTGATAATGATATTGTTAAATTGAAGCTATTTCCTATTTCGCTTAGAGATCGTGATAAAGCTTGGTTTTCGTCTTTGCCTAAAAATGTATTGATTCATGGAATAAGTGTAAAGATGCTTTTATCTCTAAGTATTTTCCTCCTGCTAAGATCATCTCTCTTAGAAATGATATTATGAATTTTAAGCAACTTGATCATGAACATGTTGCACAAGCTTGGGAGAGGATGAAATTAATGATACGTAATTGCCCTACTCATGGTTTGAATTTGTGGATGATTATACAAAAATTTATGCGGATTGAATTTTGCTTGAAATCTTTTAGATTCGACGCGGGAGGCACTTTTATGGAAATCACTTTAGGAGAAGCTACTAAACTCCTAGATAATATTATGGTTAATTATTCTCAATGGCACACTGAAAGATCTACTAATAAAAAAGTGCATGCGATAGAAGAAATCAATGTTTTGAGTGGAAAGATGGATGAACTTATGAAATTATTTGCTACTAAGAGTGTTTCTTCTGATCCTAATGATATGCCTCTGACTACTTTGATTGAGAATAATAATGAATCTATGGATGTGAATTTTGTTGGTAGGAATAATTTTAGTAACAACGCGTATAGAGGAAACTTTAATCCTAGGCCTTATCCTAGTAATTCCTCTAATAATTATGGAAATTCCTACAACAACTCTTATGGGAATTTTAATAAGATGCCCTCTGAATTTGAGACTAGTGTTAAAGAGTTTATGAATTCACAAAAGAATTTTAATGCTTTGCTTGAAGAGAAATTTCTTAAAGTTGATGAATTGGCTAGGAACGTTGATAGAATTTCTCTTGATGTTGATTCTTTAAAGCTTAGATCTATTCCTCCTAAGCATGATATCAATGTGTCTCTCAAAGCCATGATAATTTCCATTGATGAGTGCAAAGAAAGAACCGCTAGGATGCGTGCTATGAAAGATGCCTTTATTAAAGCGTATTCTTCTAGTTCCTATGAAAATAAAGATGAAGATCTAAAAGTAATTGATGTGTCCCCTGTTAAATCTTTGTTTTGCAATATGAATCTTGATAATGATGGGACTGAATATGATCCACCCTTACCTAGAAGGCGTTCCAAAAATTCGGAGTTTTTAGATCTTGATGCTAAAATTGATAAAAGTGGGATTGAAGAAATCAAAACCCTAGATGTTGCTAAACCCACTATTTTGGATTTCAAGGAATTTAATTATTAAACTTGCTCTTTGATTGATTGTATTTCCTTGTTACAATCCGTGCTAAATTCTCCTCACACTTATAGTCAAAATAAAGCGTTTACTAAACATATCCTTGATGCCTTGATGCAATCCTATGAAGAAAAACTTGAGTTGGAAGTTCCTATCCCTAGAAAAATTTATGATGAGTGGGAACCAACTATTAAAATTAAGATTAAGGATCATGAATTTTATGCTTTATGTGATTTGGGTGCGAGTGTTTCCACTATTCCCAAAACTTTGTGCGATTTGCTTGATTTCCGCGATTTTGATGATTGCTCTCTAAACTTGCACCCTGCGGATTCCACTATTAAGAAACCTATGGGAAGAATTAATGATGTTCTTCTTGTTGCAAATAGGAATTATGTGCCCGTAGATTTTATCGTTCTTGATATAGATTGCAATCCTTCATGTCCTATTATTCTTGGTAGACCTTTTCTTAGAACGATTGGTGCAATTATCGATATGAAGGAAGGGAAAATTAGATTCCAATTTCCATTAAATAAAGGCATGGAACACTTCCCTAGGAATAAAATAAAATAACCATATGAATCTATCATGAGAGCCACTTATGGATTGCCTACCAAAGATGGCAATACCTAGATCTATCCTTGCTTCTATGCCTAGCTAGGGGCGTTAAACGATAGCGCTTGTTGGGAGGCAACCCAATTTTATTTTTAGTTTTTTTTTTTTGCTTTTGCTTCTGTTTAGGAATAAATCTTAGATCTAGCCTCTGGTTAGATGTGTTTTTTTGTTTTAATTAGTGTTTGTGCCAAGTTAAACCTATAGGATCTTCTTGGATGATAGTTATTTGATCTTGCTGTAATTTCCAGAAACTTTCTGTTCACGAAAACAATTGTTAAAAATCACCAGAACGTGATAAAATACTGATTCCAACTGCTGCCGATCAATAAACAAATTGCCTAGGTCGTCCTATTTTGTCTGAATTTTTGGAGTTCCAGAAGTTTGCGTTAGTTACAGATTAATACAAACTGTTCTGTTATTGACAGATTCTATTTTTCGTGTGTTGTTTGCTTATTTTGAATAATCTATGGCTAGTAAAATAGTTTATAAACCATAGAGAAGTTGTAAAACAGTAGTTTTAACACCAATATAAATAAAGAATGAGTTCATTACAGTACCTTGAAGTGGTCTTTTGTTTTCTTTCGCTAACGGAGCTCACGAGATTTCTGTTGAGTTTTGTGTTGTGAAGTTTTCAAGTTTTGGGTGAAATCTTTTGATAGATTATGGAACAAGGAGTGGCAAGAGCCAAAGCTTGTGGATGCCCATGGCACCCCCAAGATAATCTAAGGACACCAAAAAGTCAAAGCTTGGGGATGCCCCGGAAGGCATCCCCTCTTTCGTCTACTTCCATCGGTAACTTTACTTGGAGCTATATTTTTATTCACCACATGATATGTGTTTTGCTTGGAGCGTCTTGTATGATTCGAGTCTTTGTTTTTTTAGTTTACCACAATCATCCTTGTTGTACACACCTTTTGAGAGAGCCATACATGATTTGGAAATTATTAGAATACTCTTTGTGCTTCACTTATATCCTTTGAGTTATATAGTTTTGTTTTAGTACTTCACTTATATCTTTTAGAGCACAGTGGTGGATTTGTTTTAAAGAAACTATTGATCTCTCATGCTTCACTTAGATTATTTTGAGATTATTAAATAGCATGGTAATTTGCTTAAATAATCCTAGTGTGCTAGGCATGCAAAAATAGTAAAAACTTTCTTATGAGTGTGTTGAATGCTAAGAGAAGTTTGATGCTTGATGATTGTTTTGAGATATGGAGGTAATAATATTAAAGTCGTGCTAGTTGAGTAGTTGTGAAATTTAGAAATGCTTGTGTTGAAGTTTGCAAGTCCCGTAGCATGCACGTATGGTAAACGTTATGTAACAAATTTGAAACATGAGGTGCTCTTTGATTGTCCTCCTTATGAGTGGCGGTCGGGGACGAGCGATGGTCCTTTCCTACAAATCTATCCCCCTAGGAGCATGCGCATAGTGCTTTGGTTTTTGATGGCTTGTAGATTTTTGCAATAAGTATGTGAGTTCTTTATGACTAATGTTGAGTCTGTGGATTATACGCACTCTCACCCTTCCATCATTGCTAGTTTCTTCGGTACCGTGCATTGCCCTTTCTCACATTGAGAGTTGGTGCAAACTTCACCGGTGCATCCAAACCCCGTGATATGATACGCTCTTTCACACATAAACCTCCATATATCTTCCTCAAAACAGCCACCATACCTACCTATTATGGCATTTCCATAGCCATTCCGAGATATATTGCCATGCAACTTTCCACCATTCCGTTTATCATGACACATTCATCATTGTCATATTGCTTAGCATGATCATGTAGTTGACATAGTATTTGTGGCAAAGCCACCGTTCATAATTCTTTCATACATGTCACACTTGGTTCATTGCATATCCCGGTACACCGCCGGAGGCATTCATATAGAGTCATACTTTGTTCTAGTATCGAATTGTAATCATTGAGTTGTAAATAAAAAGAAGTGTGATGATCATCATTTTCTAGAGCATTGTCCCAAGTGAGGAATAAAAAAATACAAAGGCCATAAAAAAGAGAAGGCCAAAAAAAAGAAAAAAATGAGAGAAAAATAGAGAAGGGACAATGTTACTATCCTTTGCCACACTTATGCTTCAAAGTAGCACCATAATCTTCATGATAGAGAGTCTCTTGTTTTGTCACTCTCATATACTAGTGGGAATTTTTCATTATAGAACTTGGCTTGTATATTCGCACAATGGGCCTCCTCAAGTGCCCTAGGTCTTCGTGAGCAAGCAAGTTGGATGCACACCCACTTAGTTTTCTTTTGTTGAGCTTTCATACATTTATAGCTCTAGTGCATCCGTTGCATGGCAATCCCTACTCTTTGCATTAACATCAATCGATGGGCATCTCCATAGCCTGTTGATTAGCCTCGTTGATGTGAGACCTTCTCCTTTTTTGTCTTCTCCACATAACCCCCATCATCATATTCTATTCCACCCATATTGCTATGTCCATGGCTCGTGCTCATATATTGCGTGAAAGTTTATAGGTTTGAGATTACTAAAGTATGAAACAATTGCTTGGCTTGTCATCGGGGTTGTGCATGATGAGAGCATTCTTGTGTGACGAAAATGGAGCATGACTAAACTATATGATTTTGTAGGGATGAACTTTCTTTGGCCATGTTATTTTGAGAAGACATAATTGCTTAGTTAGTATGCTTGAAGTATTATTATTTTCATGTCAATATGAACTTTTGTCTTGAATCTTTCGGATCTGAATATTCATACCACAATTAAGAATAATTACATTGAAATTATGCCAAGTAGCACTCCGCATCAAAAATTCTGTTTTTATCATTTACCTACTCGAGGACGAGCAGGAATTAAGCTCCGGGATGCCTGATACGTCTCCAACGTATCTATAATTTTTTATTGCTCCATGCTATATTATCTATTGTTTTGGACAATATTGGGCTTTATTTTCCACTTTTATATTATTTTTGGGACTAACCTATTAACCGGAGGCCCAGCCCAGAATTGTTGTTTTTTGCCTATTCCAGAGTTTTGCAGAAACGAAATATCAAACGAAGTCCAAATGGAATGAAACCTTCGGGAACGTGATTTTCTCACCGAACATGATCCAGGAGACTTGGACCCTAAGTCAAGGAAGCTTCGAGGAGGGCACGAGGTAGGGGGCGAGCCCACCCACCAGGGCGCGCCCTCCACCCTCGTGGGCCCCATGTTGCTCCACCGACGTACTTCTTCCTCCTATATATACCTATGTACCCCCAAATGATCAGATACGGAGCCAAAAACCTAATTCAACCGCCGCAACCTTCTGTACCCATGAGATCCCATCTTGGGGCTTGTTCCGGAGCTCCGCCGAAAGGGGCATCCACCACGGAGGGCTTCTACATCATCACCATAGCCCCTCCGATGAAGTGTGAGTAGTTTACCTCAGACCTTCGGGTCCATAGTTAGTAGCTAGATGGCTTCTTCTCTCTTTTTGGATCTCAATACAATGTTCTCCCCCTCTCTTGTGGAGATCTATTCGATGTAATCTTCTTTTTGCGGTGTGTTTGTTGAGACCGATGAATTGTGGGTTTATGATCAAGATTATCTATGAACAATATTTGAATCTTCTCTTAATTCTTTTATGTATGATTGGTTATCTTTGCAAGTCTCTTTGAATTATCAGTTTGGTTTGGCCTACTAGATTGGTTTTTCTTGCAATGGGAGAAGTGCTTAGCTTTGGGTTCAATCTTGCGGTGTCCTTTCCCAGTGACAGTAGGGGAAGCAAGGCACGTATTGTATTGTTGCCATCAAGGATAACAAGATGGGGTTTTTATCATATTGCATGAATTTATCCCTCTACATCATGTCATCTTGCTTAAGGCGTTACTCTGTTTTCTTGAACTTAATACTCTAGATGCATGTTGGATAGCGGTCGATGAGTGGAGTAATAGTAGTAGATGCAGGCAGGAGTCGGTCTACTTGTCTTAGACGTGATCCCTATATACATGATCATACCTAGATATTCTCATAACTATGCTCAATTATGTAAATTGCTCAACAGTAATTCGTTCACCCATCGTAAAATACTCATGCTCTTGAGAGACGCCACTAGTGAAACTTATGGCCCCCGGGTCTATCTCCATCATATTAATCTTTCATCACTTTATTTATTGCCTTTGCCTTTTACTTTTCTTTTATTTTACTTTGCATCTTTATCATAAAAATACCAAAAATATTATCTATCATTTCTATCAGATCACACTCTCGTAAGTGACCGTGAAGGGATTAACAACCCCTAATCGCGTTGGTTGCGAGGAGTTATTTGCTTTGTGTAGGTATGAGGGACTTGCGCGTAGCCTCCTACTGGATTGATACCTTGGTTCTCAAAAACTGAGGGAAATACTTACGCTACTTTGCTGCATCATCCTTTCCTCTTCAAGGAAATCCAACGCAGTGCTCAAGAGGTAGCAAGTAACTGTACCTGCTCCCTTATTTGAAAGTAGTTCATCACAAAAATCAGTTCCTGTGACTCCTACACCAATTAGTGAGGAAGCTAGTGATGATAATCATATAACTTCAGATCAAGTTACTACTGAACCTCGTAGGTCAATCAGAGTAAGATCCGCACCAGAGTGGTACGGTAATCCGGTTCTGGAGGTCATGTTACTTGACCATGACGAACCTATGAACTATGAGGAAGTGATGATGAGCCCAGATTCCGCAAAATGGCTTGAGGCCATGAAATCTGAGATGGGATCCATGTATGAGAACAAAGTGTGGACTTTGGTTGACTTGCCCGATGATTGGCAAGCCATCGAGAATAAATGGATCTTCAAGAAGAAGACTGACACTGACAGTAATGTTACTGTCTACAAAGCTCGACTTGTTGCAAAAGGTTTTCGCCAAGTTCAAGGAGTTGACTACGTTGAGACCTTCTCACCCGTAGCGATGCTTAAGTCCGTCCGAATCATGTTAGCAATTGCTGCATTTTATGATTATGAAATTTGGCAAATGGATGTAAAGACTGCATTCCTGAATGGATTTCTGGAAGAAGAGTTGTATATGATGCAACCCGAATGTTTTATCCATCCAAAGGATGCTAACAAAGTGTGCAAGCTCCAGCGATCCATTTATGGACTGGAGCAAGCATCTCGGAGTTGGAATAATCGTTTTGATAGTGTGATCAAAGCATATGGTTTTATACAGACTTTTGGAGAAGCCTGTATTTACAAGAAAGTGAGTGGGAGCTCTGTAGCATTTCTAATATTATATGTGGATGACATATTGTTGATTGGAAATGATATAGAATTTCTGGATAGCATAAAAGGATACTTGAACAAGAGTTTTTCAATGAAATACCTCGGTGAAGCTGCTTATATATTGGGCATCAAGATTTATAGAGATAGATCAAGACGCTTAATTGGACTTTCACAAAGCACATACCTTGATACAGTTTTGAAGAAGTTCAAAATGGATCAAGCAAAGAAAGGGTTCTTGCCTGTGTTACAAGGTGTGAAGTTGAGTCAGACTCAATGCCCGACCACTGCAGAAGATAGAGAGAAAATGAAGGTCATTCCCTATGCTTCAGCCATAGGTTCTATCATGTATGCAATCCTGTGTACCAGACCTGATGTGTGCCTTGCTTTTAGTTTAGTAGGGAGGTACCAAAGTAATCAAGGAGTGTATCACTGGACAGCGGTCAAGAACATCCTGAAATACCTGAAAAGGACTAAGGATATGTTTCTCATTTATGGAGGTGACAAAGAGCTCATCGTAAATGGTTACATCAATGCAAGCTTTGACACTGATCCGGATGACTCTAAGTCACAAACCGGATGCGTATTTATATCGAACGGTGGAGCTGTCAGTTGGTGTAGTTCTAAGCAAAGCGTCGTGGCGGGATCTACGTGTGAAGCGGAGTACATAGCTGCTTCGGAAGCAACAAATGAAGGAGTCTGGATGAAGGAGTTCATATCCGATCTAGGTGTCATACCTAGTGCATCGGGTCCAATAAAAATCTTTTGTGACAATACGGGTGCAATTGCCTTGGCAAAGGAATCCAGATTTCACAAGAGAACCAAGCACATCAAGAGATGCTTCAATTCCATCCGCGATCAAGTCAAGGAGGGAGACATAGAGATTTGCAAGATACATACAGATCTGAATGTTGTAGACCCGTTGACTAAGCCTCTCTCACGAGCAAAACATGATCAGCACCAAAACTCCATGGGTGTTAGAATCATTATTGTGTAATCTAGATTATTGACTCTAGTCCAAGTGGGAGACTGAAGGAAATATGCCCTAGAGGCAATAATAAAGTTGTTATTTATATTTCCTTATATCATGATAAATGTTTATTATTCATGCTAGAATTGTATTAACCGGAAACTTAGTACATGCGTGAATACATAGACAAACAGAGTGTCACTAGTATGCCTCTACTTGACTAGCTCGTTGAATCAAAGATGGTTAAGTTTCCTAGCCATAGACATGAGTTGTCATTTGATTAATGGGGTCACATCATTAGAGAATGTTGTGATTGACTTGACCCATTTCGTTCGCTTAGCACTTGATCGTTCAGTATGTTGCTATTGCTTTCTTCATGACTTATACATGTTCCTATGACAAAGGGAACAACGTATGTTGTTATGCGGCTTGACCGATAAAGATCTTCGTAGAATATGTAGGAACCAATATGAGCATCCAGGTTCCGCTATTGGTTATTGACCGGAGATGAGTCTCGGTCATGTCTACATAGTTCTCGAACCCGTAGGGTCCGCACGCTTAACCTTCTGTGACGATCGGTATTATGAGTTTATGTGTTTCGATGTACCGAAGGTTGTTCGGAGTCCCGGATGTGATCACGGACATGACGAGAAGTCTCGAAATGGTCAAGACATAAAGATCGATATATTGGATGGCTATGTTTGGACATCGGAATGGTTCCGGGTGAGTTCGCGCATTTACCGGAGTACCGGGAGGTTACCGGAACCCCCCGGGAAGTATATGGGACTTATTGGGCTATAGTGGGAGAGAGGAGAAGGGAGCCTAGGAGGGGGCACCCCCCCCACACACACACACACAAGCCCAATCCGAATTGGGTGAGCCCCCCCCCCCTTTCCTTCCTCCTTCCTCCCCCTTCCTTCTTCTCCTAGTCCAACTAGGGAAGGGGGGAATCCTACTCCCGGTGGGAGTAGGACTCCTCCAGGGCGCGCCATAGAGGGCCGGTGATAACCCACAAGTATAGGGGATCACAACAGTTTTCGATAAGTAAAAGTGTCGAACCCAACGAGGAGCTAAAGGTAGAACAAATATTCCCTCAAGTTCTGTCGACCACCGATACAACTCTACGCACGCTTGACGTTCGCTTTACGTAGAACAAGTATGAAACTAGAAGTACTTTGTAGGTGTGATGGGAAAGGTTTGCAAGATAATAAAGAGCGAGTAAATAAAAACTAGGGGCTGTTTAGATAAAGAAGCAATAAAGTAAATATAGCGAGTGTGGAAAAGTGGTGATAGGTGTGGCGAAATTGTCCCTAGGCAACTGACTACGTTACTAGACCGGTAATCACTATTGCAATTCTATTTGAGGGAGAGGCATAAGCTAACATACTTTCTCTACTTGGATCATATGAACTTATGATTAGAACTCTAGCAAGCATCCGCAACTACTAAAGATTCATTAAGGTAAAACCCAACCATAGCATTAAAGTATCAAGTCCCTTTATCCCATAATGCAAACAACCTACTTACTCGGTGCGTGCTTACATCACTCACGCCACCCACCATAAGCAAATCATAAACATATTGCAAACCCTACAGCGGGAATCCCTCACGCTTGCGCGACACGGAGGGCACAATAGGACAGCACCAATAATAAAATATGCAACTCAAACCAATCATAGCAATTCATAAATCACCGATAGGACAATGGAAGTCTACTCAGACATCATAGGATGGCAACACATCATTGGATAATAATATGAAGCATAAAGCACCATGTTCAAGTAGAGGGTACAGCGGGTTGCGGGAGAGTGGACCGCTGTAGATAGAGGGGGGAAGGTGATGGAGATGTTGGTGAAGATAACGATGGTGTTGGTGAAGATCGCGGTGATGATGATGGCCCCCGGCAGCGCTCCGGCGCCACCGGAAGCAAGGGGGAGAGAGACCCCCTTCTTCTTCTTCTTCTTCTTCCTTGACCTCCTCCCTAGATGGGAGAAGGGTTTCCCCTCTGGTCCTTGGCTCCCATGGCTTGGGAGGGGCGAGAGCCCCTCCGAGATTGGATCTATCTCTCTGTTTCTGCGTTCTCCCCTGACTCTGTTTCACTGTTTCGCGTATATATGGAGATCAGTAACTCCGATTGGCCTGAAACCTTCGCCGTGATTTTTTCCGAATATTAGATTTCTTGCGGCAAAAGAAGAGCATCAACCACCTTACGGTGGGCTCATGAGGGTAGGGGCGCGCCCAGGGGGTCAGGCGCGCCCCCTACCTCGTGACCACCTCGGGCACCATCTCGCATGGATTTTTCTTCCGGAATTTTCCATATTTTCCTAAAATAAGCTCCGTCCGTTTTTATCCCGTTTGGACTCCGTTTGATATGGATATTCTGCGAAACATAAAACATGCAACAGACAGGAACTGGCACTAGGCACTGGATCAATATGTTAGTCCCAAAAATAATATAAAAAGTTGCCAAAAAGTATATGAAAGTGAATAATATTGGCATGGAACAATCAAAAATTATAGATACGACGGAGACGTATCAGCATCTAAGCTTAATTCCTGCTCGTCCTCGAGTAGGTAAATGATAAAAAAGATAATTTTTGATGTGGAATGCTACCTAGCATAATCTTGATCATATGTCTAATCATGGCATGAATATTAAGACACGAGTAATTCAAAGCAATAATCTATCCTTTGACATAAAAACAATAATACTTCAAGCATACCAACCAAGCAATTATGTCTTATTGAAATAACATAGCCAAAGAAAACTCATCCCTACAAAATCATATAGTCTTGCTATGCTCCATCTTCACCACACAAAATATTCACATAATGCACAACCCCGATGACAAGCCAAGCAATTGTTTCATACTTTTGACGTTCTCAAACCTTTTCAACTTTCACGCAATACATGAGCGTGAGCCATGGACATAGCACTATAGGTGGAATAGAATATGATGGTGGGGGTTATATGGAGAAGACAAAAAAGGAGAAAGTCTCACATCAACTAGGCATATCAACGGGCTATGGAGATGCCCATTAATAGATATCAATGTGAGGAGTAGGGATTGCCTTTCAACGGATGCACTAAGAGCTGTAAGTGTATGAAAGCTCAAACTTAAATTAAGTGGGTGTGCATCCAACTTGCTTGCTCATGAAGACCTAGGGCATTTGAGGAGCCCATCGTTGGAATATACAAGCCAAGTTCTATAATGAAAATTCCCACTAGTATTGAAAGTGATAACTCAAGAGACTCTCTATATGAAGAACATGGTGCTACTTTGAAGCACAAGTGTGGTAAAAGGATAGTAGCATTGCCCCTTCTCTCTTTTTCTCTCTTTTTCTCTCATTTTTTTTCATTTTTTCATTTTTTTATTTTTTGGTGGGCTTCTTTGGCCTTTTTTTTATTTGGGCTTCTTTGGCCTCTTTTATTTTTTTTGTAAAGTCCGGAGTCTCATCCCGACTTGTGGGGGAATCATAGTCTCCATCATCCTTTCCTCACTGGGGCAATGCTCTAATAATGATGATCATCACACTTTTATTTACTTACAACTCAATATTACAACTCGATATCTAGAACAAAGATATGACTCTATATGAATGCCTCCGACGGTGTACCGGGATGTGCAATGATCTAGCGTAGCAATTACATCAAAAAACGGACAAGCCATGAAAGCATCATGCTAGCTATCTTATGATCATGCAAAGCAATATGACAATGAATGCTCAAGTCATGTATATGATGATGATGGAAGTTGCATGGCAATATATCTCGGAATGGCTATGGAAATGCCATAATAGGTAGGTATGGTGGCTGTTTTGAGGAAGATATAATGAGGCTTATGTGTGACAGAGCGTATCGTATCATGGGGTTTGGATGCACAGGTGCAGTTTGCACCAACTCTCAAGGTGAGAAAGGGCAATGCACGGTACCGAAGAGGCTAGCAATGATGGAAGTGTGAGAGTGCGTATAATGCATGGACTCAACATTAGTCATAAAGAACTCACATACTTATTGCAAAAATCTATTAGTCATCGAAACAAAGTACTACGCGCATGCTCCTAGGGGGATAGATTGGTAGGAAAAGACCATCGCTCGTCCCCGACCGCCACTCATAAGGAAGGCAATCAATAAACACCTCATGCTCCGACTTCGTTACATAATGGTTCACCATACGTGCATGCTACGGGACTTGCAAACCTCAACACAAGTATTTCTCAATTTCACAATTACTCAACTAGCATGACTCTAATATCACCATCTTTACATCGCAAAACTATTGCAAGGAGTCAAACATATCATATTCAGCGATCTACAAGTTTATGTAGGATTTTATGACTAATCACGTGAATGACCAGTTCCTGTCATCTCTCTAAATAGATATAATTGAAGCAAGAGAGTTCAATTCTTTCTACAAAAGATATGCCCACGCTCTAACAAATATAAGTGAAGCAAAAGAGCATTCTACAAATGGCAGTTTTCTATGTGAAGAGAAACATGCAATCCAAACTTCAAATGATATAAGTGAAGCACATGAAGCATTCTATAAAGCCATACTCAAAAGATATAAGTGAAGTGCATAGAGCATTCTATAAATCAACCAAGGACCATCTCATACCAGCATGGTGCATAAAATTTAAACATAAAAGAAGCCTAGCCGACCCTCCTCCTTGGAGCTCCCCCGAATCCAGATGTTCCTGGCCGTTCGATCGCGTTGAGTCTGGTCAACCGAGCAGCCAGGTCCGCCGGGTCCTTACCCCTGATTTCACCTCGCGGTTGATTTTTGAGGTCCATGACTGGTGGGCTCGGGTCCCTTTCGATTGGCTAGGTGAAACTTTACTAGGTGTAACTGCCCTTTCCCCACTCGTCTCGTGCGCCTCGCTCATTTGCTGGCCTGCTTCGGCCCCCACAGCGCAAACCTAGCTCTCTTTCCCCGCGACCCCCACAGCGCAGCGCAGCACCACTCCTTCCTCCCTCATCAGCCGCCGTCGGGTCTTTTCGCTGGGTGGAAGAGTAGGGGATATGGCCGGATCCGAGGAGTGCGGGCGTGGCGGCGGGCATCTTTGGCAGCGGCGACGGCGGCGGCGGCGGGCATCTCCGGCAAAAGGCGATGGCGCGGACGCTCGATTCTCCATGGACCGGTCCCTGCAGGAGAGATAAAGCAAGAGAGGAGGGAGAAAGCGAGAGGAAAGAGGAGACGGAGGTGCGACGGCGGACGGGAGAGGGTCTCCGGCCGGTGCGAGACATTCACATCTCTCCTCCTCTCCTGCTCTCGACCACCACCGTGGCCCTCCTTCTCCCCTTCGATTCTCCATCTCCTCTTCTCTGGAGTTACCTGAGTGGTCAACACCGAGAAAGATGGGGAAGACAGAGCCAGCGAGGAAGACGGCTTGACTCTGCCGCCGATGCTGACCGGCCAATTCCGTCGGGCGCCGTCATGGGAGGAGGCGAACCATCAAGGAGCAGCACGGGAGGAGATAAAGATAAGCCGCCAGACTCCCTGTTCACTTCTGGTTGCATCTTGCCCGTGAGCTCCTTCTTCTTATAGCCAGCCTGTCCCTTTTCTTGCCATGTTTTGGGTGATGCAGCGTATCAAGCAGGTGAGGGCGAGGATCAGATGCGGTAGCAGCTGAAGGAGTCATGGAGAGGGGGAGAGAGTGAGCAGCGGCTGTCGGCTAAGAAGGAAGAAGCTGGGGCGAGGACAGGAGGAGGAGGCGCTCATGGTGGAGCACAGGAGGACGGAGGCGGAGTGCTGCTGCATCGGCTGTGGGACTGGGCGAAAGGAGTCGCACGATCGCGCGGGATGTGAGTTTTTGAATTTAAGAGCTGGAAACTCCACAACTTGAGCAAAATATTGTTAGTGATCGCTTGTTTGCTTGACACATAACATTACTGGATCCATCACTCTATATGGTTGATTGTTAATTGTGTGCTTTTTCGTCCATAATTTTGCTCCTGTAATTAATCATTTCCCTGTCCATTGCAGTAAATTATTGTTTACTTTAGATTGGGGTGCTGGAGCCAATGCAAAAAGATCACTACAGCTTTGAATGTAGGCACAAGTCAAATGAAACTATTGGATGGAGCAATTCAGTGCGGTGGGGTACAGGGGCTGGTGCAGGAGGATACATAGCAGCAGAGTTCATCTCTGTTTTGCTGACAATTCACACTGAAACTGCTGAAAAGTAGATAATCAGCCAATAAATAGTAAATCATCACATCTATTTGCTTTTCTGGTATATGGGGCCATTATTATTCTGGTACTTCTAAATAGTCATTATTCTTATGGTACTTCTAAATTTGCATATCTTTGTGTTTAGATGGAATTCACCTGGCAAAGGTCTAACGTTCCAGATTTAATGTTATATACATGCCCAAGAGTAATACGTTATATAATATACTCTCTACACCGTATTCTTATTTAGTTTTTTTCATGCTTCTTGTTTCACTGTGCTATTGCAAAGACGACATATCCACTTGGATATTATTTTGCTAACCATAAGATGTTATCTAGCTATTTTTACAAAATAATATCAATTAACTTACATCGGTTCAATGCTAGAGCGGTAGTCATGAAACATTGCCACTGCGCCACAAGGCGATTAAAATCATGGAAATTGATATAAAAGTTACTTGTCATTTCTATAGTCATGTAATCACAAACCATAATGATAAAAAAAAAGCCAAATCGTTTATTTTATTGGAGAACACATCAATATATGGAGAATCAAAGGTGAATGTAAATGAAACGCTCCCTGTACGTTTAGACTCCAGTATAAGATTAAAATAGTGGATAAATCATTGTGCCATATTCAATTAGAACTACAGAGAAGAAGAGAAATGATTGAATAGCAAATTCTGACCGGCCAATTCCGTTGGGCACCGTCATGGGAGGAGGCGAACCATCGAGAAGCAGCACGGGAGGAGATGAAAATAAGCCGCCGGACTCCCTGTTCACTTCTGGTTGCATCTTGCTCGTGAGCTCGTTCTTACAGCTAGCTTGGCCCTTTTCTTGTCATGTTTTGGGTGTTCCTTCCTACAGCCATCTTGGCCATTTGCTTTGGAAGGAGTAATTCAACTCAGAAAGTATAAATAATTTGAGACTGCTTCTGTCTTCCCTATAATCTGTTAAGGTCATCATTCTTTTTTCCTTTTTTTCTGTAGTTTTTCCTCATCTTTTGCAGTGTATTTGGGTTATTTCTTTCTCTGGTACTTGGGCATATTGGTTGTCTTGTTATCTCCTTTTACTAGAAGTATTTCCTATTCAGTGTATGGGAGAGGTTACTAGCTCACATATATAGTTTAGTTATTAAGTTTCTAAATAAGTTCAGCCTCAGAGCTCGGATTTTGTACGCTTCAAAATTGGAGTGTGACTTTTGCTTGCTGATTGATTCAGTTATGGTGTGGTTGCCTACTACTCAAAATGATTTTATATCGTATCATAAATTTCAGGAACCGTATCACAACAGATCATTGGCATTGCAGCTTCAGGGACATGTATGCTGCATATTCCATCACTTAACAAGATTGGATTCGGTGTATACAAGCCATCCTACTCGCTGCCCTCCTCGGCTACTCGAGATAGTTCTTCCTTCTCATTATCGGTGAATAAGTTGGTTCTGAGAACATGCTTGAAGATTGTAGTACATAGAGATTGCTGGCAGACTAAAATAATTACGAGCTTCTGATTGGACCCTTCAAGCAATAGTGTTGTCAATATATTAATTATTGGATTATGTTACTATACTATTAGAAGAACTTCCTGATATATGTATTTATAGGATTCTCTGATATTTTGATGCAAAATATTGATGGCCGGGTGAATGCAGTGGACTCTTCGAGATCGAGGGCACCAACGGCATATGCCTAGGGCGTCCATCAACAACCTACCCAATGTCCGGATTCACCGAGGGGTACAACTGGAGACACTATCAGTTGCCTGCAGGCCTGTGAGTACTTGCACTTGGACCTTTTTTATGAGCAGTACTAAGTAATCTAATGATATGCTCCTTGCAATCTAAGGAAAAAATAAATCTAAGTCATTTCTGATCCAAAGGTCTGGGTACTAACTATTTGTGTTTATGTCTACAAGCTTTTGATTTTCTGGTCTATCTTTTATTTGCAATGTTGGACACTCTTTCCTTTTCTTGTGAATAATGTTTCTGTTTGATCATACTCTCGATATACTGCATATTAACTCTATACTGCAGAATTTGTGAACAATCAGTACTGCACCCGGTTATCTGGGGAATTTGTGGTGGGGCTTAGGATCGCTTGTGCTCCCAACCTGCGGGTGCTCGCCTACCTAGACACAAGAGCTCGCATGCTACAGATTGGTGTCAGCATCATTGGGGCACATCTCTCCGGTCTAGATCTCTCTTGCAACTTGAAATTATTCCATCGACATTGATCCAACCATCATGTTCTTCTTTGTGATTAGAAAACTATCAATGACTTGTGATAATAATGTTGCTTTAGCTGTAGCTCATTGCAGTCTCTAAAAATTATTCCAGTAATCCCTCTTCTTCTCTTCTCTTCCGGTAACTATCAATGACTGGTGGTGAGTTCAGTGGCTACCGCCTCCTCTTCTCTTCGAATCCAGTAATCCCTCTCGTGAGTGCATCAGGGGATGTCGTGCCCTCGACTACGGTGAAGCACCAGGTCCACTTGAGCTCCTCCTTCAACCTGCATGTGTGATTTCTTCTTTTTCCATGAATGCACACATTTGAAGCTTTTCTTGGTTCCCTCATCTAGATTTCTTCTGAAGTGTGCAGATTGTTATTCCTTATCAGGGAGGAGAATATTCGTTTGAAGGACTCATTAGGCCCAGAATATTTAGCTTGTAATTTCTATGATTCATCCATCTGTCTAATTCTGACCTTACAGATCAACCTATCTCCCTCCACCCTTCTAAATCTGGTGCTGCTACATTTCAAAAGCTTGTATGTATGAGATTTCTTCTTTTAGGTATATTTCTGCCTGAAAGAAGTTCACATTTATTTTCTTGTTAGATGAGCCTGCTTCCGTTTGCTGGTTATACGTAGGTTGCATAAATGAGAATAGTTATGATATCACATGAATGAGATGTTGATGCCCTGTATGCTCCAAAATTGTATCATTGATCCCACACAATGGTTAGAATCCCAGTCGTTGAATCACAATAGACAAGACCATATTTCACATTTTGTATAGTCCAACCAATAATACAGATGGACCCTGGTGATGGTTTTCCATATACTGTGATAGTATTTCCTGCATTGATTATTTAATGAGCCACCCTTCCATTTTCAACTCGAATCGGTGCAATAGTTAAATAGATGTGTTCGTGTCATTTAGCCCCAAAATTCAGTTCAGTTTGGATCTACATCCTTTGCCGACCCCTTTTCTTGGTACTGATTGACCTTTTTGTGTTAATATTTTTATTTGACTGCATTTTTTAATTTAGTCCTTCCTCTTAGTGTATAATCCTGATTGTGCAGGTTTCTTTCCTGGCAGCGAATTTACGATTCAGACCATTCCATAACAAAATGCATATATGGCCTCACGGTAGGAGTTTAGCTTCAGACTGTCATCAAGTTTGTGTCAACTTTATTGTTCCATTTTTGGAACAGTGTACTTTCATGAGTATTTTTCTAATGAGTACATATAATACTTTCGCAGATCATCTTACAAAATGGAAGTATAGAGGAATTAATATATAGAAGTTATGACCATCGTGTAGAGTGTTCTCTAAAGATGGATTGCAGATAAGTAGATTAACAATTTAGTACTGACCCTATTTCTGTTGATACTTTGTTTTACCAAATCTTTAGTATTAACCATAAGCATAAAGGATATCATGTTGGGTTGCATTGCCATATAAGGAATGGATATCCTAAACCTGAGAAAGTACCAACGCAGATGATAGTTTCTTAGGAATATCATCGTGTTGTTACAGCAAAGATGGCTAGCTGTAGCACCTTCTGTAGTTCAGTTTACTATTAGGGATATCATTCAATCTCTGAACTATGTATTACCGTTATAAATTTGGCTAGGGAATCTGTCTCAATTTAATATTGCAATGAAGTGGTTGGGATGGAGAGGGTTTTTTACTTGACTACTTTCTGACTATATACCTTTCTGTTTTGTGCAAGTACAAAGTATTAGTAATTTCAGTCTGTCCAATTTTTGCAGGGATAATTGTGTGAGTCTGGTCCAAACTTTAAGACAATCACTTAATACATTTATGGGATCACCAACTTTTGGCGTTTGTTGAGACTAGCTAGGTGGGACCGTGAATTCCTAGAAGATTGTGGTAATTATCCTACTTTGTTTGCAAGATTGGTTTCTAAAAATATCATGGTAGTTGTAATTTCAGATTGCTGCTGATTTAACTGAATATGTTTTGATGGATTTTTAAGCTTTCATTCTTTACTGTGTGTAAAAGTAACTAATTCACTCCTAATTGAATCTTTCAATGGTTGATGGGAACACTACAGATCTTGCCTCTCTGCTTTTTAATGTTTCATATGTTTTCATGTACAAACCGAGGCGTGCGGGCACCATGTGTTTCTATTGCAGAGTGTAACATCCCAAATTTTGGAATGTTAATATAATTAATTGAATTGTTTGTTTGTTTGCTTGAGTGAATTAAACTTGAGTGAAATTTGAACCTTTTCAAAAACTTTTGAAAGAGAGGGAATAAAATGACTTTCCCCTTCTCCGGTAAATTCAAATTCATCCTATTAAAATCAATGAGAGAAGATGACATGACTTCTTCAACTATGAAGAATTTGAACGGAGTTTTGCAATTTAATTCTTTCAAATATTTGCACTTGTTTCTCTATTTTTCTTCCCGAGAAATACCCCGAAAATAAATTCTTGCAAGCAAGAAAGAGCGGAGGAAAATGACCCTCCAAAATCAGGGCATTTTTGAAAATATTTGAGCCAAGAAAAACCAAAGTTTTATTTAAAATTATTTGCAAAAGAAATAAAGCCTTTAGGGATTTTCTGAAAAACATTTTTTAAGTTTTATTTTGGCCGTGGAATAATGCTCATCATCTACATTTTATTTTTCTGATAATTTTAGTATATAAAACTCTTTATTCAATTGATTTGATTTCCTTTTTATTGTTTTAGTTTCCTAATTTTAAAAATAGGAATGGAATCGTTTTATTAGGAAAACCTGCTGGCCCATTAAGCACTTTCCTATTCTAGCCCAACAAGAGATTATCTCCTTCCTCTGTTTCCTCTCACGCTACGAAGCTTTCCATATCCATGGAGGCAGGAAACTCCACATTCCCGATCTCCTCGTCTTTCCATCCCAGCGCCTCCCGAGACCGCCTATAAAACCCCTCCTCTCCTCGCTCCATTTTCCCATCACCACGCCCCCCTGCCCGTAGCCTTCTCGCCACCGTCCTCCTTTTGCTGCCTAGAACGCCACCAGAGCTCTCCTGGAACCTCCCCATCGCCCAGCGCCACCTCCCAAGCGCCGACCCCTCCTCCGCCACCCCACCCGCCGGCGACCTCGCCCCCTCGCGAGCAGCCCTCCACATCGCCGTCTCCTTCCTGCCATCTCTGCCTCACGTCTGGTAACTCCGTTTTCGTTTTCAGATTTATTTTCCGTAACAGATTTAGTTCCGTTCTTGTTTAGCTTATAACTTTTGATCTAGAAGTCCAATGATGCTTATTCTTTTTGCGTTAGATCACAATTTTCTTGTAGTTTCCAAAAATATATAATTTGTCTATGTTTGGATTTATAAAATTGAGTTAGATCAGATTTGAATTAAAGCTTGTTTTGCTTATTCCGGGAGTTTAAAAATAGATTTTATTTGATTCTTTTTCTACTGATCACTAGTGATCATATTTACCAGTGGTAAAAACTTCAAAATTGTTTGAGTATTTTAGCTTATTGTTTCATGTAAAACAAATTCTGTTTTAGTTCTATTCAATTATAGCTACTTCTTTTCTATAGTTGTTTTAAATTATTTTATTTTATATTTCAGAAAGTTTATGTTTGGTTTCTATTAGTTAAACAGTAGGTGTTCAACAAGTTTTTATATTTATTTTTATTTTGTTATCGTGAAATCAATTCAAGTTCGCTAATAACTTGCAATGGATTTTCTACTGCTTTTAACTCCCAATTGAAAATACTTTCAAAATAGCTTTATGAAAAAATACTTTATTTTTTATTTGTCTTAACTAAATTTATATTTTATTCTCTGTTATTTTAGTGTTTTATTTTCCGTTAGACAAAACTATTTTTGTGAATGTTGTAGAAGAAGACTCCCTTGTTTTATTTGAAGTTCCTTCTGATTCTTATTCGCTCTCTCTTTTGTTTTGATTGTTAGTGTGAGTGCTTATGTGAATGATATGTTTGTTATATAGATTTCATCAGAGAGTGACGAGTAGTCTATCAAGTTATTTCTTGAGAACGATAATTCTTCTTCGTCAACATCACCGAGCAAGTTCACTTTGACCATGCTTTCTTACCTATGTTTTATTGCATTTAGTGGCACCTTTGCAACCACCCCTCAAGAGTGTTATTGAAATTCTTGTAGTTGAGTAGTATGCATGAGGTAGGAACCCATCACCCTGTTACCAAGCCCGGACGTTATTTATTTTAATGCTACGCTATAGTAGACGGGTTTGGTATGAGTGCTCAGGAGTGGTGTGAGAATGAAGGATTTCGTCAATGACGACAACTCCTCGATGGCACCTGCAAGGACTGCATCTTCAAGGCCTCAAGACTTCAAGACTCGAGACAAGAATTCAATACACACTCATTGGGTGAAGGATGGTTGACGGGCACCTGGAGAAACCAGTGGTTGGCGGGATGCATGGAGAAGCGCCATGACATCTTGCGGAAAGCTTCACCCTGACTCAAAGAGACGGAAGAATACTTCATGCCCGGAAGCTTACGTGCAACCGCAAGTCATTATGGGCTCGCTTGGTTGAACTTAGTTGTGACTCTGGCTGGGGACGGTACTAGCAGATGTAGAACTACGCTAGGATGGGTTGAGTACCGACGGTGGTCGAGGAACTCTTTGGAAGACCATGTTTGGTCATCTTGTTCTCAAACACCTCAAGTGCGAGAACGTAACGAGAGGGATCGAATCTTGCGGGTAAAGTGTACAAACCTCTGCAGAGGGTTATAACCTAATCGATTAGCCGTGTCCCTGTTACGGACAATTTGAGCCTCTCGACTTGGATCTATCTCGAACTCTCAACACCGGATTGATAACTTAATTGTGGGCAACTTATGTTGATTTTGGGCTATGAGACATCGGTTGGCGGAACCATGTCATGATAGAAAACTCCATAGTACAGACTTCATTTATTCCTTTGATGTAGGGAAAATAAAATCAGCTTTTACGCAAACAAAACTCGATACTGAGCCACAAAGCCATATTGCATATAGTATAGTTTTATCATCTGTTTTCTCATGTTGTGATCTTGCGGTACATTCAATGTCTCGACCTACACGGCTGCAACGTATCATGTTGCGATATTTCCTCGACGAGTAAGAGTTATGATACTGAGGTTACGGTCTACACTCAACCTGCCGATGGCGTTGATGGGACTCCACACCGATTACTTGTTTCGCTGAGACTTATGAGGTATATATCAGTTTTACGTTATTTATACATGTGATTGCACTTTGATATATACATTGATGTCTTGTGTGCCAAAGATCTCGATCCGAGGATGGCACGGATACACAGAGGCTTGACCGTCTGAGGTCGGGTCGCTACACAGAGGCTGATCACCGTGTGTATGGCTTGCTGGTTGCGCCAGTAGAGTTTCTCAGAATGTTGTTTGTCCAACCTTTGTTAATAATGTGATCATCATAGAACTAAAAGACAGTGTTTGGTACTGAACTGCAGTTCACTTTGTTAATTTCTGCGACACCATTTCATATTTACATTTGAATTGTACTTACTTAGTTTGTAAGGCCTTATAGTTTCAATGCTTTATTTGCTTGTGGAACTACGGCTCTGTTACATTTTGATGATTGTATATTTTTATATATGAAATTTGTAGAACAAAAGTAAAAAAATGGAAGGCCCAGCTTACTTTGGTATTAAGGTAATTAACTCTAGGTTCCATTGCAAGAGCTCAAGCATGTTCTTACATGATTACTCCAACTTAGGAGTACTACCAAACATTGGTTCATTTTTCTGATAGATTCAGTTATGGCAATACTGAATCATTTTTGGTGTGATTAGGGACAAGGAGCTGCAGCGTCATGGATTGGAGCGAAGGGGAGGTCCTCACGGCTGAAGATGGTGTGCACGGGAGGAGCTCGAAGCGGCACTCCTATGGAGGGATGGCTGATGTCAAGGCAAGTTTCTCTCATCCTTCTCCCCCCCCCCTTCTCTCTCGATGTCTATCATGGGCTTTGAGTGCAGTCATAGGTTTGAATTGTAAACTGTAGTTGCTTAAAACTTTGGTTTAAAATAAAGCCCTTACTGGTAGATGAGGCACGTTATTAGCAATGTTTCACATTTTCTTACTTGCAATACTATGCTTGTATACTTCGGTTACCCTGATATAATCCTCCGTTCAATTTTCTTATACGGAGGGGCTAGAAATAGTTACCCTGCTTGCTCAAAATAAATCTACTGATAAATTGAATTTTTTTCAAACCACACATGGTGTTTAGTGTGTATCATGATGGATTGGGTTGTGGCAGTAGTTCTTGGGTGCAGTATCTATCTTGATAAAGTGATTGATCAGGGCGCATTGGAGGCAGAAGAAGAGAAAATGTTTGGGGCGTCTGTGGTGTTGAACATTCAGCGTTTATGTGCTTTGTACATGCACAGCCAGTTCAGTAACTAGATGGCCTTTTCTACTGTACTGGTGCTGCTACTTTTCACATGCTAGCTTATTTGAAAAGCGCCAACAATGTGTGCCACATGTAAACAATCCATGTTGAAAGAATAGAAGCAGAAGTGTGGAGATAATGTAATTGGTCAGTCGGGAAATTCAGTCTCAATGAGCTCAACTAATGACATGTGTGAGTTGAGCCTGAGGTCATTTTCAAAGTAATCATGTATTTTACTTAACTTCTCATGTCGTTGGTCGATGGTACGTACATGTTGTATCAGGTTATCAAAGGACTTCAATCATATACATTTTATAAACAAATAAAACACTTTTATGAAGCATGTAGTAGACAAATAGTGCTCTTGATAAATGGATTTTTATGTCGAGCACAAATGGTGTTTAGTGGGTCTCGTGTCATTTTATGAATGGGAGATTACTCAAAATACACATATTTTCAACATAGCATGATCTTCAATGAGATTCTATACTACCAAATTAAAATCTATAGGTACATCTCATTGTAGACAATAAACCTCCATTATTTCTTTATTAAAGAGGATTGATTTTATTTGCAAAAAGAAGGGTTAAATTTGTTACCATATGTGCTTGTCCACAACTAAAATAACTAAAGTAGGTTATTTTTAAATGTGAATATGAATTCAATGGTTCTCTGCATCATTTGGCGCAACAGAAATAACTACAAGGATTTATTTGCATACGTATACATCCATAAATGTTTTAGGAGAGAATTACAACACATGATCTACGATGCCTAAAAAAAGATATGAGAAATGTAAAAATCCGAATAAATGAGAACTAAATCCATGCATGAAAAGAAATAAAGAGGAGAAATGCAAGATCCGGATAAATGAGAACTAAATCCATGCATGCAGAGAAATCTGAAATCGAAGGAAAGGAGAAATTTCACCAGTTGAGTACGCCTCTCTGGGAATGCTTATCTCGCCCAACTGAGGAACCGAGGAGGAAAAGGGGATAAACAAGTTTGATGGATTCAGTCCTGCCGCTTCATATTCTACTACTTGACAGGCCACACATAGCTTTGTTTGTGGATGGGCTAGGTAGCATATGGGCATTTCAAATACCTATGCCTACATATGCAAAGCACAAAGAGGTTCTTTTTCATGCACATGAAAAATAAAAGTTTGGTACAAAGACTGCTAAAAAAATACATCCTTAAAAAGCTTCCTTAGCTGGTCTATACATGTCATACACTTTTTTTTCAAACTCGGATTACACAACATGCTAAACATATATTCAATATAGCATGGTTTAACACATGTAAACATGTATAAAAAATAGCATGATTTAGTTGAAGGTTTTTGCAGCATGAAACTATTTTCATCGACAGCATGTCTTCAGCAGGTCTCTGCGCCATTTGGCGCAACGGGTCAACTAGTTATTCCAAATTCCCAAAGGGGTTCTGCAAAGACTAGTAAAAATAAAAACCTAATTGCTAAAGACGCTCCAAGACTTGCACATATCGCATGAACGAAACGAATCCGAAAACATACCGATATTTGTTGAAGAAAGAGGGGATGCCTCCCCAGCATCCCCAAGCTTAGACGCTTGAGTCTCCTTGAATATTTACTTGGGGTGCATCGGGCATCCCCAAGCTTGAGCTCTTGCCTCTCTTCCTTCTTCTCACATCGAAACCTTCTCGATCATCGAACACTTCATCCACACAGAACTTCAACAGAAAACTCGGTAAGATCCGTTAGTATAATAAAGCAAATCACTACTATAAGTACTGTTGTAAACCAATTCATATTTTTTTTTTGCATTTTTTCTACTGTAATATAACTTTTTCATGGCTTAATCCACTGATATAAATTGATAGTTTCATCAAAACAAGCAAACTATGCATCAAAAATAGAATCTGTCTAAAACAGAACAGTCTGTAACAATCTGAACATTCACCATACTTCTGATACTTTAAAAATTCTGCCAAAATTAGGAAAAATAAAAAATTTGTACAGAAAGACAGTGCAAAAAGAATCAGAACCATTTGACTTTCCAGTAAAAAACTAAAAATCACACACTACAGCCAAAGTTTCTGTCCTGCACCGTACAAACCAACAAGTATTGTAAACATCCTAAAGGCAAACCTTGGCACATTATTTTTATAATACAATGGAATTGTACAAGGGGATAATTATTTTTGTTGAAAAGTTTCGGTAATCAAGATTCACAAAGTTGCCGTGAGCATGAACAAAGTTCAAGGAGCTCTCCCACTTCAACAATGCTTGTCTTTCTCACTTTCACTTTCCTTTTTGAAAAGTTTTTAGGTTCCCCTATTTATTTTTGTTGTTTTTAAACTATATGAAAGCACTCAAAAGAAATAAATGACTCTCTAAAACTTCCGGGTTGTCTCCCTGGCAGCGCTTTCTTTAAAGCCATTAAGCTAGGCATATAGTGCTCAAGTAGTGAATCCACCGGGATCCCAAGGTATATCAAAGCCAATTTTAATTAGCAATGATTTATAATTTAGTAGTGAGCACAAAGTAACATATATCATGTAATGACGAAGTCTAACCCTCTTCCTATGCATCGGCATGTCATAAAAGAACAATTCATGCACACATAGTAAAGGCCAATGCATAGTATAAACAGTTTCTTCCAATTTTATTGTGTGGGAAACATAGAGAGGTGGAGATATAGTTCCTCTCTCATAATAATTGCAAGTAGGAGCAGCAAGCACATGCATATTATATCTATCTAAATCATCATGTGCAACGGTAAAAGGCAAGCCATCAATATAATCCTTAATAAGTGCAAACTTCTCCGATAAAGTATAATCGGGAGAATTCAAAAAGATAACAGGACTATCATGCGTGGGCGCAATAGCAACAATTTCATGTTTAACATAAGGAACTATAGCAAGTTCATCTCCATAAGCATAATTCATATTGACATCTTGGCCATAAGCATAGCAAGCATCATCAAAAAGGGATATTTCAAAAGAATCATAGGGATCATAACAATCATCATAGCAATCATCCTTCGGTAAGCACGAAGGGGAATTAGACAATGTATGAGTTGAAGAGTTACTCTCATTAGAAGGTGGGCACGGGTGATCAATCCGCTCTTCTTCCTTTTGTTCTTTGCTCTTCTCATCATCTTTTTCATCCAATGAGTTCACAGTTTCATCAATTTCTTCTTCCATAGCTTCCTGTAAAATATTAGTCTTTTCTTGGACAGCGTTAACTTCCTCAATAAATGCATCAATATTGGCATTGAATTCATAATTTTCATATCAATATCTAAGTATAGCAAAATTTTCAGGTCTGTAGATAGAATCATCAAAATTTTCACATGTTTTAAACAAAGATTCTATTTCATAAGCACCCATAAAAGCAACAAATTCTTCTATTTGTTCCACATCATAGTAATCATATATACCTTTAGCATAAGAAGCTAAGGTTTTATTATCATTAAATTCGCATGAAAAGTCAAGGTGTGGAGACTTCATCCTAGACCAACAAGTATAATCATATCTCAATCATAGTTCCCGAGCATACCAATACAACATATTAATTTGATCCCATAATAGTTTCCCTTTTTGTGTCGAGCGATAATCCCTAAAGTATTCATGTTGATCCAACGTTACTCCCATTATAAAGTTGAATGGGGTTTTCTCAGTATTATCAAAGTAGTATATAATATCTCTCGCATAATGAGAATCAAGGGTTTTAGGAGTTACCCCATCCTCATGAGTAGCAAGTACAACTAATTTTTTTTGATATTTTGCGTTCCATATCCATAACTACAGATAAAGAACAACTAAGAACAGCAAATAAAAATTACTTAGTGATAAAGAAAACAAGCACACAAGAGAATATTCACCCCACGCTATGACTCCCCGGCAACGGCGCCAGAAAAAGGTCTTGATAACCCACAAGTATAGGGGATCGCAACAGCTTTCGATAAGTAAGAGTGTCGAACCCAACGAGGAGCTAAAGGTAGAACAAATATTCCCTCAAGTTCTATCGACCACCGATACAACTCTACGCACGCTTGACGTTCGCTTTACCTAGAACAAGTATGAAACTAGAAGTGCTTTGTAGGTGTGACGGGAAAGGTTTGCAAGATAATAAAGAGCGAGTAAATAAAAACTAGGGGCTGTTTAGATAAAGAAGCAATAAAGTAAATATAGTGAGTGTGGAAAAGTGGTGATAGGTGTGGCGAAATTGTCCCTAGGCAACTGACTACGTTACTAGACCGGTAATCACTATTGCAATTCTATTTGAGGGAGAGGCATAAGCTAACATACTTTCTCTACTTGGATCATATGAACTTATGATTGGAACTCTAGCAAGCATCCGCAACTACTAAAGATTCATTAAGGTAAAACCCAACCATAGCATTAAAGTATCAAGTCCCCTTTATCCCATATGCAAACAACCTACTTACTCGGGTTTGTGCTTCTGTCACTCACGCCACCCACCATAAGCAAATCATAAACATATTGCAAACCCTACAACGGGAATCCCTCACGCCTGCGCGACACGGAGGGCACAATAGGACAGCACCAATAATAAAATATGGAACTCAAACCAATCATAGCAATTCATCAATCACCGATAGGACAATGGAAATCTACTCAGACATCATAGGATGGCAACACATCATTGGATAATAATATGAAGCATAAAGCACCATGTTCAAGTAGAGGGTACAGCGGGTTGCGGGAGAGTGGACCGCTGTAGATAGAGGGGGGAAGGTGATGGAGATGTTGTTGAAGATGACGGTGGTGTTCTGTGAAGATCATGGTGATGATGATGGCCCCGGCAGCTCCGCGCCACCGGAAGCAAGGGAGAGGCCCCTTCTTCTTCTTCTTCCTTGACCTCCTCCTAGATGGGAGAAGGGTTTCCCCTCTGGTCCTTGGCTCCCATGGCTTGGGAGGGGCGAGATCCCCTCCGAGATTGGATCTATCTCTCTGTTTCTGCGTTCTCCCCGGACTCTGTTTCACCGTTTCGCGTATATATGGAGATCCGTAACTCCGATTGGCCTGAAACCTTCAGCGTGATTTTTTTTCCGAATATTAGCTTTCTTGCGGCAAAAGAAGAGCATCAACCGCCTTACGGTGGGCTCACAAGGGTAGGGGGCGCGCCCAGGGGGGTTAGGCGCGCCCCCCTACCTCGTGACCACCTCGGGCACCGTCTCGCGTGGATTTTTCTTTCGGAATTTTCCATATTTCCAAAAATAAGCTCCGTCCATTTTTATCCCGTTCGGACTCCGTTTGATATGGATATTCTTCGAAACATAAAACATGCAACTGACAGGAACTGGCACTGGGCACTGGATCAATATGTTAGTCCCAAAAAATAATATAAAAAGTTGCCAAAAAGTAGATGAAAGTGAATAATATTGGCATGGAACAATCAAAAATTATAGATACGATGGAGACGTATCAGCCGGCCTTCCCCCCTCCTCCACTCCTTTATATACGGGGGAGGGGGCACCCCATAGACACACAAGTTGATCATTGTCTTAGCCGTGTGCGGTGCCCCCCTCCATCATAATCCACCTCGGTCATATCGTCGTAGTGCTTAGGCGAAGCCCTGCGTCAGTAGATTCATCATCACCGTCATAACACCGTCGTGCTGACGAAGCTCTCCCTCGACACTCAGCTGGATCGAGAGTTCGTGGGACGTCACCGAGCTAAACGTGTGCAGATCGCGGAGGTGTCGTACTTTCAGTACTAGGATCGGTTGGATCGTGAAGACGTACGACTACATCAACCGCGTTGTCATAACGCTTCCGCTTTCGGTCTACGAGGGTACGTGGACAACACTCTCCCCTCTCGTTGCTATGCATCACCTAGATGGATCTCGCGTGTGCATAGGAATTTTTTTGAAATTACTGCGTTCCCCAACATATATATGTGGGGGCGCCCTAGCACACCCAAGACAATTGCCTAGCCGTGTGCGGCACCCCGCTCCACCGTCTATAACCCCGGTCATATTTTCGTAGTGCTTAGGCGAAGCCTTGCGGAGATCACTTCATCATCACCGTCACCTGAAGGAAATATGCCCTAGAGGCAATAATAAAGTTATTATTTATTTCCTTATATCATGATAAATGTTTATTATTCATGCTAGAATTGTATTTACAGGAAACATAATACATGTGTGAATACATAGACAAACAAAGTGTCACTAGTCTGCCTCTACTTGACTAGCTCGTTGATCAAAGATGGTTATGTTTCCTAGCCATAGACATGAGTTGTCATTTGATTAACGGGATCACATCATTAGGAGAATGATGTGGTTGACTTGACCCATTCCGTTAGCTTAGCACTCGATCGTTTAGTATGTTGCTATTGCTTTCTTCATGACTTATACATGTTCCTATGACTATGAGATTATGCAACTCCGTTCATCGGAGGAACACTTTGTGTGCTACCAAACGTCACAATGTAACTGGGTGATTATAAAGGTGCTCTACAGGTGTCTCCGAAGGTACTTGTTGGGTTGGCGTATTTCGAGATTAGGATTTGTCACTCCGATTGTCGGAGCGGTATCTCTGGGCCCACTCGGTAATGCACATCACTTAAGCCTTGCAAGCATTGCAACTAATGAGTTAGTTGCGGAATGATGTATTACAGAATGAGTAAAGAGACTTGCGGGTAACGAGATTGAACTAGGTATTGAGATACCGACGATCGAATCTCGGGCAAGTAACATACCGATGACAAAGGGAACAACGTATGTTGTTATGCGGTCTGACCGATATTCATAGAATATGTGGGAGCCAATATGAGCATCCAGGTTCCGCTATTGGTTATTGACCGGAGACATGTCTCGGTCATGTCTACATAGTTCTCGAACCCGCAGGGTCCGCACGCTTAACGTTTCAATGACAGTTATATTATGAGTTTATATGTTTTGATGTACCGAAGGTTGTTCGGAGTCCTGGATGTGATCACGGACATGACGAGGAGTCTCGAAATGGTCGAGACATGAAGATTGATATATTGGAAGCCTATGTTTGGATGTCGGAAGTGTTCCGGGTTAAATCGGGATTTTTTCGGAGTACCGGGAGGTTACCGGAACCCCCCGGGAGGTTAATGGGCCATAGTGGGCCTTAGTGGAAGAGAGGAGAGGTGGCCAGGGCAAGGGCCGCACGCCCCTCCCCCTAGTCTGAATAGGACAAGGAGAGGGGGGCGGCGCCCCCCCCCCCCCTTTCCTTCCTCCCCTCCACCTCTTTCCCCCCTCTCTCCTAGTCCAATAAGGAAAAGGGAGGGAGTCCTACTCCCGGTGGGAGTAGGACTCCTCCTGGCGCGCCCCCTCTCTAGGCTGGCCGCACCCCCCCTGCTCCTTTATATACGGGGGCAGGGGGCACCCTAGAGACACAACAATTGATCGTTTGATCTTTTAGCCGTGTGCGGTGGCCCCCTCCACCATAGTCCACCTCGATAATATTGTAGCGGTGCTTAGGCGAAGCCCTGCGTCGGTAGAACATCATCATCATCACCACGCCGTCGTGCTGACGAAACTTTCCCTCAACACTCGGCTGGATCGGAGTTCGAGGGACGTCATCGGGCTGAACGTGTGCTGAACTCGGAGGTGTCATGCGTTCGGCACTTGATCGGTCGGATCGTGAAGACATACGACTACATCAACTGCGTTGTGCTAACGCTTCCGCTTTCGGTCTACAAGGGTACGTGGACAACACTCTCCCCTCTCGTTGCTATGCATGACCATGATCTTGCGTGTGCGTAGGAAATATTTTGAAATTACTACGTTCCCCAACAGTGGCATCCGAGCCTGGTTTTATGAGTAGATGTCATATGCACGAGTAGAACACAAGTGAGTTGTGGGCGATATAAGTCATACTGCTTACCAGCATGTCATACTTCGGTTCAGCGGTATTGTTGGATGAAGCGGCCCGGACAGACATTACACGTACGCTTACGCGAGACTGGTTCTACCGACGTGCTTTGCACACAGGTAGCTGGCGGGTGTCAGTTTCTCCAACTTTAGTTGAACTGAGTGTGGCTACGTCCGGTCCTTACGAAGGTTAAAACAGCACCAACTTGACAAATTATCATTGTGGATTTGATGCGTAAGTAAGAACGGTTCTTGCTAAGCGCGTAGCAGCCACATAAAATTTGCAACAACAAAGTAGAGGACGTCTAACTTGTTTTTGCAGGGCATGTTGTGATGTGATATGGTCAAGACATGATGCTAAATTTTATTTTATGAGATGATCATGTTTTGTAACCGAGTTATCGGCAACTGGCAGGAGCCATATGGTTGCCGCTTTATTGTATGCAATGCAATCGCCCTGTAATGCTTTACTTTATCACTAAGCGGTAGCAATAGTCGTAGAAGCATAAGATTGGCGAGACGACAACAATGCTACGATGGATATCAAGGTGTCGCGCCGGTGATGATCGTGATCATGACGGTGCTTCGGAGATGGAGATCACAAGCACAAGATGATGATGGCCATATCATATCACTTATATTGATTGCATGTGATGTTTATCTTTTATGCATCTTATCTTGCTTTGATTGACGGTAGCATTATAAGATGATCCCTCACTAAATTATCAAAGTATAAGTGTTCTCCCCGAGTATGCACCGTTGCGAAAGTTCTTCGTCTTTGAGACACCACGTGATGATCGGGTGTGATAGGCTCTACGTTCAAATACAACGGGTGCAAAACAGTTGCACACGCGGAATACTCAGGTTAAACTTGACGAGCCTCGCATATAACCGATATGGCCTCGGAACACTGAGACCGAAAGGTCGAGCGTGAATCATATAGTAGATATGATCAACATACATGATGTTCACCATTGAAATTACTCCATCTCACGTGATGATCGGACATGGTTTAGTTGATATGGATCACGTGATCACTTAGAGGATTAGAGGGATGTCTATCTAAGTGGGAGTTCTTAAGTAATATGATTAATTGAACATTAATTTATGATGAACTTAGTCCTGGTAGTATTAGCATATCTATGTTGTAGATCAATAGCTCGCGATGTTGCTCCCCGTTTAATTTTTATATGTTCCTAAAGAAAACTAAGTTGAAAGATGTTAGTAGCAATGATGCGGATTGGATCTGTGATCTGAGGTTTACCCTCATTGCTACACAGAATAATTATGTCCTTGATGCACCGCTAGGTGACAAACCTATTACAGGAGCAGATGCGGACGTTATGAACGTTTGGCTAGCTCAATATGATGACTACTTGATAGTTTAGTGCACCATGCTTAACGGCTTAGAATCGAGACTTCAAAGATGTTTTAAACATCATGGACCATATGAGATGTTCCAGGAGTTGAAGTTAATACTTCAAGCAAATACCCGAGTTGAGAGATATGAAGTCTCCAACAAGTTCTATAGCTAAAAGATGGAGGAGAATAGCTCAAGCAGTGAGCATGTACTCAGATTGTCTGGGTACTACAATCGCTTGAATCAAGTGGGAGTTAATCTTCCAGATAAGATAGTGATTGACAGAATTCTCTAGTCACCATCACCAAGTTAGTAGAACTTCGTGATGAACTATAGTATGCAAGGGATAACGTAAACAATTCCCAAGCTCTTCGTGATGCTAAAATCGACGAAGGTAGAAATCAAGAAAAACATCAAGTGTTGATGGTTGACGAGACCACTAGTTTCAAGAAAAGGGCAAAGGGAAGAAGGGGAACTTCAAGAAGAACGGCAAGCAAGTTGCTGCTCAAGTGAAGAAGCCCAAGTCTGGTCCTAAGCCTGAGACTAAGTGCTTCTACTGCAAAGGGACTGGTAACTGGAAGCGGAACTGCCCCAAGTATTTGGCGGGTAAGAAGGATGGCAAAGTGAACAAAGGTATATTGGATATACATGTTATTGATGTGTACTTTACTAGTGTTTATAGCAATCCCTCGGCATTTGATACTGGTTCAGTTGCTACGAGTAGTAACTCGAAACGGGAGTTGCAGAATAAACAGAAACTAGTAAAAGGCGAGGTGACGATGTGTGTTGGAAGTAGTTCCAAGATTGATATGATCATCATCGCACACTCCCTATACTTTCGGGATTAGTGTTGAAACTAAATAAGTGTTATTTCGTGTTTGCGTTGAGCATGAATATGATATGATCATGTTTGTTGCAATACGGTTATTCATTTAAATTAGAGAATAATTGTTGTTCTGTTTACATGAATAAAACCTTCTATGGTCATACACCCAATAAAATGGTTTGTTGGATCTCGATCGTAGTAATACACATATTCATAATATTGAAGCCAAAAGATGCAAAGTTAATAATGATAGTGCAACTTATTTGTGGCACTGCCGTTTAGGTCATATTGGTGTAAAGCACATGAAGAAACTCCATGCTGATGGGATTTTGGAATCACTTGATTATGAATCACTTGATGCTTGCGAACCATGCCTCTTCGGCAAGATGACTAAAACGTCGTTCTTCGGAACAATGGAGCAAGCAACAGATTTGTTGGAAATCATACATACTGATGTATGCGGTTCGATGAATATTGAGCCTCGCGGCGGATATCGTTATTTTCTCACCTTCACAGATGATTTAAGCAGATATGGGTATATCTACTTAATGAAACATAAGTCTGAAACATTTGAAAAGTTCAAAGAATTTCAGAGTGAAGTTGAAAATCATCGTAACAAGAAAATAAAGTTTCTACAATTTGATCATGGAGGAGAATATTTGAGTTACGAGTTTGGTGTTCATTTGAAACAATGCGGAATAGTTTCACAACTCACGCCACCTGGAACACCACAGCATAATGGTGTGTCCGAAAATCGTAACCGTACTTTATTAGATATGGTGCAATCTATGATGTCTCTTACCGATTTACCACTATCGTTTTGGGTTATGCATTAGAGACAGCTGCATTCATGTTAAATAGGGCACCATCTAAATCCTTTGAGACGACACTATATGAACTGTGGTTTAGCAAGAAACCAAAGTTGTCATTTCTTAAAGTTTGGGGTTGTGATGCTTATGTGAAAAAGTTTCATCCTGATAAGCTCAAACCCAAATCGGAGAAATGTATCTTCATAGGATACCCAAAGGAGACAGTTGGGTGCACCTTCTATCACAGATCTGAAGGCAAGACATTCGTTGCTAAGAATGGATCCTTTCTAGAGAAGGAGTTTCTCGCGAAAGAAGTGAGTGGGAGGAAAGTAGAACTTGATGAGGTAATTGTACTGCTCCCTTATTGAAAGTAGTTCATCACGTAAATCTGTTCCGTGACTACTACACCAATTAGTGAGGAAGCTAATAATGATGATCATGTAACTTCAGATCAAGTTACTACCGAACCTCGTAGGTAAACCAGAGTGAGATCCACACCAGAGTGGTATGGTAATCCTGTTCTGGAGGTCATGTGACTTGACCATGACGAACCTATGAACTATGAGGAAGCGATGATGAGCCCAGATTCCGCGAAATGGCTTGAGGCCATGAAATCTGAGATGAGATCCATGTATGAGAACAAAGTATGGACTTTGATTGACTTGACCAATGATCGGCGAGCCATTGAGATTAAATGGATCTTCAAGAGGAAGACGGACGCTGATAGAAGTGTTACTATCTACAAAGCTAGAATTGTCGCAAAAGGTTTTCGACAAGTTCAAGGTGTTGACTACGATGAGAGTTTGTCACTCGTATCTATGCTTAAGTCTGTCTGAATCATGTTAACAATTGCCGCATTTTATGAAATCTGGCAAATGGATAAACAAAACTGCATTGCTTAATGGATTTATTAAAGAAGAGTTGTATATGATGCAACCAGAAGGTTTTGTCAATCCTAAAGGTGCTAACAAAATATGCAAGCTCCAGCGATCCATCTATGGACTAGTGCAAGCATCTCGAAGTTGGAATATACGCTTTGATAAGTTGATCAAAACATATAGTTTTATACAGACTTGCGGTGAAGCCTGTATTTACAAGAAAGTGAGTGGGAGCACTACAACATTTTTGATAAGTATATGTGAATGACATATTGTTGATCAGAAATAATGTAGAATTATTCTGCAAAGCATAAAGGAGTGTTTGAAAGGATTTTTTCAAAGAAAAACCTCGGTGAAGCTGCTTACATATTGAGCATCAAGATCTATAGAGATAGATCAAGACGCTTGATAAGTTTTTTCAATGAGTACATACCTTGACAAGATTTTGAAGTAGTTCAAAATGGAATAGTCAAAGAAGGAGTTCTTGCCTGTGTTGCTAGGTGTGAAGTTGAGTAACACTCAAAACCCGACCACAACAAAAAATAGAAAGAGAATGAAAAGTCATTCCCTATGCCTCAGTCATAGGTTCTATAAAGTATGCTATGCTATGTACCAAATCTATTGTATACCCTGCCCTGAGTTTGGCAAGGGAGTACAATAGTGATCTAGGAGTAGATAACTGGACATTGGTCAAAATTATCCTTAGAGGACTAAGGAAATATTTCTCGGTTATGGAGGTGATAAATACTTCATTGTAAAAGTTACGTCGATGCAAACTTTGACACTGATCCAGATGACTCTAAGTCTCAATCTGGATACATATTGAAAGTGGGAGCAATTAGCTAGAGTAGCTCCGTGTAGAGCATTGTTGACATAGAAATTTGCAAAATACATACGGTTCTGAATGTGACATACCCGTTGACTAAAATTATCTCACAAGCAAAACATGATCACACCTTAGTACCGTTTGGGTGTTAATCACATAGCGATGTGAACTAGATTACTGACTCTAGTAAACACTTTGGGTGTTGGTCACATATGATTGTGAACTATGGGTGTTAACCACATAAAGATGTGGACTATAGATGTTAAATCACATGGCGATGTGAACTAGATTATTAACTCTAGTGCAAGTGGGAGACTGAAGGAAATATGCCCTAGAGGCAATAATAAAGTTATTATTTATTTCCTTATATCATGATAAATGTTTATTATTTATGCTAGAATTGTATTAACCGGAAACATAATACATGTGTGAATACATAGACAAACAGAGTGTCACTAGTATGCCTCTACTTGACTAGCTCGTTCATCAAAGATGGTTATGTTTCCTAGCCATAGACATGAGTTGTCATTTGATTAACGGTATCACATCATTAGGAGAATGATGTGATTGACTTGACCCATTCCGTTAGCTTAGCACTCGATCATTTAGTATGTTGCTATTGCTTTCTTCATGACTTATATATGTTCCTATGACTATGAGATTATGCAACTCCCGTTGACCGGAGGAACACTTTGTGTGCTACCAAACGTCACAACGTAACTGGGTGATTATAAAGGTGCTCTATAGGTGTCTCCGAAGGTACTTGTCGGGTTGGTGTATTTCGAGATTAGGATTTGTCACTCTGATTGTCGGGGAGGTATCTCTGGGCCCACTCGGTAATGCACATCACTTAAGCCTTGCAAGCATTGCAACTAATGAGTTAGTTGCGGAATGATGTATTACAGAACAAGTAAAGAGACTTGCTGGTAACGAGATTGAACTAGGTATTGAGATACCGGCGATCGAATCTCGGGCAAGTAACATACCGATGACAAAGGGAACAACGATGTTGTTATGCGGTCCGACCGATAAAGATCTTCGAGAATATGTGGGAGCCAATATGAGCATCCAGGTTCCGCTATTGGTTATTGACCGAGACGTGTCTCGGTCATGTCTACATAGTTCTCGAACCCGTAGGGTCCGCACGCTTAACGCTTCGGCGATGCTTATATTATGAGTTTATATGTTTTGATGTACCGAAGGTTGTTCGGAGTCCCGGATGTGATCACGGACATGACGTGGAGTCTCGAAATGGTCGAGACATGAAGATTGATATATTGGAAGCCTATGTTTGGATGTCGGAAGTGTTCCGGGTTAAATCGGGATTTTTCTGGAGTACCGGGAGGTTACCGGAACCCCCCGAGAGGTTAATGGGCCATAGTTGGCCTTAGTGGAAGAGAGGAGAGGCGTCCAGGGCAAGGGCCGCGCGCCCCTCCCCCCTAGGCCGAATAGGACAAGGAGAGGGGGCGGCGCCCCCCTTTCCTTCCTCCCCTCCACCTCTTTCCCCCCTCTCTCCTAGTCCAACAAGGAAAAGGGAGGGAGTCCTACTCCCGGTGGGAGTAGGACTCCTCCGGGCGCCCCTCTCTAGGCCGGCTGCCCCACTTGCTCCTTTATATATAAAGGCGGGGGCACCCTAGAGACACAACAATTGATCGCTTGATCTTTTAGCCGTGTCGGTGCCCCCTCCACCATAGTCCACCTCGATAATCAGAAGCGGTGCTTAGGCGAAGCCTGCGTCGGTAGAACATCGCCATCGCCTCCACGCCGTCAGGTCGACGAAACTCTCCTCAACACTCGGCTGGATCAGAGTTCGAGGGACGCCATCGGCTGAACGTGTGCTGAACTCGGAGGTGCCGTATGCTCGGTACTTGATCGGTCGGATCGTGAAGACAATTAGTATTTGCTTTTTAGTTTACCACAATCATCCTTGTTGTACACACCTTTTTGGAGAAGCCTATTTTATTAGAATTTGCTAGAATACTCTATGTGCTTCACTTATATCTTTTGAGCTTGATAGTTTTTGCTCTAGTGCTTCACTTATATCTTTTAGAGCACGGTGGTGTCTTAATTTTGAAGAAGTTTCTAGTCTCTCATGCTTCACTTATATTATTTTGAGAGTCTTTTAGAACAGCATGGTATTTGCTATGGTTATAAAGTTGGTCCTAGAATGGTAGGCATCCAAGTTGGGTATAATAAAAACTATCATAGGAAGTGAATTGGATGTTATGATCAACTTGATACTTGATAATTGTTTTGAGATATGGAGGTAGTGATATTAAAGTCATTCTAGTTGGGTGATTATGAATTTAAAGAATGCTTGTGTTGAAGTTAGCAAGTCCCGTAGCATGCACGCATGGTTAAAGTTGTGTAACAAATTTGAAACATGAAGTGTACCTGGCTTGTGCATCCTTATGAGTGGCAGTTGGGGACGAGCGATGGTCTTTTCCTACCAATCTATCCCCCTAGGAGCATGCGCGTAGTACTTGGTTTTTGATGACTTCTAAATTTTTGCAATAAGTATATGAGTTCTTTTGACTAATGTTGAGTCCATGGATTATACACAATTTTACCTTTCCGCCTTTGCTAGCCTCTTGGTACTGCATTGCCCTTTCTCACCTTGAGAGTTGGTGCAAACTTCACGGTGCATCCAAACCCCGTGATACGATACGCCTATCACACATAAACCTCCCTATATCTTCCTCAAAACAGCCACCATACCTACCTATTATGGCATTTCCATAGCCATTCCGAGATATATTGCCATGCAACTTTCCACCGCTCCGCTCATCATCATCATGACATACTTTACTTTTGTCATATTGCCATTGCATGATCATGTAGTTGACATCGATTTGTGGCAAAGCCACCATGCATTATTTTTCATACATGTCACTCTTGATTCATTGCACCATCCTGCACACCGCCAGAGGCATTCATATAGAGTCATATCTTGTTCTAGTTTCGAGTTGTAATTCATATGTTGTAATCAATAGAAGTGTGATGATCATCATTATTAGAGCATTGCCCAAAGAAAAAAAAAAGAAGAAAGGCCAAAAGGAAAAAAAAGAAAGGCCCAAAAAAGAAAAAGAAAAAAAGAGAGAAAAAATAAAAGAAAAGAAAAAAAGAATAAATAAATAAAAAGGGCAATGTTACTATCTCTTTTTCCACACTTGTGCTTCAAAGTAGCACCTTGTTCTTCATGTAGTGAGTCTCATATATTGTGCTTCAAAGTAGCACCATGTTTTTCATATAGTGAGTCTCATAAGTTGTCTTTTTCATACTAGTGGGAATTTTTCATTATAGAACTTGGCTTGTATATTCCTACGATGGGCTTCCTCAAATGCCCTAGGTCTTCGTGAGGAAGCAAGTTGGATGCACACCCACTAGTTTTCTTTTGTTGAGCATTCATTTATAGTTCTAGTGCATCCGTTGCATGGCAATCCCTACTCCTCATGTTGACATCAATTGATGGGCATCTCCATAGCCCGTTGATTATCCTCGTCAATGTGAGACTTTCTCCTTTTTTGTCTTCTCCACAAAATCCCCATCATCATATTCTATTCCACCCATAGTGCTATTGAAGGAAATATGCCCTAGAGGCAATAATAAAGTTATTATTTATTTCCTTATTTCATGATGAATGTTTATTATTCATGCTAGAATTGTATTAACCGGAAACATAATACATGTGTGAATACATAGACAAACATAGTGTCACTAGTATGCCTCTACTTGACTAGCTCGTTTATCAAAGATGGTTATGTTTCCTAGCCATGGACAAAAGAGTTGTCATTTGATTAATGGGATCACATCATTAGGAGAATGATGTGATTGACATGACCCATTCCGTTAGCCTAGCACTTGATCGCTTAGTATATTGCTATTGCTTTCTTCATGACTTATACATGTTCCTCGTAACTATGAGATTATGCAACTCCTGTTTACGGAGGAACACTTTGGTACTACCAAACGTCACAACGAATCGGGTGACTATAAAGGAGTACTATAGGTGTCTCCAAAGGTACATGTTGGGTTGGCGATTTCGAGATTAGGTTTTGTCACTCCGATTGTCGGAGAGGTATCTCTGGGCCTTCTCGGTAATACACATCATATAAGCCTTGCAAGCATTGCAACTAATAAGTTAGTTAAGTAGATGATGTATTACGGAACGAGTAAAGAGACTTGCGTAACGAGATTGAACTAGGTATTGATACCGACGATCGAATCTCGGCAAGTAACATATCGATGACAAAGGAACAACGATGTTGTTATGCGGTTTGATCGATAAAGATCTTCAGAGAATATGTAGGAACCAATATGGGCATCTAGGTTCCGCTATTGGTTATTGACCAAGAATAGTTCTCGGTCATGTCTACATAGTTCTCGAACCCGTAGGGTCCGCACGCAAAAGGTTTCGATGACCGTTATATTATGAGTTTACATGTTTTGATGTACCAAGGAGTTCGAGTCCGGATGAGGTCGGGACATGACGAGGAGTCTCGAAATGGTCGAGACGTAAAGATTCATATATTGGATGATATGTTTAGGCTAAGGGTCAAGCCCATGAGGCTTTAAGTCGGTGCAAAAGGAGTTTTATGGAGGTTGGGGCCAAACGCCGGAGACCCTAGCGTCTGCCCGGGCCGACGCCGAGGCCCATGGCGTCGGGGCGACGCCAAGGATTGTGGCGTTTGGTCTTGGAGTCCGAGTGGGACTCTTGCCTTTCGGCAAAACCGACTTTGAGGAGGCTTTTGCTCCAAGTTTCAACCCGGGCTCAACATATAAATAGAGGGGCAGGGCTAGCACCAAAGATACAACAATTGATCCCTTGGATCTCTTAGCCGTGCAAGCGGTGCCCCCTCCACCATATTCCACCTCGGTCATATCGTCATGAGTTTAGGCGAAGCCCGCGTGGTAGAACATCAAGATCGCCACCACGCCGTCAGGTGAAGGAACTCTCCTCGACGCCGGCTGGATCGGAGTTCGAGGGACGCCATCGAGCTGAACGTGTGCTAGAACTCGGAGGTGCCGTAGTTTCGTGCTTGATCGGTCGGGCCGTGAAGACGCGACGACTACATCAACCGCGTACAGTTAACGCTTCCGCCACGGTCTACAAGGGTATGTAGACAACACTCCCCTCTCGTTGCTATACATCACCATGATCTTGCGTGTGCGTAGGAATTTTGTGAAATTACTACGCTCCCCAACAAAGGGCATCCGAGCCTGGTTTTATGCGTTGATGTTATATGCACGAGTAGAACACAAGTGAGTTGTGGGCGATATAAGTCATACCGCTTACCAAAGATGTCATACTTTGGTTCGGCGGTATTGTGAGATGAAGCGGCCCGGACCGACATTACGCAGACGCTTACGCGAGACTGGTTTCACCGCCGCGAGCACTCGTTGCTTAAAGGTGATGGCGGGTGTCTGTCTCTCTCACTTTAGTTGAACTGAGTGTGGCTACGCCCGGTCCTTGCGAAGGTTAAAACAGCACCAACTTGACAAACTATCATTGTGGTTTTGATGCGTAGGTAAGAACGGTTCTTGCTCAGCCCGTAGCAGCCACGTAAAACTTGCAACAACAAAGTAGAGGACGCCTAACTTGTTTTTGCAGGCATGTTGTGATGTGATATGGTCAAGACGTGATGCTATATTTTATTGTATGAGATGATCATGTTTTGTAACCGAAGTTATCGGCAATCGGCAGAGCCATATGGTTGTCGCTTATTGTATGAAATGCAAACGCCATGTAATTGCTTTACTTTATCACTAAGCGGTAGCGATAGTCATAGAAGCAATAGTTGGCTAGACGACAACGATGCTACGATGGAGATCAAGGTGTCGCTACCGGTGACGATGGTGATCACGACGGTGCTTCGAGATGGAGATCACAAGCACAAGATGATGATGGCCATATCATATCACTTATATTGATTGCATGTGATGTTTATCCTTTATGCATCTTATCTTGCTTTGATTGACGGTAGCATTTTAAGATGATCTCTCACTAAAAATTATCAAGACGTGTTCTCCCGAGTATGCACCGCTGCCAAAGTTCGTCGTGCCTGCACACCACATGATGATCGGGTGTGATAAGCTCTACGTCCATCTACAACGGGTGCAAGCCAGTTTTGCACACGCAGAATACTCAAAGTTAAACTTGACGAGCCTAGCATATGCAGATATGGCCTCGAACACGGAGACCGAAAGGTCGAGCATGAATCATATAGTAGATATGATCAACATAGTGATGTTCACCATTGAAAACTACTCCATCTCACGTGATGATCGGTTATGGTTTAGTTGATTTGGATCACGTGATCACTTAGATGACTAGAGAGATGTCTGTCTAAGTGGGAGTTCTTAAGTAATATGATTAATTGAACTTAAATTTATCATGAACTTAGTCCTGGTAGTATTTTGCAAATTATGTTGTAGATCAATAGCTTGCGTTGTTGCTTTTATATGTTTATTTTGATATGTTCCTAGAGAAAATTGTGTTGAAAGATGTTAGTAGCAATGATGCGGATTGGATCCGTGATCCGAGGGTTATCCTCATTGCTGCACGTAAGAATTATGTCCTTAATGCACCGCTAGGTGATGGACCTATTGCAGGAGCGTATGTAGACGTTATGAACGTTTGGCTAGCTCAATATGATGACTACTTGATAGTTTAGTGCACCATACTTAACGGCTTAGAATCGGGACTTCAAAGACGTTTTGAACGTCATGGACCCTATGAGATGTTCCATGAATTGAAGTTAATATTTCAAGCAAATACCCGAGTTGAGAGATATGAAGTCTCCAACAAGTTCTATAGCTAAAAGATGGAGGAGAATCGCTCAACTAGTGAGCATGTGCTCAGATAGTCTGGGTACTACAATCGCTTGAATCAAGTGGGAGTTAATCTTCCGATA
Source organism: Aegilops longissima (assembly GCA_021605205.1). Lineage (NCBI taxonomy): Eukaryota > Viridiplantae > Streptophyta > Magnoliopsida > Poales > Poaceae > Aegilops > Aegilops longissima. Next base: position 547,193,158 of record CM038682.1, read on the forward strand.
AAATAGTGATTGATGAATTCTCTAGTCACCATCACCAAGTTAGTAGAACTTTGAGATGAACTATAATATGCAAGGGATGGCGAAAGTAATTCCCAAGCTCTTCGTGATGTGAAATCGACGAAGGTAGAAATCAAGAAAACATCAAGTGTTGATGGTTAACAAGACCACTAGTTTCAAGAAAAGGGCAAAGGGATAGAAGGAACTTCAAGAAGAATGGCAAGCAAGTTGTGCTCAAGTGAAGAAGCCCAAGTCCGGACCTAAGCCCGAGACTAAGTGCTTATACTCGCAAAGGGACTAGTCACTAGAGGCGTAACCACCCCAAGTATTTGGCGGATAAGAAGGATGGCAAAGTGAACAAAGGTATATTTGATATACATGTTATTGATGTGTACTTTACTAGTGTTTATAGCAACCCCTCGGTATTTGGTACTGGTTCGGTTGCTAAGAGTAGTAACTCAAACGGAGTTGCGAATAAACAGAGACTAGTTGAAGGGAAGTGACGATGAGTGTTGGAAGTAGTTCCAAGATTGATATGATCATCATCGCACACCCCTATACTCTCGGATTAGTGTTGAACCTAAATAAATGTTATTTAGCGCTTATGCTGAGCATGAATATGATTTGATCATGTTTATTGCAATACGGTTATTCATGTAAGTTAGAGAATAATTATTGTTCTGCTTACATGAATAAAACCTTCTATGGTCATACACCCAATGAAAATGGTTTGTTGGATCTCGATCGTGTGATACACATATTCATAATATTGAAACCAAAAGATGTAAAGTTAATAATGATAGTGCAACTTATTTGTGGTAATCGCCGCTTGGGTCATATCGTGTAAAGCGCATGAAGAAACTCCATAAAGAGGATTTTCGAATCACTTGGTTATGAATCATTTGATGCTTGCGAACCGTGCCTTTTGGGCAAGATGACTAAAACTCCGTTCTCGGAACAATGGAACAAGCTACCGACTTATTGGAAATAATACATACCGATGTATGCGATCCAATGAGTGTTGATGCTCGTGGCAAGTATCGTTATTTTCTGACCTTCACAAAATGATTTGAGCAGATATGGTTATATCTACTTGACGAAACATAAGTCTGAAATAATTGAAAGGTTCAAAGAATTTCAGAGTGAAGTGGAAAAATCATCGTAACAAGAAAATAAAGTTTCTACGATCTGATCGCGGAGACAAATATTTGAGTTACGAGTTTGGTCTTTAGTTAAAACAATGTGGAATAGTTTCACAGCTCACACCACCTGGAACACCACAACGTTATGGTGTGTCCGAACATCGTAACCGCACTTTATTGGATATGGTGCGATCTATGATGTCTCTTATCGGTTTTACCACTATCGTTTTGGGGTTGTGCATTAGAGACAGCTGCATTCACGTTTAAAAGGGCACCATCTAAATCCGTTGAGACGACACCGTATGAACTATGGTTTATCAGTAAACCTAAGTCGTCATTTCTTAAAAGTTTGAGTTGTGATGCTTATGTGAAAAGTTTTCACCTGATAAGCTCGAACCGAAATCGGAGAAGTGCGTCTTCATAGAATACCCAAAGGTAACTATTGGGTACACCTTCTATCACAGATCCGAAGGCAAGTTTTTTTTTTGCTAAGATGGATCCTTTCTAGAGAAGAAGTTTCTCTCAAAAGAAGTGAGTGGGAGGAAAGTAGAACTTGATGAGGTAATTGTACCTTCTCCATTATTGGAAAGTAGTTCATCACAGAAATCAGTTCCAGTGATTCCTACACCAATTAGTGAGGAAGTTAATGATGATGATCATGAAACTTCAGATCAAGTTGCTACCAAACCTCGTAGGTCTTCCAGAGTAAGATCCGCACCAGATTGGTACGGTAATCATGTTCTGGAAGTCATGTTACTAGACCATGATGAACCTACGAACTATGAGGAAGCGATGATGAGCCCAGATTCCGCGAAATGACTTGAGGCCATGAAATCTGAGATAGGATCCATGTATGAGAACAAAGTATGGACTTTGATTGACTTGCTCGATGATCAGCAAGCCATGTTAAATAAATGGATCTTCAAGAGGAAGACGGACACTGATAGTAGTGTTACTATCTACAAAGCTCGACTTGTCACAAAAAGGTTTTCGACAAGTTCAAGGTGTTGACTACAATGAGATTTTCTCAATCAGTAGCGATGCTTAAGTCTGTCCGAATCATGTTAGCAATTGCCACATTTTATGAAATCGGCAAATGAATGTCAAAACTGCATTCCTTAATGGTTTTCTTAAAGAAGAGTTGTATATGATGCAACCGAAGGTTTTGTCAATCCTAAAGGTGCTAACAAAATGTGCAAGCTCCAATGATCCATCTATGGACTAGTGCAAGCATCTCAGAGTTGGAATATATGCTTGATGATTTGATCAAAGATATGGTTTTATCTGACTTTTGGAGAAGCTCAGATTTACAAGAAAGTGAGTGGGAGCACTACAAGATTTCGATAAGTATATGTGAATGACATATTGTTGATCGGAAATAATGTAGAATTATTCGCAAAGCATAAAGGAGTATTTGAAAGGAGTTTTTCAAAGAAGGACCTCAAGAAAGCTACTTACATATTGAGCATCAAGATCTATTGAGATAGATCAAGACGCTTGATAAGTTTTTCAATAAGTACATACCTTGTCAAGATTTCGAAGTAGTTCAAAATGGAGCAGTCAAAGAAAAGTTCTTGCTCGTGTTGCAAACGTGTGAAATTGAGTAAGACTCAAATCCCACCACGACGTAAAATAGAAAAGAGAATGAAAGTCATTCCCTATGCCTCACCATAGGTTCTATAAAATATGCTATGCTATGTACTGGACCTATTGTATACCTTGCTCGAATTTGGCAAGGAGTACAATAGTGATCTAGGAGTAGATCATCGGACATTGGTCAAGAACATCCTTAGTGAGGACTAAGGAAATAATTTCGATTATGGAGGTGATAAAAGAGCCCGTCGAAAGAGTTACATCGATGCAAGCTTTTTACACTCGATCCAGATGACTCTAAGTCTCAATCTGGATACATATTGAAAGTGGGAGCAATTAGCTAGAGTAGCTCCGCAAGAGCATTGTAGACATAGAATATTTGCAAAATACATACGGCTCTGAATGTGACAGACCCGTTGACTAAGCTTCACTCACGAGCAAAACATGATCATACCTTAGTACTCTTTGGGTGTTAATCACATAGCGATGTGAACTAGATTATTGACTCTAGTAAACCCTTTGGGTGTTGATCACATGATGATGTGAACTATGGGTATTAATCACATGCAGATGTGAATATTGGTGTTAAATCACATAGCGATGTGAACTAGATTATTGACTCTAGTGCAAGTGGGAGACTGAAGGAAATATGCCCTAGAGGCAATAATAAAGTTATTATTTATTTCCTTATTTCATGATAAATGTTTATTATTCATGCTAGAATTGTATTAACCGGAAACATAATACATGTGTGAATACATAGACAAACATAGTGTCACTAGTATGCCTCTACTTGACTAGCTCGTTTATCAAAGATGGTTATGTTTCCTAGCCATGGACAAAAGAGTTGTCATTTGATTAATGGGATCACATCATTAGGAGAATAAAGTGATTGACATGACCCATTTCGTTAGCCTAGCACTTGATCGTTTAGTATATTGCTATTGCTTTCTTCATGACTTATACATGTTCCTGTAACTATGAGATTATGCAACTCCCGTTTACGGAGGAACACTTTGGGTACTACCAAACGCCGTAACGTAATCGGGTGATTATAAAGGAGTACTACAGGTGTCTCCAAAGGTACATGTTGGGTTGGCGATTTCGAGATTAGGTTTTGTCACTCCGATTGTCGGAGAGGTATCTCTGGGCCTTCTCGGTAATACACATCATATAAGCCTTGCAAGCATTGCAACTAATAAGTTAGTTGTAGATGATGTATTATGGAACGAGTAAAGAGACTTGCCGTAACGAGATTGAACTAGGTATTGATACCGACGATCGAATCTCGCAAGTAACATACCGATGACAAAGGGAACAACGATGTTGTTATGCGGTTTGACCGATAAAGATCTTCAGAGAATATGTAGGAACCAATATGGGCATCCAGGTTCCGCTATTGGTTATTGACCAAGAATAGTTCTCGGTCATGTCTACATAGTTCTCGAACCCGTAGGGTCCGCACGCTTAAGGTTTTGATGACCGTTATATTATGAGTTTACATGTTTTGATGTACCAAGGAGTTCGAGTCCCGGATGAGATCGGGGACATGACGAGGAGTCTCAAATGGTCGAGACGTAAAGATTCATATATTGGATGATATGTTTAGGCTAAGGGTCAAGCCCATGAGGCTTTAAGTCGGTGCAAAAGGAGTTTTATGGAGGTTGGGGCCAAACGCCGGAGACCCGGCGTCGGTCTCGGGCCGACGCCGAGGCCCATGGCGTTCGGGCAAGACGCCAAGGATTGTGGCGTTTGGTCCCGAGTCGAGTGGGACTCTTGCCTTTCGGGCAAAACCGACTTTGAGGAGGCTTTTGCTCCAAGTTTCACCCGGCTCAACATATAAATAGAGGGCAGGGCTAGCACCAAAGATACAACAATTGATCCCTTGGATCTCTTAGCCGCTTATGTGCCCCCTCCACCATATTCCACCTCGGCCATATCGTCAGCAGTTTAGGCGAAGCCCGCGACGGTAGAACATCAAGATCGCCACCACGCCGTCGGTCGACGGAACTCTCCTCGACACTCGGCTGGATCGGAGTTCGAGGGACGCCATCGAGCTGAACGTGTGCTAGAACTCTGAGGTGCCGTAGTTTCGGTGCTTGATCACCGGGCCGTGAAGACGACGACTACATCAACCGCGTACAGTTAACGCTCCGCTTACGGTCTACAAGGGTATGTAGACAACACTCTCCCTCTCGCTATACATCACCATGATCTTGCGTGTGCGTAGGAATTTTGTGAAATTACTACGTTCCCCAACAGCTATATCCATGGCTCACGCTCATGTATTGCATGAAGGTTGAAAAGTTTGAGATTATTTAAGTATGAAACAGTTGCTTGGCTTGTCATCGGGGTATAGAAGTTGGGAACATCTTTGTGTGTTAAAATGAAGCATAGCCTAACTATATGATTTTGTAGGGATGAACTTTCTTTTGCCATGTTATTTTGAGAAGACATGATTACTTTGATTAGTATGCTTGAAGTATTACTATTTCTTTTATCAATATGAACTTTTATTTTGAATCATTTGGATCTGAACATTCATGCCACAATAAAGAAAATTACATTATGAATTATGCTAGGTAGCATTCCACATCAAAATTCTCTTTTTATCATTTACCTACTCGAGGACGAGCAGAATTAAGCTTGGGGATGCTTGATACGCTCCAACGTATCTATAATTTTTGATTGTTCCATGCTATTATATTACCCCTTTTGGATGTTTATGGGCTTTATATTACACATTTATATCATTTTGGGACTAACCTACTAACCGGAGGCCCAGCCCATATTGCTGTTTTTTTGCCTATTTCAAGATTTCAAGAAAAGGAATATCAAACGGAGTCCAAACGGAATGAAGCCTTCTTGGAGCGTGATTTTGGAACGAACGTGATCCGGAGAGCTTGGAGTGCAAGTCACGAAGCTCGAGGACCCCACGAGATAGGAGGCCCCCGTAGGGCGCGCCTGTCTCGTGGCCCCTCATGCCACCGACGCATTTCTTCCTCCTATATATATCTACGCACTCTCAAAACATCCAGGGCACCACGAAACACAATTTCCACCGCCAGAACCTTCAGATCCGCGAGATCTCATCTTGAAGCCTTCGCCGACACTCTGCCGGAGGGGGAATCAACCACGGAGGGCCTCTACATCAACATCCTTGCCCCTCCGATGAGTTGTGAGTAGTTTATCACAGACCTACGAGTCCATAGTTATTAGCTAGATGGCTTCTTCTCTCTTTTTTTTTGATCTCAATACAATGTTCTCCCCCTCTCTTGTGGAGATCTATTCGATGTAAACTCTTTTTGCGGTGTGTTTGTCGAGATCTGATGAATTGTGGGTTTATGATCAAGTTTATCTATGAATAATATTTGAATCTTCTCTGAATTCTTTTATGTATGATTGAGTTATCTTTGCAAGTCTCTTCAATTATCAGCTTGGTTTGGCCTACTAGATTGGTCTTTCTTGCCATGGGAGAAGTGCTTAGCATTGGGTTCAATCTTATGTGTCCTTACCTAGTGACAGTAAAGTGTTGAAGGCACGATTGTATTGTTGCCATCGAGGATAACAAGATGGGGTTTATATCATATTGCATGAGTTTATCCTCTACATCATGTCATCTTGCTTAATGCGTTACTCTGTTCTTATGAACTTAATACTCTAGATGCAGTGCAGAGTCGGTCGATGTGTGGAGTAATAGTAGTAGATGCAGGCAGGAGTTGGTCTACTTGTTATGGACGTGATGCCTATATACATGATCATGCCTAGATAATCTCATAACTATGCGCTTTTCTATTAATTGCTCGACAAGAATTTGTTCACCCACCGTAATACTTATGCTATCTTGAGAGAAGCCACTAGTGAAACCTATGGCCCCCGGTCTATCTCTTATCATATTTGCTTTCAATCTACTTTTATTTGCATCTTTACTTTTTGCATCTATATTATAAAATACCAAAATATATTTATCTTATCTTACTATCTTTATTAGATCTCACTTTCATGAAGTGGCCGTGAAGGGATTGACAACCCTTTATTGTGTTGGTTGCGAGTTCTCGCTTGTTTGTGTAGGTGCGTGGGACTTTTGAGGAGCCTCCTACTGGATTGATACCTTGATTCTCAAAACTGAGGGAAATACTTATGCTACACTTGCTACATCACCCTCTCCTCTTCGAGGAAAACCAATGCAAGCTCAAGACGTAGTAATCGCTTTCGCCGGTCCTAGCTCCGCATAACAAGACGGCTCCGGCAACAAGATCGCGCTTGTTCGATTGACGCCCGGGCTGGCCCTTTTTGGTCGCCGGAGCCGCCGGCTCCATGCGCCGCCGTCCTCTGAACTCACATGCACGCATGTTCTAACACTGGATTGACCCACTGACGTGTGGGCCCGCCCGGTTTAACCAATCCCCTAACCACGTAATTAGATAGAGCCTAATAAAACTGTTAGTTGAATAACTGGAAATGACATGTGGACCCATTTATTTTAAAAGCCTGTTTAAAATTAATTTACACTGTCTCTATGACAGCTGGGTCCCACGAGCTAGTTTGACCAGTCAACAGTCAATATGTTGACCGCTAACTGGACTGCCGACTCAGCCCTTGGACCCCACTATCAGCCTCTGCTGACTGGGCAGTTGACTCAGTCAACTGGCCCCACCTATCAGCCTCACTAGCACCTCTTTGGGTACACTTCTGTGTACCCATAGCATTTATTATTTTAATGAATTTCGAATTAAATTAAATCCAAGAAATCTAGAAAATGATTAAATCTTTATAAATTAATATAAAATAATCCGTAACCCGGATGGAAAAACTTTGTACATGAAAGTTGCTCAGAACAACGAGACAAATCCGAATAAGCAGCCCGTTTGTCCGCCACACATCCCTAGCATAGCAAACACGCAGCTTTCCCCCTCCGGTTCATATGTCCGAAAACGTGAAACAATGGGGATACTTTCCCGGATGTTTCCCCCCTTCACCGGTATCACCTACTACCGCGTTAGGGCACACCGAACACCGTGTATTGTCTTGTTACGCTTTGTGATGCTTTGATTGCTCTGTTATTTATTGTGTTCCCTCTCTGTTACTTCTTTCTGATAAACCCCGAGACTGTCGGCGACCCCCAATTCGACTACGGTGTTGACGACTCGTCCTTCTTGCCAGAGCAACCAGGCAAGCCCCCCTGATCACCAGACATCGCCTATTCTTCTCTATACTGCCTGCATTAGAGTAGTGTAGCATCTGACTGCTTTCAGTTAATCCTATTCGGTTGCATAGCCTGTCATTTGGTAGGCACGCCCCCTGCCTCGTGGCCTCCTCGTTGATTGCTTGACGTCCACTCCAAGTCCTCTGGATCACGTTTGTTCAGAAAATCACGTTCCCGAAGGTTTCATTCCGTTTGGTATTCCTTTCCTTCGAAACACTGAAATAGGCAAAAAACAACAATTTGGGCTGGGCCTCCGGTTAATAGGTTAGTCCCAAAAATAATATAGAAGTGTATAATAAAGCCCATTGAACATCCAAAACAGATAATATAATAGCATGGAACAATCAAAAATTATAGATACATTGGAGATGTATCATCCCAAAAAAAAGAAGAAAGGCCAAATAAAGAAAAGGAAGGCCCAAAAAAAAAGAGAAAAGAAATAAGAAAAGGACAATGCTACTATCCTTTTTTCCACACTTGTGCTTCAAAGTAGCACCATGATCTTTATGATAGAGAGTCTCTTGTTTTGTCACTTTCATATAATAGTGGGAATTTTTCATTATCTTGTATATTCCAACAATGTCCTTCCTCAAATGCCTAGGTCTTCGTGAGCAAGCAAGTTGGATGCACACCCACTTAGTTTCTTTTGTTGAGCTTTCATACATTTATAGCTCTAGTGCATCCGTTGCATGGCAATCCCTACTCCTTGCATTGACATCAATTGATGGGCATCTCCTAGCTCGCTGATTAGCCGCGCCAATGTGAGACTTTCTCCTTTTTTGTCTTCTCCACATAACCCCATCATTATACTCTATTCCACCCATAGTGCTATATCCATGGCTCACGCCATGTATTGCGTGAAGGTTGAAAAGTTTGAGATTACTAAAGTATGAAACAATTGCTTGGCTTGTCATCGGGTTGTGCATGATGAGAGCATTCTTGTGTGACAAAATGGAGCATGACCAAACTATATGATTTTGTAGGGATGAACTTTCTTTGGCCATGTTATTTTGACAAGACATAATTGCTTAGTTAGTATGCTTGAAGTATTATTATTTTTATGTCAACATTAGACTTTTATCTTGAATCTTTCGGATCTGAACATTCATGCCACAACAAAGAAAATTACATTGAAAAATATGCTAGGTAGCATTCCACATCAAAAATTCTATTTTTATCATTTACCTACTCGAGAACGAGCATGAATTAAGCTTGGGGATGCTTGATACGTCTCCAATGTATCTATAATTTTCTATTGTTCCATGCTATTATATTATCTTTTTTGGATGTTTAATGGGCTTTATTATACACTTTATATTATTTTTGGGACTAACCTACTAACCAAAGGCCCAGTGCAAATTGCTGTTTTTTTTGCCTATTTCAGTGTTTCGCAGAAAAGGAATATCAAACGGAATGAAACCTTCGGGGGAGTGATTTTTGGAACAAACGCAATCGAGGAGACTTGGAGTGGACGTCAAGAAAGAAACGAGGAGGCCACGAGGCAGGAGGGCGCGCCCAGGGGGTAGGCACACCTCCCACCCTTGTGGGCCACTCGTGGCTCCCCTGACCGACTTCTTTTGCCTATATATACTCATATACCCCCAAAACATTCGAGAGCACCACAAAACCCTATTTCCACCGCCGCAACCTTCTGTACCTGTGAAATCCCATCTTGGGGCCTTTTCCGGCGCTCCGCCGGAGGGGGAATCAATCACGGAGGGCTTCTACATTAACACCATAGCCTCTCCGATGATGTGTGAGTAGTTTACCACAGACCTTCGGGTCCATAGTTATTAGCTAGATGGCTTATTCTCTCTTTGGATCTCAATACAAAGTTCTCCTCGATCTTCTTGGAGATCTATTCGATGTAATTCTTTTTGAGGTGTGTTTGTCGAGATCCGATGAATTGTGGGTTTATGATCAAGATTATCTATGAACAATATTTGAATCTCCTCTGAATTCATTTATGTATGATTTGTTATCTTTGCAAGTCTCTTCGAATTATCAGTTTGGTTTGGCCTACTAGATTGATCTTTCTTGCAATAGGAGAAGTGCTTAGCTTGGTTCAATCTTGCGGTGTCCTTTCCCAGTGACAGCAAGGCACACATTGTATTGTTGCCATCGAGGATAATAAGATGGGGTTTATATCATATTGCTTGAGTTTATCCCTCTACATCATTTCATCTTGCCTAATGTGTTACTCTGTTCTTATGAACTTAATACTCTAGATGCATGATGGATAGCGGTCGATGTGTGGAGTAATAGTAGTAGATGTAGAATCGTTTCGGTCTACTTGTCGCGGACGTGATGCCTATATACATGATCATGCCTAGATATTCTCATAACTATGCACTTTTCTATCAGTTGCTCGATAGTAATTTGTTCACCCACCGTAATACTTATGCTATCTTGAGAGAAGCCACTAGTGAAGCCTATGGCCCCCGGATCTATTTTCCATCATATAAGTTTCCAACCTATTTTACTTTGCAATCTTTACTTTCAACCTATATCATAAAAATACCCAAAATATTTATCTTATTATCTCTATCAGATCTCACTTTTGCAAGTGGCCGTGAAGGGATTGACAACCCCTTTATCGCGTTGGTTGCAAGGTTCTTATTTGTTTGTGTAGGTACGAGGCGGCTTGCGTGTAGTCTCCTACTGGATTGATACCTTGGTTCTCAAAAACTGAGGGAAATACTTACGCTACTTTGTTGCATCACCCTTTCCTCTTCAAGGGAAAACCAACGCAGTGCTCAGGAGGTAGCAGCTATCAAACTTCACAACATAACTGGGTGATTATAAAGATGCTCTGCAGGTATCTCCGAAGGTGTTTGTTGAGTTGGCACAGATCGAGATTAGGATTTGTCACTCCGAGTATCGGAGAGGTATCTTTGGGCCCTCTCGGTAATACACATCATAAGCTTGCAAGCAAATGACTCAGGAGTTAGTCACAAGGTGATGTATTACGGAATGAGTAAAGAGACTTGCCGGTAACGAGATTGAACTAGGTATGAAGATACCTACGATCGAATCTTGGGCAAGTAACTTACCGATGGACAAAGGGAATTACGTATGTTGTCATAACGGTTCGACCGATAAAGATCTTCGTAGAATATGTAGGAGCCAATATGGGCATCCAGGTTCCGCTATTGGTTATTGACCGGAGAGGTGTCTCGGTCATGTCTACATAGTTCTCGAACTCGTAGGGTCCGCATGCTTAACGTTCAATGATGATATAGTATTATACGAGTTATGTGATTTGGTGACCGAATGTTGTTCCGAGTCCCGGATGAGATCACGGACATGACGAGGAGTCTTGAAATGGTCGAGAGGTAAATATTGATATATAGGACGATGGTATTCAGACACCGGAAGTGTTTTGGGGTGTACCGGGTACTTATCAGGTCACCGGAAGGGGTTCCGGGCACCCCCGGCAAAAGATATGGGCCTTATGGGCCAAGAGGGTACACCAGCCACAAGGGTGGTGCCTCATATGGGTCGGTTTAGGAGGAGAAGGAAGAGGGAAGGGAAAGGAAAGAGTGGAATAGGATTCCCTTCCTTCCCCCCCTTTCCTTCCCTCCGACAAACATGGCAAGGGGGGGCGCAGCCAAGGGGAGGACCCCAAGTAGGATTCGACCTACTTGGGCGCCCCGGCAGCCTCCCTCTCCTCCCACTCAGAGATATGTGGGGCGCCCTAGCACACCCTAGACAATTGCCTAGCCGTGTGCGGCACCCCCCTCCACCGTTTACAACCCCGGTCATATTTTCGTAGTGCTTAGGTGAAGCCCTGCGGAGATCACTTCATCATCACGGTCACCACGTCGTCGTGCTGACGGAACTTATCTACTGCCTCGATGTCTTGCTGGATCAAGAAGGCGAGGGACGTCACTGAGCTGAACGTGTGTAGAACACGGAGGTGCTGTGCGTTCGGTACTTGATCGGGTGAAGCGCGAACAAGTTCAACTACATCAACCGCGTTGTGAAACGCTTCCGCTTACGGTCTACGAGGGTACGTAGACACACTCTTCACCTCGTTGCTATGCATCTCCATGGATAGATCATTGTGTGTGTAGAATTTTTTTTGTTTCCCATGCAACGATTTCCAACAGATTCCGTTCGTTGCTAGTTTGGATCGTGACCAATGATTGCCACTTATTTTCTCATTACCTAGCCTCACTCTCCCATCTCCTTGTCTTCATGTGGATCTACTCCTTAGTTTTTTTTGTCGACCCCATGTGTTAGGGACAACATGTCGTCCTTGTGGTCTGGTATGTAAGCGAGGGAGGGGTTGTGGTGGTTCTGCTCTTGGTTTAGGCTCTTGAGCAGGGGTATTCCTTGATTTTCATGTGTCGTCCCTGTCCTCACTTCTCAGCTCGTATGTGTCTAGCGATGGTTCGCGTTGGGCATGAGAGCTACATTTCCTCCGCTCGGTGGAGAATTACATTGTTGTAATAGCGGAGGTATCTATGAAATGCAGCACCAAGGTCAAAACTGAAAGGCACCTCTAACAGAAAGAATCAAAAGGGATTTGGCGGCTATAGATGACCCATAGGCATTTTCATAAAGAGAAGCTTTTGCGCGGTACACCTATTTTTCTATAAAAGTGAATGGGCCGTTAGTTGGCTAGTCCGATCAATCAGCGTGCTCAACCTCTACGTCGCATTGCGATATAGAAGGAAAATAACCGAACTCTTGGAGGGTGAAAGAAGAGTCTCAAGTCAATACTCTGCCAAGGGATCAGTCAATTTTATGAAAGCAAGACGAAAGGTCATTTCGCCAATCTGGGAAATAGCAGCGAAAGCAATCGATCGGAGAAGGCCCCGAGTATTGAGATAAAAAGTGGATTAATTCTCCAGGTGTTGTGTGCGCGTTTTCCATGGGCCTGATCTCGATTTCTTCTCAAGCTGACTAGCGGAGCCTCTCTTCTTATCCGCTCATGCGGTCCTGCCTCTCATCTTCTCCTTCTCACCTTCCCTTCCACCGCCACCTCCGGACCCACTTTCCACCTCCTCGTCCACTCTACCTCCTTGCCTGCTTCGCTACTCTTTTAACCAAACCCTATCACCATGCCCGATCCACACTTCCTCGTCGACCTCATAAATGGGGAAAAATACTTATAAAAAAACTTGCAAGAAAACAGAAAGCTGTAAAAATAAAAATAAACAGAAAAGAAAAACCGTGAAGGAAAGAAGAAAACAGAAAAAAGAAACTGGCAAAATCGGAACAGAAACCAGAAAACCCGCAGCGAACAGCCTCGCAAAAGCAGAAGATGGGCCTGGCCCAGTAGCAGCGGCGTAGCGTCCTTAACTGGGCGCCCCTCCCAGCCCGCCGTGGCATCTCCCTCTTCTCTCCTCCTCCTGATTCCTAAACCTTCCGCCGCCGCCGCCTTGCGCCTGGCTGCGCCGCTGTAGCCGCCCATCGAGCACGCATCCCAGCCACCACCGACGCCATGGGCGGAACGAAGCCCAACCCGAAGGCGAGAACCAATAGCCTGGCCGCCAGGGGATCACGCGGCACCGGGAGGTGCCGTGGCAGGGGCAGGGGCAGGGGCGGGGCGGGGAGGCCCGGGGAGAAGCGCAGCCACGGTCCCCATCTTCCCAACAAGCTGCGCCGGGAGCTCGAGTCGCTGGGACCTGCCCGCGACCGGGGCTCCGACGACGACGACGACGACGAGGATGACGTGGTGGGCGAGGACGTGTACGAGTACGAGGAGGGGGTGCCCGAGGAGGAGGCGCGCAAGAACGACCGCTACGACGCCGTCGCCAAGTACGAGTACGACTTCGACAGCGACGGCTCCAATGCGGTACGTGCCAATTCTCCCCTGTGCGCGTGATTTTAGCTTAGCTTCTGATTTAGCGGTAAAGATGCAACTTTGCGGGTCTTCCACTCTTGGTGTGCATTGTAGAAGAAAATGGCGAGGTGGTTTCTACCAGTAAAGAGATCTTGGTGTTAAATTACATGCGTATTTGGAAGCAAAGCTATAGTAAACATTTGTGCTTATATTTTAGGACGAGGATGTGCCTTCGGATGAAGGCGAGGATATGGAAGAAGATGATGACGGAGATGTGGACGAGGAGAAGCAGATAAGAATACTCCAGGAAACGACAGGAATGCCTAGAGAAGCCTTCGATGGTAATACATTTGGGACATATTAGTTAGATAGTTAAATACTCCTAGGAGATTGCTATACCTAACATGGAACAAAATTGGGTCACTTATGCTGAATTTCTCTGTGTTTCGGAACAGTTGCTAGCCCCTACACATTATTGTAGGGTTTTTAACAAAAGATGTTGAACTAAAAAATGCCGTGCATGAAAGTTTGGTCCTTGTCATGACATTCAAAAGATCATGATAAAGATTTAACCCATTTCTGTCATTCTTAAATAGGCAATAGGAAGAAGAAGGAGAAGAAACAGGCACAGGAGCTGCTTTTGCAACCTGGAGATGGTCCGGTAACAATTCACGATCTCTTGGATAATATCCAGGATAAGCCTGGGTATAGCAAGATCCGTAAGATGGTCCAGCAGCAGGAGAAAAAGCCAATGGTCGTGCAGCCCCCACTTCCAAAAGGGCAGAGGGACAAGATGGACCGTAGTGTGGCATACATCCTATCCAAGAAGGAAATCGGCAAGTGGGAGCGGATAGTGAAGGACAACCGGGAAGCTGCCACGCTTCGCTTTGAAAATGATTTGAACTTAGGTGTCGATACTGTTGGGGCAATTGCTAGCAAATTTGAACCAAGGTCATCATTTGAGAAGCAGATGGCTGGTGTGTTTAACAACACAGAAATTATGGAAGCACACAAGAATGATGGTGCTAGAATCTTGGAACTTAACAAGGTATGTCGCTTCATCTCACTTCACTAGACCAGTTAGGTACTTTATGAGTGTTAATGCTTATTGGTTTGCTGACTGGGCATATTTAGTGATAATATGTAATTTTCGAGCTTCAGAGTTCAGAGGTTCCTATGCTAATAGGTTCATGAATTTGTGTAGATGGAGGTGGAGGATGTGAGAGAGCGTCAAAATCGTCTTGCTAAAATGCGCAGCCTTCTGTTTCGTCATGAAATGAAAGCAAAACGTGTGAAGAAGATTAAGTCCAGGACTTACCACCGGTTGATGAAGAAGGACAAACTGAAGGCAGCAGACTTGGAGGCAGATCCTGAAGCTGCAAAAGACTCTGCTAAGAAACTAGAATTTAAGCGTGCGGAGGTAATTCATAGTTTATTTTGACAATTCCCTTGTATATCTCCCTGTTAACTTTGCTAATCTATCTATCAGGAAAGGATGACACTGAAGCACAAGAATAATTCGAAATGGGCAAAGCGAATCTTGAAGCGTGGCTTGTCTGTTCAAGACGATGGCACTCGAGATGCTATTACAGCACAACTCCAACAGCATGCTCTTCTTACTAGAAAAATGAATTCCATAAAAGATGGATCTAGTAGTAGTGATGAAAGTTCTGATGACGATGATGATGATGAAGACGAAGATGAAAGCAAATTAGAAGCAAAGCTTCTGAACAGAGGGAAAGAAAAGATTCGTAAAGTGATTGAAGAAGATAATGAGATTCCAAAGTCTGGAGTTTTTTCATTGCCTTTCATGGTGCGCTTTCAGTTTTACATCGTGTTCCTGTTTGTGCATATGTTTACTAAATATAATTTTGCTTGCGTTGCTGCTGTTGCATCACAACCCATCATCATAATTATTTTCTTATCTGCAGGAGCGTGCTATGAAAAAGCGTGCAGATGCAACTTATGAGGAAACACGGCTAGATTATGAAGAATTGGAGGAATCCTTAAGGAAATTGGAGGATGACAACACCGAGGAGAATGTAGATTCAATGAAGGTGACAGGTAAAAGAACTTTTGGGCCTGTGAAAAGGGCACATGAAGAGGCAAACAAGAGGCCAAAATTAGGTGATGCTGACAAGAACAGTGACAGTGAGTATGACTCTGACTCTGGTCAACATTTCGACAGCAGTGAAGTAAATAAGAAGGCAGAATATGCAAATAACAAGGCAGATGATGTCCAACTTGGGACTGCACTGCTCGACAATGAACAACAGAATGATCTATACGTTGTAAGATGTTCTAACCTTTACACTTTTGCAGTATCATATGATTTTTATCGTAGAAATCTTATTTATAATCCCATGTAGAGCTTTGATGGTACTAGAAAAAGCCAAGGCCCAAAGACAGACATTGAAGTTCGAATGTTAGCCGATAATCCGTGGAAGAAGGTACTTGTACTGGTACCTTGTGTTGAAAGCTCTTTGATTCCTTGCCATATTTCTCTTCCATATCTGTAACTTTTGTTACTGACCAGGTGAAAAATAGCAAAACAAATGGTGGTAACAATATTAAAGAGAGTGGCAATAAATCCAAAGTGCAGATCCCTTCTGTGGATTCAACCCCTAAGGTTTGCCTTCAGCACTGACGTTGGTTCCTACTTTCTAATCAAGTTGATTACTGTTACTCATTGCTTTTTTTGGGGGGGTAGCAGCCTCAAAATTCTGATTCAGATTCTGAGGAAGAGATGGTTGACGGTTTCTTGACTGTCTCTGATGAAAAGGAAACTTATGAACTTCCATCGCAAGCTGATCTTATACGTCAAGCTTTTGCTGGTGATGATGTTGAAGCTGAGTTTGAGGATGAGAAAGTGAAAGCTTTAAATGAAGAGAATCCTGAACCTGAAGAACCTGCACTTGTTCCTGGTTGGGGGCAGTGGACTCATGTACAACAGAAAAGAGGACTTCCTTCATGGATGGTGAAAGAACATGAAGATGCCAAAAGGAAGAGGGAAGAAACCTTAAAGAGTAGGAAGGATGCAAAGCTAAAACACGTTATTATTTCTGAACATGTTGACAAGAAGGTAAAATATGTGCCTTTTTATATATCATATTTGTTTCTGGGATGTTACTTGACCATGAACTGTTGCTATTAAGCAATAATTTGGAGTACTCTGCTGTTTGCAGGCTGAAAAACTTTTAGCAGCGAATCTTCCTTTCCCGTACACCTCAAATGATGTGTATGAAAATAGCATGCGTATGCCTCTTGGACCTGATTTCAACCCAGCAATATCACTGTCTGCTCTTAACCGACCTGCGGTGAGTACATCTAAATCTAGCTGATGCATGAAGCTTTTAAGCATTTAAGATTATTAATGGTTGTGTGGAGTGATCCAAAGCTGCACTTTGGAAGTTACAACTATTCATCCTACTGCATGTACAGTGAAAGTTTATTTCTTGTGCATATGCAACCAAGGTGTTTGTTTATAATGCTTGTTTAGGATTTTCATTTTATTTATTATATTTAACATTCTGGATAGAGAATGTTATGTACTCCCTCCGTTCCTAAATACAAGTCTTTTTAGAGATTCCAATATGAACTACATACGGAGCAAAATAAGTGAATCTACACGCTAAAATACGTCTACATACATCCGTATGTAGTCCATATTGAAATCTCTAAAAAGACATATTTAAGAATGGAAGGAGTACATATATTTGATGATTAATCTCTCTTGACGATAAGACTTCTTTTCTGTGAATAGTAAACCATATTTGATGATAACGTTTTTCTTGATTATAATACTTCTCTTACCAGAATAGTAAAACACTCTGGCTTGGAAATACTTGTACAGCGTCTTAAGTCCCCAGGCTCTAATTTTGTACTTAGCTATGTTTCACTATACTACAACCCACCAGACACGCAGACTGAGAAAGCACCAATTCTAAGAAATGACCATTCATACCCCTATTAGATGACATACTAGCTGCATCCACTTATCCTCTCCTGAAGCATTTATTACGGGTATAGATCTGTCATGAACTAGGGTTCGTGAGGTTAAATAGCACCAGAAGGATGGCCGGGCAGTATGGCCGATCTATGAGAGGGGTTGACTTGGGGATTTGAGGACGAAGTAGACGGGAGATATCAAACTATTCTTGCTTGATGAGAATAGAGCTGGTCTCCTGGCCCTAACAAATGAACTATATTGATCTCATCTCTAAGTGATATTTTGAGAAAATTGTCTTAAGCTCAAGCTAAGAGGTATCTTATTTCTAATTAATCAAATAAATTATTTGAAGTTAGATAACAGATAACAAATGAATCTAGGGCCAGGTTGGGCCTGGCATAGTGGCATGCGGGTTATCGCCACAAAAGTGGAAACTTCACAAACAACTATACCCTTGATACAGTTATTTTGAAGTAAGAATCTGAGGCTGTGGACAATTTTCTTGAAGCAATAATGACCAATACATTAACTTTTTGTCAACCCCTTGTGCGGCAGCAGTTGATTAAGACGTGCTTCTATGGTTCTAATTCCTGTTTTCTGTCCTACCTTTCAGATTGTGAAGAAGCCTGGTGTTGTTATTAAGCCAATACAGTACGGGGAGATTGATCCGCATGAGAAGCCTGATGAGCTCAAGCGGGTCATTCAGAGAGTAAAACCGAACCCGAACATAAAGAAGGCCTCTGCGAAACAAGCGAAGAGGACAGCTTCACATCAGAGGAACTGATGAGACAGTAGTCAATACATACCCAGTTGGTGAGAGATGCGCATAACAGAATGCGGACCTGGGTGTTCTTGCCATGGCTATTTTCAAACACTTGAGAAGTATACAAAGATTCTTCTCATGCAGTCAAACGACAGCTTTGGTTTTGCTATTGGAAGCGGGGTTTTTGGGGTGCCATTGTTCACACACCTGTGCTGTATTGTGATTTGAAATTTTGCAGCTGGTTCCTGCACCAGGGCCGAAATATGTTTGTACACGGAAAGTCGCAAGTTAGTGTAGTGTTTTGTTTTCTATGTGGTATCTATATGTAGCACAAAATTAAAGAGCGCCGGTTGCTTCTCGTCTCGTCTGCTCCTAGATTCAACAAGTCTTCCATGGTAGGTATTCTCAAATCTTAAAGTTTGAATACCAATATTTTCTACCTTTAATTTATCAATTCTGAGCTATTCATGTATAAACTTCAAATTAGGGAAATCAAAGCCTCACATTTGTTAAATTGGCTTCAATGTGGTTCATCAAACCTAGCCCATATGTTCGGTCCGAAACACTTTTAGGCCTTCAACGCGGCAACCCATTTAGGCTAGATTGGACGTACGTTAGCCACCGCCCAGTGTCGTGATGTGAGGAGCCTATTCTGGATACCAAAGCCGCTCGACGCCCCCCCTAAACCTTATGCTTAACCACTTCTCTCCCCTCCTAAACACGTTCCCACCACACCGCTTTTGACCGCCTCCCTGCATCCTGCATGGGAAAGAAGAAGATGCTGAAGGAGGCTTGAATCCGATGATGTGGGTACCCCTCCAGCGTGTTGCCACCTCGCCAGGTAGCTCGGGCTCGTGGTGAGACGCATCATCGCCACATTCCATCCTGACTAATGTGCCTCGCCGGCGCATGACGTCGAGCCCGTCTTCCTCCATCATGAAGTGGGAGCCCTCCTTCGACCTCCGTTGACATCGATTGGGAGGCAGCGGTGACGAGGTCATCAACCGCCCTGGGTACCCCTCCAGCGTGTTGCCACCTCGCCAGGTAGCTCGGGCTCGTGGTGAGACGCATCATCGCCACATTCCATCTCGACTAATGTGCTCGCCGGGCGATGACGTCGAGCCCGTCTTCCTCCATCATGAAGTGGGAGCCCTCCTTCGACCTCCGTTGACATCGATTGGGAGGCAGCGGTGACGAGGTCATCAACCGCCCACCACAGTGCTTTCGACCACCTCCCCGCATGGGAAAGAAGAAGACGTTGGAGAAGGCCTTGTGAAGCCAATGATGTTGGTACCTCAAGCGGGCACCTCTCCAATGTGTCGGCGCAATGACGAATTTGGTAGCAAAGGCAACTCGGGCTTGCGGCGAGACAAATCGTCGGCACATCCCGCTTCGAGTAATGTGCCTCGCTGGCACATGACGTCAAGCTTTTCTTCATCGTGATGTAGGAGCCCGCCTTTGACGACGACGACGTCAATTGGGATGTGGCGGCGAGGTCATCGGGCGAGGAGGCGCCGCTGCCCCGGTCGCCTCGGACATCAAAGGAGGAGGAGCAACTTTTGCTGCTGGTTGGGCTTGTCACGTCCCTCCTTGATGAGCCGGTGCAACCGCAACCATCCTCGCCACAACTGGGGCATCCAGATCGAACGTCGCGTGAAGAAGGAGCAGTCGCCCCCACTACGCCGCCAGCCCGACACCCTAGTGGCACCTGGCCGCCGTCAAGCATAAGCAGCGACCCTTCCCATTATGTCGCCGCCACACCTGCACACCCTCCTCGTGTACTACCTCAAAGGCAGCGGGTTACACGACGCAACCTCCTCCTCGTCTAGGGGCTAGAAAGCCCTCACCGAGGCGGAGCTGAGCCGACAGCGCCACTCAGCCTAGTTTGCCAAGACCTAGGTGGTGGTGGCATGTGTCCTCGCCGACGAGGTGCTCGCGGCGGCGTGGGCCTTGGACCGGTCCTAGATTAGCAAGGGCCTCCTTTACCTCGACGTCATCAAGTCTGAGCGGGTGAAACGTCTCCAACGTATCTATAATTTTTTATTATTCCATGCTGTTATATTATCAATTTTGGATGTTTTATGTACATTTACTGGCAACTTTATATTATTTTTTGGGACTAACCTATTGATATATTGCCCAGTGTCAGTTGCTGTTTTTGCTTGCTTTTTACTTTACAGAATATCAATATCAAACGAAGTCCAAATGCCACAAAACATTTTGGAGATTTTTTTCTGACAGGAAGACACCTACGAAGCTTCTAGAGGGCACGAGGGGACGCTCATGGGGCCCATTAGGCACCAGGGCGTTCCAGGGGCCTCAGGCGCGCCCTGGTGCCTAGTGGGGCCCACGGGCACCCCCTTGACCTACCTCCGCCTCTATAAATACTCTAAAATCCCCAAAACCCTAAGGGAGAGGCGACGAAATACTTTTTCCGCCACCGCAAGTTCCAGAACCACGAGATCCAATTTAGAGGCCTTTTCCGGCACTCTGCTGGAGGGGGCAACGATCACGGATGGGTTCTTCATCATCCTTGCTGCCCCTCCGATGATGCGTGAGTAGTTTACCACAGACCCATGGGTCCGTAGTTAGTAGCTAGATGGCTTCTTCTCTCTTTTTGATTTTCAATACAATGTTCTCCTCGATGTTCTTGGAGATCTATTTGGTGTAACTCCTTTTTGCCGTGTGTTTTGTTGGATCCAATGAATTGCGAGTTTATGATCAGTTCTATCCATGAAAATTATTTGAGTCTTTGTTGAACTCTTTTAGCATGATTGTTATAGCCTCGTATTTCTTCTCCGGTTTATTAGTTTGGTTTGGCCAACTAGATTGATTTATCTTGCCATGGGAAGAGGTGCTTTGTGATGGGTTCGATCTTGCGGTGCTCAATCTCAGTGACAGAAAGAGACGTGACACACACGTATCGTTGCTATTAAGGGTAACAAGATGGGGTTGATTCATACGTGAGTTTATGTTGTCTACATCATGTCATCTTTCCTTTTGGATTATTCCGTTTTTCATGAACTTAATACACTAGATGCATGCTGGATAGTAGTCGATGTGTGGAGTAATAGTAGTAGATGCAGGAAGGAATCGGTCTACTAATCTAGGATGTGATGCCTATATACATGATCATTGCCTTGGACATCGTCATGATTATTCGATTTTCTATCAGTTGCCCAACAGTAATTTGTTTACCCGCCGTATGCTATTTTCTTGAGAGAAGCCTTTAATGAAAACTATGGCCCCCGGGTCTATTTCCTATCATATATTAAATCCAAAAAAGTTTGTTGCAAGTTTTCTTTATTTATTTTATTTTGTATTTTTGTTAGATCTATTTATCAAAACCTATACTATTTAATCTATCTCAATACCGTTGAGGGATCGACAACCCCTCTTACACGTTGGGTTGCAAGTATTTGTTGTTCGTGTGTAGGTGTTGTTTACATAGTGTTGCTTGATTCTTTTACTGGATTGATAACCTTGATTTCATAACTGAGGAAAATACTTACCTCCGCCGTGCTGCATCATCCTCTCCTCTTCGGGGAAATACCAACGCAGATTACAGCAATCAGCGGGCCTCCCGCAAAGAGGAGACAAATATGCGGCGGCTGCAGCGCGAGGCAGCGCGAGTGCGTCGCCGCGGTCGGTGACAAATGTCGTGGCGCCTAGCTGGGCTTCAACCGGTGGCCTCGAAGGCTATGCCTACGAGGTTCTATTTTGTTTTATATTTAGTTTAGTTTCCTTTGGAGTAGTTTGCATGTAATACATGAACTCGGTTAAATTTTGTCTGAAATTCGTGTTTGAAATGGAAGAAATTATTGGAAATGTAGATGGATGACCGGCGGTTGACCGGATGTCGCGTATGCACCACATTTGAGCGTGCCCGTTTGATAATCCGCGTTGGTGAGTAGGAGTTAATTTTCTTCACGAGATATCTCGCAGAAAAAAAAATCTTGACGAGATGATGAATGAATCAGTAAAATTGCAGTGAGAACCTTCTCCTGGAAAACCTCACGTGTCAACGGACACGGGGGTTGGTGTGGTGGAAGAAAATGGCGAAATCGGGTAAACCATTACACAAAAATGGTTGGTGGGATCGAAAAGAAAAGAAAAGAAATTCTCCACTACCTTCCCCGGACCGTCGCCTACCCCGACCCACCTCGCCTCACCTCACCTCACCTCCCTCCTCCCCTCGCGCCTCATCCGAACCAAACCCACTCCCGCATCTCAACAACCGCCACCCCGCCCCACCGCCACCTCGCCATCCATGGCCGCCGCCTCCGACTCCGACCCGGCCGCGCACCCGCGGGACGACCCCAACCTCCCCTTCGCCTCCTTCTCCCTCTCCCTCTCGCTCCGCACGCCCACCGCCCCCGCCGCCACCCTCGCCTCCGTCCCCTCCGCCGTCCGCCTACCCACCCAAATCTCCACCCTCGCAGCCTGCCTCCACCCCTCCGCCGCCTCCTCCTCCCCGCGCCGCGCCACCCGCATCAACGCCGCCGCGGCATCCCTCCTCTCCCCGCTCACCGCCTCGTCGCCCGGCCTCTCCCGCTCCTTCCCCTCCGGCGCCCCAGGCGCCGCCGGCCGCCGCCGCACGCTCGTCTGGTTCCGCGCCGACCTGCGCCTCCACGACCACGAGCCTCTCCACGCCGCCGTCGGCGCGTCATCCTCCCTCCTCCCCGTCTTTGTCTTCGACCCACGCGACTTCGGCAAGTCGCCCTCGGGCTTCGACCGCACCGGACCCTACCGCGCCAGCTTCCTGTTGGACTCCGTCGCCGACCTGCGCCGGAGTCTCCGCGCACGCGGCGGCGACCTCGTTGTGCGGGTTGGGAGGCCCGAGGTGGTGATCCCCGAGCTCGCGCGTGCAGCCGGAGCAGAGGCCGTCTACGCGCACGGGGAGGTGTCGCGGGACGAGTGCCGCGCGGAGGAGAAGGTCAGCAAGGCCATAGAGAAGGAAGGCGTCGAGGTCAAGTACTTCTGGGGCAGCACGCTGTACCACTTGGACGATCTGCCCTTCAGGCTCAATGACATGCCTTCGAACTATGGCGGATTCAGGGAGGCCGTCAAGGGGTTGGAGGTTAGGAAGGTGCTGGACGCGCCAGAAGAGGTCAAGTGTGTGCCTATGAAGAATGTGCTCGAGCCTGGTGACATCCCCACGCTTGGTGAGCTTGGACTCTCTGCACCGCCGGCCATGGCACAGGTAAAATACATTCAGCTTCGAGCCAAGATATAAGTCAATGCTCACACAGTCACACTTATAAGTTCGATAATTCTTGCGCCAAATTGTGTAAAATAGAAGTGGATGGTGCAGCCAACCATCGCATTTTTTTTAGAAAAGGAGGACGACCCCCGGCCTCTGCATCTGGACGATGCATACGGCCATTTTATTAATTATTGACACAAGACCTTACAAAGTCATACAACAATAAGTCTAAAGCCACCAAACAAAGCAACATCTGTCGCTAACCCTATGAAAGATCGAGGATGTCGCCTAGAGGGGGGGTGAATAGGCGCTTTAAAATAATTACGGTTTAGGCTTGAACAAATGCGGAATAAACGTAACGGTTAATTTGTCAAGCACAAAACCTACAACAACTAGGCTCACCTATGTGCACCAACAACTTATGCTAAGCAAGACAAGCAACTATGTGATAGCAAGATATATGACAAAGAACAATATGGCTATCACAAAGTAAAGTGCATAAGTAAAGGGGCTCGGGTAAGAGATAACCGAGGCACGCGGAGACGACGATGTATCCCGAAGTTCACACCTTGCGGATGCTAATCTCCGCTTGGAGCGTGTGGAGGCACAATGCTCCCCAAGAAGCCACTAGGGCCACAGAATCTCCTCACGCCCAAGACAATGCAAGATGCCGTGATTCCACTAAGGGACCCTTGAGGCGGCCACCGAACCCGCATAAATGGCAACCCTTGGGGCGGTCACCAACCCAGACACTTTGGCAACCCTTGGGGCGGTCATCGAACTCGTCAAATTGCTCAGGCGATCTCCACAACCTAATTGAGACCTCGACGCTGTCTTGAGCTTTACACCACAATGATTGAGCTCAACACCACTAACTGCCTAGGCGCCCAAGCACCCAAGAGGAACAAGCTCAAGGGCACCAAGCACCCAAGAGTAATAAGCTTCTCAACTTGTAACTTCCACGTATCACCGTGGAGAACTCAAACCGATGCACAAATGCAATGGCAAGGGCACACGGAGTGCCAAGTCCTTCTCTCTCAAATCCCACCAAAGCAACTAATGCTAGGGAGGAAAATGAGAGGAAGAACAAGACGGAGAACACCAAGAACTCCAAGAACTAGATCCAAGGGGTTCCCTCACATAGAGGAGAAAGTGATTGGTGGAAATGTGGATCTAGATCTCTCTCTCTTTTCCCCAAAAACTAGCAAGAATCCATGGAGGGATTGAGAGATAGCAAGCTCGGAGAAGGTCAACAATGGGGAAGAACACGAGCTCAAAAGCATTAGGTTCAATGGGAAGAAGACCCCTTTATAGGAGGGGAAAATCCAACCGCTACCCCACCGAACAGCCTCAAGACAGAGCGGTACTACTGCTAGGGAAGGGCGGTATTATCACGAGGGCGGTACTACCGCTCCCTACCAAGCGGTACTACTGCTACCAAGAGAGGGCAAAGCCATCGCCCCAGAGCGGTACTATCGGGAGTAGAGCGGTATTTCAGCCGAGAGCAGTACTACCGCTTCCTATCGCTGCAGCTAGTGCCGCAAAACCCGACACGAGAAACATCGATAGAAAATCGAGGCGAAGTAGCCCAGACAAGACAATGGTACTACGGCCAAACTCCCAAGCGGTACTACTGTTCGGAGAGCGGTATTACCGCTTGAGCGGATTATCGCTCGAGAGCGGTACTATCATTGGGAGCTTCAAGCGGTACTATCACGAGGGCACGGTACTATCACCGCACCAACCTTGAAAACACGAATACCCAAGGAAAACCAGAACGCCATAGCTTCTTCATATGAGCTCGAATTGAGCAAACTCAAGCTTGTTTGAAACAAGACAACGAGTAGCATCAAAACAATGATGGTTATAGTAAGAAGAGGGGGAGGTATGCTTAGCAAACAAAGGAGTGAAACCTCCAACCGAGAAGAACTGCATACCCTCCAACATCGAAAACATCATAGAAGATGCATGAGAACTCCGCTGATGAACTCGAGCTTGTCATAAAAATGACCATAAGCTCCAAAACTCACAAGGAGAAGAACCAAACAAGAACCAAAAAGATGATGCAAGGATGCAATGGTTTGAGCTCTCACTAACGATACGATCAAGCAACTCATCGAGAGCCCCTTGATAGTACGGCAAGAACGATCCTATAACCCGGTCTTCCACAACTACCATGAGACCGTAAAATAGAAAACCTATCAAGGGCAAACCTTTGCCTTGCACATGGTCCACTTGAGCCGGATGATGACGATCTTGACTCCTCAAGTTGGACCACCTTTCTTGATTGCGCTGGCTCAAGAAGACTAGTTGATTGCTCCCCATACTCCACTATGGGTGAGCCACTCTTCCAAGACATCTTCACAAGTCCATTGTCACCAAATGGACGGCAGCTTCAAGCACTTGATCTCTTCGTGATGCATCACTTGAACTTGCACACCGCAACCTAACCCCACAAAGAACTCTCACGAAGACCATGGGTTAGCACACAAAGCGTAATGGACACTGCTTACCATACCATGGGATCACTTGATCCCTCTCAGACATCTTCTACGCTTTGTGAGTTGATCAACTTGATTCACTCTTGACTTAGTCTTGATCAACCTTGAATCTTTCCAACTCTCTTCGCTTGGATGATGTCTTGAAGGTAAACATGAATGATCACACAATCTTCTTCTTCAAGACATGCTTGCAATAAGCTCAACACTCACATGACCAATCTTTGGATAATTCCTTAATAGCACCTTGGTCAGCACATAAACTCCTTGAAACCAACACATGGACTTCAAGAAATGCCTATGGACAAATCCTTCAAATATAACTCAATGCAACCATTAGTCCATAGAGAATGTCATCAATTACCAAAACCACACATGGGGGCACCGCATGTCCTTTCAATCTCCCCCATTTTGGTAATTGATGACAAAATCACTTTCAAGAGAGTTTATATAAGGAATCATGCATCATCATGCAATGCAACAACCAATAATGCATGCGTATGAGATGCAAATGCTTAGGAACAAAACCAAAGCAAGGAGAAAACTCGAGGACTTCTCCACAAAACTCTCTCGAACTTCTCCCCATTGGCATCGACACAAATGGGCTAAAAGCTAAAAGACCAATATAAAAGGTGTTCCTCCAAAAGTTGTGTATTTCTCAACAAGAGAGTGAAATGCCATACACATATCCAAAGGTAATACTTGGAGGAAGACCAACTATATTGATGCCCGAGATTGCAAAAGAATGATATGCCACAAAGACATAACAAAGAGAGAAACAAGCAATCAAGCAATCAAAAGATACCAAATGAAGCAAGCTATCAAAAGATATCAACTGAACCAACTAGGCCAAAGATCCTACATGCCACAAGAATAAAGATATTATGAAAAGCGCAAAGGAGTATTCTAAAGAAACTAGAGAAGCTCCCCATGATTTGTGCACACAAAAGAATTTTTTTTTTGGTATTTGAATACAAAGTGCACAAATAGGATCATAGCTCCCCCAAAATCAATAGAAACTCACATCCAGTGCAGGTGAGCATATAGGAGACAAAGCCTAGCGCTTGCAACAAGCACATGGTTGAGCAACATGTAAAAGAGGCAACTTAAGAAGGCTCAACCAAAATGATGTGTGTGAGTCATGGCGAAGCACTTGAGAAGACTAAAAATTAGGATGAGCATTAAGCATCAACATAGTCTTGAAAGAATGAGGTACATGGTGCAAAGCCTCTCATTCTCACACACAACTAGCAAATGGGTTCACAAGCTTACTAATAAGAAAATAGAGAACCTATGCTTGTGACAACCCGTGGTGAAGGTAGACGATGAGAGGCTCATCAAGACGAGGGGTAGCCTCGTAAAGATGAGCAAGAGGAAAATAATCTTCACCACACAAGAGTGCATCAAGATGCAACGATAGGGGACACGCACTCAAGGCAAAAGCTTTCACGGAGCCACCAAAGAAATAACATAAGAAAGACAAGGTGGACGTGAAAGAAAGGATATCAACTAGAGATGTAATTTCTCTCAAGTGTATAAGGTTCTAGGTAGGCATATATACCTACAAAGAGGGATGTACACCTGAAATAGTTACAACATGAAGGAACAAGATATCCACAAGGAAGTCATAAATATACCAATAAGATATTTGCTTGAAAGCATAGCACTTGGCTAGATATGGTCTTATTGTATATAAATGAAGTCCAAACACACAACCATCAAAGGCATCACAACTAGCAACAAGAGATCATCGTTGGGATGCTTTGAGAAAGGAAACAAGCATCACAAGATATGAAATGAATATCATGCCAAGAAGCAACCTACACAAGGTTGAATGCGAGAGGAGAAAGCATGAATAGATACTTGTTACCGAGATATCATTGAGGATGTAGTAGATACCCATCAAGGTAGATAGTAGATCATTGATCGTCCTTGCTTGACTCCAATAAGCACATGGTGACAACACCTTCCTTGTGAGTGAGTCGAGCATCCAATGCATCTCCAACTGTTCCTAGAAGAACAACACAAACTAAACGGTACCCAAACTCATCGGGACCAAATAGTTAGAAACACCAATACATAGGACAAACTCCACATAAATATGTGCATATAGATATGAAAATGAATTTCATGCACATCTCATCCAAATTGAGACTAGGTGGAGTTTCCCCTATATATTGAGTCAATGAAAGAAAGCATGCCAAATAGACTACATGAAGTAAATAAGCATGCTCCAAACTTTCAAGAACCGATACCAAAAGACAAAGAAATGCCAAGTGAAAAGGATTACCACATGGAAAAATCATCACTTGGAAGATATCATTAAAGATACATCAAGGAATGAGATATCCATTGATACACGCTAAATTAAAGATGTCAAACTCCCAAAGAGAGGATGGTTCCAAACAAACCAAGCTCCCAACAAAGTTTCATGATGGCACAAGGTACCAAAAGAAAACGGCTTGCCTTCCACCAACACACACTTGATAAGGATCACAAGAAGAGTGTTCTAAAGAAAATAGGATAGCTCCCCCACGAGTTGTGCATTATAAAGAATTTCCTTTTGAATACAAAATGCACAAGGTGGGATCACCACTTTCACTATATCTAGAAAACACTAGACAAGAACAAGAAATTAACAAGATCCACAAGTGGTATGGAAGACAACGGGAGTTGACACAAACCTTGGCAAGAGAAAAGGCAAATAAAAACAAAATCCAATGTAAAGATGATCAATTAAATTCTACCACACATAAGTGATTACCAATTGTCTAAAGACAAGAAGTATTTGGAAATAATTCCGGTGGTAGATAGCAAGGATATCCCACATCATCTTTACTCCAAACAAAAGGCAAATTGCAACTTGTAGAGCTAACATGCCACCTAGGAACAAGATAATTTACAATATCAATTATAGGTGACAATATCTCAAATGTACACATTTTCTAGGCTTGTAATATGCACATAGCATATTACTCCCCCATAATGTGATACCAATGAAGAAAACTTAACAAGAGGCAATAAGAGGATCCAACACGAGATAATCAATGGAATTTTTAGAATTTGAATTTCTCATGAGAGATATACCATCTAGCGACTAGATAATCTCGAAATATCAATACTAGATGGTATTACTCATGTGCACACATTTATAGGATTGTGAGGTGCACAAAGCACACCACTCCCCCATAATGGATATTCCATTAATCTCTCACAAGAGCCAACTAAGAAATAAACAAGATGCACTAAGGCTCAACGAACGACACACAAGTACATGATGTGCAAGGCAATTTGGACACACATCATATACAAACACATGCGAGGAACAAAACCAAAACATGAAAGGGGGCAAGTAACTTTCAATGTAAGCAATTTTAAGTACAAGTTACCGCAAGGAGGCACATTGGATATAAGATATAAACTTGATGATTCAATTGACTTGGCTTGAGACAATAAGAGTGATGAAGTCCCCTTAATTCTTCATAATGTAGCCAAGTCTCCAATGACCTCCATCAACACCTATTGATCAAGTTTGAGCTAGTTGGTCCCCAACCAAGTTGGGTCCTAAGAGGTTAGTCACAATAGGCTTGGCCACCCAAATGGTTCTTTTCTTGACACCACTTTGAGTACCAACAAACTTGGCAAACACATTGCCAACCTTATCCTTCCCAAGAGAATAGACATCATCAATAATAATTGGGTTGGATAAGTTACCACTAGTGCATGAAGAAGCGACGTGGCCTTTCTCACGACATAAGTAGCAACGCTCTACTCTTCACTTTCTTCTCAATTGATTTCTCAACAAGAGAAGCATTAACTTGAGTCTTCTTGGGAAGTGGCCTCTCTTCAACTTGAGGTTGAGCATGAGATTGAACTTGTGCCCTCTTCCCTTGTTGCTTGACACTAATGGCCTTCTTCTTCAATGGGCAAGATCTAACATGATGCCCTTCTACTTTGCACTTGAAGCAAACAATCTTGGCCGAGTTCTTGACTTGTTCTTGGCCCTTCTTTTTGATAAACTTGGACTTCTTCTTCTTATTGGAGTTGAATCCAAGTCCACCTTTGTCATTGGGGGATTTTTGCACACTCAAGATATTGTGGAGTGTGGCCTTCCCTCCATGACACTTTTCCAAGTCTTCCTTCAAAGAAGTGACTTGGGCCTTGAGCTCTTTGATTTCCTCTACATGGTTAGTCTCAACACACGTACTAGAGGAAGTATAAGCTTCATCGTTAGAGCAACAAGGCAAGGAAAGCAATTCATCACAAGATGTACCAACATTGTGAGTAGATGAATTACAAGGACTAGCACATGGCAATATACTATTTTGACTAGAAGTAGTGCTAGTATCCACATGAGGCTCACTATATGTTACCTTAGGAATCATGGCCTCATGGGCTATCTTTAGCACACTATGGGATACTAGAAGATCATCATGAGAGCTTGAGAGCTTTTCATGACTTTCTTCCAATTTCCCATAATTGCTAGATAGCAACTCAAGTTGAGCCCTTAGCTCAACATTCTCCTTCAATATGGATGCTTCACAAGAGATAGAGTTAGTAGTACAAGCATCATCATTAGCAACAAGAGGAGAAGACAACTTGGCAAGCTCTTTTGAATATGAAGCTTTAAGTTGAGCATGAGACTCGGTGAGTTTGATGAGCTCACTCTTAATGACCCGTGAGCCATTTTCGAGGTGCTCATAGTCCTCAAGGAGTTTAGCATGCACAACTTCAAGCTCCTCATTTTTAGTTTCAAAATCATTGGCCACCTCGAGAGCTCTATCACGAGATTCCCTCACTCTAGATAATTCTAGAGCAAAAGTCTCCTCAAGAGATTCCTTGGTGGTTTGTTCAAGTTCAAGAGCTTGAGAGAGGTCCGCAATCTCATTAGCGTAATCACGCTCAAGACCTTCCATTTTATCAATGGTGACCTCATGCTCCTCAAGACGAGATTCCAACTCATCAATATATTTCTTGCCCTCAATAGCGATAGACATGATTTCCATGAAGTTGGAACGAGCAATTTTATTTTTATGAAGAGCTTTAAAAATCATTTCCCCTTTAGTTTTTAAGGAGGCAACATCATCACTCTCTTCATCATGATCAACATCATCATCACTCTTGCCATCATCAATGTCATCACAAGATATATTGGGATTCAAAGTGGGAGATACCTTTGAAGCCTTGGCCATAAGGCAAAATGCAATAGATGATGGTGTAGGATCCCTTGAGGCACCATTAAACACCACATCTTGTTCCATGGAGTGTTGGGTTTCCTCTACATTGTTAGCACAACAATTCGAGGAAATAGATGCATTTTTATCATGGCAACAAGATATAGCAAGCATATCATCATGAGATTTAGTCAAGCAATTTCTACATGATATGCAAGGACTATCAACACAAGCAAGTGAAACATTTGGAGTGCTCAAGTGTTAAGGCCCAAAGACAGAGCATTGCAATAATATAGTGATGAAGAATCATCCACAAAAGCACACTATCATCATTGCAATGACCGACACTACTCACCATATCATTACCTTGTGGCAAACCACATGTAGGTGAAGTAGAAGAAGTTGAGAAGACTATACTACGGAGGTGGAGGGAGAGCAATCATCCTTACAAATCTTGGACACACCATATTTATCTTGAAGCTTTGTCCATAACTCATGAGCATCCCGGAACGGCATGAGTTGAAATATAACTACATTACTCAAAGCATCAAAAGGCACATTAGAAGCTTGAGCATTGAGATAAGAGTTTTTCTCATCCTCTAAAGATAATCTTTGGGGATCCTTTGGAGGAGAAAAACCCATATCTACAATTCGCTCTAAATTTGGGTCCATGACCCTAAAGAGATTAAGCATGCGAATTACCCAAACATCAAAATTTGTGCCATCGAAACTAAGAGTGTCGAGAATCCTAATCCCTAGTCGACATCTTTACTCTCTAGGCGGTTAAGCCCAACAAAGAGAGACGAGGCTCGATACCAATTGAAAGATCGAGGATGTCGCCTAGAGGGGGTGAATAGGCGCTTTAAAATAATTACGGTTTAGGCTTGAACAAATGCGGAATAAACGAAGCGTTAATTTGTCAAGCACAAAACCTACAACAACTAGGCTCACCTATGTGCACCAACAACTTATGCTAAGCAAGACAAGCAACTATGTGATAGCAAGATATATGACAAAGAACAATATGGCTATCACAAAGTAAAGTGCATAAGTAAAGGGCTCGGGTAAGAGATAACCGAGGCACGCGGAGACGACGATGTATCCCAAGTTCACACCCTTGCGGATGCTAATCTCCGCTTGGAGCGGTGTGGAGGCACAATGCTCCCAAGAAGCCACTAGGGCCACTGTAATCTCCTCACGCCCAAGACAATGCAAGATGCCGTGATTCCACTAAGGGACCCTTGAGGCGGTCACCGAACCTGCATAAATGGCAACCCTTGGGGCGGTCACCGAACCAGACACTTTGGCAACCCTTGGGGCGGTCACCGAACCCGTCAAATTGCTCAGGCGATCTCCACAACCTAATTGGAGACCCCGACGCTCTTGAGCTTTACACCACAATGATTGAGCTCGAACACCACTAACCGCCTAGGGCGCCCAAGCACCCAAGAGGAACAAGCTCAAGGGCACCAAGCACCCAAGAGTAATAAGCTTCTCAACTTGTAACTTCCACGTATCACCGTGGAGAACTCAAACCGATGCACAAATGTAATGGCAAGGGCACACGGAGTGCCAAGTCCTTCTCTCTCAAATCCCACCAAAGCAACTAATGCTAGGGAGGAAAATGAGAGGAAGAACAAGACGGAGAACACCAAGAACTCCAAGAACTAGATCCAAGGGTTCCCCTCACATAGAGGAGAAAGTGATTGGTGGAAATGTGGATCTAGATCTCCTCTCTTTTCCCCAAAACTAGCAAGAATCCATGGAGGATTGAGAGATAGCAAGCTCGGAGAAGGTCAACAATGGGGAAGAACACGAGCTCAAAAGCATTAGGTTCAATGGGAAGAAGACCCCTTTATAGGAGGGGAAAATCCAACCGTTACCCCATCGAACAGCCTCAAGACAGAGCGGTACTACTGCTAGGAAGGGCGGTATTATCACGAGGGCGGTACTACCGCTCCTACCAAGCGGTACTATCACAGCCAAGAGAGGGCAGCCATCGCCCCAGAGCGGTACTATCAGGGAGTAGAGCGGTACTTCACGAGAGCGGTACTACCGCTTCTCATCGCCTGCAGCTAGTGCCGCAAAACCCGACACGAGAAACATCGATAGAAAATCGAGGCGAAGTAGCCAGACGACAATGCAGTACTACGGCCGAAACTCCCAAGCGGTACTACTGTTCGGAGAGCGGTATTACCGCTTGAGCGGTACTATCGCTCGAGAGCGGTACTACATTGGGGAAGCTTCAGCGGTACTATCACGAGGGCACGGTACTACCACCGCACCAACCTTGAAAACACGAATACTCCAAGGAAAACCAGAACGCCATAGCTTCTTCATATGAGCTCTAATTGAGCAAACTCAAGCTTGTTTGAAACAAGACAACGAGTAGCATCAAACAAATGATCGGTTATAGTAAGAAGAGGCGGGGAGGTATGCTTAGCAAACAAAGGAGTGAAACCTCCAACCGAGAAGAACTGCATACCCTCCAACATCGAAAACATCATAGAAGATGCATGAGAACTCCGCTGATGAACTCGAGCTTGTCATAAAATGACCATAAGCTCCAAAACTCACAAGGAGAAGAACCAAACAAGAACCAAAAAGATGATGCAAGGATGCAATGGTTTGAGCTCTCTACGAACGATACGATCAAGCAACTCATCGAGAGCCCCCTTGATAGTACGGCAACGATCCTATAACCCGGTCTTCCACAACTACCATGAGACCGGTAAAATAGAAAACCTATCAAGGGCAAACCTTTGCCTTGCACATGGTCCACTTGAGTGGATGATGACGATCTTGACTCCTCAAGTTGGACCATCTTTCTTGATTGCGCTGGCTCAAGAAGACTAGTTGATTGCTCCCCATACCCACTATGGGTGAGCCACTCTTCCCACATCTTCACAAGTCCATTGTCACCAAATGGACTGGCAAGCTTCAAGCACTTGATCTCTTCGTGATGCATCACTTGAACTTGCACACCGCAACCTAACCCCACAAAGAACTCTCACGAAGACCATGGGTTAGCACACAAAGCGTAATGGACATTGCTTACCATACCATGGGATCACTTGATCCTCTCGGACATCTTCTACGCTTTGTGAGTTGATCAACTTGATTCACTCTTGACTTAGTCTTGATCAACCTTGAATCTTTCCAACTCTCTTCGCTTGGATGATGTCTTGAAGGTAAACATGAATGATCACACAATCTTCTTCTTCAAGACATGCTTGCAATAAGCTCAACACTCACATGACCAATCTTTGGATAATTCCTTAATAGCACCTTGGTCAGCACATAAACTCCTTGAAACCAACACATGGACTTCAAGAAATGCCTATGGACAAATCCTTCAAATATAACTCAATGCAACCATTAGTCCATAGAGAATGTCATCAATTACCAAAACCACACATGGGGGCACCGCATGTCCTTTCACCCTATCCAGTTGATGTAGGGGCGCTGAAAGTCTGGGCCTAATACCAAACAGACTACGTAGCCAAACCTAACATCTAAGACTTGAGGTCCCAACCAGGACGCCTTCAGGGTATGGGCACCCACCATCCGGCGTGCTTCTCAACCAGACCTCGCCGGGTATGAGGCCATGCAGCCACCGGCACCAATCCATCTTGAGCTGATCACGATCAACCTTGCTTCGTCCAACTGCCGCCGACGCCACCATGACGCCAGCCGCATCACCTCTGCGCGAGTCCATCTCCGCCATCGTGCACCGAAGTCTCCATCGCGCCATGCCGCCGAGATCCGCCGTCATCAATGGAGCGGATGAAACACCGCTCCTCCGCTTGTCCCCTCCAACCAGCACTTGCTCCAAAATGATGCCCCCATGAGGGAGAACGATACCGATGGCACCGTCATCGTCCGATCCGGTAGACCCAGATCTAGGGTTTCCCCCGGAACTTCCCGATCAAGTTGATGTGACTTGCAACGACGATGCCTCCAGAAGGAAAACGACGTCTGAGACGCCGCCATCGTCCGCCAAGACCTCAGTCAGGCGCGATTTTCACCGGAAGCCACGTCTTCCCGACCTCGTGGCTGCTTGGCCGAACCGAAGCGGAACCTCGCCACGGCGGCGATGTCGCCGTCGGTACTCGGCGGAGATCCGGTATCTCCTCACCGGTCCTCCACGCGCCGCCCGTCGGCGAAAACCTCGCGACGGATCCAAACGGGCGTTGATCCGCAGAAACCGCCGTCACCATCGCGACCAGACAGCCTCCCGCCGGATGGGCGCGCACCGCCGCCGTCAAGCAGATTCGCCAGACCGCGGCGATGGTGCTCGACCCCGCCAAGACAGCCCGGATTCTCCGTCCTAGCCGCCGATGGATCTCATGAGAAGGGCCGCCGCCGCCTCGGATGCGATCCGCCGCAACCACCCGCCAGCACTTTGGCACGGGCCCGCCGCCGCCATCAAGGCCCACGCCGGGCAGCGCAGAGGAGGAGGCGGGGAGGGCTGGCGGCGCTAGGGTTGGGGCCCCTGGCGCCACCCAGGGGGAGGCGACGCGAGGAGCCAGCTTGAGGCCATTTAGCTAGTGAATTGTTGTAAAAGATAAAATTCTTAGTCGATTTTGTTAGTAGGTTGGATCAACGGATCTTTGACGGTCAGGAATGGGAATTGAGTTGAAAGGTTGTTCCTTCGTGTATTTAGGTTTGTACGACATAATTGCTGTATATTGGTCATATTAATGAAGTTAGTGCTAGGGTTTGCATGCTTGCTTCTTGTCTGGTCGGGCATGTGGTAGCATTTTCAGAGCAGTAGGCGACAAAATGAGAACACAGACATTTTTTTTCCTTTTGTTGTAAATTCATAAGAAAGGTAACAAGATTGTAAAGAAAGGGCAAACCAGTGCAGGTAGCTCCCGCGTGCGCAGGGTCCAGGGAAGGGTCCGACCAACCACATGAAAAGAAAAAATGGTTTTGTCTTTGCTTCTGTACAATCGTGATATGCTTCTTTGTTGTCCCGGTGTCCCACTAACTTAAGGACACCTTGCGCCTATAACCTGAGGTCTGCTTGATTCGTGCGTGTAAATTCTGGACTGCGACATTGATGCTGACAGCCTGACACCAGATGCTTAGTTTTATGGTAGTCACAACAACGATAGGATATGGTCAGTTTATTTGAGCTATAGTCCATAGCTTTCTGTAATGTTTGTTTACCTAGCATAATGGTTTTTTATGTTTCCATTAATGATGTGCTTATGCTCCTGTCATCAACAATTCCGTACACACATTCAGTTCAACATATCTATCTATCAACATACCTATAACCCGAACTCCTTTTGAGTGTATGTGTAAAATGTGGACTGCGACATTGGTGCTGACAGCCTGACACCAGATGCTTAGTTTTGTGTTAGTGACAACAACTATAGGATAGGATCACTTTATTTGAGCTATAGTCCATATCATTCTGTAATGTTTGTTTACCTAGCATAATGGCTTTTTATGTTTAAATTAATGATGTGCTTATGCTCCTGTCATCAACAATTCCCTACACACATTCAGTTCAACATGTCTTGACATCCTGAATGCTATGTTTTTCTGAACTTCAAGTTTCACCTTGTTAACTCAGGACTCAAAATCTGCTGCTGGTTCAAATCTCATTGGTGGTGAGGCAGAAGCCCTGGAAAGGCTGAAGAAATTTGCTGCAGAATGTTGTATGCAGCCAAACAAAGCTGTGAAAGATAGTACTCAGAATAGCATATATGGTGCTAATTTCTCCTGCAAAATTTCACCATGGCTTGCTACTGGTTGTCTCTCTCCACGTTTCATGTATGAGGAGTTGAAGAAGCATGCCATTAGGTATGTGGTGTTACTGTGAACCCTAACAAAAGTATAGGGAGAAAGTAGTAGCGTACTCTGTCTCGTCATTATGCTATGGTAAAGTAGTAGCGTACTCTGTCTCGTCATTATGCTATGGTCTTATTTCTTTTGTGCATAATTGGCAATTCTCTTTCTTCTAGATCAATTCCATCCAAGGACGGTGACGGAACATCCGATGCTGGGACAAATTGGTTAATGTTTGAATTGCTATGGAGAGATTTCTTCAGGTATCTATTGTTTATAAACCTCAGTTCTTATGATAATATCATGTACTACACTTGTGATATCCGGTAAATTGCATGCCTGTGTTAAAGTGAAGTTTGTTGTTTTATCAAGAGAACACAAATGGCAGTATAATATTGTTAGCTTCCTTTTATGATAGCCTTCCAAAAAAATATTGCACTGAAGATGTTAGGAAGATGTTTAGTCGCTTTAATCATCAGTGTGTAAACACTAAACAGCAGATAGCTTCTGCAGTATGATTTAGCTGATGACCATTAACTGACAAATGAAACATGTTAGGTTCGTCACAAAGAAGTACAGCTCTGCACAGAAGACGTCCGAAGTTGCACCCGCCACTGGTTGCACACCCGCCCCTGCGTTTGCTTGAGTATGCACGTAGTTAGCCAAGCAGAGAGTCGGCTGCTGGTTTTTGGTTGTGACCAACTGATGCAACCTTTCAACGGAGTGAATTTTTCCCCCAATAAATGTTGCCTGAAAATGATGCCCCAAGTAAGCTGTTCCTGCATTTTGGACCAATTTGATCTCGGAAGAGATCCTTGTATCTGTCGACATTTTTTGTAAGACTTGAATGGTATCTAAAAAAAAAAATCCTACATGCTTCCTTCACTTTCTTCCTTGCAGTTGAATATAATAGGAGTGAATAGATTCGCTTGTGGCAACAAGAATTGAACTGATATAATGCCAGCTTTTGATTGGTGCATTGATTATCCATTGTGTGAAATTTTGGACTTTGGGATGTGCGAAAATTTGGATTTCAAATCCTAAAATCTGAAGTGTTCGTCAGCTGGATGACAGAAAAACGCAATCTGCCTTCCTGATTTGAGTTCCTGGCTCTATATATAGCAGAGCTCCATTTTGGTAACTGCACTCCTTTTTTGAGATGGTAATTGCGCTCCTGATAGAAAGGTATTCCGGGAAGCAACAGTGACAAATGCAAGGCTATATGATTAGGGGGGAAATCTGCTCCCAAGCATTTGGGGGCCTTGTCAGACTCGGGTGGGGGTGGTCTGAAGAACGAAATTCAGAAAGACATGAACATATCCAGTCGAATTTAGCTGGAATTCAGAGGAAAGATTAAGCGAGTCTAGCTCGTTACAGTGGTTCTTGCCAACCAGGAACACTGGCGGCGCATAGGGGGAAACCCTAACAACAAGATATGCTCCCCTCGATCCCAACTCCTGGCTTTATAGCCTTACAAAAGGGAAGGAAAAAGAAGAGAGAAAGCAAAAAGAAAGAGAGGGGCGCTGCGGTCTTTGCCAGAAAGGGAACAACGGCCTCCAGAGCAATCCCCGCCACACGATGGAGATCGGACGCCTACGGGTCATCATAATCTGGCGGTTAAGCACGACGACGTCGCCTCGGCCGTGCGATCAAGATGTGTGGCTACTGGCGCTTCCCTTTGTTAGAATGGGTTTGAATTAATGAATCCCCATTGCAGCGATCG
This sequence comes from Aegilops longissima, assembly GCA_021605205.1. NCBI lineage: Eukaryota > Viridiplantae > Streptophyta > Magnoliopsida > Poales > Poaceae > Aegilops > Aegilops longissima. Next base: position 547,232,005 of record CM038682.1, read on the forward strand.
ATCTTGAGACATAGACATTTGGGTCCCGATAACTCCCCCATTCCGGATCGGACATGTCCTCGGTGGAAATTAGGAAACACTTTTTGTATGAACGTGGCGCCCTCCCAAGTGGCTTCCTCCCGGTAGATTGCTCCATTTGATAAGCCATCGAACCACGGAATACCGATGTTGCCTTGCACACGCGGTACCGGTTTATGCTCAGCAGCTTGTTTCGTTCAAAGAAGATTGTTCCATCGATTGAGCAAAGGAAGCTTGGGGTTTGGAATCGCCATTGGGCCAATATGCTTCTTGAGTGGCTCACATGAAAAGTATCATGTAGTTTGCAATCGTCGGGGAGGAGGAGCTTGTAAGCCACCGGACCAACTCTCCGGGTAACTCGAATGGGCCATAGTATTTGGAATGCGACTTAAGACATCTATGGATGCCGAGAGTGGTATGCCTGTAAGGTTGTAGTTTCAAGTAGACCATGTCACCTACTTCCAAAGTTCTCTCGGATCTCTTCTTGTCGTCAGTAATGTTTCATCCTGGATTGAGCTCTCGTGAGATTTTCCTTAATGTGTCTTGCTATTTGTTCGGCAATGAGTACATCGTGGAACTGCTCCAGTTCTTCCACGGGATAAAGAGCCGATTCAAGAAGCATATGAGGAGGTCTCGCCATCTGAGGGCCTGGAAGGGGTGATCTTGAGGGCTGTGTGGTAGCTAGTATTGTACCACCACTCCGCTTAGGGATAACCAGTTGAGCCATTTTGAGGTTGGATGAAGGCCATGCATCCGAGATAATTTTCAAGTCACCGATTGACTCTTTCGTCGACCATCGACCGAGGGTGATAAGAAGTGCTCAAGTGTAATTTGATGCCCAACTTCTTGAACAAGTCTCACGGAGCTTTTTGGTGAAGATTTTGTCTCTGTCGCTGGCAATCACGGTTGGTAGTCCATGGAGTTTGAAGATGTTATCGGTGAAGGCCTTGGCTACATGATTAGCTGTAATGGGATGTTTCATTGGGATAAAGTGATCATTTGGTGAATCACGACCACAACCAAGATCATGTTCTTGTTGTGAGAAGTAGGAGACCTTCCACAAAATCCATGCTTATGTGGCACTGTGCAAAGTCAGGGACTGGCAGAGGTTGGAGTAGCCTGTGGTACTTGCGGTGTTCTCGCTTTGTTTATTTGATGTAGGGCATTGTTTAATATAGTCAACAACAAATTGCTTCATGCCGTGCCGGTGGAATAGGAGCTTAACTCTTTGGTATGTAGCTCGTGTCTGAATGGCCCCCAGTTTAGAGCTATGTAGAGCAGCTAGCAATTTAGTTACGATGGTGTTATCACCCAATGACAATTCTGTTTTTGTATCGAGCACAACCTGTTGCATGTTGTAGTTGGTCTCGTAGCAGGATTTACAATCAGTTGGGCTAGAAGATCCTTGCATCTTTGGTCATTTTGTAGTGTCAACCACTTCAGCTTATCCGTAGATTTGATGAAGAAGCAATTAGTGCATGAATTTTGTGGTGCACCACGAGAGGGCATCAACCACTTTATTTTTCTTTCCCCGCTTGTACTCCACAAGTGTAAGTGTAGCCAAGAAGTTTGACGAAGCTTGTGCTGAATTCCTCGGTGAGTTTTTGTTCTTGTATATATTTTAAACTCGTTGATCAGTTCGATGATGAGAGGATGCAGCAAAATAATGTTTCCAAAGGCTTGAGGGCTTCAATAATTGCTAAAGCTTCCTTTTCATAAGTGGAATATGCTGCTGCTCTAGGACCAATTGCTTTACTGAAAAAGGAAATAGGTCTCCCCTCTTGCATTAGAACTGCACCTAGTACATATGCACAAGCATTTGTTTCCAGGATGAAAGGCTTTGAGAAGTCTGGTAGGGCCAACACTGGGGCTTGTGTCATTTTGTTCTTCGTGGTGTTGAAAGCTTGAACTTGCTCTTGCCCCCAAGTGAAACTGTCCTTTTCGTGGAGTTAAACAGTGGCTCGCAAATTAGTCCATAATTTTCCACAAATCTCCTATAGTAACTGTCAAGCCTAAAAAGCTCCCCGAGTGTGTGACATTTTCGTGTTACGCCATTCTTGCAGACCGCTGAATTTTGATAGGGTCGATTGCCACCCATCACCCTAATAACATGTCCTAAGTACTCCACCGAGGCTGAGCAAAGACACATTTGCTTGCTTTGATGTACAAATGGTGTTCCTTGTTGTTTCAAATACTTGTTTCAAGTGAAGTATGTGTTCCTTCATGTTTTTACTGAACACCAGGATATCATCAAAGAATACTAGTACAAATTTTCTGAGATACTTGGCTAGGATAGTATTCATGAGCAATTGGAAAGTTGCAGGGGCATTGGTTAAACCAAAGGGCATGACCAAGTATTCATAGTGCCCACAAGTGGGTGCTAAAGGCGATTTTCTCAATATCCTCTTCCTTCATTCTTATCTGGTGGTAACCACTTCGAGATCCAGCTTTAGTGAAAACAAGTGGCTCCATGCAGTTCATCCAACAAGTCCTCAATAACTGGGATGGGGTACTTGTTTTTGATAGTCTGAGTATTGACCTTTCTGAAATCATTGCAAAGTCTCCAGGAGAGGTCTTTCTTTTTCACTAAAATTGCAGGAGAGGAGTAAGGACTAGAACTATCTCTCGATCACTTTGTTTTTAATCATTTCTAATGATCTGCTCCATAGCTTCCTTCCGTGATAAGGCAATCAGTAAGGCCTTTGGTTTATAACTTTTGCACCGTGTTCAAAGGGGATTGCATGATCGATAGTCCTCTTAGGAGGTAAATCAAGAGGAGTTCCAAAATATCCTTGTATCGACCCGTAAGTTCTTGGACAGAGGGGAACAACAAGTGTCCTCTTACGTCGAGCAATTCTGTTTAAGAACACAGCTCCACAGATATTGTCATCGGATAAGTGCTCCATCTGTCCATTTCTTGAATTGGCTCACTGGTAGGCTTTCATCCCCAAGATTTTCTTTTCTCCCGATTTCATTGTGACTTGTACTTCCATTTCCTCAAAATCTAGGCAGACAGACTAACAGTTTTCATCCGATCACTCTCAAGATCACATCATAACCTTGTAATCAGAGGACTCAAATCATGAGAAAATTCAGTTCCTCGCACCACAAAAGGGCTTTGGAGAGCAATGAATTCAGTCCATAAAGTTGCACCATTGGCAACTAACACTTTCTTCTTCTTAGTTGGTGTGAGAGCACACAGAGCCGCCTTTGCTAGTGCAGGAGTTACAAATGTTGCAGTGTTGCACATGTCAATGAGGGCGATTGCAGTTTGTCTCCCAAAGATGATGTGAATGAAACTCAGCTTGGAAGAAGTGACTCCCATGAGGGCATGCATGGAGATTTGCAAGGAGTGTCATCCAAGTCGGTGGGAGGAGGAGTTTCAAGATTATCACCGTGTAGTAGACCAACCTGCATCCTCGTAGGCAGGTCTCTTGCAAGGCTTGTATTTGCATTTGATTTGCCAATTTGCAAACTTTCTTGTGGCTGTGAAACCATGGTTCTTTGCACTTGTAGCAGATCCCTTTCATTCGGCTGTTGGATGACGATGAGGTGTGTTGTTAGGAGGGGCTTTCCGGTCAAATCTGAACTCGCCTCCTAATCGGCTGATTATATAAGCCATCGTGTTTTCTTCTTTGGCTGAGCTTGTTCCATTCTTCCGCCAACCAAATGGCTTTTTGTAGGTCTCTTTGGTTCATGACATTGAACATAATGTTGGATAGAGTCACTCAGGCAAAGAATGAAACTAGCTTTGTAATAATCAGCAGTAGTGCAGGGTTGTCCCTTCTGAGTAAGTTCATGGACTGTTCAAACTTGAGAACATAGTCATTAGCAGACCCAGATTGGTTGAGAGCATGAAAAGTTCTGACATTGTCACACACTGAAGTTTCAAAACCTGTCTCCAATCGATCTACTGTAACTGCATTGTGGTAAGGTATTGGCAGAATTCAGTTCCTCTCCACCACTCTATTGCTGGCCCCTTTAAGTAAGTGACAACAATCTTTGTTTTCTGCTCCAGTGGTGTCCTAGCAGCTTCAAAGTACATTTCAATGGTTTGGATCCAAGAGTCAGTTCCACTTCCATCGAACTCAGGTATGTTGTACTTGGCAGGTTTTACCAGAGTCAGTCAGAGGTCTTCTGTTGTCTTGGACTTGGTCTCTCTGATCGAGCATGACCTCCTCCGCCAGCAATTTGCTGAGCCTGCTCCTCACCTTGCTCTTGTTCCAACTGAGTGATTTGTTGCATGTTTCCTGTTTGAGGAATTGCAGTAGCTGCTCTGGCATCAGGTGGAGGAAGCTTGTTGTCAGCAAAGTGGGGGTGCCTGTAAGGAATTTTGGTGCTGCCATCCAAGTTAAGTTCTTTTCCAGTGTGCTTATCCACCAAGGTTATAGAGCCCGTAGTAAGGGGGGTTTGGAGGCCATCGACTGGCCGAGTCACTGGTCCTTGCGGTGTATGGTTTTGGCCACTGCCTTGAGGGATATCTTGGGGAATGGGTGGGTTTTCTCGTGGCTTAGGAAAACCAGAGATAAATTTGTTGAGTGTGCCCTGTATTTCCCCCAAAGCCTTCTGCATGGATTGAAAATTTTCTTGCACATGATCCCTGAAATCCTCAAAGTCCTGTCTGTCCTGCTCTCGATTTCTCTGCAGAGTTTGGACATCAAGTTGTAAGGACTGCATCTCCAGATTGCTGGTGGAGGATGAATCTGACGGGCCAGTCATCTTGATGGAGGAACGCAGAGAGGGTTTTTAAAACTGGCAGGGAGCCAAGTAACCTCACTGCCCGAGATCGTTAGGCGAAGGGAGGAATTTTACCACAGCACATGCTGCAACCCGACCCTGGCCGTAGATCCTGCCGCCGCCTGCACCGCCGCCGTCGCCGCGCCGCCGGAAGTACACGGGATCTGGGTGGGAGGTGGGATTTTACTGCTGAAACAGTGTGTTCCCGCAACCACGCCCCAGCACCAAACCTATACCGAGCTATTCGCCGCCGCCAACGCCGCCTTCAGCTACGCCGCCGCCAAGATAGTCCGGTGAAAAGTGAAGGATTTTACAGCTCCTCCAACTCCACTTCGGCACCAGAACTCGCGCCGCCAAGGAGAAGAACCTTGCTCTGAATACCACTTGTCAGACCCGGGTGGTCTGAAGAACGAAATTCAGAAAGACATGAACATATCCAGTCGAATTTAGCTGGAATTCAGAGGAAAGATTAAGCGAGTCTAGCTCGTTACGGTTGTTCTTGCCAACCAGGAACACTAGCGGCGCATAGGGGGAAACCCTAACAACAAGATATGCTCCCCTCGATCCCAACTCCTGGCTTTATAGCCTTACAAAAGGGAAGGAAAAAGAAGAGAGAAAGCAAAAAGAAAGAGAGGGGCGCTGCGGTCTTTGCCGGAAAGGGAACAACGACCTCCAGAGCAATCCCCGCCACACGATGGAGATCGGACGCTCTACGGGTCATCATAACTGACAAAGCGGTACGACGTCGTCTCGGCCGTGCGATCGAAGATGTGTGGCTACTGGCGTTTCCCGCCTGTTAGAATGGGTTTGAATTAACTGAATCCCCATTGCAGCGATCAGATCTTCAGACATAGACATTTGGGTCCTGACAGGCCTCTTTGACTATAGAATTCTTTTTGGAGGATTTAAATCCTTATTTACATTGTTTGTTTGATTTGTAGGATTGGATCATATATGATTTTCCCCCTGAATAATCATTTGTACTATATCCAATAGAAAATCTCTTTTTGAAGAGACATTCTAGGGCATCTTATATCTGATATAAAAAAGGTATGGATTTTTGGAACCTGGGCCTAGGTGACCCATGTAGGCAATTTTTTTTGGAGAACAGTAAGAAACAAGTGAATTTTTTAAAAAGTAAGGTTAATATAATCAGTTTTGTTTTATTCGCAAAACATACCAGTCTCCTTTTACTTCGATTTTGTACCAACAAAGTAAAAGTCGCCTAAAAAAAGGTACACCTACAAACTCAATAGGAAGAGGACCCTCAAGAGGCAATCGAGGACGCTGTTTATTGGACTCCTGTGATTCAATCAAACGAAAATTCCTTTGTTTTTCTTTCTAATCCAGCAGGAAGAGGACCCTGAAGAGGCAATCGAGGACGCTGTTTATTGGACTCCTGTGATTCAATCAAACGAAAATTCCTTTGTTTTTCTTTCTAATCCAGCAGGAAGAGGACCCTGAAGAGGCAATCGAGGACGCTGTTTATTGGATTTAATTTGCACGCTGGAGGAAATGGGTTGATACTTGATTAAGGCATTGGACTTGAGAAGGAAAGCGTACGTGTTGGAACATTTCTAGGCCCCGCATGCTCTCACCAACATTTCTACAAACCACAAGAACAAGAACGGACAATTCTTCAGCTTGGTTATCTAAGCATCCATCACATGGCGTCCAGGCCACAATTCAAAACATGGGTGAAAAAAATAAACATCAAAACTCTACTGCAGAAGTGCTCCAACAAGTTCAAAGTTTCACACGACACAGAAGCATGGCAGTGCATATCTAGTCCTCCTCCTCGCCCTCGTTCTCAGCAATGTTGAAGTACCGGAGCTCGTAGACGCTGCGGTCCTTGTTGGATGAGATCACCCGAAGCCAGTCACGCACATTGTGCTTCTTCAGGTACTTCTTCGTCAAGTACTTCAAGTACCTGCAAAAATGAGAACATATGAGATTCAACATAAGAGGAGAGCATGATACACAATGAACAAAAGCAGCATATGAACACAGGAGCCATTGCAGCATATGAACATAGGAGCCATTGTTCACGAGACAGGTAACAAATGCGTCCTATGGACTACTAAACTGGATAACAGAAGCAATACTCATTTTTAAGCAGGACTTGTGAAACTGTATTTGAAGCATTTACTACTAAAATGGATAATAAAGATTTGAAGCATGACTTGTATCCAGAATTCTGAACCTCCAACACAGAGGGGGCTAAATTAGGTCGACACCATAGGCGACATGGTTTATGACAACAGTTTCCACTATGTAAAAGCGTGCAATCAGCAAATCTGCTACTGATGGAGCGACTAATAAAGTTGCCATCTCAATTTCTAATACTGGACTGACATTGAAAGATATCATGGTAAAAACTAAAACTAAATTAGAATGCGTCGACAGAATACTTCAAGCGCTCCACATCACCCAGCCATCACAAATGGAGAACGAATTCCTAATCGCGATCCACTAGCAGATTGACAACCTACGATGCATCCGCCCTAGGATTCAAAAAGTGCTACCCGGCAACCACGCCCGACCAGGACTGCTCTTGTGCGTGGATCTGGGGAGGGAGGGAGGGAGCGGCGGCATGTCCGTACCTCTTCGAGAAGGCTCCGTCGGAGGTGACGGTGACCTTGCTCTTGTCGCGGGCGACGGTGACGGAGTCCCCGAGGTTGCCGGCCTTGCCCCCGGCGACCTTGATGCGCTCCTGCAGGAACTTCTCGAGCGACGCGATCTCCATGATCTTGTCGTCGACGGGCTTGGTGCAGTCGATCACGAAGGTGACCGACCCCTTCTTCTTCCCGGCGCCCGCGCCGCCCTTGGTAGCCGCCGCCACGCCGCGCGCCATCTCTCTCCGCCTTGCCTTCTCTCCGGAGTCTGCTTCGCTGGTGGCTGCGCCTGAGTCGATAGGGTTTCTCGGACGTGGGCGGAGGTCTCTTATAAATACGGTTAGGGTTGGGAAGATCGGACGGTTGCGGTTGCTCGGTGGAGAGAGATGGATGCTGCTGTTATAATTGTCCAATGGGCCGAAATGTTAGGCTGTGTTTGGGCCCGTTAAAGAACGCAGTCATCATCTCGATGTTTGATGAGCTTCTCTTCTTGTTGGGCTTTGGCTGCAGGCTCTATCGGCTAGTGATATAACACGACAAAAGGTCTGCGGAGGGGCAAGGTGCGGTTTTAATACCCTCTCGCTTAGGGTTTTTCGGCTCTGGCGGCGATCTCATCGCCGCCGTGAGATCTTACCGGATATCGACCGCCGGCTGCTCCCCCTGCGTAGATCATCCTCCTGGTTGGCAGGTGAGCGAGTCGGATCGGCTGCTTGGAGCGTTTCTACCGCCGAAGGAAGGAACCCTAGATGGCGGAACGTGCGGAATCCTCGTCTGCGGGGTGGACAGGGAAGAATCTTGAAGAGATGCTGCAGCACTTGGATCTCCAAGATGATGAGCTCGGTGATGTGGTTGTAGGGGAGGAAGAGGTGAAGAAGTTTGAAGCAGATGATAGGTGGCTGGCGATTGCGAAAGGTGAACACGACCCGTACTTTCAGCCCGTCTGCGATGTTTGAGTGCATGAAGTTGATCTGGTCGCTAGCGCACGTTCCCAAGTACAGGGAGGCGGGCGAGAACCTATTTATCTTCCAGATGTTCTGCCTCGGCGACTGGAAGAAGGTGGTGCACGGCGGTCCATGGCTTTTCAGGGGGATGGGGATGCTGATTAAGGACTATGATGGCAAGAAGGAACCTACATCTTTCGACTTTGATGGATTATATGTATGGGCTCAGATTCATAACATACCAGAGCTATATCGTAAGGCAGAGGTGGTGGATCAACTAGCCCGTCGCATCGGACGGGTGAAGGAAATTCAGCTTGCTCCTCGACTGTTTTATGAAGGGGATTATGTTAGGGTTCGGGCCAAGGTTCTTGCCAATAAACCACTCACACGAGTCACACCATTGAATGTCGTGGGAGAGGGCCGACTGCTCCTGCCGGTAAAATACGAGAAGATTCCCTATTTTTGCAAGGTCTGTGGACTCATGGGACATAACCATGAGGAGTGCGGCGATGGTGTTTGGGAGGAGAAACACAAACAATGGGGAGGTTGGATGTTGGCACAGAGGAGGGAAATTGCCCCAGAGCAACAAGGCGGCTGGGCCACTCGTGGAGGCCGCTCAGGTGGAAGAGGAAGAGGTAGGGCAGGCCGTGCTCAGGCGCCCGCCAGCGCTCTCCACAGCGGAAGCGATCTTCTCAAGATGCTGGTTTTGACAAGGCAGCTGAAGAGGACGAAGTTACCAGCCCACTCAAGCCTGGAGATGCGAGGGAGGAAGTGCACGACACCCCAACCGCACGCAGAAACCTGTCCCTCGTCCTGATGGACAACTCGGCTACTGCGAACGGGACAGAGAGGGACACAACAACTACTTCGGTTGAGATGGCAGTCCCGCCGCCCCCACCAGCCTACGTCTCCTTGAGGGACGCCAAGAAAGCAAAGAAGTTTGGGTCACCGATGAAGCAAGGAACAGAAAAGTTGGCGCTATTGGCGGACTCCTCCGAGGAGCGCCGCCAGGCCCAATGAAAATATTAAGTTGGAACTGTCGTGGGATAGGTGATCCCGCGACAGTTCGAGAACTCCGCGACCTCGTGGAGCTTTGTTCGCCCACTATCCTTTGCTTAGTTGAAACTCAGTTACAGAAGAGTCGTGTTGAGGATCTGCGTTTTTCTCTTGGTTTTGATTTTAGTTTTGGTGTTGGTAGTAGTGGTCGAAGTGGAGGTATTTGTATCTTCTGGAAAAACTCGGTTGATGTTGCAATAAAAAACTTTTCGGAGTACCATGTGGATGCTTGGGTGCTCGAAACAGGGAAGGAACAGTGGTGCCTCTCATGTTTTTATGGTGAAGCAACGAGATCCCTCAGTTACAAAACTTGGAACACAATGAAGAGGTTGAGGGGAGAGAGTACGCTCCCATGGATGTGTATTGGGGATTTTAACGAAATCTTGCGGGCTGAGGAACAAGTTGGTCCGAACGAGCGAGACAGTGCACAGATGGAAGCTTTCAGGGAAGCAGTGGATGTTTGTGGACTTGCTGGTTTGGGTTACCGCGGTCTAGATTGGACGTGGGAGAAGAAAGTGGCGGGGGGACATTTCTGCAGAGTCCGGCTGGATAGAGCTTTGGGTTCGGCCGACTGGTCCAACCTTTTTCCTTTTGCTACGGTTGAACATCTAACTGCCGCAAAGTCTGATCACTGTCCTATCTTACTGGAAACGGAGCTTGTTGTCTCAGGTGTGCGAGCAAAGCAGAAGCGGTTCAGATATGAGTGCATGTGGGAACGTGATCCCAGATTTGGCGACGTGGTTGCGGATGCTTGGAACACTGCTGGTAAGGCCCGAACTGTTGGGGCGCTGTCTGACAAACTGGCAGCGGTTGCGGGGACTCTGAAAACATGGGGCCGGACTACGTTTGGTGCGGTCCGGTCGGAGCTGCGTTCGCTACTTCTGCAACTTGCGGAGCGACGAGCACTGCCAGACCGTGTTGGACCGTCGCCGGAAGAAGAATGCATCGAAGCTAGAATGGCTGAGCTGTGTTTACGAGAGGAGATCATGTGGCGACAGCGGGCTCGTATACAATGGCTCGCGGAGGGAGACAGCAACACATAGTTTTTTCACAGGAAAGCTAGTGCGAGACGAGCAAAAAACCGTATTACTGAACTACAGCGTGCAGATGGTACGGTGTGTACGGACGAAGAAGAGATGGCGAGCAGGGCTACCAGCTTCTACGGCAACCTCTACGCTTCTGAAAATACGATCGGGATCGAGGAAGTGTTATCTCACATCCCACCTAGGGTGGATGCAGCCATGAATAATTTGATCAATGCTCCATATACAAACTCTGAAGTGAAAGCGCCGTTGTTTCAAATGTTTCCCACCAAGGCTCCGGGACCCGATGGCTTTCCTGCGCATTTTTTTCAACGGCACTGGGAGTTGTGTGGCGATGAGGTAACCGATATGGTGCTCCGTGTTCTAAAGGGAGAGGATTCCTCGGAGGAGATAAATCAAACGTTCATTGTTTTAATCCCCAAGATTGCAAGTCCAAAAAACCTAGGACAGTTTCGACCGATCAGTCTCTGCAATGTGATCTTCAAGATTGCATCTAAAGTTTTGGCTAATCGGCTCAAGCTCATTCTCCCCGACATCATCTCTGAGGAACAATCAGCATTTGTACCGGGTCGTCTCATCACAGATAACTTTATCTCTGCCTATGAGTGTCTTCACTACATGAAGACAAGGAAGTTAAAGGGAAACAGATTTTGCGCCCTGAAGCTTGATATGATGAAAGCATATGATAGAATCGAGTGGAATTATCTGGAACGGGTGATGCTAAAGATGGGCATCAGTCCACGCTTTATCGAGATTGTCATGAGATGTGTTACTTCAGTCTCTTTCTCTGTCATTTTCAACGGTGAAAAGCAAGAGGGGTTCAACCCATCCCGAGGCCTAAGGCAAGGTGACCCAATATCTCCATATCTTTTTCTGTTGGCAGCCGAGGGGCTCTCTTGTTTGCTGAAATCAGATGATCCGAACACAAGTGTGAGGGGTATAAAGGTGGCAGCGGATGCTCCCGAGGTAAATCATTTGCTCTTTGCCGATGATAGTCTCTTATTTTTTAACGCTACACCTGAGATGGCAACTAGGGTGGACTCTCTGCTGCGTCGTTACTGTGATGCTTCGGGGCAACGCATCAACAAGGACAAATCATCTATATTTTTTAGCAAAGGTTGCACAGATTCTTTGAAGCATGAAGTTAAGCAGATTCTTGAGGTCCAAACTGAGCAGCTCTCCGATAGGTACCTTGGCCTTCCGGCAGATGTGGGGAGAGCTAAGGAGGGTTCTTTCAAATACCTAAAGGATCGAATATGGCATCATGTGCAAGGATGGATGGAGAAATCCTTGTCCGCGGGTGGCAAGGAAGTGCTTATTAAATCTGTTGCTCAGGCGATTCCTACATACTCCATGGCTTGTTTCAAATTTCCACGTGGCCTATGCCAGCATATCAACGGCTTGTTAAGGAAATTTTGGTGGGGATCAAAGAAAGGGGAAAGGAAGACTGCTTGGGTCTCATGGGAGGTCATGTCGCAACCAAAGTGCATGGGAGGTATGGGCTTCCGAGATATTGAGCTCTTCAATTTGGCGCTACTTGCCAGGCAAGCTTGGCGCCTCCTGACTCAGCCCGACTCTCTCAGCGCTCGGATACTTAAAGCAGTATACTACCCATCTACCTCAATCCTGGAAGCGGAAGTGGGTAAGAACCCATCACAAGTCTGGTGTTCGATAACAGAAGGGCGTGATGCACTCAAGCTTGGCCTTGTGAAACGTATTGGATCGGGAGAAGGAACCAACATCTAGCACGATAACTGGATTCCCCGTGATTTCAAGCTGCGGCCGGTGTGTATAAAATCTCCGGACCCGCCCCAACAGGTTTCAGAACTGATAAACCCTGTCACTTTTACTTGGGATCGCACAAAACTTCTGGAACATCTGTACCCGATGGATATTGAGGAAATCCTAACATCCCGCTCAGCAGCAAAATGCGGGAGGACTTTTGGTCGTGGCACTATGATCGTAAGGGGATCTTCACTGTGAGCTCAGCGTACAGGCTACTAGCCTCGACAAAGCAGGAGCGGACAGATTGGCTTGAACACAATGACGGGCACTCTAATGCCAAAGCAGATAGCCGTTCATGGGCTAAGTTATGGGGAGCACATGTTCCCTCAAAGGTGCGGGTTTTTGCTTGGCGACTAGCAAAAACTTCGATCCCAACAGGAGCAGTCCGTAAGCACAGAAGCATGGCCGACTCTGCTGAATGTTCACTATGCCATGCGGAGGTGGACACTTGGCGCCATTCTCTTTTTGATTGCCATATTGCTCGATGCGTGTGGTCACTTTCCGACGAAGAGATCACGGATACAATCATCTCCAACCGGACGGAGGATGCCAAGCTGTGGATGTTTTGGTTGGTTGATACCCCACCGACGGCAGCCCTCGCGCGTGTGCTTGTAACGATGTGGGCAATCTGGTGGGCGAGACGCCGAGCTATTCACGACAACTAGTTCCAGAGCCCGCTCAGTACCCATGTCTTCGTAAAAAAGTTCATGGCAGAGCTGGATCAAATCCCAGAAAGAGGGGCACGTATAAAGGATCTGCACACGCACTCAAAGGACCTGCATGCTACTCCCAGGGGCCTGCATGCAATGGCAAAGGACTTGCATGTAATTTCAAGACCAAGAGCGGGGCAACTACCAAAGCCTGCATGGCTTCCGCCGGAGGCGCACGACGCCAAGATAAATGCAGACGGCGGCGTGTCAAAAATTGGGGACAAAGGTGCCTCTGCTGCAGTTTGTCGAGACAAGCACGGAAACTACCTAGGGGCCTCTGCCATTATCTTCGAGGGCCTTCTAGATCCGGCAATTCTCGAGGCTCAAGCATGCAGCGAGGCGCTAGCGCTTGCCACGGACCTTCATGTCCGGTCTGTTTGTGTGGCCTCTGATTGTCTTGAAGTGGTAACAAGGATAGCTGACGATTCTCCATGCAAGTTCTATCCAATCCTGCAAGATATCAAGCATCAGTGAAAGGATTTCAGTGACGTTAAATTCATTCACGAGAATAGGAGACACAATGGGGAGGCTCACGCCTTAGCGAAGGCAGCTGCATCTCTCCCCCCCGGGCGCCATGTGTGGCTTTCATCTATACCCGAAATAATCTGTATTCCCATGTCTTTGACCGTTTAATAAAGAGTACATATTCGCTCAAAAAAACACGACAAAAGGTCTTTCAGAGTCCTTTATCCATGTTCTCTTTTATTCAGAGGTTCTACTGAGCTGGAATTAGTGCCAACAAAGAAGTTACAAAAGCCAATCTCAGAGCCAGGAGCAGCCACAAAACGTTGGCTTAAGAGTGATCCAGGTGTGGCAAAAATAAACGTAGATGCTGCAATCTCTAGGAACAATGCAAAAGGCGCAAGTGCAGCCATCTGTCGCGACGACCAAGGTAATTATCTGGATGCGTCAGTGATAGTCTTTAATGATCTTATTGATCCTGAATGCTTGGAAGCCCATGCCTGCTGTGAGGCTTTTGCTCTCACTACGGACTTACAAGTGAGAAGGATCAGAGTTGCAACGGATTGCCTGTCCACTGTTCATAATTTGTCCAGGAATTTTATGGGCTGCTTGGCGACAGTTATCAGGGATATCAAGCAAAGAATGATGCTTTATGATGAGCCAGAAGTGGTGCATAAAGTTAGAGCACGACTTGGCAAAGGCCTCGGCCACTCTTGCCGCTGGACGGCACATTTGGTTATCCACAACTCCTACTATTTTATTTGTACCAAACATTCTTAAAGTTTGAATAAAGTGTGGTAATCTCTCAGAAAAAAAGACAAAAGGTTTCGTTCATATTTGAGTTGATAACGCTCTTTGATATTAAAGCGGTGTTGGTTGTCGTTGCCGGTGTCACAGACCTCACCTACTCTAACACTCCCTCTCCCCTAAAAAAATCTAATACTCCCTCCGTTCCTAAATGTAAGTCTTTGTAGAGGTGCCAGGAGATGGAAAGCTTCACGATGGAGTTATATTTATGAGTTTTGACTCAGATGCAAAGCTATAACATTTCATCAACATACGATAGTGGAAGCATTTCTTGGAAGAGCATGCGAGCGGGCACATGGACAATCTAATGGGATTGCAACAATTACAGTCTCATCAGCATGATCTGGTTTGACATGGATTGATCATGAGCATGAATGCATGTTCCCCAAAATTTGGCGGCCACTGGAGCATATTCCCAACGTACGGGATAAGTCTTGCGACCACCACACAATTTACTCCTTATGCATTACTCGCTATGACTAGATTATCAAGAACAACATACCTCAGACCTTGCCAATAGAAGATTTTCATAGAGGAGATTTCTTTCCTATCCACAGGGCCATCCGAAATCTCATCTTAACTTAAAACATTTGAGTTTGTCCAAACCCATAACCCTCTTTGTTTGCTTGCTTTTTTGTACATAATAAAAAGAACAATTTAAATACAAAATCATGATGCGCATGGGATACATTCCCACCGTTTCGCTCGGAAATTTGAGGTATGCTAGTCTTGTCTTTCTCAAACGATAACTTCTACAAAACTTTTACCAATTTACATTGGTAATCTTAAAACCCAATAAACATTCATGCCATATTTTCCAACTAGGGATCAATTAGCGGTATGATTCTTAACCCTCACACACAGGGAGAAAATGACGGATATTCCATCTTTGATTCCTTTTTAATCAAGCGACCAACAATGTATCATTAGAGGGTGTTTTAGAGAGGGGTGGGAGTGAGGAGAGGGCTACATGTGCAAAATACAGAAGAGGTTGTGAAGCTTTGAACCCATGCCTCGAGAATATATTTACAAATGGATCAAGAGCAGAGTTAGTGCCACATGAAGACATAGAAGCAACATTTCGAGAGACAGCTCGACTCTACGGCCACAGGGGATGGAAGAACATGCCATTCCGGCTTATACTTCACGCTGCACCATAGCCTCAATCGTGTTGCGACATGCACCTTCGAGAGAGTGGTTGTCAAGCTTGAGATGGCTATGTCTTCTGCACATGAGATCCCGAAGTCGTGCGTCATGATCAATATCCACCAGATGCAACTTGCATCCTTGTGATGAACTACAGAAACAAGAGATCACTGGTCGTTTGCAGTGCCTTATCTCAACATACCGAGCAAGTACATTGCCCATAGATGTCAGTGCTTATGACGACCACATATACACTGGCCCACACAATGCCCTTCCTTCGAGCGGTTGAGAGGGGCTCCTACATACACTTTATTGCTCATGGATATCATTCAGCTCTCCTATCATGTTCTCCTACAAACCTTATACTACAGATCGTACGAGAGCTTGGTTGTTATCTTGTCGAGTTGGTGTATGATGCACTTTTTTTTGAGACAATGGGCAGCAGCCTCTCATTCATTCCTTAATTGTTCAGTACAAATAATTGCCCTGATTATCTCAGGAGACTCATTTAACCAAGAGGATCCATAATCATGTTCTGCCAACCTGGCTAGAACATGGGCTGCCTCATTACATACTCGACTAACATGCTTAAAAGTGCAGGATACAAACTTTTTGGCTCTCAGTTTAATATCATGAACAATGGCACCTGTTGAAGTCCTATCCAGCCCCTGCTGTTGCAGTTTGTTAACAAGTGAAAGACAATCAGACGCCACTTCGAATGACTGAACTCCTATGCTTTTGACCAGTTTGAGCGCCTGGAGGATAGCCTTTGCTTCAAACAACCGGGGCATTGCACATGATCAGCAAGGCCTCGACAAGCAGCCTGCATAACCCCAAGATGATTACGCATGAAACGCCATACCCAGCTTTACTAGTACTGGAGAAGATCGCAACGTCTACATTGATCAACATTAGGCCCTCCGGTGGCAGAGCCCATTTCTTGGTTGACTTCAAGGTCTCACGCCTATTGGAGTATTCTGATCTGACATTGTTCAAAAAAATAAAATCAATGTAAGCTTTAATCTTTCCAGATACATGTAATGGATGAGGTAGGGCCTCACCATTTCGGCAAGAATTCCTGTTGTCCCAAATGTGCCGCATAACTACTTCAAATATCATCAGGTGGAACTCCGAGGCTTCAGATATCCAATCCAATACCCATTGCCTGATATGAGAAAAGTTTTTTAGATTCAGGCAAATACCATACTCCTTTTTTAGATCCTTCCAAATTTCTTTAACATATCCGAACTAAAGGAAACAATGTTCAACATTCTCCATGCGGTTACAAAAATAGCAGTCATACCTTGTAGAAATTGACCGCACCTGGAGTTGAGTCCCCGTGGGGAGACAGTTGTGGGACATTCTCCATAGTACAACCTTCATTTTGTTTGGACAATTGGTCGCCCATAATTTCTTCCAAGCTATCTCCATAGATCCCTGTTTTGAAGAATTTCCCTTGCCGTCACAACTTTGAGTTTTCCAGAACAATTGTATCTGGCTAGATTGTATGCAAACCTGACTGGATATATCCCATTTTTTGTGTACGACCAAGAAGGAAAATCATGGCAACCTTCAGAGTTTATGGGAGTGCGGAGGATCTTCATCGATATTTCCCTTGCCCGCTCCACCTTCCTGCTGCCATCCATGCTCCGCGCACTTTCCTTCGTCATCGAACGGTTGGAGCAATTTTCCTCTACCGCAAGCCTTTTCACCACAAAATGTGATTCTAGGCTGGGGTTGTGCTCATGGTAAATGAGGAGCAGCATGTCAATATCAGGAAGGTCTATTGTGGCTTGGCGCTTGGCCAGTTGTGTGGCTGACAGCCCGATGCCGTCCACATGGGTCACGATTGTGCGTGCGTGTGCATTTATAGAAGGGATCAGTATTATAATTGGGATTTGGATTTTTTTTTCTTTGAAGTGAAATGGGTCACGGTGGAGGAAAATTGCTGCAACCGTTTAATGATGAAGGAGCATGCGCAAAGCATAGATGGGAGCAGGCAAGCCTCGTCCAGGTCCCCAACTGCTTGATTGCCGGTCGCGTCGTGTCTTCCCATCCACCATCGGTTGCCTGGCCCTCCTTCGCCCGTTCCTCACAACTCATCGCTCATCCCACCCATTCTTGTCTGCCCTCTGCCATCCCTGCGTGTTCGCCTCCGCACTTGCCCTTTCCCTCCCTATTAGCATCTCCTGCACGCCCCTGCGCAGCTTCCCAATCCCCTAGTCATCCATCTATTGCATATTGAACACCTTAAGGAAGATCAGTAGCCCACCCAACTGGTTGCTGAGGCCGGCCAGGCAGCCCAAGGTTATCTTGTGAGTAGCGCGTTCATGCCCAAAATGGCAACAACCCACGACGGCCACTACGGGGCCAGACTTCTTGGACACCTCCTACGGCTGTAGTTGCACCAGGAAGACATCGACGAGGAGGGCGACATGGATGGAGTGGAGTCCGGTATGGGTGGGAGAGGAGGGCAGCGACACGTCATGATAGGAGGCGCAAGGAAAGAGAGGAGTGAATGAGCTGCCAGGGAGTGGATACGGACGCGCCGAATCGGTGTCGTTATGCACCGACAAGGACAGGGCGAGCAGGAGGAGTGGGCAATGACACACAATTCATATGAATACATCCTTATTAAATGTACGATGCGCAAGGATTCAAATGGGTCATACATGTTTCAATAGGGTTAGACTTGACTTAATTATTTGTTAATGCTCATCATGCCATTAATTATGAAGGGGTAATTAAGGACTGATCTCGATTGTTGATGTATTTATGGGGTGTACCAAAGCAGAAGTGTTGCATATATTATAGTGCGTATTATTATTACATATGTAAGCGTGTGTGCAAAACTCTATGCATAAAAGATGCTTGAATATGTTTATGTAGAAAATCTTAGTACTATTGGTGTGTAGAGTCAGAAATAGCTTAATCTAAGCTTAAAAAATGAAGCACAGTTAAAGGATTTGTATGTTACTTTCAGGCACCCCAAGGACTTGAGTGTGTGAGAAGAATTTGCGAAAGAAATGAAATCTTGTGCAGCCTATCGAAATAATAGGACAAAAACAATTCACATGCATTGGCTCCAAATGACGATTTGGAAGCATGCAAGTTGTAGAGTGTTCTTTGATCACAACCCAATATAGGAGGGCCTTTTTATGAGAAAGCACTGGATTTTCCAGGAGCACATCCAGTAGACCTACCTGCTAATCATAGTTGAGATAATTATGGTATATATGGTGATTAGACAATCCAGTGGCTCGGTGTGTATGTACCTATTGGCTCATTGTTTCTAGTAGATCAATTTCTACCCGCGATTCAAGCCACGCCTCATCCACACATGAAAACCTAGTGTAGGATATTGTGGAAGCAAATTGACCTATCATTCATCCCGATGTCTCCTATTCTCAACATTTTCGACACCTTCAGATCCTTCTTTGATGTACCAATCTTGATTAATTTGTTTTTTGTGAATTTCTAGCACGGTGGAGATACCAAAACAGGCGCGAGCAACAAGCTAGCATTTTCTATCTTACGATATTAGAACCAAAACAATGTGCTCACATTTATATAATACTCTTGCATATATAGTTGTTGAGGGCACTTATCACACACTAATTTCTCCAGATACTGTGCATCAGAGCTGCTGAGTATTACATGCATGAGGCTGGTGGGGGAGTACTTCGTGTGTGTATGAAGCTGAGATTACGGGTGCGTTTGGTTATCCGTGTCGTTTTTGCCACTTTGCGTACTTGTCCCAGTTGGACCTGGCTGAGCATATGCAGGCAAAAAACCAACATCTGCATGTTGATTGGTTGCCTGCATTGCATCAAGCCCAGCTGGGTGCATGTTGTTTGGTTGCGTGTGTTTGTGCTTCGGGTGTGAGCAGATGCGAAACACAACTGTTTGGTTGTGTGCAAGTACTTGATCTGCTCACCCCTTTCAAATGTGGTGGACTTACCACCCATTTGACAGCAACAACACAGAGGGGATGATCAACATAAGAACAACAGCAGAATAACATGAAGAACAGAGCACAAAACATGAAAACATGCAGCTAAGCTAGGCATAAGTAGGATAATAACAGTACTAGGCATAAGTTTAAAGAGTAGGGCATCCCATGCCCCTGCTGGACCCCAGGGTGCTGCTCCCTGGGCAAAATATGGACTTGTTCACATCAAAAGATAAGTTCAAACTTAACCTAAACTACTTCAGTTAGAGTTTCAGACTTAATAGACGAACTACAGGGCCTGAGTGATGTCGCCGACGCAGCTGTGCATGGAGCACCGGACCGTGCATATGTTGGAGCTGTTGGCGTTGAAGATCTGCACCTTCAACACTAGGCCGGAGAGCTTGAAGACTACAAGGTCACTGGGGACGATCTTATGCCGGCAGCAGAAGTACTCCCAACCGCGCCCCAGCACCATGTGCCCCTTGAATATCTGCACCCGGACCTAGAATTCGCACAACTTGTTGGCTGAGAGGCTGACAACATGAGGAGGGCCGCTGACCAACAATTGCTTCATCACCGGCCTGAATTTACGCGGGATCATCGGCGATGTCCTCCTGGTCACTGATCTGCACGTAGAACCTGATAGGTTCCCGTGCACCCACCTCGTGGCCGGTCCTCGGCCTCCTGCCAGCGCCCAGTGGCATCCTCATGTAGTCCACCCTGCTAGGGAGCACCACCCTCTTCAGCCACCGGATGGTGGGGATGAGGTCCTCTGTCCCCTGTACGCCGGCGACGACATGCGCACCACCACCGGCTCTGTCCCACTCCATCTTCATTATCTTGTCAGCATATGGATATCAGTTAGCAACATATGACACATGATCAAAGCTAACAAGTAGGACATCATCTATGCTCATTGAACACAGCTTACAATGATCACTACGAACACATGATCGGTGCTACTCTGATCAGTGCTAACACTGATCATATGAAGCCACCACTCACATGTCCTACTTGCACCTACTATTTTTTGTATTCAGGTATGTCCTACTTGCATGCCACATGCACTCACATACCCAAGAAACAAGCGCAAAAGGAGCACTAAGAAGGAACAACATCAGCAAGAACAGTAGTATATACACTAGTAACATTACTAAGAACTAACAATGTGGCAGTACAAATTAACAATTTGCCACTACAAACTAACAATTTGGCAGTACAAAGTAACTGTAGCGACCCGACCCGAATGGATCAAGTCTCTGTGCTCAGATGTCATCCACGGATCGAGAATGCCGACACCACACATGATTCAAGGATTTATAACAGAGTAGCAATCACACACTCATTACATCGTTGTCCAAAAGAGGTCTTATTACAATAAATATGGCTTAAGGCCATCTAATAATGATAACAGCGGAAGACTTGGAAGATAAGTGAGTCCATCAACTCCGGTAATGGCATCATTGAGTATAGAACCACGACCTAAAGCACCTTACTGTCGTTCGAAAAGTACGCAACATGAAAGTTGCAGCCAAAACGGGTCAACACATGGAATATCTTTGGCAATGTAACACATAGAGAATAACAATGGTGTTATGCTATACTACATGCATATTTGGCTGGTGGTAAAGCTCTATGGTTACAATTTTGCATAAAGCCAGTTTTTCCCTACTGCAAAGGAATAAATTTAATTAACTATCATGGTGGTTGTTAAACATTGAGAATGGTTGATGACATCCTCAATCCCAATTAAAAGTAATCATTAACAAACCCAACAATATTAGAGTAACATGTTGAGATTCACATGATATTCAAGTACTAGATACTCAAGATGTCCATAACGGGGACACGGCTAATCATGATTAGTTTATACACTCTGCAGAGGTTTGCGACTTTTCCCCACAAGACTCGATCGCCTCCGTTTGGTTTCTCGTCTTTGCGGGGTGTTTGAGAAGCGGATGACCGAGACATAGTCTTTCGAGCGCTAGCACCTTACGATGGGTAGACCGGTACACCTACATCCCCTACATCGCTAGTCCACCACTATAATAGTTCGCACGACTTAGTCAACTATGCGAGCCCATAATGGCTTGTGGCTGCACACGGAAGTTCTTGGTTTGAATAATCTCATGATCCCTTTGAGCCTGGGTGGCGGTCCAAAAAAACAGGCAAGTCTCGATGGAAACCAGTGCCTCAATCCACCCAGATGTGTGTTTAAGTTGCCACCTTAGATAAACCATTAATTTAACAATATCACATCTGTCATGGATATCACTCACCCAATCCACGTCTACTAGCATAGCATGGCATAATAAGCAAACGTAGAAGTAACTCCCGAGGGTTTGATAATAAAACAGGTAATAGGTACTACCTCAATCTACTTCCCATCCCACAATTTAATTAGATCCTAATCATGCAAGTGTTTGAGGATTGATCTAATGCATAAAAACTGGGTGGTAGAAAAGGTATGATCAAGTGTTACTTGCCTTGCTGATGATCCGCGAAACCTAGAGATTCGAAGTAACAAGCGGCGCACTCCGGGTGATCTATCGCAGACAAACAACAAGCATACAATAAGTACTCATCTAATGCACGGGTAAATCTCGAATAAAAGATCTGACCAGAAATTTCAACTTAAGAACCCTGGTTGCAAAAGAAAACGAATCGAACAAAACTACGGAAAACAATCGGCGGAAGAAAAACAGCTCGGTTTAGCAAGTTGAAACTAGGTCAAATTTTACAGTAGCAAAACTTTATTTAAGTTGATTAGTCGGAACGGCGGTTTCAAACGAAACTCCGGTGCTTGAATCACCGATTCCGATAAAGAAAGCGAGAAGATAAACTAGAACGAAGATCGGATTTGAAATCACGATCAGAAAAAAATAGCGGAATAAATCCGATTAAAAGAAAAACAACGAACGGTTAAACGAACGGACATTCGTTAACCGGGAATAACCGGTGATCACGTTCGTTAAGACGAACGGTCCGGCGAACGCTTGCTAAACAAAACCGGAAATAAAACCGATCTAGGGTTTTGAAAAAAAACCCGAACAACGGAAAAAAAACCGAGCGGTTTTATAAAAACCGAACCGAGGAAAGGTGGTGCGGCACGGCTACCTCGACGAGGCGGGCTCCGGCGGCGGTTAGGCTAGAGGCGGCAATGGCGGGCGCTAGTGGTGGCGGCGGTGGCTGTGATGTTGGAGAGGAGAGGGGGTTTGTGGGGAGAAGAGGGGGGGCTTGAGTATTTAAAGGGGGGGGGTGGCTTGGGGAGGGGCAAGCAAGGGAGGAGGAGGAGGAGTCCTCCTCGGTCTCGGCCGGGCGGCGGTGCTTCTGAGGCTGGAGGGGCGGCCGGGCCCTTGGCCCGAGCGGGCGCGCTGTTTTTTTTAAAATATCATGCAGAAAAACAAATAAAATAAAATTTAAACGAACTCCAAAATTTACAAAGTAAATTTTCCCCGACTCCTAAAAATGTGTCGAACAAAATGAACTTTTACTCGAGCCTAAAATGCAATTTTTTTGAAAATCACGCATTTTTCCCTAAGGCAAATAAACTCCGAGAAAAATCCAGAATTTGATTTATTTATTAAATCTTATTTTTTTCCAAATTTTTGGGAAAGTCATATTATTCCCTCTCATTACTTTGATATTGGAAAATTATTTGAAGATGAAATAAATAAAATCAAATGATCCTCTTTTTTTCATAATTCGAGGAAACTCAAATATGAAAATTTCGAAATCTCCAACTCTCTCCGAGGGTCCTTGAGTTGCGTGAAATTTCTAGGATCGGCAAAATGCAAGAAAATATGCAATGCATGATGATCTAATGTATAATATTCCAAATTGAAAATTTGGGATGTTACAAAACTACCCCCCTTAAGATGAATCTCGCCCTCGAGATTCGGGTTGGCTAGAAAATAGGTGAGGGTGGTCCTTGAGCAAATCTTCTTCTCTTTCCCAGGTGGCTTCATCCTCAGTGTGGTGGCTCCACTGAACCTTGCAAAACTTGATAACCTTGCTGCGAGTAACTCTGCTGGCATAATCGAGAATCTTGACTGGTTTCTCCTCATATGTCAAATCATCCTTTAACTGAATTGCTTCAAGTGGCACTGTATTTCTTAACGGTACCTCTGCCATCTCGGCGTGACATTTCTTCAGCTGAGAAACATGGAATACATCATGAACTCCTGACAGTCCCTCTGGCAATTCCAGTCTATAAGCAACTTCTCCCATGCGTTGCAAGATCCTATACGGTCCAACGAAACGTGGTGCTAATTTTCCTTTAACTCCAAAACGCTTAACTCCTCGAAGTGGGGATACTCGAGATAAACTCGTCTCCAACTTCATATTCTATCGCCTTGCATTTTGAATCCGCATAGCTTTTACATGCGACTGGGCTACCTTGAGCCTATCGCGAATCAACTTTACCTTCATTCGGACTCCTTAATCAAATCTGGTCCAAACAACCGACGGTCTCCAACCGTCCCATGATAGCGGTGTCTTGCACCTCCTTCCGTACAAAGCCTCGAAGGTGCCATCTTCAAGCTGGTTTGGTAGCTGTTGTTATAAGAAAACTCTGCATACGGCAAGTTATCATCCCAACTAGATCCATAATCTAGTGCACAAGCTCTCAAACATATCCTCCAAAATCTGATTGACTCTCTCATCATCCATCGATGCGTGGGTGGAAAGCTGTCTTGAATTCCACCTGGTTCCCAATGTTTCGTGCAACCGATTCCAAAACTTTGAGGTAAATTGGGTTCCTCTATCGTCGATACTCCTCGAACTCCGTGCAAACACACAATTCTGGTCATGTATATCTTTGCCAACTTAGCACTGCTATAGGTAATCTTGATTTGGAATGAAATGAGCTACCTTCGTCAAGCGGTCGACTATAACCCAAATCGAGTCATAGCCTGAGCGAGTCTTTGGCAAACCTGTGATGAAATCCATGCCTAGTTTATCCCACTTCCATTCGGTATCGGCAATGGTTGCAACAATCCTCTTTGGCTTCGATGTTACGCCTTCACCCTTTGACATACATCACAAACTGCTACATACTCGCAATATCCTTCTTCATTCCGGTCCACCGAGCGTTTCCTTCAAATCTAAATACATCTTGGTATTTCCGGTGAATCGAGTAGGGCGAATCATGTGCCTCTTGCAGAATCAACTTCACGATCTCCGGTCATTTGGCACATAAACACGGTCCTCAAACCATAGGGTATCGTGCTCATCCTCACGAAATCCCTTTGCTTTTCCTTCGCTCATTTTCTCCTTTATAGAGGCAACTTCCTTATCGCCTTTTGAGCTTCTCGATTTTGTCCATCAACGAGACTGAATCTCCAATGCTGCTACATAGCCTCTGGAACTATTTCCAAACATAGCTCTCGAAGGTCCTCGGCTAACTCCTTGGGTATTCCTCCCATCATTAGTGTATTGGCGTGGCTCTTACAGCTCAATGCGTGCGCTACAACGTTAGCCTTCCGGGTGATAATGCAATCTCATATCATAATCCTTAATAAGCTCCAACCATTTCCTCTGTCTGAGATTTAATTCTTTCTGCGTGAAGATGTACTTCAAACTCTTGTGATCCGTGTACACCTCACAATGATTTCCAATGAGAAAATGTCTCCATGTCTTCAATGGATGCACAACGGCTGCTAACTCCAAATCATGTGTGGCATAATTCAACTCATGAGGCTTCAGTTGTCGTGAAGCATACGAAACAACTCTTCCTTCCTGCATAAGCACTGCTCCAAGTCCTCGACGTGAAGCGTCGCAATACACCTCATAATCCTTGGTCTGATCGGGAAAAATTAACACTGGTGAGGTAACCAATCTTTTCTTCAACTCCTGAAAACTTGCCTCACAATCCTCAGTCCATATGAACTTGGTATCCTTTTTCAGCAATTCCGTCATAGGTTTTGCAATCCTTGAGAAATTCTCAATGAATCTTGGTAGTATCCTGCGAGTCCAAGGAAACTCGGATCTCTCAAGCTGTCGTTGGTGCTTCCCATTTGGTTACGGTCTCAACCTTCGTGGGGTCAACTGCTATCCCTTCTCCGGATATAACATGTCCAAGAAATCCAACTTCCTTTAGCCAAAACTCACATTTGCTGAACTTGGCATATAAGCGATGTTCCTTAGTTTCTCCGAACCAATCGCAAATGTTCCTTATGTTCCTCCTCATTCTTCGAGAAAACCAAAATATCATCTATGAACACCACGACGAACTTATCCAAAAACTCCATAAACACTTTGTTCATCAGGTTCATGAAATAGGCAGGCACGTTAGTCAGCCCAAATGACATAACGGTATATTCATACAGTCCATATCTCGTGGTAAATGCTGTCTTAGGTATGTCCTGCTC
The DNA here is from genome assembly GCA_021605205.1 of Aegilops longissima. Lineage (NCBI taxonomy): Eukaryota > Viridiplantae > Streptophyta > Magnoliopsida > Poales > Poaceae > Aegilops > Aegilops longissima. Next base: position 547,257,648 of record CM038682.1, read on the forward strand.
TCGTATCTTCAACTGATGGTACCCTGATCGCAAATCGATCTTGGAAAACACTTTAGCTCCTTGCAAACGATCAAACAGATCATTTATCATTGGTAGTGGGTACTTGTTCTTGATCGTTACTTCGTTTAAACCACGATAGTCAACAACCATCCTTAACGATCCGTCCTTCTTCTCTACTAAAAGTACGGGTGATCCCCAAGGCGAAGAACTTGGGCGTATATAACCTTTATCCAATAGCTCCTTAATCTGCTTCTTGATTTCCGCCAAATCCTGTGTGGGCATCCTGTATGGTTGCTTCGATATTGGGCCTGTACCTGGCAAAAGCTCAATCAAAAACTCTATGTCTCTATCCGGTGGCATTCCTGGCAATTCCTCAGGAAATACATCAGGGTAATCCTTCACCACTGGCACCTCTTCCTGCACAACTCCTGATAAGGAATTTACTTGATTCCTATTTGGTCCATGTCGCGATACATACCTAATCCTTCTTCTTTCTGGTGTTGTGAGCAAAATCATCTTACTTGCGCAATCGATGTTTCCACCATACATCGACAGCCAATCCATACCGAGAATCACATCCAATCCTTGGGATTCCAAAATGATCAAATCCGTCGGGAACACATGCCTTCCTATCCTTAATGGCACTTGAAAACATCCTTGTCTGGCCATATACTCCGCTCCTGGTGAGCTTACTAGCATAGGGGTTTTAAGAATCTGAGTAGGCAGGCTATACTTTTCTACAAATCCCTTGATATGTATGAATCGTTGCACGGTATCGAAAAGTACTAGTGCATAAATGACTTAACCAAAAACTTACCGATTCGTGCATCGGGCTGTTCTTCAACCTCCTCCACATCAATGTGGTTCACCTGTCCCTTGTTGAAAGGGTTTGGCTTCTTTCGAGCTTCCATTTCCACCTTGGCCTTGGGACATTCATTTGCATAATGTCCGGTCTTGGAACACTTGTAACGGTGACATGGCTCAGGTCTTTCTTGGTTGGGGTTGATGGTGTGGTCCGGTTCGCCGTTGCTTCCTCCATTCCCATTACCATTTTGTGGCCATTATGGTTGTGCGAACTACCTCCTCCATGGGTATCTGAAACCGAACTCCCCGCTTAGGGGTATATCGGGCTTCGCTTGGGCTCCGAGTTATACTTCCCTGCCCATACTTCCTCTTGCGATTCTCAATTTGTTGCTGCTTTCCTTCAATCATGAGGGCACGGTCTACCAACTCCTGGTAGTTGTTGAAACTTGCTACCATCAACTGCATGCTTAACTCATCATTCAGTCCTTCGAAACTTCTCACCTTAGTTGCATCCGTAGTAACGTCATCCGGGGCATAACGTGCTAACTTACTAAAATCATCCACATCTTGTGCCAACAGTCCTTCCTCCTTGGCGTAAATTGCGAAACTCATGCTTCTTCATGGCCATAGCTCTTCTTTGAGACATGGGCAAGTCGGAAAGCTTGGTGAAACTGATCCCATGTGACTGTGTCTCTGAGGTAAGTGGTGTGAAATTCTCCCACCATGCTTTGCTGCGGGTCCTTCAAGCTGGTGTGCAGCAAACTTCACCTTTTCTCCATCTGTGACATCCTGAGTGGGTCAACTCCTCCCTATCTTACGGAGCCAATCATCTGCTACAATCGGCTCGGTGCTACTGGAATACACCAGCGGATTTAGCCTAAGGAAACGAGTCAAGTGATCCGCAGGTGGTGGTGGTGGTGGGTTGTTGTTGTTGTTGTTGTTGCCTTGGTTCTGTACCAATGTTTGGATCAAAGTGTTCTGCTGCTGAATCAACTAGGTGATCTCTGGCGGGAAAACAAACCTGGGGTCGCGTCTCGGAGGCATCTGAAGGGTTTAGAAAAGACGAGAAATTAAGAATAGAGTGAGGTCTAAGGAGAATACACTACCCCAAATGCATATGAGCAAAAGCACACAAAATCACTTCATTCATTTCAAACAAAGGGATTACAACGGTCTAACTATCGCAAAAGTGTTCGAACTATAATGTTTACATGGAGGGGATACTACGTACTAATATGTGGGGGTCATCTATTAATTTGAACCGGTGGAAGACTCCATGATGTCTGCTCCAGCTTCGTCTTCAAAGTCGGGTTCACTTGGATCCGAATCGGTGTCGTCGATGATGATGTAGTTGCTCGGACCGTCGACGTACTTGTCTTCATTCTTGAGCGCTAATTTCCTCTTGAGTTCTTCAATCTCATACTTAAGATCGCTATTGTGCCTTACTACAGCTACAATCTCGCCCGTAGTCCTTACGTGTAGACTTCAGCTCTCCTTCAAGTTCGATGATCCTTCCCTTCGCATCCTTCAATTCGATCATATCATTGCACATCTGGTTCTCCTGGCGTCGAATGTGCTGGTTTAACTCCTGGATGAAAGCTGCAATGGATCTATCCTTCTTGGTGCTGACTATCTCCCATTGTTCATCTCGGCGTCCGCAAATCTGGTAGATGGTGTCCTTAAGGTCTTCTTGGTAAACTTCTCCAATGCGTCCCATGGTGATATGAGCTGCCATGCTCTTTCCCAGACTCCAGGTTGGTGCACTGAAAACACTATCTATAGGCTTGGTGATTGGGGCGAATGTCCTTCCCGGAACGTGAGCTTGAATCTTCCAGCTCTCCTCTTCAGGCAGAGTGGCGTTGAAAGTCCCGGTGAAGCTTGGTAGTCCAATGTTCAGGTACTTGGTGACTTCCTTCAAGTGAAATCCAAAAGGTGTGCCTTCATCTGGTTGGGCATACTTGATCTTTGCGTCCGTCATCCTAAAAGAGTAGAAAAGATGAGGAGTTAGAAAATGTGAAGAGAGTAGTGATCTATGGCTTTAGCTTAGTGGTCGTGTCCTACAGTCAGCGTGTGCTCTGATACCATCTCTGTAGCGACCCGACCCGAATGGATCAAGTCTCTGTGCTCAGATGTCATCCCTGGATCAGTAATGCTGACACCACACAGTACTTCGAAGGATTTATAACAGAGTAGCAATCACACACTCATTACATCGTTGTCCAAAAGAGGACTTATTACAATAAATATGGCTTAAGGCCATCTAATAATGATAACAACGGAAGACTTGGAAGATAAGTGAGTCCATCAACTCCAGCGTCATCACTGAGTATAGAACCACGACCTAAAGCACCTTACTAAATTCGAAAAGTCTGCAACATGAAAGTTGCAGCCCGAAAACGGGTCAGCACATGGAATATGCTGGCAATGTAACACATAGAGAATAATAATGGTGTTATGCTATACTACATGCATATTTGGCTGGTGGTAAAGCTCTATGGTTACAATTTTGCATAAAGCCAATTTTTCCCTACTGCAAAGGAATAAATTTAATTAACTATCATGGTAGTTGTTAAACATTGAGAATGGTTGACAGCATCCTCAATCCCAATTAAAAGTAATCATTAACAAACCCAACAATATTAGAGTAACATGTTGAGATTCACATGATATTCAAGTACTAGATACTCAAGATGTCCATAACCGGGGACACGGCTAATCATGATTAGTTTATACACTCTGCAGAGGTTTGCGCACTTTTCCCCACAAGACTCGATCGCCTCCGTTTGGTTTCTCGTCTTTGCGGGGTGTTTGAGAAACGGATGACCGAGACATAGTCTTTCGTAAGCGCTAGCACCTTACGATGGGTAGACCGGTACACCTACATCCCCTACATCTGCTAGTCCACCACTATAAGAGTTCGCACGACTTAGTCAACTATGCCAGAGCCCATAATGGCTTGTGGCTGCACACGGAAGTTACTAGTTTGAATAATCTCATGATCCCTTTGAGCACAGGTGGCGGTCCGAAAAAAACAGGCAAGTCCTGATGGAAACCAGGTGCCTCAATCCACCTAGATGTGTGTTTAAGTTGCCACCTTAGATAAACCATTAATTTAACAATCTCACATCTGTCATGGATATCACTCACCCAATCCATGTCTACTAGCATAGCATGGCATAATAAGCAAACGTAGAAGTAACTCCCGAGGGTTTGATAATAAAACAGGTAATAGGTACTACCTCAATCTACTTCCCATCCCACAATTTAATTAGATCCTAATCATGCAAGTGTTTGAGGATTGATCTAATGCATAAAAACTGGGTGGTAGAAAAGGTATGATCAAGTGTTACTTGCCTTGCTGATGATCCGCGAAACCTAGAGATTCAAGTAACAAGCGGCGCACTCGGGTGATCTATCGCAGACAAACAACAAGCATACAATAAGTACTCATCTAATGCACGGTAAATCTCGAATAAAAGATCTGACCAGAAATTTCAACTTAAGAACCCTGGTTGCAAAAGAAAACGAATCGAACAAAACTACGGAAAACAATCGGCGGAAGAAAAACAGCTCGGTTTAGCAAGTTGAAACTAGGTCAAATTTTACAGTAGCAAAACTTTATTTAAGTTGATTAGTCGGAACGGCGGTTTCGAAACGAAACTCCAGGCGCTTGAATCACCTGATTCCGATAAACGAGCGAGAAGATAAACTAGAACGAATATCGGATCTGAAATCACGATCAGAAAAAAATAGCGGAATAAATCTGATTAAAAGAAAAACAACGAACGATTAAACGAACGGACGTTCGTTAACCGGGAATAACCGGTGATCACGTTCGTTAAGACAAACGGTCCGGCGAACGCTCGCTAAACAAAACCGGAAATAAAACCGATCTAGGGTTTTGAAAAAACCGAACAACGAAAAGAAAAAAAAAGAAAACCGGAAATAAAACCGATCTAGGGTTTTGAAAGAAAACCCGAACAACGGAAAAAGAAAACCGGAACGGTTTTTATAAAAAAAACCGAACCGAGGGAAAGGTGGCGCGGCGCGGCTACCTCGACGAGGCGAGGCTCCGGCGGGGCGGCGGCTAGGGGCGACGGCAATGGGCGGGCGGCGGCGCTAGTGGCGGCGGCGGTGGCTGCGTTGGGGAGGAGAGGGGTGGGGGGCTTGAGTATTTAAAGGGGGGAGGGTGGCTTGGGGAGGGGGCAAGCAAGGGGGAGGAGGAGGAGTCCTCCTCGGTCTCGGCCGACAATGGCCATGGGCTGCTGTAGGCTGGAGGGGTTCTTTGGCTTGGTGGGCCCTTGGCCCAAAGCGGGCGCTGCATTTTTTTTAAATATCGCGCGTAGAAAAACAGATAAAATAAAATCTAAACGAACTCAAAAATTTACAAAGTAAATTTTCCCCAACTCCTAAAAATGAGTCGAACAAAATGAACTTTTACTCGAGCCTAAAATGCAATTTTTTTGAAAATCACGCATTTTCCCCAAGGCAAATAAACTCCGAGAAAAATCCAGAATTTGATTTATTTATTAAATCTTCATTTTTTTTCCAAATTTTTGGGAAAGTCATATTATTCCCTCTCATTATTTTGATATTGGAAAATTATTTGAAGATGAAATAAATAAAATCAAATGATCCTCTTTTTTTCATAATTCGAGGAAACTCAAATATGAAAATTTCGAAATCTCCAACTCTCTCCGAGGGTCCTTGAGTTGCGTGAAATTTCTAGGATCGGCAAAATGCAAGAAAATATGCAATGCATGATGATCTAATGTATAACATTCCAAATTGAAAATTTGGGATGTTACAGTAACAATGTGGCACTAACAAGACGCAAACTAACACTGCATTATGAACAATCTAGCCATGTGGGATGAACAAAGTACACACGCACTCTGGTTCATCCCCAAAACAGTGGATTCTGATCGAATCCGGTCGATTCAGATCGAATCAGGTCCAATGTATTGTCCACAATCTAATCTAACACACTTAGAACTACCCTAAGAACCCTAAGAACGAAGCAAAGGGAGATTTGAGAGCTTACGGTGGGGGCTAGTGTACGCGGTCATGGTGAAAAACCCGGCGGGAAGAGGGGTGCTGTCGCCGCCGATGAAGAGGACCCGACCATTCCGAGGGCTGCGACCATGCACCTCGTCTTGCGCCGGCTCAAAGATGATGCTGGTGTCCTGGAGCTCCCCTCCCATTGCACCAGATGTAGAGTAGAAAACCCTCGTATGGGGGTAAAATAACCCCATAAGAGGGGCCATCAAAGGACGGCGCCCGCGAGCACTACTAGGGGGGAACGTAGCATGCAATTTAATTTTTTTCCTACGATCATGCAAGATCTATCTAGGAGATGCATAGCAACGAGAGGGGGAGAGTGTGTCCACGCACCCTCGTAGACCGAAAGCGGAAGCGTTAGTTTAATGCGGTTGATGTAGTCGAACGTCTTCGCGATCCAACCGATCAAGTACCGAACGTACGATACCTCCGAGTTCAGCACACGTTCAGCTCCATGACATCCCTCGAACTCTTGATCCAGCAAAGTGTCGAGGCAGAGTTTTGTCAGCATGACGGCGTGGTGATGGTGATGTGGTCCGCGCAGGGCTTCGCCTAAGCACTACAACAATATGATCGGAGGAGTAAATGGTGGAGGGGGCACCGCACACGGCTAAGAAACAATTGATGTCCTTAGAGGTGCCCCCCTGCCCCCGTATATAAAGGAGGAGAGGGGAGGAGGCCGGCCTAGGGGGCGCGCCAAGTGGGGGGGGACCCACTTGGGCTCCTAATCCTATTCGCCCCTTCCTTCTTTCCGAGGGAGAAGGGGGAAGGAGAGGGAGAGGGAGAAGGAAAGGGGGGCCGCGCCCCTCCCCTTGTCCAATTTGGACTCCCCATGGGGGGGGGGGGGGTTCGCTGATGCAGCTTGAAGCTACGTTGGTATTTCCTCAAAGAGGAAGGGATGATGCACACAACATCAGTAGGTATTTCCCTCAGTGATGAAACCAACACTACTAGGGAAAACCTTATACACAGAACTTTAGCTGTAGCGCGTGTTAAAAAAGCACGCTGGTGCTATGTAGCAGTAGCGCGCTGGTGTAAACGGCGGTACAGATACAATTGTAGCAGTAGAGTGCCTGAAGATAAAAGCGCTACTACTAAAATTCCCACGGCTTACCCACTAGCTACACATAGTAGTAGCGATCTACGTAGAACCACGCTGCCGCTACTTGCTTTGTAGCAGCGCGTTTACGATGAAATGCACTACTACTAAAGGAAATAAAATTAAATGGAAAGCAAATAGAAAAGTAAATGAAAATGAAAGAAATATAAAAAGGTGAAAGGAAAAAAATAAAATGTGAAGAAAAATAAATGAAAAAGGGGGGAAAAGAGAAAGGAATAGCAGTAGCGCGTATCGAGGAAGACACTGTAGCTACCTTAGCCGCAGGCACCCGAGGTTAGCACGCGCTACTGCTATGTCTGACTTAACCGCGCGGTCGTTCTTCCCCACGGCCACTTCCCCCAAATCCAACTCCTCCGATGTCGCCGCCGCCGTCGCCCGTCGGCCGCCACGCGCTATCCCGTCGCTCTCCGCACACCCTCGACGCCGCCCCCGACCCCGACCTCGACGTTGCCCCCGACCTTGATGCCGCCCTTCGCCGCGCGCCCGAGCCCCAACCCCGACCTCGACTCTGCCCGCCCCTGCCTTGCCGTAGGCACCCGAGGTGAGCACGCCTGCTCCTCCCCCTCCCCTACCTCTGCCTAGCTAGGGTTCTTCAAATTTTAGTTGCATCAAATTAGTTAGGGTTCATCTATGGGTGGAAATGAATCGGATACGGATGCGGCTCGGATGTTTTCTTAGATGATGAATAAACACTATTGTAATGCATAATAAAACGAGTAAATTTGACCACTTATTTCACTTTTAAGTTGGATAATTGGAATATCCGCTACCACTTTCCACCCCTAGGTTCATCAAATTAGATGGTAATTAGGGCAGTAGTTCCTAGGTACTAATTAGTTAGTAAGAACTAGGTACTAATTAGGTACTAGTTTATTTTTATTTATAGTAAGTTTATTTTTAGGAAGAACTAGTTGAATTAATATAACTAGTTAGTAAGAACTTGTTGTTATTTTTTAGTTAAAGCAATTTTTCCCGCATCGACGTCAACGATGCCTATCCCGCATCCTCGTCGTCGAGTCGGCGGAGGACACCTGCGTCACCAGATGGGCCATGTCCGGGACTGGGCTCCACCGGGGTGGTACTGGGAGGCGCTACCTATCGGGGGGCGCAGGTTGGTGAGGAGCCAGCCTGTCGTTGACCCGAACCTTCTTTGGTGGCGGTCACGTGGGCCAGTGACGGTCCAAAGGCTCGAGGACCCCGCGGAGGTGGTGCGTCACCATGTCAGTGAGGAGGAAGCGCACGTCCGTCGCTACTTGTTTGTGTTGGAGCATAGGTTCTCCAATACCTGGCAGGTTCTCCAGGGATCTCACTGGAGCTATGATCCTATGATGGTTTCTTCTCTGTGGGTGTCCACCGCTCGCGCCGATACCCGTCGTGCGCTAGGGTTTTAGTTGTATTAGTGATGTTATATGTATGATACTATTCGGGATGTATTAGTGATAATATTCGACGATGTACGGACGCATGAGATGATTTACTTTTGCTTATTGAATGCATGCTAATTTGAATACTTATTTATTTTACCATTTGGTTTTGCTTATTGAATGCTCATGTCAATATGAGTCCTATAAGATATTTTGAAATGTATATCTTGTGTTGCTCAAATAGGATATGTGCTTGCCCAAGTGGCTGGTCATGTTTGCAGGTTACACCTCCGATTGGCCTATGTTTTGCCGGAGTGTTGATTCATTTCCGTTCCGGCAAATTTCAGGCGCTCGATATGTCCTATTTTAGTAAAGGTCATGCCGGATTTTTCCGTGAATTTTGGCATGACTTGTGCCAGAATATGTAGGAAATATCGAGTGCCCCGGATCTGTGTGTTGAGTATCCTGGTAGTTGTCTTTGATCGATTTTCAATTAATGTTTGAACTATGAACATAGGAAATGTCTGACAACGAAAAGGATTTCAGTATTTGCAAATACTGCGAAGACGAGCGCGGCCTGTGCGACGAAATCTTCCTAGATGATGATAGGCGCTCCAACATCAGGCTGGACGAGAACTTCGAAGTGGATACAGTAAGTCACGACGACAAGTCTTTTTTCATAATTAAGCATGACATCTGCTTCAACTTATAATTTAATTTTTTTACTATTCTACTAGCGTATCCCCTGCCATGCAAGAGTTTGTCTTGGATAAGATAGGTTTCAGTCGTACTATGGAGGTAAAGAAAGTTTACTTGAAGACCGAGCATGGTTGTATTTTCCATGCAAAATTATACAACGCAGACGACTACACCTATTTTGGATGCAAAACTTGGCGAGCACTATGCAAGACTTATGCATTTGAGCCTGATATGGTTATCGCCTTTGATATTCATCCGGAAGATGATATTGAAGGTAATATCGACATCTGGGTCGATGTGCAGACGCCTCCAGTTATACCATTATGTGAGTTTCTCAACCATATTTATGTCTTTGATATTGTTTATTCAAAAATAGTTGACAACTAATTTCTATTGTCAGCTTATTTCGTTCAAACAAACATGTCCAGCGCTTGGTAGACGGGACCTACTACGTCCCGGGCTGAACTAAACTGCGAGGAGACAAGTCATTATGTTTCATGGCTTCAGGATCTTCATACTGTCAAGACAAATTTTCTTCCTGCACTTAGAAATGTTAGTACTGAAAACGTGCGACCAATAGTGTTCGTACTGAACTACAGTCACATCTATTTAGGAAAGATGGTAAGATTTTTACTATTTATCCTCAGTGCATCTTTTGCATACATTATTTTTTAAGCTAAACTTCATTGCTAAGTATGTTACTATACGATGTTCTTCAACAGGGACTCCCGATGAATGTTGTGCCTCATGGGATCGAGACTAAAGGTACCATGAGTATTGTTAGCTTACGGCGAAGATATCCTGCAATGCACTTTAGTGCATTCAGGATTTCTAATAGCGAGGAATGCTTAATAGTGAAAGACTGGACCAAAACTGTGAAGGAGGAGTGCAGAGAAGTACTAGGGGGCAGCAATCAGAAGCGCAACCCACGATTAGGAGACAGGTTCATCTGCATGCTCCAACTTGATGAAGGAGGAGTGCTACACATGTTTTATGTTATTTTACCTGAGAGAGAGAGAGAGCAGCAGCAGGAGCGATTAGCTAGCTAGAAATGAGTTTGAAGATGATGATGTGCTACACTATGACTATGATGATTAAATAGCTAGTGTTGGTGCTAATGACTATGATGATTATTATTAGCTAGTGTTGGTGGTGATTAGATAGCTACCGCATCTAGTGTTGGTGGTGATTAGCTAGTTAGAATGAGTTAGAAGATGATGACGTGCTACACTATGACTATGGTGATTAAATAAATACTGTTGGTGGTAATGATTATGATGATGATTAAATAGCTTGTGCTGGCGGTTTAGATTCAAGTGGAGGCAACATGTGGTGCACATCGAAAGTACTACTAGTCCAAACTAGATCAAGTTTGGATTAGTAGTATACTTTTGACATGCACCACATATTGCCTCCACTTGAACCTAATCCACCTTCATTTGACACACTGTTATGGACATAATGATATAAACCTCATAATTGGTATTGTACCAAAATTTGTATAACGGCGTATAAATACACTAAAAAAATGAAAAAAATAATACTAGTAGCGATGGATAGTAAACACGCTGCTACTAGCTAGATTAGCAGCAGCGCGGGAGAGGACAAGCGCTGCCGCTATGTGTCTTAGCAGTAGCGCGTGTCGCACGCGCTACTGCTAAGTAATAGCTGTAGTGCCTTATTAGTAGCGCGACAGCCCGCACTACTAGTGGGCATTAAACCCGCGCTACTACTAGGGTTTTCCCTAGTAGTGCAAGGTTATCGAACCAGTAGGAGAACCAAACAACACAACGAAACAACACCTGCACACAAATAACAACTACTCGCAACCCGATGTGTAAAAGGGGTTGTCAATCCCTTCCGGGTAGGGGCGCCTCAAGATAGGCAAACAGACATGATGAAATTGTAGTAGATTGATAGATCGAACGCCAAATAAAATAAATAAGAATAAAACACAGCAAGGTATTTTTGTATTTTTGGTTTAATAGATCTGAAAATAAAAGCAAAGGAAAAGTAGATCGCAAAGGCAAATATATGGGAAAGAGATCCGGGGGCCGTAGGTTTCACTAGTGGCTCCTCTCGAGAAAAATCGCAAACGATGGGTAAAGAAATTACTGTTGGGAAATTGATAGAACTTCAAATAATCATGACGATATCCAGGCAATGATCATTATATAGGCATCACGTCCAAGATTAGTAGACCGACTCCTGCCTGCATCATCTACTATTACTCCACACATCGACCGCTATCCAGCATGCATCTAGTGTATTAAGTTCATGGAGAAACGGAGTAATGCAATAAGAACGATGACATGATATAGACAAGGTCTATTTATGTAGAAATAGACCCCATCATTTTATCCTTAGTAGCAACGATACATACGTGTCGGTTCCCCTTCTGTCACTGGGATCAAGCACCGTAAGATCGATCCCACTACAAAGCACCTCTTCCCATTGCAAGATAAATAGATCAAGTTGGCCAAACAAAACCCAAATATCGAAGAAGAAATACGAGGCTATAAGCAATCATGCATATAATAGATCAAAGAAACTCAAATAACTTTCATGGATATAAAAATATAGATCTGATCATAAACTCAAAGTTCATCCAATCCCAACAAACACACCGCAAAAAGAGTTACATCATATGGATCTCCAAGAGACCATTGTATTGAGAATCAAACGAGAGAGAGGAAGCCATCTAGCTACTAACTACGGACTCGAAGGTCTACAAAGAACTACTCACGCATCATTGGAGAGGCACCAATGGAAGTGGTGAACCCCTCCGTGATGGTGTCTAGATTGGATCTGGTGGTTCTAGACTCTACGGCGACTGGAATTGATTTTCGTCGACTCCCCTAGGTTCTCTGGAATATTGGGGTATTTATAGAGCAAAGAGGGGTCCGGGGGGCACCCGAGGTGGGCACAACCCATCGAGTGGCGCTGGGCCTCTGGCGGCATACTGGTGGGTTGTGCTCCCTGAGCACCCCAGTGTGCTGCCTTGGCCCATTGGGTGTCTTCTGGTCCATAAAAAAATCTCTGTGAAGTTTCGTTGCATTTGGACTCCGTTTGGTATTGATTTCCTACGATGTAAAAAACATGCAGAAAACAGCAACTGGCACTTGGCACTATGTCAATAGGTTAGTACCAAAAATGATATAAAATGACTATAAAATGATTAAAAAACATCCAAGATTGATAATATAACAACATGGAACAATAAAAAATTATAGATACGTTGGAGACGTATCACGCGCCAGACCCTTTTGGGTTGCCTTGCCTCTCCCCTATGGCCCATGAGGCCCATTACTTCCCCCGGGGGGTTTCGGTAACCTCCCGGTACTCCGAAAAATACCCGAAACACTCCGGAACAATTCCGGTGTCCGAATACTATCGTCCAATATATCAATCTTTACCTCTCAACAATTTTGAGACTCCTCGTCATGTCCGTGATCTCATCCGGGACTCCAAACAATCTTCGGTCACCAAAACACATAACTCAAAATACAAATCGTCATCGAACGTTAAGCGTGCGGACCCTACGGGTTCGAGAACTATGTAGACATGACCGAGATGAAGGAAATAAGCCCTAGAGGCAATAATAAAGTTGTTATTTATATTTCCTTATATCCTGATAAATGTTTATTATTCACGCTATAATTAAATTAACCGGCAACTTAGTACATGTGTGAATACATAGACAAACAGAGTGTCACTAGTATGCCTCTACTTGACTAGCTCGTTGAATCAAAGATGGTTAAGTTTCCTAGCCATAGACATGAGTTGTCAATTGATTAACGGGATCACATCCTTAAAGAATGATGTGACTGACTTGACCCATTCCGTTAGCTTAGCATTTGATCATTTAGTATATTGCTATTGCTTTCTTCATGACTTATACATGTTCCTATGACTATGAGATTATGCAACTCCTGAATACCGGAGGAACACTTTGTGTGCTACCAAACGTCACAACATAACTAGGTGATTATAAAGGTGCTCTAAAGGTGTCTCCGATGGTACTTGTTGAGTTAGCATAGATCAAGATTAGGATTTGTCACTCCGATTGTCAGAGAGGTATCTCTGGGCCCTCTCGGTAATGCACATCACTATAAGCATTGCAAGCAATGCAACTAATGAGTTAGTAGCGGGATGATGTATTACAGAACGAGTAAAGGGACTTGCCAGTAATGAGATTGAACTAGGTATTGGGATACCGACGATCGAATCTCGGGCAAGTAACATACCGATGACAAAGGGGACAACGTATGTTGTTATGCGGTTTGACCGATAAAGATCTTCACAGAATATGTAGGAACCAATATGAGCATCCAGGTTCCGCTATTGGTTATTGACCGGAGACGTGTCTCGGTCATGTCTACATAGTTCTCGAACCCGTAGAGTCCGCACGCTTAATGTTCGGTGACGATCGGTAATATGAGTTTATGTGTTTTGATGAACCGAAGGTAGTTCGGAGTGCCTGATATGATCACGGACATGACGAGGAGTATCGTAATGGTCGAGACATAAAGATAGATATATTGGATGACTATGTTTGGACTTCGGAAGGGTTCCGGGTAAGTTCGGATAAATACTGGAGTACCGGGGGGTTACCGAAACCCCCCGGGGAGTGTAATGGGCCTATTGGGCCTTAGTGGAGAAGAGGAGGGGCAGCCAAGGCAGGCCGCGCGTCCCCTCCCCCTCTAGCCTGAATTGGACAAGGAAGGGGGGGGGGTGCCCCCCCTTTTCCTTCCCCCTCTCTCCTCCTTCCTTGCCTCCTACTCCTACTCTTGGAAGGGTTGGAGTCCTACTCCCGGTGGGAGTAGGACTCCCCTTGGGGCACGCCTAGGAGGCCGTCCCCCTCCCCCTCCTCCACTCCTTTATATACGGGGGAGGGGGCACCCCATAGACACACAAGTTGATCAGTTGATCTTTTAGCCATGTGCGGTGCCCCCCTCTACCATAATCCACCTCGGTCATATCGTAGCGGTGCTTAGGCGAAGCCCTGAGTCGGTAGCATCACCATCACCGTCATCACGCCGTCGTGCTGACGGAACTCTCCCTCGAAGGTCTACTGGATCATGAGTTCGTGGGACGTCACCGAGTTGAACGTGTGCTGAACTCGGAGGTGCCATGTGTTCGGTACTTGGACCGGTAGAATCGTGAAGACGTACGACTATGTCAACCGCGTTGTCGTAACGCTTCCGCTTACGATCTATGAGGGTATGTAGACAACACTCCCCCCCTCGTTGCTATTGATACGTCCATTTTGCATCATGCTTTTATATCGATTTTTATTGCTTTATGGGCTGTTATTACACATTATGTCGCAATACTTATGCCTATTCTCTCTTATTTTACTAGGTTTACATAAGTAGGGAGAATGCCGGCAGTTGGAATTCTTGGCTGGAAAAGGAGCAAATATTAGAGACCTATTATGCACAACTCCAAAAGCCCTGAAACTCCACGAAAGTTATTTTTGGAAATAATAAAAAATACTGAGTGGAGGAAATACCAGAGGGGGCCCACACCCTGGCCACGAGGGTGGGGGGCGCGCCCTACCCCCCTGGGCGCGCCCCCTGCATCGTGGGCCCCCTGTTGGCCCTCCGATGCCCATCTTCTGCTATATGAAGTCTTTCGTCCGAAGAAAAATCATAAGCAAGCTTTTGGGATGAGACTCCGACGCCACGAGGCGGAACCTTGGCGGAACCAATCTAGGGCTCCGGCAGAGCTGTACTGCTGGGGACACTTCCCTCTGGGAGGGGGAAATCATCGACATCGTCATCACCAACGCTCCTCTCATTGGGAGAGGGCAATCTCCATCAACATATTCACTAGCACCATCTCCTCTCAAACCCTAGTTCATCTCTTGTATCCAATTCTTGTATCCAAGTCTGGGATCGGTACCTGTAGGTTGCTAGTAGTGTTGATTACTCCTTGTAGTTGATGCTAGTTGGTTTATTTGGTGGAAGATCATATGTTCAGATCCTATATGCATATTAATACTCCTCTGATTATGAACATGAATATGCTTTGTGAGTAGTTACGTTTGTTCCTGAGGACATGGGAGAAGTCTTGCTATTAGTAGTCATGTGAATTTGGTATTCGTTCGATATTTTGATGAGATGTATGTTGTCTCTCCTCTAGTGGTGTTATGTGAACATCGACTACATGACACTTCACCATTATTTGGGCCTAGAGGAAGGCATTGGGAAGTAATAAGTAGATGATGGGTTGCTAGAGTGACAGAAGCTTAAACCCTAGTTCATGCGTTGCTTCGTAAGGGGCTGATTTGGATCCATATGTTTCATGCTATGGTTAGGTTTACCTTAATACTTCTTTTGTAGTTGCGGATGCTTGCAATAGGAGTTAATCATAAGTGGGATGCTTGTCCAAGTAAGGGCAGCACCCAAGCACTGGTCCACCCATATATCAAATTATCAAAGTATCGAACACGAATCATATGAACGTGATGAAAACTAGCCTGACGATAATTCCCATGTGTCCTCGGGAGCACTTTTCTCTATATAAGAGTTTGTCCAGGCTTGTCCTTTGCTACAAAAAGGATTGGGCCACCTTGCTGTACTTTATTTACTTTATTTACTTGTTGCTCGTTACCAATTATCTTATCACAAAACTATCTGTTACCTATGATTTCAGTGCTTGCAGAGAATACCTTGCTAAAAACCGCTTATCATTTCCTTCTGCTCCTCGTTGGGTTCGACACTCTTACTTATCTAAAGGACTACGATAGATCCCCTATACTTGTGGGTCATCAAGACTCTTTTTCTGGCGCCGTTGTCGGGAGTGAAGCGCCTTTGGTAGGTGGAATTTGGTAAGGAAAAAATTTATATAGTGTGCTGAAATTTACTGTCACTTGTTACTATGGAAATTAATCCTCTGAGGGGCTTGTTCGGGGTATCTTCACCCCGACCAGTAGAGCAAAGAGTTGCTCCTCAACCTACTGAACCTACTGAAAATGAAAATGTCTACTTTGAGATTCCTTCGAGTATGATAGAAAAACTGCTAGCTAATCCTTTTGCAGGAGACGGGACAATGCATCCTGATGAGCACCTAATATATGTGGATGAAGTTTGTGGATTATTTAAGCTTGCAGGTGTGCCCAATGATGTTATTAAGAAGAAGGTCTTCCCTTTATCTTTGAAGGGAGATGCACTGACATGGTATAGGCTATGTGATGATATGGGATCATGGAACTACAAACGATTGAAATTGGAATTTCATCAGAAGTTTTATCCTATGCACCTTGTTCATCGTGATCGCAATTATATATATATATATATATATATATATATATATATATATATATATATATATATATATATATATATATATATATAATTTTGGCCTCGCGAAGGAGAAAGCATCGCTCAAGCTTGGGGGAGGCTTAAATCAATGTTATATTCATTCCCCAATCATGAGCTCCCAAGAGAAATAATTATTCAATATTTTTATGCTCGGCTTTCTGATAACAATCGCACCATGCTCGATACTTCTTGTGCTGGCTCTTTTATGATGAAGACTATTGAATTCAAATAGGATTTATTGGAAAGAATTAAACGCAACTCTGAAGATTGGGACCTCGACGAAGGTAAGGAGTCAGGTATGACACCTAAGTTTGATTGTGTTAAATCTTTTATGGATACCGAGGTTTTCCGTAAATTTAGCACTAAATATGGACTTGACTCTGAGATAGTAGCTTCTTTCTATGAATCTTTTGCTACTCATGTTGATCTCCCTAAGGAGAAGTGGTTTAAATATCATCCTCCCATAGAAGTAAAAGTAGCTGCACCTATTAAAGTTGAAGAAAAGACTATCACTTATAATGATCCTATTGTTCCTACTGCTTATGTTGAGAAACCACCTTTTCCTGTTAGGATAAAAGATCATGCTAAAGCTTCAACTATGGTTCATAAAAGCAATATTAGAACCTATACACCTCCTGGGCAAGTTAAAGTTGAACCTAATATTGCTATTGTTAAAGATCTCTTGTCTGATAATATGATGGGCATGTTGTTCATTTATGTGATGAAACTGCTAGAATTGCCAAACCTTGTGCTAAAGATAAACATAGACCTGTGGTAGGCATGGCTGTTATTTCAGTTAAAATAGGAGATCATTGTTATCATGGCTTATGTGATATGGGTGCTAGTGCTAGTGCAATACCTATTGACCTATACAAAGAAATTATGCATGATATTGCACCTACTGAGTTAGAAGATATTGATGTCACAATTAAACTTGCCAATAGAGATACTATTTCACCCATGGGAATTGTTAGAGATGTTGAAGTCTTGTGTGGGAAAACTAAATATCTTGCTGATTTTCTTGTTCTTGGTTCCCCACAAGATAGTTTTTGCCCAATTATATTTGGTAGGCCCTTCTTGAACACTGTTAATGCTAAGATAGACTGCAAAAAGGATGTTGTTACTATTGGCTTGGGTGATATGTCTCATGAGTTAAATTTCTCTAAATTTCGTAGACAACACCGTGAAGAGGAATTGCCTAGTAAGGATGAAATTATTGGTCTTGCTTCTATTGCCGTACCTCCTAGTGATCCTTTAGAACAATATTTGCTAGACCATGAAAATGATATGTTTATGAATGAAAGAAGGGAAATAGATGAAGTATTCTTTAAACAGGAACCCATCCTGAAACACAATTTTCCTATTGAAATCCTAGGGGATCCTCCTCCACCCAAGGGTGATCCTGTGTTTGAGCTCAAACCGTTACCTGATACTCTTAAATATGCTTATCTTGATGAGAAGAAGATATATCCTGTTATTATTAGTGCTAACCTTTCAGAGCATGAATAAGAGAGATTATTGAAAACTCTGAAGAAGCACCGCGCTACTATTGGATATACTCTTGATGATCTTAAGGGCATTAGTCCCACTCTATGTCAACATAAAATAAATTTGGAGAAAGATGCCAAACCAGTTCATGATCACCAACGACGGCTAAATCCTAAGATGAAAGAAGTGGTAAGAAAGGAAATACTAAAGCTCCTTGAGGCAGGTATAATTTATCCCGTTGCTGATAGTCAGTGGGTAAGTCATGTCCATTGTGTCCCTAAGAAGGGAGGTATTATTGTCGTTCCTAATGAGAAAGATGAATTGATTCCGCAAAGGATTATTACAGGTTATAGAATGGTAATTGATTTCCGCAAATTAAATAAAGCTACTAAAAAAGGTTATTACCCCTTACCTTTCATTGATCAAATGCTAGAAAGATTATCCAAACATACACATTTTTGCTTTCTAGATGGTTATTCTGGTTTCTCTCAAATACCTGTGTCAGCCGATGATCAATCAAAGACCACTTTTACTTGCCCTTTCGGTACTTTTGCTTATAGACATATGCCTTTTGGTTTATGTAATGCACCAGCTACGTTTCAAAGATGCATGATGGCTATATTCTCTGACTTTTGTGAAAAGATATGTGAGGTTTTCATGGATGATTTCTCCGTTTACGGATCCTCTTTTGATGATTGCTTGAGCAACCTTGATCAAGTTTTGCATATATGTGAAGAAACTAACCTTGTCTTGAATTGGGAGAAGTGCCACTTTATGGTTAATGAAGGTATTGTCTTGGGGCATAAAGTTTCTGAAAGAGGTATTGAAGTTGATAAAGCCAAGGTTGACGCTATTGAAAAGATGCCATGTCCCAAGGACATCAAAGGTATAAGAAGTTTCCTTGGTCATGCCGGTTTTTATAGGAGGTTCATTAAGGACTTCTCAAAAATCTCTCGGCCTCTGACTAATTTGTTACAAAAATATATACCATTTGTCTTTGATGATGATTGTGTAGAAGCATTTTGAAATACTTAAGAAAGCATTGATCTCTGCACCCATTGTTCAACCACCTGATTGGAATTTACCCTTTGAAATCATGTGTGATGCTAGTGATTATGCTGTAGGTGTTGTTCTAGGGCAAAGAGTTGATAAGAAATTAAATGTTACTCAATATGCTAGTAAAAATCTAGACAATGCTCAGAGAAATTATGCTACTACTGAAAAAGAATTCTTAGCAGTTGTATTTGCTTGTGATAAGTTCAGACCTTATATTGTTGATTCTAAAGTAACTATTCACACTGATCATGCTGCTATTAAATATCTTATGGAAAAGAAAGATGCTAAACCTAGACTTATTAGATGGGTTCTCTTGTTACAAGAATTTGATTTGCATATTATTGATAGAAAGGGAGCTGAGAACCCGTTGCCGGACAACTTGTCTAGGTTAGAAAATGTTCTTGATGACCCACTACCTATTGATGATAGCTTTCCTGATGAACAATTAAATGTCATAAATGCTTCTCGTACTACTCTGTGGTATGCTGATTATGCTAATTACATCGTTGCTAAATTCATACCACCTAGTTTCACATACCAACAAAAGAAAAAGTTTTTCTATGAATTAAGACATTACTTCTGGGATGACCCACATCTTTATAAAGAAGGAGTAGATGGTGTTATTAGACGTTGTGTACCTGAGCATGAACAGGAACAGATCCTACTCAAGTGTCACTGCGAGGTTTATGGAGGACACCACGTTGGAGACAGAACTGCACATAAGGTATTACAATCCGGTTTTTATTGGCCTACTCTCTTCAAGGATGCCCGTAAGTTTGTTTTATCTTGTGATGAATGTCAAAGAATTGGTAATATTAGTAGACGTCAAGAAATGCCTATGAATTATTCACTTGTTATTGAACCATTTGATGTTTGGGGCTTTGATTATATGGGACCTTTTCCTGCCTCCAATGGATACACACATATTTTAGTTGCTATTGATTACCTTACTAAGTGGGTAGAAGCTATTCCAACTAGTAGTGCTAATCATAACACTTCTATTAAGATGCTTAAAGAAGTTATTTTTCCGAGGTTTGGAGTCCCTAGACATTTAATGACTGATGGTGGTTCACATTTTATTCATGGTGCTTTTCGTAAAATGCTTGCTAAGTATGATGTTAATCATAGAATTGCATCTCCTTATCACCCGCAGTCTAGTGGTCAAGTAGAATTGAGCAACAGAGAGCCAAAATTAATTTTGCAAAAGACTGTTAATAGATCCAGGAAGAATTGGTCCAAGAAACTTGATGATGCATTATGGGCCTATAGAACTGCATATAAAAATCCTATGGGTATGTCTCCATATAAAATGGTTTATGGAAAAGCATGTCACCTACCTCTTGAACTAGAACATAAGGCTCATTGGGCTATTAAAGAGTTCAATTATGATTTCATACTTGCCGGTGAGAAGAGGTTATTTGACATTAGCTCACTTGATGAATGGAGAACCCAAGCCTATGAAAATGCCAAGTTGTTTAAAGAAAAAGTTAAAAGATGGCATGACAAAAGGATACAAAAGCGTGGGTTTAATGTAGGTGATTATGTATTGGTATACAACTCTCGTTTAAGATTTTTTGCAGGAAAACTTCTCTCTAAATGGGAAGGCCGTTACGTTATCGAGGATGTCTATTGTTCCGGTGCTATAAAAATCAACAACTTCGAAGGCACAAATCTGAAGGTGGTGAACGGTCGAAGAATTAAACATTATATCTCAGGTAATCCCATAAATGTTGAAACCAATGTTATTGAAACCGTAACCCCGGAGGAATACATAAGGGGCACTTTCCGGAACGCTTCAGACTTCGAAAAGGAATAGGTATGTGGTACGGTAAGTAAACCGACTACAAAACAGTTCTAAAGGCAATTTTTCTCCGTTTTGGAATATTTAGAAAAATAGAAAAATAAGAAGCAGTCCGGGAAGGACACGAGGGTGGAGGGCGTGCCCCCTGCCTCGTGGGCACCTCATGCTCTCTCCGGACTCCGTTTTCTTGCACGATACGTATTTTGGTCGGTAAAAATTCATTATATAATCTCCCGAAGGTTTTGACTCCTGTATCACGCAGATATCCTCTGTGTTCGTTTCGAGCTGTTGCTTCTACAGATTAGGGCAAGATGTCTTCTCAAGAGGAAGTCGGGGAGAGCCGGGTGTCTCATCCTCATCGAGATCAAGGACAAACAGCGATGCTGACCACTTCGGGCCAGCAACGGAGGAAGAGATGGATGCTGATTTGAAAAGGATAGACGCCATGGAGGAGGATCAAGAAGTCACTTCTCGATTACGAGCTGGATTCACAATGGGACAGAGCTCGGCTATTCCAAACTCGGTTATCCCTTCCAATGTTAGATTTCTTTCTTATGAAAATATGAAGAAGAGTGTCACTTGTTCTCCCGCAGCTATGCAACACCCTTGGGTGCAAGGAGCTTTGGCCATTACAGGAAAGCTTCGTAAGGAGATAATGGATCTCAAGCAGCAACTCAATAAGCTCGAAGAAGAGAATCGTATCCTGAGGAGTATCATCGCCAAGAATATCACATCAACACCTCCGAAGAAGGAGATATAATCACATGGGTATGGGCACTCCCCTTGGCAACTGCCAAGCTTGGGGAAGGTGCCCCGGTATCGTATCACCATCACACTCCTATCTTTACCGTTTTTCTTAGTACGATCCTTTTAGTAATATCTTGATATAGTAGAATAAAGTTTTGGTTAGATCTAGTTTTGAGTTTTTCTTTATGATCTTTCTATGTAATCGAGTCCATGAGCTATATATAACAAAGATTAGTGTTGAGTCAAGGGCTTGATTGTCTTGCTATGATCTTGAGGGAATAAAAGAAAAGAAAAAGAATAAAAAGAAACAAAGAGATCATATTGATCTTATGGAGAGTAATGACTTCACATAGGAAGAGTATGATGATTAAAAGTTGTTGAGAGTTGACAGACATAGCTTTGGTCATCGTTGCAATTAATAGGAAGTAATAAAGAAAGAGAGGTTTCACATATAAATATACTATCTTGGACATCTTTTATGATTGTGAGCACTCATTAAAATATGACATGCTAAAGAGTTGATGTTGGACAAGGAAGACAACGTAATGGGTTATGTTTTCTTATATCCGAGATAAAGTATATTGTCATGGATCATCCAACATGTTGAGCTTGCCTTTCCCCCTCATGCTAGCCAAATTCTTTGCACCAAGTAGAGATACTACTTGTGCTTCCAAATACCCTTAAACCCAATTTTGCCATGAGAGTCCACCATATCTACCTATGGATTGAGTAAGATCCTTCAAGTAAGTTGTCACCGGTGCAAGCAATAAAAATTGTTCTCTAAATATGTATGATTGATTGGTGTGGAGGAAATAAGCTTTATACGATCTTGTGATGTGGAAGAAATAAAAGCGACAGACTGTATAATAAAGGTCTATATCACAAGTGGCAATATAAAGTGATGTTCTTTCATATTATCATTTTGTGCATCCAACCCTGAAAGCGCATGGCAACCTCTGCTTCCCTCTGCGAAGGGCCTATCTTTTATTATTACCTTCTACCTTATGCAAGAGTCATGGTGATCTTCACCTTTCCTTTTTACATTTTATCCTTTGGCAAGCACATGATGTTGGAAAGATCTTGATATATATATCTAATTGGATGTGGGTTAGCATGAGTTATTATTGTTGACACTACCCTTGAGGTAAAATGTTGGGAGGCGAAACTATAGGTCCCTATCTTTCTCTGTGTCCGATTAAAACTCCGTAACCACAAGTATTGCGTGAGTGTTAGCAATTATGAAAGACTAAATGATAGTTGAGTATGTGGACTTGCTAGAAAGCTCTGACATAGACTCTTTCTGATGTTATGATAAATTGCAATTGCCTCAATGACCGAGATTATAGTTTATTAGTTCTCAATAAAGTTTCTGATTCATACTTTGCATTGTGAATAAATTATCACTTGAGCATAAGAAATCATATGACAATATCCATATATGTTGCTATTATGAGAATAATCATGATGCCCTCATCTCTGTATTTTATTTTATCGACACCTCTATCTCTAAACATGTGTACATATTTATCGTTATCGGCTTCCGCTTGAGGACAAGCGAGGTCTAAGCTTGGGGGAGTTGACACGTCCATTTTGCATCATGCTTTTATATCAATTTTTATTGCTTTATGGGCTGTTATTACACATTATGTCACAATACTTATGCCTATTCTCTCTTATTTTACTAGGTTTACATAAGCAGGTAGAATGTCGGCAGTTGGAATTCTGGGCTGAAAAAGGAGCAAATATTAGAGATCTATTCTGCACAACTCCAAAAGCCCTGAAACTCCACGAAAGTTATTTTTGGAAATAATAAAAAATACTGAGCGGAAGAAATACCAGAGGGGGCCCACACCCTGGCCACGAGGGTGGGGGGCGTGCCCTACCCCCCTGGGCGCGCCCCCTGTCTCGTGGGCCTCCCTGTTGGCCCTCCGATGCCCATCTTCTGCTATATGAAGTCTTTCGTCCGAAGAAAAATCACAAGCAAGCTTTCGGGACGAGACTCCGCCGCCACGAGGCGGAACCTTGGCAGAACCAATCTAGGGCTCCGGCAGAGCTGTACTATCGGGGACACTTCCCTCCGGGAGGGGGAAATCATCGCCATCGTCATCACCAACGCTCCTCTCATCGGGAGAGGGCAATCTCCATCAACATCTTCACCAGCACCATCTCCTCTCAAACCCTAGTTCATATCTTGTATCCAATTCTTGTCTCCAAGTCTGGGATCGGTACATGTAGGTTGCTAGTAGTGTTGATTACTCCTTGTAGTTGATGCTCGTTGGTTTATTTGGTGGAAGATCATATGTTCAGATCCTATATGCATATTAATACTTCTCTGATTATGAACATGAATATGCTTTGTGAGTAGGTACGTTTGTTCCTGAGGACATGGGAGAAGTCTTGCTATTAGTAGTCATGTGAATTTGGTATTCGTTCGATATTTTGATGAGATGTATGTTGTCTCTCCTCTAGTGGTCTTATGTGAACGTCGACTACATGGCACTTCACCATTATTTGGGCCTAGAGGAAGGCATTGGAAAGTAATAAGTAGATGATGGGTTGCTAGAGTGATAGAAGCTTAAACCCTAGTTCATGCGTTGCTTCGTAAGGGGTGATTTGGATCCATATGTTTCATGCTATGGTTAGGTTTACCTTAATACTTCTTTTTGTAGTTGCGGATGCTTGCAATAGGAGTTAATCATAAGTGGGATGCTTGTCCAAGTAAGGGCAGCACCCAAGCACCGGTCCACCCACATATCAAATTATCAAAGTATCAAACGTGAATCATATGAACGTGATGAAAACTAGATTGACGATAATTCCCATGTGCCCTCGGGAGCGCTTTTCTCTATATAAGAGTTTTTCCCGGCTTGTCCTTTGATACAGAAAGGATTGGGCCACCTTGCTGCACTTTATTTACTTTTGTTACTTGTTGCTCGTTACCAATTATCTTATCACAAAACTATCTGTTACCTATAATTTCAGTGCTTGCAGAGTATACCTTGCTGAAAACCGCTTATCATTTCCTTCTGCTCCTCGTTGGGTTCGACACTCTTACTTATCGGAAGGACTATGATAGATCCCCTATACTTGTGGGTCATCAGCTATGCATCACCATGATCTTGCGTGTGCGTAGGATTTTTTTTTTTGAAATTACTACGTACCCCAACAGTGGCATCCGAGCCAGGTTTATGCGTAGATGTTATATGCACGAGTAGAACACAAATGAGTTGTGGGCGATACAAGTCATACTGCTTACTAGCATTGCATACTTTGATTCGGAGGTATTGTTGGATGAAGCGGCCCGGACCGACATTACGCGTACGCTTACGCGAGACTGGTTCTACCGACGTGCTTCGCTTTACAATGTGGTGGCGGAGTCAGTTTCTCCAACTTTAGTTGAATCGAGTGTGGCTACGCCCGGGCCTTGTGAAGGTTAAAATAGCACATACTTGACGAAATATCATTGTGGTTTTGATGCGTAGGTAAGAACGGTTCTTGCTCAGGCCGTAGCAGCCACGTAAAACTTGCAACAACAAAGTAGACGACGTCTAACTTGTTTTTGCAGGGCATGTTGTGATGTGATATGGTCAAGACATGATGCTAAATTTTATTGTATGAGATGATCATGTTTTGTAACAGAGTTATCGGCAACTGGCAGGAGCCATATGGTTGTCGCTTTATTGTATGAAATGCAATCGCCATGTAATTGCTTTTCTTTATCACTAAGCGGTAGCGATAGTCGTAGAAGCAAATAGTTGGCGAGATGACAACGATGCTACGATGGAGATCAAGGTGTCGCGCCGGTGACGATGGTGATCATGACAGTCCTTTGGAGATCAAAGGCACAAGATGATGATGGCCATATCATATCACTTATATTGATTGCATGTGATGTTTATCTTTTATGCATCTTATTTTTCTTAGATCGACGGTAGCATTATAAGATTATCTCTCACTAAATTTCAAGGTATAAGTGTTCTCCCTGAGTATGCACCGTTGCAAAAGTTTGTCGTGCCGAGACACCACGTGATGATTGGGTGTGATAAGCTCTACGTTCACATACAACAGGTGCAAGCCAGTTTTGCACACGCAAAATACTCGGGTTAAACTTGATGAGCCTAGCATATGCAGATATGGCCTCGGAACACTGAGACCGAAAGGTCGAGCGTGAATCATATAGTAGATATGATCAACATAGTGATGTTCACCATTGAAAACTACTCCATCTCACGTGATGACCGAACATGGTTTAGTTGATATGGATCACGTGATCACTTAGATGATTAGAGGGATGTCTATCTAAGTGGGAGTTCTTAAGTAATTTGATTAATTGAACTTTAATTTATCATGAACTTAGTACCTGATAGTATTTTGCATGTCTATGTTGTTGTAGATAGATGGCCCGTGCTGTTGTTCCGTTGAATTTTAATGTGTTCCTTGAGAAAGCAAAGTTGAATGATGATGGTAGCAATTACACGGACTGGGTCTGTAACTTGAGGATTATCCTCATTGCTGCCTGAAGAATTGCATCCTGGAAGCACCGCTAGGTGCCAAACCAGCTGCAGAACAACGCTAGATGTTATGAGCGTCTGGCGAGCGAGCTGATGACTACTCGATAGTTCGATGTGCCATGCTTTACGGCTTAGAACCGGGACTTCAACGACGTTTTGAACGTCATGGAGCATATGAGATGTTCCAGGAGTTGAAGTTAATATTTCAAGCAAATGCCCGGATTGAGAGATATGAAGTGTCCAATAAGTTCTACAGCTGCAAGATGGAGGAGAATAGTTCTGTCAGTGAGCATATACTCAAAATGTCTGAGCATAACAATCACTTGATCCAACTGGGAGTTAATCTTCCGGATGATAGTGTCATTAACAGAATTCTACAATCACTGCCACCAAGCTACAAGAGCTTCGTGATGAACTATAATATGCAAGGGATGGATAAGACAATTCCCGAGCTCTTCGCAATGCTAAAGGCTGCGGAGGTAGAAATCAAGAAGGAGCATCAAGTGTTGATGGTCAACAAAATCACCAGTTTCAAGAAAAAGGGTAAAGGGAAGAAGGGGAACTTCAAGAAGAACGGCAAGCAAGTTGTTGCTCAAGTGAAGAAGCCCAAGTCTGGACCTAAGCCTGAGACTGAGTGCTTCTACTACAAAGGGACTGGTCAGTGGAAGTGGAACTGCCCC
This sequence comes from Aegilops longissima, assembly GCA_021605205.1. Classification (NCBI taxonomy): domain Eukaryota; kingdom Viridiplantae; phylum Streptophyta; class Magnoliopsida; order Poales; family Poaceae; genus Aegilops; species Aegilops longissima. Next base: position 547,284,307 of record CM038682.1, read on the forward strand.
AAGTATTTGGCGGATAAGAAGGATGGCAAGGTGAACAAAGGTATATGTGATATACATGTTATTGAGGTGTACCTTACTAATGCTCGCAGTAGTGCGTGGGTTTTTGATACTGATTCTGTTGCTAATATTTGCAACTCGAAACAGGGACTACGGATTAAGCGAAGATTGGCTAAGGACGAGGAGACGATGCGCGTGGGAAATGGTTCCAAAGTCGATGTGATCGCGGTCGGCGCGCTACCTCTACATATATCTTCGGGATTAGTTTTAGACCTGATTAATTGTTATCTGGTGCCAGCGTTGAGCATGAACATTATATCTGGATCTTGTTTGATGCGAGACGGTTATTCATTTAAATCGGAGAATAATGGTTGTTCTATTTATATGAGTAATATCTTTTATGGTCATGCACCCTTGAAGAGTGGTCTATTCTTTTTGAATCTCGATAGTAGTGATACACATATTCATAATATTGAAGCCAAAAGACGCAGAGTTGATAATGATAGTGCAACTTGTTTGTGGCACTGCCGTTTAGGACATATTGGTGTAAAGCGCATGAAGAAACTCCATTCTAATGGACTTTTGGAATCACTTGATTATGAATCACTTGGTACTTGCGAACCATGCCTCATGGGCAAGATGACTAAAACGCCGTTCTCCGGAACAATGGAGCGAGCAACAGATTTATTGGAAATCATACATACTGATGTATGTGGTCCAATGAATGTTGAGGCTCGCGGCGGGTATCGTTATTTTCTCACCTTCATAGATGATTTGAGCAGATATGGGTATATCTACTTAATGAAACATAAGTCTGAAACATTTGAAAAGTTCAAAGAATTTCAGAGTGAAGTGGAAAATCATCGTAAAAAGAAAATAAAGTTTCTGCGATCTGATCGTGGAGGAGAATATTTGAGTTACGAGTTTGGTCTTCATTTGAAACAATGCGGAATAGTTTCGCAACTCACGCCACCTGGAACACCACAGCGTAATGGTGTATCCGAATGTCGTAATCGTACTTTACTAGATATGGTGCGATCTATGATGTCTCTTACTGATCTACCGCTATCGTTTTGGGGTTATGCTGTAGAGACGGCTGCATTCACGTTAAATAGGGCACCATCTAAATCCGTTGAGATGACGCCTTATGAACTATGGTTTGGCAAGAAACCAAAGTTGTCGTTTCTTAAAGTTTGGGGCTGCGATGCTTATGTGAAAAAGCTTCAACCTGATAAGCTCGAACCCAAATCGGAGAAATGTGTCTCCATAGGATACCCAAAGGAGACTATTGGGTACACCTTCTATCACAGATCTGAAGGCAAGATATTTGTTGCTAAGAATGGATCCTTTTTAGAGAAGGAGTTTCTCTCGAAAGAAGTGAGTGGGAGGAAAGTAGAACTTGATGAGGTAATTGTACCTACTCCCTTATTGGAAAGTAGTTCATCACAGAAATCTGTTCCTGTGACTACTACACCAATTAGTGAGGAAGCTAATGATGATGATCATGTAACTTCAGATCAAGTTACTACAGTACCTCGTTGGTCAGCCAGAGTAAGATCCGCACCAGAGTGGTACGGTAATCCTGTTCTGGAGGTCATGTTGCTTGACCATGACGAACCTACGAACTATGAGGAAGCGATGATGAGCCCAGATTCCGCAAAATGGCTTGAGGCCATGAAATCTGAGATGGGATCCATGTATGAGAACAAAGTGTGGACTTTGGTTGACTTGCCCGATGATCAGCAAGCCATCGAGAATAAATGGATCTTCAAGCAGAAGACTGACGCTGACGATAATGTTACTGTCTACAAAGCCCGACTTGTTGCGAAAGGTTTTCGACAAGTTCAAGGAGTTGACTATGATGAGACTTTCTCACCCGTAGCGATGCTTTAGTCCATCTGAATCATGTTAGCAATTGCCGCATTTTATGATTATGAAATTTGGCAAATGGATGTAAAGACTGCATTCCTGAATGGATTTCTGGAAGAAGAGTTGTATATGATGCAACCTGAAGGTTTTATCGATCCAAAGGATGCTAACAAAGTGTGTAAGCTCCAACGACCCATCTATAGACTGGTGCAAGCATCTCGGAGTTGGAATAAATGTTTTGATAGTGTGATCAAAGCATATGGTTTTATACAGACTTTTGGAGAAGCCTGTATTTACAACAAAGTGAGTGGGAGCTCTGTAGCATTTCTAATATTATATGTGAATGACATATTGTTGATTGGAAATGATATAGAATTTCTGGATAACACAAAAGGATACTTGAATAATAGTTTTTCAATGAAATACCTCGGTGAAGCTGCTTATATATTGGGCATCAAGATTGTCGGTGTACAAAAGTAGGGGCTCTCCTTTTGACCCCTTTACTTGTACGTGGGAAACCAGAGCCTCCTGCCATGGCCGCACATAACAGGGAAGGGAAAGGGAAACCGGAGAGAAGCCGAAGGCACAAGACGAGGCAAAGCAACGACAAGGACCAAGGCCACAAAGATCAGATGGACGAAGCAGGTTTCCCCGGCAAGGACCCTTGCCGGGGCAGCCTCAGCGGCCCCGGCAAGACCCTTGCCGGGGCAGCTCGCCCACGCCAGCCGAGCGAGCCACCCTCGAGCCCACCAACACTCGACAAATGCATTGGGACAGGGCTCGGGAGGCACCTCTGTGGTGGCATGCAGATCTTTGTGGAGACAAGGAATAGTCAAGATCAAATGAGGATAGGGAGGCAGCCATCCTCACCGAAGAAACCCACAAGACCCCCGGCAAGATCCTTGCCGGGGACGCCTGCGCGCCATGGCAAGTCCCTTGCCGGGCCACCCCGCAAGGCCCTCGCCAAGCGCACCAGCAGGGCCACCGTCAGGCGCGCACCAGCCAAGTCTCCGCCACCGTTCGCATGGAGCTGCCGACCCAACCAACTGGGCAGGCACCTGTGTGGCAATATGCAGCCCTTCATGGAGGCTCCACCACCGCGCCACCTCAGCTGCCGACCTGCCTACATGGCACCGCATGCATCACTAGCCAGGGCGCGTGTCGAAGCTTGGAGGAGCGGTGACGGACGGGACGGGCCTCGCCCCCGTCCCTGATAAAGTGAAGGGACACCTAAGCCTCGCATTAAATGCGCTTTGTCCTGTAATACCAGTGATAAGCTCGTGACGCTGTAGCACTTTCCACCTCCTGTGTGCCACTGTGGCAGCCCCTTTCGCCTATAAAAGGAGGCCCATGGCACACGAGAGAAGGATTCGGCTCTTTCGAACCTCACAGCACCTAGAGCTAGTTCAAGAGCTCAAGAACACTAAATACATCCACCAAAGCAGGATCGTAGGGTTTTACACATCTTTGCGGCCCGAACCTGGGTAAATCCCTTTGTGTTGTCTGCTAGTCCCGCTCTTCTCACGATCCCTGCGCCCCGCAACCGTAGAAGGGATTCCAGTGATCCCATAGGTGTCGTTTCCCACCGACAAAGATCTACAGAGATAGATCAAGACGCTTAATTGGACTTTCACAAAGCACATAGATTGATAAAGTTTTGAAGTTCAAAATGGATCAAGCAAAGAAAGGGTTCTTGCCTATGTTACAAGGTGTGAAATTGAGTCAGACTCAATGCCCGACCACTGCAAAAGATAGAGAGAAAATGAAAGATGTTCCCTATGCTTCAGGCATTGGCTCTATCATGTATGCAATGTTGTGTACTAGACCTGATGTTTGCCTTGCTATTAGCTTAGCAGGGAGGTACCAAAGTAATCCAGGAGTGGATCACTGGACAACGGTCAAGAACATCCTGAAATACCTGAAAAGGACTAAGGATATGTTTCTCGTTTATGGAGGTGACAAAGAGCTCGTCGTAAATGGTTACGTCGATGCAAGCTTTGACACTTATCCGGATGACTCTAAGTCACAAACCGGATACGTATTTATATTGAACGGTGGAGCTGTCAGTTGGTGCAGTTCTAAGCAAAGCATCGTGGTGGGATCTACGTGTGAAGCGGAGTACATAGCTGCTTCGGAAGCAGCAGATGAATGAGTCTGTATGAAGGAGTTCATATATGATCTAGGTGTCATACCTAGTGCATCGGGTCCAATGAAAATCTTTTGTGACAATACGGGTGCAATTGCCTTGGCAAAGGAATCCAGATTTCACAAGAGAACCAAGCACATCAAGAGACACTTCAATTCCATCCGCGACCAAGTCAAGGAGGGAGACATAGAGATGTGCAAGATACATACGGATCTGAATGTTGCAGACCTGTTGACTTAGCCTCTCTCACGAGCAAAACATGATCAGCACCAAGACTCCATGGGTGTTAGAATAATTACTGTGTAATCTAGATTATTGACTCTAGTGCAAGTGGGAGACTGAAGGAAATATGCCCTAGAGGCAATAATAAAGTTGTTATTTACATTTCCTTATATCATGATAAATGTTAATTATTCATGCTAGAATTGTATTAACTGGAAACTTACTACATGTGTGAATACATAGACAAATAGAGTGTCACTAGTATGCCTCTACTTGACTAGCTCGTTCAATCAAAGATGGTTAAGTTTCCTAGCCATATACATGAGTTGTCATTTGATTAACGGGATCACATCATTAGAGAATGATGTGATTGACTTGACCCATTCTATTAGCTTAGCATTTGATCGTTTAGTATATTGCTATTGCTTTCTTCATGACTACATAGTTCCTATGACTATGAGATTATGCAACTCCCGAATACCGAAGGAACACTCTGTGTGCTACCAAACGTCCCAACGTAACTGGGTGATTATAAAGGTGCTCTATAGGTGTCTCCGATGGTACTTGTTGAGTTGGCATAGATCAAGATTAGGATTTGTCACTCCGATTGTCAGAGAGGTATCTCTGGGCCCTCTCGGTAATGCACATCACTATAAGCCTTGCAAGCAATGCAACTAATGAGTTAGTAGCGGGATGATGTATTATGGAACGAGTAAAGAGACTTGCCGGTAATGAGATTGAACTAGGTATTGGGATACCGACGATCGAATCTTGGGCAAGTAACATACCGATGACAAAGGGAACAATGTATGTTGTATGCGGTCTGACCGATAAAGATCTTCGTAGAATATGTAGGAACCAATATGAGCATCCAGGTTCCGCTATTGGTTATTGATCGGAGACGTGTATCGGTCATGTCTACATAGTTCTCGAACCCGTAGGGTCCGCACGCTTAACGTTCAGTGACGATTGGTAATATGAGTTTATGTGTTTTAATGAACTGAAGGTAGTTCAGAGTCCTGGATATGATCACGGACATGACGAGGAGTCTCGAAATGGTCGAGACATAAAGATCGATATATTGGATGACTATGTTTGGACTTCGGAAGGGTTCCGGGTAAGTTCAGACAAATACCGGAGTACCAGGGGGTTACCGGAACCCCCCGGGGAGTGTAATGGGCCTATTGGGCCTTTGTGGAGAAGAGGAGGGGCGGCTAGGGTAGGCCGCGCGCCCCCTCCTCCTCTAGTCCGAATTGGACAAGGAAGGGGGGGGGGCGGCGCCCCCTGAGGGAGTCCTGGATTAGGGGGTCCTCGGACAGCCGGACTATATACTTTGGCCGGACTATTGGACTATGAAGATAAGATTGAAGACTTCGTCCCGTGTCCGGGTGGGACTCTCCTTTGCGTGGAAGGCAAGCTTGGCGATTCGGATATGTAGATCTCCTTCTCTGTAACCGACTCTGTGTAACCCTAGCCCCCTGGGTGTCTATATAAACGGAGGGTTTAGTCCGTAGGAAGAGAACAATCATAATCATAGGCTAGCTTCTAGGGTTTAGCCTCTACGATGTCGTGGTAGATCAACTCTTGTAATACTCATATCATCAAGATCAATCAAGCAGGAAGTAGGGTATTACCTCCATCGAGAGGGCCCGAACCTGGGTAAACATTGTGTCCCCCGCCTCCTGTTACCATTAGCCTTAGACGCACAGTTCGGGACCCCCTACTCGAGATCCGCCGGTTTTGACACCGACATTGGTGCTTCCATTGAGAGTTCCACTGTGTCGTCACGATAAAGGCTTGATGGCTCCTTCGATCATCGACAACGATGCGATCCAGGGTGAGGTTTTTCTCCCCGGATAGATTTTCATATTCGGTGGCTTCGTACTGCGGGCCAACTCGCTTGGCCATCTGGAGCAGATTGATAGCTACGCCCCTGGCCATCAGGTCTGGTTTGGAAGCTTGAACTATACTGCCGACATCCGCGGAGACTTGATCTTTGACGGATTCGAGCCCATGTCAGGTGCACCGCACAATCACGACGAGCATGACTTAGCTCTGCCGTCGGACGGTGTTCGGGAGACCACACCTGCGGCTACACCAGCCCTCAATCCGGAGCAGATCGTGCCATTCGAGGACGGGTGGATGGACCCCGCCACGGAGGCCGCACACTCAGCGGAGATAGAGCCGAATACTGACTTCACCTCCTATGGGACCTGTGTCATCGGACCCTTGGATTCGTCCCCGGCCACAGGCTCCGAACCGCTTGCGTCCGTGCCTATCGAATCTGATTGGGCACCGATCATGGAGTTTACCTCCGCGGATATCTTTCAGCACTCGCCTTGGGCGATGTGCTAAATTCATTGAGGTCTCTCTCCTTGTCAGGAGACCCTTGGCCGAACTATGTCCAGCTTGAGTGGGAAGCGGACGACGAAGAAATTCGTTCCCCACCCACCACCCACTTAATAGCCACTGTCGACGACTTAACTGACATGCTTGATTTCGGCTCCAAAGACATCGACGGTATGGACGCCGATGCAGGAGAAGAACAGGAACCACCGCCCACAGGGCGCTGGACAGCCACCTCATCATATGATATATATATATATATATATATATATATATATATATATATATATATATATATATATATATATATATATATATATATATATATATATATATATATATATATATGGTGGACACCCCAAAGAAAGCGATGGCAATAAGGCAACGGAGGTAATCCCAGAAGTAATCTAATCACCGGCGTCATCGGCGCCGCTCTAAGCCCCACCATAGAAAAAGCAGCAATACCGGCACAAGAGACAATAACGCTACGGATAGTGCCAAAGACGAAGACATCCCCCCAGCCAGGCTTTGAGCGGGAGGACGGGCAAGCTAGCCCTAAGGAACAGGCGACAGACGGAGAATCAGAGGATGACAATTACATGCCCCTCTCTGAGGACGAGGTGAGCCTCGGCGACGAAGAATTCATCATGCCTGAGGATCTCGTCGAACAAGAGCGCTTCAAACGCCGGCTTATAGCCACAACAAAAAGCCTGAAGAAAAAGCAGCAGCAGCTTCAAGGTGATCAAGATCTGCTAGCGGATAGATGGACCGAAGTCCTGGCAGCCGAGGAATACGAACTCGAGCGCCTAACCAATAGTTACCCAAAGCGCAGGTTGCTACCCCAACTCGAGGAGGAAGCATTAAAGCCTACACTACCAGCATATGATGCGGCTGACCGCCACCTCGTGGCGAGACAAGCGGTATCAGCCGAAGTCCAGCCGCACCACTCGCCGCCGATCAAACAAAAACACCAAGGCCAGGGGGCTACGCAGGACCTGCGAGGCGTATTGGAAAACAAAGCAGGACATACAAGATCGATTTACGGATCACGGGGGCGCGCCCCAACGCGTGACGACGACCGTCACGCCGGATATACTAAAAGCAAACCTGGCCGGGCCGAATACAGCAGACCAGACTCGTATGAACTGCGCCGTGCTATAGCCCGGCACAGAGGCGCCGCACACCCCCTATGCTTCACCGATGAAGTAATGGATCACGAATTCCCAGAAGGGTTTAAACCCGTGAACATTGAATCATATGATGGTACAACAGACCCCGCGGTATGGACTGAAGATTTCCTCCTCCACATTCACATGGCCCGCGGTGATGATCTACATGCCATCAAGTACCTCCCACTAAAACTCAAAGGGTCGGCTCGGCATTGGCTGAATAGCCTGCCGACAAACCCCATTGGCAGTTGGGAGAACTTGGAAGACACATTCCTTGACAACTTCCAGGGCACTTATGTGCGACCACCGGATGCTGATGACTTGAGTCACATAACCCAATAGCCCGGGGAGTCAGCCAGGAAATTCTGGACTTGGTTCCTAACTAAAAAGAACCAAATTGTCGACTGTCCAGATGCCGAGGCCTTAGCGGCATTTAAGCATAACATCCGCGACGAGTGGCTCGCCCGACACCTCGGCCAAGAGAAGCCGAAGTCCATGTCAGCCCTCACGACACTCATGACCCGCTTTTGTGCGGGCGAGGACAGCTGGCTGGCTCGCTGCAACAACACATGAAGAAATCTTGGCAGTTCAGATGCCAGAGATAACAACGGCAAGCCACGTCGCAACAGACACAAGCGTCGCAACAACGGCGACAATGCCGAAGACATGACAGTCAATGCAGGATTCAGTGGCCCTAGGTCCGGTCAGCGGAAAAAGCCGTTCAAAAGAAGCAATCCGGGCCCGTTGATGTCTACTACGCAACCTTCTTCTTGTAGACGTTGTTGGGCCTTCAAGTGCACAGGTTTGTAGGACAGTAGCAAATTTCCCTCAAGTGGATGACCTAAGGTTTATCAATCCGTGGGAGGCGTAGGATGAAGATGGTCTCTCTCAAGCAACCCTGCAACCAAATAACAAAGAGTCTCTTGTGTCCCCAACACACCCAATACAATGGTAAATTGTATAGGTGCACTAGTTCGCGAAGAGATGGTGATACAAGTGCAATATGGATGGTAGATAAAGGTTTTGTAATCTGAAAATATAAAAACAGCAAGGTAACTAATGATAAAAGTGGCGTAAGCGGTATTGCAATGATAGGAAACAAGGCCTAGGGTTCATACTTTCACTAGTGCAAGTTCTCTCAACAATAATAACATAGATAGATCATATAAAAATCCCTCAACATGCAACAAAGAGTCACTCCAAAGCCACTAATAGCGGAGAACAAACGTAGAGATTATGGTAGAGTATGAAACCACCTCAAAGTTATTCTTTCGGATCGATCTATTAAAGAGTTCGCACTAGAATAACACCTTAAGACACAAATCAACCAAAACCCTAATGTCACCTAGATACTCCATTGTCACCTCAAGTATCCGTGGGCATGATTATACGATATGCGTCACACAATCTCAAATTCATCCAACCAACACAAAGTACTTCAAAGAGTGCCCCAAAGTTTCTACCGGAGAGTCAAGAAAACGTGTGCCAACCCCTATGCATAGGTTCATGGGCGGAACCCACAAGTTGGTCACCAAAACATACATCAAGTGGCACGTGATATCCCATTGTCACCACAGATAAACATGGAAAGACATACATCAAGTGTTCTCAAATAAAGACTCAATCCGATAAGATAACTTCAAGAGGAAACTCAATTCATCACAAGAGAGTAGAGGGGGGGGGGAGAAACATCATAAGATCCAACTATAATAGCAAAGCTCGCGATACATCAAGATCGTGCCATAGAGAGAACACGAGAGAGAGATCAAACACATAGCTCTTGGTACATACCCTCAGCCCGAGGGTGAACTACTCCCTCCTCGTCATGGAGAGCCGGGATGATGAAGATGGCTACGGTGATGGATTCCACCTCTGGCGTGGTGCCGGAGCAGGCTCGAGAGGTTTTGGTGGCTCTGAGAGGCTTGCGGCGGAACTCCCGATCTATCCTCATATTCGATGGTTTTAGTGCGTGAGGCATATATAGGCGAAAAAAGTCGGTCGGGAGGTGCTCGAGGGGCCCACGAGAGGGGGGCGCCGACGGGGCGCCCTATCTCTGGGCTCCTCGAGTATCTTCGACTTGATCTCAAGCCTCGAGGATGGTATTCTTCCAAAAATCACGATCTTTGAAGATTTCATTCCGTTTGGACTCTGTTTGATATTCCTTTTCCTCGAAATACTGAAACAGGCAATAAAACAACAATATGGGCTGGGCCTCCGGTTAGTAGGTTAGTCCCAAAAATGATATAAATGTGTAAAATAAATCCCATAAACATCCAAAACAGTAGATAATATAGCATGGAGCAATCAAAAATTATAAATACGTTGGAGACGTATCAAGCATCCCCAAGTTTAATTCCTGCTCGTCCTCGAGTAGGTAAATGATAAAAAGATAATTTTTGATGTGGAGTGCTACTTGGCATAGTTTCAATGTAATTCTTCTTAATTGTGGTATGAATATTCAGATCCGAAAGATTCAAGACAAAATTTTAATATTGACATAAAAATAATAATACTTCAAGCATACTAACAAAGCAATCATGTCTTCTCAAAATAACATGGACAAAGAAAGTTATCCCTACAAAATCATATAGTCTGGCTATGCTCTATCTTCACCACACAAAGTATTTAAATCATGCACAACCCCGATGGCAAGCCAAGCAATTGTTTCATACTTTTGACATTCTCAAACTTTTTCAATCTTCACGCAATACATGAGTGTGAGCCATGGACATAGCACTATAGGTGGAATAGAATGGTGGTTGTGGAGAAGACAAAAAGGAGAAGATATTATCACATCAACTAGGCGTATCAACGGGCTATGGAGATGCCCATTAATAGATATCAATGTGAGTGAGTAGGGATTGCCATGCAACGGATGCACTAGAGCTATAAATATATGAAAGCTCAACAAAAGAAACTAAGTGGGTGTGCATCCAACTCGCTTGCTCACGAAGACCTAGGGCACTTTTGAGGAAGCCCATCATTGGAATATACAAGCCAAGTTCTATAATGAAAAATTCCCACTAGTATATGAAAGTGACAACATATGAGACTCTCTATCATGAAGATCATGGTGCCATTTTGAAGCACAAGTGTGGAAAAAGAGATATTAGCATTGTCCCTTCTCTCTTTTTCCCTCATTTATTTATTTATTTTTCTTTCTTTTTCTCTTTTTCTCTTTTTCTTTTCTTTGGCCTTTTTTTTGGCCTTTCTCTTTTTTTCTTTTTTCTTTAAGTCCGAAGTCTCATCCCGACTTGTGGGGGGAATCATAGTCTTCATCATCATTTCCTCACTAGGACAATGCTCTAATAATGAAGATCATCACACTTTTATGGATTTACAACTCAAAGCTAGAACAAGATATGACTCTATATGAATGCCTCCGGTGGTGTACCGGGATATGCAATGAATCAAGAGCGAGATGTATGAAAATTATGAAGGTGGCCTTACCACAAATACAATGTCAACTACATGATCATGCAAAGAGCAATATGACAAAAGTAATGCGTGTCATATGAACGGAACGGTGGAAAGTTGCATGGCAATATATCTCGGAATGGCTATGGAAATGCCATAATAGGTAGGTATGGTGGCCGTCTTGAGGAAGGTATATGGTGGGTGTATGATACTGGCGAAAAGTGCGCGGTATTAGAGAGGCTAGCAATGGTGGAAGGGTCAGAGTGCGTATAATCCATGGACTCAACATTAGTCATGAAGAACTCATATACTTATTGCAAGCATGAGAGTTCATCTATTTCTTCAAAATAAAACCACCACCGTGCTCTAAAAGATATAAGTGATGCACTAGAGCAAACAACAAAATACTCCGAAAGATATAAGTGAAGATCAATGAGTAGTCGAATAATTATACAACTATGTGAAGACTCTCTAACATTAAGGAATTTCAGATCTTGGTATTGTATTCAAACAGCAAAAAAATCAAAATAAAATTACATTGCAAGGATAGCACAACTCATGTGAAGAAGCCAAAACTTAGGCTCAACCGATACTAACCGATAGTTGTTGAAGAAGAAAGGTGGGATGCCTAACAGGGCATCCCCAAGCTTAGATGCTTGAGACTTCTTGAAACATTATCTTGGGGTGCCTTGGGCATCCCCAAGCTTGAGCTTTTATGTCTCCTTAATTCCTCTCATATCATGGTTTCTCTTATTTTTATCAAAAGCTTCATTCACAACAAACTCAACAAGAACTCGTGAGATAGGTTAGTATAAACCAATGAAAAACCTTATAATTTTCTACTGTAACAAATCACTAAAATTATTATTCAACATTGCATACTAAATGCCTCTGCATATTTAATACTCCTATCCATAAATAGAATCATTAAACAGGCAAACATATGCAAACAATGCAACCATAACAGCAATCTATCAAAACAGTATAGTCTGTAAAGAAAGCAAGATTCATCATACTTCCCTAACTCCAAAAATTATGAACTAAAATTCCCACTGTAATAAATTTATCATATCTCAATATGAAAAAAGATTCAACATTATACCACTCTCTGACTATTCTATGGAATTTTTGCAACAGCGGTAAACTTTCTGTTTTCAAACAGCAACATGTATAGTAGCAAAATAAGCATGGCAAAGTCTATCCTTGACTTTTTTATTGAAACAAAAGATGCAAAACATTATCATAAATAACAGCAAGCAAAAAGTAACAAGATAAAATGACGCTCCAAGCAAAACACATATCATGTGGTGAATAAAAATATAGCTCCAAGTAAAGTTACCGATGAACGAAGATGAAAGAGGGGATGCCATCAGGGCATCCCCAAGCTTAACTCTTGGTTGTCCTTTAATATTACCTTGGGGTGCCTTGGGCATCCCCAAGCTTAGGCTCTTGCCACTCCTTATTCCATAGTCCATCGAATCTTTACCCAAAAATTGAAAACTTCGCAACACAAAACTTAACAGAAAACTCGTACGCTCCGTTAGCGAAAGAAAACAAAACACCACTTCAAGGTACTGTAATGAACTCATTATTTAATTATATTGGTGTTAAACCTACTTTATTCCAACTTCTCTATGGTTTATAAACTATTTTACTAACCATAGAGTCATCAAAATAAGCAAACAACACACGAGAAAACAGAATCTGTCAAAAACAGAACAATCTGTAGTAATCTGTAACTAACGCAAACTTCTGGAACTCCAAAAATTCCAAAATAAATTGGTGGACCTGAGGAATTTGACTAGTAATCATCTTCAAAAATAATCAACTAAATATCACTCTCCAGTAAAAAGTTCTAGCTAATCTCGTGAGCGCTAAAGTTTCTGTTTTTTACAGCATGATCATAAAGACTTTACCCAAGTCTTCCCAAAGGTTCTACTTGGCACAAACACTAATTAAAACATAAAACCACATCTAAACATAATATAGATGGATTATTTATTCCTAAACAGAACCAAAAAGCAAGAAACTAAAATAAAATTGGGTTGCCTCCCAACAAACGCTATCGTTTAACGCCCCTAGCTAGGCATGATGATTTCAATGATGCTCACATAAAAGATAAGAATTGAAACATAAAGGGAGCATCATGAAGAATATGACTAGAACATTTAAGTCTAACCCACTTCCTATGCATAGGGATTTTGTGAGCAAACAACTTATGGGAACAACAATTAACTAGCATAGGAAGGTAAAACAAGCATAACTTCAATACTTTAAGCATATAGAGAGGAAACTTGATATTATTGCAATTCCTACAAGCATATATTCCTCCCTCATAACAATTTTCAGTAGCATCATGAATGAATTCAACAATATAACCAGCACCTAAAGCATTCTTTTCATGATCTACAAGCATAGAAAATTTATTACTCTCCACATAAGCAAAATTCTTCTCATTCGGAATAGTGGGAGTATCATAAGAGACTTGAAAACTAAAAATTGTTTCCACATTAAAAGAGTAATGTTCAGAAAAAGGGTAATCATAATCATTACAAGATTTGTAAATATAATCATCAATACTTTTTATAGCATAAGTTTCATCACAATAATCATCATAAGTAGCAACTTCGTTCTCATCATAATCGATTGAAACCTCTCCCAAGATAGTGGAATCACTAAATAAAGTTGACACTCTTCCATATCCACTTTCATATTAATCACAATAAGATTCAACATCCTCCAAAATAGTTCGATCACTAGTTCCTAAAGTTGACACTCTTCCAAACCCACTTTCATCAATATAATCATCATAGGTAGGAGGCATGCTATCATCATAGTAAATTTGCTCATCAAAGCTTAGGGGACAAAAATATCATCTTCATCCAACATAGCTTCCCCAAGCTTGTGGCTTTGCATATCATTAGCATCATGGATATTCAAGGAGTTCATACTAACAACATTGCAATGATGCTCATCATTCAAAGATTTAGTACCGAGCATTTAGAGCATTCTTCTTCTAGCACTTGAGCACAATTTTCCTTTCCATCAAACTCACGAAAGATATTAAAAAGATGAAGCGTATGAGACAAACTCAAGTCCATTTTTTTGTAATTTTCTTTTATAAACTAAATTAGTGATAAAACCAGAAACAAAAAGATTCGATTGCAAGATCTAAAGATATACCTTCAAGCACTCACCTCCCCGGCAACGGTGCCAGAAAAGAGCTTAGTTGACGGGGTGTGAGTGAGTGCCGCTTACCTAGCCTCCCCGGCAACGGGCCAGAAAAGAGCTTGATGTCTACTACGCAACCTTCTTCTTGTAGACGTTGTTGGGCCTGCAAGTGCACAGGTTTGTAGGACAGTAGCAAATTTCCCTCAAGTGGATGACCTAAGGTTTATCAATCCGTGGGAGGCGTAGGATGAAGATGGTCTCTCTCAAGCAACCCTGCAACCAAATAACAAAGAGTCTCTTGTGTCCCCAACACACCCAATACAATGGTAAATTGTATAGGTGCACTAGTTATTGCGAAGAGATGGTGATACAAGTGCAATATGGATGGTAGATAAAGGTTTTGTAATCTGAAAATATAAAAACAGCAAGGTAACTAATGATAAAAGTGAGCGTAAACGGTATTGCAATGATAGGAAACAAGGCCTAGGGTTCATACTTTCACTAGTGCAAGTTCTCTCACCAATAATAACATAGATAGATCATATAACAATCCCTCAACATGCAACAAAGAGTCACTCCAAAGCCACTAATAGCGGAGAACAAACGTAGAGATTATGGTAGGGTACGAAACCACCTCAAAGTTATTCTTTCGGATCGATCTATTAAAGAGTTCATACTAGAATAACACCTTAAGACACAAATCAACCAAAACCCTAATGTCACCTAAATACTCCATTGTCACCTCAAGTATCCGTGGGCATGATTATACGATATGCGTCACACAATCTCAAATTCATCCAACCAACACAAAGTACTTCAAAGAGTGTCCCAAAGTTTCTACCGGAGAGTCAAGAAAACGTGTACCAACCCCTATGCATAGGTTCATGGGCGGAACCCGCAAGTTGGTCACCAAAACATACATCAAGTGGCACGTGATATCCCATTGTCACCACAGATAAACACGACAAGACATACATCAAGTGTTCTCAAATAAAGACTCAATCCGATAAGATAACTTCAAGAGGGAAACTCAATTCATCACAAGAGAGTAGAGGGGGGGGGGAGAAACATCATAAGATCCAACTATAATAGCAAAGCTCGCGATACATCAAGATCGTGCCATAGAGAGAACACGAGAGAGAGATCAAACACATAGCTACTGGTACATACCCTCAGCCCCGAGGGTGAACTACTCCCTCCTCGTCATGGAGAGCGCCGGGATGATGAAGATGGCCACCGGTGATGGATTCCTTGTAACATCCCAATTTCCTATTTGGAATGTTTCACAATTATAGCGAAGCATCTATGCATTCTGTTTGACTTTGAGTGGCATTTGAAGTTTCAGAAGTTTTGGAGTTGTTGGAATTGAATTCAAATTTTGGCAGTGGATATCATTTCAAAAACTATGCCTGATAAATACTTGAGAAAAAGTATGAGCGGAGTAAACATGACACTCCAAAAATATCAGAGGAAAAACATTGCCAAAATTTTTGAATTCAAATTTGAGTTTTATTTGGAATTTTAGAAAAAATGATTTTTTTATAAAATTTGGATTTTGCCCCTGAAAAAATGTTCAAATGATAGGGAATATTCCCCTGATCATTTTGATATATATATGTCCTATATAAAAAATTTATGTTTTATATATTATTCTCTCTCTTTTATTTCAAAAAAGGAAAGCCGGGCGCCACCACCAGCCAGCCCCTGCCCAGCCTAACACCCAGCGGCCCAGTGCGCGCCGTGCCACGCCAATGAGCCGGCCCGACCGAGCCCCCGCGCCGAAAACCCTTCGGGCCGGCCACCCGCCGTTCCCCTCTCCCTCACCCGCTGACGGGTGGACCCCCACCCTTCTTCCCCCTCGCGCACGCCACCCGCCCGCGCCGCCGCTCGCCGGATCCCGCAGGATCCGGGATCCGCCGCGATTCCCTCGCCGCGTTTGCCCCTCGTCCAAGTCGACCCCCCCCTATTTATACCCACCCCGACCCCGTTTTCCCTCTCGCCCCCTCGCCCGACCGCTCCCTCTCGCCGCACGCGCTCGCCGGAGCAACCAAGCCGCCGCCGCCGCCATTAACACCGCACCCGACGCCCCGGCCACTCCCGAGCTCGCCCGACCCCACCCCCGGACTCCCCTCGCCGCGCCGCACCCGCCGGAGGTCTCCGCCGACGTCCCCGACCACCGGAGCCACCGGAACCATCGCCGCCCGAGCCGCCGTCGCCGTCGCCGCCTCGGTAAGTCACCGGAGCCGTCGCCGCCGTTAGATCTAGGTCGGACGGTTAGGATTAGATCCCCCGAAGGGGTATGTTTTATTTTAGGTTTAGTTATAAAAACCGGTTCAGATCGGTTTAGTTGGTTTAGTTAGGGTTTTTTTATTACACCGGCCCGACTCGGTTTAAACCCTAGGGCCCGTTTTAGTTATATTACGCCGAAGCGTTATATAGGCCCATTAGCCCGTTTTTCTTTATTTTTCGTTTTCTGTTTTAACAGAATAGTTTCAGATTTGAAAAATTCATATCTTTTAATCTACTTAATATTTTTAAGTGATTCTTTTTTTGTTGGTTTGCAAATTTCTTATAGTTTCTGTAGAAAATATAATTAGCCATGTTAAAATTATTTAAAATTGCTTTATTTTAAGTTTAGACAGAATAGTAAATCTGCTATAAAATGAGTTAAGAATATTTTTTTTGATGATTCTTTTTGCCACAACTTTGTTTTGACATTTCCTAACCGTAGGCATTTATTTGGGCATTTTAGGATTAATAAAAAAATAGTTTTAATCAGAATCATGTTATTCTTAATTAATTAACTAGCTACTGTTTTCCTAGTGTTTTAATTAGCAAATAAATTTATTTTTCCTATGTGATAGATTATTCTAGGTTAGTTTCTGTAACTTTAGAGCATGAACTTTTATTTATAATAAATAAAACCTTTATTTTATTTTTCCTACTAGAATTTGCTTTAGGCCTAATAGGAGTTTTATAATAGATTTTAAGGTGATTCTTTTTGCTCCTAGTTGCTTGATGAATTCTTTTTCGTTAGGTAGCATAAACCCATGCTTAGGTTCTGTTAAGAAAATTTTGTTATGAAAAACTATTTTAGTTGTTGCTTGAAGTAGGAAAACATTGAGTTGGATTTTCTTGAGTTTTCCTTTGGGTTTTGATTCGTTTGTTTGGTGTGTTATGTTAGCATGCTATTATGATAAGTGATCATATGCTATATGCTTATTATGATTGTTGTTTGCCTCGGTAGAATTTCCGAGTCTAAGCTTGCTACCACGAGTCCCTAGCTTACGAAGATCGTCGACAAGGCAAGTCATTGATCATGTTTCTTTACAATACCTATGATTTTTATTGCATTAGAATTATACCTCCCACCATGCATGCAGTAGGTGAAATTTTGAAGTTATGTTCTTGAGTAGTATCATGAGGTAGGATGAACCAATTCCCTTGTTACCATGACCGGGACGAAGTAGTTTATTTTGCTATGCTCGTAGGCGGGTTGGTTGAGTGAATTCATAAGGGAGATGTGAGAGTCAAAGATGATGACAACCCCATGAACTTCAAGCTCAAGATGGACTTGAATTCACTCTTTGGGTGGAGGACGGTTGACGGGCACCTGGAGAACCCAGTGGTTGGCGGGATGCATGGAGAAGTGCCATGACATCTTTGGAAAGCTTCACCCAGCCACGAAGAGACGGATGTATACCCCATTGACGGAAGCTTACGTGCAGCCGCAAGCCATTATGGGCTCGGCTTGGTCAACCCTAGTTGTGACTCTGGCGGACGGTACTACGAGATGTAGAAGAGCGGTAGGATTGGATGGGTACCGCGGTGGCGGAAGAACTCTTTGGAAGACCCTGTTTCGTTCGTCCGTCTTCAAACACCATGAAGTGCGAAGACTTAAAAGGAGGAGCGATTCTTGCGGGTAAAGTCGCAAACCTCTGCAGAGTTAAAGATCTAATCGATTAGCCGTGTCCCGGTTATGGACAATTTGAGCCTCTGGAACTTGGAAGTATTCGGAAATCTCAACACTAAAATTAATAAATTAATTGAGGGGTTATGACTTAATAATTTGGGAATGAGACATTGGTTGGCGGAACCATCTCAATAACTACCAACAATTTTGTAGTATTTACAAGCAAGTCCTTTGTAGTAGGGAAAAAGCGGCTTTTAGCAAAACAATGAAACTTAGAGCCCACAGCCAAATTGCATATAGTGTTAGTAATTTTATTATTATTTCTCTCTTCATGACTTGCCGGCATATTCAAAATGCTGACCTACACGGCTGCAACGTCTTATGTTGCAGAGGAGTATTCGATCGGAGTGAGGCTATGATCCGCGCTTGGCGATTGCCCTTTGAGTCGGATGGACTCGCTATTCTTCTCACGCTCCGCAGCTTTACTTAGTCTATTTCTCATGAGTTGGCCTTCGCCAAATTTATTCTATTGTAATAAAGACTCGATATGAGAATCGTGTAATAAATTCAGGTGTGATTGAACTTTGATTATTTCATCAATGTCCGTGAGTGCGGCATGATCTTGGGATGAATGCAGACACGAGACTTGACCGATTTTGGGTCGGTCGCTCTGAGAGATGGTATCGAGCACACGCTGACCGTGAGGGCGTAACCCCTAGGATCGGAAAGCCATAGGAAGAGACTATTTATTTCATATCCTTATCATTCCGTAATTCTCCCTGTTCATTTCTGACTTCTCTCCGATTTTCAACATTCTAGATGGCGCGAGTTCACCCCAGTTTTGCTACGGAGTTTTGCCGGCCAGATGAGGCGATGCCCTTCGTGGAAGCTGGTCCAGATCGTGAAGAAGCTGAAGATTGCTCTGCCCTCGATCACCGGTAAGCCTACCAATGCACTTCCGACGGATACCGCTCACAGGATCGAGGTGCACATTCCAGGAGAACCGGAGGACATCTGAGCCTATTGACTTTGAGTTTACCAATTTCAACTAGATCCTCGGAAGAGACATGGCGATATATCGTGCACTTGGACATCTCCGAGAAGAGTACAGGGCCGAGCTCGATCCATCAGACCTCGCCATGGTTTCTCGCAGAGCAAGGAATGGAGATATCATCCGTACCGAGAGGGCGACTCCATTCTCTCGTATGTCCAAGACTTGGAGTGTCTCCTCAGAAGCGGGAGATCCGGACTCGCCAGTAACTTCGAAGGTACACAGGAGGCTGTTGTTCCGTGAGCTGGGCTGGAGGAGAAGGCACACGCAGACTTCCTTGACCATGAGGAAGAAATCGCGGACTTCATGGAGAGAGTCGACGACCTGAAGATGAAGGTTGCCGCATTAGAGGAAAAGATGGACTTGGGAGAGGACCTTTTTCCGAGTGGAGATGACGGACCTCTCGTGAGCAATGATCAGGATTATGAAGGGAGTTCCACTGGAGAAAGCCGCAAGAGGAGGCGGCGCAACAGAGGACATCGCACCAGAGGACGCAAGGATTAGTGATGAAGACATTTAGTCGACCACCATGTTATTTTATTTTCCGTCGATCAGTTAGGCCGTTATTTTCGATTAGTCGTGAGCATTTTGTAATCAAGAGTGAACCATGTTTGAGTGGATTGAATAAATGATTGGTGTGATTATGATTGTGCATTCATATGGGTAGTGTTATTTCTCATTAGACCATTGTTCTATTCTAATTTTCTCATCCACTCCAAAACACCAGATGCCTCCGAGACGTGACCCCGGTCTCAACTTCCCGCCAGAGCTCACCCAGCTGATCCAGCAGCAGAATGCCCTCATGCAGATGCTCACCCAGAACTAGAACAACAACAACAACAACAACAATCCACCGCCACCACCCCCTGTTGACAACTTGACTCGGTTCCTAAGGCTGAATCCGCCAGTGTTCTCTAGCAGCACTGAGCCGATTGTGGCCGACGATTGGCTCCGCAAGGTCGGAAGAGAGTTAGTCATTGTTGGATGCACGGATGCAGAGAAGGTGCGCTTTGCCGCACATCAACTTGATGGACCTGCAGCTTCTTGGTGGGAGAACTACACCACCACTTATCCCATCGGCACCATCACGTGGGATCAGTTCCAGCGAGCTTTCCGCACCGCTCATGTTTCACTGGAGCCATGAGTGCGAAGAAGCGTGAGTTCCGCAACTTACGCCCGAGGGAACCGTGACGGTGGGGCGAAGCGTGGATGAGTTCAGCAAGTTAGCTCGCTATGCCCCGGATGATGTGGCCACAGATGCATAAAGCAGGAAAAGTTTCTCGAGGACTCAATGGCGAGTGGGAATGCAGCTTATGGTGGCTACCTTCACCAACTACCGGAGCTGGTAGACAAGGCCACCATACTTGAAGGCAAGCAGCAGCAGATTGATAGCATAGCGGAAGTACAGCTGGGAAGTACAACTCGGAGCTCAGCAGAAGCCCCGTTATGCCCCATACTCAGGAGGGCATACCCATCACAACCATGGAGGACATAACCATGGAGGAAATGGGAACAACCGCAACCAGGAAAACAAGTCAGGCAATGGAAATGGCAATGGTAACCAGCATCATCCTGCCCCGGCTCCGAAGGATCTGAGTCACATCACCTGTTTCAAGTGCCAGAAAACAGGGCAATATGCCACCGACTGCCCGGAGGCCAAGCAGAGGAATGGAAACGGCAATGGAAGCTCAGCGAAGAAGCCCAACCCTTTCCCTCGTGCTCAGGTGAACCACATTGGCGTGGAGGACGTCTATGATCAGCCGGAACATCGTGGTTGGTAAGTTTTATTGAATTCACGTTCGATATTGGTACTCTTTGATTACGGTGCAACGCATTCATTCATATCAAGGGTAGTTGTGGAAAAGTAGGTTGCCCACTAAAACCCTTAGAAGCCCCTTCGCGTCGGTTCAGCAGAGGAGAAATGATGGCGAGGCTTAGGCTGTCATGCAACCCTCAACATCGGAAACCATAAATTTCCGCAGACCTCATAGTATTGGAAACCCGGACCTTGGATGTAATCCTAGGCATGGATTGGTTGACGAAGTTTGAAGGAAACATAGATCGTGCTCAGAAGTCGATTCTGCTCACTACCCCGGGCGAAGAGGATCAAGTATGTATCCGAGCATAACCGGATGAAGAATCGGTGAATTCCCTCACGGAGTTGTTCGGGAGGAAGTGCGGTAGTGCAAGATTTTCCCAATGTGTTCCGGAGGAATTACCAGAATGCCACGGACGAGACATTGAATTTCTGATTGAGTTATTGCCCGCACAGCCCGATATCCAAGAGACCCTATCGGATGCCACGAGCGATTTGAAAGAGATCAAGAATCAAATTAATGAGTTATTGGAGAAAGGATATATTCGGCCAGGCTCATCACCTTGGGGAGCCCCAGTTCTTTTGGTAGAGAAGAAGGATGGAACCTTGAGAATGGTTGTGGATTATCGTTCATTGAACGACGTGACCATCAAGAACAAGTACCCTCTGCCGATGATTAATGATCTATTTGATCAGCTAGTTGGAGCCAAGGTATTCTCCAAGATCGATCTTGATCGTGGTATCATCGATTGAAGATCCGTGAAAAGGATATACCCAAAACAGCATTCACTACGGTATGGTTTATATGAGTATACCGTCATGTCATTTGGATTGACTAATGCCCTGCATACTTCATGAATTTGATGAACAAGGTATTTATGGAATATCTGGACAAGTTTGTCGTGGTGTTCATCGATGATATACTGATTTTCTCCAAAAGCGAGGAAGAGCATAAGGAACATTTGCGTCTAGTTCTGGAGAAACTTCGAGAACATCAGTTGTATGCCAAGTTCAGCAAATGTGAATTTTGGCTAAAGGAAGTCGGATTCCTCGGACATGTTATTTCAGGAGAAGGAATATCGATTGACCCGCCAAGGTTGAATCATCACCGATTGGCGATCGCCCACCTCGATCAAGGAGATCCGCATTTTCTCGGACTCGCAGGATATTATCGGAGGTTTATTGAGAACTTCGAAGATCGCCAAACCCATGGTGAGCTGTTGAAGAAGGAAGCCAAGTACATTTGGACCGAGGATTGTGAAGCCAGTTTTCAGGAATTGAAGAAAGCGTTTGGTTACAGCCCCAAGATCTGATTTTGCGGATATACACAAGGATTACGGTATATTGTGGCGCTTCTCGTCAGGGACTCGGAGGAGTACTCATGCAGGAAGGAAAAGTTGTAGCTTATACCTCCAGACAGCTACGACCTCACGAGATGAATTATGCCACACACGATTTGGAGTTAGCAGCCGTGGTGCATGCACTCAAGACCTGGAGAAATTTCCTCATCGGAAACCATTGTGATGTTTACACAGATCATAAGAGCTTGAAGTATATTTTCACGCAAAAAGAGTTGAACCTCGGGCAGAGGAGATGGCTAGAGTTAATCAAGGACTACGACATGAGATTGCATTACCACCCAGGTAAGGCTAATGTTGTAGCAGATGCTTTGAGTCGTAAGAGTTATGTGAATACTCTTATAGCAGGAGGATTACCCCAGGAGTTAGTCGATGACCTCAGAGATCTCCGACTGGAGATAGTTCCGAGAGGATTTGTTGCAACTCTGGAAGTTCAGTCCACTTTGGCCGAAAGGATTCGTGAAGCCCAGAAGTCGGACAAGGAAATTGATGAGATAAAGAAAAAGATGAATGAAGGAAAAGCCAAAGGATTTCGTAAGGATGAATACGGAGCTATATGGTTCGAGGATCGCATTTATGTGCCCAATGATCCTGAACTCAGGAAGCTAATTCTTCAGGAGGCTCATGATTCACCGTACTCGATTCACCCGGTAACACTAAGATGTATCTGGATTTGAAGGAAAGTTTCGGTGGGCGGTATGAAGAAGGATATTGCCGAGTGCGTAGCAGTATCGATGTTTGCCAACAGTAAAGGCGGAACATCGAAGCCAGCGAGGTTACTTCAACCTTTGCCGATTCCCGATTGGAAATGGGAAAAACTTGGAATGGATTTTATCACGGATTACCCAGGACCCGTTCAGGTTATGATTCCATCTGGGTAGTGGTTGATCGTTTGACCAAGGTAGCTCACTTCATTCCGTGAAGACTACCTATACCAGTGCTAAGTTAGCCAAGATATACATGACCAGGATCGTATATGCGCATGGAGTTCGAGGAGTATCGTGTCATATAGAGGAACACAATTTACCTCAAAGTTTTGGAATCAGTTGCATGAAACTTTGGGTGCGAGGCTGGAGTTGAACAGCTTTTCATCCATGCACAGATGGATGACCGAGAGAGTCAACCAGATTACGGAGGACATGTTGAGAGCTTGTGTGCTAGACTATGGGTCTAGCTGGGATGATAATTTGCCATACGCAGAGTTCTCATACAACAACGATTATCAGACCGATCGAAGATGGCCCCTTCGAAGCTCTATCACGGAAGGAGGTGCGTAACACCATTCTTTGTGGGATGGTGTTGGAGATCTAACACTTTTCGGTTCCGATCTTATCGAGATTCGAAGAGAAAGTCAAGCTGATTCGGATAGACTCAAGATAGCTCGATCGAGGCGTAAGAGTTATGCCGACGAAGAACGCAAGGAAGTAACTTACGAAGCGGGAGACGAGCATATCTTCGTGTGTCCCCACTTCGTGGAATCAAGAGGTTCGTGTCAAAGGAAAGTTAGCACCCGATTCATTGGCCCTACAAAATCCTCGAGCGTCGTGGAGAAGTTGCTTACAAGTTGGAATTGCGGAAGGATTGTCCGGAGTTCATGATGTCTTCCATGTTTCTCGGTGAAGAAGTGTCATGCCGACATGGCCGATATTCCGTTGAGAGACAAAGTGCCCCTAGAGGCCATACAGCTCGACGGTGATCGACTTATAAAGAGAAACCCGTCCGAATTCTCGAGGCTGCGAACAGAGTCACCCGCAGCAAGATCATCAAGTTTTGTAAGGTCTTTGTGGAGTCATCACTCGAGGAGGAAGCCACCGGGAGCGAGAAGAAGACCTCCTTGAGACCACCGCACCTATTTGCTAGCCAACCCGAATCTCGAGGGAGATTCATCTTAAAAGGTGGTAGGTTTGTAACATCCCAAATTTCCTATTTGGAATGTTTTACAATTATAGCTAAGCATCTATGCATTCCGTTTGAATTTGAGTGGCATTTGAAGTTTCAGAAGTTTTGGAGTTGTTGGAATTGAATTCAAATTTTGGCAGTGGATATCATTTCAAAAACTATGCCTGATAAATACTTGAGAAAAAGTATGAGAGGAGTAAACATGACACTCCAAAAATATCAGAGGAAAAACATTGCCAACATTTTTGAATTCAAATTTGATTTTTATTTGGAATTTTAGAAAAAATGATTTTTTATAAAATTTGGATTTTGCCCCTGGAAAAATGTTCAAATGATAGGGAATATTCCCCTGATCATTTTGATATATATATGTCCTATATAAAAAAATTATATTTTATATATTATTCTCTCTCTTTTATTTCAAAAAAAAGGGAAAGCCCCGGGCGCCAGCCAGGCCAGCCCCGGCCCAGCCAACACCCAGGCGGCCCAGCCAGGCGCGAGAGCCACGCCAGCGAGCCGGCCCGACCGAGCCCCTCGCCGAAAACCCATCGGACCGGCCACCGCCCGTTCCCCTCTCCTCACTCACGACGGTGGACCCCCCCTTCTTCCTCTCGACGCCACCCGCCCGCGCCGCCATTCGCCGGATCCCGGGATCCGGATCCCTGTGATTCCCTCGCCGCGTTGCCCTCGTCCGTCGACCCCCCTATTTATACCCCCGACCCGTTTCCCCTCGCCCCTCGCCCGACCGCTACCTCTCACAGACGCCTTTCGCCCGAACAACGAGAGCCGCCGCCGCCATTAACACCGCACCCGACGCCAGCCACTCCCGAGCTCGCCTGACCCCACCCCGGACTCCCCTCGCCGCGCCGCACCCGCGGAGGTCTCCGCCGACGCCCCGACCACCGGAGCCACCGGAACCATCGCCGCCCGAGCCGCCGTCGCCGTCGCCGCCTCGGTAAGTCGCCGGAGCCCTCGCCGCCGTTAGATCTAGGTAGGACGGTTAGGATTAGATCCCCCGAAGGGGTATTTTATTTTAGGTTTACTTATAAAAACCGGTTCAGATCGGTTTAGTTGGTTTAGTTAGGGTTTTTTTATTAGACCGGCCCGACTCGGTTTAAACCCTAGGGCCCGTTTTAGTTATATTACGCCGAAGCGTTATATAGGCCCATTAGCCCGTTTTTCTTTAGTTTTCGTTTTCTGTTTTAACAGAATAGTTTCAGATTTGAAAAATTCATATATTTTAATCTAATTAATATTTTTAAGTGATTCTTTTTTTGTTGGTTTGAAAATTTCTTATAGTTTCTGTAGAAAGTATAATTAGCCATGTTAAAATTATTTAAAATTGCTTTATTTTAAGTTTAGACAGAATAGTCAATCTGCTATAAAATGAGTTAAGAATATTTTTTTTGATGATTCTTTTGCCACAACTTTGTTTTGACATTTCCTAACCGTAGGCATTTATTTGGGCATTTTAGGACTAATAAAAAATAGTTTTAATCAGAATCATGTTATTCTTAATTAATTAACTAGCTACTGTTTTCCTAGTGTTTTAATTAGCAAATAAATTTATTTTTCCTATGTGATAGATTATTCTAGGTTAGTTTCTGTAACTTTAGAGCATGAACTTTTATTTATAATAAATAAAACCTTTATTTTATTTTTCCTACTAGAATTTGCTTTAGGCCTAATAGGAGTTTTATAATAGATTTTAAGGTGATTCTTTTTGCTCCTAGTTGCTTGATGAATTCTTTTCTGTTAGGTAGCATAAACCCATGCTTAGGTTCTGTTAAGAAAATTTTTGTTATGAAAAACTATTTTTAGTTGTTGCTTGAAGTAGGAAAACATTGAGTTGGATTTTCTTCGAGTTTTCCTTTGGGTTTTGATTCGTTTGTTTGGTGTGTTATGTTAGCATGCTATTATGATAAGTGATCATATGCTATATGCTTATTATGATTGTTGTTTGCCTCGGTAGAATTTCCGGAGTGCGAAGCTTGCTACCACGAGTCCCTAGCTTACGAAGATCGTCAGCAAGGCAAGTCATTGATCATGTTTCTTTACAATACCTATGATTTTTATTGCATTAGAATTATACCTCCCCACCATGCATGCAGTAGGTGAAATTTTGAAGTTATGTTCTTGAGTAGTATCATGAGGTAGGATGAACCAATTCCCCTTGTTACCATGACCGGGACGAAGTAGTTTATTTTGCTATGCTCGAGAGCGGGGTTGGTTGAGTGAATTCATAAGGGAGATGTGAGAGTCAAAGATGATGACAACCCCATGAACTTCAAGCTCAAGATGGACTTGAATTCACTCTTTGGGTGGAGGGCGGTTGACGGGCACCTGGAGAACCTAGTGGTTGGCGGGATGCATGGAGAAGTGCCATGACATCTTGCGGAAAGCTTCACCCAGCCACGAAGAGACGGATGTATACCCCATTGACGGAAGCTTACTGTGCAGCCGCAAGCCATTATGGGCTCGGCTTGGTCAACCCTAGTTGTGACTCTGGCGGACGGTACTACGAGATGTAGAAGAAGCGGTAGGATTGGATGGGTACGGCGGTGGCGGAAGAACTCTTGGAAGACCCTGTTTCGTTCGTCCCGTCTTCAAACACCATGAAGTGCGAAGACTTAAAAGGAGGGAACGATTCTTGCGGGTAAAGTGCTCAAACCTCTGCAGAGTTAAAGATCTAATCGATTAGCCGTGTCCCCGGTTATGGACAATTTGAGCCTCTGGAACTTGGAAGTATTCGGAAATCTCAACACTAAAATTAATAAATTAATTGAGGGGGTTATGACTTAATAATTTGGGAATGAGACATTGGTTGGCGGAACCATCTCAATAACTACCAACAATTTTGTAGTATTTACAAGCAAGTCCACTGCAGTAGGGAAAAACTGGCTTTTCGCAAAAC
The DNA here is from genome assembly GCA_021605205.1 of Aegilops longissima. NCBI lineage: Eukaryota > Viridiplantae > Streptophyta > Magnoliopsida > Poales > Poaceae > Aegilops > Aegilops longissima. Next base: position 547,311,595 of record CM038682.1, read on the forward strand.
AATGAAACTTAGAGCCCCACAGCCAAATTGCATATAGTGTTAGTAATTTTATTATTATTTCTCTCTTCATGACTTGCCAGCATATTCAAAATGCTGACCTACACGGCTGCAACGTCTTATGTTGCAGAGGAGTATTCCGATCAGGAGTGAGGCTACGATCCGCGCTTGGCGATTGCCCTTTGGAGTCGGATGGACTCGCTATTCTTCTACGCTTCCGCAGCTTTACTTAGTCTATTTCTCATGAGTTGGCCTTCGGCCGAATTTATTCTATTGTAATAAAGACTCGATATGAGAATCGTGTAATAAATTCAGGTGTGATTGAACTTTGATTATTTCATCAATGTCTTTGTGAGTGCCAGCATGATCTTGGGATGGTACAGACACAGAGACTTGACCGATTTTGGGTCAGGTCGCTACATTCCCCCTCTGGCAGGGTGCCAGAACGGGCTCCCGAGAGGTTTTTGGTGGCTACAGAGGCTTGCGGCGGCGGAACTCCCGATCTATCTTCATATTCCATGGTTTTAGGGTACGTAGGAATATATAGGCGAAATAAGTCGGTCGGGAGGTGCTCGAGGGACCCACAAGACAGGGGGCCGCGCCCTGTAGGGGGGGGGGGCTATCTCGTGGGCTCCTCGAGTATCTTCTGACTTGATCTCCAAGCCTCCAGGATGGTATTATTCCAAAAAATCACGATACCGAAGGTTTCATTCCGTTTGGACTCCGTTTGATATTCCTTTTCCTCGAAATACTGAAACAGGCAATAAAACAACAATATGGGTTGGGCCTCCGGTTAGTAGTTTAGTCCCAAAAATGATATAAATGTGTAAAATAAAGCCCATAAACATCCAAAACAGTAGATAATATAGCATGGAGCTATCAAAAATTATAGATACGTTGGAGACGTATCACCCGTCCAGTTTGGACCGCATACTCGATCGCTCGTGTGGCACCCCCGATAAACCATCCAACCACCCCAACAGAGAATGCTGCGTGTTCAAACAGGCCGGCAATTTGAATGCTAAAAACAAGGAGAAGGGGCTGCATAGCGACGACGAGGAGGAGCCCCAGCCGCCGAACACAGGAGGACAGAAGAAATTTCCTCCCTAAGTGAAAAGGGTGAACATGATATACGCAACCCATATTCCCAAGCGGGAATGGAAGCGTGCACTAAGGGATGTCTATGCGATGGAGCCAGTCGCCCCAAAGTTCAACCCTATGGTCTTCTTGTCCGATCACTTCCGATCGCAGGTACCACCCTACCAGTATCCGTCATGGCGGTTCTGCCGCATTGGTCCTCGACCCCATCACTGAGGGATTTCACCTCACTCGAGTCCTTATGGACGGTGGCAGCAACCTGAACCTGCTCTATCAGGATACAGTGCGCAAAATGGGTATTGACCCCTCGAGGATCAAACCCACAAAAACCACCTTTAAAGGTGTCATACCAGGTGTAGAGGCCTGTTGCATGGGCTCAATCACACTGGAAGTGGTCTTCGGATCTCCGGACAACCTCTGTAGCGAGGAGTTAATCTTCGATATCGTCCCCTTCCAAAGTGGCTATCACGCACTGCTCGGACGAATCACATTCGCTAGATTCAATGCGGTACCACATTATGCATACCTCAAGCTCAAAATGCCAGGACCTCGCGGGTTATAATAGTTAATGGAAACACAGAGAGCTTGCTCCGTACGAAGGAGCACACTGCAGCCCTCGCAGGAGAAGTACAAAGCAGCCTTCTGAGACAAACCGCCAATTCGGCGATAAAGCCCTCGGACACCTTCAAGCGAGTCTGGAGTACCCTGCAACAGGATCGCCTGGCACGTCCAGAGCTCACCTAGCAATTCAGCCTCCGTCCTAGTCCCAGTCAAGCGGCGAAATTTGTGCCGCGCGTACATAATTACGCACTCGAGATACCATGGGCATAGGCGGAGGCACGGCTATGGCACGACCCACAATGCGGCTCAACCACCTCAGGACCCGAATATCTTTACCATTTTCTTCCTTTCAGGACCCTATTCTCTGGAAGCCCTTTCCGATAGCCTGATTATCGGACCCATCACGGGAAGGGAACACCAAGGAAGCAAGAAGCTTTGACGTACAAGGGAATCCCCAGGTGGTCTCTGATAACGATCGCTATACCTGTTTTACATACCCACACGCAGCTAGCCCTTGGATAGGACATGTCAAATAGTCCTATTTTTGCTTATTGCACTACTTGTATACATACGCTTTGACGTATCATTTAAATAACAATGTACAACGTTAGCTTATTATTGCATTTCTTCATCTTTTTTCCTTGTCTGCTTATTTACGACAAAATGCACCCGTACATTCTGGTACGTCCAGTGCACCAGGGGCTTCAGTGCACCCCATAACACGGCAAGAAAAGTCCGAACACTTTTGATAGTGCGGCACCCCAAACTTATAGCATTATATGCATCAGCTCCGAATCATGTCTTGGGTCAATAGTTGGTTTTGCCCGGCTCCCATGTTTTGGTACCTTACGTTTCGCTATATCGGCTAAGGTAGCACTGGGGAAGCAACTGCGATTGTGTCCCGGTTCTTCCGGACGAGCACCTCAGTAGAGAAAGCCGAAAACTGACTATCATGATGCGGCAAGAGCTGGTCGTTGTTCGAGAGGTCTCAAATCCTTAAATATTTTTTCCGCTTCGGGCGAGGAATCGGCCTTGTCCGATTTAGGCGTATATAGCGCCCCAAGTTCATCCTTCCGAATACTAGGGGCTTCGCTAAAATTTAAAATTGTAGACTTCTATGGCTAAGTGAGAGTGATAAAGCTGTATAGTCCGATTGCCTTGTTCTCTGCGCTAAACACCTCCTTAAAGGACCATTTTTTTGTATAAAGAGTGTTTAATGTTTATCCCGAACACCTCAGTACTAGTTACATGGGGGCAGAAGCCGACGACGGCCAACTCTCAGATTTTATAAATGGCCGCACAGAAGGTAATATTTTAAATCGATAAGCGTTATATAGCGCACATGAACTCGTTTTCATATTACAGGACCACATGAGTACATTCATTCAAATATTACATCCTTAGCACATTCCTCCGCCACAAGGCGGGCACCCTTCAGGACACTGTCATAATACTTTTCGGGGTGGCGATGCTCCTTGCCCTCCGGTGGCCCCTCCTTCACCAGCTTTTCGGCATCCATCTTTGCCCAGTGCACTTCCGCACGGGCAAAGGCCCTGCGCGCACCTTCAATGCAGACGGACCGCTTTATGACTTCAAGCCATGGGCAGGCAGTCACAAGCCGTTTTACCAGGCCGAAGTAGCTGCCGGGCAAGGGCTCGCCAGGCCACATCCGGACTATGAGACCCTTCATGGCCAGTTCGACCGCCTTGTGAAGCTCGACCAGTTGCTTCAGCTGGTCGCTCAAGGGAATCGGATGTTCGGTCCCAGCATATTGATACCAAAACAACTTTTCCGTCGAGCTCCCTTCCTCGGCCCGGTAGAACTCCGCGGCATCCGATACGCTACACGGTAGATCTGCGAACGCTCCTGGAGAGCTCCGAATTCGGGTAAGTAAAAGGAAATTCTCCTTCACATGCTTGCTTTGCATAATGAATGCCTTACCCGCCGCTATCTTCTTGACCGCCTGAATCTCCTGGAGGGCCTTTTGGGCTTCGGCCTTGGCATTTTGTGCGTTCTCGAGGGCCTTCGCAAGCTCGGACCCCTGCGTCTTAGAGTCACGCTCCAAGGACTCGTATTTCTTGACGAAATTCTGGAGCTCTTGCTGGACCTCGCCGACTTGGGCCTCTTGCTTCTCGCGCTCGATACACTCCTTGGCCGCTCTGTCTTCGGCCTCGGACAACGCCTTCTTCAGGGCCGCCACTTCGGTCGTGGCCCCTAGCCAAATTCATGGTGATGCCATGATCTAAAAACCACCTTTTCTTTATAAATATATAGACGGGGTATCACTTACCTTTGTTCTCTTCGAGCTACCTCTTGGTAAGGCCGAGCTCTTCCTCAGACCGCTCAAGGTCCCGCTTCAGTCCAGAGACCTCCGCAGTACGAGCAGCAACGGCCAGCAGTGAAGCCTGCTTATTCACATAGACATACTCTGATTAGACTCCTGTGATTGTTATTTGATCCTCTGTTCGGCCTTTCTTTCCGAACACAAAACAGAGCATCAGGAGCTACTGTCTATGCTCTGATATTTTCTCATAATTTGATTACTTACCTCAAAGCCTATTAGGAGGCTGGCACAGGCTTCAGTCAATCCGCTTTTGGCGGACCGAACCTTCTCGACCACCGCACTCATGTGGTGCGGTGCTCTTCGTGAATGGAAGCACTGCGAAGCGCTTCCAGCAAGTCGTCCGATGCCTCTGGATGGACAAAGGCCATTGGCACAGACGGCTCGCCCCCCTTAGCAAGGGGTCGCCTGTCAAAATACGGAACAACTGGAGGTTCCGGCGTAGTATCCGGCTGGGGGCCAAACTTGCTGCGGCCCCCGTCATCAGAACCAATGGGAGTCTTACCCCCTGAGGGAGTCCTGGATTAGGGGTGTCCGGATGGCCGGACTATAACCTTTGGCCGGACTCCTGGACTATGAAGATACAAGATTGAAGACTTCGTCCCGTGTCCGGATGGGACTTTCCTTGGCGTGAAAGGCAAGCTTGGCGATACGAATATGTAGATCTCCTCCCATTGTAACCGACTCTGTGTAACCCTAGCCCTCTCTGGTGTCTATATAAACCGGAGGGTTTTAGTCCGTAGGACGAACAACAATCATACCATAGTCTAGCTTCTAGGGTTTAGCCTCTCTGATCTCGTGGTAGATCTACTCTTGTACTACCCATATCATCAATATTAATCAAGAAGGAATAGGGTTTTACCTCCATCGAGAGGGCCGAACCTGGGTAAAACATCGTGTCCCTTGTCTCCTGTTACCATCCGCCTAGATGCACAGATTGGGACCCCCTACCGAGATCCGCGGTTTGGACACCGACATTGGTGCTTTCATTGAGAGTTCCTCGTGTCGTCATCTTTAGGCCCGATGGCTCCTCCGATCATCAACAACAGCGCATCCAGGTGAGACTTTTCTCCCGGACAGATCTTCGTATTCAGCGGCTTTGCTGCGGGCAATTAAGCAGCCATCCGGAGCAGATCGAAGCTACGCCCCTAGCCATCGGTCGATTCGGAAGTTTGAACTACGGTGGCGTCGCGGAGACTTGATCTTGACGAGTTGAGCCACAGCCAAGCGCGGCGACCATCACGATGGGCATGATCTACCTCTGCCGCGAACGATTGCCTGCGAGCCGCACCGATGTCGCGCCCGACCCTTAGTTCTGAGCCGACCGCGCCGATCGAGGACGGGTGGCTGGACACCACCTCGGGGGTCGCAATCTCTACGGCGATCGAGCCGAAGACCAGCCTTGTCCTTTGCGAAGCTCATGACTCCAAGGTGCCGGACTCCTCTCCAGACTCCGAACCTTCCGTGCCCCTGCCAATCGAATCCGATTGGGCGCCAATCATGGAGTTTGCCGTCGCGGACATCTTTCAGCACTCGCCCTTCGGCGACATCCTGAATTCGCTAAAGTCTCTCTCTTTATCAGGAGAGCCCTGGCCGGACTATGGTCAGCAAGGTTGGGATGCGGACGATGAAGAAATTCAAAGGCCACCCACCACCCACTTCGTAGCCACTGTCGATGACTTAACCGACATGCTCGACTTCGACTCCGAAGACATCGACGGTATGGGCGCCGATGCAGGAGGCGACCAAGAACCAGCGCCCTCTGGCCTTTGGAAGGCCACCTCGTCATCGACATATACATGGTGGACACCCCAAAAAAGGGAATGGCGATGGAACAACGGAGGATGACCCTCCAAGAAACATCCTAAGCGCCGGCGTCGTGCGCGCGCTAAATCCCGCCAAACCAAAAACGGCGATTCCGGCACGGGAGATAATAACACAACGGACAGTGCCAAAGACAACCCCCTCCAGCAGGATTCAGCACAGGAGGATAGAGAAGCCAGCCCTCATGAGAGAGCGGCAGACAGAGAGGTAGAGGACGACAATTACATGCCTCCCTCCGAAGGCGAGGCAAGCCTCGGCGGCGGCAATTTGTCGTGCCCGAGGATCCCGTCGAACAAGAGCATTTCAAACGCAGGCTTATGGCCACGGCGAGCAGCCTCAAGAAAAACAGCAACAGCTTAGAGCTGACCAAGACTTGCTAGCCGACAGATGGATGAAGTCCTTGCGGCGAAAGTCGGACTCAACGCCCCTCAAGAGCTACCCAAAGCGCAGGCTGCTACCCGATTAGAGGAGGAAGCACCTAAACCTACATCACCAGCGACGAGCGTGGCCGACCGCCACCTCGTAGCCATGATGAAGAGGCCTCTCGGCCCTCCCTCAAGCCGCACGGCGTCGCTCAAAGAATACCAAGGCACGGGAAATCGCCGGACCTGCGAGATATATTGGAGGACAAGGCAAGGCAAACAAGATCGATCTATGGATCACGTGGGCGCCCACAACACGTGTGGCGATAACCGTCATGCGGATATGGCAATTCGGCCGGGCCGGTTCTGATGACAAAGCTCATTTGAGCTACGTCGCGATATAGCCCAGTACAGAGGCGCCACACACCCACTATGCTTCACAGATGAAGTAATGGATCATCAAATCCTCGAGGGTTTCAAACCCGTAAACATCGAATCATACGACGGCACAACAGATCCTGCGGTATGGATCGAGGATTACCTCCTTCGTATCCACATGGCCCACGGTGATGATCTACACGCCATCAAATACCTCCCACTCAAGCTTAAAGGACCAGCTCGGCATTGGCTTAACAGCTTGCCAGCAGAGTCAATTGGTTGTTGGGAGGACACGGAAGCTGCAATTCTCGACAATTTCTGGGCACCTATAATGCGACCACCGACGCCGATGACCTAAGCCACATAATTCAGCAGCCAAAGGAATCGCCAGACAGTTTCAGACACGGTTCCTAACTAAGAAAAATCAAATAGTCGACTGTCCGGACGCAGAGGCCCTCGCAGCCTTCAAACATAACATCCGTGACGAATGGCTTGCCCGGCACCTAGGATAGGAAAAGCCGAAATCCATGGCAGCCCTTACAACACTCATGACCCGCTTTTGCGCGGGAGAAGACAGCTGGCTAGCTCGTAGTAATAACATGACCAAGAGCCCTGGTAATTTGGATACCAAGGACATCAATGGTAGGTCGCGTCGCAGCAAGCACAAGCACCGCATTAACGACAATAATGCTGAAGATACGGCAGTTAATGCCGGATTCAGAGGCTCTAAACCCGGTCAGCAGAAAAAGCCATTTAAAAGAAATACTCCGGGCCCGTCCAGTTTGGACCGAATACTCGATCGCTCGTGCCAAATACACGGCACCCCCGACAAACCAGCCAACCACACCAACAGGGATTGTTGGGTGTTCAAACAGGCAGGCAAGTTAAATGCCGAAAACAGTGACAAGGGGCTGCATAGCGATGACGAGGAGGAGCCCCGGCCGCCGAACAATAGGGGACAGAAGGGCTTCCCCCCACAAGTGCGGACGGTGAACATGATATACGCAACCCACATACCCAAAAGGGAGCGGAAGCGTGCACTCAGGGACGTATATGCGTTGGAGCCAGTCGCCCCAAAGTCCAACCCATGGTCCTCCTGCCCGATCACTTTTGATTGATGGGACCACCCCACTAGCATCCGCCATGGCGGATTCGCCGCATTGGTTCTAGACCCAATCATTGATGGATTTCACCTCACTAGAGTCCTTATGGACGGCGGCAGCAGCCTGAACCTGCTGTATCTGGATACAGTGCGAAAAATGGGCATAGATCCTTCAAGGATTAGACCCACAAAGACAACCTTTAAAGGCATCATACCAGGTGTAGAAGCCAACTGTACATGCTCAGTTACACTTGAGGTGGTCTTCGGATCCCCGGATAATTTCCGAAGCGAGGAGTTAATCTTCGACATAGTCCCATTCCGTAGTGGCTATCACGCACTGCTCGGACGAACCGCATTTGCAAAGTTCAATGCGGTGCCGCACTACGCATACCTCAAGCTCAAGATGCCAGGCCCTCGAGGAGTCATTAGGTTCAATGGAAACACCGAACGCTCTCTCCGAACGGAGGAGCATACGGCGGCCCTCGCGGCGGAAGTACAAAGTAGCCTCTCAAGGCAATTCTCGAGTCCGGCTATTAAACGTCCGGACACCGTCAAGCGCCCGGAGTAACCTACAACAAGACCGCCTGGCCCATTCCGAGCAGCGCCAGAGCAATGCGGCTAACCCCAGCCCTCGCGAAATTGCGAAACCAGTACTACGCGTACATAATTACGCTCTGGAAATACCATGGGCATAGGGGAGGCACGACCACGACATGCCCAAAATGCGGCTCAACCGCACTGTGGGCCCCGATTTTGTCATTCTTTTTCTTACTTTCAGGACTCCACTTTCCGGAAGGCCTGTCCGGCAAGATAATCGCCGAACACACGATGCAACAGCCGGGGAGGCGTAAAGCTACGTCGAGTGTCCGGTGGTCTCTATAACGAGCAGTATACTTGTTTCACATATCATCCATAGCTTCGCCTCGAGGGGGACATGTCAAATAGTCCCATCTCTTGCTTATCGCACTATTTGTATCGTTCTGCTTTTACCGCAGACTTTTCGAATAAACAATACATAGCTTTTGTCTATTATTGCATTCCTTTTTTATGAAAATATGTTCAGTTATGACATTATGCAACCGTACACTTTGGTACGGCCAATACACCGAGGGCTTACGTACCCCAAAATATGGTGTGAGAAGTCGAACACTCTCACGAAAAGCGGCACCCGAACTTATAGCATTATATGCATCGGCTCCGAATCATGTCTTGGGTCAATAATTGGGTTTGCCCGGCTCCCATGTTTTGGTACCTTACGTTCCGTTATATCGGCTAAGGTAGCGCTGGGAGAACCACTGCGATTGTGCCCCGGTTGAGCTGGGCTAAGCACCTTAGTGGAGAAAGCTAAAACTAACCGTCTTGATAGGGCGAGAGTTGGTTGCTGTTCGAGAGGTTTTCGAGTCCCTAAAGACTTATGTCGCTTAGAGCGAGGAGTCGGCTTTGTCCGGCCTAGGCGTGTGGATAGCGCCCCGAACTCGGTCTTCCGAATACTAGGGGCTTCGCCGAAATTTAAAATTATAGAATTCTGTGGCTAAGTGAGAGTGTTCAAGCATTATAGTCCGATTGCCTTGTTCGTTGTGTTGAGAGCCTCCCTCGAAGGACCCAAGAATGGGAAAAAGAGCGCTCAAGTTTATCCCGAACACCCCAGCACTCGTGGCACGGGGGCACAAGCCGACGACTCGCCATCTCTCAAATTTAATAAACGGCCGCACAGAAGGTAATATTTTAAATTCAAAAGCGTTGCTTAGCGCATATGAACAAGTTTTCAGCGTACATGATCACAAATGCGAGTTTACTCAAAAATTACATCTTTGGAACATTCATCCGCCACAAGGCGGGCACCCTTCAGGACGCCCTCATAATACATCTCGGGCTTACGATACTCCTTGCCCTGCGGTGGCCCACCCGTCACCAGCTTCTCAGCATCCATCTTGCTCCAGTGCACTTTAGCACGGGCAAGGGCCCTACGGGCGCCTTCGATGCATACGAAGCGCTTGATGACTTCAAGCCGTGGACAGGCATCCGCCAGCCGCCTCACCAGCCCAAAGTAGCTCCCAGGCATGACCTCCCCAGGCCATAGCCGGACTATAAGGCCCTTCATGGCCTGTTCGGCCGCCTTGTGGAGCTCGACCAGTTGCTTCAGCTGGTCGCTCAAGGGCACCGGGTGTCCGGCCTCAGCATACTGAGTCCAGAACACCTTCTCCATTGAGCTCCCCTCCTTGGCACGGTAGTAGGCGGCAGCGTCGAACACACTGCGGGGCAGATCTGCGAATGCTCCTGGAGAGCTCCGGACTTGGGTAAGTAACAAGTAATTCACTTTCATGTGCTTGCTTCGCATAAAGAATGCCTTACCCGCCGCTATCTTCTTCATCGCCTCAATTTCCTGGAGGGCCTTTTGGGCTTCGGCCTTAGCAGATTTGGTGCTCTCAAGAGCCGAGGCAAGCTCAGACTCTCGAGTCTTTGAGTCAAGCTCCAAGCTCTCGTGTTTTTTCACGAGATCCCGGAGCTCTTGCTGCACCTCTGCCAACCGCGCCTCCTACTTTTCTCGCTCGGCGTGTTCCATGGCCGCATTGTCTTCGGCCTTGGACAGCGCTTTCTTCAGGGTTGCCACCTCGGTTGTGGCCCCTGTAATACTCACGTTGGTCCTGTCATTTTGTGCAACCACATCTTTTTTATATACTTACATAAGGTATCACTTACCTTCTTTGTCCTCGAGCTGCTTCTTGGCAATGTCGAGCTCTCTCTCGGACCGCTCGAGGCTCTGCTTCAATGCATCAACCTCCGCAGTCAGTGCGGCAGAGGTCAGCAGCGCAGCCTGCATTCCCATATTGACATAATTATGTTAAATTCGTGCGTATATCTTTTTGATCATCAGTTCGGCTTTTCTTTCCGAACACCAAACTGAGCATCATGGGCTACTGTCTATTGTTGGAAATATCCCTAGAGGCAAGAATAAAAGGATTACTATTATATTTCTTGTTCATGATAATTGTCTTTTATTCATGCTATAATTGTATTATCCGGAAATCGTAATACACGTGTGAATACATAGACTACAACATGTCCCTAGTGAGCCTCTAGTTGACTAGCTCGTTGATCAATAGATAGTCATGGTTTCCTGACTATGGACATTGGATGTCATTGATAACGGGATCACATCATTAGGAGAATGATGTGATGGACAAGACCCAATCCTAAGCATAGCACAAGATCGTGTAGTTCGTTTTGCTAGAGCTTTTCCAATGTCAAGTATCTTTTCCTTCGACCATGAGATCGTGCAACTCCCGGATACCATAGGAGTGCTTTGGGTGTACCAAACGTCACAACGAATCGGGTGACTATAAAGGTGCACTACAGGTATCTCCAAAAGTGTTCATTGGGTTGTCACGGATCGAGGCTGGGATTTGTCACTCCGTATTACGGAGAGGTATCACGGGCCCACTCGGTAATGCATCATCATAATGAGCTCAAAGTGACCAAGTGTTTGGTCACGGGATCATGCATTACGATATGAGTAAAGTGACTTGCCGTAACTAGATTGAACGAGGTATTGGGATACCGACGATCGAATCTCGGGCAAGTAACATACCGATTGACAAAGGGAATTGTATACGGGGTTGCTTGAATCCTCGACATCGTGGTTCATCCGATGAGATCATCGAGGAGCATGTGGGAGCCAACATGGGTATCCAGATCCCGCTGTTGGTTATTGGCCGGAGAGCTGTCTCGGTCATGTCTGCATGATTCCCGAACCCGTAGGGTCTACACACTTAAGGTTCGGTGACGCTAGGGTTATTAGGAAGACTTGTATGTGATTACCGAATGTTGTTCGGAGTCTCGGATAAGATCCCGGATGTCACGAGGAGTTCCGGAATGGTCTGGAGGTAAAGATTTATATATGGGAAGTTGTCATACGGTCACCGGAAAGTTTCGGGAGCATATCGGTATTGTACCGGGGCCACCGGATGGGTTCCGGGGGTCCACCGGGAGGGGCCACCTCTTCCGGAGGACCTTATGGGCTGTATGGAGAAGGGAACCAGCCCAAGTGGGCTGGGGCGCCACAACCCCCTAGGGCCCATGCGCCTAGGGTTTTGGGGGGAACCCTAGAGGGGGCGCCCCCTTGCTTGGGGGGCAAGCCCCCCTCCCCTTGGCCACCGCCCCCCCTCTAGATCTCATCTAGAGTGGGCCGGCCCCCTTCCCCCTTCCCCTATAAAAAGAGGGGCGAGGGGAGGGCTGCACACACAATCAAAGGCGCAGCCCCTCCCCTCCCCAACACCTCTCCTCCTTCGCGTGTGCCTGGTGAAGCCCTGCCGGAGAAGTGCCACTCCATCACCACCACGCTGTCGTGCTGCTGTTGGAGCCTTCTTCCTCAACCTCTCCCTCCTCCTTGCTGGATCAAGGTGCGGGAGACGTCATCCGCTCCGTACGTGTGTTGAACGCGGAGGTGCTGTCCGTTCGACACTTGGTCATCGGTGATTTGGATCACGATTTAGCACGACTCCCTCAACCCCGCTCTCTTGAACGCTTCGCTCGCGATCTACAAAGGTATGTAGATGCACTCCTATCACTCGTTGCTAGATGAACTCATAGATGGATCTTGGTGAAACCGTAGGAATTTTTTTATTTTCTGCAACGTTCTCCAACATCTATGCGGTAATATTTTTACATATCTTAAATACATACCTCAAAGCCTGTTAGAAGGCTGGCACAGCTTCACCAGCCCGCTCTTGGCGGATCGAACTTTCCGGATCACCACACTCATAATAGTGCGGTGCTCCTCGTCGATGGGAGGCGTTAAGCACCTCCAGCAGATTATCCAATGCCTCCGGTTGGATGGAGGTCACCGTGTTGTAGGCCTGCCCTTCTTACTAGGGGCGCTGCGGACTCGGAACCACCAAGGTTCGGGCGGTGTCCGCCCAGGCTGACTTGGAGCCCTTGGGGCTTTGTCCCCTTCTACTGAGTCCGGAGGTCGCCTTGCGGCGCCTCCAGACCACCTCCTCCTGGCTTGGCCCTTTGGGACTCCACTCGGCATCATCCGCAGCGAGGGGAGGAGGCGGCGGAAGTGAAGTGCTATTCACATCCGACGAGCTTAAGGATCCGCTGACGACACGCCGACCTGGGCTCGGGCGGACTGCATGATTATATTCGCGCCGAAGATACTGTGCAACAAAGGAACGCCATGAGTTATTCTGGTATCCGGATACTTATGATTTTGCCAGGGGCTTGTCCCTGGATGGCCACTCCTCTTCACCGTCGTTGGCGTTGGTGGAGTAGTCCGGAGGAAGGGTCCTTCCCTTCTTGGACCCTCCAGCCTCCCAGTTGGGGCGGCCTTCCTTTTCTTCTCTCTTCATTGGGAGAGACCTCTTTTCCTCCTCCTCATTTTTATGGAGGAGTCCGCCTCGAGTCATCGGACGATGAGTCCGACACCACCAGGCGCCGGGAACTCTTTCGAGTTCCTGTGGCCTTCTTCTTGGCCTTTTTCTCCGGCACCACGTAAGGTACCGGAACCAGCAGCCCCGTCAAGCGGGCGTCTGCTAGGTCTTCTGGCAAGGGAGCCGGACAGTCAATCTGCCCGGACGTCTTCTGCCAATCCTGTCAAAGGAAAGGGAGTTTAGATCTCGCATAGAGTCAAACTATGAAAAACAAGTATCCCGTAAAGGGTAAAATAGCCTACTGCGTTGGCTTGATGCTGCGCGCTGAATCCGCGATCCTCGGTAGCCGATGCGGGAGCCTCGGCGCCCTTGAACAGCACCTTCCAGGCATCTTCGCACGAGTGTCAAGAGCCCTTTCGAGGTTCGTGTTGTGCCGGATCAAACTCCCACAAGCTGAAAGCCCATTGTTGGCACGGAAGAATCCGACGGATGAGCATGACCTGGACTACGTTGACAAGTTTGAGCTTCTTGTTCACCAGGTTTTGGACGCATGTTTGGAGTCCGGTCAGCTCTTCCGAATTACCCCACGACAGGCCCGTCTCTTTCCAGGAGGTGAGCCGTGTAGGGAAGCCAGATCGGAATTCGGGGGCTGCTGCCCATTTAGGGTCATGCGGCTCGGTGATGTAGAACCACCCCGATTGCCACCCCTTTATGGTCTCTACGAAGGAGCCCTCGAGCCATAGGACGTTGGGCATCTTGCCCACCATGGCACCTCCGCACTCCGCTTGGCGGCCGCCCACTACCTTCGGCTTGACATTGAAGGTCTTCACCATAAGTCAAGTGGGGCTAGATGCGAGGAAGGTTTCGCACACGACGATGAACGTCGAGATGTTGAGGATGAAGTTCGGGGCCAGATCGTGGAAATCCAGGCCGTAGTAGAACATGAGCCCCCGGACAAATGGGCGAAGCGGGAAGCCTAGTCTGCGGAGGAAATGGGTGAGGAACACCACCTTCTCATGGGGCCTGGGGGTGGGGATGAGTTGCCCCTTGTCTGGGAGCCGGTGCGCGATGTAATTGGACAAGTATCCGGCCTTCCTCAGCTTCTTGATGTGTCCCTCCGTGACGGAGGAGACCACCCACTTGCCTCCTGCTCCGGACATTGCTGGAGAAGGTTGAGGTGGGATGTGCGGACTTGGGCACTGGAGTTCGAGTGCGCGAAAATGGATAAGCAAAGGAGGAAGAAGGCGTAGATGAAAAAGGTGGATCCTTATCCCCTTATATGGGCGGACGAGACTGCACGTCCCCACCCGCCTGGTAAAACTCGCTTATCTCCCAAGCGCCGTAATTAATGGCACGGTTGGGTTACCCACGCCCGTATTGATGAGAGTCCCGGAATAAGGGGGACACGATCTCTGCTTTGACAAGACGTGCCAAGGAAACCACCTCGCTAAGTGCGCTGAGGTGGGACAGTAAAAATGATTCGAATAAAGGCTTGGCCATGGTGTGATGTCACGCTGCGGAATACGTCAGCAGATCGGATTTGTGTAAATATTATTCTCTCTACGGTGGTATGTGGAACTTATTTTGCAGAGCCGGACACTATCCTTGTGTTCAAAATCTTCTATGAAGTATTCGGAGGAGGAACCCGCCTTGCAATGTCGAAGACAATCTGCGCGCCGGACTCGTCGTCATTGAAGGCTGGTTTCGGGGCTACTGAGGGAGTCCTGGATTAGGGGGTGTCCGGATGGCTGGACTATAACCTTTGGCCGGACTCCTGGACTACGAAGATACAAGATTGAAGACTTCGTCCTGTGTCCGGATGGGACTTTCCTTGGCGTGGAAGGCATGCTTGGCGATACGAATATGTAGGTCTCCTCCCATTGTAACCGACTCTGTGTAACCCTAGCCCTCTCCAGTGTCTATATAAACCAGAGGGTTTTAGTCCGTAGGACGAACAACAATCATACCATAGGGTAGCTTCTAGGGTTTAGCCTCTCTGATCTCGTGGTAGATCTACTCTTGTACTACCCATATCATCAATATTAATCAAGCAGGAGTAGGGTTTTACCTCCATCAAGAGGGCCCGAACCTGGGTAAAAACATCGTGTCCCTTGTCTCCTGTTACCATCCGCCTAGACGCACAGTTCGGGACGCCCTACCCGAGATCCGCCGGTTTTGACACCGACACCCCCCATGCGCCAACGTCTGGGAAGTCTCCTTGGGGCGCCTCCTTGGTCCGGTATCCTTTGAGACAACACCTCGATGTCGTCCATGGGCCGGGGGGAGGTGGCTGTCGGGAGTGAATCGCTGTTCATCGCCGACTGGCCCAAAGACCCATCCGAAGAGGATATGTCGATGTGGGCTTTGGATGGACTGCACGATCATGTTTGACATGATAAGAAACAATAAAACAAAACGTACCAGAACTATTATAGTATCTGGATACTTACAACTTCGCCAGGGGTTGTCCCTGGGCAACCACTCCTCGTCGCTGTAAGCGGCTGTTGTGGAGTGGTTCGGAAGGAGGGTCCTTCCCTTCTTGGACCCTTCGGCCTCCCTAGATGGGGCGGCCTTCCTTTTCTTGTCCCCCCCCCCCCCGGATGGTGGGGGAGAACTTTCCTCTTCCTCCTCCTCGTTTTCGTGGGAGAAGTGCGCCTCGGTGTTTTCGGATGATGAGTCCGATACAACCTTGCGCCGAAGGTCCGGTATCCTTTGAGACAACACCTCGATGTCGTCCGTGGGCCGGGGGGAGGTGGCTGTCGGGAGTGAATCGCTGTCTTCTCTGGCGCCTTCTTCTCTGGCGCCTCATAGGGCGCCGATACCAGCATCTCCATTAAGAGAGCCTTTGCTGGATCTTTGGGCAGTGAAGCCGGATAATCGATCTGCTCCGCTGTCGCTACCCAGTCCTGTTAAAATGGCGTGGAGGCTATGATCCCTCACACGATTATACTGGGGAAAGGAACATCTTGTGAGATATAAATATCTTATTGGATTGGCAGGGTGCGCTGAGTCCGCGATCCTCGGTAAGGGGAGGAGGTACCTCGGCGGCCTTGAACAACACCTTCCAGACGTCTTGGTGCGTCGTGTCGAAAAGCTCTCGCAGCGTCTGGTGCTTGGCCGGGTCGAACTCCCACATATTGAATGCCCGTCTTTGACACGGAAGGATCCGATAGAAGAGCATGACCTGGTCCACGTAGACAAGCTTGATTTTCTTGCTTATCATATTTTTGACATAGCTCTGGAGTCCGGTCAGCTCCACCGATGAACCCCAGGATAGGCACTTCTCTTTCCAGGAGGTGAGCCGCATGGGGACGCCGGATCGAAATTCGGAGGCCGCCACCCAGTTGGTGCCGCGCAGCTCGGTGATGTAGAACCACCCCGATTGCCACCCCTTCACGGTCTCCACATAGGAGCCTTTGAGCCAGGTGATGTTGGGCATTTTTCCCACCATGGCGCCTCCGCACTCCGCTTGCTGGCCAACAACCACCTTCGGTTTCACGTTGAAGGTCTTCAGCCACAGGCCGAAGTGGGGCTTGATGCGGAGGAAGGCCTCGCACACGACGATAAACGCCGAGATGTTGAGGATGAAATTGGGGGCCAGATCATGGAAGTCCAGCCCGTAGTAGAACATGAGCCCGCAGACAAATGGGTGGAGGGGAAATCCCAGTCCGCGGACGAAGTGGGTGAGGAATACAACCCTCTCATGAGGTTCTGGAGTAGGGACGATCTACCCCGCGTCTGGGAGCCGATGCGCGATGTCTGCGACCAGGTATCCGGCTTCCCGGAGCTTCGTAATGTCCTCCTCCGTAATGGAGGAGACCAACCACTTGCCTCCCGCTCCGGACATGTTTGGAATGGCTTTGCGGAGAAGATGAGAACTTGGGCGCTGGAGCTCGAGTGTGTGAGAATGGGTGGGTAGGGGAAGAAGAAGGCGTGGGTGAAAAACAGGAATCCTTATCCCTTTATTAAGGCGGTAGAAACTGCGGGCCTCCCCACTTGCCTCGTAAATCGCTTATTCCCCAAGCGTCGCGATTGATGGCACGGTTGGGTTACCCATACCCGTATTGATGAGAATCCCGTGATAAGGGGACACGTTCTCTGCTACGACAAGACGTGCCAAGAAAACCGCCTCGCAACATGTGTAGCAGCTGGTTGAGGAAAACGGTTCGAATAAAGACCGGGTCGTAGCGTGATGTCACGTTATGAAAAGTTGTCAGCAGATTGGATTTGTGGAATATTGCACTCTCTACGGTGGTATGTGGAATTTGTTTTGCAGAGCCGGACACGATCCTTGTGTTCAAAATCTTTTATGGAGTATTCGGAGAAGGAACCCGCCTTGCAATGCCGAAGACAATCTGCGCGCCGGACTAATCGTCATTGAAGCCTGGTTCAGGGGCTACTAAGGGAGTCCTGGATTAGGGGGTCCTCGAACAGCCGGACTATATACTTTGGCCGGACTGTTGGACTATGGGGTATTTATAGAGCAAAGAGGCGGTCCGGGGGGCACCCGAGGTGGGCACAACCCACTAGGGCACGCCTGGGCCTCCTGGCGCCCCCTGGTGGGTTGTGCTCTCCTCGGAGTGCCCCCCCCAGGCGCAGCCAGGGCCCATTATGTGTCTTCTGGTCCATAAAAAATCTCCGTGAAGTTTCGTTGCATTTGGACTCCGTCTGATATTGATTTCCTGCGATGTAAAAAACATGCAGAAAACAGCAACTGGCACTTGGCACTATGTCAATAGGTTAGTACCAAAAAATGATATAATATGATTATAAAACATCCAAGATGATGATATAACAGCATGGAACAATCAAAAATTATAGATATGTCGGAGACGTATCAGCATCTCCAAGCTTAACTCCTACTCGTCCTCAAGTAGGTAAGTGATAAAAACAGAATTTTTGATGTGGAATGTTGCCTAACATGTCATATCATATTCTTTTCTTTATAGCATGGACATTTGGGCTTTTATGTGATTCAAAGCAATAGTCTAGTTTTGACATAATGACTTAATACTCAAGCATATCAACAAGCAGCCATGTCTTTCAAAATATCAATGCTAAAAAAAGTTATCCCTAGCCCATCATGTTCAACCATTGATCCATTCATGAAACACACTCGCATATTAGCTACACCCAATTAGCTACACCCGATACTAAAGTACGATCATATTGCCTCTTAGTTGGTGCTTTTATAAGAGAAGACGGAGACTCAAATTCAAAATAAAAATTGCACAAAGTAAAAGAAAGGCCCTTCGCAAAGGGAAGTAGGGATTTGTAGAGGTGCCAGAGCTCAAAGCGAAAAACATAGAGATAAAAACATTTTGGGAGGTGCATCCCTCCCACCAACGAAAATGATTTAGAGTTCCCAACACTTTCCATTCTAGATATATCATAGGCGGTTCCCAAACAGAAAATAAAGTTGATTCCTTTTGCCACCATACTTTCACTTTCCATGGCTAGCCGTATCCACGGTTGCCCTCCATACCAACACTTTCGAAGGAATTATTATTTGACAACATAAAGTAAATTCATTTTTTCATTTCGGGACTGGGCATCCCTAAAACCTTTGCCTTACTCTCGTGTAATGAAAAGTGAATAAACGCTCATCGTGAGAATAACACATCCAGCATGGAAAATATTAGCCACCCCTCACCGCTCCACGAGTGAAACGAACACACAGAAGAGAAGTTTATTTTGAAAATTAGAGATGGCACATGCAAATTTTCTTAGAAAGGAAAGAGAATACCGCATATAGGTAGATATAGTGGACTCATGTGGCAAAACTGGTTTAAGGGATTTTGGATGCACAAGTAGAGATCATACTTAGTGCAAAATGAAGGCTAGCAAAAGATTGAGAAGCGACCAACCAAGAAACGAATAATCTTGGCAAGCATTAAGCATAATTAACACCGAATAATGCACCACAAGTAGGACATAATTTCATTGCATGACTTTTGACTTTCGTGCTTGCATAGGGAATCACAAACCTTAACACCAATATTCTTACTAAAGCATAATTACTCATCAACACAACTCACTTATCACATCATCATATCTCAAAACTATTACTAAGAATCAAGTTTATTTTGTACAATGATCTTTATGAAAGTTATTATTATATCCTTCTTGGATATCTATCACTTTGAGACTAATTTTCATGTGTTGCTTTTCATAAGCTCAAACAAATATAATGAAGATCATGAGCATAACTTTTCTTTCTCTCAAAATAATTTAAGTGAAGCAAGAGAGAATTTCTTAAAAAAATTACTAACTCTCAAATAAATCTAAGTGAAGCAAGAGAGCATTTCTTCAAAAATAACTTAGCACACCGTGCTAAAAAAGATATAAGTGAAGCACTAGAGGAAGTCCATAGCGCGTCAAAAATTTAAGTGAAGCATAGAGAGCAATTCTAACAAGTCATGACATAATTTTGGCTCTCTCAAATAGGTGTGTCCAGCAAGGGATCAAAGACTTAAAACACAAAATAAAACAAGCAAAGACTCGTATCATACAAGACGCTCCAAGCAAAACACATAGTATGTGACGAATAAAAATATAGCTTCGAGTAAAATACCGATGGTCGTTAGAAGAAAGAGGGGATGCCACTCAGGGGCATCCCCAAGCTTAGTTGTTTGCCATTTTTGGATAATAGCTTGGGATGCCGGGGCATCCCCAAGCTTAGGCTCTTCTATCCTTTATTCCTTCATCCATCATAAGATAACCCAAAACTTGAAAACTACAATCACACAAAACTCAACAAAACCTTTGTGAGATCCGTTAGTATAAGAAAGCAAACCACTACTATAAGTACTGTATCAAACCACTTCATATTTTGTTTTTGCATTATATCTACTGTATTCCAACTTTTCTATGGAAAAAACTCATCAAAGAAAACCATAGAGCCATCAAAATAAGCACACAACACAAAGAAAACATAATCTGTCAAAACAGAACAGTCTGTAGCAATCTGACTATTTCGAATACTTCTGTAACTCCAAAAATTCTGAAAAATTAGTAAGACCTGGGTAATTAGTATATTAATCTTATGCAAAAAGAATTGGCATTTTATCATGCCCTGGTGATTTTTAACAATTGTTTTCGTGAGTGCATAAGTTTTTGTTTTTCAGCAAGATCGAACAACTATCACCCAAGAAGATCCTAAAGGCTTTACTTGGCACAGACACTAATTAAAACACAAAAAACACAATCATAATAGTAGCATAATTGTGCAAATGCACAAGAACAAAAAGCAAAATGCAAAAATAAATTTTATTCATTGGGTTGCCTCCCAACAAGCGCTACAGTTTTACGTCCTTAGCTAGGCATAAAGCAAGGATCTAAGTTTTGTCTTCCTTTTTCTTAATTTTCTTAGAGGTGTTTTCAACATGGGGTTTCGTAAACACAACATAAAACATATTATCCATAGAAACTTCAGCATACCTCAGTTGGTTTCCATCATAACCCCTTAGATTTCTCGCAACAATCCAAGAATAATGTTGATTAACATTATTGAAAACTTTTTGGATTATATCTAGAACGTGGACTTCCTTTTTAAGATTCTCATCAAAGATTTTACTATCCCCAAGAAAATGCCTTAGGGCATAGTCACTATTTTAAATAATTTCATCTATCACGAGTTTTTCACGATTCATACCATAAAAATCAAAGATTTCCCTAGCTTCCCATATTATGTAGTCAAACTCATTTATAAGAATGAGAGTGGCCAACTTTTTAGCCCTAGGATTCTTTATTTCGGGAAGCTCAAAAAACAATCTTTGCAAAGTAGGATGAGTACGAATAAATTTACTTTCAAATTTCAGAACTAGTGCTGAAATAGCATCCACATAAGATCTAGTAGTTTTAAGTATAGGAGCATCATCAAGGCTTAGATTTCTAAACAATTGAAAAATTCTTAGATACGTTCTTTTCCCATAACGTTCCCTTGCCCCAAGATAGAAGTTTTAGCATCCAGATTGCCCGTACGTCCGATCTTAGGAGTTAGGCCATCATCTGTTGGTGCCATACCGAAATCACTCATGATTGCAAGCAAAGAATAGATCTGACGAGAAAACGGCGAACGAAAAAGAGGGCGAATAAAACGACAAATTTTTGTGAAGTGGGGGAGAGGAAAACGAGAGGAAAATGGAAAATAATTTAAATTGCGAGGAGATGAGATTTGTGATTAGGAACCTGGTATATGTTGAAGATCCTCCCTGGCAATGGCGCCAGAAATTCCTTTTGATGTCTGCTAGGACTACGTCGGTATTTCCCCAAAGAGAAAGGGATGATGCAACACAACGACGGTAGGTATTTCCCTAAGTGAAGAAACCCAGGTTATCGAATCAGTAGGAGAACCAACCAGCACAACGTAAACAACCCCTGCACACAAATAACAACCACTCGCAACCCGACGTGTTAAAGGGGTTGTCAATCCCTTTCGGGTAACTGCGCCAGAGATGATGCATGGACGGGGATAAGTTGTAATAGATTGAATAAATAGATCGCAAATAAAATAAAACACAGCAAGGTATTTTTGTATTTTTGGTTTAATAGATCTAAAAATAAATGCAAAAGAAAATTAGATCGCAAAGGCTAATATATAAGAAAGAGACCCGGGGGCCGTAGGTTTCACTAGTGGCTTCTCTCAAGAAAAAATAGCAAATGGTGGGTGAACAAATTACTGTTGGGCAATTGATAGAACTTCAAATAATCATGACGATATCCAGGCAATGATCATTATATAGGCATCACGTCCAAGATTAGTAGACCGACTCCTGCCTGCATCTACTACTATTACTCCACACATCCACCGCTATCCAGCATGCATCTAGTGTATTAAGTTCATGGAGAAACGGAGTAATGCAATAAGAATGATGACATGATGTAGACAAGATCTATCTATGTAGAGATAGACCCCATCGTTTTATCCTTAGTAGCAACGATACATATGTGTCGGTTCCCCTTCTGTCACTGGGATCAGGCACCGTAAGATTGAACCCACTACAAAGCACCTCTTCCCATTGCAAGATAAATAGATCAAGTTGGCCAAACAAAACCCAAATATCAGAGAAGAAATACGTGGCTATAAGAGATCATGCATAAAAGAGATCAAAGAAACGCAAATACTTTCATGGATATAAAAAGATATAACTGATCATAAACTCAAAGTTCATCAGATCGCAACAAACACACCGCAAAAAGAGTTACATCATATGAGTCTCTGAGGGAGTCCCGGATTAGGGGGTGTCCGAATAGCCGGACTATGACCTTTGGCCGAACTCCTGGACTATGAAGATACAATATTGAAGACTTCGTCCCGTGTCCGGATGGGACTTTCCTTGGCGTGGAAGGCAAGCTTGGCGATACGGATATGAAGATCTCCTACCATTGTAACCGACTCGGTGTAACCCTAACCCTCTTCGGTGTCTATATAAACCGGAGGGTTTTAGTCCGTAGGACGAACAACAATCATACCATAGGCTAGCTTCTAGGGTTTAGCCTCTCTGATCTCGTGGTAGATCTACTCTTGTACTACCCATATCATAAATATTAATCAAGTAGGAGTAGGGTTTTACCTCCATCAAGAGGGCCCGAACCTGGGTAAAAACATCGTGTCCCTTGTCTCCTGTTACCATCCGCCTAGACGCACAGTTCGGGACCCCCTACCCGAGATCCGCCGGTTTTGACATCGACATTGGTGCTTTCATTGAGAGTTCCTCTGTGTCGTCGCCGTCAGGAAGGATGCCTCATCCCATCTTTAAAGACAACACTGTTGCTAAAGAAGCTTTGGCTGTCGGCCAAACTCTCCGGCTAGGAGGTTTTCTTATGACCGCCTGTTCGGCTGCCACGCCGACGATGACTTCTCGGGTCATCGAAAGCAATCTTCACGTTAACTCGGAACTCGCCGAGCAGTTAGATCCGATGGAGCTCTCTTCCTTAAACGAGCTCTTGGATCGCATCGCCGCCCTGGGAGTCGCTACAGACTATGATCAGATTGGGCCTAAACCCGATCTGAGAGAGATTAACTCTCCCCAGGTTACCCACCATGTTGCTGTGGTAGAGGAACAATACGGCGACCCTCCTTCTATCTTAAGGACTAGCTACGTCCGGATTCCCGATCCCTCCATGCCGGATTCCCGCGGAGGAGAGGACGTCACTCAAGCCCTCAAACTAAAGTCGCAATGGGCTAGATTCATTGGACAACATCCAAGAATCCAAGCTTCCAAGTTCGGAAGCTCCTTGGCCCTTAAGTCTCAGATCGGGCGAGGTTCCGGATTTAATTCCACCCGCCCACCCAAACATAAGCGACCTATCTCAAATTCGGCAAGAGCCCGCAGTAAACAAGACACCATTATCGGGCCGATTCCTCCCGGTTATGGACAGGATAAAGGACTGCCACGAGGAGGACGCAATATCATTCTTTCGCAATAATTGCACGGACAACGGGATCCTCAATGCTATAAGTCGCCGTGACATTACACGCTTTGTCGACTTATCGTCCATAGTACGAAAGTCTTGTGCGATGGAAAGCGGCTGGAAAACCAAGCAAGATTTTGGGACAATCCGCCTTGAATACAACCCCATCCAAATAAAAGGGTGCATCATCGCCAGCACCGGGTTAAATTCCAAAAGCAAAAACCTCTATAGGGCATGGAACCGATCGAGGGATGGCTCAATGGACCTGTAAAATTCATAGTATGAGGGCTTAACTCCAACTCCTAGCCTTAGAGCATGTTGGATACTACGGCAGGTGGCCAAAAGTGGCGAAGAGCTTCTAGCTCTAGCACAAGCCCAGGGATACCTGTACGGTATTAACAGTCTTCGAGACTTTCACATCAAATAATACGCGGAAACGAACACTCCGTAGCCTTGCCGAAGTCTACCAAGTAGCAACAATAAACCCATGGAGTGACACGGCTATTACCTTTAATGCCAGTGACAAACCTAAATTCCGAATAGCCCGAGCACTAGCCGCATTGGTCCTCAGTCCGATAGTGGACGGCTTTCGCCTTACCAAGGTACTCATGAACAGCGGCAGCGGATTGAACCTCATTTACGAGGAAAACCTCCGAAAAATGGAAATAGACTGGAGCCGCATTGAGCGAAGCAGCACAACCTTTAGAGGAATAATCCCCAGTCGGGAAGCATGCTGTACAGGAAAAATCACACTGGATGTGGTGTTCGGCACGCCGGTGAAAGTGCAACTATCCCTAGGTGGTTTTGGTAATTCATAACAACATATAGCTCATTGAGCTAATACTATTCCAAGATGAATATTTCAGGAAATCTCAATGAATGGCATGGCATGGATGATGAAAGTGGATCCCTCAAAATATTAAGGAAAAAGGATTGGCTCAAGCTCAAAAGCTCAAGACTCTACATTTTATATTTTAGTGATCCAAGATCACATTGAGTCTATAGGAAAAGCCAATACTATCAAGAAGGGATGAGGTGTTGCTTAATGAGCCTTTTGCCTCATGTGCTTAGTGATATGCTCCAAAACCCTCCACTACTTTCTCACATCCACATATGACCTAAACCCAAAGTCAAACTCGGCCTTACCGATTCTTTCTATCCGGCGCCACCGAGTTCAGATGTCATAGCCACTGCCACAAACCCTAGGCAAATCGGTTTCACCGATAGGGATCTCGGTCTCACCGAGATGGGATTGTAATCTCTCAGTTTCCCTTCGCAATGTTTCGGTCTAACAAAGTGAGCGATCGGTCCCACCGAGATTACAATGTAAACTCTCTGTTTCTCTTATGTAACTTTTCGGTCTCACCGAAAGAGCAAATAGGTCCCACCGAGTTTACCTGACCAACTCTCTGGTTAGCTAATTACCAAATTCGGTCTCACCGAGTTTGTGTAATCGGTCTCACCGAGATTACGTTATGCCCTAACCCTAACCATATCGGTCCTACCGAGATGCATGTCAGTCCCACCGAAAATCCTAACGGTCACTAGGTTTACTAAATCGGTCCGACCGAGTTTGATGATTCGGTCCCACCGAGTTTGGTAAATTGTGTGTAACGGTTAGATTTTGTGTGGAGGCTATATATACCCTCCACCTCCTCTTCATTCGAGAGAGAGCCATCGTAACAAACCTACACTTCCAACTTACCAGCCTGAAAGAGAACCACCTACTCATGTGTTGAGGCCAAGATATTCCATTCCAACCACATGAATCTTGATCTCTAGCCTTCCCCAAGTTGCTTTCCACTCAAATCTTCTTTCCACCAAATCCAAACCCTGAGAGAGAGAGAGTTGAGTGTTGGGGAGACTATCATTTGAAGCACAAGAGCAAGGAGTTCATCGTCAACACACCATTTGTTACTTCTTGGAGAGTGGTGTCTCCTAGATTGGCTAGGTGTCACTTGGGAGCCTCCGACAAGATTGTGGAGTTGAACCAAGGAGTTTGTAAGGGCAAGGAGATCGCCTACTTCGTGAAGATCTACCGCTAGTGAGGCAAGTCCTTTGTGGGCGACGGCCATGATGGGATAGACAAGGTTGCTTCTTCGTGGACCCTTCATGGACTCGCGCAACCGTTACCCTACGTGGGTTGAAGTCTCCATCAACGTGGATGTACGATAGCACCACCTATCGGAACCACGACAAAAACATCCGTGTCTCCAATTGCGTTTGAATCCTCCAAACTCCTCCCCTTTACATTCTTGCAAGTTGCATGCTTTATTTTCCGCTGCCAATATACTCTTTGCATGCTTGCTTGAATTGTGTGAAGATTGCTTGACTTGTTCAAAAATATCTAAAATCTGCCAAAGTCTAAAATTGGGAAAAGGTTAGGTTTTTATTGGTCAAGTAGTCTAATCACCCCCCTCTAGACATACTTCAAGGTCCTACAAGTGGTATCAGAGCTTTGGTCTCCATTTTCTTTGATTTCCATAGCTTTTGGTGGTCATAGCCTTGGTTTCACAACCTAGGAGAGTATGGCGTCTATCGAGGGAAATTATCATCATAGAGGTCCTTACTTTGATGGCACTAATTTTGCTAGTTGGAAGCATAAGATGAAAATGCTTATTCTCGGACATAACCCCGCCGTTTGGGCTATTGTGTGTATTGGCTTGCAAGGTGAATTCTTTGATGGGAGAGAACCAAACCGTGAAGCTAGTGCGGATGAGTTGAAGATGTTGCAATACAACGCTCAAGCTTGTGATATCCTCTTCAATGGATTGTGCCCCCAAAGAATTCAACAAAATCAGCCGTCTTGAGAATGCAAAGGAAATTTGGGATACTTTGATTGATATGCACGAAGGTACCGGCTCCGTCAAGGAATCCAAGTTGGATGTGCTCCAAAGTCAGCTTGACAAGTTCAAAATGAAGGATGGTGGAGGTGTCGCTGAAATGTACTCTAGGCTTGCTCTTATCACAAATGAGATTGCCGGCTTAGGAAGTGAAGAGATGACCGATAGATTCATCATCAAGAAGATCCTAAGAGCATTGGATGGAAAATATGATACCATGTGCAAATTGATCCAAATGATGCCCAATTACAAAGATCTCAAGCCTACGGAAGTCATTAGAAGAATTGTTTCTCACGAGATTTCACTCAAGGATAAGGAGGAACTTCACAAAAAGTTGAGTGGTGCTTACAAAGCTTCATGTGAAGCCCCCACATCATCAAGTGAGAAACAAACCTTCAATGAAGAATTGAGCTTAATGGTGAAGAACTTCAACAAATTCTACAATAGTAGAAGCAAAGAAAGAAGCTCTAAGTCAAGGTCCTACAATGACAAAAGATCTTCTAGTCGAGAGCGCAATTGCTACAATTGTGGGAGACCCGGACACTATTCCAATGAGTGTACGACACCCTACAAAAGAAGAGAAGATTCTCCCAAGAGAATAAGTAGAAAAGAAGAATCACCACCAAGAGAGAAAAGGAGTAGAGATGATCGTTATGAACAAAGACCCTCACGGAGAAGCAAGGATTCGGAAAGGAAGGACAACTCATCAAAGAGCTACACAAAATGAAGACATCAAGCTCATGTTGGTGAATGGGTATCCGGCTCCGACTTCGACCATCACTCCAAGAGAAGCTATCACTCCGACTCCGAATACACTCAAGATGAAGGTGTTGCCGGTCTAGCACTTGTGTCAACCAACTCCTACGACATATTTGAATCACCAAATGAAGGAATTGGTAGATGCTTCATGGCCAAAGGTCCTAAGGTAACACACCCCGAGTATGTTGATGAAGATGTTGATGAAGATGACTTGCTAGGTGATGATGATTTACTTGTTGACAACTCTAGTGATGAATACTATGATGAAACGTCAATTAATCATGCTAATCAAGTTGAAACAAATGACAATGATAAGGAGAAAATTGAGCGTCTAACTAAAGAACTAAACACTCTTAAGTTAGCTCATGAAACTATCTTTGAAGATCATCGAGAACTTTTAAGGGCTCATGAGAAGTTACGCTTTGAAAAGCTCAATCTTGAGCAAGAGCTTGAGTTCCTAAAAGCGATCAATGATGATCTTCGTAAGAAAAGTTCTTCTTACATTGCCAAGCGTTTACTCCTATCTACTTACATGCCTCAAGTCAAGTCTAGTAACAAAAACAAGAAAGATTCTTCCTCTAGTAGTAACAATAATAATGCTAAATCCAATATTGTTGCTTCTAGTAGTTCTCTTGATCCCACTAATGATCCTCTTAGCCAAGTTACACTTGAGCAAGAAAACAGCTTATTGAAGGGAATTATAGAGAAAGGAGTATACAAAAGTCTTGCCGGGAGTAAGCAATTTGAGGAAATTGTACGCAAGCAAGGAAGGCACCAGAAGAATCAAGGTGTTGGTTTTGAACGAAAGTTCAATGCCAATGGAATTGAGTGGGAAGAAGATCAATACCCCAAGACGAAGTTTGTTCCTCAACAAGAGAAGTATGATCCTACTTACTTCAAGGGAACACAAGCACAAGATGATCTTCCACCACAAGACCACAAGAACAAAGGCAAGGACAAGCTTAAAGAGGAGATTGATGCATTTGAAGAAGCACCTAAGGCCTTGGTCAAGTGGGTTCCCAAGACTAAGTCAAGTTCTACTTCATCAAGTACAACTACTACACCAAGGATTCCCATCAAGATGATGTGGATCCCGAAGAATAAGAACTAGAGAGTTCTTGAGGGTGACTCCGCCAACATTCTTCACTCATATCATTATGGCAAGGACAAGTGCAATCATCTTCCATATCTTGCACTAGTTCAAGGAGTCACAAACCCTCATGTTGGTAAGACAAGGGACAAGGTAACCTAAAATTTTCATGGACATCTTTTTATGTGTGCATCACTCTATGTCTATGGATTGTTCCTTGTGGGACTAACCCATGTAGGTATTAAAAGTGCAACTCACTCCAAAGGATTGCTCCAAACGATCTACATCAACATTGAGCATCCACATCTTCAACACCTACATGAAGTCATCATGGACAAAACCCAAGGTTAGTTTATCCCTCTAAGGGGGAATCTCACATCGACAAAATTGAGTCAAAGCAACTCTAATGATGTGAACACATTAATGTTTTATGTAAAAGTGGTAACCCCACTTGAGCTTAAACGATGAGTATGACCTATGATCAAATGTTCTCATTTGACTCCTAAGTCAGTATACTCATATATAGATGATCATCGCCAATTGTTTGATAGATGCTAGAATTGGGTGTGCATGGTTTTACACATATTTCATTTGTCATCTTACTGTGTGAGCATGTTGGTTGCATATTTACTAATTCGAGGACATCCACTTGTTGTTTTGATTGTTTGGATTTTCTTTCTTTGGCCAAGTGGATGGACAAGAATGCCTAAGAACCTTCTCTAGCTATCTATGCTTTTCTCGTCTCAAAGTCTATTCATGCTACATCACAAAATTTGATCAAGTCAGATTCGAACCACTCTGTGTGAGGAGCACTCGGAGTCCCCGATTCGTCATAGACTTAAACTTCCAAAACTTCTTTGTGATTTTCGGTCTGACCGATTCCTCCATTTTGGTCATACCGAGATTACTAAAGTCGATCTAGGTTTTCATCTCGGTGCAACCGATTTGTACTTTTCGGTCACACCGAGTTGCAATAACTGTTCATAGTTTTGCATCTCGGTGCCACCGAGTTGTACCACTCGGTCACACCGACAGGGTCGGGCTATATATACGCACGGGCAAAATTTGGAAAACTTTCTCCGAATCCTCTCGCCCGCGCATAGCTCGCTCTGCCAACTTGGTCTACGGATCCTCGACTTCGTCGTCAGCCACCTCCTCTCGCTGGTCTCCGCCGCCGTCAACGGAATTCTCCTCCGCCGTTGCCGTCATAGCGAGTTCCCGCCGAACTAGGGTATGAACTCGATCACAGTGCTTTCCTCGTCCGATTCTCAGCACATTGTGTTCATTATGCATCTTGCCACGATTGAAACACTCCTATCCAATCAAATCAATCCTTAGAATAGTTGCGATTCGAAAATTTAGGGTTAGGTTTCCGCCGAAACCATCTCGGACCCACCGAGTTGAAAAACTCGGTCCCACCGATTTGGCTAATGCCATTGCACTAGTAAGTCTCGGTCTGACCGAGAATTGCTAATCGGTGTGACCAATTTTCGAACTTGGTGAAACCCTAGCAGTCTCGGTGCCACCGAACTGTGACTCGGTCTGACCGAGTTCACTAGTTTAGGATCCAAAACTGCTTCGGTATCACCGAGTTTGAAAATCGGTAGATCCGAAATGTTTTCAGTGGGAAACTAAAACTAAGTTTTTTGAATCATCCTTTTGCAAAAATCTCTGCATTTTGTGATGCTCATCCACTCTATCTCATCTATAACTATTCACAGGGTCAGCAGTCAGTTGAACAGCATGTCAGACCAAAGTGATAGCCAGAACAAATCTGAAGAGCAGATCCAATTGAGCGAAGGCACTAGTCCCTCAAGCAGCTCAGATGAGGGGAGCAGAAGCACACCAAGCAATTTGCCCAAGGCTGCCACAAGCTCAAGAAAGAAGAAGACCTCAGAGTCTGAGGATGAGGATTATGTGGCAGTGGAGGATGAGGCAAGCTCCAAGAAGAAAGTGCTCAAGAGGGAGATTAGTTCATCTGCAGTGAAGCCTGGTCTGAAAATTAAAAGGCCAGCAGGCAGACAACCAATGTCAAAAGCCAGAGTGTCTACTCAAGCTCCTTTGGAATCTCAACCCAAAGAGCCTGTTGCTGCAGAGGGAAAGAAAAGGAAAGAAAGGGTCAAGAAGACCATGGCAAGAGTGATTGGGAAGCCTTCCATGATGGAAGAGGAAGAAGAAGAAGAGGTTGCAGAACCAGCACCCAAGGCACAAAAGCTGATGGGTGATGCTATCAAATCAGGGGCTGCAACTTCCAAGCCCAAAGCTGCCCCCAAGCCCAAGAATGCACCCAAGAGGAATACCAGGAGCATACCAGCAGCTGAAAAGAACAAGGCCCCAATGCCTGAGGTTGAGGCTGAAGAAGATGAAGAAGGTCAGTCCTAAGGAAGCTCAAACCCAAGATCCTGCACCACAATGATGCTCATCCTGTGGATGAAAACTTGAAGATCAGGAGAGATCATGGGTTGAGGCTATGGAGAGAGTCTGATCCATACGCCACGAGGAGAAGGACAGCTGTGGACTACAGGTTCCACACCAAGGAGCAGCATGACTTTTATGAGACTATCTTGCTGGATAAGAAGCCCATAGTTTGCGATATGAGATGGGTCAACTGGACCTACATGAAGGAGAACGCATAACACTACCCTGGAGTATATGACAGCTTCAGTGCATGTGGAGTTGCTGATTTTGTTGGGCAGAAGTTCACCAACTGGAATGATGAACTTATCATGCAATTCTACTCCACAGCACACTTCTATCCAGATGGCAGGATAGTGTGGATGTCAGAAGGAACCAGATATCAGTCTACCATAGAGGAATGGGCCAAATTGATCAATGCCCCAAAGGAAAGTGAAGATGACTTGGACATTTATGGTAAGAAGAAAATGGATCATAACTCTATGTCTCACATGTACAAGGAGATCCCAGATGATGCACTTGAGACCTTCAAGTTTGGATCAATCTATTTTCTGCTGTCATGGCTGCCTACGATCAGCTGGATCTTAAGGCATACTCTATTTCCCAAGTCAGTTGACCATAACATGATTAGAGGGCACGCAATCAATTTGCTTCATATTTTTGATGTGCCTAAAAAATTCAAGGTCATGAGCCTCATAGTCGAGACAATTAAGAGGACAACAACAGATCAGAAGAGAAGTTGTGGTTATGCCCCACAGATTCAGGAGTTGATAAACTCGAAGATGGGCACAGGAAAGTATCTATTGGATAAGGAACACATGGTTCTCTATCCTGAATTTGAGGACAATCGAGTTGTCATGGTGAGAATGAACCATCATCGATTGCAAGCTCAAGAGAGAAAGGAGAAGGCAAGGCAAGAGAAAGCTGCAAAGATGCCAACTCAAGCGAGAGGCATCGATTACTTTCGAAGAACAAGTAGGAGCAACTTGGTTACTTGATAGCATCAACTCTAGGGATTGAGAAGGGTTGGCCACCTAACTCAAAACCAGAGAGCCTGGAGAGAATCATGGAACAAAATTCTATGATCTTGATGTCAAAGTTATTGAGATTCACCGGTGTGGAGCAGTTACAAGATGATATGCAGGAGAGGAAGGGCAAGACGACAAGCGATGCATTTGCAGAGTGCCTAGAGCTCAGAGGTCAGCTGCAGTGCCAACCCGGACACGAGCCACTTCTTCAGCTCCAGCTCAACCAGCTCCAGCTCCAACTTCTTCAGCTCCTACCACGTCTCATCGATCGCTCATCCTTGGAGTCCTGTCTACACCACCACCAGAAGACCAAGCCTGAGAGACGACATAGAACTATGCATTTTCTAGGAACTTTTTGGTAACTTGTTGCCAAAGGGGGAGAAAATGGATAGATCATAGGCTTCGAGAGAGAGAGAGAGAGAGAGAGAGAGAGATAGAGAGATTTGTTTTTGTTCTCTCTTGTCTTTTTGGTTGAACTTTTTTTGCGTTTGATTGCTTGAGATACTATGCATCACCTGTGAGACATTGATGATCATGTGTTTGATCATAAGCTACACTTATGCCTTTTATGATATTATCCTATTTATCCTTATATGATCATTCACTGTGCTTGGTGATGAGTGCATGTATTCAATCGTTATTATTTTGAGCGCTCCATCAAGATGTATGTGACATGGAAGTGTAACCCATGAGACTAATTTCTTGTGCATTTGCAGTCCAAAGCAAATCTTAAGATATGCACAAATTTAGGGGGAGCTCTTGCTTATCACATACTTCTCAAAGCGATGATGTTTCTAAATTTTATTATCATTTGTCGAAGCTTTGATCTATATGTTGTCATCAATTACTAAAAAAGGGGAGATTGAAAGTGCAACTATCCCTAGGTGGTTTTGGTAATTCATAACAACATATAGCTCATTGAGCTAATACTATTCCAATATGAATATTTCAGGAAAGCTCAATGAATGGCATGGCATGGATGATGAAAGTGTATCCCTCAAAATATTAAGGACAAAGGATTGGCTCAAGCTCAAAAGCTCAAGACTCTAAATTTTATATTTTAGTGATCCAAGATCACATTGAGTCTATAGGAAAAGCCAATACTATCAAGAAGGGATGAGGTGTTGCTTAATGAGCCTTTTGCCTCATGTGCTTAGTGATATGCTCCAAAACCCTCCACTACTTTCTCACATCCACATATGACCTAAACCCAAAGTCAAACTCGGCCTTACCGATTCTTTCTATCCGGCGCCACCGAGTTCAGATGTCATAGCCACTGCCACAAACCCTAGGCAAATCGGTTTCACCGATAGGGATCTCGGTCTCACCGAGATGGGACTATAATCTCTCTGTTTCCCTTCGTAACGTTTCGGTCTAACTGAAGTGAGCGATCGGTCCCACCGAGAGTACAATGTAAACTCTCTGTTTCTCTTTTGTAACTTTTCGGTCTCACCGAAAGAGCAAATCGGTCCCACCGAGTTTACCTGACCAACTCTCTGGTTAGCTAATTACCAAATTCGGTCTCACCGAGTTTGTGTAATCGGTCTCACCGAGATTACGTTATGCCCTAACCCTAACCATATCGGTCCTACCGAGATGCATGTCAGTCCCACCGAAAATCCTAACGGTCACTAGGTTTACTAAATCGGTCCGACCGAGTTTGGTAAATTGTGTGTAACGGTTAGATTTTGTGTGGAGGCTATATATACCCCTCCAGCTCCTCTTCATTCGTAGAGAGAGCCATCAGAACAAACCTACACTTCCAACTTACCAATTCTGAGAGAGAACCACCTACTCATGTGTTGAGGCCAAGATATTCCATTCCAACCACATGAATCTTGATCTCTAGCCTTCCCCAAGTTGCTTTCCACTCAAATCTTCTTTCCACAAAATCCAAACCCCGAGAGAGAGAGTTGAGTGTTGGGGAGACTATCATTTGAAGCACAAGAGCAAGGAGTTCATCATCAACACACCATTTGTTACTTCTTGGAGAGTGGTGTCTCCTAGATTGGCTAGGTGTCACTTGGGAGCCTCCAACAAGATTGTGGAGTTGAACCAAGGAGTTTGTAAGGGCAAGGAGATCGCCTACTTCGTGAAGATCTACCGCTAGTGAGGCAAGTCCTTCGTGGGCGACGGCCATGGTGGGATAGACAAGGTTGCTTCTTCGTGGACCCTTCATGGGTGGAGCCCTCCGTGGGCTCGCGCAACCGTTACCCTACGTGGGTTGAAGTCTCCATCGATGTGGATGTATGATAGCACCACCTATCGGAACCACGAAAAAAACATTCGTGTCTCCAATTGCGTTTGAATCCTCCAAACTCCTCCCCTTTACATTCTTGCAAGTTGCATGCTTTATTTTCAGCTGCCAATATACTCTATGCATGCTTGCTTGAATTGTGTGAAGATTGCTTGACTTGTTCAAAAATAGCTAAAGTCTGCCAAAGTCTAAAATTGGGAAAAGGTTAGGTTTTTATTGGTCAAGTAGTCTAATCACCCCCATCTAGACATACTTCAAGGTCCTACAGCCGGATAATTACAGGTCCGAGGAGATCACGTTCCAAGTGGCCCCGTTCAGCAGCGGATACCACGCTCTATTAGGGCGAGAGGCATTCACAATTTTTCAAGCTATACCCGATTACGGGTACATGAAGCTCAAAATGCCCGGGCCCAACGGAATCATCCCTCTTGCTAGTGACCCGGACATAGCACTCCGCGCCAAAAATAAGACAGCCGTACTGGCCCTTGAGGCACTATCCGAAGCCCTAGCGGCCGAGGAACTCAACTGCATACAAGGCCCACGGTGAATAGGGACGATGTGATACTCGATAAGAGATCCAAGTCCACCTCCTTTAAACCGCGGAAAAATAGTCAAATTCCAAGTCCATCCAACGGACCCTACAAAAACGGCCTCCATCGGGCACAATTAAATCTGATGTAGACGCCGCACTAAGAGAATTCCTACGAAAATTGGGACATTTTGCTCGGCACCCTTCAGACATGCCAGGAATCCCATGCCGGCTGGCTGAGCACAGCCTAAACATCCTAAAAGGATTCAAGCCAGTCAAACAGGCTCTTCGGCGTTTCTCCGAACCCAAGAGACAAGCCATGGGAGAGGATCTAGCCAAACTATTGGAGGTCGGATTCATCAGAGATATAAAACATCCAGACTGGCTAGCAAACCTGGTGATGGTACCAAAGAAGGACAAATCCTGGTGCCTATGCGTCGATTTCAAGGACCTCAACAAGGCTTGCCCAAAGGATCCCTTCCCCCTCCCCCGCATCGATCAAATTATCCACGCTACCGCAGGACACGATTCATTGTGCTTCCTCGACGCATACTCCAGCTACCAGCAAATTAAGATGGCAGAGCCTGACCAAGCCGCAACGGCATTCATCACTCCATACGGCCCATTCTTCTTCAACACAATGCCCTTCGGGCTAAAAAACATCGGCGCAACATATCAACGCATGATTCAAACATGTCTGGCAAACCAGATCGGCAAAACAGTGGAGGCATACATAGACGATGTGGTCGTCAAAAGCAAGCATGTCTAAACTCTAGTAGACAACTTGAGGCTCACATTCGATAATCTCCGAACATATGACATCAAGCTCAACCCAGAAAAATGCGTCTTTGGCGTAGCAGCCGGAAAGCTCTTGGGCTTCATTGTATCCGGTAGAGGAATTGAAGCAAAGCCAGCCAAGATCCGAGCTCTATCACAATTGGATATCCCAAAAGACCTCAAACAAATACAAAAAATGACTGGATGCGTGGCGGCTCTAAGCCGCTTTATCTCCCGTTTGGGAGAAAAGGCATTACCCCTTTATCGCCTCCTCCGACGCACCGAACACTTCGAGTGGACGGATGCCGCCACGGCCGGACTCGAAGAAATAAAAGCCATATTGGCAACAAACCCGGTCCTGGCCGCGCCCAACATGGGCGAACCAATGCTATTATATATCGCGACAACTCATCAAGTTGTAAGCGCGGTGCTCGTTGTCGAACGAGAAACGGACGGACACAAGTTCCCCCTTCAAAAACCAGTTTACTACGTGTCCACTGTCCTAACTCCATGCAAGTCATGGTACCTGCATTATCAAAAGATAGCGTATGTGATGTTTATGGCATCCCGGAAGCTGCGACACTACTTTCAAGAGTGTTCGATAACAGTAGCCTCCGAAGTACCTCTTAACGACATTATAAACAACCACGACGCGACGGGCCGGATTGCCAAATGGGCCATTGAGCTCCTCCAGTTCGACATAACCTATAAGCCATGGCGAGCTATTAAGTCACAAGTTTTGGCCGACTTCGTCGCTGAATGGACCGAAGCCGAACTCCCTAAAGAGTACGGTGCATATTCCAACTGGATAATGCACTTCGACGGCTCCAAAATGTTGGCTGGCACAGGGCTGGCGTCGCTCGACGTCCCCAACCGGAGATACAGATTCAATACGTACTCGAGATAATGTACACGGACTCCAACAACGCAGCCAAATACGAGGCCCTTCTACATGGTCTCCGGATGGCAGTCTCCATGGGCATTCAACGCCTAGAGGTGCGCGGGGATTCGAACCTCACGATATCCCAAATAAATGGAGACTTTGATGCCAAGGATCCGAAAATGGCAGCTTATCACAATGCCGTCCTAAAAATGTCAGCTCGGTTTGAGGGGCTCAAATTTCAGCATATAGCCCGGGATAACAACCAGGCAGCAGACGTGTTGGCACGCATCGGTGCAAAGCGCGATGCCGCCCCCCCAACATCTTCCTAGAGAGGCTGTTCAAGCCATCCATATTATGGGAGGGAGAGTCCGGAAATAACAACCGGACCCAACCGCACCGCCCCACACCAACATTACGACACGCTTGGTGGTTACGCCAACGAAATAACACCCTCAGCCCACGTAATAATGGCAGTCATTGCCCCGTGGACAGAACCATTCCTAGCATACCTAACCAGGCAGGAACTTCCCGAGGACCAAAACGAGGCCCGCTGCATAGTGCGACGATCTAAAGCCTATAAGGTCCATGAGGGAGAGCTTTATAAGAAAAGCACAACCGAGTCCTTCAAAGGTGTATCTCCAAGAGGAAGGGCGGAATCTTACGGCTAAAATTCATGCGGACTCGGCGGGCACCACGCCGCAGCCCGGCCCTTGTAGGCAAGGCCTTCCGACAGGATTTTATTGGCCGACGGCCCGAGCAGATGCTCAGACTTAGTCCAACGATGCGTCGGATGCCAGCTTTTGCTAATCAAAGCCACATGCTACCCACCGCCCTCAAAACTATACCCATCACCGGCCCTTGGCGGTGCTGGGGCTTGACATGGTTGGACCCCTTAAAGGGGGAACCCACAAGCAAAAATACCTACTGGTCATGGTGGATAAATTCACCAAATGGATAGAGGCCAAGCCTGTTAAGACGGCCGAATCCGGACCGGTGATAGACTTCATATCAGGGGTCGTACACCGTTACGGTGTCCCCCACAGCATCATCACTGATAACGGCACGAACTTTACGGCCGACGAGGTCAAACTCTGGTGCAAAAACATGGGCATCAAGCTCGACTACGCTTCAGTCTATCACCCTCAAACTAACGGTCAAGTCGAGCAAGCAAATGGTCTAATTATGAGCAGCATCAAACCCATATTAGTGTGGTCCATCAAGGAATCTAACACGCACTAGGTAGAGGAGCTCGACTCCGTACTCTGGGGGCTGCGGACCACTCCAAATCGCACGACCGGATTCAGACCATTCTTTATGGTATACGGCGCAGAGGCAGTTCTGCCCTGCGACATAATTCATGACTCACCTCGCATGCGCATGTATGAAGAAAGAGAAGCCGAGCTCGATCGGCAGGACAGTTTGGACGCCTTGGAGGAGGAGCGTGACGTAGCAAAAGCCCGTTCCGCATTCTATCAACAGCAGGCTCGAAGATATCAAAGCAGAGAAGTACGGGCCAAAACTTACAATGTTAGAGAGCTAGTTCTACGCCTGCCGGACAAGAAAAAGGACAAACTCAAGCCCAAATGGGAAGGTCCCTTTATCATCGACCAATTCCTGACCGGTGGAGCGTACCGTATGCGAGATGCATCGGATAACCGACTCGAGCCGAACCCATGGAACGCAGCCCGTCTCCGAAGATTCTACGCCTAGCGCCGGATTCTGAGTTCGTCTCCTTCCCCTGTCCATATTTTACACTTTAGCTGTCTTCTATTTTTCTCCTTCTCCCTTTTTTTTCTTTCCAGCCTTTGAAGGCTCGTTAGCGCATTGTTCGCACACACTTGACGCGCTATCCGCGCTCATTGTACCTGGTGGCTTCTTTCACAGAAGCTTATTTATAAGGGCTTCATGCCCAATACATGTGTCACACTTCCGCATGTACCTTTTATTCACCATTATATGCATCGATATGACTTAAGTTTTGGCCAAGCTGGGTTGTTCGGCTCTGTGCTTACCCCTCGTTCCCGATTGTTCGGCTAGGTGGTAAAGGAGCACCTCTGCGATTATTCTTGCGGGTCAGCCGGATGTGTACCTCGGTCGGGTGAAGCCGAAAGCTAGCGTTCTTAAGAGAATATTGGTCGGTGAACTAAAAGAAGATTTCTTACCTATTTATTTATCTGCCCCCAGATGTTTTTCTGCTTTTTTCGCACTCCGGACATGCACTTTAGGGCAATGCCTCCCAGGGAAAGGAGCCCCTAACGGAACTATTCTCACTGGAAGATGTTTCTTACTAACCATGTAATATAACATAACTAGTTGGGCACTTGTCTGATAAAGCAATAATGACCCCTACGCCTGGTCTCCACACATGCCCCGGTTCTTATATAACCGCGAGGGTATTCGGACACACTCCGGACTACTGGGTCCCGAGGTTGAAGCGAAAAGGTCCGCTATGACAAACGATCTACAATCCGGCTAGAAGGCATTTTACATGTCACCTTAAATTACATAGTCAATTTGACAGATTGTATTCCTCTTCAATGCCATCTAACAGGCTGTCTAGTTTACAGTCCTGCTGGGAATACTTTGCGGCCAATTCTACCTGTCAAATCCCTAGCGTCTGGCATTGCACTAGGCTACTTCATGTGTGCATCATGTTTAAACTTTGAAAGAAACTTGAAATGGGGATTGCCTAAACCCTAGCATTAAAGGAATTCACTAGGTTCAACCAAAATATTTCCGAGAAATCCAAATGGCTTTCAAAATGTTCATCATTCTTGGAAATCTGGATACAAGAATAAGAGGTGATGCACATTTTCCATGACATATTTGGGCTCTGGATTAAATCATACTCTATTTGCATTTGGGCATTTAAATGCTATTAAATATTTTAAATGCTCAAATAATCATAAACTAAAATGTTTACTGTAGGATATATTCCCAACAGTGATCATGAGTAGTTTCATGATTTTTGGAAGAGTCTAAGTATTTTTAATAAAGCCCTAAAGATTACAGAAAAATAGAAAACAGAAAGAGAGAGAGAGAGAGAGAGAGAGAGAGAGAGAGAGAGAGAGAGAGACTTACCTGGGGTCCACCTGGCAGCCCACCTGGCCCAGTTCCAGCTGGCAGCCCAGCCCACTAGCCTGAAGCGGTCGTCTTCAACCTCTGCCAGTAGGCAGAGGCATGTCGCCTGCGCACGCGCTCACCCTGGCCACCTCCTGGTTCCTCCCCGGGCCTTCTAGCGATGCCACGGTGACGCCCCGTGGCCCCTCGCTCCTCTCCCTCACTCTCTGCTCTCTCCCTCGCCCTCTGCTCCCTCTCCCGAGCACACCCAAGCAGAGCTCGTCGCCGCCGCCGAGAACCAGCGTGGCCACCGGCCACCCCTCGCCCTGTCGATGCACCTAGAAGAACCGCCATCGACTCCTGCATCGTCTACACCAACCCATTCGACCGCGGAAGCCCTGTAGCGTCTTCCCCGAGCTCATCCCCAACCTCCGGCCGCCGGCGAACTCTTCGGGGATTCGCAAGCTCCAGTCCCTCCCCGGCCTCGCCGTTGCCTCTACCGGATTCGCAGTGAGCCCCTGCCTCTTTCCCCTCTCTTCCCATGCTCGTCCGCACCTTCTAGCCACCATGGCCATCGGAGCCGATTGCTCCTCACCGCCGGCCAGGTCGCCACCGCGGCTACGACCGTGCAAGCACGCGTCCGAGCTTACCACTGAGCTCACCACACCCCCACGAGTCCAACGCGCCTAACCGCGGCTCCTGCCATGCCCTGCACCCTCGATTCGTTCGACGCTCGAACGCCGGCCGCCGCACTTGCCATCAACGCCGTCGTTCTGGGCCATCTCCGGCGAAGATGAGAGCACCACTAGACGCGCGCAAGCGCCAGCAACCCGTAGCCACAAACCGCTCGTTGAACGGTGGCCGTAGAGCAAACCCGCCGCGGGCACCGCCGTGGTCTGTCGTCGCCGGGGGTTAAATGCCGGTGGCTGACGTGGCACCATTAGTTTAGGTGCTAATTATGTTTAGTTATTACCTATGTCAATAACATGTGGGTCCCCAAGCATAATTAGGTTAGTCTAATTTTCTGTTAAGATTAGTACTAATCTGTGTGGACCCCACGTGTCAGCTTTGACTTTGGTCAAGTCAACATTGACCGGTCCCACCTGTCATACACCCAAACCAGCCTGAGACACTGACGTATGGGTCCCATAGGTCAGGTTTGACCTGGCCGACCAAGTTGACCTGCTGACGTCACACCTATGTCATGCTGACGCAGTAACTTATTTTCTGGATTTATTCTAATATAGGAAATTCCAGAAAATGTTGCAAACTTCAAAAATTCATAGAAAATCAACCGTAGCTCCAAATCAAATACTTTATATATGAAAAATGATCAGAAAAATCCAATCTATCCATCTGTACTGGTTTCATGCATGTTAGGATACTTTAACCTTGCTGTTTAGGTGAAACAAGTTAATGCACTAATATGACCTCTTAAAATGGGTTTGCATTTGAATCTTTGGTTCAAATGGACTCATGTCAATCCGTTCTAGCTTGCATTAGCCCAAAACCCATTCATATTGCCATGTCATAGCATGCATCATATTGTGCATTGCATTGATCGTGTTTCCTCTCTGTTTGCCGGTGTTGTTCTCCCTCGGTAGACGTTGTACCGACGTTGTGATCGTTGACACTGATGAAGACTCAATGCTATCTTCAGAAGTGTCACGCAAGCAAAACCCCCTTTTTCATTCCGATACAATCCTACTCTCTCGCTCCTGCTCTCTTTTACTGCATTAGGACAACAGCGATTCATCTGTTACTTGCTGCGGTAGCTGAACCCCTTTATCCTCTGCATGACCTGTCATTGCCACAGTAAATAGATGAAACCCACTAGCATGAGTAGGAGTTGTTTGAGCCCTGTTGTGCCTACTCATTCATGTTTGTTTGTCATGCCTGCTACTGCTTAGAGTTGAGTCAGGTCCGATTCATCGGGATGAATCGAGGAGGTGTGAACATGTCCTACTGTGTGTGAGCTAAGTGTGTGAACATGATTTGGTAAAGGTAGCGGTGAGAGGCCATGTAGGAGTACATGGTGGGTTGTCTCATTGAAGCCGTCCTCAGGAACTGAGTTATGTGTTTGTGATCCATGAATAGCTACTACCACACATTGGAATCCTTAATTGACTCTCTCGACTTATTAACCGCCCCTGTCCTCTGTCCAGGAGTTGCAACTAGTTTCTGGTGTTTGTAGGATATGTGTTGGAGGCCGTGCGTAGCGCTGACCCTAGGGGTGGGCTATGACGCGGTAGATACACCGTGGCCCGGCGTACCGAGCGCTCGTTTGGTGTCTCGGGAACCCTGCACACATCGTTTGGGGCTGTGAGCGAAATCCCGGCTGGATCTCCTCGCGGATGGAACCCGAATAGGCGATAAACCTGGACTAGAGACTTGTGTGGTTAGTCAGGTCGTGGCCGACTCCCTCACCAGGCTTCCGCTTGAAGGTTGCTGAGATACACGATGTGTACATGGTGGTAAGTGGCGAGAGCGTGTGTGAACAAGTACACCCCTGCAGGGTTAACATCATCTATTCGATTAGCCGTGTCCGCGGTAAAGGACTTCTGGGTTGCCTGTACAGTTCATAGACAAGTGAAAGTGGATACTCTAAAATGCGCAAGATAAGCGTGAGTGCTATGGATGGCGTTCTCGTAGGGAGACGGGAGCGAGTCCATAATGGTGTATTGATATGGTGAATATGTGGACTCGTGTGCGCCACCTCAAAAGAGTTACTTGCAGTCGTAGTTTAGGATAGCCACCGAGTCAAAGCTGGCTTGCTGCAGTTAAAGTCCACCACCCCCTTTGTTGATACCGATGCATGTGTAGTTAGTTCTGATGTAAGTCTTGCTGGGTACATTTGTACTCACGTTTGCTTAATTTATGTTTTGCAGAGAGACTTCAGTCTCGCTAGTAGTTCCGCGTGGACTTCGACGTTTAGCTGGTTACCTCAGCTACGATCTTGTGCCCTCGGCATGATCTGGTAGATAGTCAGGCTTCTCAGCCTTTTTCATTTGTAGATGTCTGTACTCAGACATGTTAAGCTTCCGCATGTGCTTTGACTTGTATGCTCAGAATGTTGGGTCATGAGAACCCCGTTTGTAATATCTCGCTCCTCGGAGCCTAATGAATAAATACTTGAGTCGTAGAGTTATGTTGTGATGCCATGTTGTATTTACACATATCGAGCACATTGTGTGTATGTTTGTAATGCTTGGTATGTGTGGGATCCGACAATCTAATTGTTTATCCTTGGCAGCCTCTCTTATGAGGAAATGTAGTCTAGTGCTTCCTTGAGCCATAGTAGTCCGCTACAGCCCTGTTCACCGGAGTCCTGCTAGCCCAGACTACTCGCCAGACGCTTGATGGCCGGCATGTGTTTCACTTCGTTCTGGTTCATCCCTTCGGGAAATGTCACTTGGTGAAATCTGAGTCCTGCCTAGCTCTGCTACAGCCGGGTTCCGGAGTCTGTTAGCCAGTGCTACAGCCTGATTCACACACTCTCAATCGACATGCTCGAAGTTGATTCATGTATGCCTGTCCCCATGGGTTAGTGCCGCTTTGGGTTCACGACTAGCCATGTCGGCCTGGGTTCTCTATCATATGGATGCTAGCGACACTATCATATACGTGAGCCAAAAGGCGCAAATGGTCCCGGGCCATGGTAAGGCGACACCCGTGGAAATACCGTGCGTGAGGCTGCAAAGTGATATGAGGTGTTACCAGCTAGATCGATGTGACTTGGAATCGGGGTCCTGACAGCTTTGGTATCAGAGCCTGACTGCCTGTAGGATTACCAAGCCAAACCGGTCAAAGTTGTGTCTAGAAATGCTTTAGTTATGTAAGGGAATTGATTGGGGAAGGGAACGTAAGGCTCTTTTTACTCCTTATACCTCATGGCCTTCTGATCTGAGTCAACCTCTTCTCTTCTACGGGGATTAAGAACTAGGCCTTCTCATCTATCTATCAGGATGATGTGTTACTAATCCATAGACTTATAGGATTGTTGGTTTTAAGCCCCAGTTCAGTTTCTACTACTTCCGTGTGTTCATAGTTGGTCTCAGAACCTTGATATTGTGATGTTGAGTGGTCATGCCACCATTTTTGCAGGATGTCTCAAATCATTTTGAGCATTTACAGCCGTTGTGTTGTCCAAGTCATCCCAGGTTTCTAAATAGTCTGATGCATTTGCAAATCCTTTCTTCCCGTTCCCAATGTCCTTTATGGTCAGAATAAGCACACTAATCGGTGCGTTGAGGTAATTTATTGCCTCGACATATATGTTGGAGTTATTATTACGACCCTAGGTGTCTTAGAAGATTACCTAGTAAACTAGCCATGTTTTGTGTTCCCCGTGTGATGATTCTGGCCATCATTCTCAAAAGCATCCCGTGATGTTATTAGTTAGTAGGTATTCTATTCCTGGGTTCTTGAACCCGAGATTCACCCTACTTACCTCATGTAGATAGTGTTTGCTAGTTCCTTTAGGATATTAGTAACTTTGCGATAGTCCTTGAGGTCTGTGGTATTTCCTTCTTCCGAATACCATGAACTTCTTATGACAGAAGTTCTTTGAACCAAAAGATCACAACAAGAGTGCTCTCGATGAGTTCTCCATTCATAATTGTGATTTTGCCAGCTCTACTTTCCTGCATGGGTTATCCGGAAGAAACCTGTTGAACTTGATTCGACATACTAACTATGCATCCACAACTCAGAAAGTTATATGTTCCTCGAGTTGTTCCTCCTTAGTTGTATTCTGACCCCCATCTATCAATTGATAGTCAAGGGTATGTGTGCGATCGTGTTTATCAATGACTATTATCCTTGTGGTCCGTCAAGCCATTCTATTCCAGAATGACTAGGAGAAACAAACTCCAGTACCTCATCCATATCCAGGATTGGGTCAAAGTAGTTGTGTTCTGCAGATCAAATGCCAATCCAGCTCTTGCTCTGTTCTACCCTGGAGTATTACCCCCTTATGTCAGGAATGTCATGAGAATTGCACCCTCTCTTATGAATTCTTGACGTAGTGATACTTCTCACCATCATTATTCACTCCTCTATTTCGTGTTGTCGCAACCGGAATACCGACAAGTGAATCATGATGTATGAAATAAATACTCCTAGCAACCTTGTTGCTTGGTAGTTAATGGACAATAAACTCACTCTTAGCGTGTTGGTTATTGAATTATCATTCTAAGATTGATAGTGCTTCCTAGTCCATATTTCGGGTGCACACTTCGATCAATGATTTAGGATTGTGTAATCCATCACTCTCCTGATCACATCATCTTTCCCTGAAAAGCAAGATTGTTTTCGAGCTTAATAACATATTGGTGGTTCGTGATGTTCCGAATATCTTCTCAGAAGCATTACCAGGTTGTTCCCTGGTTGTTATGTTGAGTTCGTGATCAAGTTGGTTTTCCAATAAACCACTCTC
This sequence comes from Aegilops longissima, assembly GCA_021605205.1. Taxonomy (NCBI): domain Eukaryota; kingdom Viridiplantae; phylum Streptophyta; class Magnoliopsida; order Poales; family Poaceae; genus Aegilops; species Aegilops longissima. The sequence goes on from CM038682.1 coordinate 547,356,124, forward strand.
TCTCCAAGAATCTGTGTTGGATATCCCTGAGCTAGTTGGTTGAGCTAGACAACAACTTGGAGAGTTGGAAGGTAAAGCTTTGCTTAACTTAGTTCATCTCTAAGGGATATCTTCTATGTGTGTGTGCTAAAGAAAGGTGATATCTCCATCAATTGGTCCTCGTGATCAGTTGTTGAACCTATTGTCTTATCAAAACTTTGATTTGAGTATGGGCTATCATCAAATCAAATCAGAACCAACGGTATTCGTAATGTTGTCTTACTCGCGGTTGTCCCTCGGGCATACACCATTATATCTTTTGGTCTGACCAATGCTATCACCGTGTTCACATGATGGTGGAAGTCCAGTGATATGGAAAATTCCGATGAGTTGTTGTTGAACCCATCAGCAGCATTTTGTATCCCCCATGATTCGTGTTAAACATTAAGCTACTGTTGGAAACTTTGTAAGCAATGCCTTCGTGTTCTGTTCATGAAGCTTATGCTTGGATGGAAGAAGTGACTTCCTCGAATTCATGTGCATTGGTGCAAGTTGCCGCTGTGAGTTCGAGAAAGGTTTGTTTTGTTTCCCTTGGAATCATCCCAAATCAGTCATGCATACGTGCGAAGTATTCTACGGTTTGGTAGATTAATTACCTCCTCTCCATATGTGTTCCTAGCACACCAAGCCACTGATTGATTTGTTCAAGGAGAAGAAGTTCCTTCTTAGGATCCGGACTTATGCAAGGGCTTCGATATCCTCGATGATGATTCCCAACCAGAACTCGGTAGTATTTTTATTATAAGACTACTATGTGGTCATTCTTGTCTTGGACAACGTGCTCACATGTATGTAGCAGAACCAGTTCATGTTTTGGAGCTTACTATCGTAGCTCATCTCCTGAGAGTCGCGCAATGTTATCTCGTCGGTTTGTGTTGCAAACTTTCTTCTCCATACATGTTGTCTGAAATATCCCGTTACCAACCAGATCTGAATCTCAGGCAGATATGATGGTTGGGTCATTCCCATTATTTGCATTTTGTTCCCAGCTTGCTCCCGTCATGGTGTCAGTCTGCCATGGGTCCCTTTCATTTCCGATGATAAGCAAAAATCATCCATTGCGTTGTCTTCAACAAGGTAGTCCACATCATCCATTCTAGTATGAGTATGCCATTTCTTCAAGCTCCTTCACACGGTCGTTTGTGGTTTTCCTTGGGCTGGTTTAGAGAGTTTCAATGATTTCTATATCAAAAGTAATTCTTTTTGCCACTCAAGGGATAATTCCACGAGTCACCCCCCTCTAAGATGTCTCGTTATGGTATCATGGCAAATCAACTCCTCGCTAAGTTGACAACTGATCACCACCTCCTTAAGTGTGAAATTGTTGTCTACCTAGTGAAGCTTCGTCATCCGCTTCACTCCATCCCTTTGGATGTATGTTCCGTGTCTCAGCTCGAGAGATGTTTCTACGTCTCATTCCGTGAGTTGATCTTGTGATCATTAGGATGATCCATCCATGTAGACATGTCTCACTCTTTTTTCCTCGTGTTGGATGAAGATCGCGAAAGCAAAGACGTCAAGATCGACTTGAGTTATCAAATCAACATCCTCGAGAAAGACATCTGGATCGTGAAGAATGTGTTAGCTTGTGTCCCTCTGTCTTCTCACCTCACGACTTGAATCTCGGGACGAGATTCTTGTTTAGTGGGGGTGAGTTGTCACATCCCTAGCTTCTGGCATTGCACTAGGCTACTTCATGCGTGCATCATGTTTAAACTTTGAAAGAAACTTGAAATGGGGATTGCCTAAACCCTAACATTAAAGGAATTCACTAGGTTCAACCAAAATATTTCGATGAAATCCAAATGGCTTTCAAAATGTTCATCATTCTTGGAAATGCTGGATCTGATAACAGGTGATGCACATTTTCCATGACATATTTGGGCTCTGGATTAAATCATACTCTATTTGCATTTGGGCATTTAAATGCTATTAAATATTTTAAATGCTCAAATAATCATAAACTAAAATGTTTACTGTAGGATATATTCCCAACAGTGATCATGAGTAGTTTCATGATTTTTGGAAGAGTCTAAGTATTTTTAATAAATCCCTAAAGATTACAGAAAAATAGAAAACAGAAGAGAGAGAGAGAGAGAGAGAGAGAGAGAGAGAGAGAGAGAGAGAGAGAGAGACTAACCTGGCGTCCACCTGGCAGCCCACTTGGCCTAGTTCCAGCTGGCGGCCCAGCCCACTGGCCTGAAGCGGCCGTCTTCAACCTCTGCCAGAGATGGCGAGGCATGTCGCAGCAGCAGCGCTCACCACAGCCACCTCCTGCTTCCTCCCCGGGCCTTCTAGCGACGCCACGGTGACGCCCCGTGGCCCCTCGCTCCTCTCCCTCACTCTCTGCTCTCTCCCTCGCCCTCTGCTCCCTCTCCCGAGCACACCCGAGCGGAGCTCGTCGCCGCCGACGAGAACCACCGTGGCCACCGGCCATCCCTCGCCCTGTCGATGCACCGAGAAGAACCGCCATCGACTCCTGCATCGTCTACACCAACCCATTCGACCGCGGAAGCCCTGTAGCGTGTTCCCCGAGCTCATCCCCAATCTCCGGCCGCCGGCGAACTCTTCGGGGATTCGCGAGCTCCAGTCCCTCCCCGGCCTCGCCGTTGCCTTTACCGGATTCACAGTGAGCCCCTGCCTCTTTCCCTTCTATTCCCATGCTCGTCCGCGCCTTCTAGCCACCATGGCCATCGTTGCCGATTGCTCCTTGCCGCCGGCCATGTCGCCACCGCGGCTACGGCCGTGCAAGCACGCGTCCAAGCTTACCACTGAGCTCACCACACCCCCACGAGTCCAACGCGCCTAACCGCGGCTCCTGCCATGCCCTACACCCTCGATTCGTTCGACGCCCGAACGCCAGCCGCTACACTTGCCATCACCGCCGTCATTCTGGGCCATCTCCGGCGAAGCTGAGAGCACCACTGGATGCGCGCAAGCGCCAGCAACCCGTAGCCACAAACCGCTCGTCGAACGGTGGCTGTAGAAACAACCCGACTTGGCACCGCCCATGATGCGTCGTCGCCGGCGGTTAAACGCCGGTGGTGACGTGGCACCATTAGTTTAGGTGCTAATTATGTTTAGTTATTACATGTCAATGACATGTGGGTCCCCGAGCATAATTAGGTTAGTCTAATTTTATGTTAAGATTAGTACTAATCATGTGGACCCCACGTGTAAACTTTGACTTTGGTCAAGTCAATGTTGACCGGTCCCACATCATACACCCAAACCAGCACGAGACAACGACGTATGGGTCCCATAGGTCAGGTTTGACTAACCGACCAGTTGACCTCACGACGTCACACCTATGTCATCTTGTGCGATAACTTATTTTCTGGATTTGTTCTAATATAGGAAATTCAGAAAATGTTGCAAACTTCAAAAATTCATAGAAAATCAACCGTAGCTCCAAATCAAATAATTTATATATATGAAAAATGATCAGAAAAATCCAATCTATCCATCTGCACTGGTTTCATGCATGTTAGAACACTTTAACCTTGCTGTTTAGGTGAAACAAGTTAATGCACTAATATGACCTCTTAAAATGGGTTTGCATTTGAATCTTTGGTTCAAATGGACTCATGTCAATTCGTTCTAGCTTGCATTAGCCCAAAACCCATTCATATTGCCATGTCATAGCATGCATCATATTATGCATTGCATTGATCGTGTTTCCTCTCGGTTTGACAGTGTTGTTCTCCCTCGGTAGACGTTGTACCGACGTTGTGATTGTTGACACTGATGAAGACTCAATGCTATCTTCGGAAGTGCCAGGCAAGCAAAACCCCCTTGTTCATTTCGATACAATCCTACTATCCCGCTCCTGCTCTCTTTTACTGCATTAGGACAACATCGACTCATCTGTTACTTGCTGCGGTAGCTGAACCCCTTTATCCTCTGCATGACCTGTCATTGCCACAGTAAATAGATGAAACCCACTAGCATGAGTAGGAGTTGTTTGAGCCCTGTTGTGCCTACTCATTCATGCTTGTTTGTCATGCCTGCTACTGCTTAGAGTTGAGTCAGGTCCGATTCATCGGGGATGAATCAGAGGTGTGTGAACATGTCCTACTATGTGTGAGCTAAGTGTGTGAACACGATTTGGTAAAGGTAGCGGTGAGAGGCCATGTAGGAGTACATGGTTGGTTGTCTCATTGAAGCCGTCCTCAGGAACTGAGTTGTGTTTTTGTGATCCATGAACAGATACTACCACACATTGGTCTCCTTAATGGACTCTCTCGACTTATTAACCGCCCCTGTCCTCTATCCAGGAGTTGCAACTAGTTTCTGGAGTTTGTAGGATATGTGTTGGAGGCCGTGCGTAGCGTTGACCCTAGGGGTGGGCTATGATGCGGTAGATACACCGTGGCCCGGTGTATCGAGCGCCCGTTTGGTGTCTCGGGAACCCTGCACACATCGTTTGGGGCTGTGAGCGAAACCCCAGTCGGATCTCCTCGCGGATGGAACCCGAATAGGCGATAAACCTGGACTAGAGACTTGTGTGGTTAGTCAGGTCGTGGCCGACTCCTCGCCAGGCTTCCGCTTGAAGAAGTACATGGTGGTAAGTGGCGAGGCGTGTGTGAAGAAGTACACCCTGCGGGGTTAACATCATCTATTGAATAGCCGTGTCATGGTAAAGGACTTCTGGGTTGCTGTACAGTTCATAGACAAGTGAAAGTGGATACTCTAAAATGCGCAAGATAAGCGTGAGAGCTATGGATGGCGTTCTCGTAGGGAGACGGGAGCGGGTCCATAGTGGTGTATTGATATGGTGAATATGTGGACTCGTGTGCGCCACCTCAAAAGAGTTACTTGCAGTCATAGTTTAAGATAGCCACCGAGTCAAAGCTGGCTTGCTGCAGTTAAACTCCACCACCCCCTTTGTTGATACCGATGCATATGTAGTTAGTTCTGATGTAAGTCTTGATGGGTACATTTGTATTCACGTTTTCTTAATTTATGTTTTGCAGAGAGACTTCAGTCTCGCTAGTAGTTCCGCGTGGACTTTGACGTTTAGCTGGTTACCTGAGCTACGATCTTGTGCCCTCGGCATGATCTGGTAGATAGTCAGGCTTCTCAGCCTTTTTCATTTGTAGATGTCTGTACACAGACATGTTAAGCTTCCACATGTGCTTTGACTTGTATGCTTTGAATGTTGGGTCATGAGACCCCTGTTTGTAATATCTCGCTCCTCGGAGCCTAATGAATAAATACTTGAGTCGTAGAGTTATGTTGTGATGCCATGTTGTATTTACACATATCGAGCATATTGTGTGTATGTTTGTAATGCTTGGTACGTGTGGGATCCGACAATCTAGTTGTTTATCCTTGGCAGCCTCTCTTATGGGGAAATTTAGTCTAGTGCTTCCTTGAGCCATAGTAGTCCGCTTCTGACCGGTTCACGGAGTCACGCTAGCTTGACACTACCTGCTCGGGGCGCTTGACTGTCCGCCATATGTTTCACTTCATTCTGAGTGTGTCCCTTCGGGAAATGTCACCTTGATGACATCCGGAGTCCTGCCTAGCTTGCTACAGCCGGGTTCCCGGAGTCTGTTAGCCAGTGCTACAGCCCGGATTCACACGCTGGCGACCGACATGCTCGAAGTTGATTCATGTATGCTGTCCCCATGGGTTAGTGCCGCTTTGGGTTCACGACTAGCCATGTCGGCCCGGGTTCTCTGTCATATGGATGCTAGCGACACTATCATATACGTGAGCCAAAAGGCGCAAAGGTCTCGGGCCATGGTAAGGCGACACCCGTGGGAATACCGTGCATAGGCTGCAAAGTGATATGAGGTGTTACCAGCTAGATCGATGTGACTTGGAATCGGGGTCCTGACACTACCTGGCCGTACACTAAGCTCACAGGGATCTCCTTCCCATCGGGCCCCACAGGTCCGACCTCGGCCATGTGGTTTGGGCCAGCCTTCGTGTACCGCGTCTTCACCATGGCCCAGGCCTCCCTGGCGCCTTGACGGCATGCCGATATCTTCCATAATCGGAAGTGCCGCCGCGCTCCCTGGAGCCTCTCTGCAAGCTCCCTAAGGCCTTCGGGCAGGGAGACAGATGGCCACAAGGCCTGGGCGACGCCTTTCATCACCTGCCGAACTTCGTTCGATGCGGTTGTAAACTTCGGGAAGAAGGTCACCCGTAGAACCGGGCATTTCCTCTGCGGGGCGGCTGTGAGCATACCTACAAACATAACTCGTTAGTCGACTTCCTCGCCGAACTCTTTTTCAAAGTTCGTTTAAGCACTTACTAAAAATGCCGCGTCGAAGCCGCCGATTCTCCTTAACGGCGTCAGACAGTTGGGCACGAACATCTTTTAGTTCCTCATCCAGCTGTGTGTTGGCATCTTCGAGATTATTTTTCTCCTGCCTCACCCTCGTAAGCACGTTCTCGCCGTCCTTTAACCGGCGCAAGAGCTGTTGCTTGTCCGGATCTACCCCGGCGCCATCTGCAATGTTATTGTCAGATTTATACACATGCCGCACTTCACAACATACCTATGTTTTAAAAGCATATATTACCAGAGGGGGTCTCTTTGGCTTCCCCTGTCGCGACTTGTGCGGCCTCAAGTTGGGCTTTGCACTCTTCAAGCTCCTGGGACAGTTGGGTATTCTTTTCTGTAAGATCTGCACAATAAATGATCCTTAAATCAGTTATTGTAACTATTTCAAGTCTCGAGGCTCTTGGCATATATAAGCTATTAAATTTCCTCACTGCATGTCTTTTACATCTTGCTCCGTGGCTCTGTCTAGACAATCTTGGCGGCACGGAGTGCGCATCTCGAATTGAAGGCGTTCAATGCCTCTTGGGAGAAACATGTGTCACGAAGAATTGTCCGGCGCCTTTGTGATTCATGGCACTCTCCACCTCGGAGTTGGTGGCGGACAATCTGTCGGCATCCTCTGTCGGAGGAGCATCCGGCCGACGCCTCATGTTCGCCTCCGCTTACGGGCACTGGCTCGGGCACTGGCTGGCGGAGGCTCGATTAACAACCTCTCCGGATATGGTCCACGAGCGCTCTTTTTCTGAAGAAACACGGCGTTAGTATGTCTTCCGGAATAAAACACAGGAATAAGGTGACCGCCATACCGTTCGCGGCGTTTCAATCCGGACCGCGCCGTTTTAGCTTTCTTTGGCCGTCTGCCTTGTTGGCTAGCCACCATAGGCTCGGCCTTCCGCCTCAAGGGCTCCCCCTGCAAAACACCGTTGGTATCGGTGATAAAAATAAACACGGATGAATCATTCTCAAAGTATTGGGGCTTGGTCTCGATTACTGTGAATTGGAAGTATTCGGGTAATCGGGCGTAATGGCAACCAGGGCATTATGAATGCTCAGTTGGTGAAATACCCCATCGATCAGCTCCACCGATATGTCCGGATCCTCTTGGGAGGCCGGGTCGAGGAACCATTCCGGATCTTCGGGTTGTGGAGGCAGGCTGTTTATATCCTTTACGGCCTGGCGCAGTTCCTGCGTCCAAATCACAAAAAGAAATGGGAATATGGATCCGATGGGCAAAAATAAATGTCCGCTTACCCAGCTTGGAGGATTGTTCATAGAAAATTCGTCCTGTGGATTGACGCGAAGAAATTCCTCCTCTTCTCCCTTGTAAAATGCGGACAAGGTCTTCATCAGATCGGCGACCGATCCCGGCCCCTTATGGCCATGGCGGGTGGCATCATCCTCCCCGTTGAAATCCCACATGGGGTGGCCTCTATACTGGAGCCGCTGCACCCCCCGCATAATGCATGTGGCCATGACCCCGATCACGGTCAGTCCGGAATGAGCCAACAACCTTATTCGGCTCATCAGGTAAAGGACGTCCCTGTCATTTTCCCTCTGAGGGCTCCGTGGATGCCAGCTTAGGCATTTCTTCAAAGGAGCATTACTGAACTCCGGGAGGCCGATCCGAACAGGGTGCGGCAGGGGGACATATTCTATATAGAACCATTCCGAAGGCCAGTCTTCGGACGCCTTCTTCGGGGTTCCGGATAGATATCCGGTCCCAGTGATGTGCCATAGTTCGGCTCCGCCCACTTGATATATTGACCCCTCCTGAGAACGGGGTAGGAGGCAGAACAACCTCTTCCACAACGCGAAATGAGCCTCGATGCCCAAAAACAGCTCGCAAAGGGCCACAAAGCCCGCAATATGCAGAATGGAGGCAGGCGTAAGGTTGTGCAACTGGAGGCCATAGAACTCCAGGAGCCCCCAGAGAAATGGATGAATTGGAAATCCTAGCCCTCTTATCAAATAAGGGACAAGGCATACCCGCTCTCCTTGGGAGGGACTGGGGATGCTCTCCGCTTGTTTTCTGCCCTTATAGGTGGCGAGTCCGGCTCGAACTTGAACCATGAAGGCTGGGGGAAGAAATCCCTTGGTTTGGAGCGTCACTAGCTCATTTGTGGGACGGAGCATCTCTCCCAATCTCGGGCTAAGGACTGGGAGGCGGAAGGAGGAGCAGCGTCGTGTCCATGATGGAATGGATTTGTCACATGCGCTCCGATGAAAGCTCGTGAAGGGAAGATGGTGTGATTCGGATCTAGATCCTCGTCTCTTATATAGGCAGCTCATTTGTGCAGCTAGGGGGTAAATGTAAAAATACCTGGCTTTTCGCATTCGTTCAACACGTGGAAGATGGCCATTATTGGGCGTGGAAGCCAAGGGCGCGATATTCTGAGAAGCGGACACTATTCAACGGTACACAGGATTTGGAGAAGAACCCGCCTCGCAATGCGAAGACAATCTACGCGCCGGACTCGTCGTCATTGAAGCCTGGTTCGGGACTCTTGAGGAGTCCGGATTAGGGGTGTCCGGATAACGGACTATGACCTTTGGCGGACTCTGGACTATGAAGATACAAGATTGAAGACTTCGTCCGGTGTGCGGATGGGACTTTCCTTGGCGTAGAAGGCAAGCTTGGCGTCTGGATATGAAGATCTCCTACCATTGTAACCGACTTTGTGTAACCCTAACCCTCTTGGTGTCTATATAAACCGGAGGTTTTAGTCCGTGGGGCGAACAACAATCATACCATAGGCTAGCTTCTAGGGTTTAGCCTCTCGATCTCATGGTAGATCTACTCTTGTACTACCCATATCATCAATGTTAATCAAGCAGGAGTAGGGTTTTACCTCCATCGAGAGGGCCCGAACCTGGGTAAAAACATCGTGTCCCTTGTCTCCTGTTACCATCCGCCTAGACGCACAGTTCGGGACCCCCTACCCGAGATCCGCCAGTTTTGACACCGACAGTCTCCAAGAGATGGTATGGAGAATCCAGCAAGAGAGAGGAAGCCATCTAGCTACTAACTACGGACCTGAAGGTCTACCACGAACTACTCACGCATCATCGGAGAGGCACCAATGGAGGTGGTGAACCCCATCCGTGATGGTGTCTAGATAGGATCTGGTGGTTCTGGACTCTGCGGCGGCTGGATCAATATTTCGTCGACTCCCCTAGGGTTTTGGGAATATTGGGGTATTTATAGAGCAAAGAGGCGGTCCAGGGGCACCCGAGGTGGGCACAACCAACCAGGGCGTGCATGGGCCTCCTGGCGTGCCCTGGTGGGTTGTGCTCTCCTCGAAGCACCCCCTAGGCGTAGCCAGGGCATACTATGTGTCTTCTGGTCCATAAAAAATCTCCGTGAAGTTTCGTTGCATTTGGACTCCGTCTGATATTAATTTCCCGCGATGTAAAAAACATGCAAAAAACAGCAACTGGCACTTGGCACTATGTCAATAGGTCAGTACCAAAAAATGATATAAAATGATTATAAAACATCCAAGATTGATAATATAACATGGAACAATAAAAAATTATAGATACGTTGGAGACGTATCAACGTACACGTCCTCCTCCCCTACCTCTGCCTAGCTAGGGTTCCTAGGGTTCATCAAATTTTAGGGTTCCTCAAATTAGCTAGGGTTCATCTAATTAGGTAGGGTTCATCAAATTAGCTAGTACTTGTAGATGCTTAAGTAGTTGTATAGTCGTTGTGCACCCAATGTAGTTAACTAAATATAAATTTTAGGACAAATTTGTATATGCTTAAGTAGTTAACTAAATATAATTTTTAGGTCAAATTTGTATATGCTTAAGTATTTAACTAAATATATTTTTTAGGACAAACTTGTAGATGCTTAGGTACCAGGGTAGTAGGGTACGGTTAGGGCAGTAGGTTTAACTAGAAATGTTAGGGCAGTAGGATTTAATGTTAATTAGGGCAGTAGGGTTTAGTTTAGAGAAAAAAATCAATATAAAAATATAAAATTCTATTAGTGCTGCAAGTCCAGTAGGTTCTTAATTTTTACTGATTTTTTATTATGACAGAAATTTGGGACATAATTTGAATTGAGTTCTAGGGTTCATAATTTGAAATTTAGGACATAAATTGATTTATAGGGTTCAAAATTTATATTAGAACATAATTTTTATTAGGACAACAATTTAGGACATAAATATGTAAAGGTTCTAGGTTTCTAGGGTTCATCCATCTATATTTGGTTTTTTAATTGAGTTTGAGAGAGCATGAGATTTGTGTAGATTTTCTTGAGGTGTCAGACACTAGGAGATGCAAATTTGAAGTGGTCATGTTATATGCAAATTCCTCAATAGTGTTTTCTCATGTTTGTCTACTGTTGTAGTTGCTCACGTACATGTTCTTAAGTGGTCCTGTTATATGCAACATTGAAGTGGTTCGATTGTGCCCAAGTGGCCTTTTGTTGTTTCCAGGGAATGAAGCCGAGTGGCCTATGTTTTGCCGGAATGTTGATCCATTTCCGTTCCGTCAAATTTCTAGTGCTCGATTTGTCCACTGTTTAGCAAAGGTCATGCCGAAATTTTCCGTGAATTTCGGCATGACTTGTGTTGCAAACTAGGACATATCGAGTGCCAGGGATTTGCCGCACCGGGAAGGAATCAACGTTCCTACAAAACATAGGCCTTTTATGTCATTATTCATTTTATTAGGTCTAGAATTAATTGACTAGATTTAATCATAGGAAACATGGCTAGCAACGATGAAGGACAGGGTTCTGGTGATTGTGACGTCTACATGGCGGCAAACGCTTATTTGAACTTTCTCGACGAGCAGCGGTTGTTGCAGGGCCCACCTGTCACATCCAAGACCGACATCGAGACCGGCGCCGAGACCGGCACCGAGACTGGCGAAGCCGATAAGAACCAAAATTGAAGAGGAGATGTCGACGCAGACATCGACGCCCAAACCAGCTCATCACTACTAGACTGATGGTCACGGAGGTGGACGACATTAATTTTGAGCCAAAAGAGCCCGCGGAAGCGCGAGCGTGCTACGGCAATCAAATAGGCTGCATCGTATGAACAACCACTACCATCAACAATGAGAAACTAAAAAAGATAGAAAATATGAAGCACTCCCTCCTAAGGAAGCTGCACCAGGTATTCTTGTTCCCGGGCCGGGATGAAAAGAAATATATTGATCCAGATAAAGACCCGACAATGAAGAAGATAAACAAACGCGCCATGAGCAAGTTTAGCGATGCGTTGGCCGCCTGGAAAGTAAGGGTGAAAGCAAGTATCATTGACAAAAAGGAACCCTACTCCGAGATTGTAAAGGATAATCCGACAACTACGGAAGAGCAGTTTGAAATATTCAAGGCGGCTTGCGTTGCCGAAGCTGCCAAAGAAAAGTTGAAGTACATGAAGGGGCTTCAAGAGAGGAACATGGGGTGCCACCACCTCAGAAGCCGTGGTTACGCGGGGAAGAGGTCCATATGGGCCAAGGAGGACGTGGAACGCGAAAGTCTGGGCATCCCAGACCCCTTGGCGGAGTTCACCATCCCGCAGGAGCATGATGTCCTCAGGGCCCGGTACTATTGGGACCCAGTGAAGAAGGTTTTCGAGACGGACGCAGTCATGATGGAGTTCATGATACTGTTGGTAATTTTAGCTTCTGATCAATTCGACTGCATGTTTAGTCATATTTGTAAACGATCCTTGTTCCTTTTGTAGAGAGAGCAACACAGGATTGCGGCCGAAAGTGACTCGCCGTCTGAGGCGTTGGCGAGGCCCAAGTGGGACACCCCATTCAACCGGGCCTTGAACATATTGAAAGGACTCCCAGTGGACACTCGGCCGTCGTATGGACGCGTGCACGACGTAGGAGACGGCGCCACGTGGAAGAAGTACTACTGTGAGACCACGGAGGAGAGAAAGGAAAGAGGAGGTTAAATGAAGAAAACATCAACAAGAAGGTTGAGATTGCGGTTGAGAAGAAATCAGTTGAGATAGTCGCAGCAGCGGTAGCTGCCGCAAAACAGGAGATTGCAGCTTCGTATGGTGTCTTGGTTCCGACTATCATCAGTTGGAGCAGGCAAAATCCAAATAAAGAGGCAGCGGACTTTCCCCTTTCCAACTTCTTCGGGAGCAGCTCGACTAGCGTTGCACCAGCACCTGCTCCCGCACTTGCTCCTGCACCAGCTCCCGCACCGGCTCCTGCACCTGCTCATAGCAGCGCATCCTCCATCTCGGACGTGCTCGATGATGCTTCGTCTTTGGCTGAGCTCAAAGCCCTCACGGTACCTGTCACACCGGCCCTCTTCAATAAATGTATAATCTCCCGGTTCCGTTGCCTTTCTGATGTCTCACAGCACAGACATGTATTTGCAGGCCGACGTAACCCCGTGCACCATATTATACACCATCAGCGGCCAGAAGGTGGACGTGGGGAAGGCGACGATAGTGAAGCCGAAGGAACAATTGTTCCACAGCCGGCCGATCCTCACTGACGTCTTCAAGGTTTCCGTGGCCAGTGTCAAACAAAGCCATGAGAATTTGGCTCCTCCGGTACTACGGGGAGATGACGACGAGATCCCGCGGCGGCTTGGTGATTGCAAGAGGTGGGTCCTGTTATGGCCAAAGAGTCTTCTTCGTCTGGAGGCGGCCGGGAGCACACCCACGACCACGCAACCTCAACAAGGTATGAACATCAACACCCCACCTACCCAATTAGCATCGCCTGTCGTGCCAGGTGATAGCGTACGTGGTGAGGAAGAGGCTCCATTAGTCGCTAATGACGGCGCCGCCGTCAAAGAAGCAATGCATGATATCGATGCCATCGATGAGGATGAGGATGACGATGAAACTCTACAGTATCTCAATACTGGCGCCTATGACGACGGAGGATTGATGGCTCAGCAGTATGAGTACTCAAGGTTTGAGCGTCATGAGTCGGTGCCTGAATTGCCGGAGGATGAACATATTATAGACAACCTTCTAGCAGCAAAGAAGCATAGGAAGAGACCTAGGAAAGGCAACAAAGCTGCTTCTATGATCCAGCCGCCTCAGCAGCCTCGGGTTCAAGACCATATAGCTATCCCCGGTGCGGCAAAATGTCATAACCCTGGTCATCCGATCCTACCTAAGGCAGCGGTAGAGGCCATATACGACGATCTAATGAGACTTCATGACGATGTGCTGCAGAGAGAGAAAAGCCTAATCGCCTCGAAAAATCCAGGATACCCACTCTATGTGGTTAACATGCCACGACAAAGGTAGTATGTCGACACATTCCCCGCGGAGAAGTTCTTCCTTCGATTCGATTACATCTTCGACATGTTTCACTTGAAAAAGCTGGATTTTACGTTTGTCCGCCTTTTGCCTTGTACATGAACTACATCATCGGGATTGAGCAGATACCTTATATCTGTGTCGCTGACCCAGAGCACTGTGAATACGCGAGGGACTACATCGCTGATTTCATGGTCGCCAATAAGGACAAGGAGACGATTCTCGTGCCTTATCATTCCATGTAAGTTATCCGCGCGGATATCCTTCCTTCGATTTCAATCATCCATTTGCACGGTGGGGGCTAATTTGAGGTGTACTTATTTTGCACAGCCACGGGCGCGCCGTCCTCGTCACCCTTTACCCCCGATTCTCCCATGCTCTTTACTCGGACTCGTCGAAGAACAGGAACGAAAAGTATTACAACCACAAAGTCTGTTCTCGACAGTGCTATCTTTAGCTACAGCGTACGGGGTGGAGAGATCAAGACCAGGAAGACAAGGAACCACAGGCCCGCCTTCGGCCATAAGACTGACTTCTGCTGCATCCAGCAATCGAGTGGTACTCTTAGTGATGGATTCTATGTCCTACACCACATGCTGGAGTACAGACGGGATCAACAGAACCTTCGCATGTCACCTTGCTACCTCTTGAGCATGCGTTGGTTTTTCCTTGAAGAGGAAAGGGTGATGCAGCAAAGTAGCGTAAGTATCTCCCTTAGTTTTTGAGAACCAAGGTATCAATCCAGTAGGAGGCCACACGCAAGTCCCTCGTACCTACACAAACAAATAAGAACCTTGCAACCAACGCGATAAAGGGGTTGTCAATCCCTTCACGGCCACTTGCAAAAGTGAGATCTGATAGAGATGATAAGATAATATTTTTGGTAATTTTATGATAAAGATTGAAAGTAAAGATTGCAAAATAAAATAGATTGGAAACTTATATGATGGAAAATAGACCCGTAGGCCATAGGTTTGACTAGTGGCTTCTCTTAAGATAGCACAAGTATTACGGTGGGTGCACAAATTACTGTCAATCAATTGATAGAATAGTGCATAGTTATGAGAATATCTAGGCCTGATCATGTATATAGGCATCACGTCCTCAACAAGTAGACCGACTCCTGCCTGCATCTACTACTATTACTCCACACATCGACCGCTATCTAGCATGCATCTAGAGTATTAAGTTCATAAGAACAGAGTAAGACATTAGGCAAGATGACATGATGTAGAGGGATAAACTCAAGCAATATGATATAAACCCCATCTTTTTATCCTCGGTGGCAACAATACAATATGTGTCGTTTCCCCTTCTGTACCTGGGACTGAGCACCGCATGATTGAACCAAAGCTAAGCACTTCTCCCATTGCAAGAAAGATCAATCTAGTAGGCCAAACCAAACTGATATTTCGAAGAGACTTGCAAAGATAACCAATCATACATAAAAGAATTCAGAGAAGATTCAAATACTGTTCATAGATAATCTTGATCATAAACCCACAATTCATCGGATCTCGACAAACACACCGCAAAAAGAGTTACATCGAATAGATCTCCAAGAAGATCGAGGAGAACTTTGTATTGAGAATCAAAGAGAGAGAAGAAGCCATCTAGCTAATAACTCATTTGCTCTTCAATTGTCATGTTTAGATATATGAGCAGTATTAAAGAAACTCAAGGTAAAATTTACATCTAGACATACCTCAAGATAATTTAAAAGTGATTCGTCAAAACATTGATAACCCTTGGATATTTGTTGCATTATACTAATAACGAATCGCCGAAAGCCTCACTATGTAAATCACCTATAGCAAGGAAAAGCTTCAAGCAGAATAATAATGCATATTCGGCTTTGATCATTTGTGCATATATATTTTAAGCAGTATGAGGCTTCACAGAATAGCACCATAAGGACATATAAACAACACCCACACCTTGGCCATTGCTACAAATTTAACCGCCAATATAAAATCTCCTTGGTACTAGAAAGATAAGGCTAAAACATATACTATCCATGATGTCAATATGATGCTCAGTAATAAAGTCAACCATGATTTGGCCTTACGTAAATTCTGAAAACTAATAAGCCAAAGCACATCCAATCAAAACATAAGTTCACTTTGCAGTTTTGGTGAATTGGTCTATGCATAATATCTTCAATGGCATCAATTTGACAAATTTCTATGCAAGCACTTATCTCAATCTCTACTCAAACTAAGGACGATGTTAGAATACCACACCGGCCATTCTTAGATATATTCTTAGTGCGATAGTTAAGTATCGGCCATTACCATGAGGTCCATGCAGAATTCATCCACCAAATCATGAATAGCTAAATAAACAAATGAAATAGCAATAAAATATTTCGGCCCCTCTGTATTAGCAACAAAAATGAAACTAATCAAATGTATAGTGATTTGGCAATATCCTCTCATGATATAGAAAATTATGTTGCATCCATGGATCAAAATAAATCCATGGAGGGTAATTGATCATACCTATGGATGAATTCCATGGCAAAGGCATCAATGGCATTGTTGAAGAAAATGGATGATGTGCTAACCAAAGATTTTGATGTTGTGATGCAGACCTTCGGCTTAATTGTTTGTTGCTTCCATTCTTCTCTTTCTTCACTTTTATTATACTTATTGGAATAGAAGCATGCACGTCATTTTTTTATGATTGATCCTCTTGGGAACCCATGCCATGTTCTTCTGTCTCAGCTCTTGTGCACTAAGATTTTGCAATTCCTTCTTTTGCCAATATGATAAGCCAAGTGGGCATCTCGGCTGCGATTCTGTTTTGACCAATGGCAATTCTTTTTTGGCCTTGTGCACTCTCAATTTCTTTTCTTCAGATTTGGCACTTTGACTCTCAATAATTGGTCGCTTCGTCTCATTGCCTTTAGTAGCCAATGTCAACACTTTAATTGGCTCTTTTTCATTTGAGATCAAATCTGAAGTTGCACTCTTACGACCATCTCTTTTAACACAGTAAACTTGCTTGACCACCTCTTTCTTATTCCTTGAGCTCTGGACCAATTCCTTATGATTGAAACGGTCTTTAACATGTGATTGTTCAAATGTTGATCTTCTCGGAGCTGCATAATACTGGTGAGATGGTCTAAAATAAGATGGAGAATGTGCCTTTGTATCATACCTGTCCCATGATGGATATGGATCTATATGAGCATAGGGAGGCATCCACGACATTGACATTGGCGTCCCAAAATAAGGATATGAATATGTTGCATTAAAATTCTCACTTTGCCAATGCCGATCTTCACATTTGCGCCTTGGGGGTGATCTTGGTTTCTTTGCATGATTTGGCCGATAAGCATTCTCCTCTTCACTCTTCTTTTGATATTTATCCAATAGTTCAGCGAAGGTGATTTTTGATCTCTTACACTTGCGCATCTCGGCCTTTGTTTTCTTTTAATTTGCTTTCATCGATCATTGGATTTCCTTGTTGCCCCCCAGTCCTTAGTTTCTTAACTGTAGCATCGATGGAATTCTCACCCTCAAGTTCATGTTCATTGTGCTCTTCATCAACTTCTTTACTTGAAAGCTTGATCTCATCACCTGTAGTTTTTACCTTCTCTTTAAATGGATCGGCTTGAAGTAGCCGATGCAAATTTTTTTTGCCATCAGGACCAATCAGAATAGACTGGTCATCTCTTGGTGTTTCAACAAATTTCAATCGTCCTTTTTCAATGGCCGATTTAACTATTTGACGAAACATGTTGCAATCCTCAAAATTATGCTTGGACGAATCATGCAACTTACAATACATTCGTCCCTGGACAGATGGCTCAACATGGTGATCAAGAATTCTAATATAATTATTTCTCAGCAACAAATCAAATATTTGATCACGCATGCTTGAATTGAAGGTAAACTTTTTATTCTCTAGACGACCTTGTTGTGAGAACAGATTTGGAGTTCAGCAAACGAATGGTTCAGATTTTTCATCACCCCATTCGGCTATGCTTTGTGTTTTGCACTCTATCTCCGATGTCTTTGGATAAGAAACTATTCTGGCATCGGTTTGCTCAGAAGATTTTAACCTTGGCTTTAAATTTCTGAAACGAAAATAGTTAGAACATACATGTCTCAATTGAGACCAAGTGTAAGCCAAGTAAGAAATAAGCAAAGCTACCCAATTAGATATGAGCTTTAGATAAAGCAATGGGGAAAGCCTTGGCTGGAATAATTTTTCGCTATCGGTCTTTCTAAATGGTGCAATGTGTTGACCGATATGCTTTGTGACAATCTGATTGCTAACAAATAAATTACACTTCTTCATTGGTCTATCGATATTTCTTATGAAGATTTTTCTAATATATGCATCAACAACTAAGTCATGACCAAATCTGAAAACAGGTAAATTAATTGCTAGACATACCTCTTCAAATATGTTGGGAGAGCATGATGGTGGTGTGACTTGAAGAATATCTTGCCCCGCCTTCGGATAGCTCCCCAACGCCTTGTCATCATGTTTTTCTTGATTTCGTGCATCAGTTTGAAGATATTTGTCCACCAAACTTTCTTCGGCTACTTGTTCTTGTTCTTGAAGCTCGTCAATTTCTATGGCACGAAAATCATAGGGCAGGAAGTAGGTTCCATTAACTTCAGAAAAATCAAGTATGCATGTCTTGCTATACCTTCCATGCCCTTTCTCAACAATGTTTGCCTCTGTGGATTTGATGGATTCGGAATATATACTACTTGATTTGGTTTTTTCAACCGAAGCACTTTTAGTTTACGAATCATCATTCTTTTCACCGGTTATATCAAGTGGCAAGGCTTCTTTTCTTTGAGCTAATTCCCTATCAATTCTCTCTTGGCGAAGTACTTGCACCCTATCGCACAAAGCTTTAACTCCCCTCTCAATTTCAGCCCGCTCTAGATTAGTTTGTCCCCCAATGCTTTTAGGATCTTTCAGCAATGAAGTGTTAGTGTTGCCAAAATTTTGCAATTGTGTAGGGGGTGTATAATATGCTGTGGTACTAGGTGGAGGTGTATGCACTGCTGTATAACCATATGCTCTCTCACCAATACTACCAATTGATGAAGTTTCATCTTCCTGCAAAACTCTAGCCTTTATTGCAGCACAATCAGGAAACAACCCCTTTTCATATTGTTCAAGGCAAAGAGCACTAATTCTCTTGTTTTGTGCCAAGCTCTTTTTTAATGCAGCCACAACCGCTTCTGGAAGGGATTGCTCCGCAATACTTTCAGATTCTTTCGGCAATTATTCGTGAGTGTTGCCAAAATTCTTGAATTGTGTAGAGTATGCATTATATGCTACAGTATTTGATGATGGCACATGTGTTCCTGTAAAATTTTCACTTATTCGGCTATGACCATGAAGATGCGGGGCCGAATTATGAACATCTACAATTGCATACGGTGCTGAAAAATTACTAACATGAGGTGTAGCATATGATGGTTGAGAGTAACTGGCCGAATAGCTAGTAGTAGCATGGCCAATTCTCCCATCCATCGGCAATGTTGAATTCACATATTGAAAATTAGTTGCCGATGAATAAAAAGGTGAAACACTTTCTTGTATGCTATTGGAAATTTTATCATGAGGTGTTTCAAATTGATTAACCAAACCCATCATGTTGTTCATCGACATATGGATTTGTGGGGTTGCCGATGCATGAGAGTTTGGATACATATGTTGTACGTTGCTAAAATCATAAACAATTGAAGCATGAAGATTGTTTTACATCGGCCCTTGCGCATAATTAGATGCATGATTGATAAAACTAGGGCTAGCCGATACATTATGCTCATTAGGTGATCCAGCAACAACATATGGATTATTTGCATCTACAAAGGGGAATTGGGTATTCATATTACCTTTGTAGATTGCAGCAACTTGATGACGATCTCTTCGTAGCAAGAACGGGCTGGAGACCGTTCAAAATTCGTCCCCAGCGGAGTCACCAAAAAGTGTGTTCGCACACGAACACGTCACCGTGTATCCTCGACGCCGGGGGTGATGCACCGCAGCTCACGTCGAAGGAGACCCGCCGGAAGCGCGGTACGCAAGACAATCCGGCGGGCACTTTGGTACACCCGAAACCCCACACGTCCGGGAGGGACCCCGTCAGAGCACGAGGCGGCTATGGGCTGCCCTAGGTCGGCCTAACCGCCCCTAGGGCCTGGAGGTTCGCCGCCCTACAATGAAGAAGAACGAACGAAGAACGAGGAAGAAGAAGAACAAGGGAAAGATAAAAGTAAAGGTAAAAGTGGTAGATGATTTTTTCAATTGTGTGTTGTTCAATTGGCTGTCACCCCATAGGTATATAAGAGGCGGCTGGACTTCCCGTGCAAGGAAAAGGCTTGGATTCACATCCAAAACCCTAGGCAAGTTCGGATTGGTTTTGTCCGAACTTTCCAAAATTGTTCGGTTTAAATTGGCTGGACCTTGCTGGTAATTTTTGAGGTGGCAAACGACCTCGGATGGAAACGAACGCAGAAGAAATCTTGACCGTTTCAACGAGACGAACAACTTTTATGTTGAACATTTTTTGATCAGAGGTCATTTTGAGGGTCAAATCACTCGTTCAAAACAGCTAAATATTCACGCAGCTCATTTGACATACCCACACGTGTGTCTGGTTCCAGGCGTCATATTTTGCCCACTGGAGGGTCGCACTGTGCGGGCTCTAATTTTTGCATACGACCTTAAATTGGGCTACCTCAAAAGGATTGGGCTACCTTGCTACACTTTATTACTATTATCGTTACTTGCTCGTTACAAATTATCTTGCTATCAAACTACTCCGCTACTTACAATTTCAGCACTTGTAGACATTACCTTACTGAAAACTACTTGTCATTTCCTTCTGCTCCTCGTTGGGTTCGACACTCTTACTTATCGAAAAGAGCTACAATTGACCCCCTACACTTGTGAGTCATCAAGGCTATTTTCTGGCGCAGTTGCCGGGGAGTGAAGCACCTTTGGTATGTGGAATTTGGTAGGGAAACATTTATATAGTGTGCTGAAATTTATTGTCACTTTTTACTATGGAAAATAATCCTTTGAGGGTTTTGTTCAGGTATCTTCACCTCGTCCGGAACCTACTGCACCTACTGAAAATATTGAATATGAAATTCCTTAGGGTATGATAGAACCACTGCTAGCTAATCCTTATGCAGGAGATGGAACCAAACATCCTGATATGCACTTGATATATGTGGAAAAAATTTGTGGATTGTTTAAGCTTGCAGGTTTACCCGGAGACGAAGTTATGAAAAATATTTTCCCTTTATCTTTGAAGGGAAAAGCATTGGCATGGTATAGGCTATGCGATGATATTGGATCATGGAATCGGAATCGTTTGAAATTGGAATTTCACCAAAAAATATATCCTATGCATCTAGTTCATTGTGATCGGAATTAAATATATAATTTTTGGCCTCGTGAAGGAGAAAGTATCTCTCTAGCTTGGGGGAGGCTTAAGTCAATGTTATATTCATGCCCAATCATGAGCTCTCAAGAGAAATTATTATCCAGAATTTTTATGCTCGGCTTTCTCGTAATGATCAAAGCATGCTTGATACTTCTTGTGCTGGTTCTTTTATGAAGAAGACTATTGAATTCAGGTGGGATCTTTTGGAAAGAATTAAAGGCAACTCTGAAGATTGGGAACTCGACGAAGGTAAAGAGTGAGGTATTAAACTTAAGTATGATTGTGTTAAATCTTTTATGGATACCGATGCTTTTCAAAAGTTTAGCACTAAATATGGACTTGACTCTGAGATAGTAGCCTCCTTTGAATCATTTTCTACTCATGTTTAACTCCCTAGTGAGAAGTGGTTTAAATATCAGCCACCTATTAAAGAAGAAATTAAAGAACTGGTATTAGTTAAAGAAGAAACTGTACTTTATAATGTTGATCCAGTTGTTCCTTCTGCTTATATAGAGAAACCACCTTTTCCTGTTAGGATAAAGGAACATGCTAAAGTTTAAACTGTGATTAACAAAAGCTATATTAGAACACCTAAACCTGATGAACAAATTAAAGTAGAACCTAGCATAACTATGGTTAAAGATATCTTGGAAGAAGATATGGATGGGCATGTTATTTACTTCTGTGAAGAAGCTGCTAGAATTGCCAAACCTGATAAAAAGGATAAACATAGACATGTTGTTGGCATGCCTGTCATCTCAGTTAAAATAGGAGATCATTGTTATCATGGTTTATGTGACATATGTGCTAGTGTGAGTGCTATTCCTTGCACCTTATATCAAGAAATTATGAATGACATAGCACCCGCAGAGATAGAAGACATAGATGTTACTATTAAACTTGCTAATAGAGACACTATATCACCAATTAGGATTGTTAGAGATGTTGAAGTCTTGTGTGGGAATATAAAATATCCTATCGATTTTCTTGTTCTTAGTTCCCCACAAGATGACTTTTGTCCCATTATTTTTGGTAGACCTTTCTTGAACACCGTTAATGCTAGAATAGATTGTAAGAAACAAACTGTCGGTGTTAGTTTTGGTGATGAATCTCATGAGTTTATTTTTTCCAAGTTTAGTAGAAATCTTCATGGAAAAGAATTGCCTAGTAAGGATGAATTAATTGGTCTTGCTTATATTGTTGTACCACCTACCGATCCTTTAGAACAATCACTACTAGGGAAAACCTTATACACAGAAACTTACCAGTAGCGCGGGACAAAAAGAAGCGCTACTACAATTTACCACTAGCGCATGTTATTCAAACGCGCTGCAGCTAAGATAATAGCAGTAGCGCGTCTAACTGTAGAGGCGCTACTACTACAATTCCACTTACTATTCTCGCCAGGCTACCTATAGTAGTAGCGTGCCTAAGGGAAGCGCGCTGCTGCTAATATTGTTGTAGCAGCGTGTTTCGCGCAGGAAGCACTACTGCTAAGGAAAGGAAAGTAAAATGAAAAACATATAGAAAAGTGAATGAAAATGAAAGAAATATAAAAAGGAGTAGGAAAATAAGAAAATGTGAATGAAAATAAATGAAAAAGAAAAATAAAAGAGAAATGCGTAGCAGCAACGGGCTTTACGGACAGGAGCTATAGCTAATGTAGCAGTAGCGCTTTCCGTGGAACGCGCTGCTGCTACTTTCCACTTAACCAACCGTGCATGTTCTTATTCCCCAATGCCCACTTCCCCCAAATCCAACACGCGTGCGTCTACTATCACCGCCGTCATCGCTCGGCCATCGTGCGCTCTCCCGTCGCCCTCCGCACACCGTCGACACCGCCCCCGACCCCGACCTCGACGCTGCCCCCGAGCCCGACCTCGACGCCCCCTACATCGCCGCCCTCCGCCGTGCGCCCGCCGCCCTGACCCCGTCCCTGACCTCGACGCCGCGTGCCCCTCTCCCTAACTCCGCCGACGCCCGAGGTGAGCAGCCCTCCTCCTCCTCCTCCTCCCCTACCTGTGCCTACCTAGGGTTCTTAGGGTTAAATTTCAGAGTTCATCGAATTAGTTAGGGTTCATCAAATTAGATGCTAATTACGACAGTAGTTGTTAAATAGAATTAATTTTAGAGTTCATCAAATTAGTTAGGGTTAAATTTCAGAGTTCATCAAATTAGTTAGGGTTAAATTTTAGAGTTCATCAAATTAGTTAGGGTTCATTAAATTTTAGAGTTCATCAAATTAGTTAGGGTTAAATTTTAGACTTCATCTAACTAGTTTTTTTACTATTTTTAGTAAGTGTTTAATAGAATTAGTAAGAAAATTAATATAACTAGTTGAACTAGTTTATTTTTAGTAAAAACTAGTTTATTTTTATTTATAGTAAGTGCTTAATTGAACTAGTTGAGTTAATACAACTATTTTATTTTTAGTGCGAAGATTAATAGAACTAGTTTACTTTTTTAGTTAAAGCAATTATTCTCGCATCGACGTCGATGATGCCTATCCCGCATCCTCGTCATCGAGTCGGCGGAGGACACCAGCGTCACCAGATGGGCCATGACCGGGACCGGGCTCCGCCGGGGTGGTACTGGGAGGCGCTACCTACCGGGGGGCGCAGGTTGGTGAGGAGTCAGCCTGTCGTTGACCTGAACCTTCTTTGGTGGCGGTCGCGTGGGCCAGTGATGGTCCAGAGGCTCGAGGACCCCGCGGAGGTGGTGCGTCACCGTGTCAGTGAGGAGGACACGCATGTCCGTCGCTACTTGTTTGCGTTGGAGCACAGGTTCTCCAATACCTGGCAGGTTCTTCAGGGATCTCACTGGAGCTATGATCATGTGATGGTTCCTTCTCTGTGGGTGTCCACTGCCCGCGCCGATACCCGTCGTGCACTAGGGTTTTAGTTGTATTAGTGATGTTATATGTATGATACTATTCGTGATGTATTAGTGATAATATTCGACGATGTACGAACGCATGAGATGATTTTCTTTGCTTATTGAATGCATGCTAATTTGAATACTTATTTATTTTACCATTTGGTTTTTCTTATTGAATGCTCATGTCAATATGAGTCCTATAAGATATTTTGAAATGTATATATTGTGTTACTCAAATAGGATATGTGCTTGCCCAAGTGGTCGGTCATGTTTTCAGGTTACACCTCCGAGTGGCCTATGTTTTGCCGGAGTGTTGATTCATTTCCGTTCCGACAAATTTTAGGCGCTCGATATGTCCTATTTTAGCAAAGGTCATGCCGGATTTTTCCATGAATTTTGGCATGACTTGTGCCAGAATATGTAGGAAATATCGAGTGCCCCGGATTTGTGTGTTGAGTATCCTCGTAGTTGCCTTTGATCGATTTTTAATTAATGTTTCAACTATGAACATAGGAAATGTCTGACGAAGAAAAGGATTGCGGTATTTGCGAATACTGTGAAGACGAGCGCGGCCTGTGCGACAGAATCTTCCTAGAAGATGATAGGCGCTTCAGCATCAAGCTGGACGAGAACTTCGAAGTGGATACAGTAAGTCACAACGACAAGTCTTTTTTTGAAATTAAGCATGACATCTGCTTCATTTGCTTCAACTTATAATTTAAATTTTTACTATTCTACTAGCGCATCCCCTGCCATGCAAGAGTTTTTGTCTTGGATAAGATAGGTTTCAGTCCTATGCAAACTACTACGGAGGTAAAGAGAGTTAACTGGAAGACCGAGCATGGTTATACTTTCCACGCAAAATTATACAACGCAGACACCTACACCTATTTTGAATGCAAAACTTGGCAAGCACTATGCAAGGCTTACGCATTTGAGCCTGATATGTTTATCACCTTTGATATTCATCCCGAAGATGATATTGAAGGTAATAGAGACATCTGGTCGATGTGCAGACGCCTCCAGTTATACCATTATGTGAGTTTCTCAACCATATTTATGTCTTCGATATTGTTTATTCAAAAATAGTTGACAACTAGTTTCTATTGACATCTTATTTCCATTCAAGCAAACATGTACGGTGCTTGGTAGACATGACCGTCCACTGTCCCGGGGCTAAACTAAACTGCGAGGAGATAGTTCATTATGTTTCATGGCTTGAGAATATTCATACTGTCAAGACAAATTATTTTTCTGGACTTAAAAATCTTAGTACTCAAAACGTGCGACCAATAGTGTTCGTACTGAACTACGGTAACATCTATTTAGGAAAGATGGTAAGATTTTTACTATTTGTCCTCAGTGCATCTTTTGCATACATTATTTTTTAAGCTAAACTTCATTGCTAAGTATATTACTATGCGATGTTCGTCAACAGGGACTCCCCATGAATGTTGTGCCTCATTGGATCGAGACTAAAAGTCGCATGAGAGTTGTTAGCTTATGACCAAGATATCCTACAATGCACTTTAGTGCATACAGGATTTCTAATAGCGAGGAATGCTTAATAGTGAAAGACTGGAGCAAAATTATGAACGATCGCACAGAAGTAATAGGGGGCAGCAATCAGAAGCGCAGCCCACGATTAGGAGAAAGGTTCATCTGCATGCTCCAACTTGATGAAGCAGGAGTGCTACACATGTTTTATGCTATTTTACCTGAGAGAGAGAGCAGCAGGAGTGACTAGCTAGCTAGAAATGAGTTATGATAATTAAATAGCTAGTGTTGGTGGTAATGACTATGATGATTATTATTAGCTAGTGTTGGTGGTGATTAGATAGCTACTGTAGCTAGTGTTTGGTGGTGATTAGCTAGCTTGAATGAGTTTGAATATGATGATGTGTACTGTTGGTGGTAATGACTATGATGATGATTAAATAGCTATTGTTGGTGGTAATGACTATGATGATGTTTAAATAACATGTGTTGGTGGATTAGATTCAAGTGGAGGCAACATGTGGTGCACATCGAAAGTACTACTAGTCCAAACTAGATCAAGTTTGGATTAGTAGTATACTTTTGGCATGCACCACATGTTCCCTCCACTTAAACCTAACCCACCTTCATTTGACACAATGTTCTGGACATATTGATATAACAACCTCATAATTGGTATTGTACCAAAATTTGTATAACGGTGTATAAATACAGTAAAAATAAAAAAATGAGAAAAAGAATACTAGTAGCGATGGAGAGTAAACACGCTACTACTAGCTGTATTAGCAGTAGCACTGGGGTGAACAAACGCTGCCGCTATATGTCTTAGCAGCAGCGCGTGTAGCACGCGCTACTGCTAAGGAATAGCTGTAGCGCCTTATCAGTAGCGCGTCCTCCCGTGCTACTTATAGGCAAAATACCCGTGCTGCTGCTATGGTTTTCCCTAGTAGTGAATATTTGCTAGACCATGGAAATGATTTACATATGCATGAAAGCAATGAAATAGATAAGATTTTCTTTGAACAACGTCCTCTACTTAAATACAATTTGCCTATTGAAACTCTAGGAGGTCCTCCTCCACCTAAAGGTGATCCTGTGTTTGAATTAAAACAATTGCCAGACACTTTGAAATATGCTTATCTTGATTGAAAGAAGATATATCATGTTATTATTAGTGCTAACCTTTCAGAACATGAAGAAGAAATATTATTGAAAGTTCTAAGAAAGCACCGAGCTACTATTGGATATACTCTTGATGATTTAAAGGGCATTAGTCCCACTCTATGTGAACACAAAATTAATATGGAACTTGATGCTAAACCCGTTGTTGATCACCAACGTCGGTTAAATCCAAAGATGAAAGAAGTGGCAAGAACGGAAATATTAAAACTTCTGGAAGTAGGTATAATCTATCCTATAGCTGATAGTAGATGGGTAAGTCCTGTTCATTGTGTCCCTAAGAAAGGAGGTATAACTGTTGTTCCTAATGATAAGAACGAACTTATTCCACAAAGAATTGTTACAGGCTATAGAATGGTAATTGGTTTTAGAAAATTAAATAAAGCAACTAGAAAAGATCATTACCCTTTGCCTTTT
Source organism: Aegilops longissima (assembly GCA_021605205.1). Taxonomy (NCBI): domain Eukaryota; kingdom Viridiplantae; phylum Streptophyta; class Magnoliopsida; order Poales; family Poaceae; genus Aegilops; species Aegilops longissima. The sequence continues at coordinate 547,383,129 of CM038682.1, forward strand.
ATTGATCAAATGCTTGAAAGATTATCTAAGCACACACACTTTTGCTTCCTTGATGGATGTTCTGGCTTTTCACAAATACCTGTTTCTCAACCTGATCAAGAAAAGACCACTTTTACTTGTCCTTTTGGAACCTATGCTTATAGACATATGCCTTTTGATTTATGTTATGCACCTGCTACCTTTCAAAGATGTATGACTGCTATATTCTCTGATTTTTGTGAAAAGATTGCTGAGGTTTTCATGGATGACTTTTCTGTTTATGGGAAGTCTTTTGATGATTGTTTAAGCAATCTTGATCGAGTTTTTGCAGAGATGTGAACAAACAAATCTTGTCTTGAACTGGGAGATGTGCCACTTTATGGTTAATGAAGGCATTGTCTTGGGTCATAAAATTTCTGAAAGAGGTCTCGAAGTGGACCAAGCTAAGGTTGATGCAATTGACAAAATGCCATGTCCTAAAGATATAAAAGGTATTCATAGTTTCCTAGGTCATGCTGGTTTCTATAGGAGATCTATAAAAGACTTTTCTAAAATTTCTAGGCCTCTCACTAGTCTTTTGCAAAAGGATATTCCTTTTGTTTTTGATGATGATTGTTTAGAAGCCTTTGAAACACTCAAGAAAGCCTTAATTTCTGCACCTATTGTTCAACCATCAGATTTGAACTTGCCTTTTGAAATTATATGTGATGCTAGTGATTATGTTGTTGCTGCTGTTCTAGGACAAAGAATTGATAAGAAATTGAATGTTATTCATTATGCCATTAAAACTCTAGACAATGCTCAAATAAATTATGCTACTACTGAAAAAGAATTCTTAGCAGTGGTGTTTGCTTGTGATAAATTTAGACCTTATAGCGTTGATTCCAAAGTAACTGTTCACACAGACCATGCTGCTATTAAATATCTTATGGAAAAGAAAGATGCTAAACCTAGACTTATTCGTTGGGTTCTCTTGTTGCAAGAATTTGATTTACATATAATTGATAGAAAAGGAGCTGAGAACCCCGTAGCTGATAATTTTTCTAGGCTTGAAAATGTGCCTGATGACCCACTACCTATTGATGATAGTTTTCCTGATTAGCAGTTAGCTGCAATAAATGTTCCTCACAACACTCCTTGGTAGGCTGACTATGCTAATAATATTGTTGCTAAATATTTACCACCTAGCTTTACATACCAACAAAAGAAAAAATTCTTCTATGATTTGAAACAATACTTCTGGGATAACCCACATCTTTATAAAGAAGGACTAGATTGTATTATTAGACGTTGTGTACCTGAGCATGAATAGGGACAAATCCTATGGAAATGTCACTCCGAAGCTTATGGAGGGCATCATGCTGGAGATAGAACTGCTCACAAGGTATTGCAGTCTGGATTTTATTGGCCTACTCTCTTCAAGGATGCCCGTAAGTACGTCTCATCTTGTGATGAATGACAAAGAATAGGTAATATCAATAAGCGTCAAGAAATGCCTATGAATTATTCACTTGCTGTTGAACCATTTGATGTTTGGGGATTTGATTACATGGGACCTTTTCCTTCCTCTAATGGTTATACACATATTTTGGTTGCTATTGATTATCTTACTAAATGGGTAGAAGTTATTCCAACCAGTAGTGTTGATCACACCTCTATTAAAATGCTTAAGGAAGTTACTTTCCCAAGGTTTGGAGTCACTAGATATTTAACGACTGATGGTGGTTCACACTTTATTCATGGTGCTTTCCGTAAAATGCTTGCCAAGTATGATGTTAACCATAGAATTGCATCACCCTATCATCCTCAGTCTAGTGGTCAAGTTGAACTTAGCAATAGAGAAATAAAATTAATTTTGCAAAAGACTGTCAATAGCTCCAGGAAGAATTGGTCTAAGAAATTAGATGATGCACTTTGGGTTATAGAACAACATATAGAAATCCTATGGGCATGTCTCCTTATAATGTGGTTTATGGAAAAGCTTGTCATTTGCCTCTTGAGGTAGAACATAAAGCATATTGGGCAGTCAAAGAGCTCAACCATGATTTCAAACTTGCTGGTGAAAAGAGGTTATTTGATATTAGCTCTTTAGATGAATGGAGAACCCAAGCTTATGAAAATGCAAAATTATTCAAAGAAAAGGTTAAAAGATGGCATGCCAAAAGAATCCAAAAGCATGAGTTTAAAGTGGGAGAATATGTTCTTTTGTATAATTCTCGTTTTAGATTCTTTGCAGGAAAATTCCTCTCAAAATGGGATGGCCCCTATGTTATCGAGGCGGTTTACCAGTCTGGAGCCATCAAAATAAATAATTCCGAAGGCACTAACCCGAAGGTTGTCAATGGATAATGAATAAAGCATTATATCTCAGTTACGCCCATTAATGTTGAAAGTAATGTTATTCAAACTTTGACATCGGAAGAACACATAAAAGAGTCCTTCCGGAACACCCCAGAATCATGAAAATAAGGAGGTACGTGATACAGTAAGTAAACGGACCCAAAAAATCCGCAAAAATATTTTTTATCTGTTTTGGAATATTTAAGAATTTAGGAAATAAAGAAACTTCCAGGAAGCGTCCCCTGGTGGGCACAAGACACCAGCCTGGCGTGCCCAGGTGGGTTGTGCCCACCTGGGACACCTTCCGGACTCCGTTTTTCTTCCGTATGCTTGTCCTCCAAGATAAAAATCTATATATACTTCCTGAACTTGTTAACCACCGTATCACAAAGAAATCTTCTGTTCTCTTTTCTTGTTGTTTCTGGTCATATTTATCAAGCCAGGCATCATGTCTTCCTGCTCCTCCAACAACATGGAAGAAGATGCTTGGTTGATGAAGATCGAGACAAAGAGGGAGGAGCCTACGAACGCCGTCAAGGGATAAAAGGGCAAGTAGCTACCAAAGATCCATCCCCGGTGGCAGCACAAGCACTGCTGGCCGAGGAGGAGGAAGAAGATATCCTTAAGCCCTACCTTACTCACCTTACTCCTGTTGAGATTGAAGCTTTTCACGTCATTGAAATAGTTCTCATACAAAATAAGTATCTCACTCGCGAAAATATTCTACATCAAGAGCATATCATCCATCTCCAGAGCGTCATCCGTCGGTTGGAGAATCTCTTGAACCTTAAGGAGAGGATCGCTTCATCACCACCACCATCTTCTTCACCACCAAAAGAGAATTGAGTATCGGGTATGGGCACTCCCCTTGGCTTCCACCAAGCTTGGGGGAGGTGCCCCAGTATCGTATCATCCCACTATGTTTTTGCTTTTACTTATCTTAGTTCGATCTTTTGCTTTAGAATGAATAAAAGTTTAGTTCGGTCCTTTCTTCTTTGAGAGTTTGCTTAGTGATCTATCCTTGTAATCGTGTGCAAGTTATATAATAAAGTTTAGTTAGATTTTTTGTTTTCTTTACTTTCATGTTGCAAATAAAGAAAAGAAATAAGAAAGAAAAGAGAAAGGAAATAAATAAAAGAAAGGAAATAAATCAATAAGATCATATACTAATCCTATGGCGGTGATAACACCACATAAGGAAAAGTATAAGTAGAAAATTTTATTAGAGATTGACAAACATAGCATTAGTCAGATGCAACTCATGAAAGAATTAATAAGGGAAGAGAAGAATCACATATAAATATACTATCCTAGAAATCTTTTGTGATTGTGAGCCCTCATCAAAATATTATATACCAAAATTGTTGACGTTGGACAAGGAGGACAACTTAATGGTTTATGTTTGTTTATATTCACATAGAAGTCATATTGTCATAGATCCTTTAACATGTGATGCTTGCACCCTATCTTTGCTAGACAAAAATTATGCACCAAGTAGAGATACTGTAGCGACCCGACCCAAAATCGGTCAAGCCTCCGTGTCTGTACCATCCCAAGATCATGCTGGCACTCACAGTACATTGATGAAATAATCAAAGTTCAATCACACCTGAATTTATTACACGATTCTCATATCGAGTCTTTATTACAATAGAATAAATTCGGCCGAAGGCCAACTCATGAGAAATAAACTAAGTAAAGCTGCGGAAGCGTAGAAGAATAGCGAGTCCATCCGACTCCAAAGGGCAATCGCCAAGCGCGGATCGTAGCCTCAATCCTAATCGGAATACTCCTCTGCAACATAAGACGTTGCAGCCGTGTAGGTCAGCATTTTGAATATGCCAGCAAGTCATGAAGAGAGAACAATAAAATATTACTAATACTATATGCAATTTGGCTGTGGGGCTCTAAGTTTCATCATTTTGCGAAAAGCCAGTTTTTCCATACAATAAGGACTTGTTTGCAAAAACTACAAAATTGTTGGTAGTTATTGAGATGGTTCCACCAACCAATGTCTCATTCCCAATTATTAATTAACCCCCCTCAATTAATTTATTACTTTTAGTGTTGAGATTTCTGAATACTTCCAAGTTCCAGAGGCTCAAATTGTCCGTAACCGGGGGCACGGCTAATCGATTAGATCTTTTCTCTGCAGAGGTTTATGACTTTACCCGCAAGAATCGTTCCTCCTTTTAAGTCTTCGCACTTCATGGTGTTTGAAGACGGACGAAGCAAACAGGGTCTTAGAAGAGTTCCTCCGCCACCGCCGTACCCATCCAATCCTACCGTTCTTTTACATCTCGTAGCACCGTCCGCCAGAGTCACAACTAGGGTTGACCAAGCGAGCCCATAATGGCTTGCGGCTGCACAGTAAGCTTCCGGTCAATGGGGTATACATCCGTCTCTTCGTGGCTGGGTGAAGCTTTCCAAGATGTCATGGCACTTCTCCATGCATCCCGCCAACCACTGGGTTCTCCAGGTGCCCGTCAACCATCCTCCACCCAAAGAGTGAATTTCAAGTCCATCTTGAGCTTGAAGTTCATGGGGTTGTCATCATCTTGACTCTCACATCTCCCTTATGAATTCACTCAACCAACCCCGTCTACGAGCATAGCAAAAATAAACTACTTCGTCCCGGGTCATGGTAACAAGGGGAATTGGTTCATCCTACCTCATGATACTACTCAAGAACATAACTTCAAAATTCACCTACTGCATGCATGGTGGGGAGGTATAATTCTAATGCAATAAAAATCATAGGTATTGTAAAGAAACATGATCAATGACTTGCCTTGCTGACGATCTTCGAAAGCTAGGGACTCGTGGTAGCAAGCTTCGCACTCCGGAAATTCTACCGAGGCAAACAACAATCATAATAAGCATATGATCACTTAACATAATAGCATGCTAACATAACACACAAAGCAATGGAACCAAAACCCAAGAAAGTTCGAAGACATCCAAATCAATGCTTTTGCCACATCAAACAACAACCATGAAATAGTTTTGCATAACAAAAATTTTCTTAACAGAACCTAAGCATCGGTTTTTGCTAATTAACAGAAAAGAAATCATCAAGCAACTAGTAGCAAAAAGAATCACCTTAAAAGCTATTATAAAACTTCTATTAGGCCTAAAACAATCCTAGCAAGATAAAATAAAAGTTTTATTTATTATAAATAAAATTCCGTGCTCTAAAGTTACAGAAACTAACCTAGAATAAACTATCTCTCATGAAAAATAAATTTATTTGCTAAGTAAAACAATAGGAAAACAGTAGCTAGTTAAATAATTAAGAATAACATGATTCTGATTAAAACTATTTTTTATTAATTTCTAAAATGCCCAAATAAATTCCTACGGTTAGGCAATGTCAAAACAAAGTTGTGACAAAAGAATCATTAAAAATAATATTCCTAACTCATTTTATAGCAGAATTACTATTCTGTCTAAATCTAAAATAAAGCAATTTTAAATAATTTTACATGACTAATTATATTTTCTACAGAAACTACAAGAAATTTGCAAACCAACAAAAAAAGAATCACTTAAAAATACTAAGTAGATTAAAAGATATGAATTTTTCAAATCTGAAACTATTCTGTTAAAATAGAAAACGAAAAATAAAACTAAAAAGAAAAACGGGCTAATGGGCCTATCTAGTGCCCTGGGCGTAATATAACTAATCGGGCCCTAGGGTTAAACCGAGTCGGCCGGTTTAATAAAAACCCTAACTAAAACCAACTAAACCGGAACTAAACCGGTTCACTAAAACTAAACCTAATAAAACCGTACCCCTTCGGGGGATCTAATCCTAACCCTACGATCTAGATCTAACGGCGAGGAGGACTCCGGAGACTTACCGAGGCGGCAACGGCGACGGCGGCTCGGGCGGCGACGGTTCCGTGGCTCCAGTGGTCGAGGCGTCGGCGGGACCTCCTGGTGCTTGGCGTGGCGAGGGGAGTCCGGGGTGGGGTCAGGCGAGCTCGGGAGGTGTGAGGTGTTCGGGACGGAGCTAATGGCGGCGGCGGGCTCTCGGCTCCATGAGCGACGGCGAGGGAGAGAGGGTCAGGCGGGGGCGGGGGAACGGGTGAGGGAGGGTTATAAATAGGGGGGCTCGACTTGGAGGAGGGGGCGATCGGGCGAGGAATCATGGCGGATCCCGGATCCTGCGGAATCCCATGAAGCGGGCGGCGGCTTCATTGGCGTGGGGAGGAAGAAGGTGGGCGGGTCCACCCGTCGGTGAGAGGGGAGGCGTTCGGTCGGTTGACCGATCGGGAGGGTTTCGAGGCGAGGGGGGTCGGTCGGCTCGGCTGCTGGTGGCTGGGCGATTATTTGGCGGCGCTGGTGGGCCTCGGCATTGGGTGGCAGGGGCTGGCTCAGCTAGCGCCCAGGGGTTTTCTAATTTTTTTTTGAATATTTGAGAGAGGAAAAAAATATATAAATATAAATATTTTATATAGGACATATATATATCAAAATGATCAGGGAAATATTCCCTATAATTTGAACATTTTCGAGGCAAAACTCAAACTTTATAAAAAAAATCATTTTTCTAAAATTCCAAATAAAATTCAGATTTGAATTCAAACTTTTTGGCAATGTTTTTCCTCTGATATTTTTGGAGTGTCATGTTTACTCCTCTCATACTTTTTCAAGTATTTATCAGGCATAGTTTTGAGATAATTTCCACTGCCAAAATTTGAATTCAAATTCCAACAACTCCAAAAACTTCTGAAACTTCAAATGCCACTCAAATTCAAACAATATGCATAGATGCTTAGCTATAATTGTAAAACATTCCAAATAGGAAATTTGGGATGTTACAAACCTACCCACCTTAAGATGAATCTCGCCGTCGAGATTCGGGTTGGCTAGCAAATAGGTGCGGGTGGTCTCGAAGGAGGTCTTCTTCTCACTCCCAGGTGGCTTCCTCCTCGGATTGATGACTCCACAACACCTTGCAAAACTTGATGATCTTGCTGCGGGTGACTCTGTTCGCAGTCTCGAGAATTCGGACGGGTTTCTCCTTATAAGTCAGATCACTGTCGAGCTGTATGGCCTCTAGGGGCACTGTGTCTCTTAACGGAATATCGGCCATGTCGGCATGACACTTCTTTAGCTGAGAAACATGGAAGACATCATGAACTCCGGACAATCCTTCCGGCAATTCCAACTTGTAAGCAACTTCTCCACGACGCTCGAGGATTTTGTAGGGCCAATGAATCGGGTGCTAACTTTCCTTTGACACCAAACCTCTTGATTCCACGAAGTGGGACACACGAAGATATGCTCGGTCTCCCGCTTCAGTATGTTACTTCCTTGCGTTCTTGTCGGCATAACTCTTACGCCTCGATCGAGCTACCTTGAGTCTATCTCAATCAGTTTGACTTTCTCTTCGAATCTCGATAAGATCGGAACCGAAAAGTGTTCGATCTCCAACACCATCCACAAACAATGGTGTTCTCGCACCTCCTTCCGTATAGAGCTTCAAAGGGGCCATCTTCGATCGGGTGCGATAACTGTTGTTGTATGAGAACTCGGCGTATGGCAAATTATCATCCCAGCTAGACCCATAGTCTAGCACACAAGCTCTCAACATGTCCTCCGAATCTGGTTGACTCTCTCGGTCTGTCCATCATCTGCGGATGAAAAGCTGTCATGAACTCCAGCCTCGTACTCCAAAGTTTCATGCAACTGATTCCAAAACTTTGAGGTAAATTGTGTTCCTCTATCGACACGATACTCCTCGGAACTCCATGCGACATACGATCCTGGTCATGTATATCTTGGCTAACTTAGCACTGGTATAGGTAGTCTTCACGGAATGAAATGAGCTACCTTGGTCAATCGATCAACCACTACCCAGATGGAATCATAACCTGAACGGGTCTGGGTAATCCTGTGATAAAATCCATTCCAAGTTTTTCCCATTTCCACTCGGGAATCGGCAAAGGTTGAAGTAACCCTGCTGGCTTCTGATGTTCCGCCTTTACTCGTTGACAAACATCGCATACTGCTACATACTCGGCAATATCCTTCTTCATACATGTCCACCAGAAACTTTCCTTCAAATCCAGGTACATCTTAGTGTTACCGGGGTGAATCGAGTACGGTGAATCATGGGCCTCCTGAAGAATTAGCTTCCTGAGTTCGGGATCATTGGGTACATAAATACGATCCTCGAACCATATAGCTTCGTATTCATCCTTACGAAATCCTTTAGCTTTTCCTTCATTCATCTTTTCTTTATCTCATCAATTTCCTTGTCCGACTTACGGCTTCACGAATTCTTTCGCCAAAGTGGACTGAACTTCCGAGTTGCAACATATCCTCTCGGAACTATCTCCAATCGGAGATCTACGAGGTCATCGACTAACTCTGAGGTAATCCTCCTGCTATAAGAGTATTCACATAACTCTTACGGCTCAAAGCATCTGCTACAACATTAGCTTTCCTGGGTGATAATGCAATCTCATGTCATAGTCCTTGATTAACTCTAGCCATCTCCTCTCGCCGAGGTTCAACTCTTCTGCGTGAAAATATACTTCAAGCTCTTATGATCTGTGTAAACATCACAACGGTTTCCGATGAGGAAATGTCTCCAGGTCTTGAGTGCATGCACTACGGCTGCTAACTCCAAATCATGTGTGGCATAATTCATCTCGTGAGGTCGTAGCTGTCTGGAGGTATAAGCTACAACTTTTCCTTCCTGCATGAGTACTCCTCCGAGTCCTTGACGAGAAGCGTCACAATATACTTGGTAATCCTTGTGTATGTCTGGCAAAATCAGCACTGGGGCTATAACCAAACGTTTCTTCAATTCCTGGAAACTGGCTTCACAATCCTCGGTCCAAATGTACTTGGCATCCTTCTTCAACAGCTCAGTCATAGGCTTGGCAATCTTCGAGAAGTTCTCAATAAACCTCCGATAATATCCTGCGAGTCCGAGAAAACTGCGGATCTCCTTGACTGAGGTGGGCGACTGCCAATCGGTGACTGATTCAACCTTGGCGGGATCAACTGCTATTCCTTCTCCTGAAATAACATGTCCGAGGAATCCGATTTCCTTCAGCCAAAATTCGCATTTGCTGAACTTGGCATACAACCGATGTTCTCAAGTTTCTCGAACTAGACGCAAATGTTCCTTATGCTCTTCCTCGCTCTTGGAGAAAATCAGTATATCATCGATGAACACCACGACAAACTTGTCCAGATATTCCATAAATACCTTGTTCATCAAATTCATGAAGTATGCAGGGGCATTAGTCAATCCAAATGACATGACGGTATACTCATATAAACCATACCTGGTGGTGAATGCTGTTTTGGGTATGTCCTTTTCACGGATCTTCAACTGATGATACCCTGATCGAAGACCGATCTTGGAGAATACCTTGGCTCCAACTAGCTGATCAAATAAGTCATTAATCATCGGCAGAGGGTACTTGTTCTTGATGGTCACGTCGTTCAACGAACAATAATCCACAACCATTCTCAAGGTTCCATCCTTCTTCTCTACCAAAAGAACTGGGGCTCCCCAAGGTGATGAGCTTGGCGAATATATCCTTTCTCCAATAGCTCATTAATTTGGTTCTTGATCTCTTTCAAATCGCTCGAGGCATCCGATAGGGTCTCTTGGATATTGGGGCTGTGCCGGCAATAACTCAATCAGAAATTCAATGTCTCTCGTCGGTGGCATTCTGGTAATTCCTCCGGAAACACATCGGAAAATCTTGCACTCTGGCACTTCCTCTGAACAACTCCGTAAGGGAATTCACGATTCTTCATCCGCTACGCGGATACATACTTGATCCTCTTCTGCTCCGGGGTGGTGAGCAAAATCGACTTGCGGGCACAATCTATGTTTCCTTCAAACTTCTTCAACCAATCCATGCCTAGGATTACATCCAAGGTCTGGGTTTCCAATACTATGAGGTCCGCGGGAAATTTATGATTTCCGATGTTGAGGGTTGCATGACAGCCTAAGCCTGCCATCATTTCTCCTCCTGCGGAACTGACGTGAAGAGGGCTTCTAAGGGTTTTAGTGGGCAACCCGTACTTTTCCACAACTACCCTTGATATGAATGAATGCGCTGCACCATAATCAAAGAGTACCAATACTGAACGTGAATTCAATAAAAACTTACCAACCACGATTGTTCCGGCTGATCATAGACGCCCTCCACGTCAATGTGGTTCACCCGAGCACGAGGGAAAGGGTTGGGCTTCTTCGCTGAGCTTCCATTGCCGTTTCCATTCCTCTGTTTGGCCTCCGGGCAGTCGCTGGCATAGTGCCCTGTTTTCTGGCACTTGAAACATGTGATGTGACTCAGATCTTTCCGAGCCGGGGCAGGACGATGCTGGTTTCCATTGCCGTTTCCATTGCCATTCCCATTGCCTGACTTGTTGTCCTGGTTGCGGTTGTTCCCACTTCCTCCATGGCCATGTCCTCCATGGTTGTGATGGGTATGCCCTCCTGAGTATGGGGCATAACGGGGCTTCTGCTGAGCTCCAGAGTTGTACTTCCCCTGGCTGTACTTCCGCTATGGCTATCAATCTGCTGCTGCTTGCCTTCAAGTATGGTGGCCTTGTCTACCAGCTCACGGTAGTTGGTGAAGGTAGCCACCATTAGCTGCATACCCAGCTCGTCATTGAGTCCTCGAGAAACTTCTCCCGCTTATGCGGCATCTGTGGCCACATCATCCGGGGCATAGCGAGCTAACTTGCTGAACTCATCCACGCATCGCCCCACAAGACGGTTCCCTGGCGTAAGTTGCGGAACTCACGCTTCTTGCACTCATGGCTCCGGCTGAAACATGAGCGGTGCGGAAGGCCTGCTGGAACTGATCCCACGTGACGGTGCCGATGGGATAAGTGGCGGTGTAGTTCTCCCACCAAGAAGCTGCAGGTCCATCAAGTTGATGTGCGGCAAAGCGCACCTTTTCTGCATCCGTGCATCCAACATTGACTAACTCTCTTCCGACCTTGCGGAGCCAATCATCGGCCACAATCGGCTCAGTGCTGCTAGAGAACACTGGCGGATTCAGCCTTAGGAATCGAGTCAAGTTGTCAACAGGGGGTGGTGGCGGTGGATTGTTGTTGTTGTTGTTGTTGTTGTTGTTGTTCTAGTTCTGAATGAGCATCTGCATGAGGGCATTCTGCTGCTGGATCAGCTGGGTGAGCTCCGGCGGGAAGTTGAGACCGGGGTCACGTCTCGGAGGCATCTGGTGTTTTGGAGTGGATGAGAAAATTAGAATAGAACAATGGTCTAATGAGAAATATCACTACCCATATGAATGCACAATCATAATCACACCAATCATTTATTCAATCCACTCAAACATGGTTCAATCTCGATTACAAAATGCTCACGACTAATCGAAAATAACGGCCTAACTGATCGACGAAAATAAAATAACATGGCGGTCGACTAAATGTCTTCATCAATTATCCTGGCGTCCTCTGGTGCGGTGTCCTCCGGTGTGGCGTCCTCTGATGCGGCGCCTCCTCTTGCGGCTTTCTCCAGTGGAGCTCCCTTCATAATCTTGATCATTGCTCACGAGAGGTCCGTCATCTCCACTCGGAAAAAGATCCTCTCCCAAGTCCATCTTTTCCTCTAATGCGGCAACATTCATCTTCAGGTTGTCGACCCTCTCCATGAAGTCCGCGATTTCTTCCTCATGGTCAAGGAAGTCTGCGTGTGCCTTCTCCTCCAGTTCCAGTTCATGGAACAACAGCCTCCTGTGTATCTTCGAGTTACGGCGAGTCTGGATCTCCCGTTTCCTGAGGAGACACTCCAAGTCTTGGACATACGAGAGAATGGAGTCGTCCTCTACGGTACGGATGATATCTCCATTCCTTGCTCGCGAGAAACCATGGCGAGGTCGATGGATCGAGCTCGGCCTGTACTCTTCTCGGAGATGTCCAAGTGCACGATATATCGCCATGTCTCTTCCGAGGATCCAGGTTGAAATCGGTAAACTCAAAGTCAATAGGCTCAGATGTCCTCCGAAGGTTATCCTGGAATGTGCACCTCGATCTCAGAGCGGGTATCCGTCGGAAGTGCATTGGTAGGCTTCCGTGATCGAGGGCGAGCAATCTTCAGCTTCTTCACGATCTGGACCAGCTTCTGCTGAAAGGCATCGCCTCATCTGGTGGCAAAACTCCGTAGCAAACTGGGGTGAACTCGCGCCATCTAGAATGTTGAAAATCGGAGAGAAGTCGAAATGAACAGGGGAGAATTACGGAATGATAAGGATATAAAATAAATAATCTTTTCCTATGGCTTTCCGATCCTAGGGGTTACGTCCTACGGTCAGCGTGTGCTCTGATACCATCTCTGTAGCAACCCGACCCAAAATCGGTCAAGTCTCGTGTGCATACCATCCCAAGATCATCTTGGCACTCACAAGACATTGATGAAATAATCAAAGTTCAATCACACCTGAATTTATTACACGATTCTCATATCGAGTCTTTATTACAATAGAATAAATTCGCCAAGGCCAACTCATGAGAAATAAACTAAGTAAAGCTGCGAAGCGAGAAGAATAGCGAGTCCATCCGACTCCAAAGGGCAATCGCCAAGCGCGGATCGTAGCCTCAATCCTGATCGGAATACTCCTCTGCAACATAAGACGTTGCAGCCGTGTAGGTCAGCATTTTGAATATGCCGGCAAGTCATGAAGAGAGACAAATAAAATATTACTAATACTATATGCAATTTGGCTGTGGGGCTCTAAGTTTCATCATTTTGCGAAAAGCCAGTTTTTCCCTACAATAAGGACTTGTTTGCAAAAACTACAAAATTGTTGGTAGTTATTGAGATGGTTCCACCAACCAATGTCTCATTCCCAATTATTAATTAACCCCCCTCAATTAATTTATTACTTTCAGTGTTGAGATTTCCGAATACTTCCAAGTTCCAGAGGCTCAAATTGTCCGTAACCGGGGACACGGCTAATCGATTAGATCTTTTCTCTGCAGAGGTTTGCGCACTTTACCCGCAAGAATCGCTCCTCCTTTTAAGTCTTCGCACTTCATGGTGTTTGAAGACGGACGAACGAAACAGGGTCTTAGAAGAGTTCCTCCGCCACCGCGGTACCCATCCAATCCTACCGTTCTTCTACATCTCGTAGCACCGTCCGCCAGAGTCACAACTAGGGTTGACCAAGCCGAGCCCATAATGGCTTGCGGCTGCATGTAAGCTTCCGTCAATGGGGTATACATCCGTCTCTTCGTGGCTGGGTGAAGCTTTCCGCAAGATGTCATGGCACTTCTCCATGCATCCCGCCAACCACTGGGTTCTCCAGGGTGCCCGTCAACCATCCTCCACCCAGAGTGAATTTCAAGTCCATCTTGAGCTTGAAGTTCATGGGGTTGTCATCATCTTGACTCTCACATCTCCCTTATGAATTCACTCAACCAACCCCGTCTCACGAGCATAGCAAAATAAACTACTTCGTCCCGGTCATGGTAACAAGGGGAATTGGTTCATCCTACCTCATGATACTACTCAAGAACATAACTTAAAAATTCACCTACTGCATGCATGGCGGGGAGGTATAATTCTAATGCAATAAAAATCATAGGTATTGTAAAGAAACATGATCAATGACTTGCCTTGCGGACGATCTTCGAAAGCTAGGGACTCGTGCTAGCAAGCTTCGCACTCCGGAAATTCTACCGAGGCAAACAACAATCATAATAAGCATAGGATCACTTAACATAATAGCATGCTAACATAACACACAAAGCAATGGAACCAAAACCCAAGAAAGTTTGAAGAAATCCAAATCAATGCTTTTGCCACATCAAACAACAACCATGAAATAGTTTTGCATAACAAAATTTTTCTTAACAGAACCTAAGCATGGGTTTTTGCTAATTAACAGAAAAGAAATCATCAAGCAACTAGTAGCAAAAAGAATCACCTTAAAAGCTATTATAAAACTTCTATTAGGCCTAAAACAATCCTAGCAAGATAAAATAAAAGTTTTATTTATTATAAATAAAAGTTCATGCTCTAAAGTTACAGAAACTAACCTAGAATAAACTATCTCTCATGAAAAATAAATTTATTTGCTAAGTAAAACAATAGGAAAACAGTAGCTAGTTAAATAATTAAGAATAACATGATTCTGATTAAAACTATTTTTTATTAATTTCTAAAATGCCCAAATAAATTCCTACGGTTAGGCAATGTCAAAACAAAGTTGTGACAGAAAGAATCATTAAAAATAATATTCCTAACTCATTTTATAGCAGAATTACTATTCTGTCTAAATCTAAAATAAAGCAATTTTAAATAATTTTTACATGACTAATTATATTTTCTACAGAAACTACAAGAAATTTGCAAACCAACAAAAAAAGAATCACCTAAAAATACTAAGTAGATTAAAAGATATGAATTTTTCAAATCTGAAACTATTCTGTTAAAACAGAAAACGAAAAATAAAACTAGAAAGAAAAACAGGCTAATGGGCCTATCTAGCGCCCTGGGCGTAATATAACTAATCGGGCCCTAGGGTTAAACCGAGTCAGCCGGTTTAATAAAAACCCTAACTAAAACCAACTAAACCGGTTCACTAAAACTAAACCTAATAAAACCGTACCCCTTCGGGGGATCTAGTCCTAACCCTACAATCTAGATCTAACGGCGAGGAGGACTCCGGCGACTTACCGAGGCGGCAACGGCGACGGCGGCTCGGGCGGCGACGGTTCCGGTGGCTCGTGGTCGGGGCGTCGTGGGGACCTCCCGTGGTCTTGGCGTGGCAAGGGAGTCCGGGGTGGGGTCGGGCAAGCTCGGGAGGTGTGAGGTGTTGGGACGGAGCTAATGGCGGCGGGCGCCTCGGCTCCATGAGCGACGCGCAGGGAGAGAGGGTCAGGCGGGGCGAGGGGGAACAGGTGAGGAGAGGGGTATAAATAGGGGGGCTCGACTTGGAGGAGGGGCGATCAGGCGAGGAATCGGCGGATCCGGATCTGCGGAATCCCGTGAGCGCGGCGGCTTCACTGGCATGGGGAGGAAGAAGGGGGCGGGGTCCACCCGTCGGTGAGAGGGGAGAGCGCGTTGGTCGGTTGACCGATCTGGGAGGGTTTCGGGCAAGGGGGGTCGGTCGGGGCGGCTCATTGCTGGCTGGGCGGGTTGGTGGCTGGCGCTGGTGGGCCTCGGCATTGGCTGGGCGGGCTGGCTGGCTAGCGCCTGGGGTTTCTAATTTTTTTGAATATTTGAGAGAGGAAAAAATATATAAATATAAATATTTTATATAGGACATATATATATCAAAATGATCAGGGAAATATTCCCTATAATTTGAACATTTTTCCAGGGGCAAAACTCAAACTTTATAAAAAAAATCATTTTTCTAAAATTCCAAATAAAATTCAGATTTGAATTCAAACTTTTTGGCAATGTTTTTCCTCTGATATTTTTGGAGTGTCATGTTTACTCCTCTCATACTTTTTCAAGTATTTATCAGGCATAGTTTTGAGATAATTTCCACTGCCAAAATTTGAATTCAAATTCCAACAACTCCAAAAACTTCTGAAACTTCAAATGCCACTCAAATTCAAACAATATGCATAGATGCTTAGCTATAATTGTAAAACATTCCAAATAGGAAATTTGGGATGTTACAGATACTACTTGTGCATCCAAAAACCCTTAAACCCAAATCTTATTTTCAAGTGTCCACCATACCTACCTAGGGATCGAGCAAGATCCCTCAAGTAAGTTGTCATCGGTGAAAAAAGGCAATAATTGCTCCTAAATGTGTGAGATCATTTAGTGTAATAGAAAATTGAGCGTTGCATGAACTTGTGATGGTGAAGAATAAAAGCGACAGACTGCATAATAAAGGTCGCTATCTCAAGGGGGAATGTAATGTGACATTATTTTGCACTAAGGGGTTGAGCATACAAACAAATAAGCGCATGGCACCCTCTGCTTCCCTCTGTGAAGGGCCTATCTTTTACTTTTATGTATTTACTTTTATGCAAAGAGTCAAAGTTTTACTTCTATTCCTTTTTATTTTTCTCCTTTGGCAAGCATCATGTGGTGAGGAAACATCTAGGCACATATGTCCAGTTGAATACAGATAGCATGACTTATTATTGTTGACATCACCCTTGAGGTGAATATGTTGGGAGGCGAAACTATAAGCCCCTATCTTTCTATGTGTCCGGTTGAAACGTTTTGCTCATGTGTATGCGGTGAGTGTTAGCAATCATAGAAGACTATATGATGGTGAGTATGTGGACTTGCCTAAAGGCTCCGACGCGTGACCCTTCCTGAGAAGTATATGATACAAGTTCTATGATAAAAGTCTTATGCTTAAATTTGTTGTTGTTATAATAATGAACATGATGTTTCTATGTCCGTATTTTGTTTTTGTCGACACCTCTCTCTCAAAGCATGTGGACATGTTTTTCAATTTCGGTTTTCGCTTGAGGACAAGCGAGGTCTTAGCTTGGGGGAGTTGATACATCCATTTTGCATGATGTTTTCTTACTGTTATTTATGATGTTTTTATCCATAATAATGCTTTTCGGAGTAATTCGAATGTCTTTTCTCTCATAATTTGCAAGGTACACACCAAGAGGGAGAATTCCGGCAGCTCGAAATCTTGACCTGGAAAAGCTACGTCAGGCTACCTATTCTGCACAACTCCAAACAAGCTGAAACTTCACAGAGATTTTTTATGGAATATTTAAGGAATATTGGAGCAAATAACTACCAGAGGGGGCCCACCAGGTGGTCGCAACCCACCTGGGCGCGCCAGGGAGCCCAGGCGCGCCCTGGTGGGTTGTGCTCACCCAGGCCCACCTCTGGTGCCCATCTTCTGGTATATAGGTCATTTTGACCTAGAAAAAAAAAGGATAGGACTTTAGGGATGGAGCGCGGCCGTCTCGAGGCGGAACTTGGGCAGGAGCACTTTTGCCCTCCAGCGGAGCGATTCCGCCGGGGGAACTTCCCTCCCGGAGTGGGAAATCATCGTCATCATCATCACCAACAACTCTTCCATCTTGGGGAGGGCAATCTCCATCAACATCTTCAACAACACCATCTCATCTCAAACCGTAGTTCATCTCTTGTGTTCAATCTTGTTACCGGAACTATAGATTGTTGCTTGTGGGTGACTAGTAGTGTTGATTACATCTTGTAGTTGATTACTATATGGTTTATTTGGTGGAAGATTATATGTTCAGATCCATTATGCTATTTAATACTCCACTGATCATGAGCATGATTATTATTTGTGAGTAGTTACTTTTGTTCTTGAGGTCATGGGAGAAATCATGTTGCAAGTAATCATGTGAATTTGATATGTGTTCGATATTTTGATAGTATGTATGTTGTGATTCCCTTAGTGGTGTCATGTGAACGTCGACTACATGAAACCTCACCATATTTGGGCCTAAGGGAATGCATTGTGGAGTAGCAATTAGATGATGGGTTGCGAGAGTGACAGAAGCTTAAACCCCAGTTTATGCGCTATTCCGCAAGGGACCGATTGGATCCAAAAGTTTAATGCTATGGTTAGAACTTATTCTTAATACTTTTCTCATAGTTGCGGATGCTTGTGGGAGGGTTAATCATAAGTAGGAGTCTTGGTCAAGTAAGAACAACACCTAAGCACCAGTGCACCCACATATCAAATTATCAAAGTAGCGAGCACGAATTAAACTAACATGATAAAAGTGACTAGATGAAATTCCCGTGTACCCTCAAGAACGCTTTGCTTATAATAAGAGACCGTTTTGGCCTATCCTTTGCCTCAAAAGGATTGGGCTACATTGCTGCACTTCTGTTACTATTATCGTTACTTGCTCGTTACAAATTATCTTGCTATAAACTACTCCGCTACTTACAATTTCAGCACTTGCAGAAATTACCTTACTGAAAACTACTTGTCATTTCCTTCTGCTCCTCGTTGGGTTCGACACCCTTACTTATTGAAAAGAGCTGCAATTGATCCCCTATACTTGTGGGTCATCAGGTGCCGTCGCCGGATCTACTTCGGCTGTAGGGAGGCCGACAATCCACCTCTCTTGGATGGGATTGTAGCCGGCAATGACCGGAGTGGGTGGGTCGTAGCGAGATGGCCGCGTGACCATAGGAGAAACCGAACGGGCGGTGAGGTGAGAGAGAGCGCGTGGGTGTGAACTGGCAAGGCAGGTGACGGGAGGGGGCGTGGGGAGTTATGAGCCACCATGTCGTCTCCCGTGCTTCCTCAGGCGTGCAGGCGTTCGGCACGCGTGGCTCGATCGAGCCTAGCTCGCAAAAAATGGTCGATTCGGACGTCCTTCTAGAGCAATACCCATGCCTGCTTTGAGGTTCATGCGGGCCATGAATCGCATGCGACCCAGACAACCAAACGGGCCAAATTCTGCCCGCGCGAGTCTGGCCCGACCTAATGCAGCCTATCAAACGCGTCCTATATGTGTGAGTGATGAAGATTGAAAGTCGGTACTCAATCAGCCTAGTCAATTGCTACAAGTATATGAGATAGGAGACTATAGGACATTGTAAATTCGGCTGTGGGCAAAGAAAAAATGAAGAAACTCGCCCATTCCGCTCTCGAGGGCGGCAGGGTGAACCTTAGCCACCGCTGGCCAGCGACCCTCCCCTAACCCTCCCTCCCCCTGCCGCCACCAGAGTGCGCCGCCGGGCGAAGCCCGGCTGGCGTAGGTGGCGGTGATAATCCACAAGTATATGGGATCGCAACAGTTTTCGAGGGTAGAGTATTCAACCCAAATTTATTGATTCGACACAAGGGGAGCCAAAGAATATTCTCAAGTATTAGCAGCTGAGTTGTCAATTCAACCACAGCTGGAAGACTTAATATCTGCAGCAAAGTATTTAGTAGCACAGTAGTATGGAAGTAACGGTAACAGTGACAAAAGTAATAGTAGCAGCTTTGTAGTAATTGTAACAGTGGCAATGGTAAAGTAACTAAGCAAAGATCAATATGTGAAAAGCTCGTAGGCATTGGATCAGTGATGGATAATTATGCTGGATGCGATTCCTCATGCAATAGTTATAACATAGGGTGACACAGAACTAGCTCCAGTTCATCAATGTAATGTAGGCATGTATTCCGAATATAGTCATACGTGCTTATGGAAAAGAACTTGCATGACATCTTTCGTCCTACCCTCCCGTGGCAGTGGGGTCCTATTGGAAACTAAGGGATATTAAGGCCTCCTTTTAATAGAGTACCGGACCAAAGCATTAATACTTGGTGAATACATGAACTCCTCAAACTACGGTAATCACCTGGAGTGATCCCGATTATTGTCACTTCGGGGTTGCCGGATCATAACACATAGTAGGTGACTATTGACTTGCAAGATAGGATCAAGAACTCACATATATTCATGAAAACATAATAGGTTCAGATCTGAAATCATGGCACTCGGGCCCTAGTGACAAGCATTAAGCATAGCAAAGTCATAGCAACATCAATCTTATAACATAGTGGATACTAGGGATCAAACCCTAACAAAACTAACTCGATTACATGATAAATCTCATCCAACCCATCACCGTCCAACAAGCCTACGATGGAATTACTCACGCACGGCGGTGAGCATCATGAAATTGGTGATGGAGGAAGGTTGATGATGACGACGGTGACGGATTCCCCTCTCCGGAGCCCCGAACGGACTCCAGATCAGCCCTCCCGAGAGAGATTAGGGCCGGCGGCGGCTCCGTATCGTAAAACGCGATGAATCCTTCTCTTTGATTTTTTTTCTGCCCAAACGTGAATATATAGAGTTGGAGTTGAGGTCGGTGGAGCCTTTGGGGGCCCACGAGATAGGGGGGCGCGCCCAGGGGGGTAGGCGTGCCCCCCACCCTCGTGGACAGGGTGTGGGCCCCCTGGTCTTGATTCTTTCGCCAGTATTTTTTATTAATTCCAAAAATATTCTCTGTGAAGCTTCAGGTCATTCCGAGAACTTTTATTTCTGCACAAAAATAACACCATGGCAATTCTGCTGAAAACAGCGTCAGTCCGGGTTAGTTCCATTCAAATCATGCAAGTTAGAGTCGAAAACAAGGGCAAAAGTGTTTGGAAAAGTAGATACGATGGAGATGTATCAACTCCCCCAAGCTTAAACCTTTGCTTGTCCTCAAGCAATTCAGTTGACAAACTGAAAGTGATAAAGAAAAACTTTTACAAACTCTGTTAGCTCTTGTTGTTGCAAATATGTAAAGCCAACATTCAAGTTTTCAGCAAAGATTATGAACTAACCATATTCACAATAACATTTAGGTCTCATGTTAACTCATATCAATGGCATAATCAACTAGCGAGCAATAATAATAAATCTCAGATAACAACACTTTCTCAAAACAATCATAATATGATATAACAAGATGGTATCTCGCTAGCCCTTTCTGAGACCGCAAAACATAATTGCAGAGCATCTATGAAGATCAAGGGCTGACAAGACATTGTAATTCATGGTAAAAGAGATCCAATTATAGTCATGCTAAATATAAATTAATAGTAATGGATGCAAATGACAGCGGTGCTCTCCAACTGGTGTTTTTTAATAAGAGGATGATGACTCAACATAAAAGTAAATTGATAGGCCCTTTGCAGGGGGAAGCAGAGATTTGTAGAGGTGCCAGAGCTCGATTTTTGAAATAGAGATAAATAATATTCTGAGTGGCATACTTTCATTGTCAACATAACAACCAAGAGATCTCGATATCTTCCGTGCTACACACATTATAGGCGGTTCCCAAGCAGAATGGTAAAGTTTATACTCCCCCACCACCAACAAGCATCAATCCATGGCTTGCCCGAAACAACGGGTGCCTCCAACTAACAACAAACCTGGGGGAGTTTTGTTTGCAATTATTTTGATTTGAGCATGGGACTGGGCATCCCGGTGACCAGCCATTTTCTCGTGAGTGAGGAGCGGAGTCCGCTCCTCTTGAGAATAATCCGCCTAGCATGGAAGACACAGACAGCCCTAGTTGATACATGAGCTATTCGAGCATACAAAACAGAATTTCATTTGAAGGTTTAGAGTTTGGCACATACAAATTTACTTGGAACGGCAGGTAGATACCACATATAGGAAGGTATGGTGGACTCATATGGAATAACTTTGGGGTTTATGGAAGTGGATGCACAAGCAGTATTCCCGCTTAGTACAAGTGAAGGCTAGAAAGAGACTGGGAAGCGACCAACTAGAGAGAGACAACAGTCATGAACATGCATTAAAATTTAATCAACACTGAGTGCAAACATGAGTAGGATATAATCCACCATGAACATAAATATCGTGGAGGCTATGTTGATTTTGTTTCAACTACATGCGTGAACATGTGCCAAGTCAAGCCACTCAAATCGTTCAAAGGAGGATATCACCCTATCATACCACACCACAACCATTTTAATAGCATGTTGGCACGCAAGGTAAACCATTATAAACTCCTAGCTAATTAAGCATGGCATAAGCAACTATAATCTCTAATTGTCATTGCAAACATGTTTCATTCATAATAGGTTGAATCAGGAATGATGAACTAATCATATTTACAAAAACAAGAGAGGTCGAGTTCATACCAACTTCTCTCATCTTAATCAGTCCATCATATATCGTCATTATTGCATTTCACTTGCACGACCGAACGGTGTGGACAATAATAATAGTGCACGTGCATTGGACTAAGCTAGAATCTGCAAGCATTTAATTCAAGGGAGAAGACAAGGTAATATGGGCTCCTGATTAAATAAAAAATAATGCATATAATAGCCACTTAAGCATTTTCATTATGGTCTTCTCCTCTCGACCCCCAAAGAAAAGAAAAGAAATAAACCTATTTACACAGGAAAGCTCCCAACAAGCAAAAGAAGAACGAGAAATCTTTTTGGGTTTTCTTTTAATTACTACTACTACAGGCATGGAAAGTAAACTAGCTAAAAGCTACAACTATTATTTTTGGTTTTTCTTAAGGTTATTCAAGCACACAACAAGAAGGCTTAAAACAGAAAATAAACTAGCTTGGATAGTACAATGAAAAAGTATGAGCACCGACAACTAGAATGAGTATGTGAACATGAATGCAATGTCGGTGAGAAATACGTATTCCCCCAAGCTTAGGCTTTTGTCCTAAGTTGGTCTATGCCCACGGATGGCCTGGCGGATATCCGAAGTTGTAACTGGGGTCGTACTGAGATGCAGCCGCTACTGCCTCACGAGCTGTAGCTTCGAGGCGAGCTGCTTCCGCCCTCCTCTCGTACTCGTTTGCCTTCTCCCTGGTTATGACATATCTCCCCTTTGCCTGAAAGTCAAAGAAAGTAGGAGCAGGGAGAGCAATATGGACAGCGCGACATTTGTCAAAGATTAGTCGGTACTGGAGAGGCTGTTCATTCCTCTCAATAAACTGATGGCGGACCATAGCATTAAAATCTAGATAAGCAAGAGGCAACTCCATATCATTTTCATGTATGGGTACCTCAAGAAAATTAGCTGAACATGTTGCATAGATTCCACCAAACAAATCTCCACTTATACTGTTATGATGCAACCTACGTGCAATAATGGCCCCCAAGTTATATTGTTTATCTCCTAAGATAGCACTCTTGAGAACACTAAGATCTGGAACACACACATGTGGCATGCCTCATCCTTGCCGTTAATGCATCTACCTATAAAGAGAGCAAAATAATGTATGGCAGGAAAGTGAATGCTCCCTATGGTAGCTTGTGTTATTTCTCTAGATTCCCCCACAGTGATACTAGCAAGAAAATCTTTAAATTCAGATTTGCGAGGTTCACTAACATTACCCCACTGTGGGAGTTTACAAGCAGTATTAAAATCTTCTAAGTCCATGGTATAAGATCTATCATAGAGATCTAATAGGACAGTGTGAGAATTGCGTGATGATGTAAATTTAAACCTTCTCACAAAGGAATCAGTTAGGTAGTAATATTGGGGGCACTTATCTGACACGAAGCCCTCAAGTTCAGCGTTATGCACATATGCGTCAAATTCCTCCTTAATTCCTGCTTGGACCATAAAATCTTCTAACGGCCATTCACAAGGCCGCACTTGAGCTTCCCTAGGTAATTCATAGTCCGGCTCACATATCGCGGGCCTGGGTCGTTGCTTCTTTGAGGAACCACCTTGGTAAATTTTCCTAAACATATTTCTTCCTCTGAAAAATTTCTGAAATTTTTAGTAACTCAAAATAAAAGTGAACCAAACTCAACAAAATTGATAGCAACTACTCCCACATGTGCATAAAGACTATATCATGCATTAGAACTACTTGGGACCAAATAAATTTGACATGCAAGCTCAAGAACAGGGTCACCTAAGCAGCAAAAATTTGCAGTAAATAAAGCACTAGAACGAAAACTAATTGGACCATTAGAAGACTCACATACCAAAGAACAATCCCCCAAAGCAGTTTTGTGAATGGAGATTTGAGCAAGGAGATCGAAAATCGCAGCAAAATGAGCTAGAACTCGAGTTTGAGCTGTGTGGTGATTTTTTCTGGAGGAAGACGAAGTGTGTGGGTGCTGGAATAAGTGGAGGGGGGCCACGTGGGGCCCACGAGGCAAGGGGCACACCCAGGGGGTAGGGCGCGCCTTGCACCCTCGTGGCCAGGTGGTTACCCCCTCTGGTGTGTTCTCAGTGCCAAATATTATTAAATATTCTAGAAAAAAACATATTTCAATTTCAGAGCATTTGGAGAACTTTTATTTTCGGGGTATTTTTTATTGCACGGATAATTCAAAAAACAGACAGAAAATACTATTTTTGCTTTATTTAATTAAAAAACAGAAAGTAAAAGGAGGGCACACAGAGTTGTTCTTTCTAACTTCATCTATCTCATGCTCATCAAAAGGAATCCACTAACAAGGTTGATCAAGTCTTGTTAACAAACTCATTCCGACTTGCATGAAACTGGAGAATTTTCGAATAGCACTAGGTTACCTCAACGGGGATATGCACGTCCCCAATAATAAGAATATCATATTTCTTCTTGACAGTAGGAAGATGAAATTCAAAACCTCCAATAATAATCAACGGAATTTTTCCAATAGAATTGATACTGTGGACTTGAGGTTGTTTCCTCGGAAAGTGTAGCGTATGCTCATTACCATTAACATGAAAAGTGACATTGCCTTTGTTGCAATCAATAACAGCTCCTGCAGTATTCAAAAAGGGTCTACCAAGGATAATCGACATACTATCGTCCTCGGGAATATCAAGAATAACAAAGTCTGTTAAGATAGTAACGTTCGCAACCACAACAGGCACATCCTCACAAATACCGACAGGTATAGCAGTTGATTTATCAGCCATTTGCAATGATATTTCAGTAGGTGTCAACTTATTCAAATCAAGTCTACGATATAAAGAGAGAGGCATAACACTAACACCGGCTCCAAGATCACATAAAGTAGTTTTGACATAGTTTCTTTTAATAGAGCATGGTATAGTTGGTACTCCTGGATCTCCTAGTTTCTTAGGTATTCCACCCTTAAAAGTATAATTAGCAAGCATGGTGGAAATTTCAGCTTCCGGTATCTTTCTTTTAATTGTAACAATTTCTTTCATGTACTTGGCATAAGGATTCATTTTAAGCATATGAGTCAAACGCATACGCAAGAAGATAGGTCTAATCATTTCAGCAAAGCTCTCAAAATACTCATCATCCTTTTTCTTGGATGGTTTAGGAGGAAAAGGCATGTGCTTCTGAACCCATGGTTCTCTTTCTTTACCGTGCTTCCTAGCAACGAAGTCTCTCTTATCATAACGTTGATTCTTTGATTATGGGTTATCAAGATCAACACCAGGTTCAATTTCTACATCATTGTTATTGCTAGGTTGAGCATCAACATGAACATCATCATTAACATTATCACTAGGTTCATGTTCATCACCAGATTGTGTTTCAGCATC
Source organism: Aegilops longissima (assembly GCA_021605205.1). Taxonomy (NCBI): domain Eukaryota; kingdom Viridiplantae; phylum Streptophyta; class Magnoliopsida; order Poales; family Poaceae; genus Aegilops; species Aegilops longissima. Next base: position 547,408,389 of record CM038682.1, read on the forward strand.
AGAAAAAGAAATATCATTCGGATTCTCAGGTGTGTCAACAACAGGTTCACTAGAAGCATGCAAAGTCCTATCATTTTTCTTTTTCATCTTCTTAGAAGGACAAGGTGCATTAACATTAATTCTCTGAGAATCTTGCTCAATTCTCTTAGGGTGGCCCTCAGGATACAAAGGTTCCTGAGTCATTTTACCCCCTCTAGTCATAACTCTAATAATATTGTCATTTTTCTTATTATTTAATTCATTAAGCAAATCATTTTGAGCTTTAAGCACTTGTTCCACTTGAGTGGTAACCATAGAAGCATGTTTACTAATAAGTTTAAGTTCACCTTTAACTCTAGACATATAATCACTCAAGTGTTCAATCATATAAGCATTGTGTTTCAATTGTCTACCAACATAAGCATTGAAGTTTTCTTGTTTAACAATACAATTATCAAACTCATCTAAGCATTGGCTAGCAGACTTATAACGAGGAATATCACCTTCATCAAATCTATAGAGAGAATTTACCTTTACTACTTGTGTCGGGTTATCAACACCATGTATTTCTTCAATAGGTGGTAAATTCTTAACATCTTCAACTTTAATACCTTTTTCTTTCATAGATTTCTTTGCCTCTTGCATATCTTCAGGACTGAGAAATAGAATACCCCTTTTCTTCGGAGTTGGATTAGGAGTTGGTTCAGGAAGTGTCCAATTATTTTCATTAGTCAACATATTATTCAATAACAATTCAGTTTGATCAACAGTTCTTTCCCTGAAAACACAACCAGCACAACTATCCAGGTGGTCTCTGGCAGCATCGGTTAGTCCATTATATCAAGTATTTCATTTTTCTTGAGAGGATGATCAGGCAAAGCATTAAGTAATTGGAGAAGCCTCCCCAAGCTTGTGGGAGACTCTCTTCTTCAATTTGCACAAATTATATATTTCCCTTAAGGCAGCTTGTTTCTTATGAGCGGGGAAATATTTAGCAGAGAAGTAATAAATCATATCCTGGGTACTACACACACAATGAGGATCAAGAGAATTAAACCATGTTTTAGCATCACCCTTTAATGAGAATAGAAACAACTTAAGGATATAGTAGTAACGAATTTTTTCCTCATGAGTGAATAGGGTGGCTATATCATTTAATTTAGTAAGATGTGCCACAACAGTTTCAGATTCATAGCCATAGAAGGGATCAGATTCAACCAAAGTAATTATCTCAGGATCGAGAAAGAAATCATAATCCTTATCGGAAATACAGATAGGTGAAGTAGCAAAAGCAGGGTCATATTTCATTCTAGCATTCAAAGATATTTCTTTCAGCTTAGCTAATAATTTCTTAAGATCATATCTATCATTGCAAGCAAGAAAGTCTCTAGCAGTTTCTTCATCCATAACATAACCCTCAGGAACATCAGGCAATTCATATCTAGGGGAGAATCTTCATCATCACTTTCATCAATATTATCAGTTTCAATAATTTCATTCTCTCTAGCCCTAGCAAGTTGTTCATCAACAAATTCACCTAGTGGCACAGTATTATCAAGCATAGAAGTAGTTTCATCATAAGTATCATGCATAGCAGAAGTGGCATCATCAATAACATGCAACATATCAGAATTAATAGCAGAAGCAGGTTTAGGTGTCGCAAGCTTACTCAAAACAGAAGGAGAATCAAGTGTAGAGCTAGATGGCAGTTCCTTACCTCCCCTCATAGTTGAGGGATAAATCTTGGTTTTTTCGTCCTTCAAGTTCCTCATAGTGATCAACAGATATAAATCCCAAGTGACTCAAAGAATAGAGCTATGCTCCCTAGCAACGGCGCCAGAAAATAGCCTTGATAACCCACAAGTATAGGGGATCGCAACAATTTTCGAGGGCAGAGTATTCAACCAAAATTTATTGATCCGACACAAGGGGAGCGAAAGAATATTCTCAAGTATTAGCAGCTGAGTTGTCAATTCAACCACACCTGGAAGACTTAATATCTGCAGCAAAGTATTTAGTAGCAAAGTAGTATGGAAGTAATAGTAATGGTGGCAAAAGTAATAGTAGCAGCTTTGTAGTAATTGTAACAGTGGCAACGGTAAAGTAACTAAGCAAAGATCAATATGTGAAAAGCTCGTAGGCATTGGGTCAGTGATGGATAATTATGCCGGATGTGATTCCTCATGCAATAGTTATAACATAGGGTGACACAAAACTAGCTCCAGTTCATCAATGTAATGTAGGCATGTATTCCGAATATAGTCATACGTGCTTATGGAAAAGAACTTGCATGACATCTTTCGTCCTACCCTCCCGTGGCAGCGGGGTCCTATTGGAAACTAAGGGATATTAAGGCCTCCTTTTAATAGAGTACGGAACAAAAGCATTAACACTTGCTGAATACATGAACTCCTCAAACTACGGTAATCACCGGGAGTGATCCCGGTTATTGTCACTTTGGGGTTGCCGGATCATAACACATAGTAGGTGACTATTGACTTGCAAGATAGGATCAAGAACTCACATTTATTAACGAAAACATAATAGGTTCAGATCTGAAATCATGGCACTCGGGCCCTAGTGACAAGCATTAAGCATAGCAAAGTCATAGCAACACCAATCATAGAACATAGTGGATACTAGGGATCAAACCCTAACAAAACTAACTCGATTACATGATAAATCTCATCCAACCCATCACCGTCCAGCAAGCCTACGATGGAATTAATCACGCACGGCGGTGAGAATCATGAAATTGGTGATGGAGGAAGGTTGATGATGACGACGGTGACGGATTCCCCTCTCCGGAGCCCCGAACGGACTCCAGATCAGCCCTCCTGAGAGAGATTAGGGCTTGGCGGCAGCTCCGTGTCGTAAAACGCGATGAATCCTTCTCTCTGTTTTTTCTCCCTGAACGTGAATATATAAAGTTGGAGTTGAGGTCGGTGGAGCCTCAGGGGGCCCACGAGACAGGGGCGTGCCCAGGGGGGTAGGCGCGCCCCCACCCTCGTGGACAGGGTGTGGGCCCCCTGGTCTTGATTCTTTCGCCAGTATTTTTATTAATTCCAAAAATATTCTCCGTGAAGTTTTAGGTCATTCCGAGAACTTTTATTTCTACACAAAAATAACACCATGGCAATTCTGCTGAAAACAGCGTCAGTTCGGGTTAGTTCCATTCAAATCATGCAAGTTAGAGTCCAAAACAAGGGCAAAAGTTTTTGGAAAAGTAGATACGATGGAGACGTATCAGGCGGCGGGGCCTTCTTCCCTTCTTCCATGGTTTCCGGCGACGCGGGATGCAGGGCCGCGGTGAGTAGCGCGTTCGCACGGGACGACGCGGCGGTGACCGGACAGAGTGCTGGTGGTGCAGCCGTGCGGCGGAGCGGCGGCGGCTGCGTGGTTCTTGAGGCGGGGGCTTGGGCGTGCGGAGGGCGAGGTGGCCGGCTGCTTTGGGGCTTCCTCGTCAAATCCTGGCAATAGGGGTCGTGGGCCTCGGCGGTGCGGGCTGGTGGCGGTGTCCGGCTAGGCTGGGCCGCCTCCAGTATGGTGAGGCGTGCCGGCTGGTGCGCTGGTGGCAGGTGATACGTCTCCAACGTATCTATATTTTTTTATTGCTCCACGCTATATTATCTACTGTTTTAGGCAATATTGGGCTTTATTATCCACTTTTATATTATTTTTGGGACTAACCTATTAACCGGAGGCCCAGCACAGATTTGTTGTTTTATGCCTATTTCAGTATTTCGATGAAAAGGAATGTCAAACGGAGTCAAAACGGATCGAAATCAACTGGAGAAGTTATTTTTTGAAGGAAAGCAACCCAGGGAACTTGGAGTGCACGTCAGGGGAGATACGGGCTGCCCATGAGGGTGGGGGGCGCGCCCACCCCCCTAAGGCGCGCCCCCTGCCTCGTGGGGGCCCCGTAGCTCCACCGACGTACCCCCTGCACCCATATATACTCTCGTAACCTAAATCTTCCAGAACAGAAGATAGATCGGGAGTTCCGCCGCCGCAAGCCTCTGTAGCCACCAAAAACCTCTCGGGAGCCCGTTCCGGCACCCTGCCGGAGGGGGAATCCATCACCGGTGGCCATCTTCATCATCCCGACGCTATCCGTGACGAGAAGGGAGTAGTTCACCCTCGGGGCTGAGGGTATGTACCAGTAGCTATGTGTTTGATCTCTCTCTCTCTCTCGTGTTCTTGATTTGGCACGATCTTGATGTATCGCGAGCTTTGCTATTATAGTTGGATCCTATGTTTCTTCTCCCCCTCTTCTCTCTTGTAATGGATTGAGTTTTCCCGTTGAAGTAATCTTATAGGATTGAGTCTTTAAAGATTTGAGAACACTTGATGTATGTCTTGCCATGCGTATCTGTGGTGACAATGGGATATCACGTGATTCACTTGATTTATGTTTTGGTGATCAACTTGCGGGTTCCGCCCATGAACCTATGCATAGGGGTTGGCACACGTTTTCGTCGTGATTCTCCGGTAGAAACTTTGGGGCACTCTTTGAGGTTCTATGTGTTGGTTGAATAGATGAATTGAGATTTTGTGATGCATATCGTATAATCATGCCCACGGATACTTGAGGTGACATTGGAGTATCTAGGTGATATTAGGGTTTTGGTTGATTTGTATCTTAAGGTGTTATTCTTGTACGAACTCTAGGGCTGTTTGTGACACTTATAGGAATAGCCCAACGGATTGATTGGAAAGAATAACTTTGAGGTGGTTTCGTACCCTACCATAATCTCTTCGTTTGTTCTCCACTATTAGTAACTTTGGAGTGACTCTTTGTTGCATGTTGAGGGATAGTTATGTGATCCAATTATGTTATTATTGTTGAGAGAACTTGCACTAGCGAAAGTATGAACCCTAGGCCTTGTTTCCTATCATTGCAATACCGTTTACGCTCACGTTTATCACTTGTTACCTTGCTGTTTTTATATTTTCAGATTACAAAAACCTATATCTACCATCCATATTGCACTTGTATCACCATCTCTTCGCCGAACTAGTGCACCTATACAATTTACCATCGTATTGGGTGTGTTGGGGACACAAGAGACTCTTTGTTATTTGGTTGCAGGGTTGTTTGAGAGAGACCATCTTCATCCTACGCCTCCCACGGATTGATAAACCTTAGGTCATCCACTTGAGGGAAATTTGCTACTGTCCTACAAACCTGTGCACTTGCAGGTCCAACAACGTCTACAAGAAGAAGGTTGCGTAGTAGACATCAAGCTCTTTTCTGGCGCCGTTACCGGGGAGGCTAGGTAAGTGAAGGTATATTTTTAGATCTTGCAATCGAATCTTTTAGTTTCTTGTTTTATCACTAGTTTATTTTAAAAAACAAAACTGCAAAAAAATGGAATTGAGTTTGTCTCATACGCTTCATCTTTTTAATATCTTTCATGAGTATGATGGAAAGGAAAATTGTGCCAAAGTGCTAGAAGAAGAATGCATTAAATTGTTTGGCACTAAATCTTTGAATGATGAGCATGATTGCAATGTTGTTAGTATGAATTCCTTGAATATTCATGATGCTAATGATATGCAAAGCCACAAGCTTGGGGAAGCTATGTTTCACGAAGATGATATTTTTTGTCCCCCAAGCTTTGATGAGCAAATTTACTATGATGAAAGCATGCCTCCTATCTATGATGATTATTGTGATGACACATATGCTTTAAAGAATAATTATAACCATGAAACTTGTCATCTTGACCTTAATTTTCAATCACATGATAGTTATTTTGTTGAGTTTGCTCCCACTACTATTGAAGAGAAGAATTTTGCTTATGCGGAGAGTAGTAAAAATTCTATGCTTGTAGATCATGAAAAGAATGCTTTAGGTGCTGGTTATATTGTTGAATTCATTCATGATTCTACTGAAAATTATTATGAGGGAGGAACATATGCTTCTACATATTGCAATAATATCAAGTTTCCTCTCTATGTGCTTAAAGTTTTGAAGTTATGCTTGTTTTACCTTCCTATGCAAGTTGATTCTTGTTCCCGTAAGTTGTTATTTCAAAAAATCCCTATGCATAGGAAGTGGGTTAGACTTAAATGTGCTAGTCATATTCTTCATGATGCTCTCTTCATGTTTCAATTCTTATCTCTTATGTGAGCATCATTGAAATCATCATGCCTAGCTAGGGGCGTTAAACGATAGCGCTTGTTGGGAGGCAACCCAATTTTATTTTAGTTTCTTGATTTTTGGTTCTGTTTAGTAATAAATAATCCATCTAGATTCTGTTTATATGTGGTTTTGTGTTTTAATTAGTATTTGTGCCAAGTAGAACCTTTGGGAAGACTTGGGTGAAGTCTTTATGATCATGCTGTAAAAAACAGAAACTTTAGCGCTCACAAGATTAACTAGAACTTTTTACTGGAAAGTGCTATTTAGTTAATTCTTTTTGCAGATGATTACTAGACAAATTCCCCAGGTCCACCAATTTATTTTAGAATTTTTGGAGTTCCAGAAGTTTGCATTAATTACAGATTACTACAGACTGTTCTGTTTTGACAGATTCTGTTTTTCGTGTGTTGTTTGCTTATTTTGATGACTCTATGGCTAGTAAATTAGTTTAAAAACCATAGAGAAGTTGGAATACAGTAGGTTTGACACCAAAATAAATAAAGAATGAGTTCATTACAGTACCTTGAAGTGGTGTTTTGTTTTCTTTCGCTAACGGAGCTTACGAGTTTTCTGTTAAGTTTTGTGTTGTGAAGTTTTCAAGTTTTGGGTAAAGATTCGATGGACTATGGAATAAGGAGTGGCAAGAGCCTAAGCTTGGGGATGCCCAAGGCACCCCAATGTAATATTCAAGGATAACCAAGATCCTAAGCTTGGGGATGCCCCGGATGGCATCACCTCTTTCGTCTTCGTTCATCGGTAACTTTACTTGGAGCTATATTTTTATTCACCACATGATATGTGTTTTGCTTGGAGCGTCATTTTATTTTGTTAGTATTTGCTTGATGTTATTTATATTAGTGTTTTCATCTCTAGTTTCAATAAAAATGTCAAGGATAGCCTTTGCCATGCTTATTTTGCAAGTATGCATGTTGCTGTTTGAAAACAGAAAGGTTACCGCTGTTGCAAAAATTCCCTAGAAAATTCAGAGAGTGGTATAATGTTGAATCTTTTTTAATATTTAGACTGATAAATTTATTACATTGGCAATTTTAGTTCATAATTTTTTGAGTTAGGAAAGTATGATGAATCTTGCATTCTTTACAGACTATACTGTTTTGGCAGATTGCTGTTATGGTTGCATTGTTTGCATATGTTTGCCTGTTTAATAATTCTATTTGAGGATAGGAGTATTAAATATGCAGAGGCATTTAGTATGAAATGTTGAATAATAATTTTAGTGATTTGTTACAGTAGGAAATGATAAGGTTTTGCATTGGTTTATACTAACCTATCTCACGAGTTCTTATTGAGTTTGTTGTGAATGAAGCTTTTGATAAAAAGAGAAACCATGATATGAGAGGAATTAAGGAGACACAAAAGTTCAATCTTGGGGATGCCCAAGGCACCCCAAGATAATATTTCAATAAGTCTCAAGCATCTAAGCTTGGGGATGCCCCGGTAGGCATCCCACCTTTCTTCTTCAACAACTATCGGTTAGTATCGGTTGAGCCTAAGTTTTTGCTTCTTAACATGAGTTGTGCTATCCTTGCAATGTCATTTTATTTTGTTTTGCTTGCTGTTTGAATACAATACCAAGATCTGAAATTCCTTAATGTTATAGAGTCTTCACATAGTTGCATAATTATTCGACTACTCATTGACCTTCACTTATATCTTTCGGAGTAGTTTTTGTTATTGCTCTAGTACTTCACTTATATCTTTTAGAGCATAATGGTGGTTTTATTTTGAAGAAATAGATGAACTCTCATGCTTCACTTAGATTATTTTGAGAGTCTTAAATAGCATGGTAATTTGCTTAAATAATCCTAATATGCTAAGCATACAAGATTTGTAAGAATTCTTATGAGTGTATTGAATACTATGAGAAGTTCGATGCTTGATAATTGTTTTGAGATATGGAGATGGTGATATTAGAGTCATGCTAGTTGAGTAGTTGTGAATTTGAGAAATACTTGTGTTGAAGTTTGTGATTCCCGTAGCATGCACGTATGGTGAACCGTTATGTGATGAAATCGGAGCATAATTTATTTATTGATTGTCTTCCTTATGAGTGGCGGTCGGGGACGAGCGATGGTCTTTTCCTACCAATCTATCCCCCTAGGAGCATGCTTGTAATACTTAGCTTTGATAACTTCTAGATTTTTGCAATAAGTATATGAGTTCTTTATGACTAATGTTGAGTCCATGGATTATACGCACTTTTTCCCATCCTTCCACCATTGCTAGCCTCTCTAATACCACGCACTTTTCGCCGGTATCATACACCCACCATATATCTTCCTCAAAACAGCCACCATACCTACCTATCATGGCATTTCCATAGCCATTCCAGGATATATTGCCATGCAACTTCCCACCGTTTCGTTTATTATGACACGCTCCATCATTGTCATATTGCTAGCATGATCATGTAGTTGACATCGTATTTGTGGCAAAGCCACCGTTCATAATTCTTTCATACATGTCACTCTTGATTCATTGCATATCCCGGTACACCGCCAGAGGCATTCATATAGAGTCATGCTTTGTTCTAAGAATCGAGTTGTAATTGTTGAGTTGTAAGAAAAATAAAAGTGTGATGATCATCATTCTTTAGAGCATTGTCCCAAGTGAGGAAAGGATAATGGAGACTATGATTCCCCCACAAGTCGGGATGAGACTCCGGACGAAAAAAAAAGAAGAGAAAAAAGAGGCCATAAAAAAAGAGAGAAAAGGCCCAAATAAAAAAAAGAAAATAAAAAAATGAGAGAAAAAGAGAGAAGGTACAATGCTACTATCCTTTTATCACACTTGTGCTTCAAAGTAGCACCGTGATCTTCATGATAGAGAGTCTCCTATGTTGTCACTTTCATATACTAGTGGGAATTTTACATTATAGAACTTGGCTTGTATATTCCAATGATGGGCTCCCTCAAAATGCCCTAGGTATTCGTGAGCAAGCGAGTTGGATGCACACCCACTTAGTTTCTTTTGTTGAGCTTTCATATACTTATAGCTCTAGTGCACCCGTTGCATGGCAATCCCTACTCACTCACATTGATATCTATTGATGGGCATCTCCATAGCCCGTTGATACGCCTAGTTGATGTGAGACTATCTTCTCCCTTTTTGTCTTCTCCACAACCACCATTCTATTCCACCTATAGTGCTATGTCCATGGCTCACGCTCATGTATTGCGTGAAGATTGAAAAAGTTTGAGAATGTCAAAAGTATGAAACAATTGCTTGGCTTATCATCGGGGTTGTGCATGATTTAAATACTTTGTGTGGTGAAGATAGAGCATAGCCAGACTATATGATTTTGTAGGGATAACTTTCTTTGGCCATGTTATTTTGAGAAGACATGATTGCTTTGTTAGTATGCTTGAAGTATTATTGTTCTCATGTCAATATGAACTTTTGTCTTGAATCTTATGGATCTGAATATTCATACCACAATTAAGAAGATTTACATTGAAATTATGCCAAGTAGCATTCCGTATCAAAAATTATCTTTTTTTATCATTTACCTACTCGAGGACGAGCAGGAATTAAGCTTGGATATGCTTGATACGTATCCAACGTATCTATAATTTTTTATTGCTCCATGCTATATTATCTACTGTTTTAGGCAATATTGGGCTTTATTATCCACTTTTATATTATTTTTGGGACTAACCTATTAACCTGAGGCCCAGCCCAGATTTGTTGTTTATGCCTATTTCAGTATTACGAGGACAAGGAATATCAAACGGAGTCAAAACGGAACGAAATCAACTGGAGAAGTTATTTTTTGAAGGAAAGCAACCCAGGGAACTTGGAGTGCACGTCAGGGGAGATACGGGCTGCCCACGAGGGTGGGGGGCGCGCCCACCCCTCTAGGGCGCGCCCCCTGCCTTGTGGGGCCCCCGTAGCTCCACCGACGTACCCCCTGCACCCATATATACTCTCGTACCCTAAAACTTCCAGAACAGAAGATAGATCGGGAGTTCCGCCGCCGCAAGCCTCTGTAGCCACCAAAAACCTCTCGGGAGCCCGTTCCGGCACCCTGCCGGAGGGGGAATCCATCACCGGTGGCCATCTTCATCATCCCGTCGCTATCCATGACGAGGAGGGAGTAGTTCACCCTTGGGGCTGAGGGTATGTACCAGTAGCTATGTGTTTGATCTCTCTCTCTCTCGTGTTCTTGATTTGGCACGATCTTGATGTATCACGAGCTTTGCTATTATAGTTGGATCCTATGTTTCTTCTCCCCCTCTTCTCTCTTGTAATGGATTGAGTTTTCCCCTTGAAGTAATCTTATCGGTTGAGTCTTTAAAGATTTGAGAACACTTGATGTATGTCCTGCCGTGCGTATCTGTGGTGACAATGGGATATCACGTGATTCACTTGATGTATGTTTTGGTGATCAACTTGCGGGTTCCGCCCATGAACCTATGCATAGGGGTTGGCACACGTTTTCGTCGTGATTCTCCGGTAGAAACTTTGGGGCACTCTTTGAGGTTCTATGTGTTGGTTGAATAGATGAATTGAGATTTTGTGATGCATATCGTATAACCATGCCCACGGATACTTGAGGTGACATTGGAGTATCTAGGTGACATTAGGGTTTTGGTTGATTTGTATCTTAAGTTGTTATTCTAGTGCGGACTCTAGGGCTGTTTGTGACACTTATAGGAATAGCCCAACGGATTGATTGGAAAGAATAACTTTGAGGTGGTTTTGTACCCTACCATAATCTCTTCGTTTGTTCTCCACTATTAGTAACTTTGGAGTGACTCTTTGTTGCATGTTGAGGGATAGTTATGTGATCCAATTATGTTATTATTGTTGAGAGAACTTGCACTAGCGAGAGTATGAACCCTAGGCCTTGTTTCCTATCATTGCAATACCGTTTACGCTCACGTTTATCACTTGTTACCTTGCTGTTTTTATATTTTCAGATTACAAAAACCTATATCTACCATCCATATTGCACTTGTATCACCATCTCTTCGCCGAACTAGTGCACCTATACAATTTACCATCGTATTGGGTGTGTTGGGGACACAAGAGACTCTTTGTTATTTGGTTGCAGGGTTGTTTGAGAGAGACCATCTTCATCCTACGCCTCCCACGGATTGATAAACCTTAGGTCATCCACTTGAGTGAAATTTGCTACTGTCCTACAAACCTGTGCACTTGCAGGCCCAACAACGTCTACAAGAAGAAGGTTGCGTAGTAGACATCAGCGGGGCGTAGCTGACGGGAGTAGAGGCTGCAAATCTGGTGGTGGCTGCGGCGGCGCCCGTGCGGTTGACGCGGGTGGTGGTGGCAGTGGTCTCCGGGAGGGGGCGGCGGCGGTTGTCAGCCAAATCAGCTGGGATCTGGCCCAGGGCCGTTGGTGGGCGGCTCGGGGTTGTCCCTCGGAGCCCCAGCGTGGATGTGGGCTGCCACGACATGGTGGCGGCTCATGGCGGTGGTCTGGATCGTGTCATGGCGGCGGCTGGTCATCTCCAGCATCAGCCGTCAGTGAGCGACCTGGGTTGGCCTTCGATCCCTCTCCTTGTCGCCCGGTGCTACCTTCGTCAAAGGGTTAGTTCTTTCCTAGCTGTGGTCCGTTGCCCGTCTCGCGCCCGGTGCTGCAGGACCGAGCTCGTCTCGTCCCCGGTAGCAGGACGGAGCTCGTTTCGCGCCTGGCAGCAGGACGTAGCTCGTCTCACGCCCAGCAGCAGGACCGAGCTCGTCTCGCACCCGATAGCAGGACCGATCTCGTCTCGAGCCCGGTGCCGCAGCACGGGTCTATGGAGTCCATTTTGACCGGCTTATTGATTCTTGGTGTTGGGGGATGCCCATGTTGGTTGGGGTAGCGGCGGGTCATGGGTGAGGTGGTGTCTTGGATGCCGGGGCAGCGGCCCTGGGATGGTAGCGCGGTGCTGCCCGGTGACCATGGCCGTGTGGGCGGCGTGGTTGTGGGGGTGTGGCGTTCGGTGGCGGTGAGTGTTGGCCGGGGTGAAAACATGTTCTATCTTCAAACAGACTGGCATCGGCGAAACTCGTTCCCTTCTTGAAGGCGTCGTCGCGGCTCTCATGCCCGTCGTGTCGCTCCAGGGGAAACTCTGACCCTCGAGTCGGGCGGTGGCCGGTGTCGTATCCTTTCTGAAGGCACCGTCGTGAAGCCCACGGTTCATCGTATGCAGCTTTATCTCTTCGTGGTGGCATGTTCACGATCGAGGACCCCGGTTGCTCTTGTAATGCTTGGGACGGTGTTGCTGCGCTCAGCGTCTATGTATCTTGCCTTGGATGTGCGTGTATTGTGATGATGTGTGTTTGTGTCGGATTGTTGTTGGTCATTGTTTTATATATAAATAGCGGCGAAAGTCTTTTTGGTCATAGGAGACTATAAGCTTCACGGCCTATGTGAGTGAGCACGTGAGTTTTCTTCGTACAATTGTCGTTGTTATCAAAATTGCGACTTGAATTGGCTCGGTGGTTAATTATTGTTGAGTATATGTGTTATGTGCATATTATGTATTCGGTTCACCTCCTAGTTTCTTATATAGTTGAGACTCGTGGTCTATCTTTATACATTATATATACGTGCCTATGCACGAAGAGCAATACATCATGCAATTCTCACAACATACATGGTATGAGTTTTTTAGGTTTCGTTCCTCGCTTCCGCTCCGCCGCCCCGCGCGTCTACCCACGCCGCCGCTCAAGGCGCCGCCGCCCGCGTCCTCCTGTCGCGATCCGCAGCCGCTGCTTCACTTCTCCACGCGTTGCCGCCCGCGATCCCATCGCACCAGCCGCCAACTGCAGCCGCCCCCGTCCCGAGCCGCTATTGCCGCCTTTTCTCTGTCCGCTGGTGCCACCCGTCCCGAGTGCCTCATGTACCGCTCGTCAGCGCACTGCCCACCAGCTGCGTCACCTACCGCCCGCGCCTGGGCCTGGGCGCGCACGCTCGCGGTGGCCGGCTCCAGCCTTTTGGTGAAAGCGACGGTGCAACTGGGGCACGCGTCCTCACGGGAGATCCTATCGAGTCAATTGAATTCTTTGGTTGGGGCCTAGTACGTGCATGTGTACGTACTGTACTACGGGTCCGTCCTGTGTTGTGTAAAATCAAAGCACTCATCACCCACGCCCGCTCGCCGGATCATCTGAGCCGCCTGACCCGCCGCCAGCCGCCCGATGGCGTCCACCGGCCCGTTCGCCGCCGCCTCTGCCGTGACGCTGACGGCGCCCTCTGGCGCGGCTCCGCCGCCGGTGTCCTACGGCACGGCCCCGCCGCTGCTGGCGCTTTCCGGCCAGTCCCTCTACGGGCCCTCTGGTGCTCCGCCGCCGGCGTCCTATGGCGCGGCCCCGCCACCGCTGGCACTCTTCGGCCAGTTCGTCGTCGCCCCGCCGCTGGCGCCGCCTCTGCCCGTTGTCCCTGTGCTGTTGCGCGGGGCGTTTGACGCGCCCGTTCCCACATACGGGAATCCTACGTATGGGGCTCCGCCCGTGTACGAGTCTCCCGGGTACTGATGGGGGTCGTCAGCAGGACAGCACTCGCAGCAGCCTGACGACGCCCAGCACCAGCATCATCTGTCAACGCCCAGCAGGTTTTTCCGGCGGGCCGTCCGGCCTACCCGGCACCGCAGTCGCAGCCGGGGCTACTACCTATACCGTATGGAGAGTACCCACCGCCGAAACCGAGCGGCGGCTACGGCCTCTCCATGGCGTCTTCGTCCCCCTCGTGGGCCCTGCCGCCGGCGCCCTGGGACCCGGTGCTCCTCCCCGCACTGCATGTCGCTCCTACACAGAATAACTACACGGGAGGCGGTGATTGGTACATGGACACCGGTGCTACGGCTCACATGTTTGATCATCCTGGTAACCTTGCCAACTTCACTCTTGTCTCCACCGACCGCCGCATCATTGTCGGCGACAGTTCCACACTTCCTATCACACACATTGGGCACACTTCTTTTCCTTCTAGTTCTACTCCATTATCTTTGTCTAACATACTTGTGTCACCTCATCTTATTAAGAATCTCATTTCTATTCGTTGTTTCACTCATGAAAATCATGTTACCGTTGAATTTGACGAGCTTGGTTTTTGTGTCAAAGATGCTCGAACCAGGATGGTACTTTACCGATGTGACAGCCCCGACGAGCTCTATCCAGTGCACTCACCTTCATCCACCACCACCGCACCGGTTGCTCTCTCCGCTAGAGTCGATCTCTGGCACGCTCGCTTGGGTCATCCCAACCCCGTCACACTTCATCATATTCTTAAGAGTTTTAGTTTCAGTTGCAATAAGATCGAGGATCACACTTGTCATGCCCGTCGAGTCGGCAAACATGTTCGTCTGCCGTTTAATAATTCCACCACCATTGCTTCTTTTCCTTTTCAGTTGATTCATAGCGATGTGTGTGAAGGAAATATGCCCTAGAGGCAATAATAAAGTTATTATTTATTTCCTTATTTCATGATAAATGTTTATTATGCATGCTAGAATTGTATTAACCGGAAACTTGATAGTGTGAATACATAGACAAAACAATGTGTCCCTAGTATGCCTCTACTTGACTAGCTTGTTGATCAAAGATGGTTATGTTTCCTAGCCATAGACATGTGTTGTCATTTGATGAATGTGATCACATCATTATGAGAATGATGTGATGGACATGACCCATTCATTAGCTTAGCATTGTGATCGTTACAGTTTTATTGCTACTGCTTTCTTCATGACTTATACATGTTCCTCAGACTATGAGATTATGCAACTCCCGAATATCCGGAGGAACACTTTGCGTGCAATCAAATGTCACAACGTAAATGGGTGATTATAAAGATGCTCTATAGGTGTTTTTGAAGGTGTTTTGTTGGGTTGGCATAAATCAAGATTAGGATTTGTCACTCCGTGTATCGGAGAGGTATCTCTGGGCCCACTCGGTAATGCACACCACTATAAGCCTTGCAAGCATTGTAACTAATGAGTTATTTGCAGGACGATGTATTACGTAACGAGTAAAGAGACTTTTCGGTAACGTGATTGAACAAGGTATTGAGATACCAGATACCAACGATCAAATCTCGGGCAATTATTATACCGATGACAAAGGGAACAACATATGTTGTTATGCGGTTTGACCGATAAAGATCTTCATAGAATATGTAGGAGCCAATATGAGCATCCAGGTTCCGCTATTGGTTATTGACCGGAGATGTGTCTCGGTCATGTCTACATAGTTGTCGAACCCGTAGGGTCCGCACGCTTAACGTTCGGTGACGATTTGTATTATGAGTTATGTGATTTGATTTACCGATTGTAGTTCGGAGTCCCGGATGAGATCGGGGACATGACGAGGAGCCTCGAAATGGTTGAGACATAAAGATCGATATATTGGATGACTATATTCGGACATCGGAAAGGTTCCGAGTGATTCGGGTATTTTTCGGAGTACCGGAGAGTTACGGGAATTTGTATTGGGCCTTAATGGGCCATATGGGAAAGGAGAGAAAGGCCTCAAAAGGTGGCCACACCCCTCCCCATGGTCTGGTCCGAATTGGACTAGGGAGGGGGGGGGGGCTTCCTTCCTTCTCCTTTTCCCTTCCCTTTTTCCTATTCCATGTGGGAGGAGGAATCCTACTAGGACTAGGGAGTCCTAGTAGGACTCCACACTTCTGGCGCCCCCTAGGGGCTGGCCGGCCTCCCCTCCTCCATCCTTTATATACGGGGGCAGGGGGGCACCTCTAGACACAAGTTGATCTGTTGATCTATTCCAGCCGTGTGCGGTGCCCCCTTCACCATATTCCATCTCGGTCATATCGTAGTGGTGCTTAGGTGAAGCCCTGCGTCGGTAGCAACATCATCACCGTCACCACGCCGTCGTGCTGACGGAACTCTCTCGTGAAGCTCTGCTAGATCGGAGTTCGCGGGACGTCATCGAGCTGAACGTGTGCTGAACTCGGAGGTGCCGTGCGTTCGGTACTTGGATCGGTCGGATCGTGAAGACGTACGACTACATCAACCACGTTGTGCTAACGCTTCCGCTTTCGGTCTACGAGGGTACGTGGACAACACTCTCCCCTCTCGTTGCTATGCATCACCATGATCCTGTGTGTGCGTAGGATTTTTTTTGAAATTACTATGTTCCCCAACAGTGGCATCCGAGCCAGGTTTTATGCGTAGATGTTATATGCACGAGTAGAACACAAGTGAGTTGTGGGTGATACAAGTCATACTGCTTACCAGCATGTCACATTTTGGTTCGGCGGTATTGTTGGATGAAGCGGCCCAGACCGACATTACGCGTACGCTTACGCAAGACGGGTTCTACCGACATGCTTTGCACACAGGTGGCTGGCGGGTGTCAGTTTCTCCAACTTTAGTTGAACCGAATGTGGATACACCCGGTCCTTGCGAAGGTTAAAACAACACTAACTTGATGAACTATCGTTGTGGTTTTGATGTGTAGGTAAGAACGGTTCTTGCTTAACCCGTAGCAGTCACGTAAAACTTGCAAGAACAAAGTAGAGGACATCTAACTTGTTTTTGCAGGGCACGTTGTGATGTGATATGGTCAAGACATGATGCTATATTTTATTGTATGAGATAATCATGTTTTGTAACCGAGTTATCGGCAACTGGCAGGAGCCATATGGTTGTCGCTTTATTATATGCAATGCAATCGCTCTGTAATACTTTACTTTATCACTAAGCGGTAGCGATAGTCGTAGAAGCATAAATTGGCGAAACGACAACGATGCTACGATGGATATCAAGGTGTCGCGCCGGTGACGATGGTGATCATGATGGTGCTTCGGAGATGGAGATCACAAGCACAAGATGATGATGGCCATATCATATCACTTATATTGATTGCATGTGATGTTTATCTTTTATGCATCTTATCTTGCTTTGATTGACGATAGCATTATAAGATGATCTCTCACTAAAATTTCAAGATAAAAGTGTTCTTCCTGAGTATGCACCGTTGAGAAAGTTCTTCGTGCTGAGACATCACGTGATGATCGGGTGTGATAGGCTCTACGTTCAAATACAACGGGTGCAAAACAGTTGCACACGCAGAATACTCAGGTTAAACTTGACGAGCCTAGCATATGCAGATATGGCCTCGGAACACTGGAGACCGAAAGGTCGAGCGTCAATCATATAGAAGATATGATCAACATAGTGATGTTCACCATTGAAAACTACTCCATCTCACGTGATGATCGGACATGGTTTAGTTGATTTGGATCACATGATCACTTAGATGATTAGAGAGATGTCTATCTAAGTGGGAGTTCTTAAGTAATATGAT
Organism: Aegilops longissima; assembly: GCA_021605205.1. Lineage (NCBI taxonomy): Eukaryota > Viridiplantae > Streptophyta > Magnoliopsida > Poales > Poaceae > Aegilops > Aegilops longissima. The sequence goes on from CM038682.1 coordinate 547,425,811, forward strand.
TAATTGAACTTTAATTTATCATGAACTTAGTCCTGATAGTATTTTGCAAATAATCTTATAGATAAATAGCTCGCATTGTTGCTTCCCTATGTTTTATATGTGTTCCTAGAGAAAACTATATTGAAAGATGTTAGTAGCAATGATGCGGATTGGATCCATGATCTGAGGTTTATCCTCATTGCTGCACAGAAGAATTATGTCCTTGATGCAACGCTAGGTGACAGACCTATTGCAGGAGCAGATGCATACGTTATGAACGTTTGGCTAGCTCAATATGATGACTACTTGATAGTTTAGTGCGCCATGCTTAACGACTTAGAATCGGGACTTCAAAGACGTTTTGAACGTCATGGACCATATGGGATGTTCCATGAGTTGAAGTTAATATTTCAAGCAAATACCCAAGTTGAGAGATATGAAGTCTCCAACAAGTTCTATAGCTAAAAGATGGAGGAGAATAGCTCAAGCAGTGAGCATGTGCTCAGATTGTCTGGGTACTTCAATCGCTTGAATCAAGTGGGAGTTAATCTTCCAGATAAGATAGTGATTGACAGAATTCTCTAGTCACCATCACCAAGTTAGTAGAACTTCGTGATGAACTATAATATGCAAGGGATAACAGAAACAATTCCCAAGCTCTTCGTGATGCTGAAATCGACGAAGGTAGAAATCAAGAAAAACATCAAGTGTTGATGGTTGACAAGACCACTAGTTTCAATAAAAGGGCAAAGGGAAGAAGGGGAACTTCAAGAAGAACGGCAAGCAAGTTGCTGCTCAAGTGAAGAAGCCCAAGTCTAGCCCTAAGCCTGAGACTAAGTGCTTCTACTGCAAAGGGACTGGTCACTGGAAGCGGAACTACCCAAGGATGGCAAAGTGGACAAAGGTATGTTGGATATACATGTTATTGATGTGTACTTTACTAGTGTTTATAGCAACCCCTCGGCATTTGATACTGGTTCAGTTGCTAAGAGTAGTAACTCGGAACGGGAGTTGCAGAATAAACAGAAACTAGTAAAGGGCGAGGTGACGATGTGTGTTGGAAGTAGTACCAAGATTGATATGATCATCATCGCACACTCCCTATACTTTCGGGATTAGTGTTGAAACTAAATAAGTGTTATTTGGTGTTTGCGTTGAGCATGAATATGATTTGATCATGTTTGTTGCAATACGGTTATTCATTTAAATTAGAGAATAATTGTTGTTCTGTTTACATGAATAAAACCTTCTATGGTCATCACCCAATAAAATGGTTTGTTGGATCTCGATCGTAGTGATACACATATTCATAATATTGAAGCCAAAAGATGCAAAGTTAATAATGATAGTACAACTTATTTGTGGCACTCCCGTTTAGGTCATATTGGTGTAAAGCGCATGAAGAAACTCCATGCTGATGGGATTTTGGAATCACTTGATTATGAATCACTTGATGCTTGCTAACCATGCCTTATGGGCACGATGACTAAGACTTCGTTCTCCGGAACAATGGAGCGAGCAACTGACTTATTGGAAATAATACATACTGATGTATGTGATCCGATGAGTGTTGAGGCTCGCGGCGGGTATTATTATTTTCTCACCTTCACAGATGATTTGAGCAGATATGGGTATATCTACTTGATGAAACATAAATCTGAAACATTTGAAAAGTTCAAATAATTTCAGAGTGAAGTGGAAAATCATCGTAGCAAGAAAATAAAGTTTCTACGATCTGATCGTGGAAGATGATATTTGATTTATGAGTTTGGTCTTCATTTGAAACAATACGGAATAGTTTCGCAACTCACGCCACCTGGAACACCACAGCGTAATGGTGTGTCCGAACATCGTAATCGCACTTTACTAGATATGGCGCGATCTATGATGTCTCTTACTGATTTACCGCTATCATTTTGGGGTTATGCATTAGAGACAGCTGCATTCACTTTAAAAAGGGCACCATATAAATCCGTTGAGACGACACCATATGAACTGTGGTTTAGCAAGAAACCTAAGCTGTCGTTTCTTAAAGTTTGGGGCGGCGATACTTATGTGAAAAAGTTTCAAACTGATAAGCTCGAACCCAAATCGGAGAAGTGCATCTTCATAGGATACCCAAACGAAATTGTTGGGTACACCTTCTATCACAGATCTGAAGGCAAATTTGTTGCTGAGAATGGATACTTTCTAGAGAAGGAGTTTCTCTCGAAAGAAGTGAGTGGGAGGAAAGTAGAACTTGATGAGGTAATTGTACCTTCTCTCGAATTGAAAAGTAGCTCATCACTGAACTCAGTTCCAGTGACGCCTACACGAATTTGTGAGGAAGTTAATGATGATGATCATGAAACTTCATATCAAGTTACTACTGAACCTCGTAGGTCAACCAGAGTAAGATCCGCACCAGAGTGGTACAGTAATCCTGTTCTGGAGGTCATGTTACTAGACCATGATGAACCTACGAACTATGAGGAAGCGATGATGAGCCCAGATTCCGCAAAATGGCTTGAGGCCATGAAATCTGAGATGGGATCCATGTATGAGAACAAAGTGTGGACTTTGGTTGACTTGCCCGATGATCGGCAAGCCATAGAAAATAAATGGATCTTCAAGAGGAATACGGACGTTGATAGTAGTGTTACTATCTACAAAGCTAGACTTTTCGAAAAAGGTTTTTTGACAAAGTTCAAGGTGTTGACTACGATGAGATTTTCTCACTCGTATCGATGCTTAAAGTCTGTTCGAATCATGTTAGCAATTGCCGCATTTTAAGAAATCTGGCAAATGGATAACAAAACTGCAATCCTTAATGGACTTATTAAAGAAGAGTTGTATATGATGCAACCAGAAGGTTCTGTCAATCCTAAAGGTGCTAACAAAATGTGCAAGCTCCAGCGATCCATCTGTGGACTGGTGCAAGCATCTCAGAGTTGGAATATGCGCTTTGATGAGATGATCAAAGTATATAGTTTTATACAGACTTGCGATGAAGCCTGTATTTACAAGAAAGTGAGTGGGAGCACTACAACATTTCTGATAATTATATGTGGATGACATATCGTTGACCGGAAATAATGTAGAATTCTCTGTAAAGCATAAAGGAGTATTTGAAAGGAGTTTTTCAAAGAAAGACCTCGATGAAGCTGCTTACATGTTGAGCATCAAAATCTATAGAGATAGATCAAGACGCTTGATAAGATTTTCAATGAGTATGTACCTTGACAAGATTTTGAATTAGTTCAAAATGGAACAGTCAAAGAAAGAGTTCTTGCTTGTGTTGCAAGGTGTGAAGTTGAGTAAGACTCAAAGCCCGACCACGGCAGAAGATAGAAAGAGAATGAAAGTCATTCCCTATGTCTCAGCCATAGGTTCTATAAAGTATGACATGCTGTGTACCAGATCTATTTTATACCCTACACTGAGTTTGGCAAGGGAGTACAATAGTGATCCAGGAGTAGATCATTGGACAGCGGTCAAAATTATCCTTAGTGGAATAAGGATATGTTTCTCTATTATGGAGGGGACAAAAGGTTCGTCATAAAGAGTTACGTCGATGCAAGCTTTCACACTGATCCAGATGACTCTAAGTCTCAATCTGGATACATATTGAAAGTGGGAGCAATTAGCTAAAGTAGCTCCGTGCAGAGCATTGTAGACACAGAAATTTGCAAAATACATACGGATCTGAATTTTGGCAGACCCGTTGACTAAACTTCTCTCACAAGCAAAACATGATCACACCTTAGTACTCTTTGGGTGTTAATCACATAGCGATGTGAACTAAATTACTGACTCTAGTAAACCCTTTTAGTGTTGGTCACATGGCGATGTGAACTATGGGGTGTTAATCACAGAGTGATGTGAACTATTGGTGTTAAATCACATGGCGATGTGAACTAGATTATTGACTGTAGTGCAAGTGGGAGACTGAAGGAAATATGCCCTACATGCAATAATAAAGTTATTATTTATTTCCTTATTTCATGATAAATGTTTATTATTCATGCTAGAATTGTATTAACCGGAAACTTGATACATGTGTGAATACATAGACAAAACAATGTGTCCCTAGTATGCCTCTACTTGACTAGCTTGTTCATCAAAGATGGTTATGTTTCCTAGCCATAGACATGTGTTGTCATTTGATGAACGGGATCACATCATTAGGAGAATGATGTGATGGACAAGACCAATTCATTAGCTTAGCATTGTGATCGTTACAGTTTTATTGTGCAACTCCCGAATATCCGGAGGAACACTTTATGTGCAATCAAACGTCACAACATAAATGAGTGATTATAAAGATGATCTATAGATGTTTCCGAAGGTGTTTGTTGGGTTGACATGAATCAAGATTAGGATTTGTCACTCCGTGTATCAGAGAGGTATCTCTGGGCCCACTCGGTAATGCACACCACTATAAGCCTTGCAAGCATTGTAACTAATGAGTTAGTTGCAGGATGATGTATTAGAGAACGAGTAAAGAAACTTGCCGGTAACGAGATTGAACTAGGTATTGAGATACTGATGATCAAATCTCGGGCAATTAACATACCGATGACAAAGGGAACAACGTATGTTGTTATGCAGTTTGTCCGATAAAGATCTTCGTAGAATATGTAGGAGCCAATATGAGCATCCAGGTTCCGCTATTGGTTATTGACCGGAGATGTGTCTCGGTCATGTCTACATAGTTCTCGAACCCATAGGGTCCACACGCTTAACATTCGGTGACGATTTGTATTATGAGTTATGTGATTTGATGTACCAAAGGTAGTTCGGAGTCCCGGATGAGAGCGGGGACATGACGAGGAGCCTCGAAATGGTCGAGACGTAAAGATCAATATATTGGATGACTATATTCGGACATCAGAAAGGTTCCGAGTGATTCGGGTATTTTTCGGAGTACCGGAGAGTTACAGGAATTCGTATTCTGCCTTAACGGGCCATACGGGAAAGGAGAGAAAGTCCTCAAGAGGTGGCCGCACCCTCCCCATGGTCTGGTCCGAATTGGACTAGGGAGGGGGGCGCCCCCTTCCTTCCTTCTCCTTTTCCCTTCCCTTTTTCCTATTCCATGTGGGAGGAGGAATCCTACTAGGACTAGGGAGTCCTAGTAGGACTCCACACTTCTGGCGCGCCCTAGGGGCTGGCCGGCCTTCCCTCCTCCATCCTTTATATACAGGGGCAGGGGGGCACCTCTAGACACAAGTTGATCTGTTGATCTATTCCAGCCGTGTGCGGTGCCCCCTCCAACATATTCCACTTCGGTCATATCGTAGCGGTGCTTAGGCGAAGCCCTGCGTCGGTAGCAACATCATCACCGTCACCACGCCGTCGTGCTGACGGAACTCTCCCGTGAAGCTCTGCTAGATCAGAGTTCGCGGGACGTCATCGAGCTGAACGTGTGCTGAGCTCGGAGGTGCCGTGCGTTCGGTACTTGGATCGGTCGGATCGTGAAGACGTACGACTACATCAACCGCGTTGTGCTAACGCTTCCGCTTTCGGTCTACGAGGGTGCGTGGACAACACTCTCCCCTCTCATTGCTATGCATCACCATGATCTTGTGTGTGCGTAAGAATTTGTTTGAAATTACTACGTTCCCCAACAGTGTGGACCTCTCCGGTGAAGGAAATATGCCCTAGAGGCAATAATAAAGTTATTATTTATTTCCTTATTTCATGATAAATGTTTATTATTCATGCTAGAATTGTATTAACCGGAAACATAATACATGTGTGAATACATAGACAAACAGAGTGTCACTAGTATGCCTCTACTTGACTAGCTCGTTAATCAAAGATGGTTATGTTTCCTAACCATAGACATGAGTTGTCATTTGATTAACGGGATCACATCATTAGGAGAATGATCTGATTGACATGACCCATTCCGTTAGCCTAGCACTTGATCGTTTAGTGTGTTGCTATTGCTTTCTTCATGACTTATACACGCCTCGTAACTATGAGATTATGCAACTCCGTTTACGGAGGAACACTTTGGTGCTACCAAACGTCACAACGAATCGGGTGATTATAAAGGAGTAGTACAGGTGTCTCCAAAGGTACATGTTGGGTTGGCGATTTTGAGATTAGGTTTTGTCACTCCGATTGTCGGAGAGGTATCTCTGGCCCTCTCGGTAATGCACATCATTATAAGCCTTGCAAGCAATGTGACCAATGAGTTGGTTACGGGATGATGCATTACGAGCGAGTAAAGAGACTTGCGGTGATGAGATTGAACTAGGTATTGAATACCGACGATCGAATCTCGGGCAAGTAACATACCGATGGCAAAGGGAACAACGTATGTTGTTATGCGGTTTGACCGATAAAGATCTTCGTAGAATATGTAGGAGCCAATATGGGCATCCAGGTCCCGCTATTGGTTATTGACCAAGAATAGTTCTAGGTCATGTCTACATAGTTCTCGAACCCGTAGGGTCCGCACGCTTAAGGTTTCGATGATGGTTATATTATGAGTTTATGAGTTTTGATGTACCGAAGGAGTTCGAGTCCCGGATGAGATCGGGGACATGACGAGGAGTCTCTAAATGGTCGAGACGTAAAGATCGATATATTGGACGACTATATTCGGAGTTCGGAAAGGTTCCAGTGATTCGGTATTTTTGAGTACCGGGAGTTACGGGAATACGGGGAAGAGTATTGGGCCTTAATGGACCTTAGTGGGAAGGAGCCGGGAGGTGGCGCGCGCGCCTCCCAAGCCCAGTCCGAATTGGACAAGGGGTTTGGGCGCAGCCCACCTCTCCCTTCCTTCTCCACTTCCCCTTTCCCCCTTCTCCTAGTTGGACTAGGAAGAAGGAGTCCTACTCCCGGTGGGAGTAGGACTCCCCTGGCGCCCTCCTCCTAGGGCCGGCCTCCTCCTCCCTCCCTCCTTTATATACGGGGCAAGGGGCACCCCATGACACACAAGTTGATCTACGGATCTTTCCTTAGCCGTGTGCGGTGCCCCTTCCACCATATTCCACTTGGTCATATCGTCATGAGCTTAGGCGAAGCCCTGCGCCGGAGAAGTCATATCGTCATGAGCTTAGGCGAAGCCCTGCGTCGGTGGAGCATCAACATCGTCACCACGCCGTCGCGGTTGTGGAACTCATCCCGACACTTTGCTGGATCGAGTCCGGGATCGTCATCGAGCTGAGCGTGTGCAGAACTCGGAGGTGCCGTCGTTCGGTGCTTGGATCGGTCGGATCGTGAAGGCGACGACTACATCAACAGCGTTGTTATAACGCTTCGCTTTCGGTCTCACGAGTGCGTGGACGGACACTCTCCCTCTCGTTGCTATGCCATCACCATGGTCTTGCGTGATCGTAGGAAATTTTTGAAATTACTACGTTACCCATCGATGGCATCCGAGCCTGGTTTTATGCGTTGATGTCATGTGCACGAGTAGAACACAAGTGAGTTGTGGGCGATACAAGTCATACTGCCTACCAGCATGTCATACTTTGGTTCAGCGGTATTGTGAGATGAAGCGGCCCGGACCGACATTACGCCAGACGCTTACGCGAGACTGGTTTCACCACTCCGAGCACTTTCGTTGCTTAAAGGTGACCGGCGGGTGTCTGCTCTCTCACTTTAGTTGAACCGAGTATGACTACGCCCGGTCCTTGAGAAGGTTAAAACGGAGTCTATTTGACAAACTATCGTTGTGGTTTTGATGCGTAGGTAAGAACGGTTCTTGCTCAGCCCGTAGCAGCCACGTAAAACTTGCAACAACAAAGTAGAGGACGTCTAACTTGTTTTTGCAGGGCATGTTGTGATGTGATATGGTCAAGACATGATGCTATATTTTATTGTATGAGATGATCATGTTTTGTAACCAAGTTATCGGCAATGGCAGGAGCCATATGGTTGTCGCTTATTGTATGAAATGCAAAAGCCATGTAATTGCTTTACTTTATCACTAAGCAGTAGCGATAGTCGTAGAAGCAATAGTTGGCGAGGCGACAACGATGCTACGATGGAGATCAAGGTGTCGCGCGGTGGCGATGGTGATCATGGCGGTGCTTGGCGATGGAGATCACAAGCACAAGATGATGATGACCATATCATATCACTTATATTGATTGCATGTGATGTTTATCCTTTATGCATCTTATCTTGCTTTGATTGACGGTAGCATTATAAGATGATCTCTCACTAAATTATCAAGAAGTGTTCTCCCGAGTATGCACCGTTGCGAAAGTTCTTCGTCTTTGAGACACCACGTGATGATCGGGTGTGATAGGCTCTACGTTCAAATACAACGGTGCAAAACAGTTGCACGCGAATACTCAGTTAAACTTGACGAGCCTAGCATATAACAGATATGGCCTCGGAACACGGAGACCGAAGGTCGAGCGTGAATCATATAGTAGATATGATCAACATAGTGATGTTCACCATTGAAACTACTCCATCTCACGTGATGATCGGACATGGTTTAGTTGATTTGGATCACGTAATCACTTAGATGACTAGAGAGATGTCTATCTAAGTGGGAGTTCTTAAGTAATATGATTAATTGAACTTTAATTTATCATGAACTTAGTCCTGGTAGTATTTTGCAAATTATGTTGTAGATCAATAGCTCGCGTTGTTGCTTCCCTATGTTTTCATATGTGTTCCTAGAGAAAATTGTATTGAAAGATGTTAGTAGCAATGATGCGGATTGGATCCGTGATCTGAGGTTTATCCTCATTGCTGCTGCAGAAGAATTATGTCCTTAATGCACCGCTAGGTGATGGACCTATTGCAGGAGCAGATGCGAGGCGTTATGAGCGTTTGGCTAGCTCAATATGAGCGATCTGACGCGTTATGAGCGTTTGGCTAGCTCAATATGATGACTACTTGATAGTTTAGTGCACCATGCTTAACGGCTTAGAATCGGGACTTCAAAGGCGTTTTGAGCGTCATGGACCATATGAGATGTTCGAGGAATTGAAGTTAATATTTCAAGCAAATACCGAGTTGAGAGATATGAAGTCTCCAACAAGTTCTATAGCTAAAAGATGTAGGAGAATCGCTCAACTAGTGAGCATGTGCTCAGATTGTCTGAGTACTTCAATCGCTTGAATCAAGTGGGAGTTAATCTTCCAGATAAGATAGTGATTGACAGAATTCTCTAGTCACCATCACTAAGTTAGTAGAACTTCGTGATGAACTATAGTATGCAAGGGATGACGAAAAAGATTCTCGAGCTCTTCGCGATGCTAAAATCGGCGAAGGTAGAAATCAAGAAAAACATCAAGTGTTGATGGTTGACAAGACCACTAGTCTCAAGGAAAATGGCAAAGGGAAGAAGGGGAACTTCAAAAGGAACGGCAAGCAAGTTGCTGCTCGAGTGAAGAAGCCCAAGTCTAGACCTAAGCACGAGACCGAGTACTTTTGCTGCAATGGAACTGGTCCTTTGGAAGCGAACTACCCCTGAATATTTGGTGGATAATAAGGATGGCAAAGTGAACAAAAGTATATTTGATATACAGGTTATTGATGTGTGCCTTACTAGTGTTTATAGTAGCCCCGAGTATTTGATACTCGTTAGGTTGCTAAGATTAGTAACTCGAAACAGGAGTTGCGAATGAACAGAAACTAGTTGAAGGGAAGTGACGATGAGTGTTGGAAGTAGTTCCAAGATTGATATGATCATCATCGCACACTCCCTATACTTTCGGGATTAGTGTTAAACCTAAATAAATGTTATTTGGTGTTTGCGTTGAGCATGAATATGATTTGATCATATTTATTGCAAAACAGTTATTCATTTAAAGTCAAAGAATAATTGTTGTTCTGTTTACATGAATAAAACCTTAAATGGTCATACACCCAATGAAAATAGTTTTCAAAACGGTTATTCATTTAAAGTCAAAGAATAATCGTTGTTACATTTAAATGAATAAAACCTTCGATGGTTATGCACCCAATGAAAATAGTTTGTTGGATCTCGATCGTAGTGATACACATATTCATAATATTGATGCCAAAAGATGCAAAGTTAATAAAGATAGTGCAACTTATTTGTGGCAATTGCCGTTTAGGTCATATTGGTGTAAAGCGATGAAGAAACTCCATCTTGATGGACTTTGGAATCACTTGATTATGAATCACTTGATGCTTGCGAACCATGCCTTATGGGCAAGATGACTAAAGACTCGTTCTCCGGAACAATGGAGCGAGCAAATGACTTATTGGAAATAATACATCTTGATGTATGCGGTCCGATGAGTGTTAAAGCTCACGGCAAGTATCATTATTTTCGACCTTCACAAGATGATTTGAGCAGATATGAGTATATCTACTTAATGAAGCACAAGTCTGAAACATTTGAAAAGTTCAAATAATTTCAGAGTGAAGTGGAGAATCATCGTAATAAGAAAATAAAGTTTCTACGATCTGATCGTGGAGGAGAATATTTGAGTTCGAGTTTGGCCTTCATATAAAACAATGTGGAATAGTTTCACAGCTCACGCCACATGGAACACCATAACGTAATGGTGTGTCCGAACGTCATAACCGTACTTTATTTTGATATGGTGCGATCTATGATGTATCTTACCGATTTACCACTATCGTTTTGGGGTTATGCATTAGAGACAGCTGCATTCACGTTTAATAGGGCACCATCTAAATCCGTTGAGATGACACCGTATGAACTATGGTTTAGCAGTAAACCTAAGCTGTCGTTTCTTAAAGTTTGGAGTTGTGATGCTTATGTGAAAAAGTTTTCACCTGATAAGCTCGAACCCAAATCGGAGAAGTGCGTCTTCATAGAATACCCAAAGGTAACTATTGGGTACACCTTCTATCACAGATCCGAAAGCAAGATATTTGTTGCTAAGATGGATCCTTTCTAGAGAAGAAATTTCTCTCGAAAGAAGTGAGTGGGAGGAAAGTAGAACTTGATGAGGTAATTGTACCTTCTCCCTTATTGGAAAGTAGTTCATCACAGAAATCAGTTCCGGTGATTCCTACACCAATTAGTAAGGAAGTTAATGATGATGATCATGAAACTTCAGATCAAGTTGCTACCAAACCTCGTAGGTCTTCCAGAGTAAGATCAGCACCAGAGTGGTACGGTAATCATGTTCTGGAAGTCATGTTACTAGACCATGATGAACCTACGAACTATGAGGAAGCGATGATGAGCCCAGATTCCGCGAAATGGCTTGAGGCCATGAAATCGAGATGGGATCCATGTATGAGAACAAAGTATGGACTTTGATGGAGTTGCCCGATGATCGGCAAGCCATAATATATAAATGGATCTTCAAGAGGAAGACAGATGATGATAGTAGTGATACTATCTACAAAGTTCGACTTGTCGCAAAAAGGTTTTCGACAAGTTCAAGGTGTTGACTACAAATGAGATTTTCTCAATTGTAGCGATTCTTAAGTCTGTCGAATCATGTTAGCAATTGCCACATTTTATGAAATCTGGCAAATGGATGGCAAAACTACATTCTTTAATGGATTTATTAAAGAAGAGTTGTATATGATGCAACCAGAAGTTTTGTCAATCCTAAAGGAGCTAACAAAATGTGCAAGCTCCAATGATCCATCAATGGTGGTGCAAGCATCTCGGAGTTGGAATATACGCTTTGATGAGTTGATCAAAGCATATGGTTTTATACAGACTTTTGGAGAAGCCTGTATTTAAAAGAAAGTGAGTGGGAGCACTACAACATTTCGATAAGTATATGTGAATGACATATTGTTGATCGGAAATAATGTAGAATTATTCGCAAAGCATAAAGGAGTGTTTGAAAGGAGTTTTTCAAAGAAAGACCTCGGTGAAGCTGCTTATATATTGAGCATCAAGATCTATAGAGATAGATCAAGGCGCTTGATAAGTTTTTCAATGAATACATACCTTGTCAATATTTTGAAGAAGTTCAAAATGGAGCAGTCAAAGAAAAGTTCTTGCTGTGTTGCAAAGGTGTGAAATTGAGTGAGACTCAAATCCCGACCACGGCAGAAAATAGAAAAGAGAATGAAAGTCATTCCCTATGCCTCATCATAGGTTCTATAAAGTATGCTATGCTATGTACTGCACCTATTATATACCTTGCTCTGAATTTGGCAAGGAATACAATAGTGATCTAGGAGTAGATCTTTGGACATTGGTCAAGAACATCCTTAGTGAGGACTAAGGAAATATTTCTCGATTATGGAGGTGATAAAAGAGTCCGTCAGTAAAGAGTAACATCGATGCAAGTTTTTACACTGATCCAGATGACTCTAAGTGTCAATCTGGATACATATTGAAAGTGGGAGCAATTAGCTAGAGTAGCTCCGTGCGAGCATTGTAGACATAGAATATTTGCAAAATAGATACGGCTCGAATGTGATGCAGACCCGTTGACTAAGCTTCTCTCACGAGCAAAACATGATCATACCTTAGTACTCTTTGGGTGTTAATCACATAGCGATGTGAACTAGATTATTGACTCTAGTAAACCCTTTGGGTGTTGGTCACATGACGATGTGAACTATGGGTATTAATCACATATGAGATGTGAATATTAGTGTTGAATCACATGATGATGTGAACTAGATTATTGACTCTAGTGCAAGTGGGAGACTGAAGGAAATATGCCCTAGAGGCAATAATAAAGTTATTATTTATTTCCTTATTTCATGATAAATGTTTATTATTCATGCTAGAATTGTATTAACCGGAAACATAATACATGTGTGAATACATAGACAAACAGAGTGTCACTAGTATGCCTCTACTTGACTAGCTCGTTAATCAAAGATGGTTATGTTTCCTAACCATAGACATGAGTTGTCATTTGATTAACGGGATCACATCATTAGGAGAATGATCTGATTGACATGACCCATTCCGTTAGCCTAGCACTTGATCGTTTAGTGTGTTGCTATTGCTTTCTTTATGACTTATACATGTTCTCGTAACTATGAGATTATGCAACTCCGTTTACGGAGGAACACTTTGGTGCTACCAAGCGTCTGGCGTAATCTGGGTGATTATAAAGGAGTACTACAGGTGTCTCCAAAGGTACATGTTGGGTTGGCGTATTTGAGATTAGGTTTTGTCACTCCGATTGTCGGAGAGGTATCTCTGGCCCTCTCGGTAATGCACATCATTATAAGCCTTGCAAGCAATGTGACCAATGAGTTAGTTACGGATGATGCATTACGAGCGAGTAAAGAGACTTGCGGTGATGAGATTGAACTAGGTATTGGATACCGACGATCGAATCTCGGGCAAGTAACATACCGATGACAAAGGGAACAACGTATGTTGTTATGCGGTTTGACCGATAAAGATCTTCGTAGAATATGTAGGAGCCAATATGGGCATCCAGGTCCGCTATTGGTTATTGACCAAGAATAGTTCTAGGTCATGTCTACATAGTTCTCGAACCCGTAGGGTCCGCACGCTTAAGGTTTCGATGGCGGTTATATTATGAGTTTATGAGTTTTGATGTACCGAAGGAGTTGAGTCCCGGATGAGATCGGGGACATGACGAGGAGTCTCGAAATGGTCGAGACGTAAAGATCGATATATTGGACGACTATATTCGGAGTTCGGAAAGGTTCGAGTGATTCGGTATTTTTGAGTACCGGGAGTTACGGGAATACGGGGAAGAGTATTGGGCCTTAATGGGCCTTAGTGGGAAGGAGCCAGGAGGTGGCGCGCCCTCCCAAGCCCAGTCCGAATTGGACAAGGGGTTTGGGCGCAGCCCACCTCTCCTTCCTTCTCCACTTCCCCTTTCCCCTTCTCCTAGTTGGACTAGGAAGAAGGAGTCCTACTCCCGGTGGGAGTAGGACTCCCCTGCGCGCCCTCCTCCTAGGGCGGCCTCCTCCTCCCTCCCTCCTTTATATCACGGGGCAAGGGGCACCCCATGACACACAAGTTGATCTACGGATCTTTCCTTAGCCGTGTGCGGTGCCCCTTCCACCATATTCCACTTCGGTCATATCGTCATGAGCTTAAGCGAAGCCCTGCGCCGGAGAAGTCATATCGTCGCGGAGCTTAGGCGAAGCCCTGCGTCGGTGGAGCATCAACATCGCCACCACGCCGTTGTCTTGACGGAACTCATCCCGACACTTTGCTAGATCGAGTCCGGGATCGTCATCGAGCTGAGCGTGTGCGAGAACTCGGAGGTGCCGTCGTTCGGTGCTTGGATCGGTCGGATCGTGAAGGCGCACGACTACATCAACAGCGTTGTTATAACGCTTCCGCTTTCGGTCTCACGAGTGGTGGGACGGACACTCTCCCTCTCGTTGCTATGCCATCACCATGGTCTTGCGTGATCGTAGGAATTTTTTTGAAATTACTACGTTACCCATCATCCGGTTCCCAGTAACTCGGGCTGTTTATATTATCTGGTCATTCTTGATGATTATTCTCATTATGTGTGGACTTTTCCTTTGCGCAGAAAGTCGGATGCACTATCTACCTTGACGGCTTTTTACTCCTATGTCCGCACGCAGTTTGGGCGTCCCATCCTTGCGCTTCAGACGGACAATGGAAAAGAGTTCGACAACATCGCTTTTCACACCTTTTTGTCGCATCACGGCACAGTCTTCCGTTTCACATGCCCGTACACCTCACAGCACAACGGTCGAGCCGAACGCGTCCTTCACACTCTGAATGACTGTGTTCGCACGCTCCTGTTTCATGCCAACGTGCCGTATCGTTTCTGGCTGGATGTCACAGCCCTAGCATTGCTTGTAACTAGTTGCTTTAAAGCATTCATGCATCATGTTAAATTTCTGAAAGTTGAACTGAGGAATTTTGGAAGCCTCAAAACTTAAATAAAAGAAGGGCAAAAACCCTAAAATCTCATTCATTGTTTCCAAAATGCCCTTATTAAATGTTTGATATTTTGGCAAGGGTTTTGGTCCCAACCAAAAATATTGAACATTTTTATGGACTTAATTTTGGGAATTGAATTTAAATCATTAGCTATTTGAATTTGAGACATTTGAATTATATTCATATAATTAGAATATAACTTCAAATACCCCTGAAATATTTTATGAGCTTTTGGAAAAGTCCATCTAGCAAAACAAAAATATTCAGAGGAGTTTTTGGCATTGTTTGAATTGTTCTAAATTCAAAACATTGGCAAAATATTAAATAAAAAAACAGGAAACAGAAAACTATAAAACAACAGAAACTCGCCTGGTCCACTTACCTGGTGGCCCAACAGGACCGGCCCAGCTAGGCCCAGCCCACCTCCTCCTCTCTCCTCATCGTCTTCAACCTCCGCCGGTGGGCGGGAGGCGTGTGCCCGTGGCGCTCGGCCTGACGCTGACGGCCACCGACGGCCACCTTCTTGCTTGCCGCCGCCTGGACTTCTCACGGCATCGCCACGCACCCCGGGCCCTCTCGCTCTCCTCGCCTCATCCTCTCCCCTGGACCCCTCTCTCTCACCACCGAACGGAGCCACCGTCGCCGTTCGCCGCTGCCACCGACCTCCCCACGCCCTTCCGGATATGCCACGAGCTCCGCCTCGACCCCCGCGTCCTCTGCACCAAGCCAGGCGCCGCCAGGAGCTCCGTGACGACGTCCCCGACCCCTTGTTCCTCCTTGGGTCGCCGGAGATCCCCCTAGCCGCCCCGACTACTTCGGCCGCCCTCGAGCCCACTGAACCTCCAAACGGACTCACGGTGAGCCCCCGAGTCGTCTCCCCCTTTTCCACTGGTCGCTTTCGACCTCTAGGCCATAGCCCCGTCTTGGCCGAGAACTCCACGCCGCCAGCGATGTCGCTGCCGTCACTGCAGCCACTAAGGCTCGAAACCGAGCACGACATCGTGCTCCTAGCATCTTTAGGATCTCGGTGAGCCCCTTAGCCAGCCCTCCCGTCCTCTGTGGCCTCGCCCCGCTCGAACCCGTAGCTCCGGCCGCCGCCGCGAGCTCGTTTCCGGCGAGCTCCGGCCACCCCAGCCGCTGCCACTCGCCCAGTTGGATGCGGCGCAGACCTTCACTACCGTGAAGACGCAAACACGCAGCATGGCGAGCCCCATAGCAGCTTTCTGGCGAGTTTCCGCCGCGCTATGAGGTCGCCGCCGGCCAAACTCCGGCGGGCTGACGTGGTCGCTTGGTTAGGCGCTAATCACCACTAATTCCCCTAATATCCACTGACAGTGGGCCCCAGCCACGGTCAAACCTCAGTCAACCCTAGTTTTGACCGGGATTAGTTCATGAGTCACTGACGTGTGGACCCCACACGTCAGGTTTGACCTGGTCAGCCACAGTTGACCTACTGACGCCATGCTGTAGTCATGCTCACGTAGTAAACAATTTCTGGATTTAAAACAATTCAGAAATTCCAGTAAATAGCATAAACTTCTAAAATTCATATAAATTCAACCGTAACTCCAAATGAAATAAATTATATATGAAAAATGATCCGAAAAATCCAATCTATCCATCTGTACCATTTTCATGCATGTTAGAACAACTTTTGTTCACTGTTTAGGTCAAATCAAATAAAGGCATTTGAATAATAACATATGGAGTTTGAATTTGAACTTAGGGTACAAACCAACTTCATTTAACTTTGTTGCTAGTTGCATTAGCTCAAAACACCAGCATGTTGCCATGTCATGATGATGCATCATAATGTTGCATTGCATTGATTGTGTTTCCTTTCTGTTGCCGGTATTTGTTCCCTCTCAGTAGACGTGGTTCCGACGATGAGTTCGATGACACCGATGAAGAACTATACTATCTTAAGAAGTGTCAGGAAAGCAAAACCCCCTTGTTCATTCCGATACAATCCTACTCTCTCGCTCCTGCTCTCTTTTACTGCATTAGGACAACAACGATTCATCTGTTACTTGTTGCCGTAGCTGAACCCCTTTATTCTCTGCATAACCTGTCATTGCCACAGTAAATAGATGAAACCCACTAGCATGAGTAGGAGTTGTTTGAGCTCTGTTGTGCCTACTCATTCATGCTTGATTGTCATGCCTGCTACTGCTTAGAGTTGAGTCAGGTCTGATTCATCGGGGATGAATCAGAGGCGTGTCAACATGTCCTACTGTGTGTGAGCTAAGTGTGTGAACACGATTTGGTAAAGGTAGCGGTGAGAGGCCATGTAGGAGTACATGGTGGGTTGTCTCATTGCAGCCGTCCTCAGGAACTGAGTTCTGTGTTTGTGATCCATGAACAGCTACTACCACGCATTGGAATGCTTAAGTGCCCCTCTCGACTTATTAATCAACTTGATCTCTGTCCAGGAGTTGCAACTAGTTTCTGGTGTTTGTAGGTAGTGTTAGTAGTCTACCAAGTGGCACCCGGTACAGGTGGGCTTGGGACAGACTAGGAACAGTGGCATGATGTACCAACTGGCACCCGGATGGTGGGCTTGGGAACCCTGCTCACATCGTTTGGGGCCGTGAGCGACACCCCGGCCGGATCTCCTTGCGGATGGAACCCGAATAGGCGATAAACCTGGACTAGAGACTTGTGTGGTTAGTCGGTCGTGGCCGACTCCTCGCCAAAGCTTCCGCTTGAAGGTTGCCGAGATACGATGTGTACATGGTGGTAAGTGGCAAGAGAGTGTGTGAAGAAATACACCCTGCAGGCTTAACATTATCTATTGAATAGCCGAGTCCATGAAAAGGACTTACGGGTTGCTGTGCAGTTCATAGACAAGTGAAAGTGGATACTCCAAAATGCGCAAGATAAGCGTGAGTGCTATGGATGGCGTTCTCGTAGGGAGACGGGAGCGGATCCATAGTGGTGTATTGATATGGTGAATATGTGGACTCGAGTGCGCCACCTCAAAAGAGTTACTTGCAATCGTAGTTCAGGATAGCCACCGAGTCAAACCTGGCTTGCTGCAGTCAAACTCCACCACCCCCCTTTGTTGATACTGATGCATATGAAGATAGTTCTAATGTAAGTCTTGCTGGGTACATTTGTACTCACGTTTGCTTAATTTATGTTTTTGCAGAGAGACTTCAGTCTTGCTAGTAGTTCCGCGAGGACTTCGACGTTTAGCTTGTTACCTCAGCTACGATCTTGTACCCTTGGGAGGGTCTTGTAGATGGTCAGGCTTCTCAGCCTTTTTCATTTGTAGATGTCTGTACCTAGACATGTTAAGCTTCCGCGTGTGCTTTGACTTGTATGCTCTGAATGTTGGGTCATGAGACCCATGTTTGTAATATCTCGCTCCTCGGAGCCTAATGAATAAAATACTTGAGTTGTAGAGTCATATTGTGATGCCATGTTGTATTTACACATAACAAGCATATTGTGTGTATGATTGAAATGCTTGGTATGTGTGGGATCCGACAACCTAGTTGTTTATCCTTGGTAGCCTCTCTTATAGGGAAATGTAGTCTTGTGCTTCCATGAGCCATAGTAGTCCGCTACAGCCCGGTTCACCGGACTCCTGCTAGCCCAAAGACTACTGCTCTGGAACACTTGATCTGGCTTGACATGTGATTCACTTCGTTCGTGTGTCATCCCTTTGGGGAAATGTCGCATGGTGACATCCGAGTCCTTCCTAGCCTGCTACAGCCCGGGTTCCCGAGTCCTGTTAGCCCAGTGCTACAGCCGGATTCAACGACGCGCTGGCGACCGACATGCTCGATGTTGATTCATGTATGCCTGTCCTCGTAAGTTAGTGCCACTTTGGGTTCACGACTAGTCATGTCGGCCCGGTTCTCTGTCATATGGATGCTAGCAACACTATCATATCGTGAACCAAAAGGCATAAACGGTCCGGGCCATGGTAAGGCGACACCGTGGGAATACCGTGCGTGAGGCCGCAAAGTGATATGAGGTGTTCTTGGCTAGATCGATGTGACTTGGAATCGAGTCCCGACAGCTTTGGTATCGAGCTTCGATTGCTGAGGATTACCAAGCCAAACTGGTCGAAGTTGAGTCTAGAAATGCTTTAGTTATATGTAGGGGAATTGATTGTGGGATGGAACGTAAGGCTCTTTTTACTCCTTTACCTTATGCCCTTCTGATTTGAGTCATCCTATCTTTCCTACGGGGTTAAGAAACTAGGCTTTCTCTTCTTCCTATCAGGATCACGTGTTACCAATCCGTAGACTTATAGGATTGATGGATTTAAGCCTCAGTTCAATTCCTACTACTTCTGTGTGTTCATAGTTGGTCTCGGAACCTTGATATTGTGCTTCTGAGTGGTTATGCCACCAATTTGCAGGATGTCTCAAAACTTTTTGAGCATTTATAGCCGTTATGCTGTCCAAGCCATCCCAGGTTTCTAAACAATCTGGTGCATTTGCAAATCCTTTCCCTCTGGTTTCGATGTTCCTTTAGGCCAGGTTAGTCACACTAATTGTTGAGTTGAGGTATTCTATTGCCTCGACATTTATGTTGGAGCTATTATTATAACCCTAGGTGTCTAGAGTATCACCTAGTAATCCAGCCATGCTTTGTGTTCCCAACGTGATGATTCTGGCCATCATTCTCGAAAGCATCCCATGATGCCACTTAGTAGTGGGTATTCTACTCCTGGGTTCTTGACCCAAGATTCACTCTACTTACCTCGTGTTGATAGCGTTTGCTAGTTCCTTTAGGATATTAGTAACCTTTGTGATAGCCCTCGAGGTCTGAGGTATATCCTTCTTCCAAATACCATGAACTATTTATGGCAGAAGTTCCTCGTTGAACCGAAAGATCACAACCAGAGTGCTCTTGATGAGTTCTCGATTCTATGTTGATACTCTGCCAGCTCTACCTTTCTGCATGGGTTATCCGAAAGAAACCTGTTGAACTTGGTTCGACATATTAATCTACGCGTCCACAACTCAGAAAGATATATGTCCCCTTGAGTTGTCCCTCTTCATTTGTATTCCGACCATCATCTATCAATTGATAGTCAGGAGTAATTGTGCATCCGTGTTATCGATGCTTATTATTCTTGTGGTCCATCAAGCCATTCTAGTTCAGAATGACTAGGAGAAACAAACTCCAGTACCTCATCCATTTCTAGGATTTGGTCAAAGCAGTTGTATTTCGCAGATCAAATGCAATCAAGCTTTTGGTCTGTTCTACCCTGAAGTACTACCCACTTTATGTCAGGAATGTCATGAGAATTGCACCTTCTCTTACGAATTCTTGACATAGTGATACTTCTCGCCATCATTATTCATTCCTCGATGTCGTGTTGTCGCAACCGGAATGCCGACAAGTGAATCGTGATGTGTGGAATCAATACTCTTAGCAACTGTGTTGCTTGGTAGTTAATGGACAATAATTTCATCCTTAGCATGTTGGTTATTGAATCACCATCCTAAGAATGGTCGTGCTACCTAGTCCTTATTCCCGGTGCACTTCCCGGTCAATGAGTTGGGATAGTGTCAATCCTTGCTTATTCGATCATATCGTCTTGCCTGAGAAGCAAGATTGTTCCCGAGCTTAGTAACATATCGGTGGTTCGTGATTTTCCAGATATCTTCTCGGAAGTATTACCGGGTTGTTTCCTGACTGTTTTGTCGAGCTCGTGATCATGTTGGTTTTATTCTAAACCACCCATTCTCCAAGAATCTGTGTTGAATACCCTGAGCTAGTTGGTTAAGCTGAACAACAACTTGAAGAGTTGGAAGGTAAAAGCTTGCCTAACTTAGTTCGTTCCAAAGGGATATTCTTGTGTAGTGTGTGTTGAAGAAAGATGATATCTTCATCGATTGGTCCCTGTGATCAGTTGTTGGACCTATTGTCTTATCAATCCTTTGATTTGAGTGTGGGCTATCATCAAATCAAATCAGTACCTACGATGTTCGTAATGTTGTTTTACTCGTGGTTGATCCCTCGGGCATACACCATTACATCTTTTGGTCTGACCAATACCAACACATTGTTCACATAATGGTGGAAGTCCAGTGATATGGAAATTTCCGATGAGTTGTTGTTGAGCCCAACAGCAGCATCTTGTCTCCTCCATGATTCATGTTGAACATTGAGCTAGTGTTGGAAACTTTTGTAAGCATTGCCTTCGTGGTCCGTTCATGAGGTATATGTTTTGGTGAAAGAAGTGAATTTCTCTGATTCTCGTGCATTTGGTGCAAGTTGCCGCCGTGAGTTCGAGGAAGATTGTTTTGTTTCCTATGGTACCATCCCAAGTCAGTCATGCACGTGCGAAGTGCTCTATGGTTTGATAGGTTGGCCGCCTCCACTCCATATGTGTTCCTAGCACACCAAGCCACTGACTGATTTGCTCAAGGAGAAGGAGTCCCTTCATAAGAGCTAATCCGGACTTATGAAAAGACTTCGATATCCTCGATGATGGTTCCCCCACCTGAACTTGGTAGTGTTTAATATAAGACTACTACGTGGCCATGCTTGTCTGGGACAGCGTGTTCACATGTTTGTAGCAGAACCTGCTCATGTTTTGGAGCTTACTACCATAGTCTATCTCCCGAGAATCTCGCAACATCATCTCGTCGATTTGTGTTGTAACCTTTCCTTTTCAGACATGCTGTCTGAAATGTCCTGTTACCAACCAGATCTGAATCTCAGAAAGATATGATGGTTGAAACATTCCCAGCATTTGCATTATGTTCCCATCTTGCACCCCAACAATTGTTGTTCAGGATCATCTTCAAAAGCGGTCCTACCATGGGTTCCATCCATTTTCAATGATACGCAAAATCATCCTTGCGTTGTCTTCAACAAGGTAATCCACATCATCCATACTAGTCCGAGTATGCCATTCTACCGAACTCCTCCAAACGATCGCTCGAGATTTGCCTTAGGCTGGTATAGAGAGTCCGAATGATCTCCATATCAAAGGAAATTCTTTTTGCCACTTAAGGTAATAATTCTACGAGTCACCTCTCCCAAGGTGTCCCGTTATGGAATCATGACAATTATCTCCTCGCTACTTTGAAACCATGCACCATCTTACTCAAGCGTGGAATGGTTGCCTACCAATTTGAACCTTCGTCATCTGTTTCACTCCATCCCTCTGGAGGTATGTTTTGTGTCTCATCTCAAGAGATGTTTCAATGTCTCATTCCATGAATTGATCCTAAGTTGTTCGGCCTTCGATAAGATCGGTCCTTCTAGAGTCTTTCTTTCCCTCTCGTTGTCATGTTAGTTGGAGTTCTCAGAGCAAGATATCGAGACAATGATGGTGATCGAGTCAACGTTCTTATGAAATGCCACCTGGATCGTGAAGATTATGTTAGTTTGCGTTCCCCCTTCATCTTACCCTACGCTTGAATCTCGGGACGAGATTCTTGTTTAGTAGGGGTGAGTTGTCACAGCCCTAGCATTGATTGTAACTAGTTGCTTTAAAGCATTCATGCATCATGTTAAATTTCTGAAAGTTGAACTGAGGAATTTTTGAAGCCTCAAAACTTAAATAAAAGAAGGGCAAAACCCCTAAAATCTCATTCATTGTTTCCGAAATGCCCTTATTAAATGTTTGATATTTTGGCAAGGGTTCTGGTCCCAACCAAAAATATTAAACATTTTTATGGACTTAATTTTGGGAATTTGAATTTAAATCATTAGCTATTTGAATTTGAATTATATTCATATAATTAGAATATAACTTCAAATACCCCTGAAATATTTTATGAGCTTTTGGAAAAGTCCATCTAGCAAAACAAAAATATTCAGAGGAGTTTTTGGCATTGTTTGAATTGTTCTGAATTCAAAACAGTGGCAAAAGATTAAATAAAAAACAAGAAACAAAAAACTATAAAAGAACAGAAACTTGCCTTGTCCACTTACGTGGTGACCCAACAGGACCGGCCCAGCTAGGCTCAGCCCACCTCCTCCTCTCTCCTACTGTCTTCAACCTCCCGCGGTTGGGCGGGAGGGCGTGTGCTCATGTGCGCCAAAGACGCTGACGGCCACCGACGGCCACCTCCTGCTTGCCGCTTCGCCCTGGACTTCTCTGGCATCACCACGCCCCCCGGGCCCCTCTCGCTCTCACTCGCCCTCATCCTCTCCCCTGGACCCCTCTCTCTCTCACCACCGAACGGAGCCGCCGCCACCGTCGCCGTTCGCCGCTGCCACCGACCTCCCCACGCCCTTCCGGATATGCCACGAGCTCCGCCTCGACCCCCGCGTCCTCTGCACCAAGCCAGGCGCCACCAGGAGCTCGGTGACGACGTCCCCGACCCCTTCTTCCTCCTCGGGTCACCGGAGATCCCCCTTGCCGCCCCAACTACTCCGGCCGCCCTCGAGCCCACTGACCCTCCAAACGGACTCACGGTGAGCCCCCAAGTCGTCTCCCCCTTCTCCCCTGGTCTCTTTCGACCTCTAGGCCATAGCCCCGTCTTGGCCGAGAACTCCACGCTGTCGGCGATGTCGCCGCTGTCACTGCAGCCACTGAGGCTCGAAACCGAGCACGGCACCGTGCTCCTAGCATCTTTAGGATCTCGGTGAGCCCCTTAGCCAGCCCTCCCGTCCTCTGTGGCCTCGCCCCGCTCGAACCCGTAGCTCTAGCTGCCGTCGCGAGCTCGTTTCCGGCGAGCTCCGGCCACCCCAGCCGCTGCCGCTCGCCCAGTTGGATGCGGCGCACCTTCAGCTACCCGTAGACGCAAACACGCGCAAAACTGAGCCCCATAGCAGTTTTTCGGCGAGTTTCCGCCGCGCTTTGAGGTCGCCGCCGGCCAAACTCCGGCGGGCTGACGTGGTCGCTTGGTTAGGCGCTAATCACCACTAATTCCCCTAATAGCCACTGACAGTGGGCCCCAGCCACGGTCAAACCTCAATCAACCCTAGTTTTGACCGGGATTAGTTCCTAAGTCACTGACGTGTGGACCCCACCCATCAGGTTTGACCTGGACAGCCACGGTTGACCTGCTGACGCCATGCTGTTGTCATGCTGACGCAGTAAACAATTTCTGGATTTAAAATAATTCAGAAATTCCAGTAAATAGCATAAACTTCTAAAATTCATATAAATTCAACCGTAACTCCAAATGAAATAAATTATATATGAAAAATGATTCGAAAAATCCAATCTATCCATCTGTACCATTTTCATGCATGTTAGAACAACTTTTGTTCACTTTTTAGGTCAAATCAAATAAAGGCATTTGAATAATAACATATGGAGTTTGAATTTGAACTTAGGGTACAAACCAACTTCATTTAACTTTGTTGAGCGTTGCATTAGCTCAAAACACCAGCATGTTGCCATGTCATGATCATGCATCATAATGTTGCATTGCATTGATTGTGTTTCCTTTCTGTTGCCGGCATTTGTTCCCTCTCAGTAGACGTGGTTCCGACGATGAGTTCGATGTCACCGATGAAGAACTATACTATCTTCAGAAGTGCCAGGCAAGCAAAACCCCCGTGTTCATTCCGATACAATCCTACTCTCTCGCTCCTGCTCTCTTTTACTGCATTAGGACAACAACGATTCATCTGTTACATGCTGCGGTAGCTGAACCCCTTTATTCTCTGCATGACCTGTCATTGCCACAGTAAATAGATGAAACCCACTAGCATGAGTAGGAGTTGTTTGAGCCCTGTTGTGCCTACTCATTCATGCTTGATTGTCATGCCTGCTACTGCTTAGAGTTGAGTCAGGTTTGATTCATCGGGGATGAATCAGAGGCGTGTGAACATGTCCTACTGTGTGTGAGCTAAGTGTGTGAACACGATTTGGTAAAGGTAGCGGTGAGAGGCCATGTAGGAGTACATGGTGGGTTGTCTCATTGCAGCCGTCCTCGAACTGAGTTCGTGTTTGTGATCCATGAACAGCTACTACCACACATTGGAATGCTTAAGTGCCCTCTCGACTTATTAATCAACTCGATCTCGTCTGTGAGTTGCAACTAGTTTCGGTGTTTGTAGGTAGTGTTAGTAGTCTACCAAGTGGCACCCGGTACAGGTGGGCTTGGGACAGACTAGGCACAGTGGCACGATGTACCAAGTGGCACCCGGATGGTGGGCTTGGGAACCCTGCTCACATCGTTTGGGGCCGTGAGCGACACCCCGGCCGGATCTCCTTGCGGAATGAACCCGAATAGGCGATAAACCTGGACTAGAGACTTGTGTGGTTAGTCAGGCCGTGGCCGACTCCCTCGCCAGGCTTCCGCTTGAAGGTTGCCGAGATACACGATGTGTACATGGTGGTAAGTGGCAAGAGCGTGTGTGAAGAAATACACCCCTGCAGGCTTAACATTATCTATTCGAATAGCCGTGTCCGCGGAAAAGGACTTCTGGGTTGCCTGTACAGTTCATAGACAAGTGAAAGTGGATACTCTAAAATGCGCAAGATAAGCGTGAGTGCTATGGATGGCGTTCTCGTAGGGAGACGGGAGCGGATCCATAGTGGTGTATTGATATGGTGAATATGTGGACTCGAGTGCGCCACCTCAAAAGAGTTACTTGCAATCGTAGTTCAGGATAGCCACCGAGTCAAAGCTGGCTTGCTGCAGTCAAACTCCACCACCCCCCTTTGTTGATACTGATGCATATGAAGATAGTTCTAATGTAAGTCTGTTGGAAATATGCCCTAGAGGCAATAATAAATTAGTTATTATTATATTTCCTTGTTCATGATAATCGTTTATTATTCATGCTATAATTGTATTGACCGGAAACAACGATACATGTGTGGATACATAGACAACACCATGTCCCTAGTAAGCCTCTAGTTAACTAGCTCGTTGATCAATAGATGGTTACGGTTTCCTGACCATGGACATTGGATGTCATTGATAACGGGATCACATCATTAGGAGAATGATGTGATGGACAAGACCCAATCCTAAGCCTAGCACAGAGATCGTGTAGTTCGTATGCTAAAGCTTTTCTAATGTCAAGTATCTCTTCCTTAGACCATGAGATCGTGCAATTCCCGGATACCGTAGGAGTGCTTTGGTGTATCAAGCGCCACAACGAATCGGGTGACTATAAAGGTGCACTACAGGTATCTCCGAAAGTGACCATTGGGTTGACACGGATCGAGATGGGATTTGTCACCCGTAAACGGAGAGGTATCTCTGGGCCCACTCGGTAGGACATCATCATAATGTGCACAATGTGACCAAGGGTTGATCACGGGATGATGTGTTACGGAACGAGTAAAGAGACTTGCCGTAACGAGATTGAACAAGGTATCGGGATACCGACGATCGAATCTCGGGCAAGTACAATACCGCTAGACAAAGGGAATTGTATACGGATCGATTGAGTCCTTGACATCGTGGTTCATCCGATGAGATCATCGTGGAACATGTAGGAGCCAACATGGGTATCCAGATCCGCTGTTGGTTATTGATGGGAGAACGTCTCGGTCATGTTCGCATGTCTCCGAACCCGTAGGGTCTACACATAAGGTTCGGTGACGCTTAGGGTTATATAGGAAGCTTGTATGTGGTTACCAAATGTTGTTGAGTCCGGATGAGATCCCGGACGTCACGAGGAGTTCGGAATGGTCCGGAGGTAAAGATTTATATATGGAAGTCCTGTTTTGGTCACAGGAAAAGTTTGGCGATATCGGTAATGAGCGGGACCACCGGAGGGTCGGGGTCCACCAAGTGGGGCCACCTGCCCTGAAGGTTGCGTGGGCCAAGTGTGGAGGGAACCAGCCCCAAGGGGCTGGTGCGCCCCACAAGGGGCCCAAGGCGCATGGGGAGTGGGAGGGGGCAAACCCTAGTCCAGATGGGCCCTAAGGCCCATCTAGTGGGCGCCTCCCCTCTTCCCCCTCTTGGCCGCCCCCAAACCCATCTAGGGCTGGCCGCCACCCCTAGGGGGTGGAAACCCTAGAGGGGGCGCAGCCCTCCCCTTCCCCTATATATATGAGGCCCTGGGGGCTGCAACACACGAGTCTCCTCTCCAGCGCAGCCCCTGCCTCTCCTCCTCCTCCTCTCCCTAGGTGCTTGGCGAAGCCTCGGGATTGCCACGCTCCTCCATCACCACCATGCCGTTGTGCTGCTGCTGGATGGAGTCTTCCTCAACCTCTCCCTCTCTCCTTGCTGGATCAAGGCGTGGGAGACGTCACCGGGCTGTACGTGTGTTGAACGCGGAGGTGCCGTCCGTTCGGCACTTGATCATCGGTGATCTGAATCACGACGAGTATGACTCCATCAACCCCGTTCACTTGAACGCTTCCGCTTAGCGATCTACAAGGGTATGTAGATGCACTCTCCTTCCCTTCGTTGCTGGTTTCTCCATAGATAGATCTTGGTGACACGTAGGAAAATTTTGAATTTCTACTACGTTCCCCAACAGTGGCATCATGAGCTAGGTCTATTGCGTAGATTCTTTGCACGAGTAGAACACAAAGTAGTTGTGGGCGTTGATGTTGTTCAATATGCTTACCGTTACTAGTCCAATCTTGTTTCGACGGTATTGTGGGATGAAGCGGCCGGACCGACCTTACACGTATTTCCACGTGAGGCGAGTTCCACCGGTCGACATGCACTTGGTGCATAAGGTGGCTAGCGGGTGCCGTCTCTCCCACTTTAGTCGGAACGGATTCGATGAAAAGGGTCCTTATGAAGGGTAAATAGCAATTGGCATATCACGTTGTGGTTTTGCGAGGTAAGAAACGTTCTTGCTAGAACCCATAGCAGCCACGTAAAACATGCAAACAACAATTAGAGGACGTCTAACTTGTTTTTGCAGGGTATGCTATGTGATGTGATATGGCCAAGAAGAATGTGATGAATGATATGTAATGTATGAGATTGATCATGTTCTTGTAATAGGATTCACGACTTGCATGTCGATGAGTATGACAACCGGCAGGAGCCATAGGAGTTGTCTTAATTTATTGTATGACCTGCGTGTCATTGAACAACGCCATGTAATTACTTTACTTTATTGCTAACCGGTAGCCATAGTAGTAGAAGTAATAAGTTGGCGAGACAACTTCATGGAGACACGATGATGGAGATCATGATGATGGAGATCATGGTGTCATGCGGTGACAATGATGATCATGGAGCCCCAAGATGGAGATCAAAGGAGCAATATGATATTGGCCATATCATGTCACTACTATATAATTGCATGTGATGTTTATTATGTTTATGCATCTTGTTTACTTAGAACGACGGTAGTAAATAAGATGGTCCCTTACACAAATTTCAAGAAGTGTTCTCCCTAAGCGTGCACCGTTGCTACAGTTCGTCGCTTCTAAGCACCACGTGTTAATCGGGTGTGATGGATTCTTACGTTCACATACAACGGTGTAAGCAAGATTTACACACGCAGTAAACACTTAGGGTTAACTTGACGAGCCTAGCATGTGAAGACATGGCCTCGAACACGGAGACCGAAGGTCGAGCATGAGTCGATAGTAGATACGATCAACATGAAGATGTTCACCGATGATGACTAGTCCGTCTCACGTGTTGATCGGACACGGCCTAGTTGATTCGGATCATGTAATCACTTAGATGACCAGAGGGATGTCTATCTCGAGTGGGAGTTCATAAGATGAACTTAATTATCCTGAACATAGTCAAAAGACCTTTTGCAAATTATGTCGAAGCTCGCGCTTTAGTTCCTTTGTTTAGATATGTTCCTAGAGAAAATATAGTTGAAAGTTGAAAGTAGCGATTATGCGGACAGTAGAAAGCTTATGTCCTTAATGCACCGCTCAGTGTGCTGAACCCCAAACGTCGTTTGTGGATGTTGCGAACATCGGACATACACGTTTTGATAACTACGTGATAGTTCAGTTAAACGGTTTAGAGATGAGGCACCAAAGATTTTTTCAAAACGTCGCGGAACATATGAGATGTTTCGAGGGCTGAAATTGGGATTTCAGGCTCGTGCCCACGTCAAGAGGTATGAGACCTCCGATGATTTTCTTAGCCTGCAAACTAAGGGAGAAAAGCTCAATCGTTGAGCTTGTGCTCAGATTATCTGGGTACAACAATCACTTGAATCGAGTGGGAGTTAATCTTCCAGATGAGATAGTGATGTTTCTCCAAAGTCATTGCCACCAAGCTGCTAGAGCTTCGTGATGAACTATAACATATCAGGGATAGATATGATGATCCTTGAAGTGTTCGCGTTGTTTGACATCGCGAAAGTAGAAATCAAGAAGGAGCATCAATTGTTGATGGTTGGTGAAACCACTAGTTTCAAGAAGGGCAAGAGGGATACTTCATGAAACGGCAAATCAGTTGCTGCTCCAATGAAGAAACCCAAGGTTGAACCCAAACCCGAGACTAAGTGCTTCTGTAATAAGGGGAATAGTCACTAGAGCGGAATTACCCTAGATGCTTGGTAGATAAGAAGGCTGACAAGGTCGATAGAAGTATATTGGATATACATTATGTTAATGTGTACTTTACTAGTACTCCTAGTAGCACCAAGGTATTAGATACCGGTTCGGTTGCTAAGTGTTAGTAACTCGAAATAAAAGGCTACGGAATAAACGGAGACTAGCTAAAGGAGAGCTGACGATATGTGTTGGAAGTGTTTCCAATTTGATGTGATCAAAACATCGCACGCTCCTTCTACCATCAAGATTAGTATTAAACCAGAATGATTGTCATTTGGTGTTTACGTTGAGCATAGACATGATTGGATTATGTCTATCGCAATACGGTTATTCATTTAAGGAGAATAATGGTTACTCTATTTATTTGAATAATACCTTCAATGGTCTTGCACCTAAAGGAATGGTTTATTGAATCTCGATCGTAGTGATACACATTTTCATGCCAAAGGTATAAGATAGTAATGATAGTACCACTTACTTGTGGCACTGCCATGAAAGTCATATTGGTATAGAACGCATGAAGAAGTTCCATGCTGATGGATCTTTAGACTCACTCGTTTTTGAAAAGTTTGAGACATGTGAACCATGTCTATTGGTGTATACGCATGAAGAAACTCCATGCAGATGGATCGTTTGGACTCACTTGTTTTTGAATCACTTGAGATATGCAAAACATACCACATGGGCAAGATGACTGAAAAGCCTCGGTTTCAGTAAGATGGAACAAGATAGCAACTTGTTGGAAGTAACACATTTTGATGTATGCAGTCCAATGAGTGCCGAGGCATGATGGATATCGTTATGTTCTTACTTCACGATGATTTGAGTAGATGTTGAGTATATTTACTTGATGAAACACAAGTCTGAATTATTGAAAGGTTCAAGTAATTTCAGAGTGAAGTTGAAGATCTTCGTGACAAGAGGATAAAATGTCCGTGATGTGATCATAGAGATGAATATCTGAGTTACGAGTTTTGGCACACAATTAAGACATTGTGCAAATTGTTTCACAATTAATACCGCCTGGAACACCATAGTGTGATGGTGTGTCCGAACATCATAGTTGCAACCTATTGGATATGGTGCGTACCATGATGTCTCTTATCGAATCACCACTATCGTTCTTGGGTTAGGCATTAGAGACAACCGCACTCACTTTAATAGGGCACCACGTAATTCCGTTGAGATGACACCGTATGAACTATGGTTTAGAGAAACCTAAGCTGTCATTTCTTAAAAGTTTGGGGCTGCGACGCTTATGTGGAAAAGTTTCAGGTTGATAAGCTCGAACCCGAAGCGGACAAAATGCATCTTCATAGGACACCCAAAACGGTTGGGTATACCTCCTAATTCAGATCCGAAAGCAATAGGGATTGTTTTCTTGAATCGGGTCCTTGCTCGAGGAAAAGTTCGTCTCGAAAAGTTGAGTGGGAGGATGGTGGAGACTTGATGAGGTCGTTGAACCGTCACTTCAACAAGTGTGTAGCAGGGCACAAGAAGTTGTTCCCGTGGCACCTACACCAATTGAAGTAGAAGCTTATGATAGTGATCATGAAGTTTCGGATCAAGTCACTGACGTACCTCGTAGGGTGACAGGGATGTGTACTACTTCAGAGTGGTACAGTAATCATGTCTTGAAGGTCATGTTGCTAGACAACAATGAACCTACGAGCTATGAAGAAGCGATGGTGGGCCCAAATTCCGACAAATGGTTAGAAACCATAAAATCCGAGAAAGGATCCATGACTTTGGTGGACTTGCCCGATGATCGGCAAGCCATTGAGATAAATGGATCTTTAAGAAGAAGACGGGCGTGGACGGTAATATCACCGTCTATGAAGCTCGACTTGTGGCGAAGAATTTTTCACAAGTTCAAGAAGTTGACTACGATGAGATTTTCTCATCCGTAGCGATGCTTAAGTCCGTCGGAATCATGTTAGCACAAGCTGCATTTATGAAATCTGGCAGATGGATGTCAAGACGAGTTTCCTTACCTTTACGTAAGGAAAGGTTGTATGTGATACAATCAGAAAAGTTTTGTCGATCCTAAGGATGCTAAAAGGTATGCTAGCTCCAGCGATCCTTCTAAGGACTGGAGTAAGCATCTCGAGTTGGAATGTGCACTTTGATGAGATGATCAAAGATTTTGGGTTTATACAAAGTTTATGAGAAACTTGTATTTCCAAAGAAGTGAGTGGGAGCACTATAGAATTTCGATGAGTATATGTTGTTGACATATGGATGATCGAAATGATGTAGAATTTCTGGAAAGCATATAGGGTTATTTGAAAGATGTTTTCAATAGAAAACCTGGATTAAGCTATTTGAACATTGAGCATCGAGATCTATAAGGATAGATCAAAATGCTTAATAATACTTTCAAATGAGCACATACCTTGACATGATCTTGAAGGTGTTCAAGATGGATCACCAAAGAAGAAGTTCTTGCATAAGATGTAAGGTATGAGGTTAAGAGTTAAAGCTCGACCACGGCAGAGAAAGAGAGAAAGGACGAAGGTCGCCCCTATGCTTTAGACGTAGGCTCTATAGTATGCTATGCTGTGTACCGCAGACCGAAGTGTGCCATGCCATGAGTCACAAGGGGTACAAGAATGATCCAGAATGAGGATCATTGGACAGCGGTCAAAATTGTCCTTGGAGTAAATAAGGACATGTTTCTCGATTATGGAGGTGATAATGAGTTGGCGTAAAGGGTTACGCCGATGCAAGCTTTAACACCTATCCGAGTGACTCGAGAAGCAAACCGGATACGTATAGTGGAGCAACCATTTGGAATAGCTCCAAGTGGAGCGTGAAAGCAGCATTTACAATATGACATAGAGAATTATGAGTACACACGGATCTGAAAGGTTCTGCACCGCTGACTAAAACCTCTCTCACAAGCAAAACATGATCAAACCCCGTAACTCATTGAGACTTAATCACATGGTGATGTGAACTAGTTTGAGACACTAGTAAACTCTTTGGATGTTGGTCACATGGCGATGTGACTTATCAGTGTTAATCACATGGCGATGTGAACTAGATTATTGACTCTAGTGCAAGTGGGAGACTGTTGGAAATATGCCCTAGAGGCAATAATAAATTAGTTATTATTATATTTCCTTGTTCATGATAATCGTTTATTATTCATGCTATAATTGTATTGACCGGAAACAACGATACATGTGTGGATACATAGACAACACCATGTCCCTAGTAAGCCTCTAGTTAACTAGCTCGTTGATCAATAGATGGTTACGGTTTCGACCATGGACATTGGATGTCATTGATAACGGATCACATCATTAGGAGAATGATGTGATGGACAAGACCCAATCCTAAGCCTAGCACAAAGATCGTAGTTCGTATGCTAAAGCTTTTCTAATGTCAAGTATCTCTTCCTTAGACCATGAGATCGTGCAATTCCCGGATACCGTAGGAGTGCTTTGGGTGTATCAAACGTCACAACGAATCGGGTGACTATAAAGGTGCACTACAGGTATCTCCGAAAGTGACCATTGGGTTGACACGGATCGAGGCTGGGATTTGTCACTCCGTAAACGGAGAGGTATCTCTGGGCCCACTCGGTAGGACATCATCATAATGTGCACAATGTGACCAAGGGGTTGATCACGGATGATGTGTTACGGAACGAGTAAAGAGACTTGCCGGTAACGAGATTGAACAAGGTATCGGGATACCGACGATCGAATCTTGGGCAAGTACAATACCGCTAGACAAAGGGAATTGTATACGGGATCGATTGAGTCCTTGACATCGTGGTTCATCCGATGAGATCATCGTGGAACATGTAGGAGCCAACATGGGTATCCAGATCCGCTGTTGGTTATTGACCGAGAAAGTCTCGGTCATGTTCAGATGTCTCCGAACCCGTAGGGTCTACACACTTAAGGTTCGGTGGACGCTAGGGTTATATAGGAAGCTTGTATGTGGTTACCAAATGTTGTTCGAGTCCGGATGAGATCCCGGACGTCACGAGGAGTTCCGGAATGGTCCGGAGGTAAAGATTTATATATGGAAGTCCTGTTTTGGTCAGGAAAAGTTTGAGGCGATATCGGTAATGAACCAGGACCACCGGGAGGGTCCTGGTCCACCAAGTGGGGCCACCTGCCCTGAAGGTTGCGTGGGCCAAGTGTGGAGGGAACCAGCCCCAAGGGGCTGGTGCGCCCACAAGGGGCCCAAGCGCATGGGGGGTGGGAGGGGCAACCCTAGTCCAGATGGGCCCTAAGGCCCATCTAGTGGGCGCCTCCCTCTTCCCCTCTTGGCCGCCCCAAACCCATCTAGGGCTGGCCGCCACCCCTAGGGGTGGAAACCCCAGAGGGGCGCAGCCTCCCTTCCCTATATATATGAGGCCCAGGGGCTGCCTGCAACACACGAGTCTCTCTCTCCAGCGCAGCCCTGCCTCCTCCTCCTCCTCCTCTCCCTAGGTGCTTGGCGAAGCCTGCTGGGATTGCCACGCCTCCATCACCACCATGCCGTTGTGCTGCTGCTGGATGGAGTCTTCTCAACCTCTCCTCTCTCCTTGCTGGATCAAGGCGTGAGACGCCACCGGCTGTACGTGTGTTGAACGCGAGGTGCCGTCTGCTCGCACTTGATCATCGGTGATCTGAATCACGACGAGTACGACTCCATCAACCCTGCTCACTTGAACGCTTCCGCTTAGCGATCTACAAGGGTATGTAGATGCACTCTCCTTCCCTTCGTTGCTGGTTTCTCCATAGATAGATCTTGGTGACACGTAGGAAAATTTTGAATTTCTGCTACGTTCCCCAACAAAGTCTTGCTGGGTACATTTGTACTCACGTTTGCGTAATTTATGTTTTTGCAGAGAGACTTCAGTCTTGCTAGTAGTTCCGCGAGGACTTCGACGTTTAGCTTGTTACCTCAGCTACGATCTTGTACCCTTGGGAGGGTTTTGTAGATGGTCAGGCTTCTCAGCCTTTTTCATTTGTAAATGTCTGTACTCAGACATGTTAAGCTTCCGCGTGTGCTTTGACTTGTATGCTCTGAATGTTGGGTCATGAGACCCATGTTTGTAATATCTCGCTCCTCGGAGCCTAATGAATAAAATACTTGAGTTGTAGAGTCATGTTGTGATGCCATGTTGTATTTACACATATCAAGCATATTGTGTGTATGATTGAAATGCTTGGTATGTGTGGGATCCGACAACCTAGTTGTTTATCCTTGGTAGCCTCTCTTATAGGGAAATGTAGTCTTGTGCTTCCATGAGCCATAGTAGTCCGCTACAGCCCGGTTCACCGGAGTCCTGCTAGCCCAGCACTACTGCTCCGGAACACTTGACTGGCCGGCATGTGATTCACTTCGTTCATGTGTCTGTCCCTTCGGGAAATGTCACGCGTGACATCCGAGTCCTTCCTAGCCTGCTACAGCCCGGGTTCCCTGAGTCCTGTTAGCC
This sequence comes from Aegilops longissima, assembly GCA_021605205.1. Lineage (NCBI taxonomy): Eukaryota > Viridiplantae > Streptophyta > Magnoliopsida > Poales > Poaceae > Aegilops > Aegilops longissima. The sequence goes on from CM038682.1 coordinate 547,460,410, forward strand.
CAGTGCTACAGCCTGATTCGCTGCACATCGCTGACCGACATGCTCGATGTTGATTCATGTATGCCTGTCCCCGTAAGTTAGTGCCACTTTGGGTTCACGACTAGTCATGTCAGCCCGGGTTCTCTATCATATGGATGCTAGCGACACTATCATATACATGAGCCAAAAGGCGCAAACGGTCCCGGGCCATGGTAAGGTGACACCCGTGGGAATACCGTGCGTGAGGCTGCAAAGTGATATGAGGTGTTACCGGCTAGATCGATGTGACTTGGAATCGGGGTCCTGACACTGGACGCACACGCCACTACATCACTTCTTGTTAACATTAGACCCTGCCGCCCACGAGGGAACTACGCACCTCACCATCTTCTCTTTGGTACGCCCCCGTCTTATGACGACTTGCGTATTTTTGGGTGCCTTTGCTATCCCAGCACTGCCGACACTGCTTATCACAAGCTTGCACCTTGATCTGTCGCTTGCATCTTCATTGGCTACCCCTCTAACTCCAAGGGATATGGTGCTATGATCCCGTCTCCCACCGTGTGTTCACATCCTGGCACGTATACTTTGATGAGCATGTGTTCCCGTTTCAGCAGGTACCCCCGGTTGTTCCTCCCGTCACTGGTGACGCGGGCGCCTCGACGCCTTCTCGAGGTACGCTGCGCGCCGCCTTGGCCCGCCCCGGCTTTGGCGCGCCCTTCAGATCGGGCGCTCCTCCAGCCGGCGCTGGCACCCCGACGCTTCTAACGTTGGCGCCATGCCCCGCGGGCTCTCGGCGCCTCCTCGGCCGCAGACCTTGCACCTCCGGCGCCCCGACGTTGGCGCCATGGCTCCCCAGCGCCTTGCCCCTCGGTGCCCCGGCCCCTCGGCGCCCATCGTGCCCTCGGTGCCCACGGCCCCCGGCGCTGTGGCGGTCCGATCACCATACCAGACGGGCGTTACCGAGCTCGAGCACGCCCGGATGACTACGCCCATGCGGCGTCCACTGCGGAGCCATCGCTTTGCCGTCCTCCGCTCGAGCCGCTCTTCGTGACTCCGCTCGATGGCTGCGATGCAAGAGGAGTTTGACGCCCTGTTGCGCAACCAGACGTGGCAGCTTGTTCCCCGTCCCCGGCACGCCAATGTGATTACCGGGAAGTGGGTCTTTAAACACAAGCTCCATCCTGATGGTACCCTTGATCGCTACAAAGCGCGTTGGGTCGTTCGTGGTTTCCGACAGCGTGCTGACATCGACTTCACCGACACCTTCGCTCCAGTCGTCAAGCCCGACATGATACGCACGGTTCTCCACCTTGCGGTCTCCCGTGCTTGGCCGGTGCACCAGATGGACGTCTCTAAAGCCTTCCTCCATGGTCACCTCGAGGAGCAGGTCTTCTGCCAGCAGCCCACCGGGTTTGTTGACCCGGCGCATCCCGACCACGTGTGCCTGCTTCCGCGGTCCTTGTACGGACTCAAGCAGGCTCCGCGCGCTTGGTACCAGCGCATCGCGGCGTTTCTCCACCAGCTTGGGTTCCGTTACCCGCTCGGATGCCTCGCTCTTCGTCTATCATCAGGGCTCCGACATGACCTACTTGCTGCTCTATGTCGATGACATCATCCTGATGGCATGTACGGTTGGTCTCCTCAGTCAGCTCACGGCTCGTCTTGGCGCTGAGTTCGCCAACAAGGACTTGGGTCCTTTGCACTACTTCCTCGGTGTCGAGGTGGTGCGCCGTCCCGATGGCTTCTTCCTTCATCAGCGGAAGTACACTCATGAGCTCCTGGAGCGCGCTGGCATGCTTAACTGCAAGCCCGCCGCTACGCCTGTTGATACGAAGGCCAAGCTTTCTGCCACGGATGGCTCTCCGGCTTCAGATGCTGCTTTCTATCGGTCTATCGTTGGTGCTCTTCAGTACCTCACTCTGACTCGACCAGAGATCCAGTATGCCGTGCAGCAGGTGTATCTTCATATGCATGCTACTCGAGACGTTCACTAGGCTGCGGTCAAGCGAATTCTCCGCTATGTCTGTGGCACTAAGGATCTTGGCATCACGCTTCATGCCTCTGCCGACACCGCTCTCACCGCCTACTCTGATGCAGACTGGGCGGGCTGCCCTGACACACGTCGCTCCACCTCGGGCTATTGTGTCTACCTTGGACCCTCACTTATCTCGTGGTCGTTCAAGCGGCAGCCTACGGTCTCTCGTTCCAGTGCTGAGGCTGAGTATCGCGCGGTGGCCAACGCCGTCGCCGAGTGTTCGTGGCTTCGCCAGCTGCTTCATGAGCTTTCTTGCCCCGTTGACCGTGCCACGGTGGTCTACTGCGACAACGTCTCGGCGGTCTACCTTTCCACTAACCTGGTGCATCATCGACGAACCAAGCATATTGAGTGGGATATTCATTTTGTTCGGGAACAGGTCGCCCTTGGCCATATTCGTGTTTTACACGTCCCTACTTCCCAACAATTTGCAGATATAATGACCAAGGGCTTGCCTACGGTGTCATTTGAGGAGTTCCGGTCCGGTCTTTGCGTCAGCTGCGGTGCCGCTTCGAGGGGGGAGGGTTGAGTATATGTGTTATGTGCATATTGTGTATTGGGCCCACCTCCTAGTTCCTTGTATAGTTGAGGTCCGTGACCCATCTTTGTACATCATATATGCGTGCCTATGCACGAAGAGCAATACATCGTGCAATTCCCACAACATACAATTACTATCATACCTGATCTGCTGAAGATAGGATATTTCGCGTTACAATTGTTCCTTGAAAATGTGTGACGTTTTCTTATGCTAGTTTGGAACCGAACAACAATTCAAATTATAGTTTAAACACTAAATGTGAAAGGGACCGTACAATAAACATTTAGAGAAAGCTATATTGTAGGAATTAAAAATGTAGGAGTTTGAGAACTAGTGATAGCTCAGTGGTAGGGATCATGTCTTGGGTTTAAACAAATTTGTTTCACAAGAAGATCCAGAGGCGGGAATGAGTTTTGCTCACCACGCGTCGTTGGTGGATGCAGAAGAAAGAAGACATCGGCACCCCCAAGGGTTTGAATGTATTTTTCAAATTCTTGTACGTATATTTTTGTAAGGTTTTGTACTACTTAATATGTGGCATCTAACCTTTTAAAAAAACTTTCAAAAAAATTGAGTACGATCATATCGAATCACCTAAAAGTTTCTTTGGCGCGCGCGTAATTGGGTAGGGCGAGCGTTGAGGCCATGTGCAGATTGGCTGTGGCTGGTTTCTCAAAAAAAAAATCAGTTGTGGCTGAGGCGTGGGCCAAGCACCCATAGCAAGAGCTACACTCCAATCTTCCGAGCCCACTGTGGGTTTCACCATACTGAAAGAAGCAAAAATGAAATAAATGAACCTGAACCCTTTAGTGAACGAATTGAAAAGAAAAACTTTACTTGTACTCCTACATTGATTTTCTATGGAGGGCGGGCATTTTGTTGAATTGTATATATGAAAGAAAGAAAGAACAAACTGGCTACAATGATTTTCTGTGGAGGGCTACTATTTTTACTATTAGTCTTTGTGAACCAAAATTCTCAAATACACCACAATGAAAACATGCACCACCTGCACCTGACCTGTATTTCGTGATATATTTTTTCGAAACGGAGGCAAAAGATTTGCCTCATCCATTAAATAAGTAGAGGATAGAGTTTAGAGTTTTACAACACACCCACAGAAGCGGCATGACAATTACTCTCAACAACAAGTTCCCTAGTCTTTTAGCGCCCGCGGTTACCCAAAGCTTGGCCTCGTCCAGGATGGTGGTAAGGATAATAGGCGGTGGCATGCACTTGTGACGGAACACTCTAGCATTTCTTTCGTTTCAAATTGTCCAAGAGACAAGCATGGTGAGGAAGGCCATAGCATGCCAATTAGGATTGGTACTGCCGGTTCTCTTGTCCCACTACTCTTCGACGGTTTTGTGGAGGTGCCATGTTGATGTATCCATGTGATGCAAGCCAATCTTCTCGATGATGGCTCTCCAAAGCCTAATCGTGTAGCGGCACTTGAAGAAAAGGTGAGCACCTGTTTCCTGCTCCCTCTTACAAAGAGGGCAGAGGCCGCAATTTGGCCACCCACGCCTCTCTAAGCGATCGGCGGTCCAAATCCTATCTTGCAATGCCAACTAGGCAAAGAATTTAACCTTGGGAGGAGCCCAAACCTTACAGACCATGCGTTCCATGGGAGAGAGGGTCAAGCCAAGGAACTGAGCGTTGTATACGGTAGCCGCCGTCTAGATTCCGTCATTCGCGTGTTTCCAAACAATTTCATCTTCGACTGAAGTTGTGCACAAGCATCCAAAGAGTGAAAAATTCCCGAATGTGGTTGCCGGATATAGTGGTGTTGTGGCGGATTTGAAGATCCATGCATTCCCTCTAAGAGCCTCACGCACCGACCAATTCTTCCGTCTTGATGCCTCGTACATTAGCGGCGCAATATCCTTGGGCTTGCGACCAAGAAGCCAGGGGGCGTCCCAAAACGGTGTTCTAGCACCGTCACCCACAGTGATGGTGGTAGAGGCGTAGAAAAACTGGCGGTCATCCTCGGTGCAAGGATTGTCAAAACCCACCCAAAGCTTGTGGGGCTCCGTCCATTCATACCAAAGCTGAAGGTGCAGAGCATGTGCAAACTTGTCGGTATTAAGGACTCCTAATCCACCGTACTCCTTTGGTCGGCACACCACTTGCCAGTTAACCTTGCACTTGGCTCCCGTTGTTTTATCCGCGCCGAACCAAAGGAAAGCCCTCTCAATTTTTTTTAGGTTATGAAGTGAGCCTGGTGGCAGATAAGAGGCGTAATAGGGTACACCGCTTGGGAGGAAATGACCAACTTGACAAGGACAGTGCGTCAGATGGTAGTGATGTTTTAGCCCTCTCAAGTGACCAATTTGCCAGCCGCCTTGTCTTTGAGGTATTGGAAGTCAACATGCTTAAGTTGCCAAACAGAGAGAGGCAACCCCAAGTATTTAACCAGGAAACATGCCCGTGCGATCGGCATGCTATGAAGAATATGGTCAAGGTCAAGGTGATTGCAACGGATTGGCACGACGGAGCTTTTTTGGAAGTTGATGCATAGGCCCGTCACCTCGCCAAAGCCTCTCAAGATAGAGGCAAGGTTGTCAATGTCCTTCTTGATAGGATCCACAAAAACCGCCGTGTCGTCAGCATAGAGGGAGGTTTGCACCATGGCCCCTCTCCCATGGATCTTATGAAGGAGACCTTTCGAGTTGCAAGGTCCAGAATCTTGTGGAGGGGGTCGATCGCAATGACAAAAGCAGGGGGGAAATGGGGTCCCCCTGCCTAAGTCCGCACCTATGCTTCATTGGAGGGCCGGGCAACCCATTTAAAAGGATCCGAGATGAAGATGAGGACAGAAGCGTGGCAATCCAAGCCCGGAATTTGTCGGGGAACCCCAACCGTTCAAGCAGATCAAGGATGTATTCCCACTTAATCGAGTCAAAAGCCTTCTTGATGTCAAGCTTGAACAGAAGAGCTGGGGTCTTGCACTTGTGCAGGCGTCTAGCAAAATTTCAAACACACATGAAGTTATCATGTATGCTTCTTCTCTTGATGAAGGCGCTCTGAGCGTTTGAAACAAGGTCGTTCATGTAGGGGGCCAGCCGAAGTGAGAGAACTTTGGCAATGATTTTGGCAATGGCGTGGACAAGGCTAATAGGTCTGTAATCAGAGATGCCTTCCGCACCCTCCTTCTTGGGCAAGAGAACGACATTGGCGGAATTGAGCCATTGCAAGTTGAAGGTGTGTAGGGAATCGAAGCGTTGAATAACCCTCATGACCGAATGCTTGATGATTCCCCAGCACTTTTTGAAGAAGGTCCCCGTGAAGCCATCCGGTCCAGGAGCCTTATTGCCAGGCATCTCCTTAATGGCCTCCCACGCCTCGTCCTCCGTGATGGTGTTGCCAAGGTCATGTAAGTCATGGGGCTCGGTGCCGAGCTCCTCCCAATTAAAGTCTTTGTTGCACGTGCCTCTCCTTCCCATGACCTCCAAGAAGTGGTCATGGATGATCTTCTCTTTTACCTCATGTATTTCGTGATATATCACGATTGAAACATGTATTCCTAGCTACCTAGCCTGCACTTCTCGAATACATCATGGATAATATGCAGTTGTTGGCTTGCATTTTTCAATAGTTGTACATTATAAATGAAATATGGATGCGGAGAAAATAGCTATAGCCGGGTGCAGCGGAGCGCGCCATTCCATCTAGTCTGTTATCATGATCCTACGACACTTTTTCTAGTAGAACTGTAACTAGGACGCAGTTAAAAAGAAGAACTGTAATTATAAGATGGACAAAGGCTAAAGCTTACCGAAAGTTCATGCCTGAGATCGGGGAATTACATGCAAAGGCAATCTTCTCCACTCGAGGGGTGATTGGGTTCTCCTAATTTTTGATAAGGCACACACCTCTCTTTCCTTTTGCCGCGCGCGCGTGGCAAGATCCTAATTCAGGCGTCATCTGAGTTCCTCCAAAGTTATGCGAGTTCGTTCTCATCAGTCAACGCTGATACCTCTAAAGGGATCTAAACGCTCTCATATTTCTTTACGGAGGAAGTATTAGTTAGTTACCGGTCATTAACATACTCACTAAAAGAACAATTTTCTATTTGTTCGGATGGTGGACTGGTAATGACTCGGTCATCTACTCGTCTTTGAAAATATGCACCAGGTGAGATAAGGTTTTTGGAAGTGTCTAAACACGACTACTTAACTTCGTTTGCGTGCCTCCACAACTTTGACTACTTCCTTGAATTCAAATCCGACTTCACTGACCTCGCTATGAGGGACAATAGTGATGCCACGAGAAGAAGCCCATGGTCATTGATATATGTGTATTTTGCATCAGAATTCCAGGACGTAAATTACTCAATTATCGTGATTATTCAATCACGTTCATCTTGTCTGATTGTAGAATTGCACCGGGAGGGGGCACAAAATTTTAGAATCTGTATATTGAAGAATCCACGAAGAAAGGCACATTCTGGGACGAGGAAAAGTACAACAAAAATAGTTTGAAAAATTGTGCACCAAAAGAAGCCATGTGCTGGAAAATGGTTCAGAGAGGCACTTGTGGACTCCATGTGTCGTAATCCCATGGCCCATGGGGCCCACACATGCCCTAGATATCCCCTTTTACATGCATTCATCATTCATCCCGAAGAGGCACCATGATTTCCCCCAAAAGGACTCTCCGCCGTCGAACAGAGAACCATGTACTGGATTTCTTCCCAAGATGCTGAACCACCACCTGCCCGTACCTGCATAGCCAACAATCACACTCCTTCTTGAGGCCAACCCCGAACTAAACACGGGATCCCACGATCCACCATGTCCAGACGCGCGCCACCCCTAGCCGAAGCCGCTGCCACCGAGTCCGGGGCCGCCGCCCCGGCGCCCTCCACCACGCCACCAGCCACGTCGGGCTAGCAAGCTGGCCAGATCTGCAGCGCCTAGAGAGGGGGCCGCCACCCCACCCCATCCAGCAGTGCAGAGCTACCAGGCCGAAGCCCAGGCAGCCCGCAACAGCCGCTGCACCGCCAAGAGGGCGCCACCGGACTGGCAGAAGCCGCAGGCCGCAATGGCCATTTTTTAGGCTAAGATTTTATAGAATTTGCTAGAGTTGCTCTAAGATGGCCATGTCTCCACTTCTTGAGATATGTCAAGCTCAAACAAGCAACAACGTGTGTCACTGATGGAAGCCTCGTGGCCCGTGTCATGCGTCATGATTAATACCAACCATATTTAGCTTGTGTCCTTGTAAAGATTCACATACACACGATCACAAGCATACATCAGTGCCCGTTTTCTACACCATATGTCACCATCTTGAGCAAGTACATTGCCCACAACTGTTTGACCTTATCGTGATGATCTATTCACCAGCCCACGCCGGCTCCACTTTCTAGCAATCAAGAAGGGCCTGAACTGTTTTTTCTTGAAAGAGAACACGAAACATTCCATTAAGTACCAATGCTGGACAAGTCGCCAGCAACAGCGTCATTTACAAAGTCTGGATACTCATCAAGCCAAATCTCACCTATGCCAGCTCCTAGTTTAGTACCATACGCTGCTAAACAATGTGCCACTACATTACAAGTTCTAGGAGAAGACACAACAATTACATGATTGAAGCCTACTCTCAGCTTAAACTTAATATCTTTGAAGATAGCTCCTAATGTAGAGAGATCATAGTCTTCATTGTTCACTGCTGACTGAAGTTGCACAGAGTCAGTCTCCATTATGACACAGTGACAACCCATCTGAATAGCTGCGTTTATGGCATGCAACATTGCCATTGCCTCTGAACGAAGCGCATCCAAAACTTGCCCCAAATTTCCTGCACCAGCTGCTATTACCATACCACAATCGTTCCTGATAACAAAGCCCCAACCTCCAGAACTTGATTCCTTTAGGTAGGCACCGTCAGTGTTGATTTTCAAGATCTTTGGTGGAGGTCTGGACCATCTTTCTTTTTGTTGTTGCTCTTGTATTCTCCCTTCTTGCCTTACCTTAGAAAATTGCATAAAAAGATAGTTAATAGAATGACATATTTCATCAGAAGGTTTAATTTCATTTCCTGCATTTGCTCTATTCCTCTCATGCCACCAACGCCAGAGAAGCAGGCATGATTTAATTTTTTCTTCTTCATTGAGGTTCAATATTTTCTCCATACAGCTCAGTGCATCAGTACAATCTAGAATTTGTAATCTGACATGCTCCAACTGAGCTTTCCTCCACACATCCTTTACCCTCTTACACTTAATGAAACAATGGCCTGTTGGAAATATGCCCTAGAGGCAATAATAAAAGCATTTTTATTATATTTCCTTGTTCATGATAATTGTCTTTTATTCATGCTATAACTGTATCATACGGAAATCGTGATACACGTGTGAATACATAGACCACAATACGTCCCTAGTGAGCCTCTAGTTGACTAGCTCGTTGGTCGACAGATAGTCATGGTTTTCGACTATGGACATCAGTGTCATTGATAACGGATCACGCCATTAGGAGAATGACGTGATGGACAAGACCCAATCCTAAGCATAGCACAAAGATCGTAGTTCGTTTTGCTAGAGCTTTTCCAATGTCAAGTATCTCTTCCTTAGACCGTGAGATCGTAACTCCGGATACCGTAGGAATGCTTTGGTGTACCAAACGTCACAACGAATCGGGTGACTATAAAGGTGCATTACAGGTATCTCCGAAAGTGTCATTGGGTTGACACGGATCGAGACAGGATTTGTCACTCCGTATGACGAAGAGGTATCATGGGCCCACTCGGTAATGCATCATCATAATGAGCTCAAAGTGGTCAAGTGTCCGGTCACGGATCATGCATTACGGCACGAGTAAAGTGACTTGCCGTAACGAGACTAAACGAGGTATTGGGATACCGACGGTCGAGTCTCGGGCAAGTAACATACCGTCGACAAAGGGAATGGCATACGGGTTGCTTGAACCTCGACATCGTGGTTCATCCGATGACAACATCGAGGAGCGTGTGGGAACCAACATGGGTATCCAGATCCCGCTGTTGGTTATTGACCGGAGAGCGCCTCGGTCATGTCTACATGTCTCCCGAACCCGTAGGGTCTACACTTAAGGTTCGGTGACGCTAGGGTTAATAGGAAGACTTGTATGTGATTACCGAATGTTGTTCGAGTCCGGATGAGATCTCGGACGTCACGAGGAGTTCCGGAATGGTCCGGAGGTAAAGATTTATATATGGGAAGTCGTCAAACGGACACCGGAAAAGTTTCGGGTCATATCGGTTTTATGGAGGGTCCACCGGAAAGGTTCCGGAGGACCACCGGGAGGGGCCACCCATTTTGGGGGCCACTTGGGCTGCGTGGGAGGCAGCCAGCCCCTGGTGGGCTGGGCGCACCCCCTTCCCTTGGCCCATGCGCCTAGGGTTGAGGGGGGAACCCTAAGGGGGCGCCTGCTTGGGGGCAAGCCCTCCCTGCCGCCCCCTCTAGATGCATCTAGAGGGGGCCGGCCCCCTCCTCCCTTCCCCTATAAATAGAGGGGTGGAGGGGAGGGCTGCACACACCATTGAAGGCGCAGCCCTCCCTCCCAACACCTCTCCTCCTCCGCATAAGCTTGGCGAAGCCTGCCGAGAACTTGATCCTCCATCCGCATCACGCCGTCGGCTGCCATTGGAGTTGTCTTCCTCAACCTCTCCTTCCTCCTTGCTGGATCAAGACGAAGGAGACGCCATCGTCTCCGCACGTGTGTTGAACGCGGAGGTGCTGTCCGCTCAGCACTTGGTCATCGGTGATCGGAATCACGTTGGGAACGTCTTCATCATCACCACTCCCTCGAACGCTTCCGCACTCGATCTACAAGTGGTATGTAGATGCAAACTCTCTTCAGAACTCGTTGCTTAGATGAACTCATAGATAGATCTTGGTGAAACCGTAGAAAAAATTTAATTTTCTGCAACGCTCCCCAACAGTGGCATCATGAGCTAGGTCTATGCGTAGTTCTCTTTGCACGAGTAGAACACAATTTAGTTGTGGGCGTGGATCTTGTCAATTTACTTGCCGCTACTAGTCTTATCTTGCTTCCGCGGTATTGTGGGATGAAGCGGCCCGACCAACCTTACACGCACGCTTACGTGAGACCGGTTCCACCGACTAACATGCACTAGTTGCATAAGGTGGCTGGCGGGTGTCCGCTCTCCTACTTTAGTTGGAGCGGATTCGATGAAAAGGGTCCTTATGAAGGGTAAATAGAAGTTGACAAGATCACGTTGTGGTTATTCGAGGTAAGAAAACGTTCTTGCTAGAACCCAATTGCAGCCACATAAAAGATGCAACAACAATTAGATGACGCCTAACTTGTTTTTGCAGCAATTGTCATGTGATGTGATATGGCCAAGTTGTGATGAATGATGAATGACATATTGTGATGTATGAGATCATGTTCTTGTAATAGGAATCACGACTTGCATGTCGATGAGTATGACAACCGCAGGAGCCATAGGAGTTGTCTTTATTTTGTATGACCTGCGTGTCATTGAAGAACACCATGTAACTTACTTTACTTTATTGCTAAACGCGTTAGCCATAGAAGTAGAAGTAGTCGTTGGCGTGACAACTTCATGGAGGCACAATGATGGAGATCATGATGATGGAGATCATGGTGTCATGCCGGTGACAAGATGATCATGGAGCCTCAAGATGGAGATCGATGGAGCTTTATGATATTGGCCATATCATGTCACTACTATATAATTGCATGTGATGTTTATTATGTTAATACATCTTGTTTACTTAGAACGACGGTAGTAAATAAGATGATCCTTACAACAATTTCAAGAAGTGTTTCCCTAAGCGTGCACCGCTGCTAAAGTTCGTCGCTTCTAAGCACCACGTGATGATCGGTGTGATGGATTCTTACGCTCACATACAACGGTGTAAGACAGATTTACACACGCCAAAACACTTAGGGTTTACTTGACGAGCCTAGCATGTACAGACATGGCCTCGAACACGGAGACCGAAAGGTCGAACACGAGTCGATAGAAGATACGATCAACATGAGAATGTTCACCGATGATGACTAGTCCGTCTCACGTGATGATCGGACACGGCTTAGTCGACTCGGATCGTGTAACACTTAGATGACTAGAGGGATGTCTAATCTGAGTGGGAGTTCATTTAAATAATTTGATTAGATGAACTTAATTATCATGAACTTAGTCTAAAACTTTTGAATGATATGTCTTGTAGATCAAATGGCCAACGCCATGTCAACTTGAACTTCAACGCGCTCCTAGAGAAAACCAAGCTGAAATATGACGGCAGCAACTATACGGACTCGGGTCCGAACTTGAGGATCATCCTCATAGCTGCCAGAAACAATATGTCCTAGAAGGACCGCTAGGTGACGCCCCGTCCCCTGCAGAACCAAGACATTATGAATGCTTGGCAGTCTCGTCTTGATGATTACTCCCTCGCTCAGTGCGGCATGCTTTACACTTAGAACCGGGCTCCAAAAGCGCTTTTGAGCATCACGGAGCATATGAGATGTTCGAGGAGCTGAAACTTGTTTTCCAAGCTCACGCCCGGTCGAGAGATATGACATCTCCGACAAGTTCTATAGTTGTAAGATGGAGGAAAACAGTTCTCACAAGGAGCACATTCTCAAGATGTCGGGTTGCACAACCATATGACCCAGCTGAATATTAACCTCCCCGATGAGGCGGTCATTGACAGAATCCTCGATCGCTCCCACCAAGCTACAAGAGCTTTGTGATGAACTACAACATGCAGGGGATGGTAAAGACCATTCTCAAGTGTTCTCTATGCTGAAGTCAGCCGAGGTTGAGATCAAGAAAGAACATCAAGTGTTGATGGTCAATAAGACCACTAAGTTCAAGAAGGGCAAGGGCAAGAAGAACTTCAAGAAGGACGGCAAGGAGGTTGCCGCGCCCGTAAGCAAGTTGCCGGAAGAAGTCAAAGAATGGACCCAAACCCGAGACCGAGTGCTTTTATTGCAAGGAGGGGTCATCGAAGCGGAACTGCCCCAAATACTTAGCGGACAAGAAGGCCGGCAACACCAAAGGTATATTTGATATACATGTAATTGATGTGTACTTTACCAAGACTCGTAGTAACTCCCGGTATTTGATACCGTGCCGCTGTTCATATTTGTAACTCACAGCAGGAGCTGCGGAATAAGCGGAGATCGAAAAGGACGAGGTGACGGCGCGCGTCGGGAATGGTTCCAGAGTCGATGTGATCGCCGTCGGCACGCTACCTCTTCATTTACCTACGGATTAGTTATGAACCTTAATAATTGTTATTTGGTGCCAAGTTTGAGCATGAATATTGTATCCGGATCTCGCTTAATATGAGATGGCTACTCATTTAAACCGAGAATAATGGTTGTTCTATTTATATGAGAGATATGTTTTATGGTCATGTCCGATGGTCAATGGTTTATTCTTAATGAATCTTGCGTAGTATTACACATGTTTATAGCGTGAATACCAAAAGATGTAAAGTTGATAACGATAGTCCCACATACTTGTGGCATCGCCGCCTTGGTCACATTGGTGTCAAGCGCATGAAGAAGCTCCATGTTGATGGACTTTTGGAGTCTTTAGATTATGAATCATTTGACACATGCTAACCATGCCTCATGGGCAAGATGACCAAGACTCCGTTCTCCGGAACAATGGAGCGAGCAACCAACTTGTTGGAAATCATACATACCGATGTGTGCGGTCCAATGAGCGTTGAGGCTCATGGAGGATATCGTTATGTTCTCACTCTCACAGATGACTTGAGTAGATATGGGTATGTCTACTTGATGAAACACAAGTCCGAGACCTTTGAAAAGTTCAAGGAATTTCAGAATGAAGTAGAGAATCAACGTGACCGAAAGATAAAATTCTTACGATCAGATCGTGGAGGAGAATATTTAAGTCACGAATTTGGTACACACTTAAGAAAATGTGGGATCGTTTCACAACTAACGCCACCGAACACCTCAACAGAACGGTGTGTCCGAACGTCGAATCGCACTCTATTGGATATGATGCGGTCTATGATGTCTCTTACCGATTTGCCGCTATCATTTTGGGGATACGCCTAGAGACAGCTACATTCACTTTAAATAGGGCACCGCCTAAGTCCGTTGAGACGACACCGTATGAATTATGGTTTGGGAAGAAACCTAAGCTGTCGTTTCTAAAAGTTTGGGGATGCGATGCTTATGTCAAGAAACTTCAACCTGAAAAGCTCGAACCCAAGTCGGAAAAATGCGTCTTCATAGGATACCCTAAAGAAACCATTGGGTATACCTTCTACTTAAGATCCGAGGGCAAGATCTTTGTTGCCAAGAACGGAACCTTTCGGAAAAGAGTTTCTCTCGAAAGAAGTAAGTGGGAGGAAAGTAGAACTCGATGAAGTACTACCTCTTGAACAGGATAGTAGTGCAGCTCAGAAAGTGTTCTGTGATGCCTACACCAACCAAGAGGAAATTAATGATGATGATCAAGGTACTTCGGATCAAGTTGCTCTTGAACCTCGAGGTCCACAAGGACACGCCCGCACTGCAGTGGTACGGCAACCCTGTCCCGGAAATCATGTTGTTAGACAACGGTGAACCTTCGAACTATGAAGAAGCGATGGCGGCCCAGATTCCAACAAATGGCTAGAAGCCATGAAACCGAGATAGAATCCATGTATGAAAACAAAGTGTGGACTTTGACCGACTTGCCCGATGATCGGCGAGCGATAGAAAACAAATGGATCTTTAAGAAGAAGACGGACGCGATGGTAATGTCACCATTTATAAAGCTCGACTTGTCGCAAAGGGTTATCGGCAAGTTCAAGGGATTGACTACGATGAGACTTTTTCTCCGTAGCGAAGCTTAAGTCCGTCCGAATCATGTTAGCAATTGCCGCATACTATGATTATGAGATATGGCAGATGGACGCCAAAACAGCGTTCCTTAACGGTTATCTTAAGGAAGAGCTGTATATGATACAGCCGAAGGTTTTGTCGATCCTAAGAATGTGGCAAAGTATGCAAGCTCCAGCGATCCATTTATGGGCTGGTGCAAGCATCTCGAGTTGGAACATTCGCTTTGATGAGATGATCAAAGTGTTTAGTTTATGCGAGACTTATGGAGAAGCCTGCGTTTACAAGAAAGTGAGTGGGAGCTCAGAGCATTTCTCATATTATATGTAGATGACATACTTTTGATGGGAAATGATATAGAATTCTTGGACAGCATTAAGGCCTACTTGAATAAGTGTTTTTCAATGAAGGACCTTGAGAAGCTGCTTATATATTAGGCATCAAGATCTATAGAGATAGATCGAGATGCCTCATAGGTCTTTCACAAAGCACATACCTTGACAAGATTTTGAAGAAGTTCAAAATGGATCAGTCCAAGAAGGGTTCTTGCCTGACATTGCAAGGTGTGAGATTGAGCTCAGCTCAATGCCCCACCACGGCAAAAGATAAAGAAGAGATGAGTGTCATCCCTATGTCGCAGCCATAGGATCTATTATGTATGCCATGCTGTGTACCTGACTGATGTAAACCTTGCCGTAAGTTTGGTAGGAAGGTACCAAAGTAATCCCGCAAGGAACACCGGACAGCGGTCAAGAATATCCTGAAGTACCGAAAAGGACAAAGGACATGTTTCTCATTTATGGAGGTGACGAAGAGCTGTCAGTAAAAGTTACGCCGACGCTTAGCTTCGACACAGATCCGATGACTCTAAGTCACAAACCGGATACGTGTATATGTTGAATGGTGGAGCAAGAAGCTGGTGCAGCTGCAAGCAGAAGCGCCGTGGCGGGATCTACATGTGAAGCGGAGTACATGGCAGCCTCGGAGGCAGCACATGAAGCAATTTGGGTGAAGGAGTTCATCACCGACCTAGGAGTCATACCCAATGCGTCGGGCCGATCAAACTCTTTTGTGACAACACTGGAGCTATTGCACTTGCCAAGGAGCCCAGGTTTCACAAGAAGACAAGGCACATCAAGCGTCGCTCAACTCCATCCGTGAAAATGTTCAGATGGAGACATAGAAATTTAAAGTGCATACGGATCTGAATGTCCCAGATCCGCTGACTAAACCTCTTCTTCATGGGCAAAACATGATCAACACCGTAACTCTATGGGTGTTCGATTCATCACAATGTAAACTAGATTATTGACTCTAGTGCAAGTGGGAGACTGTTGGAAATATGCCCTAGAGGCAATAATAAAAGCATTATTATTATATTTCCTTGTTCATGATAATTGTCTTTTATTCATGCTATAACTGTATCATACGGAAATCGTGATACACGTGTGAATACATAGACCACAATACGTCCCTAGTGAGCCTCTAGTTGACTAGCTCGTTGGTCGACAGATAGTCATGGTTTCCTGACTATGGACATCAGATGTCATTGACAACGGGATCACGCCATTAGGAGAATGACGTGATGGACAAGACCCAATCCTAAGCATAGCACAAAGATCGTAGTTCGCTTTTGCTAGAGCTTTTCCAATGTCAAGTATCTCTTCCTTAGACCGTGAGATCGTGTAACTCCCGGATACCGTAGGAATGCTTTGGTGTACCAAACGCCACAACGAATCGGGTGACTATAAAGGTGCATTACGGTATCTCCGAAAGTGTCATTGGGTTGACATGGATCGAGACAGGGATTTGTCACTCCGTATGACGGAGTGGTATCACTGGGCCCACTCGGTAATGCATCATCATAATGAGCTCAAAGTGGTCAAGTGTCTGGTCACGGGATCATGCATTACGGTACGAGTAAAGTGACTTGCCGGTAACGAGACTAAACGAGGTATTGGGATATCGACGATCGAGTCTCGGGCAAGTAACATACCGTCTGACAAAGGGAATAGCATACGGGGGTTGCTTGAACCTTCGACATCGTGGTTCATCCGATGACAACATCGAGGAGCGTGTGGGAACCAACATGGGTATCCAGATCCCGCTGTTGGTTATTGACCGGAGAGCGTCTCGGTCATGTCTACATGTCTCCCGAACCCGTAGGGTCTACACACTTAAGGTTCGGTGACGCTAGGGTTAATAGGAAGACTTGTATGTGATTACCGAATGTTGTTCGGAGTCCCGGATGAGATCCCGGACGTCACGAGGAGTTCCGGAATGGTCCGGAGGTAAAGATTTATATATGGGAAGTCGTCAAACGGACAACGGAAAAGTTTCGGGTCATATCGGTTTTATGGAGGGTCCACCGAAAAGGTTCCGGAGGACCACCGGGAGGGGCCACCCCTTTTGGGGGGCCACTTGGGCTGCGTGGGAGGCAGCCAGCCCCTGGTGGGCTGGGCGCACCCCCTCCCCTTGGCCCATGCGCCTAGGGTTGAGGGGGAACCCTAAGGGGCGCCTTGCTTGGGGGCAAGCCCTCCCTGGCCGCCGCCCCCCTCTAGATGCATCTAGAGGGGCCGCCCTCCTCCTTCCCCTATAAATAGAGGGGTGGAGGGAGGCTGCACACACCATTGAAGGCGCAGCCCTCCCTCCCAACACCTCTCCTCCTCCGCATAAGCTTGGCGAAGCCCCTGGGGAGAACAACACTCCATCCGCATCACGCCGTCGTGCTGCCATTGAGTTGTCTTCCTCAACCTCTCCTTCCTCCTTGCTGGATCAAGACGAAGGAGACGCCCGTCCCGCACGTGTGTTGAACGCGGAGGTGCTGTCCGCTCAGCACTTGGTCATCGGTGATCGGAATCACGTTAGAACGTCTTCATCATCACCACTCCCTCGAACGCTTCCGTACTCGATCTACAAGTGGTATGTAGATGCAAACTCTCTTTCGTAACTCGTTGCTTAGATGAACTCATAGATAGATCTTGGTGAAACCGTAGAAAAAATTTTAATTTTCTGCAACGTTCCCCAACATGGCCACCATCCTCATCCAACCGAAAACAGATTGGACAACGGGTGTCAACATGCATACCTCTTTGCTGGAGCTTCATGCGCAGCGGTAAGGTATTTGTGGACATGCGCCATAAGAAGTGAAGAACCTTGTTGGGGAGGGGAAGCGACCATAACTTTGGCCAATTAAAACCACATGTGTCTTCATCTGCACTTGAGGAAGAAGTTAGTTCTGAAATAGATTCGCGAGCCGTGGTGTCTACAGCAACTCTATAAGCTGATTTCACCAAAAATATACCTTTTTATCATAATGCCATGCTATGAAATCATCTTCATGTGTATGAATTGGGATTTGTAGAATAATATTTGCATCTTCAGGGAGAAAGGTTTGTCTAACTAAGTCTTCATCCCAATTGTTTGTGGTAGGATCAATCAAATCATTTACTTTAGTTACAACATTTCCACCCCTCTGTGTGATCACTCTCCTAGTACTTCCTCTTGGAATCCAAGGATCAGACCAAATATTGGTGTTGCTACCACTGCCTACTCTCCATATGATCCCTTTCTTGAGCAGATCTAATCCTTTTAGTATACTGCGCCATGTGTAGGATATGCCGCTTCTAGGCTTGACTTGAAGAACTGAGCCATCTGAGTAGTATCTTGCTGACAGGACCTGCGCACATAAGGAAGCTGGGTTTTGAATGAGCCTCCATGCTTGCCTTGCAAGCATGGCCAGATTGAAGGCATGGAGATCCCTAAATCCCAAGCCTCCTGTTTTCTTCATCTTCGTCATCTTCTCCCAGCTAGACCAATGTATTTTATTCTCTTTATCCACTTGGCTCCACCAGTATCTATTTATCATATTGCTCAACTCTTCGGTCTTGGTTAGATCAAAGCAAGCCATTGAATACACCGGGATTGCTTGTGCTACCGCTTTAATGAGGATTTCTTTTCCACCTTTCGGTAGGAGTTTTTCCTTCCATCCTTGGATCTTTTTCCACACCCTCTCTTTTACATACTCAAAGGTTCTTGCTTTGGCCTTACCCACATAGGATGGAACACCAAGATATCTTGGGGATAGACCTTGAGAGGTAACTTGCAGAATACTTTTCATTTTTTTCCTTCAACCCTTGCCTTGTGTTTGCACTAAATAGTATTGAGGATTTATCTTTATTAATCACTTGTCCTGAAGCAGCTTCATAAATATTTAGAATTCTACTAATTTCCTGAGCACTTTCAGCATTGGCCTCCAATAGAAGTAATGAATCATCCGCAAAGAATAGATGGCTTACACTAGGGGCTCCCCTACATACCTTGATTCCTTTTAGTGATCCCCTCATCTCGGCTTCATATAACATAGAGGAGAACCCCTCAGCACAGATAAAAAACAAATAAGGGGAAAGTGGATCTCCTTGGCGCAGTCCTCTTTGGGGTGTAATCATATCAGTTGTATCTTGGTTCACCTTGATTTGGTACTTGACAGTTGAGACACACTTCATTATCAGTCTGATCCAATTCCTATCAAAACCCAATCTTTTCATCATATCTTCTAAAAATTTCCATTCAACGCGGTCGTAGGCTTTGCTCATGTCCAGTTTGATAGCCGCATAGCCCACGGGACCCCTTCTTTTCCTTTGTAGGAAATGTGTTAGTTCATATGCCAATAGAATATTATCTGAAATTAGTCTCCCGGGTACAAAGGCACTCTGATTAGGGGAGACAATGCCGGGGAGAATTTCTTTGAATCTATTTGTGATTACCTTAGGGACCACCTTATATACCACATTGCACAAACTTATAGGTCTTAGATCCTTTATGCTCATTGGGTTGGTGTTCTTCGGAATAAGCACTATTAGGGTATCATTCCATCCTTCAGGCATATCTCCTCCTCTCAATATGTGCAGAACTTCTTTAGTGATCTGGTTCCCCACTGTTTTCCAAAACCTTTTAAAGAAAATGGCTGGCATACCATCAGGTCCTGGAGCTTTTAAGTCATCGATGCTATCTAAGGCTCTTTTCACCTCCTGTTTTGTATATTCAGCACATAGCATGTCATTCATCTCCGGCATCACCTTTGGCTGCACCACTCGCATAATTCACCCATTATCTCCTGTCGTCGTGGAGGAGAATATATTTGAAAAATAGTTTGCAATATGCTCTTTCAAATGTTCCTGCCCCTCCACCCAACTACCACCCTCCCTTTTAAGTTTCTTAATGGTATTCTTTTTCTTTCTTTCGGAGGCAAAAGCATGAAAGAAGGATGTGTTCTTGTCACCATCTTGAAACCATTTAATATGGGCTCGTTGTTTCCAATGCGTATCTTGTTGCTGTTCCAAACGGTCTAGCTTCTCCATTAATAAGTGCTCTCTGCTGACCCCTTCTTGGTTGATGTCCCCTCTGCGTAACTCCTCCAGTTCTTTCTTAAGGGTTTTAATACGCTTTTGGAGATCGCCTAAAACATTAGCATCCCAGTCCTTTAACTCTCCTGCTTTAACTCTCCTGCTACCATGCGTAACATCCCCTGGGTATTATGTTCCCCTTGTATGCTAGCTTTGGCCCAAGCATTATTAACCACAAACTCACATTCCTCTTCTTGTAACTGTTAAGTATATATGTTGTGTTTGTCTTGTACAGGCCCAGGCCCATAGTCTAGAGTGAGGTATGTTGTGTTTGTCTTGTACAGGCCCAGGCCCATAGTCTAGAGTGAGGCCCAGGCCCATGTAACCTTGTATATCTCTCTCTCCTCCTCCTCAATACAGGAAACTGTCCGGTCATTCTCTCTTCCTCACGTTTTCTAACATGGTATCGCATCAGACCAAACCCTAGTCCCTCTTCCAGCCGCCACCCATGAAATCGCCGCCGGTGAGGTGATTCAGCGGATCTATCCGTAAGGAGACATCCACATCGCTGCCCCATCCCATCTTCGTCATCAACCTGTAGG
Source organism: Aegilops longissima (assembly GCA_021605205.1). NCBI lineage: Eukaryota > Viridiplantae > Streptophyta > Magnoliopsida > Poales > Poaceae > Aegilops > Aegilops longissima. The sequence goes on from CM038682.1 coordinate 547,480,764, forward strand.
AGCTGCTCTCCAGCAGCTCCTTCAGGTGTCCTCACAGCTACTCTGTGAGAATACTTCCCTACTCTCCAAAGAGCCATCTCCAAAGAAGCTCTTGGTGCCTTCCCTGCTCTACTGACAAGCTCCAGCGTTCCCCTCCTATCTAGCAAGATCCAGCAAGCTCCTTCTATCCGGTGAGATCCAGCAAGCAGCAGCCAGCCTAGTGGGTTGCTGCCCTGCTTGTGGCTGTCTGCTGCTCATCTCTTGTTGCTGCCGCAGCTGCTATCAAATTGGGTGTTTCCAGCTGCTCAGCCACCACTATGGCAAGAAATGATTTCGGATTTGGTTCTTTGATCATAGATATCAAGCTTGATGGTTCAAACTACGTGGAATGGGCATTTTCTGCCCTGACTGCCTTGAGGGCGGCTGGTTTTGTTTCTCATCCGATGATGATCCACCTAGTCCAAATGATGATGCAGCAAGGAAGTCTTGGCAAAAGATCGATGATCGTGTGATGGGAGTTTTAATTTGGGTGTTTAACCTCACTCCAATGAGTCTTGAGCATCACACTTCAGCTAAAGAGATATGGAAGTACTTTGAGCAGCGCTACCTTCAGCCCAAAGTGCACTTCATTTCTCCTTGTTGCAGAATTTACACAACACTCGGCAGCCAAGACATGTCCATAGAAGAGTACTATGGAGCTTTCACCGCATCACCGGGCAGCTAGGTTCCATGGTTCCAAAGGGTAATTCTGGTTGTGAGTCATGTGCAGCAAAGGAAAAGTACGACCATCGACTCTCATGTTTCAGTTTGTGATGGGTCTCACGCCTGACTTTGAGAACATTCAGACTCAATTGCTTGGTCGCACGAGTCCTCCCACCTTGACAGAGGCACTTGCTAGCTTGATCGCCGAGGAGACTCGTCTCCGCTCTCTTGGGACTACTCACAGCAGATTCTACACACTAGTGTTCGGCTTTTCCTCGGTGGCAGTGCCTCCAAGGCCACACCTTCAGCTGTCATCTGCTCGTTATGCAAGAAGGCAGGACACCATAGAGATGGTTGTTTCAAGCTTCATCCAGAGCTGTTAGCTGAGTTTCGTGCTAGACGGGCCCTCAATCAGCAGCGTCATGCACCCTGTGCTCCTTATCAACAAAGAAGCGAGGGGTGCTTCAGATCTGTTCTCTCTTAGCCGCCGCTGCTGCAACCCAGCCTTGGGTTCTGGACTCTGGAGCTTCTTTCCATGTGACCTCCGATCGCTCTCAGCTTGTGTCTTGCCAGCCAGCAAGGGATGGTGCCTCTGTTCGATCGGCCGATGGTACACCTTGTTACATTACTCATCGGGTTCTCTTTGCACATCCAAGTTTTCTGTTCCTGCCATCTCCTTTGCTCCAGAGCTGTCCATGAATCTTATGTGCATGGCCAGCTTGTTGATATGAACTACTTTGTTGGTTTTGATGACTCATTTTGTTATGTGCAGGACCGTCGAGCAAGAGGGTCATTGAACTGGTCATCGCCAGAGAGGATCCACATCCCTCTACATCCTTGACACCTTACACCTTCCTTCAGCTCCCACCACATCCGCGTTCCGGATGGTTGCATCAACATCAAGATCCACTGCTGTTTTCTTTTGCCCGGTGGCACCATCGCTAGGTCACTTGTGTGGTTCTCGTTTATCTACCCTTGTTCGACAAGGTGTTTTGGGTCATGTTTCCATAGATGCTGGTTTTCACTGTAAGGGTTGTAAGCTAGGGAAACAAATACAGCTTCCATACTCTTCCAGCACTACTCATTCTAGTCATCCTTTTGATTTAGTGCACTCTGATGTATGGGGTCCTTCCCCCTTTGTTTCAAAAGGTGGCCACAAACATTGTCATATTTGTTGATGATCACTCTTGACATACTTGGGTCTATTTTATGAAGCATCGTTCTGAGTTGTTTTCTATATATAAGGCTTTTGTACATATGGTCCATACTCAGTTTTCCAAAGGTTGTTCGTGTTTTTCGCTCTAACTCCGGGGAGTATCTATCTACTGCCATGAAGTTTCTCTCATCCGAGGGTACTCTCCTCAGCTTTCATGCCCTGGTGCCCATGCTCGTAATGGCGTTGTTGAGCGAAGCATCGCCATATTGTTGAGACAGCTCGCACCCTTCCGATTTCTTCCTTTGTCCCCACTCATTTTTGGGGTGAAGCTATCTCAACTCGCTGTTTATCTTATCAATCTCCAACCTTCTACTCGCCTTTGAGGGCAAGTGTCCTGGTGAGGTTTTGTTTGGTTCTCCTCCCACGTATGACCACCTCCGTGTCTTTGGTTGTACTTGTTATGTTCTTTAGCACTCGTGAGCGCACCAAGTTGATCGCTCATCTGCTGAGTGTGTCTTCCTTGGATATAGTCTTGAACATAAGGGCTACTGCTATGATTCTTCTCGTCACGCATTCGCTTTTCTCGCGATGTCACTTTTGTTGAGGATCATCCCTTCTTCTATTCCCCTTCCACTAAACCATCATCCTCAACTTCTTTAGAGTCTACCTCGTTTCTTTCACTTCCACCTATCTTTTTAGATGGGTCCATAGCTGAACAACCTTCCTCTGTCCTAACATCAGAACCATCTCCTTCCTCACCAGCTCCTTTCTCTCTTCCACTAGCTCCACCTCTAGATGGTCTTCCTTTCCATTACACTCGTCGTTATTCTACTCCTCCAGCCAGTACTTTCCATTACACTCGTCGTTCTAAAGTTCCATGTGACACGCAGTCATCTATGCCTTTGTCTTCTACTCCTCCAGCCAGTACTACTGATCCTTGCACTGACGGCTCTTCTCTAGCAACGCGATACAAGGACTTGTATGAAGGGGTTGTTTCTGAGCCTAGTACCTATCAGGAGGCAGTTGTGTCACCTGAGTGGCAACTGGCTATGTCTGAGGAGCTTGCAGCCTTAGAGCGTACTGGTACATGGGATTTGGTACCATTACCTCCTCGTTCAGTCCCTATCACTTGCAAATGGGTGTATAAGGTTAAAACCAAGTCAAATGGTTTTGAGGAATGCTACAAGGCTCGCCTTGTTGCAAGAGGTTTTCAGCAGTCTCATGGGAAAGATTATGATGAGACGCTTGCTCTGTTGCTCACATGACTTGATTCGAACTCTAATTGATGTGGCTGCTACTCGGTCATGGAAAATTTACCACATGGATGTGAAGAATGCCTTCCTTCATGGTGATTTACATGAGGAGGTTTATATGCAGCCACCTCCAGGTATCAAGGTTCCATTAGGTCATGTTTGTCGTCTTCGAAAGGCTCTTTATGGGCTTAAGCAAGCCCCTCGTGCCTGGTTTGAGCGGTTCAGTTCTGTGATTCAAGCTGCCGGTTTTTCTCCTAGCGAACATGACCCTGCACTCTTCATTCATACATCTGAGCATGGCCGTACATTGCTTCTACTTTATGTAGATGACATGTTGATCTTTGGAGATGATGTTGGGTATATTGATTTTGTTAAGAAAAATTGAGTGAACAATTCAAGATGTCGATTTGGGGTCTCTCAAACTATTTTCTCGGGATTGAGGTTGAGCACAGCGATGATGGTTACTATATCTCCCAGCAAAAGTACACTCAGATTTGATTCTTCGCTCAGGTCTCAGCGACACGCGCATTGTTGCTACACCTATGGAGCTTCATCTGCAGCTTCGCCCCACCGATGGCACTCCTCTTGAGGATCCTCTCGCTATCGCCACATTGTCGGCAGTCTAGTGTACCTCACAAAGGACCAGACACGACATCACACATGCAGTCCATATTCTCATCAATTTGTCTCGTGCTCCCACCTCAGTTCATCATGGTCACCTATTCCGAGTCCTTAGGTATTTAAGGGAACTACATCTCGCCGCTTGTTCTATGCTAATTCCAGTCAGTTCCAGCTTCATGCTTACTCTGATTCCACTTGGGCGAGTGATCCTATTGATCGTCGCTCGGTCACTGGCTATTGCATATTTCTTGGTACATCTCTCATTGCATGGAAATCAAATAAGCAAACTGCCGTGTCTCGCTCCAGCGCCGAGGCAGAGCTTAGGGCTCTCTCTAATACTACAACAGAGATTGTATGGCTTCGCTGGCTATTGGATGATCTTGGTGTCTTATGTCATACACCAACACCTCTTCTTTGTGACAGCACTGCTGCTATTCAGATTGCTAATGACCCAGTCAAGCATGAGTTGACCAAACACATTGGTGTGGATGCATTTTTCACTCGATCTCATTGTCAACAATCCACTGTTAAGCTACAATATGTCCCATCAGAGCTTCAAGTCGCAGATTTGACCAAGGCACAAACTAGAGATCAGCATAGGTTTCACACTCTCAAACTTGGTGTATCAGATGCTCCTGACCCACCTTAAGTTTGAAGGGGGGGGGGGTGTTAAGTATATATGTTGTGTTTGTCTTGTACAGGCCCAGGCCCATAGTCTAGAGTGAGGTATGTTGTGTTTGTCTTGTACAGGCCCAGGCCCATAGTCTAGAGTGAGGCCCAGGCCCATGTAACCTTGTATATCTCTCTCTCCTCCTCAATACAGGAAACTATTCGGTCATTCTCTCTTCCTCACGTTTTCTAACAGTAACCATCTAGCTTCAAACCTGAAGCTGCGAATCCTTCTCCTGGGCATATGTGAACTCTCAGATTCTTCTATTTGGATGGTTACTGGTCTGTGATCTGAGTGGTATGGGTCCCCATTTAGAACTCTGAAGTAAGGGAATCTTGTGCACCAGCTCTTCGTCCCCACTGCTCTATCCAATCTTTCTTTAACAAAGCGTTTAACATCCCAACTCTGATTGCGCCATGTGTATTTGTCCCCCACATAGCCCAAATCTGTCAATCCACAGTCCGCTAGAGCTGCTCTAAAATTCTCCATTTGGCTTTGTGCTCTAGCTGGCCCCCCTTTCTTCTCATGATTATACATGATCTCGTTAAAATCTCCAGTGCATAACCATGGGAGGTTTAACTGCTGATTTAGGATGCGCATTAACCTCCATGTTATCTTCCTTTTGTCACTTGCTGGCTCTCCGTAGATGCCTGTAAATTGCCATTTGAAACCATCTCTTTCCTCTATTATAGCATCAATGTGATACCTGGAGTAGTTGTGCAGCTCTAGATTTACTTCTTTTTTCCATAGCAACGCCAATCCCCCACTCTTCCCTTCACAATCTTTGACTACCATGTTCCCCATCCCTAACATCCATTTAAATCTTTCCATCCTCCACTCATCCCTCTTGGTTTCAGATAAGAAAAGGATGTCGGGGTCCACCTGCTTCTGGAGATCCAGAAGTCCTCTTACTGCCGGGTCGTTCCCCAATCCCCGGTAGTTCCACACTAAAATTCTCATTTTGACTCGCCAGGCTGACCCTGCAGCCCGGCGTTCACATATTCCGAGTTAGTGCATTCTTCTTTTTCTGCATCCCCATCAACCTCCATCTTCGCCTTCTTCGCTAACTCTAACTCATCATCGACATCCATTGTGTCACCCTTCCTCTTCTTTTCTTCTGTCACAAATGAATAGTATTGTCGATTTCCCCTTTTCTCAAAACGCTTGAAAGTACCTTGCTTTGTGTCTTTCCTTGGCTTCTGGACTTTGCTTTCTTCTTCTTTTTTCGCCCCTTCTTTCTCTTCTGTTGGCATATCTATCTTTGGCCCCTCTGACCCTTGCTTTGTTTTTGTGGTAATATTATCGTTATGTTCGGTTTTACTGCCTTCTGCTTCCGGTATTTGGTTCTTCTCCGAAAGGAATTCACCTGGGATACCTGCGGCGCTGTAATCTAGTTTCCTTCCTTCCGTTAGTTTCTGGTCCTCCTCATGTTTTAACTTGAGAGGGCCTATTACTTCCTTTTCCTCCCCAATTCCTAGTCTTTTGTTTTCATCTTTGCTTGGTTCATCTCTTCGCCAGGATGGCCCATCACTACCTTGTTTGCTCCCCGCACTGTTGCTTGGCCAGAATCTACCTTTATCATTTGGGATTTTGCTTCTTTCTTCACTTGAGCTCCCCTTGTGCATGATAGCCTGCAGCCATGGTCCAAACTGCCTGGCCCCTGTTCTTCTAGATCTAGTTGGGCATGACTTTTCAGTATGCCCAATTATGCCACAACTATAGCAGAAGTCAGGGAGATATTCGTATGTAAAGGAGATAATCTTTTCCTCCTTTTTGCTCTCATTTATGTCTCCATCATCTCTCCCAAGTATCATTTCATTTCCTTGCTCCTGTTCTTCTTCTTCGATAACTGATGTAATGAACCTCATGATTGGGACTGTGATATCTATTCGCACTTTAATCCGCGTAAATACTCCCATTGAATCACCATTAACATCCGGGTCTACTTCAATAAATTCTCCAATTTGTTCTCCGACCAATTCTGCTGTCTCTCTATTCATCATCCCCATCGGGATACCATAAGCTCTAGCCTATATAGGAATTGTCCTGAATTCATAATCGTCTATGGTTTTACTAGGCACAAAATCTTCCATCACCAATAAATCATTGTTAAAACTCCATGGTCCAGCATCTAGAGCCTTCTCCTTACCAGCCTTTTGGTGAAAAGTAAAAAGAAATCTGTTCCTGCCAAGATTATTGCATTCTACACCAAAGAAAGGGCTCCATGCAGCTCCCAGCAATTTTCCCACATGTTCTGCTCTAGCTAGTCTCTCTGAAAAAAGTTTGCCTACTGCCTGAAGCTTGCTCACCTGCGAGGAGCACGCCTGCTTTCTTCCAATCCTGATTCCTTTCTTTTCGGCTTCGGAGAGCTGCAGGTTCCTGAGCTTCCCCTCAACTCCTTCCAGGAATGCATGCTTCAGATCCCCCATTGAGGCTGAGAGCTTCTGGGGCGGCCGGACAGTGGCACCCCTGTACGCCTCCAAATCCTTCACCTCCACTCGTCCAAGGCCATGCGCCCCTTAGTAGAGACAAAGGGTTCTGGAGATGGGTTCTCTCACAGATTCGGTCCTCTCTCTGATCTTGGATTCCTCACTCCTCACTAATCCTAATCTGGCTGTTTAACTCTGCCTTCGATGGGCCTCTCAAGGATCCCCTACAGGAGGGCTGGGATCTGGGCACGAGCTAGGAGAGGTGAGGAACAAGGCACGGATTTGTGTGTATTGATGATTTTGGTGGAGATTCAGCGGCAGAGATCGCCGACGAGATCGCGCACAGAGTCGCTAAGAAGACGCCAGAAACAGTGAGAAGACGTCACGGACGGACGACCGCTTTGGATATGCTTGGATAAACCAGGAAGGGAGGAGTGGGATGTTGGGGTGAATGATTGTTTTAGGGCCTGAACTGTTTTAGACGAACATGCAAATGGCCCTGCTTTTCATCTATAGGCATGAACTCCTGATGCCTTTCTTTCCTACTCGAGCTCGGGCATACTCTGCATCACTCATCGATGCCATTCATGCCTCTTCCATATTCTTCTCCTGTGACCTTATGTTAGATGTTGAACATGTGTATATGTACGTAGGTCTGGGTTTTGTATGCCGCACTTGTAGTGTCTTTCTCCCCCTGTATGTACTTGTATCTTGGGTGACAAGACACCGGTCGCACCCTTTGTACATATATATGTGCCTAGTGCACGATCAATTATTATCGATGCACCAAACCATTCTCTACATGGTATCTATCGCAAGTCGATCCTCTCCCGCTTCCGCCTAACCCTAGCCACCGCCGCCTCGGGCCGCCGCCGCTACCTCCTGCGCCGCGCCTCCTCCCGATCATGTGCGCTCCCGCGTCTTGCTCCCCGAGCTTGCCCAATCCCGCTACGACGCCACCCGCTACTCATCCCCATGCCGGCTCCCGATCCCGTGTGCCGCCGCTCGCTAACACCCGCTGCTCTGCCTTCGCCCGCTACACGCCGCCACGCACGCATCGCCCACGCCGCCACGCACGCATCACACGCACGCATCGCCCACGGCGCCACGCACACACGCCCGTGCTGCCACACCGCTGCTGCTCTCCCGCGCGTCGCCAGCCCCGTCTGCCACCGCTGCACTGCTCGCGCCGTACCGCTATGACATCCTCTGGCTCCTCCTCCTACAACCCCTTCGCCGGACTGGACCCCGCTGACATCCACGACATCAATATCCACGACCGCGTCCCCGTCGTCCTCGATGCCACCGACGCCACGTACTTCGCGTGGAAGACGTACTTCTCGCTGCTCTTCCGTGAGAACAACCTCGTGGATCACGTTGACGGCTTCGTTGACTCCCGTGCCATGGTGGGCGACTCCGAGTGGACCGCGATCGACGCCACGCTCATCCGATGGTTCTTCACCACCATCTCGAAGGACCTGTTTCACACGGTCGTGAGCGATGGTGATGACGCCCGCTGAGGGAGTCCTGGATTAGGGGGTATCCGGACAGCCGGACTATATCCTTTGGCCGGACTGTTGGACTATGAAGATACAAGATTGAAGACTTCGTCTCGTTTCCGGATGGGACTCTCTTGGCGATACGGATATGTAGATCTCCTTCTGTTGTAACCGACTTTGTGTAACCTAGCCCCCTCCGGTGTCTATATAAACCCGAGGGTTTAGTCCGTAGGACAACAACAATCATACCATAGGCTAGCTTCTAGGGTTTAGCCTCTACGATCTCGTGGTAGATCAACTCTTGTAATACTCATACTCATCAAGATCAATCAAGCAGGAAGTAGGGTATTACCTCCATAGAGAGGGCCCGAACCTGGGTAAACATCGTGTCCCTTGCCTCCTGTTACCATCCGCCTTAGACGCACAGTTCGGGACCCCTTACCCGAGATCTGCCGGTTTTGACACCGACATTGGTGCTTTCATTGAGAGTTCCACTGTGTCGTCGCTGCAAGGTTCGATGGCCCCTTCGATCATCTGTTGGGGAACGTAGTAATTTCAAAAAAATTCCTACGCACACGCAAGACCATGGTGATGGCATAGCAACGAGAGGGGAGAGTGTCGTCCACGCACCCTGAGACCGAAAGCGAAGCGTTATAACAACGTGGTTGATGTAGTCGACGCCTTCACGATCCGACCGATCCAAGCACCGAACGTCACGACACCTCCGAGTTACGCACACGCTCAGCTCGATGACGATCCCTGACTCCGATCCAGCAAAGTGTCGGGATGAGTTCCACAAGACGACGCGGCGCAGGACGATGATGATGCTCCACCGACGAGGGCTTCGCCTAAGCTCCGCGACGATATGACTTCTCCGGCGCAGGGCTTCGCTTAAGCCCGCGACGATATGACGAAGTGGAATATGGTGGAGGGGGCACCGCACACGGCTAAGGAACGATCCGTAGATCAACTTGTGTGCCAGGTGCCCCTGCCCCGTATATAAAGGAGCAAGGGGGTGCGGCCAGCCCATAAGGCTGAGGAGTCCTACTCCCACCGGAGTAGGACTCCCCCTTCCTAGTTGGAATAGGATTGGGGAGGGAAGAGGAAGGCGCCCCCTCCTTGTCCTATTCGGACTAGAGGGGGGGGGGCGGCCTGCCCCTGGCCGGCCCTTCCTCTTCTCCCTATGGCCCATTAAGGCCCATTGACCCCGGGGTTCCGTAACCCCGTGTTCCGTAACTTCCTGTTTCATCCGAACCTTCCAAGTCCAAACATAGGCTTCCAATATATCAATCTTTATGTCTCGACCATTTCGAGACTCCTCGTCATGTCCGTGATCACATCCGGACTCAACAACCTTCGTACATCAAAACTTATAAACTCATAATGAACTGTCATCGAAACGTTAAGCGTGCGGACCCTACGGGTTCGAGAACTATGTAGACATGACCTAGAACCATTCTCGGTCAATAACCAATAGCGGAACCTGGATGCCCATATTGGTTCCTACATATTCTACGAAGATCTTTATCGGTCAAACCGCATAACGATATCGTTGTTCCTTTTGTCATCGGTATGTTACTTACCCGAGATTCGATCGTCGGTATCCAATACCTAGTTCAATCTCGCATCTTGGTAAGTCTCTTTACTCGTTCCGTAATACATCATCTCACAACTAACTCATTAGTTGTAATGCTTGCAAGGCTTATGTGATGTGTATTACCGAGAAGGCCCAGAGATACCTCTCCGACAATCGGAGTGACAAAACCTAATCTCAAATACGCCAACCCAACAAGTACCTTTGGAGACACCTGTAGTACTCCTTTATAATCACCCGCTTATGTTGTGACGCTTGGTAGTACCCAAAGTGTTCCTCCGTAAACGGAGTTGCATAATCTCATAGTTACAGGAACATGTATAGGTCATGAAGAAAGCAATAGCAATATACTAAACGATCAAGTGCTAAGCTAACGGAATGGGTCATGTCAATCACATCATTCTCCTAATGATGTGATCCCATTAATCAAATGACAACACATGTCTATGGTTAGGAAACATAACCATCTTCGATTAATGAGCTAGTCTAGTAGAGGCATACTAGTGACTATCTGCTTGTCTATGTATTCACACATGTATTATGTTTCCGGTTAATACAATTCTAGCATGAATAATAAACATTTATCATGATATAAGGAAATAAATAATAACTTTATTATTGCCTCTAGGGCATATTTCCTTCATCTCCCACTTGCACTAGAGTCAATAATCTAGATTACACAAGAATGATTCTAACACCCATGGAGTCTTGGTGCTGATCATGTTTTGCTCGTGGAAGAGGCTTAGTCAACGGGTCTGCAACATTCAGATCCGTATGTATTTTGCAAATCTCTATGTCTCCCACTTGGACTTGGTCCCAATGGAATTGAAGCGCCTTTTGATATGCTTGGTCCTCTTGTGAAATCTGGATTCCTTTGCCAAGGCAATTGCACCAAGATTGTCACGTAAGATCTTCATTGGTCCCGATGCACTAGGTATGACACCTAGATCGGAAATGAACTCTTTCATCCAGACTCTTCATTTGCTGCTTCCAAGCAGCTATGTACTCCTCTTCACATGTAGATCCCGCCACGACGCTTTGTTTAGAACTGCACCAACCGACAGCTCCACCGCTTAATAAAAATACGATCCGGTTTGCGATTTAGAATCGTCCGGATCAGTGTCAAAGCTTGCATCGACGTAACCATTTACGACTAGCTCTTTGTCACCTCCATATACGAGAAACATATCCTTAGTCCTTTTCGGTATTTCAGATGTTCTTGACCGCTGTCCAGGATCCACTCTCGATTACTTCCCGCCAAGCTTATAGCTAAGCATACGTCAGTCCGGTACACAGCATTGCATACATGATAGAGCCTATGGCTGAAGCATAGGAACATCTTTCATTTTCTCTATCTTCTGCTGTGGTCGGGCATTGAGTCCGACTCAATCTTACACCTTGTAATACAGGTAAAAACCTTTCTTTGCTGATCCATTTTGAACTTCTTCAAAACTTTATCAAGGTATGTGCTTTGTGAAAGTCCAATTAAGCGCCTTGATCTATCTCTATAGATCTTGATGCCCAATATGTAAGCAGCTTCACCGAGGTCTTTCATTGAAAAACTTTTATTCAAGTATCCTTTATGCTATCCAGAAATTCTATATCATTTCCAATCAACAATATGTCGTCCACATATAATATCGAAATGCTACAGAGCTCCCACTCACTTTCTTGTAAATACAGGCTTCTCCAAAAGTCTCAGATAAAACCATATGCTTTGATCACACTATCAAAGCGCTTATTCCAACTCCGAGAGGCTTGCAGGACCATAAATTGATCGTTGAGCTTGCACACTTTGTTAGCACCCTTTGGATCAACAAAACCTTCTGGTTGCATCATATACAACTCTTCTTCTAGAAATCCATTCAAGAATGCAGTTTTACATCCATTTGCCAAATTTCATAATCATAAAATGCGGCAATTGCTAACATGATTCGGACAGACTTAAGCATCGCTACGGGTGAGAAAGTCTCATCGTAGTCAACCCCTTGAACTTGTCGAAAACCTTTTGCAACAAATCGAGCTTTGTAGACAGTTACATTACCATCGGCGCGGTCTTCTTCTTAAAGATCCATTTATTCTCAATGGCTTGCCGATCATCGGGCAAGTCAACCAAAGTCCATACTTTGTTCTCATACATGGATCCCATCTCAGATTTCATGGCTTCCAGCCATTTCATGAATCTGGGCTCACCATCGCTTCTTCATAGTTTGTAGGTTCGCCATGGTCAAGTAACATGACTTCCGAATAGGATTACCGCATCACTCTGTGCGATTTTACTCTGGTTGACCTCACGAAGTTCAGAGTAACTTGATCTCAAGCTTCATGATCATCATCATTAGTTTCCTCACTAATTGGTGTAGTTGTCACAGAACCGTTTCTTGTGATGAACTACCTTCCAATAAGGGAGTAGATACTGATTATCTCATCAAGTTCTACTTTCCTCCCACTCACTTCTTTCGAGAGAAACTCCTTCTCTAGAAAGGATCCGAATTTAGCAACGAAAACCTTGCCTTCAGATCTGTGATAGAAGGTGTACCCAATAGTCTCCTTTGGGTATCCTATGAAGACACATTTTCGATTTGGGTTCGAGCTTATCTGGTTGAAGTTTCTTCACATAAGCATCGCAGCCCCAAACTTTAAGAAACGACAACTTTGGTTTCTTGCCAAACCACAGTTCATACGGTGTCGCCTCAACGGACTTAGATGGTGCCCTATTTAACGTGAATGCGGCCGCCTCTAAAGCATATCCCCAAAACGATAGCGGTAAATCAGTAAGAGACATCATAGATCGCACCATATCAAGTAAAGTACGATTACGACGCTCGACACACCATTTCTCTGTGGTGTTCGGGTGGCGTGAGTTTGAAACTATTCCACATTGTTTCAAATGTAAACCAAACTCGTAACTCAAATATTCTCCTCCACGATCCGATCGTAGAAACTTTATTTTCTTGTTACGATGATTTTCCACTTCACTCTGAAATTCTTTGAACTTTTCAAATGTTTCAGATTTGTGTTTCATTAAGTAGATATACCCATATCTGCTCAAATCATCTGTGAAGGTGAGAAAATAACGATACCCGCCAAGTGCCTCAACATTCATTGGACCACAAACATCGGTATGTATGATTTCCAACAAATCAGTTGCTCGCTCCATAGTTCCGAGAACGGCGTTTTAGTCATCTTGCCCATGAGGCACGGTTCGCAAGTACCAAGTGATTCATAATCAAGTGATTCGAAGCCCATCAAGATGGAGTTTCTTCATGCTTTTACACCGATATGACCCAAACGGCAGTGCCACAAATAAGTTGCATTATCATTATCAACTCTGCATCTTTTGGTTTCAACACTATGAATATGTGTACTACTACTATCGAGATTCAATAAAATAGACCACTCTTCAAGGGTGCATGACCATAAAAGATATTATTCATATAAATAGAACAACCATTATTCTCTGTCTTAAATGAATAACCGTCTCGCATCAAACAAGATCCAGATATAATGTTCATGCTTAACGCGGCACCAAATAACAATTATTTAGGTCTAAAACTAATCCCGATGGTAGATGTAGAGGTAGCGTGCCGACCGCGATCACATCGACTTTGGAACCATTTCCCACGCGCGATCGTCACCTCGCCCTTAGCCAATCTTCGCTAATCCGTAGTTCCTGTTTCGAGTTGCAAATATTAGCAATGTAACCAGTATCAAATACCAGTACTACTGCGAGTATTAGTAAGGTACACATCAATAACATGTATATCACATATACCTTTGATCACCTTGCCATCCTTCTTATCCGCCAAATACTTGGGGCAGTTCCGCTTCGGTGTCCAGTTTGCTTGTAGTAAAACACTCGGTTTCAGGCTTAGGTCCAGACTTGGGTTTCTTCTCTTGAGCAGCAACTTTCTTGCTGTTCTTTTGAAGTTCCTTCTTCTTTCCTTTGCCCTTTTCTTGAAACTAGTGGTCTTGTTGACCATCAACACTTGATGCTCTTTCTTGATTTCTACCTCCATGGCTTTTAGCATTGCGTAAGAGCTCGGAATTGTTTTGGTCATCCCTTGCATATTATAGTTCATCACGAAGCTCTTGTAGCTTGGTGGCGTGATTGGAGAATTCATCAATGACACTATCATCCGGAAGAGTAACTCCCAGTTGAATCAAGTGATTATTATACCGGACATTTTGAGTATATGTTCACCGATGTAACTATTCTCCTCCATCTTGCAGCTATAGAACTTATTGGAGACTTCATATCTCTCAATCCGGGCATTTGCTTGAAATATTAACTTCAACTCTGGAACATCTCATATGCTCCATGACGCTCAAAACGTCGTTGAAGACCCGGTTCTAAGCCGTAAAGCATGGCACATCGAACTATCGAGTAGTCATCAGCTTTGCTCGCCAGACGCTCACAACTTCGGCGTTGTTCTCGCAGCAGTTCGGCACCCAGCGGTGCTTCCGGGACGTAATTCTTCCGTGCAGCAATGAGGATAATCCTCGTTACGGACCCAGTCCGTAATTGCTACCATCATCTTTCAACTTTGCTTTCTCAAGGAACGCATTAAAATTCAACGGAACAACAAGACGAGCCATCTATCTACAAGAAACATAGACAAGCAAAAATACTATCAGTACTAAGTTCATGATAAATTTAAGTTTAATTAATCATATTAAAACCTCCCACTTAGACAGACATCTCTCTAGTCATCTAAGTGATTACGTGATCCAAATCAACTAAACCATGTCCGATCATCACGTGAGATGGAGTAGTTTCAATGGTGAACATCACTATGTTGATCATATCTACTATATGATTCACGCTCGAACTTTCGGTCTCCGTGTTCCGAGGCCATATCTGTTATATGCTAGGCTCGTCAAGTTTAACCTGAGTATTCCGCGTGCGCAACTGTTTTGCACCCATTGTATTTGAACGTAGAGCCTATCACACCCGATCATCACGTGGTGTCTCAGCACGAAGAACTTTCGCAACGGTGCATACTCAGGGAGAACACTTCTTGATAATTTTAGTGAGAGATCATCTTATAATGCTACCGTCAATCAAAGCAAGATAAGATGCATAAAGGATAAACATCACATGCAATCAATATAAGTGATATGATATGGTCATCATCATCTTGTGCTTGTGATCTCCATCGCCAAAGCACCGCCATGATCACCATCGCCACCGCGCCGACACCTTGATCTCCATCGTAGCATCGTTGTCGCCTCGCCAACTATTGCTTCTACGACTATCGCTACTGCTTAGTGATAAAGTAAAGCAATTACATGGCTTTTGCATTTCATACAATAAAGCGACAACCATATGGCTCCTGCCAGATTGTCGATAACTCGTTACAAAACATGATCATCTCATACAATAAAATATAGCATCACGCCTTGACCACATCACATCACAACATGCCCTGCAAAAACAAGTTAGACGTCCTCTACTTTGTTGTTGCAAGTTTTACGTGGCTGCTACGGGCTGAGCAAGAACCATTCTTACCTACGCATCAAAACCACAACGATAGTTTGTCAAGTTGGTGCTGTTTTAACCTTCGCAAGGACCGGCGTAGCCACACTCGGTTCAACTAAAGTGAGAGAAACCGACACCGCCGGTCACCTTTAAGCAACTAGTGCTCAAGCGGTGAAACCAGTCTCGCGTAAGCGTGACGCGTAATGTCGGTCCGGGCCGCTTCATCTCACAATACCGCCAACCAAAGTATGACATGCTGGTAAGCAGATGACTTATATCGCCCACAACTCACTTGTGTTCTACTCGTGCATATGACATCAACGCATAAAACCAGGCTCGGATGCCACTATTGGGGAACGAGTAATTTCAAAAATTTCCTACGCACACGCAAGACCATGGTGATGGCATAGCAACGAGAGGGGAGAGTGTCGTCCACGCACTCGTGAGACCGAAAGCGAAGCGTTATAACAACGCTGTTGATGTAGTCGACGCCTTCACGATCCGACCGATCCAAGCACCGAACGTCACGGCACCTCCGAGTTCTACACACGCTCAGCTCGATGACGATCCCGGACCGATCCAGCAAAGTGTCGGGATGAGTTCCGTCAAGACGACGGCGTGGTGGACGATGATGATGCTCCACCGACGCAGGGCTTCGCCTAAGCTCCGCGACGATATGACTTCTCCGGCGCAGGGCTTCGCCTAAGCTCGCGACGATATGACCGAAGTGGAATATGGTGGAGGGGGGCACCGCACACGGCTAAGGAACGATCCGTAGATCAACTTGTGTGTCTGGGGTGCCCCCTGCCCTCAGATATAAAGGAGCAAGGGGTGCGGCCAGCCCAAGGGGCGCGCTGGAGGAGTCCTACTCCCACCGGAGTAGGACTCCCCCCCTTCCTAGTTGGAATAGGATTGGGGAGGGGAGGGAGAGGCGCCGCCCCCTCTCCTTGTCCTATTTGGACTAGAGGGGAGGGCGCTGCCTGCCCTGGCCGGCCCTTCCTCTTCTCCCTATGGCCCATTAAGGCCCATTGACCCCCGGGGTTCCGTAACCCGGTGTTCCGTAACTTCTGTTTTCATCCGAACCTTTCCAAGTCCAAACATAGGCTTCCAATATATCAATCTTTATGTCTCGACCATTTCGAGACACCTCGTCATGTCCGTGATCACATCCGGGACTCAACAACCTTCGTACATCAAAACTTATAAACTCATAATGAACTGTCATCGAAGCGTTAAGCGTGCGGACCCTACGGGTTCGAGAACTATGTAGACATGACCTAGAACCATTCTCGGTCAATAACCAATAGCGGAACCTGGATGCCCATATTGGTTCCTACATATTCTACGAAGATCTTTATCGGTCAAACCGCATAACGATATCGTTGTTCCTTTTGTCATCGGTATGTTACTTACCCGAGATTCGATCGTCGGTATCCAATACCTAGTTCAATCTCAAGCATCGGTAAGTCTCTTTACTCGTTCCGTAATACATCATCTCACAACTAACTCATTAGTTGTAATGCTTGCAAGGCTTATGTGATGTGTATTACCGAGAAGGCCCAGAGATACCTCTCCGACAATCGGAGTGACAAAACCTAATCTCGAAATACGCCAACCCAACAAGTACCTTTGGAGACACCTGTAGTACTCCTTTATAATCACCCAGTTACATTGTGACGTTTGGTAGTACCCAAAGTGTTCCTCCGGTAAACGGGAGTTGCATAATCTCATAGTTACAGGAACATGTATAGGTCATGAAGAAAGCAATAGCAATATACTAAACGATCAAGTGCTAAGCTAACGGAATGGGTCATGTCAATCACATCATTCTCCTAATGATGTGATCCCATTAATCAAATGACAACACATGTCTATGGTTAGGAAACATAACCATCTTCGATTAATGAGCTAGTCTAGTAGAGGCATACTAGTGACTATCTGTTTGTCTATGTATTCACACATGTATTATGTTTCCGGTTAATACAATTCTAGCATGAATAATAAACATTTATCATGATATAAGGAAATAAATAATAACTTTATTATTGCCTCTAGGGCATATTTCCTTCATCATCGACAACGATGCGGTCTAGGGTGAGGTTTTCCTCCCCGGACAGATCTTCGCGTCCGGCCAACTTGTTTGGCCATCTGGAGCAGATCGAGAGCAACACCCTGGCCATTAGGTCAGGTTTGGAAACTTGAATTACGTTGCCGATATTCGCGGAGACTCGATCTTCGACGGATTCGGACCCATGCCAGGTGTGCCGCACGATCGCGACGAGCACGACATAGCTCTGTCGTCGGACAGTGTTCGGGAGATCACGCCAGCAACTACTCCGACCATTAGTCCGGAGTAGATCGCGCCATCCGAGGATGGGAGGATAGACTCCGCCACGGAGACCGCACCCTCAATGGCTATAGAGCCGAATATTGACCTTACCCCTCACGGGAGCCGTGTCGCCGAACTGCTGGACTCGTCCCCGGTCACGGACTCCAAACCAACCGCGCCCATACCTATGGAATCCGATTGGGCACCGATCATGGATTCACCTCCACAGATATCTTTCAGCACTCGCCCTTCGGCGACATACTGAACTCATTAAAATCTCTCTCCCTGTCTGGAGAACCTTGGCCGAACTATGTCCGGCTAGAGTGGGATGCGGATGACGAAGAAATTCACTCCCCACCCACCACCCACTTAGTAGCCACTGTCGACGACTTAACCGACATGCTCGACTTTGACTCCGAAGACATCGATGGAATAGACAATGATGCAGGAGACGAACAGGAACCATCGCCAACAGGGCGCTGGACTGCCACTTCATCACACGACGTATATATGGTGGATACACCCAAAGAAAATAATAACGAGGATGCAGCGAAAGATAGCTCCCACGACAAGCAATCAAAACGGTGCCGTAGGCACCACTCTAAATCCCGCCTTGGCAAAAACAGCGACGACAGCGCAACAAGAAGCCAAATTGACCCAGCAATAGAGCAGGGTAAGCCAGCGGACGACGAACAAAGTGCGGGGCCGCTGTCCGAGCACGGCGACGCCGAGCATCAAGAGAACCAACCCGTCTCCAGTCAGGAGAACAGTCCGGACGACGATGAGCGCATCAACCTGGAAAGGCAGCTGGAGCAAGAAAGGCTTATGGCCACTGCAAGAAGTTTGAAGAAGCAGAAACAAAGGCTCAAGGCCGCACAAAACACACTCAATAGTAGATGGGATAAAGTGCTCGACACGGCAGAAAAGTACGGTGGCAGTCGCCCCACAAAGAGCTACCCAAAGCGAAAGCTGCTGCCGGAATTCGACGACGAGGCCTTCGAACCCTCGCAGCCAAAAAATGAAACCGCCGATCGGTCGGATCGATGACCTCGTGGCCGCGATAGGGTGGCCAACGAGGCCGCACATAAGTCAGTACATGACCGACGCGAGGACCCGCATCAATGGGCCGGCGCAACCAGATCCATCTACGGATCAAGGAAACGCGCTCCAGCACTCAGCCAACACCAAATACCACAACCGTCCGAACGCCATGGCACAGCCAAATACAGGGGTGCCGCACACCCCCTATGTTTCACCGACGAGGTATTATACCATGAATTTCCAGAAGGGTTCAAACCAGTTAACATAGAGGCATACGACGGAACCACAGACCCTGGGGTCTGGATCGAGGACTTCATCCTCCATATTCACATGGATCGTGGAGACGATCTCCACGCCATCAAATACTTACCCCTCAAGCTCAAAGGACCAGCTTGGCACTGGCTGAAAAGCCTCCCCAAAAACTCCATTGGAAGATGGGAGGAGCTCGAGACGTTTTCCGGACTAACTTTCAAGGGACTTATGTCCGACCCCCGGACGCTGATGATTTGAGTCATATAATTCAACAGCCCGGAGAGTCAGCCAGAAAGCTTTGGAATAGGTTTCTCACTAAGAAGAACCAAATTGTCGACTGTCCGGACGCTGAAGCCCTAGCAGCTTTCAAGCACAGCATTCGAGACGAATGGCTTGCCAGACACCTTGGCCAAGAAAATCCGAGAACAATGGCAGCCCTAACAAGCCTCATGACCCGCTTTTGCGCGGGCGAGGATAGCTGGTTAGCCCGCAGCAACACCAGTGACCCAAGCACATCCAATGTCCGGGACGGCAATGGAAAACCGCGATGCAGTAAAAACAAGCGCTGAAATAAAGAAGACAGCCCAGACAACACGGCGGTAAACGCCGGATTTAGAGGCTCTCGACCGGGTCAGCGGAAAAAGCCCTTTAAAGGCAACAGAGATGAACCGACCGGCCTAAACAAAATTCTAGACAAACTATGTCAGATCCACGGCACCCCAGGCAAAACTGCAAATCATACCCACAGAGATTGGTGGGTCTTCAAGCAGGCTGGCAAGCTAAACGCCGAACACAAGGGGGAGGACACTCCGAGTGAGGACGAGATACGCCTCGCCAGCAAGACACTGGGGGACAGAAAAAATTCCCGCCAGAAGTCAAAACAGTAAATGTTATCCACGTGACAAAGAGGAGAGACAAATGCGCACTCCGAAATACACGAGTCATAGAGCCCGTCACCCATGAGTCCTACCACTGGTCGGCCTGCCCGGTCACCGTCGATCGCAGGGACCACCTAATAGGTATCCGGCAGGAAGGATCAGCCGCCTTGGTGCTGGACCCAATAATCAATGGAGACCACCTTACACGAGTCCTTATGGGCGGCGGCAGTAGTCTAAATCTAATATACCAGGACACCATCCGCAAAATGGGGATAAACCCAACAAACATCAGCCACAGTAATACTACCTTCAAGGGAGTAATACCAGGCACAGAGGCTCGCTGCACGGCCTCTCTAGTACTAGAGGTTGTGTTCGGCTCGCCCGACAACCTCCTGAGCGAAAGGTTAACCTTCGACATTGCTCCATTCCGAAGTGGCTATCAAACACTACTCGGACGAGAGGCTTTCGCCCGTTTCAATGCAATACCGCATTACGCTTTACTCCGACTTAAAATGCCCGGTCCGCGGCACCATCACGATACATGGAAATGTTGAGCGTTAGTTAAAGCAGAAGAACGCACGGCTGCTTTAATAGCCGAACACTAGACAACCTCACCACGAGGCGGCGACCGGTCGTTAGGACCACGGACACGGTTAGAGCGAGTCCAACCAATCATTGGATAGATATTGGTTCGATGGTTACACCAGATAGGCGGTACGGGGGCTTCGCCGCGATAATTCGGCTCAACTTTACCCATCTCGACTTTTTCATGGTTTATTTATAATAACCAAATTTTTGCACAACAACTTTTCACTAAGCACCTCTCTTTTACAGATGACGATCGTGCTACACCCGTCCAGGATACGGCACAACAGAGACACAGGCGCAGACGTGCAGCAAGGACCCATGTAAAGGTTTCTCTTTAGATTAAGACCCTGCGTAAACCTTTTTTACTGTTTTTTGTTGTTCACATCCTCCGGATTCTCAATACAACCGAGAAGGATGCTGACGTCTTGGCATGTGGCCACGTCAGAATATTGCTCGTACCTGGACACTATGGGTTCATTATCCAAGGGCATCACCTAAGCCCAGTATATGTTTCAAAGACCGAACACCTTAGGGAGTGTTCGGCGTCGCGAGTTAGGCCTTATATGCATCAGCTCCGAATCATGTCTTTGGTCAAATGTTGGGTTTGCCCGGCTCTTGTGTTTTGCTACCTTACGTTCCGCTCTATCGGCTAAGGTGGCACCGGAGAACTATCTGCGATTGTGCCACAGCAGGCCGGACGAGCACCTCAAGAGAGAAAGCCGAAACTGATCGTCATGATAAAGCGAGAGACTGGTCAAGCACTCGATGACTTATCGGAATCTTGAGATTCCTCCAAGATAACGAAGGGCCGTTTCGGCCAGGCATGACCAGCGCCCAGATTCGGATGGTAGCTGAGCCACCAGGGCTATATAGTAGCCCCAATGTCAAACTCCTATGGCTAAGTGAAAGTGTTAAAGCAATATAGTCCGATTGCCTAGTTCATCGCGCTATCACCTCCTTAATGGACCAAGACGTTGGATCAGTGTGAACGCGTCTTCATAACACCCCCGCATTATATGCGTGGGGGCTGAAGCCGACACGCAAACTTTCAGGTTATATACACATATACATAAAGGGCCGCACAGGAGTCATCACAACACTTTTAGGCAAAAGTATAAAAATAGCCTTTATATAATTTAGTAAAACTTTGTTTTTCAATGGGAATACATGTCATTTGAACATAATATTATTCGAGCACTGCGCTTCTATTGAACGAGCACCTTCAAGGACCTCATCAAAGTAGTGCTCGGCAGCTACTCGACCAACTACCGAACTAGGGGCTGCAATTGCGGTGGCTTCCATCTCCGCCCAGTGCGTTTTGACACGGGCAAGCGCCATCCGCGCACCCTCGATGCACGCCGACCTCTTCATAGCGTCGATGCGCGGCACAGCACCAAGGAACTGCTGCACCAAGCTGAAGTAAATGTTCGGCCTTGGCCCTGCCGGCCACAGGTGATCCACAACAGACCTCATGGCGAGTCCGGACAACCTATGGAGCTCGGCCCATTCGGCCATCCGCTCATTCAGAGGAAGCGGACGCGCTGGACCATTAAATTGCGGCCAGAACAGCTTCTCCACTTCGCGATCTCCTTGATCTTTGAAGAACTCGGTCGCATCAGCAGCACTCGCTGCCAAATCCAGATAGGCGTCTGCAGAACTCCACAGCCGGTCTAGAGGAGCATACTGCGGATCTACGAACTTCATCTGCAACATAAAGGGCTTCCCGGCCGCGATATCCCCGACGCCTCCTTCATCGCTCTAATTGTAGAGCGGGATTCCTTGGCTGCTACCATGGCCTTCTCCAGCTCCGTAGCCCTTGCTTGGCTTTCCTTCTTAAGAAGCCGGTATCGGTCGGCGGCATCACTTAACTCAACGGCCATCTTCTCCTTACTTTGGCAATGGGCAGCTTGTTCGGCCCTCAGCTCTTCAACCGCCTTTAGAGCGGCCGCATCACTATTCCTGGCTTGCTTTTTGGCTCTGGCAAGTTCCACCCGAAGGGTCTCCACTGCCGCAGCTCCATCTGCATTTAACATGTTCAAGATACTGGCATTACGCTCCTCTTACCATATGTTGATCATCGGAGAAATTGCATACCCCGCGCCTCGTCAAGCCGCTTGTTGACAAGCACGATGTCGGCATCTGCCGCATCAAGTCGCCGCGTTAGCTCGGCAACCTCACAAGTTCGGCTAGCCACCGGATCTCCTGCCACCTGCATATGAAGATGGCTGGATTATTACCTGCGACTATGATCCTCTGTTTACCGCCGTTTCCGACGGCAACCAGAGTCTCAGGGGCTACTATCTGCACAGGGCACACTTAAAACATGTGCGGTACTGTCAAAAATACACGTCGCTTCGCGTACCACAAAACCTTTCAGCAGACTCATAAAGGCTTCATGCAACCCGCTTTCTGCGGATGAAACCCTCTCAACCACCGCACCCATTAACGCACGGTGCGCTTATGAGATAGCCGCCTGCTCTAGCAGATCCTTCAGTGCGTCCGACCGCATGACAGGCGGAGCCGGACCCTTCCGGTTGCTCTCTTCAAGATCAGGATACTGAGGACTTCGGGTGGCCAAAGAATCACTCTCTGGCCTTGCCGGATCGGGAGAGGCCCTCCGAGACGACACCTCGGGGTTGCCCGCCTCGTAAGGCGGGATGGCGTGGGGAGGCGTTTCGCTCTCCATCATCTCCGGAAGAAGACCCCCCGAAGACGAACTCTGCCGAGAAGGGCCACGATTCGGACTACAAGACGGATGTTTCGGTTATTTTCCTCAGAAGTAAAGTAGGATGTTTTTTACTATTAAACCCTTTCTTTTACTTACATCTCGATGGAGGGCTGATCCCCTTGCGGGCACTGTATGGTCGGGGTATCCCCTGGGCCAGGACCCTCTGGCGAAGATTTCTTCCCCCGTTTAGAGACTATTGTCTCCGGGCCTTCAGAGGCGGTCCTTTTCCTTCCTTGGGGAGAGGGAGCTTTGGCTTCTTCTCCCCGGTTGTCCACCTTCGCGGAGGCGCCAGCCTCTTTCTTCCCACCTTTATCCTCCCCTGAGGGCGCTTGGTAGGGCGCAAGCTCCAACATCCGGACTAGTACCGGATCCAGTGAGACATCGGGGAGGGGGGCCGGACACCTGATCATCTTCGCCTTTGCTATCCAGTCCTCGTCAAAGAGCGACTTTTCAGAATGATGTCGTGACAAATAGAAATACAACGTGTTCGGCCATAGGGCGACTTACTTGGGTATCTGGACGATTGCAGCTCAGACCCGCGTCCTCGGTGGAATCCGGACACATTGCTTGTGGTCCGAAGTACAATTTGTACATCTCCTCGGGCGTCATGCCGAGGAAGTGCTGAATAGCTCGCGATCCCTCCGGATTGAATTCCCACAAACGAAGGGGACAGCATTTACAGGGCAGGGTTCGGCGAAGTAACATTACTTGCGTTACTGTGACCAGACCAACATCTCTTTCGAGAAGATCTCAGATGCGGCCCTGCAGTATGGGCACGTCCTTCACTGGCCCCCAGTCTAGCCCCTTGTTGATCCATGACGTTAGTCGTGGAGGGTGACTCGAGCGAAAGGCAGGTGGGGCCACCCATTTGGTACCCCTGGGAGCTGTGACATAAAAACCATTCTTGTTGCCATAAGCTGGACACCTCCTGGAAAGAACCCTCGGGCCATGGGGCATCGGCGCTTTTTCTTATTACAGCACCTCCGCATTCTGCATACCTCCCCTCGATCGTCTTCGACTCCACTTGGAAGGTCTTGAGCCACAGGCCGAAGTGAGGGGTGATGCGGAGAAAAGCTTCGCACATAACGATAAAAGACGAGATGTGGAGAATAGAATCCGGAGCTAAATCATGGAAGTCCAGCCCGTAATAGAACATGAGCCCCCTCACGAAGGGATCCAGAGCCAGGCCTAGCCCTCGAAGGAAGTGAGATATGAATACTACGCTCTCGCCGGGTTTGGGAGTAGGTATGACCTGCCCTTGAGCAGGCAGCCGGTGCGCAATCTCGCCGGTCAAGAACCTGGCCTCTCTTAACTTTCTGACGTCTTCCTCCGTGATGGAGGAGGGCATCCACCGACCTTGAAGGTTGGATCCGGACATGGTTGAAGGTCCGAAGCGCCTGACCCGAGCTTTGGGTGTTGGAACTCGAGGCGGGGGAGGGATTCGATTGAGTTAGGCATAAAAAGGATAGGCCTTGGTCTCTTTATAAAGAGGGTGAATACCAAGCGTCCTCCTCGTGACCGTTTGGGACTTGCCTATAATCGAGGAGTCATACCAGCGGGCACGATTGGGTTACCCACGCCCGTGTTGATGATAATCCCGTGATAAGGGGACACGGTCTCTGCTTCGACAAGACGTGCCAAGGAAACCGCCTCGCGATATGTGCCAAGGCTGGTTGAAAAACACGGTTCGATAATAACCGGGCCATGGCATGATGTCTTGGTATCAAATACGTTAGCAGGTCGGATTTGTGAATATTATTCTCTCTACGGTGGAATGTGGATCTTGTTTTGCAGAGCCGGACACTATCCTTGTGTTCAAGATCTTCTAAGGAGTATTCGGAGGAGGAACCCGCCTTGCAATGTTGAAGACAATCTGCGCGCCGGACTCATCGTCATTGAAGCCTGGTTCAGGGGCTACTGAGGGAGTCCTGGATTAGGGGGTATCCGGATAGCCGGACTATATCCTTTGGCCGGACTATTGGACTATGAAGATACAAGATTGAAGACTTCGTCTCGTGTCCGGATGGGACTCTCTTGGCGTGGAAGGCAAGCTTGGCGATACGGATATGTAGATCTCCTTCTGTTGTAACCGACTCTGTGTAACCCTAGCCCCCTCCGATGTCTATATAAACCCGAGGGTTTAGTCCGTAGGACAACAACAATCATACCATAGGCTAGCTTCTAGGGTTTAGCCTCTACGATCTCGTGGTAGATCAACTCTTGTAATACTCATACTCATCAAGATCAATCAAGCAGGAAGTAGGGTATTACCTCCATAGAGAGGGCCCGAACCTGGGTAAACATCGTGTCCCTTGCCTCCTGTTACCATCCGCCTTAGACGCACAGTTCAGGACCCCCTACCCAGGATCCACCAGTTTTGACACCGACACCCGCGCCGTGTGGGTCAAGCTCAACGGCCTCTTCACCGATAACAAGCTTCAGCGCCGCGTGTTTTTGCAGCAGGAATTTTTTGACTGTCATCAGGATGATCAGTCTATCGATGACTACTGGCGCCGCCTAAAGACATTGGCGGATGAGCTCCGTGACATTGGCGCCAAGGTTGATGACGACCTCCTCCTCAGCACGCTCACCGCCGGCCTCAGCGAGGACTTCGGTAACGCCGCCTCCAACCTCTCCCTCATACAGGAGCCCTCCTTCCCCAAGTTCGTGGCATACTTGCGGTTGGAGGCGCGGATGAAGGGGTCAAGCGTGTGCAGCACCACCCTCGCCGCGGCACCTCGCATGGTGCCCCACACCGTCGCCCGCCAGCGCTCGCGCCCGTCACCACCGGCGCCCCGCCCACCGCTGCCCCAAAGAGCCACCGCAGGTGGCGGGCGTCGCGGCAACCGCCAAGGCGGTCGCAACAGCGCAGGGGGCCTCTCGTCAGCAGCAGCAGCCACCCCGCCCTGGACATACGGCACCTACCCGTGGACGGGCGTCGTACACGCGTACTCGATGCCGGTTCCTCGAGCTCCCGCTCTGGGCATCCTTGGGCCTTGGCCGGCGAGCCACCAGGAGCTCTTCACTGCGCAGAACACCGTCCCCTACAGCGGCTACGATACCGCCCCGCCACGGGCGCCGTTCCGCCACGGCCGCCTCCCGCCGCCCCACGGAAGGTTTCTCCTCCCAGTGCCGCCGTCGTGGGACCCGGCCCTTCTCGCTGCTCTGCACTCCGCCCCGTCACCGAGCTCCTACGGTGGCGGCGGTGACTGGTACATGGACTCGGGCGCCAACGCTCACATGAATGCTCATCCCGGTAACCTCACATCCGCCACTCCTGTTCATACTCCCACTCGCATCATCCTTGGTAACGGTTCCTCCATTCCCATTACACATGTCGGTCATATGTCTTTTCTTCTATTTCTACTCCCGTTAACATGTCTAATATTCTTGTGTCTCCTAACTTAGTTACCAATCTTGTTTCTGTTCGTCGCCTTACTCGTGAGAACCCTATCACTGTTGAATTTGACGATATCAGATTTTCTGTGAAGGACGCCCGTACACGGATGGTACTCCACCGATGTGATAGCCCGGACGAGCTTTACCCGGTGCATCCCTCCGGCGCCACCACCACCCGTAGTCCCGCCGCCTTTGCTGCTAGTGTCGATATTTGGCACGCCCGCCTCGGCCATCCCAACTCCACCGTTATGCGTCAGATTCTTTAGAGTTTTTTCTTTCTCATGTAATAAGGTTGACGACCACTCTTGTGAGGCTTGCCGTCTTGGCAAGCATGTTCGTATTCCCTTTAGCGAGTCTACAAACGTTTCCACTTTTTTGTTTTAGTTATTGCATAGTGATGTTTGGACGTCCCCGGTTGCGAGCAACACGGGTTACTTATACTATTTGGTCATATTGGATGATTTCTCTCATTATGTGTGGACTTTTCCTCTCCGTCGCAAGTCCGACGCTCTTGCCACACTCACAGCCTTTTATTCATATGTCACCACACAGTTCGGTCGTCCTATTCTTGCCTTGCAAACTGACAACGGAAAGGAGTTTAACAATGTCGCCGTCCGCAATCTTCTTGCGTCGCACGGCACCATCTTTCTCCTCACTTGCCCCTACACGTCCCAACAGAATGCTCGCGCCGAGCGCGTCATTCGCACTCTTAATTACGGTGTCCGCACGTTGCTCTTCCACTCCTACGTGCCTCCTCGGTTCTGGCCGGACGCGCTCGCGACCGCCAGTCTCCTCATAAATATTCGCCCGAATCGTCCACGCTGGAACTACACTCCTCACCAGCTCCCTCTTCGGTGCGGTTCCATCTTATGATGGTCCTCGCATTTTCGGGTGTCTCTGTTATCCTAGCACCGTCTCCACTGCACCTCACAAACTCGCTCCTCGGTCGCTTCCTTGCATCTTCCTTGGTTATCCTCCCAACACCAAAGGTTACCGGTGCTATGATCCAGTGTCCCACCGCGTTTTCACCTCGCGGCACGTGTACTTTGATGAGTTGGTGTTCTTGTTTCAGCAGGTACCGTCACCCTCGGCGTCCCCCGCGGCGTGGTTCGCCCCTGCCCTCACCTCTAGCGAACCGCCCCGCCGTGCACCGGCCTTGGCCCTGCCCGCGCTCGGCGCCGGCGGCCCTTGGTCGCCCTGTTGTTGCTGCCCCCTCGGCCGCCCTTGTCGGCGCTGCCCCGCCATCATGCCCCTAGCGCCTCGCCGCCCTTAGCTGCCCCGGCGCCGGCTGCCCTCGGTGCCGCTGCCCGCCAGCCGCCCCGACGCCCAGCCCCTTCGCCGATCCGGATCTGAGCTCGAGCTCATCCTCGCGGTCCCCATCTGCCCGCCGGCCGCCGTCGCGCACCTCTCACCGGTGTGGTCACTCGGGCTCGGACTGGGACGTTTCGTCCTAGCACGCGCTACACCTCCGACGAGTACGCATGTGCCGCGTCGACCTCGGCCCCGTCCCCGCTCCCCACCTCCGTTCGCGCAGCCCTTCGGGATCCGAACTGGCTTGCTGCGATGCGTGAGGAGTTCGACGCCCTGCAGCGCAACCGTACGTGGCAGCTTGTCCCGCGGCCTCCCCGTGCCAATGTCATCACTGGCAAGTGGGTCTTCCACCACAAGACTCGCCCCGACGGTTCCCTTGAGCGCTACAAGGCGCGTTGGGTCGTGCGCGGCTTTCGCCAGCGTGCCGACGTGGACTTCACCGACACCTTCGCCCCGGTTGTCAAACCGGGCACGATTCGCGCTGTTCTCCAGCTCGCTGTTTCTCGCGCCTGGCCAATCCAGCAGCTCGATGTGTCTAATGCTTTCTTGCATGGCCATCTCGACGAGCAGGTGTTCTGTCAGCAGCCTACTGGTTTCGTCGACACCAACTATCCGGACCACGTGTGCTTTCTCTCTCGTTCTCTCTACGGGTTGAAGTAGGCGCCTCGGGCCTGGTACCAGCGGATCGCGGCCTTCCTTCAGCAGCAGGGGTTCCGGTCCACACGGTCTGATGCCTTCCTGTTTGTTTATCACCAGGGTCCCGCCAGCGCGTACCTCCTCCTATACGTCGACGACATCATCCTGACTGCCTCCTCGCCAGCGCTCCTTCAGCAGATCACAGCTCGCCTCGGCACCGAGTTCTCCCTCAAGGACTTGGGGGCTCTCCACTACTTCCTTGGCATCGAGGTTGTGCGCCGGGCCACTGGCTTCTTCCTGCATCAGTAGAAGTACGCCTACGAGCTTCTGGAGAGAGCGGGCATGCTTAACTGCAAGACTGCTCCTACGCCTGTCGACACGAAGGCTAAGGTGTCTGCCGTCGAGGGTTCTCTGGTGTCCGACGCTCCCTTCTACCGCTCCATCGTCGGTGCGCTTCAGTCCCTCACACTGACGCGTCCGGACATTCAGTACGCTGTCCAGCAGGTGTGCCTTCATATGCATGCTCCTCGTGATACTCATTGGGCTCTGGTGAAACGTATTCTTCGGTACATATGTGGCACCACAGTTATGGGTCTCACCCTGATGGCATCACCTGACACCAGCCTTGTCGCCTACTCCGACGCTAACTAGGATGGGTGTCCCACCACTCGCCGCTCCACTTTCGGCTACTGTGTCTTCCTCGGACCCTCTCTGATTTCGTGGTCGTCTAAACGACAACCCACGGTCTCAAGATCGAGCGCCGAGGCCGAGTACAGGGCTGTGGCCAACACCGTCGCGGAGTGCGAGGTTACCAAGGCGACGCTTGTTTACTGTGACAACGTCTTCGCGGTGTATCTCGCTGCCAACCCTGTCCATCACCGATGGACGAAGCATATTGAGCTCGACATTCACTTCGTCAGGGAGCACGTCGCACTTGGTTGTGTTCGAGTTCTCCATGTGCCCACCGATCAGCAGTTCGCCGATGTCATGACGAAGGGACTACCCACCTCGACGTTTGAGGGCTTTCGGTCCAGTCTCCGCGTCACCGGCGACGCTTCGACTACGAGGGGGTGTTGAACATGTGTACATGTACGTAGGTCTGGGTTTTGTATGCCACACCTGTAGTGTCTTTCTCACCCTGTATGTACTTGTATCTTGGGAGACAAGACACCGGTCGCACCCCTTGTACCTATATATATGTGCCTAGTGCATGGTCAATTATTATCGATGCACCAAACCATTCTCTACATTACAGACGAGAGGTTGGTTGTTGAGAGGGTGCAATTGGTGATGTTTATTATTTAGAACTAGTGGTGAGGGGGGGGGGAGTTGCTAATGGGTACCCTGCTTGAAAACTCAAATGTAGTATCTACTGACTAGAGTGAATACGGTATTTTTGATAAAGGGCGATTTTATTATCTCAAATGTAGCATCAAGCGGATACAAAACATTATGAGTAACACCCGGTCTCTGCATAACTAGGATGCACACAGCCAAACACCTAAGTCTGACACTACAAAAAGTAAGAAAACCGACAATACGGCAACAGTAGAGTCCTATGGACCGACACTTTGCCTATGTCGAACTCGGCGGTGGATCGATCCGGAGGTTATGCTGCCACCCATGTTGGGCAAAAACCTCCATAGCCGCCTGTTCCAACCATGTACACACCGCCTTGAACAGCGGTTGGTGCTCCGCCTGTTGTAGCGTAGACCACGTATGAAGCGAGTGCGTACAACGGAAAATACCCTGCAGAGGAGAAGCATTTTTTTCATTAAAAATCAAATCATTTCTACATAGCCAAAGCGACCATAGTAAGGCATACGCCCCCACCCTTATTAGCGTTTTGAAACTATTTGAAATTCCGTCCAACCAATGACCAAATATATTGGCAATACTCGTTGGCGGATACAAATTTGACGCCATTTGGATGACTGACCATGTAGAACGTGCAAACTTGCATTGGAAAAAGAGGTGTTTGATTGTCTCGTCATGAGCACAAAAGCAACACTTCTTACTTCCTGGCCAGTTGCGTCGTGCAAGATTGTCTTTGGTTAGCACAATTCCCCTACAAAGATACCACATAAAGATTTTAACTTTTAGTGGAATCTTAGACTTCCAATTTTTTTTTGTAAGCGCACGGTACATCGAGTCTACTGTGTAAGACCCCGATGTTGTGAGTTTTCAGTGAAACACATCCCGGCCTTGTGTCAGATTAATCGAATCCAGACGGAATAAAAGATTATGCCATGACAAAAGTCGAGGGCCAATCAAATCTCGCCTGAACGAAATATTCGGCGGGGATGAACTAAGCACTTGCGCAATAGTATTACTCTTATCGCGACCAATGGCATATAAGGCTGGGTATTGCTCTCGGAGATTGGCATTGCCTAGCCATATGTCTTCCCAGAAACGAACCTCTGACCCATCCATTATCGCGAAAGACCCAAAGCGAAAAAGATGTTTCTTTGCCGCCATTAGGCCAGCCCAAAAGTGTGAGTCGCCAGGTTTCCAATAAGCCTGAGACACCGCCTTTTGGCCTAGATACTTGTTGCGCAATATGGTTTGCCAAACACCATCCTCAGTAAGAAGTTTGAACAACCATTTACTAAGTAGGGCCTCATTCTTGACCTATAGGTCATGAATTCCAAGGCCATCTTGGTCTTTCGGCCTACAAACCATGCTCCATTTGGCCAGCCTATATTTTTTTCTTTTCACCGTCTCCCTGCGAAAAGAATCTGGATCTAAAATAGTCCAGTCTTTGGAGGACCCCTTTTGGGAGTTGGAAGAAAGAAAGCATATAGAGAACCATTTTTGTGAGGACAGAGTTAATTAAAACCATCCGTCCTCCAACTGAGAGCAACTTGCCTTTCCAACTGCTCAGTCGTTTCTCTAGACGCTCCTCAACATGCTTCCACTCCGCAATGGTGAGACACCGATAGTGAACTGGTATTCCCAGATATTTAATTGGGAATTGACCATGTGCACAACCAAACAGGTCAGCGTAATCTGCAGCCGCCTCAACGGCTTCTCCAAAGCAGAAAAGTTCACTTTTATGGAAGTTAATTTTGAGCCCCGACATTTGCTCAAATGCTGAAAGCAAGAGTTTCAGGTTTCAAGCCTGTCTAGGTCATGTTCCATAAAAAGAATTGTATCATCAGCATATTGCAGATAGAGAGACCACTATCCACAAAGTGTGGCACTACTCCTGCAATCTGGCCGTCCTGCTTGGCGCGCTCAATCAGAATAGCGAACATGTCAACAACAATGTTAAATAACATTGGGGATATGGGGTCACCCTGCCGTAGTCCTTTTTTTGTCTGGAAGTAATGGCCTAAATCATCATTGACTTTGATGGCCACACTACCTCCAGTTACAAAATTTTGGATCCATTGACGCCATTTATCAGAGAAACCTTTCATTCTTAGGGCCTGTTGGAGGAAAGACCAATTGACCTTGTCATAGGCCTTCTCAAAGTCGATTTTAAATACTACTCCACTCATGCTTATGCTACAACAAGAACCGTGCTGCTATAGCACTGCTTATATCACCTACATATTTTAGCACGTGCATAAAACTCTATGCAAAAGAGATGCTTATGCTTACTTAAAAAAATCTTAGTAATATTTGTGTATGGTCAGAAATAGCTTAACACTTGCTTTAAAAGTGACGTCTAGTTAAACAAGGACTTGTTCATTCCATTCATGCATCCCAAGGACCGAGTGTTGGAGAAGAATAAGCCAACGTCGGAAAAAGAAATGAACTCTTTTGTGTCAGAAACGTGCAACTTACCAAAGATAACAACTAACAAAATATGAAAACAAAAATCATATGTGTTGGGCACAAATAATCAACAGGTAACATGTAGCTTTCTCTGATCATGGTCCAGTATATGAGAGATCTTATGTGAATGCACTGGATCAACGGGAAGTATATCTAGCGGACCTACTCGCTGATCATAGTTGAGACACTCATGCTATATATGGCAACAGAACAATAAGAGGATACAGTGTGTAACTACTCATACGTTCCCTGCGTCTAGTACTTCGATTCCTGTCGGTAATTCAAACCAGTCCTCATCCACACGTGAAAACCCAGTGTAAGGGAGTATGGAAGCAAACTGATCTAGCTTTAATCCCGATGTCTCCTATTCTTAGCATCTTCGACACCTTTGGATCCTTCTCCCGTGTACCATCATCGATTCTGTCTGTTTTTGCCAAGTTCTAGCACGGCGCGAGCAAGCGTTTTCAATCTTAAGATATCAGAAAGTAAACAACGTGCTCACTTGTATCCCACATTTATTTCTCCTGATACTCCATATCAGAGTTGTTGGACATTGCATGCATGAGATTACTGCGTGTGTGTACGAAGTTGAAAGTATATGCGGGGTGATGAGGATTGAATACCGATACTCAATCAGCCTGGTCAATTAATACAAAGTAGAAGGCAAGATGGGAGACAATGGACTTCCTGGCGCACATATGTTAGGCTCCTCGTAAAGTTTCCCTGGTTGTCAAATGCGTGACGGTTTTTCTTATGCTACGTAGTTCGCAACAAAACATCAATTTAAATTACAGTTTTAAAACTCCAGTTCAAAAACTAAATGTGAAGGGGTTGTACACTCGTGCTATGAACTTTCAGAGAAATTGTAATCGTATCCAATCTATTATTATGATTATACACCATTTTTTCGTAGAACCATAATTAGGATGGAAAATCAATGCCATTTTCCAGTGCATCGATCTCTCCCCAAACTAACGTTGTAGGATTCAGAGTATAAATCAGGGCTTAAGAGATCAAGCTAGTGCCAGTTCTGCTGCTGAGAAACAGAAGATTGCTGACAAGAGAAAACGTGTTGTGCTGAATTTGGGAGCTCAGCTTGATGTTTTTGCTACTTGCTACTGATAATAATGCACCTCCTCCACCACCCTTCCATTCCCCGCCCTGCAAGATCATTTGGTGTCTGAAAATGCACTCAACATGGAGAGTTCCCATGATAGTTCCTGATCTGCATAAGGATAGAGTTGAAGGCAGGCTTAATTCTACCTGCCTATTTTATCTTGGTTCCTATTTGTGTTGCATCAAGTTTATATATGTTCTATCCTAAGTACTTCATATCCTAGATTATGGCCCATTGCCCCAGACTTTCATTGTATTTGAAGAACCACTTCCTATGATTATTATGAGCTCTTTAGTGTGTATGTCCCATGACCTATATGTGGATTCTCTGCATGTCGGTGTGATTCTTACGATTCTGATCATGCTCATCCACTGCATGACTGCAATTGGGCATATTTTTCAGTCAAGTTCTTCTACTATGTTTCTAGTCCAAGACATATTATCATAAACTGTTTCCACGTGAATAGAATTTGGAATGTTTTCAATTGGCGACTCTGAAAGGCGGGGTTATTTTAGATTGAAAATAGATGAAATTAATTGCAATGCCATATGTCTACAAGAGACAAAAAGGGATACTTTTTATCACTCTTACATTAAAAATTGTCCTACAAGGTTTAATCAACTTTCCTATGTACTTCCTTCGTCCCAAAATAAGTGTTTCAACTTTGTACTAACTTTAGTACAAAGTTGTGCTGAACTTGAGATACTTATTTGGGGAAGAAGGGAGTACCTTCTGATGGAGCAACTAGGGGGATTATGACCATATGGAATGGCACTATGTTATCTGGTAAAACTATTTCCCAAGCCTACTACCATACTACAGTGGTATTCAGACGCAATATCAGTAATGGCTCTATGTTACACCTAATCCAAAGGGAAAAATGAATTTACGAACTGGTTAGCAAATCCGGATATATCTAGAATGAACCATTGGATTACTGTGGCTGATTTTAATTTTATTAGATCCCCATACAACATGAACATGCCTGGTGGAGACTACAATAACATGTTGCTCTTCAATAGTATCATTCAAGTTTTGGACCTAGAAGAAATACCTCTCAAGGGTAGGGGCTTTTACTTGGAGTAACATGCACGACTTCCCTGAATACACATCTCCATACCCTGACACTATGGCAGCCCCCTTGGCTAGAACCACATATGATCATATCTAAGTATTTGATAATAGTATATGCTTATTATAGCAACTCCGAATAAGATCTTGTCAGCAGATTTAGATCTATTCTTAGAGGACTTAAAAAATGGAGCAAAAACTTTCTAACCTCAAGAAACTAATTGAACAATACCTCTATGTTCTTTCCCTATTGGATGGTCTTGAAGATCAAAGGCCATTTTACATACAAGAAGGTAATTTTTGAAAGGCCCTTATGCAAAACTGCTTGAGGCAAAGAGATTATATTGGAAGGGGGAAAAGGCAAACATTAGATGGCAAAATTAGGAGATGAAAACACATTTTTCATACTATTTCATCTCAGAACTACAAGCATACATGTCCTCTTCAAAATGTGAAGATGACTAGAAAGTTGTCATCCTTTGGCATTCTTTCAAAGAGGGATCGGGTACTTCTAATGATGTCTCCATGCAATTTAATATCAACCACCTATCCACAGACTATGGTTTAAGTCATCTAGAAAATCCATTCACCAATGAGAAAATTAATGAAATTATCAGGAACATGTTACATGCCCAATGATAAATCCCCTGGACTTGACGGGTTTGATGGCCTCTTCATGAAAAAATTGCCTGCACATCATCAAGGAACAATTTTACAAACTATGCTTTGATTTCTATGATGGCAGAGTGAACATCTAGAGTGATCACAATGCATTTCTTGCCCTCATAACTAAGAAAGCCAATCCTGAATTCACGAATGACAGAGAAAGAATCAACTCTTTTGTGCCAGTAATGTGCAGCTTACCAAATATAACAGGACATAGAAACAATTCTTATGTGTTGGCTGCAATTGATTCATATGTAAGTTGTACAGCAGGTCCTGATCATGGTCCAGTATACTGTATACAGGAGTTTTTGTGAGAACGCACTGGATCGGCCAGTGGCATATCTGGCAGACCTACCTGCTAATCGTAGTCAAGACAATAATGCCACAAATGGTAATGAAACAACCCGATGACTAGCTACCCCCAAGCAAGCTCCGGCTACCATTTCGTTTGATACCTTTAATTCAGAACACCCACACGTGAAAACCCAGTGTATGAGAGTATGGAAGCGATTTGATCAAGCTTTGATTCTGATGCCTCATATTCTTAACATTTTTCACACCTTGAGATCCTTCTCTCATGTAACATCCTTGATCCATTTGTTTTTGCCAACTTCTAGCTAGCACGGTAGAAATGTTAGATCAGGGCGAACATCAAGCTAGCATTTTCAATCATAAGATATCGAACACAAACAATGTGCTCACATATATATACTACTCTAGCATATGTGGTTGTTGGGGGGACTTATCCAACACTAATTTCTTGAGATACTGCGTATCAGAACTGCTGGACATTGCAGACATGAGATCAGTGTGGGAGTACTATGTGTGTGTACGAAGTTAAGATTGTGTGCCGGAGCGATGAAGATCGAATGCACATACTCAGTCAGCCTGGTCAATTAATATAAACTACTC
Organism: Aegilops longissima; assembly: GCA_021605205.1. NCBI lineage: Eukaryota > Viridiplantae > Streptophyta > Magnoliopsida > Poales > Poaceae > Aegilops > Aegilops longissima. The sequence continues at coordinate 547,516,860 of CM038682.1, forward strand.
CTATACGCCAAGACGAGAGATGATGGGCTTCCTGACACATACGTGAGGCTCCTTGGAGCATGCGAGTGCTCTTCATACAGTTTCCTGGTAAACCATAATCATGACTTCAATTGGATCGGTGGCTAATTGCAATCATACCACATTCTGCTAATGATAGGATATGTCTCGTTACAAATGTTAGTTGAAAATGTGCAACGGTTTTCTATGCTGGTTCGCAACATGACAACAATTCAAATTATAGCTTTACTCCAGTTCAAAAACTAAATGTGAAGCGAACGCGCTACTATTTTTTAGAGAGTTATGATGTACTCCCTTCGTAAAGAAATATAAGAGCGTTTAGATCATTACTTTAGCAATTAAAAATGTAGGAGGAACTAATTGAGTAAGATAATATCCAATCTGTTACCATGATTCTACAACATTTTTTTGGTAGAACCGTAATTATGATGGAAGATCAACTCCAATTGCTAGCAGCATCGGTATCTAGCTGCCCAAATCAAATGTCTTTTGTGTTTTGAGTCGTATGGGCTTCATACCAATATATAAAGCTCACCTTAGTCTGCCTGCGTCCACAAGTTTGACTACTTCTTTGACTTACAAAAGACTTCCCCGACCTCGCCATGGGTGACAGTAGTGATGCCGCGAAGATGCATTGTGTCAGTGCTCACAAGAATTGTTACATAAGCTATTTTTTTGTGAAAGGGCTTGTTATATATTTTGTGTTAACATTTTGGAGGCAGCTCTGGATTTCTCCGAACCAACCGCAGAATATACTATCTAAAAAGGCTTTCGCCCCGCTTCATAAATAAAGCAACCGCAGAATATAGGTGAAGACAAAAAAGTTTGTAAGAAAAATTAATACAGAACAGAAGGGACACAGAAGTACACGGTCCCAGGAAAACTTGACACACATGTTCTGATGGTTGTTTGGAATCTCGGTGAAGACACCAAAACTAGTAAGTACAAGATCCTCACTGGAATTTTGAGTGAACATTCTACGCATGGTCCACCAAGCCCAGTAGTGTCTTTGTTTGCATCTCTCCATCAAATTCCCATGTGTGCTGGAGAGTGATGAGCACCAGTAAGTAGCGAACCTCAGAAATAGGTGCCCTCAATCTTAATCAACGCATATGCAACATAACTATGATATCAACAATTCTACTGATTAATTATGTAAATACTTGAACTGGTCTATGCAAAACCATTATCTTGATCAACCCCCTTAGAGGACCAACAATTGTTTCTTGTCATTCAGATATTAGCTGTGATTTACTAGCCATGGTCTGTTGTGGCACCAGCCAGAATGTAGGGCCAAACCGGTTTCCGTGGTTGGTGTGGCCGTGTGGGCGACTATGTGTAGCGTGTAGCTCTCATAAGTTGTTGCACTGTCCTAGATGGCGACAAAAGAAAATTTAAGTTCAACAACACCCTGTTTTCTAAAAAGTACGTTGAATATCATGAAGACAGACTAGAATATAAGCACAGAGTAGTGGAAGTGGGTTGATTGTACAGAAACACCATGTTGCAAACACAATACTGCACATTTTACGCTGGAAGTACTTGGTGTTAACAGAAATACCTAATGTCAAGAAAGAAGTTCAGTTGCTCTTTGGATAAGCACTTCCTTTGAACATCCAACTTTTGCCTTTTTTGCACTGAGAAAGCACTTTAGATCTGCAACTGTAAGCAGACGCAGCTCACCTCCCTTATGATGATCTATCACCTGAAAGCATTTTATGTCAAGTTATTACTCTATTGAGTTAATGCCAAAAAAAGTATATATACATCTAGCTTGCCCTCTCAAACACAAATAAATGACAGACACCTTTGCAGTTAACTCATCCTTGTCAACATCTGGCTTTGTTTTTGTCTTTGTTGTTGAAGTTGACTCATCCTTAACACTTCCTGGCTTTGCCTTTGTCACCTTTGTAACATCCTTTTGATGATCCATTGCCTGAAAAAAATTAATCCCAAACTATAACTTCGTTGTTGAAATCACCTCATATATAACTAAACAGTTCACAGAGATTATCATCAATAAAAAGAAAATTAGGGAACTCACCTTTTTGGTTAGCTCGTCTTTGACAACTTCTGGCTTTCTTTTCGATGTTGTGGCAGCAGTTATCTCATTCTTGCCAACCATAGACTTTGATTTTGTCGGTTTTACTTTTGTTCTGAACACATCCTTCTGAATATCTAGCATTGATGCTGTGTCTTGCAGGACATTAGGTGCATAATCTTTACTGTGAACATAACAATATCTGAGTTAGCACTACTGAAATGGCAACTAAGACTATTGTGTTCAAGTTCAGCTACAAATATTCCAGTAGGTTTGTGATTCACAAACTATTGCATGTGCAGTGTCAAGCAGAAAGAATTACAAATTCCTTGAATTCCTAGATAACAGCTTCCATTCTATGGTACTTTGTAGAACTGATGCAAATAAGTATTTTCCTTCCTCAATCCCAGTCCAGAATATTTTTTTTGTTTTATGCACCCACATCATCCAATTACCCACAAAAAGCTTGACGATGTTACATGTACACATAGCTGCATATTTTCACTACATAGTACATAAGCTATCTTCAAACTCCAAATTTCACACTACGTGTACACACTAAACAAAACAACAATACTACGAGAAAAAACTCAGTGGCTTGGTGTCCCTTCCCCGTTGAGCAGTTTTTAATCTGTTGAGTTACATTTTTATTCTTTTATATGAAGTACGAGATATCTCACCTTAAGACACTTTCATTCCCGTATAGTATCGACAAGATCCAAATTTACTTATGCAAATGAATATATTGTGCTTATTTACGAAACTTCTTATTTGTTAGAATTAACAGTATTCTCTCACATAGCAAATAAAATGAGAAAATAAATAAAGGGCATTGACATATCTTCCTCGTATCCAAGTTCCTCTTTTCATGACAATCCTTTTGGTGCACTGCACAGGAAATATGGATGATTAGATCCTGTACGTGTTAGTACAATTGATATGTCTGGAACAGTCCCTGATTCCTAATACCTTTTACAGTTCCTCCTTCACCACTGTTTTCTAGAATCTCTGCATGCTTCCTTTTAGGATTCCCAGAAGTCTGCAAGGATGATGGGCCACGTTCAAAATTCAAGTCCGATAAATAATACAGCACATTGGTACCAATCCATGTTCGAATCAGGGTATGTAAGATAAATTTGCTTATTACTCCGTCCGTCTGGAAATACTTGTCGGAGATATGGATGTATCTAGACGTATATTAGTTCTAGATACATCCATTTTTATCCATATCTCCGACAAGTATTTCCAGACGGAGGGAGTATAATATATAGTCCCACAAAAAGAAGAAGGCATCTAGCGGGAAAATATACAATAAGATGACGTAAGAAAATCGCTCCATGGTGTTTCTGTATAATCAACCCGCTTCCTCTACTATATGGGAAATTAATTGCCACCGAATCTTAGACATCCCAGCGATGTGGCGACTAACCACCGCGGCTCCAACTTGCGACACAATGGCAACATGCCTTGGCGTGGGGAGGTGCTGCTACAAATCCTAGACGCCCCAGAGATGTGGCTTCGAACCACCATGGCTCCTGTTACTGAATTGGATAATGAACCGGGAATGAAAACCCGACCTAGATTGGAGTTCAACTATGGTTGGACCGCATCTGGTAACTACGATCCAAGCACACTAGATCAAAGGTGTATATCCTTTTGGGTAAATGTATACCTGAATGACTTGCTTGAGAAGACTTGCACTTGATGAATCGACGGGATTAGCATGGCTTGCTTTAGGAAAACTTCCAAGTGATGATTTTGGTAGGCTGGTTTCACTAGATCTGTTTGAACTATCAGCATCAGATTGTTCTGATGCAAAAGATAGTACAAAGTGAAATTGTAGTTTCTTTTTCTAGTAAAAGGAATCTGCTAACTAAGAAATTGTATTGACTATGGGACGATCAACAAACACAAATTTACAGATGTAATAGTATTTACCAGAAGAACAGCTTGTTTTGTTTTTATCTGCTCGTTTACTTCTGCTAAATGAAGGCTTCAACAATGTTATTTGCGCTGCAGAAGATATTTTAATATAGAAGAACTGCAGTCACTCTCAGTTGAACTGTGAAGGAAATGAGACCGTCATAATTAATGAATTACGTAGATAAATGTTATGGCCGGTTTAGCTAGGCCCGGTTTAGCTAGGCCCACCGGACAATCTTAGCCCACAAGTTATCTTAGGTTAATTCTTCTGCAAGTTATCTAGGTTATAAATATAGGTTGTAAGACTCTTTTGGAATGAAGCAATAAAGATATTATCATCTTCTGTTGCCCGGCTCCCTAAGGAGCCGGAACCCTAGCCGCCACCAGCCAACCGCCGCCGCACATAAACCCTAACCGCGACGGCGCCCACTCGCCGGCGCGCCCGCTCCAGCCCTCGCCCTCCTCCACCTTGTCCCTATAACTCGTGAGTCAAGACCGGTAGGAACCCTAGTCCTAACACCTTGGTATCAGGTACCCGGGTTTCGACCATGTCTTCACCGCCTCCAAACCCGCCACCACCGCAGCCGCCGCTGCCCAACGCCTCCCCCACCGCTGCTGCCACCGATTCCACCAACGCCGCCAGCTGCGTCGCCGGGCGCCACGGCCTCCCTCTCGGCGCCGATCTCCCCCGCACCCGGCACCACGCCGGGCCAGGGCCAGCCGCAAATCCCCATCCAGCAACCACCGCCGTCGCCTCCCCCAGCGCCGCCGCAGTTCACACCGGAGGCCATGGCCGGCGTGCTCAACGACCTGGTCGTCGCGGTCCAGGGCATCCGCCTCTACTTGGCGAGCCCGTACGGGCCGCCTCCACCGCTTCATTCGGCCGCGCCCGCGGTCCAGCAGGCGCTGCCGTGGTACTCAGTACCGGCGACCATCACCGGCGGCTACCCGACGCTTCCCCCACCGGCGATGTCGCCGCCGCCTTGGCCGCAGCGGCCGGCGCCGTTCGCCCTCGCCTTCTGGCGAGATGTCGCGGCGGCGGCCGCTGGACCGCTGCGGCCGTTCTCCGTGCGGCTTGCCGGGCTGCCGCCTTTGCCGTTCCAGCGGACACCGGCGGGACCACGCCGCCGCGCCCTCGTGGTACTTGCAGCCACCTCCCCGTGTACACCGAGCGCCCCGCCCACCCCCCGCCGACGCTACAACCACCGGCGCCGCCCCGCCTAGCTCGGGGGCACCCTCGCCGACCGGCCTCCTGATTCATCAGGTCCGGTTCCCGCCCTCCCCGTCGCCACTTCCAGCGTGGACGGCTGGGTCTTCACCTTCGCCGGTCTACACCACAGCCCCCGAACAGCCAGCTCCGTTCGCGCAGTTCGAGGGGCCATCTGGTTCTGCTGGTCCCTACTCGGAGTACTCCGACCAGGCGCCACCCACCTCGCTGCTCCGCTCCTCCGATCCAGTTCGACACGGCGCTCCGACACAGACACCGCCGCGGTTTGCCAAGCTCGACTTCGCCACCTATGACGGCATGGAGGACCCCCTCAACTGGCTCAACCAGTGCGACCAGTTCTTTCGCGGGCAGCGCACCTCGATCGGGCGCACAGCTCGCCTCATACCACCTCGCGCCTTGTCAGACTGGTATTACGCCCTCGAGCAGGACGAGGGCGCCATGCCTCCTTGGGAGTGCTTCCGCGAGCTCTGCCGCCTTCGATTTGGGCCTCCGGTGCGCGGGAGCCGATTGGCGGAGCTCGGCCGCCTTCCCTTCACCTCCACGGTGCAGGACTTCGCCGACCGTTTCCAGGCCCTGGCGTGCCATGCGTCAGGCGTGACGGCACAGCAGCGGACCGACCTCTTCGTCGGTGGACTTCCGGATCACATCCGCGTGGGCGTGGAGCTTAGGGGACCCGGGATCTCCGGTCGGCCATGTACTACGCCCGCGTTCGGCGCCGCGGTGGCCATCCAGCAGAATCACCGTCCGGACCGCGGGTTGCTTCGAGCGGATTCGCGAGGTCGGCTCGCGAGCTTCTGCGGCACCCTCGCGCGACAGCTGCGGCGGCCGTTCGCCGGCTCACCTCGGTGAGCTACTCGGCGTCGCCGCCAAGGGTTGTGCTTCAAGCTGCGACGAGCCCTACACGCCCAGCCATGCCTGCCCGCGACTCTTCTACACGGAGGTTGCAGACTACATTCGGAGGGCGCGTCGCCGCCGACTGGCCGCCCAAATTGTCGAAAAGGTGTTTGACGCTGGTTGATCGCCTCCAGAGTTCATAGCGCTTCCGACATTACAGCTCGAGGACGAGCTGTTTGTGCAAAGGGAGAAGTGTTATGGCGGTTTAGCTAGGCCCGGTTTAGCTAGGCCCACCGGACAATCTTAGCCCACAAGTTATCTTAGGTTAATTCTTACGCAAGTTATCTAGGTTATAAATATAGGTTGTAAGACTCTTTTGGAATTAAGCAATAAAGATATTATCATCTTCTGTTGCCCAGCTCCCTGAGGAGCCGGAACCCTAGCCGCCACCAGCCAACCGCCGAGGCACCTAAACCCTAGCCGCGACGGCGCCCACTCGCCGGCGCGCCCGCTCCAGCCCTCGCCCTCCTCCACCTTGTCCCTATAACCTGCGTAGCCGCACCGGTAGGAACCCTAGTCCTAACAATAAAACTCAATTAGCATAATTACCTATTAGGAACAAGCAACATGATTTATTAACCTGATTATTTGTTTGCATTTCCTAACAATGAAAACCAACAAAAAGAAGAGAAATCTAGTCTTACATTTGAATGAACTGGTTAGGACAACAGACTCTGATTGACAACCATGCTTGATGGAATGTGTGCCATCGCCAGTGACAGCATCATCCGAAGACTGAGCTATCTCAACTTTGGTATTGCACAATTTGGCAGCCGAAGAGCAAAAGACAGCTGGTTTTGGGGTGCGGAAGTCTTGTGATAGTAGAAAATACACATGCATTTAGTAAAAACAGGCGCTGAATCAATATTTCAGCTGTACAGGCAAAAAAGTTCGTTCGACAAAACGTACCTAATGTCAACGATTGGTCTTTGGCCATAAAACTTGGATGAACTAAACGAAGATCCTCTGAATTTTCGGTTCTTGCAGTGAGCATTGCCAGTTTACTTGTGGCTTTATCCCAAGTAGGCAGAGTAGCCGTGCAGTTAACAACCAGTTGTTCCTGCAACATTACAGCCCACCTTAAAAACAACAGAGACCTACTATGCCCAATTCGTATAATTACATACTGGCAGATAAAGGTTCACATAGTTCAAAATGACAAATTCATATTAAAACGGATAGCAGTGATTTATCAATACAAGCGAAGTGCTTGCATGAACAGCAATATGTACAAAGAAGAAAATATAAACAGTACGTCTTTAACGTGCATTTTTTTACCATTTTATAGTATGATGTCAAGAAAAGGAAAACGATATGAGGCGTTGAATGACAGCAGCTTTATTTACTTGAAAGGTTAGTTGGTTACCTTGATTACTAGTTGGCTCTGACCAAAGAAATTCCAAGCTAAAATAAGAAGCAAACGTCAGGTATGATCCAACATAGTTATTATTTCTCGCATTCTAAAAAAAAGTAGTCCCTAGAGTCATTGAGTAAAGATAAACAACAATATTAGTATGATCCGACATAGGACCTGAACACACATCCCAAGGGACCAGACTTATGATTATCCTGTAGATACCATATGTCTTTTACGCTTAAATGCTAATCCATATCTACACTGCCATGCATAACTCTCATACAACACCGGGAAACATGGTTTTCAGCAACTCCTGATTACAACAACTAGAAGCATGTATGCCAATTCACAGTTAGTAGAGGATATTTCTACCAGACAACAGAATACTCATCACCTTTCAACAATTCTATAAAGGACCGCATGGAAGACATTGCCTTTGATGCTCTAATAGATTTTGGGGCAGGCTGAAGCCCTGGACCTTGGAGGACAAATGGAGAAGGCAACCTACACAAGTTGGATAAAGGTAATTAAAGCATAACATCAGATGCATGTTGACATGGAACTGATAAATAATAATGATCGGCATGTTAATAACAACTGTAACAGCACTGAATGTACAGTTGTACTTGAAAAATCATAACCATTGCTTCTCGCAGGAAGCTCCGCATGTTAGTTTAACTGCTGCATGATAACTGTAGTTCATCTCCAGACCATGCTGCAGGACGCAAAATTTGTGAAATGAGAAAAAAATGTTAAATACAGGAAATACTCCTGAGGGAAAGCATATCAAATCAAAAATAAATATTGAGATGGTAGGAAATGCCAAATATACCACCTTAACTGAGCAAAGCTCTGTAAAGCTGTCCAAGATCTGTCCAGAAGGAGGTAGTTCACTAAAACCTATGAAAGTAAAACAAATATCTTGAGAAGAATGTGAGATGATGTAGCAAGTAATACTAAAACTCTTAACTTACCAATCACATGGCCTTCTTGTAATGTCGGAAGAATTGCACAAGCTGTCTGGAGGTTATAACCATCCAAACTTACTTGAGAGCGTTTTTGTGTAGCTGGGGCTACATAGTGCCCTTTATCAGGGCCATCCATTCATTATCATGGTTCATGTGGATATGTGCAGCATCTTGTTGTTGCCAGGCTGTTAGTCCTTAATCCTCTGGCGCGAACCATAGCAATTCCGATTTTTTGATGGTCCTAGCAGGCCACTGTTCACGACATGACTTGACATGCTTTTATCAAACGAGAAGGCCCTAGTCACTGTTCATCGAAACAATAAACAAATTCTTTTCCTGTCAGCGCCAGACCATTGTCTTATGCAACATGTCGGCCTATGAATGAAAACCAAAACGAAAGCAAGTGCGACACATCATCCATTTTATTATTCCGTGACTGCCGCTCCAAAAATAACAAATTATTATTGTGTGTTGGCTGCCCCATTTTTACATAAAAAAATAATGGAAGTGTCCCGATCACGTGAACCTCTGAACTTGTGCATGCATGTGAGACTGATTTTTGGAGAGAGGCCCAACGTGTGGCTGTGCATGCATGTCAAAGCAATTTAGAGAGTTTATTTAAAAACAACTTTTCTGGGAGTTGGAGTGCATGCACCGGTCTATGCGTTGTCACTTCAACCTGCCAGGCCAGGCCTGCCATACCTGTTTTCTGCTTACAAAAGCCTGCTAATTGCGCTGCTACTGCAAAGTCCCTCCAGCCACTGTTGATGATGCTCTGCTAGCACATATCTCCATACACTGACGGACAGCACAGATAGCAGGCTCTGTGTAGGCCGAGCTACACTGAAACTTTGCGAACTTACTTCCTTTATATGTTGGAATGTTTCCATCACATTGGAGCTAGCAACATCTGAGATCTAGCAGCAATACATAATAATTAACTTAGCTAGTTTTTGTTGTAAGGTGCCCAATGAACAATAAAGAATACCTTAAGTGTAGTAAACCGAAATGCATCAGGTGAGACAACAAACTCATAATCATCATTTAGTCCAGATCTGACTTCCTGTACCAATTCGACAACCAAAGATGGTAAGCTACAAAATTATATAATATCAAAGGCTCGTATTAAGACAGACAAATACAATTATTGAAGTGCGCGACTGCACAAGAGAGTTCCTGGTGGCATCTGTATGGGCGACCCAGGCGACCCAGGGGCGACCGGCGGGGCGACCGCCACCCAAGTGCATGCGCCGGCCTCGTCTCCCGGCGTTCTGCCGCGAGTAGGGGGCCGATTCTGGGCGCTCGCCGACGATGGAGAGGAGGATGCGGATGGGGAGGCGGATGACTCACCGGAATCTCCACCGACGCCGACGCCATCGGACATGATCTGTGAGTTTTTTAACTCCGGCTATGATGAGGACGAAGTGGCAGCGACGGTAGACGAAGTGCTGCCTCTGGATGATCCGGCAAGGGCAGGACTACACGCGGGGGAGAAGAAGGAGATGGTCCGGCGGGTCGTTCATCGAAGGACGGCGGCGTCGGCGATCAGGCCCTGGAAAGGCCCTCTTCCCAAGGTATGTCTACCCAATCTCACTCTTTTCGATTTGATTCGTCCGGATTCTTGGACAGTGGTAGTTAGGAAGAAGAAAAGCCGCCGGCCGGCAGCTAGACTCGCGCCAGCGGTGTCCACGGCGGCGGCGCCGGAGATTCCGGGGATCGGGATCGGAGCCGCCCGTGAACGTCGTTTGAATTTTCTGCTGGGCCATGACACCGAGTCAGGCCTCGCGAGGACTGGGTATGAGGCCCAGGTCACCCGCCAGGAGACCGATCGAAATGTCGGCGTGGACCTGGACGTGCATGGGATGGAATCGACGTGTGGTTCGATTAGTCTCTCTGTCTGAGTCCTTCGCTTCTTTCGTCTCCAGTTGCTAGGGTTCGCCGGATTGTCGTGCCCGGGTTCCCTACGTTAGCGCAAGGAAGAGCCGCTAGGGTTAAACCCTGGGCTGCCATGGCCGGACGGGGCAACGGACCCCCCCCCCCCCCCCCCCGACCGCGCCGCCGATCTCCAAGGCTGCGCCGCCGAAGCCTAAGACTGCGCGGCTCCGCGGCCGGCCCCGCCGCCGCATCATGTCTCGCTCCCGCCACAGAGCCAGGCAGGGCAGACTCAGCAGGTCGCCGCTCCCCCGCTGTAGACCGCGGGCCAGCCACCCGCGGCCAGGGCGGCGCCGCCGGCGCCTAGGGTGGCGGCAGCACGGGCCAGCACCGCTTCCCGGTGAACCGAGGCAGGGAGGCAACGTATGGCAGCCGCCCCCCGGGCCAATGGGGTGACGACGGGTATGACACGTATGGTGAAGGTCAACATCGCGGTTCGTAGGCGGCGGGCAGCGGACGCGTGTCAGAGTGACGGGACGACGGAGCGCCCGTTTTATGGCCCTCCAGGAGGCGTCGTCGAGGGGTCTTTTGGCTCGGACTACCGGCAGAGAGGTGGCTACCGTGGTCATCGTGGTGGGCGCGGTGGCAGGAACCGCTATCGTCAGCCTCCACCGCCTACCGCTACTGTTACCGATGTCGCGGAGCTGACGAGTTCTGCGGACATGGTGGCAACTGTGCAGACACCATCGTTATCCAGTCAGGTCATGGCCGCGGTGACGGCGCTGGCAACTGGGGCAGTGCCAGAGGCAGAGCCCAGTGCGGCGGGTACTGTCAGAGGGGCCGAGATACCTGATGGTGATAGAGCTACCAAGTGGGCCCGGAAGAAAGAGAAGATGCTTTGTTATCGCTGTGGTGAGCAGGGGCACTTTATTGCAGAGGCGTTACTGAGATTTGTGACACGTGCCTCAAACCGGTGCATGAGACGGGGGAATGCCCGTTACTACGTGAACCGATGCCAGGAGTTACCATATATGGAGTGTGCTGCGCTGAGTTGATGTTCTTCGGGTCCCCTAGTGCGAGGGAGATCCCAGAGGCGCCACAGAGCGCGACCACGGGGGTGGTCAAAGTGACAAAAGGTGTCTTGTCTGAGGCACATATCCTACAGAGACTGGATGAGCTGGCTCCAGGTAACTTCCAGTGGGAGCTTATTAGACTCGAGGCCAACATGTACAAGGTTGAGTCTCCAACTACAGAGGACCTGCAGAGGCTTCTGAGTTTTGGGTTGTGCAGAGTCCCTGGCACCGAGTGTATCTTTGAGTTTCATGAGTGGAAGAAGGTCGAGCCAAAGGGCAAGCCCCTTACTCAGGTTTGGTTACGGTTCTCGGGGGCACCGTCCAAGCCTCTGAATGATGTTCGGGTCGTAGCTAGCTTGCAGAATCTTGTTGGGAAGACCGAGCGGGTGGACATGGCCTTTACCCGAGCAAACGGGGTGGCGAGGTTGCTAGTGGGTGTTCTGGACATCGAGTTCGCACCAGATGTGGTTAAGTGGACGCATGCCGGCATGATCTTTAACCTCGAGATTGAGTTTGAGGAAACTGATTTATTCACTGAGGCTTTGGCTGGGAATGATGATATGCTCAATAAGGATGACGGCTCTGGCAACAAGGAGTTGAGCGAGGATGATCATGGACGAGATATGTCCACCGCCCCGGGTTCTAACCACGCTTCAGTGGCGCCCGGGAAGGGGACCCCCACACCTACTTCGGCGCCTATGAACTCGCTGAGATTCGGCTCGTTTGAGCCCACTTCGGCCCCTCCTAGACTGTGGAGTGAGCGGGTGGAGTGTGATGATCTGCTTGAACACTCGCTTCCCCCGCTTGATTTTGAGGCTCTTGGCACTTCTGTTGGTGGATGCTCGGATGTTTCTAGTGCAGTGGTGACCTCTGTGGAGGGTGCTTCTATTTCTGTGGCTCCCGAGACTGTGCTCGGGCAAGTCGAGGGGGGGGGGGGGAGGCTGATGGGCAGGCGGCCCCTGGTTCTCCCGCCACTCGCCTTCGGTGTGGTGCTTCGCAGGAGACACGGAGCCCGGCGACGTCCTGTGCGATTGAGGCCGTGTCGTGCGTCGGGCCCCTACCTCCCCCATGGCGCCCCTGGAGGGGGCGGCCCCTGCTATGACACCTGGATCTGGGACGGCCTGCCTGGGCGTGCCGGGTCCCGGGAAGGTGGCAGTTGGAGGAGCTTCACCGGTTTAGACGTCGGCATGGGGCAACACCCCGGTTGTTTCAGCTCAGTCTAGCCCTGTTGGGGGTAGGGCAGGTGGCCTTACACCGAACGGAGCCACGCGGGACGAAATCATCGCTTTGGAGGGATTCTGGATCCTGTGTCCGAAGGTCGACGGATGAGCTGTCGCCTCCAGGATCAGCCGGATGTTGATGGCATGCAACTAAGGTGCGCCATGCGGGCGGCCAAGCTTCATGATATTGAGGCCACTACGGGTATTTCAGTCAACACCTCCAATTCTACTCTGCATTTTTCTAGCGATGAAATTATTCATTATGCAAATCAGTTGGGTGTTTCACTAGGTAGTAATGGTAGTGAAATTTCTAAATCCGTTAATGATATCCTGGATCTTGAAGCGGAGCGTGCCTTAGAAATGATTCGGAACTTAGCGGCTGTTAAACCCATGAATGATTCGGAAATAGATGCGTTGGAAGTTCGGGTCCTTGATAGCTTTTGTGCGGATCTTGCACCCTCACTTCCGGACACTGAGGAAGATGACAGTTCTATCACCCCGAGGGATTCCATTCTTACAGATTCTCAGGTGGCTAGGTCCACTGAGCTTGGTTATGAGGACCGAGTTGAGGATCAAAACAAGCCTAAACGCAAATGGAAACGAAAGATTTATCCGGCTTCGGCTGTGCGTAGAAGTGCTAGGATCCAGACCACTAAAAAATTTCATGATGAAATATGAAAGGAAGTTTTTGGAATAGCAGAGGTCTTAAGGACTTGGCTAAGAGAAGGTTTCTAGCTGATGCTTCTATAGAACACAATTTGGATTTTATCGCCCTTTCTGAGACAGGAAGGGACGACTTTACTCCCCAGTTTCTTAGTACCTTATCGGGAGGTGTTGACTTTGATTGGCACTGCCTGCCTCCAAGAGGGAGATCCGATGGGATTTTACTTGGTTAAGTGCGATACATTGGAAGTCCGGAATGTGGTTATGGGTGATTTTGCGGTTAAGTTTCGGGTCAGATCGAAGGCCGATGGGTTTAATTGGGCTTTGGTGGCGGTGTATGGTGCCGCGCAGCCTGAACTCAAACCAGATTTTTTGGCGGATTTAGTCCGTATTTGCGGTAGCGAGTAGCTCCCAATTCTGGTTGGGGGCGATTTTAACATTATTCGAGGACGGGATGAAAAAACAATGATACCTTTGACGGCAGATGGTCGTTTATGTTTAATACTATCATCGAAAGCTTGGATCTTAGAGAGATAGAGCTGTCCGGTAGAAAATTCACTTGGGCCAATTCATTACCAACCCCGACGTTTGAGAAACTGGATCGTGTCCTCGCTAGCGTCGGATGGGAACAAAAATTTCCCCTGGTAACGGTCCATGTGTTATCCCGCGCGATTTCCGACCATACACCATTGCTTGTTGACTCTGGAGAGGCAACGCATCTGGGAAACAAGAACACTTTTTCTTTCGAACTAGCGTGGTTTGAAAGAGAAGGGTTCCTGGATTTGATAGCCAGAGAATGGGCTAAGGATTCGGGAGGGAGGTCGAATGTTGAGAGATGGCAAAACAAGATAAGGCACCTAAGGAAGTTCTTACGTGGATGGGCCAAACATTTAAGTAGGATATATAAGGTTGAAAAGGAAAGGCTCCTTGTACTTATTCAATCCCTAGATTTAAAGGCCAAGTCCTCCATTCTAGATACCAGGGAGTTGAAAACTGAAGTGGAGGCGGAGATGTGACTAAAAGAACTTCGAGAGGAGGAATTGAAGTGGGCACTGCGAGCAAAAGTTCGCAAAATCGTCCAAGGGGATGATAACACTCAATTCTTCCACATGATTGCGAATGGCAAACATCGAAAGAAGAGAATTTTTCAGCTCGAGCAAGATGAGGGGACGATTTTAGGACAAGAAAACTTAAAATTATACATCACGAACTACTATAAGCAGCTGTTTGGGCCACCAGAGGATAATTTCATATCCTTGGATGAGTCAAAGGTAGAGGATGTGCCTCAGCTTGCTGCGGATGAGAACGATATTTTGACCGCCCCATTTTCGGAGAAAGAGGTGTTTGAGGCTATATCACAAATGAAGAATAATAAAGCTCCAGGGCCGGATGGTTTTCCAGCGGAGTTTTATAAGAAGTGATGGCACATTATTAAGGGTGACTTGCTCCCGTTGTTCCATGATTTATTCTGTGGACAGTTGCAACTGTCTCACTTGAATTACGGAACAATTACTTTGCTTCCTAAGAAAATAGAGGCCGTGTGAATTGAACAGTTCGGGCTAATCTGTCTTCTTAATGTCAGCTTTAAAATTTTCACCAAGGTTGGGACTAATAGGCATACGTAGATTGCGCATACTGTGGTGCATCCTTCCCAAACTGCTTTCATGCCGGACAGAAACATCCTAGAAGGGGTTGTGGTCTTGCATGAAATGCTCCATGAAATCCACACGAAAAAACTAGATGGGGTAGTTTTCAAAGTGATTTTGAAAAAGCGTACAATAAGGTAAGATGACCATTCCTTCAGCAGGCATTGCGTATGAAAGGACTCGATCAGGCCTGGAGAAACCAGGTAGATTCTTTCACGCAAAAAGGGAGTGTTGGAATCAAAGTGAATGACGACATAGGTCATTACTTCCAGACACACAAGGGCCTGAGGCAAGGTGACCCGATGTCACCGATTCTTTTCAACATAGTGGTCGACATGTTGACAATCCTAATAGGAAGGGCTAAGGATGACGGCCAGGTAGGTGGCCTTGTTCCGCATTTAGTGGATGGCGGAGTGTCGATCCTTCAGTATGCTGATGATACTATCATCTTCATGGAGCATGATTTGGCAAAAGCAAGGAACATGAAGCTTGTGTTATGTCTGTTCGAACAATTATCGGGGTTAAAGATTAACTTCCATAAAAGTGAATTGTTCTGCTTTGGAAGAGCTAAAGATGAACAAGAAGCTTACAAACAATTGTTCGGCTGCGAATTGGGGTCTTTACTCTTCACGTATTTGGGTATACCAATTGACCATCGCAAGCTTTCTAACAAAGAACGGAAGTGCATTGAGGATCGATTTGAAAAAAAATAAGCTGCTGGAAGGGCAAGCTTATGTCATACGGAGGCCGACTAATTCTCATTAATTCGGTACTTACGAGCATGCCTATGTTTCTCTTGTCCTTTTTTGAGGTACCAGTTGGAGTCCGAAAAAGGCTAGACTTCTATCGATCGCGCTTCTTCTGGCAGAGTGATGAATTAAAACGAAAATACAGACTTGCTAAACGGGATATCATTTGTAGACCGAAAGACCAAGGGGGTCTCGGCATTGAAAACTTAGAGGTGAAGAGATGTTTACTCAGCAAGTGGTTGTATAAGCTATCTGTAGAGACTGATGCCATGTGGGCCCAGATCCTGCGGAACAAGTACCTTCATTCCAAAACACTATCCGAGGTGACGGTGAGGCCGACTGATTCGCCTTTTTGGAAGACTGATGAGAGGGAAATCAGTCTTTTTCAACAGGACACAATTTGTAGTCGGAAATGGTACTACCACGAGGTTCTGGGAGGACACATGGCTAGGAGAGACGCCCCTTGCACTCCAATATCCTTCTCTCTATAATATTGTGCAGCGAAGAGAAGCTTACGTTGCAACAGTATTACAGTCCAATCCTCTGAATATTCAATTCAGGAGGACTCTAGCGGGAAATCGTTGGGAAGCTTGGATCCACCTTGTGAGAAGATTGATGGATGTCCACCTTTCTCAACAACCCGATCGGTTGAGCTGGAAGCTAACAAAGAATGGAGAGTTTTCGGTTAAATCCATGTATTTGGATGTTATCAACTCTAGCGCTATTCCTCGTTCGAAACATGTTTGGAAAGTCAAAGTGCCTTTAAAAATCAAAGTGTTTATGTGGTTTGTCCATAAACAAGTCATTCTAACTAAGGACAATTTGGCAAAACGCAATTGGACAGGATCTACAAGATGTAGTTTCTGTGATACGGACGAATCCATCAAACACCTCTTTCTCGACTGTCCCTTGGCAAAAAATTTGCATTTAATATTACTCCTCCGAATACCATCAACATGTTATTTGGGACGTGGTTAGATGGGTTAGACTCCAAAACAGCGAGACATATCCGTGTAGGAGTATGTGCTTTATTATGGGTAGTCTGGAACTGCAGAAACGATTTGGTTTTTAACAGAACAACAAAAATTCATTTCTTGCAGGTTATCTTCCGGGCCACTACACTCATCCGTATGTGGTCGCTACTCACTCCGACGGAGGCCAGGGAGCGTTTAGTTTCCTATCTTATGGATCTATCCTATGGGAGACGGTAGCTCGGGATATCTTCAATCGGTTTGGATGGCGGTCATGTAATAGGATAGGTGTTTAGTTTCCTATCTTATATTTTGCCCTACCGGTTGTGGCTATCCTGTCATGTTGCTTTTGCTCTTTGTGAGCTTCTTTACTTTTGAGACCTGAAGACTTTTGTTGAACCTTTTGCTTATTAATAATATGGCTGTATGCATCGTTCTGATGCAGAGGCCGGGGCCTGAACCCTTTTTGAAAAAAAAAAGACAAATACAATTAACGGAAATAGTGTAGCCAAACCATTTAATAGCTCATTTGCAACAAGCAACAGAAAACAAATTTGAGAGAGAACAACAGTTTGTGTAACACTACAAAAAGCACTCCATCTGGATACAGTTTGTGGTTTTCTACATTGTAAGAGCATCTCCAACAGCCACGCTAAAATAGCGCCGCACCGCAAATTGATCCGTTTTAAGCGCAAGAACGCTGGGCGGGTCGCTCCAGTGGTAGCGCAAAAAGCGGCCGCTGCGCTTATAACGAGTTAGGCCATGGTCGAAAATACTCGCTGCTGTGTATTTGGCGCCCACTACAATACATGGCACACTCGGAGCTTCGCTCTCACACTTCCTCTCCCACTTCCACCCCCATCTGGCGCGCCGCCGCGCCGCCGCGCCCCGGCGACCATTCAGCGCTTCCCGGCCTATCCTCGCGCCAAGGCTTCCGCCCCATCCTCCTAGTCCCTGGCTTGCGCGCCTCCATCGTCGAGGAACAGCACTGAAGCGCTGCTGCAGCGCCGCGCCAAGAAGGTGTTCGACAAAACGCCTACAAGGTATGTATTGCTCAAACTTCATGAATTTGGTGCATGTTTTGAATTGTAGTTTTTATAGTATAGTATTGAACATTGTAGATGAGTTCGTCGTATGATTCTTCCGAAGAAGAATTTGATATGGAAGAGGAGGAGGATCTTGCCCACAACAGATTGATCAGGCATTATTTTGCGGAGAATCCCACATACCCCAAGTCGTATTTTCGTCGCCGGTTTAGGATGAGCACTGAGTTGTTCAGGCACATTGCAGAGAAACTAGCGAGCCATGACCGCTTTTTTCAGCAAAGGAGGAATGCCGCCGGAGAGCTCGGGCATAGCACCTTTCAGAAGGTGACAGCCGCTTTGCATATGTTGGCATACGGTATACCGGCTGATCTTGTTGATGATCACTTGGCTATGGGTGAGAGCCAAGTCATCATGTGTGTCAAGCGCTTTGCAGTGGGAATTGTGCAAGTGTTTGGCGAGGAGTATTTGAGATCTCCCAATGCTGAAGACGTCGCAAGGCTATTGGCGATGAACTAAGCTCGCGGCTTTCCTGGCATGCTTGGCTCAATAGATTGCATGCATTAGAGTTGGAAGAATTGTCCAAAGGCATGGCATGGGCAATTCCACGGCCAAAAAAAGGGTTCCACTATAATCCTTGAAGCGGTGGCCGATCAGGAGACTTGGATTTGACATGCATTCTTTGGAATGCCTGGATCTTTGAATGACATCAATGTTGTCAACCGGTCACCACTGATGAATAAGATTGCAAATGGTGAGTTGCCACCGGTGCAGTTTGTAGCAAATGGCCGTACGTACAACTATGGCTATTATCTAGCGGATGGCATCTATCCAAAGTGGCAAACCTTCGTGAAGCCGTTGAAAAAGCCGGAAGGTAAGAAAAATCTTGATTTCCACAATGCTCATGCGGCGGCTAGAAAAGATGTGAAGAGAGCATTTGCGATTTTGCAAGCTCAATTTGCTATTGTGAGAGGACCGGCTAGATTTTGGGATCAAAAAATGCTTTGGTACATCATGCACGCTTGTGTGATCATGCACAACATGATCATCGAGAATGAGCGTGGCCAAGAGCATGATGATTTCTGCATTCGACATTGTATTGTTCATGAACTATTTGTTGTGTTTATTGCATTATTTGTTGTAATGATAACGAAATTGAACTATTTATTGTTGATTTATTTTGTTTGTTTGATCATTTTTGCTCCTCTTCTTTAAAATGTATATGTGGTTTGTGCGGCTGCTGTATTGTATTTTTTTCTTTGTCGAGCGTATGTGTAGGCTGCATTATAGCTGGCAGTTGAGCCAATATTGGCGGCCGCTTAAACCAGTCGGCAGCGCAGACAGGTTTTTCTTGCTGGCGCTTAGCGCGGCTGTTGGAGATGCTCTAATATCGACTACTTGTCCTGCTGACTCAAATAAACTATTTTACCATCTTTGGCAGCAGAAGGCCAAACATTGCCTATACTTTATAGTTTATATGAACCATAGTGGGCATATGCTCGAATAACAAAAGTATGTTATTGCGCTCGCATTCTGATGTTCAACCGGAAATGCTTAACAAGAGGTTCACGAGGTGGTCATGGCAACAGTATGTACACATGATACTTATGAAGGGATGAACACTTGAGTTGCGACGACGGCACTTAAGTTCTGAAGTTAACTGATAATTCCTGTATCCCAGCAATCTACAGGTTGATTTTGGTACAACAAATTTGATTAAATTCGGACTGTATAAAGCTTGCTATAACCAAGCTTAGGCAATGCAGTTGGCTTCTGTACAGAATAAACAATGATGATTGCTGCATGGGTGTTGGTCATGTGCTTTCCACAGTCATTTTCCATCCATTCTGGATCAGGCTTGAATTGATCAGTTAGTACCACGCAGATGCAGACTAGGCATGGCATTTATATACACATCAACATGCAGCAATGCAGCGCTACATGAACAGGGTGAAAAGCACCATACCACATTCAAGGCGCACAGATCAGTCCTCTCCTCGCTCGCAGCAAACGTCGACTGGGCGTATATGCTCTCCCCGACAAAGCTCCATCCACACTCAAGCATCAGACATCGCAGTCCACACTCAACCGCTTTTGCAACCAGCGCGCCTGAGCACACCACCTCCTCCTCCTCGCCAACCTTACAGCAGAGGACGCAACATCAGCCAGTAAATACTCACAGCCTCAAAACGTCGAGCGGGTGACGGGCACGGGGAGTGAGGCGCTCACCGAGGCGCCCGTGAAGGCAGCCGCGATCTCGGAGGCCGCCTCGGCGGCCGCGCGAGACTGGAATCTCTGCAATGACCGGAACCCACGTGTTACGTCTCTTCGCCGACGACGGAACGAAAGCGAAGCAGTTGAGCGAGCGAGACCTGGTAGACCACGAGGGCGTCGGCTGGCGGCTGGGGAAGGCACGCGAGACGGCGGCGGCGGGACAGCCTGCAGCAGATGATTTCGAGGTCGAGGGGTGGAACGGCGGCGGAGAAGGAGACCTGGCGGAGGAGGAACGGCGGCGACGGGGCGGAGGAGGAGGTGACGGGGACGGCGCGCACGAGGACCTTGTTGCGGAACATGGCGAGCGTGCCTGGCCCTGAACCTTCTGAATCTTCTGCAACAGCACCTATGAAGAATGGCGACATGCCGGTTCAGTACAACTTCAGCGATCAGGATGCAACCGGGGGAACGAAAACCGGAGATCCAACGGCTGCTGAGTCCCCCTCCTATCCATAACAAAGCTATACTAAACCAGCTACAATTAATATGGATCAAAGAAAATACGTTTACTTTTCGCTCTCGATGTGTTTAACCCTCTACTCCCTCCGTTCCTAAATAATTGTCTTTTTAGAGATTTCAACAAGTGACTACATACGGAACAAAATGAGTGAATCTACACTCTAAAACATGTCTACATACATTCGTATGTTATAGTCTATTTGAGATGGTTAGAAAGACAATTGCAGTATTTGAGAACGAAGGGAGTACTTGTTATCGACTTTTACATTGTAATACGCCAAAACCTGGAATGGCGGGTATATTTGGTTTTAGGCTTTTAGCCCAAGTTTACCTTGCCAAATTATTCGGCTAGGTTCCCACAAAAAAAAAGGCTAGGCAAAATTTTGATCTAACATTTTCTTTGCCCGTTAGTTGGCTAGCATCGATAAGCAAACGAACTAGAACTGTTAAATCCCTTGTTACCACTAAAGTTGTTATAGTGATGTAATCCCCGTCGAAAGCTGGTTAGTGTTTACTTGAAAAAATACATTAAATCCGTCGATTGATTCAAATGTAACATCAACCGCCTCATGCAATTGCCTCTCTCTCTCTCTCTCTCTCTCTCTCTCTCTCTCTCTCTCTCTCTCTCTCTCTCTCTCTCTCTCTCATCTCCTCCTATCTAGATCGGGATGGGGCACTGGAACCAGTCGTCACCACTGTCGAGGGTTGCTCCCCTCTACCCCTTCTCCCCCTGCCATGTTTCAAGAATGTTGCAAGCCCCGGTGCCCCACCACGAATGCTGAAATCCCACACATTGCCACCCACCCCCTGCTACAACCGATGATGTTGTTGTGTTGCCCCTACAAGCAGCGTCTGGGGAAAAGCACTATTGCAACGCCCCAGGAGATAGTGTGTTGTTGCAGTGCAACATGGAGTCCGCTACGAGTGAGGGCGTCGTAGGTTGGTAGCATCGCAATTGATGTGAGGCCTTCGGTGCTGCAGTGGAGCTGCCATCGTGGATGTCGGTGCCGCAGTGGAGAATCATCGTATCTCTTACCACCCAATCATGCTATGAGGAGTGGTGTGAGATGAGCGGCGGCGCTGCTGCGACGCACCGACATTGTGGGGTGGTGACGTTGTAGGGAGTGGTGTGAATGGGGTGCGGGATTGGTGCTGTCCTACGGTGTCCTCCGTGTCGTGCAAACGGAGGGGGCCCCGATGTAGTGTGTTGCAATATGTTCATGGTTTTCTTATTGTCGGTGTTGCGGGGGTGACAGCAGCCTAAACGCGGATAAGTGGGTTATGGCGTATGGGAGTAAAGATGACTTGATACTTAATGCTATGGTTGGGTTTCACGACCTTAATGATCTTTAGTAGTTGTGGATGCTTGCTAGGGGTCCAATCATAAGTGCATATGATCCAAGTAGAGAAAGTGTGTTAGCTCATGCCTCTCCCTCATGTAAAATTGCAAGAATGATTACCAATACTTGTTATCGATTGCCTAGGGACAAATGACTTTCTTGTTGACAAAAGCTATATACTTTTATTACCTTGTAATTTATTTGTAGTTTTATTCTTACAGAATAGTTTCATACTTGTTTTAGGTAAAGCAAACGTCAAGTGTGCATAGAGATGTATCGGTGGTCGATAGAACTTGAGGGAATATTTGTTCTACCATTAGCTCCTCATTGGGTTCGACACTCTTATTTATCGAAGAAGGCCACAAACGATCCTCTATACTTGTGGGTTATCATCCTTCACATAGAAAACTTCGGCTTGGTAGACATGTCCTTCACATAGAAAACTTGCGCCACATCATTGGCTAGGACGAATGGTTCGTCTGCGTACGGAAGATTGTTGAAATCCACGGTTGTCATTCCGTACTGCGGGTCTTCCTTTACCCCGCCTCTTGCTAGATTGACCCATTTGCACCGAAACAAAGGGACCTTCAAACCACGTCCATAGTCAAGTTCCCATATATCCTTTATGTGACCATAATGTGTCCTTTGGCATATTGGTGTTTGCTGCATCAAAGCGGACACCACTGTTTTGGTTGGTACTCCTTTTATCTTGGGCGATCGTGTAAAATATATTCCCATTTATCTCGTACCCTTTGAAAGTCAATATAGTCGAAGATGGTAACACTACAAAAAAACACACTTCTGTGATGATACGTGTTTGTCACAGTAGGTCACGTTTTCTGTCATGCATGTACATCCATGACGATTTTATGACAGAATCAAGATAGTCATATCTGTGTTGCCATAGAAGTGTTCCATTACATTACCAAAATTATCATCACGGAAGTGTCCACTTTCATGACGATAAATCGCGCGTCACAGAAGTGCTTTCGTCAAGGGTGACCGACACGTGGCATCCACCATAACGGGTCGCCGTTAAGCTATCGGGTTCCGATTTGGATCCGATAATCCGTTAATAGCCCGGACCAATGGGGATTTTCCACGTGTAAAATTCTCATTGGCCGGAGGAAACACGTGTTGGCTCACCGTTAGGACAGATGTCATCCACCCATTGGACAGGAGGCACCTATGATAGGTCGACACGTGGCACGGCCCAACAGTGGCCCATTCCAGTGAAAAGGCCAGCCCGTTTGACTTGGTCAAAAGGTAACGGGTTGGCCCACGGAAAGCCTGTTAACGGCCTGTTTGTATATAGCCCATTTACGGCCCGCTAACTCACGACCCGTTACGGCCTATCGGAATTAAGCCCAGTAGCTTCATTTGGGCCATCCAATATGATTACAGCTCGTTGTAAGTTCTGGCCCACGTATGGCCCATGATGTCTTTCGGCCCATATGAGGCCCTTTGTAACTCTTGGCCCATTAACGACCCGTGGTGAAACTGGCCCCTAATGAACAGTGCACCGCTTTATACCCATTAACGGCCCATTATTCCTTTGGGCCGTTTCCAGCCTGTGTTATCTTTCGGCCTTCTCAGGGCCCATTTATTCTTGGGCTCATTTCCAGCATTCGGTTACTTACGGCCCGTTACTGGCCTTTTCTGCTTGTGGGCCAAATTCAGCCCGTGGTTACAATCAACCGTTTGCGGACCGTTAATCCGTTGGGCCGTTTTCATAGCGTCATCAAATAGGGCCGATTAACGACGGCCCATTATGGTTGGCCCATGAATCGACGATTCCAACTCTAGCCCGTTTATGGCCCATAATGCGGGTTGTTATTGGCCCATGTTTGGCCGATCTATCATACGGCCTATAGAAGGCCCATTGATGCTACGACCCGTAGAAGGCCCATTGTTTCTATGGCCCGTAGAGGGCCCATTGTTTCTACGGCCCGTATGAGGCCCAGGGTCACTACAGTAAATATGTAGCCCATGGTTATTGTGACCTAGTTTTAAAAAATAGGTTATTGAGGCCACTAGCAAACCGCGGAAAAAGAACTACATTGACTACAAGCAAACAAGTAAACAAGACAACAAGGAAATAAATAAGCAAGCAACTTACGCTAGGCTATCACGACTATTACACATATTACATCCACTGGGCATCAAAGTTCACCACCAGTGGAAATATAGGGAACAAACACTGGTACAATGACGTGCTATACAAACAGTTTTAACCCCTTTCCGCAACGGCATTTGGAACCGTCGCAAAGTGAGTGTGGGCGAAAGGGGGGTCCTTCCCACACGACCCAGAAACCGTCGGGGATAGGCCCTCCTGGGACACCAAATGAGCTCGTGTGCAATTGGGCGAGGCATCGGAACCCAATCATTTCCGTAGGTATGTACATCCCACGCGATGAATCCCAGAAAATTATTTCCGTAGGTATGTACATCCCACACGGTGAATCCCAGAAAATCATTTCCATAGGTATGTACATCCCACACAGTGAATACTAGAAAAACATTTCTGTAGGTATGTATATCACACACACACTAGTGCAGAACCGGGCAATAGCACCGGTTCGTAAGGCCCTTTAGTGCCGGTTCCACAACCGGCACTAAAGTGTGGTCACTAAAGCCCCCCTTTAGTACCGGTTCAGACGAACCGGTGCTAAAAAGGCCAACCACGTGGCACGAGGCAGCTCGGGGTAGGGGAGTTTTAGTACCGGTTGGTAACACCAACCGTACTAAATGTTTAATGGGTTTTTGTTTTATTTTTATTTTTCAATTAAATTTGTGTTATCAATTTAATTCTTTTTCGCTTCTTTGGTATTTTACGATACTACACATTGTACATTATATATATATATATATATATATATATATATATATATATATATATATATATATATATATATATATATATATATCATCAATGTCTCACAAACCATCATATTAATTAATTCACACATACACACATGTATAGCTATATACAATTTCTCCTACATATGCATGTTGCCTTGAGCCAGTGGCATTAGCCTAATTGGTGCCTTGAACACGATGGGGCGTGTGGCGGTAATAGTATTCTCCTTGGATTTATGACCTGGTCGAGCAAAAATCCCGCTATTTCCTCTTGAAGTGCTTCTACGCGCTCCGTTTCTAGGAGCTTCTCCGCACCTCTCTGTGAACTGTTAAGAAGGAGATCAATATGCATGTGTATTAGTTGTGTGACTAGATATCGATAATGGTGTAAAAATTGTGAATAGTGTTTTGACAAGCGTACCCATTCTGTCTTTGAGATCTGCTCCTTTGGACACCATCATGCGAATGTTCTCGCAAACGCAGAAATGCACAGATCAGTCCCCCTACCGCTTGTGGCCTTTACGAGAATGGAATTTGATCAGATAATAATTAATCAAGCATGATAATTAAAGAGATGGAAGCTAGCTAGCTAGCTAGTACTATAATTACTTACCTTGGGTGAAACCATTTAAGCTTTTGTTTCCGTTTCTCCGGGTCACGTTGATGAACCTTGCCCAAGCCCTGCTGCCGACAAAGAAAATGAATAAAGGGTTATTAAATAGTTCATATCATGAAAATGACGAACTAAATAGGTCGAGATATATAGTTAATAATGATTGAAATTACCTGTTGACTATCCCAAACAAGATGTTATAGTCAGTTTTTTCTTTGAGTAGTGAGTCCACTATTTCAACTGTTCCGGCGTCAACTTTAATGATACACAAGACCAGTGAAATCTGCATGCACACACGTTTGCATGTCTTAATTAAGCGGGCATATGTAAAGCAAAAACATGTAGCTAGCTAGTAGGGAAAAACAGAGAATTTGTAGTACAAGGCAGTGTGACTCCTTTGGAAGTTGTAAGGAAGTAGTATATCTTCATTGTATTTGAGGCGCTTCAAGAACTCTAGCATGTTGTCCTCACGTCCTTTTGATAACGTGGATTTAGTTTCCATGTGTATTCATTAACGGTGTTTGGGTCAATGAACCCAATGCCAAAGCATCCACCTTTTCTCATTTCATATATCTTCATCCCGCATATAATACCACGTAAAAGAATATAGTGAGGATAATTACAGGTAATGATTGATCAAAAGGATCAAGACAGCTAGCTTGAGACTTAAATTACAGAAAGAAATCACTTACGACAATAGGCGGCGATAGATTTGTCGAAAGCGTCTTGATTGTATAACTGAAACAGTTCGAATACTCAACGGACACAGCTTTCTCATGGAAGTAATGCTCCTCCTTGACATTCACCATGAGGGACAATCGATCGAAATCTTGGTAATGTTCATGTACCATTGATGCAATTCATACATTCTCGTTGGGAGGTTCTTGACCTTGTGCTGCTCGACCAAAGGTTGGCCCGGACATATTTCCGTTTTATTTCATCCTCTCTAAGCACAGGCATGGGCTCGATCTCGAGGAGTT
Organism: Aegilops longissima; assembly: GCA_021605205.1. NCBI lineage: Eukaryota > Viridiplantae > Streptophyta > Magnoliopsida > Poales > Poaceae > Aegilops > Aegilops longissima. The sequence goes on from CM038682.1 coordinate 547,543,051, forward strand.
GTCCAACAGTGATTTTGATAACTTCAGCCTGCATTATATGGTCCTCCGTTATTACCACATTGCCCACCTCAGGCGTAAACTGTTTGCCCACAATAATATTGGGCGACGATTATCACGTGTTGTTGGCACAACAAGCGAGGGATCGATTCGCGCTGTTCTCCCGGTGGGGAATGGTTTTCCGCATTTTTGACAGCTGCTTCTTGTTTGCTCGATCCCGAGCTCGCCTCCTTACGTAGATGTGCTCGATTTAACTTCCCGATGTGGCGCTCATAGTCTGTGTCAACAGGCTTGGGAGCTGGTGGTTGAGCCATCTGAATGAAGTGGTCAATCGTTTCCTCGTGCACTTTCTCCCTTGGCGGCGGTGGCGGTTTTGGTGCAAAATGGGCTTCCACCTCGGACTTGATATGGCTGCGATTTCCTCCTTGGACCTGTCATAAGACCTCTGCGAAGAGGCGTGAGGCTTGGACCATATTTATATCGCTTGCCTCCGCTTTGTACTTCTGTACTACCTCGATTCGCACCGCCTCGCACCATAGCTGCGGGTGTCTCTTCTGCGATTGCCGAGGCGGCGGAGACGGGCCGACGGGCTGAGTTGGACGAGGAGGAGGGCGCTCAAGCTGTGCGGACTTGGAGGAGGAGTGGCCTGAGGTTGTGCGGACTTGGAGGAGGAGGGCGTCTGACGCTGTGGCGGACTAGGAGGAGGAGGTGGCTCGACACTTTGCGGACTTGGAGGAGGTGGCTCGACACTTTGCGGACTTGGTGGACTTGCAGGAGCGGAGGCTGCTGACTCGGTGGCGGACTTGACGAGGAGTCGGATGACGTGTGTCGGTGGCCTTCAAAGATGATGCAATCCTTTTCCATAGGATGATCGATGGTTGGCGTCTCCAGAAAGCGCTCGTCGTCACCTCCGGGAATGTCAAGCTCTAGCCCGAATATGGGTGCACCACCGTCAACCATGACACGAGCATAGCCCTCTGGAATCGGGATGCAATGGTAGGTTGCTTTGGGGTAATCGAAAAGCAACGCCGTCCGCCACCTTCATGGATATGTTCTTCATTTTGACGTGTAGCTCGCAGCTAGTGTTCTCCGTGATGTCATCCACGGGTATCTACCCAACATTGCGTCGTCTGGGCGGAACCCACGCTGCTTCTCGGCATGGATGGGCGGTGCTATCCAATCTGGATCATTCGCTAGCTGCTGCAGCTTTGAGACCCCTTTCTTTGGGTAAGTGAGTCGATCTGCTCCTGCTGCCGCTGGAATTTGACTACCAATTCCGCTTGACTTGCTTCTAGGCCTTTAAAGGCGTTCATAGTCCCGCTTCCTCTGCTCCTCCTCCATCTTCCTCTTCTTCTCCTCCGCAATCTTATTTCTCGCACGGGTTCTGTAGTCGGTGTTCCAGTCTGAAAACCCCTCATACCACGGAATAGCGCCCTTGCCTCGTGTTCTTCCCGGGTGCTCAGGATTTCCCAGGGCACGCATAAGCTCGTCGTTCTCTCTGTTGGGCTGGAACACCCCCGATCGTGCCTCTTCTATTGCAACAAGTATCGCATTGTCGGCTCCCTTCAGACTTGCCCTTGTCGAAAAATTGCCCGTCTTGGGTCCAACTCCCCCATGCACATAGAACCAAGTCCGACGACTGGGGCCAGCTCTTAGTAACCTTATCGAGTGGCACCTGCATCCTCCATCTCTTTCTCGGACTTATCCCACTTAGGCATTGCCACCAAGATAGCCACCGCCCCGACTTATGGAACTTATCCTTTTTTGGCATTCTTCTTGTTTATTCTCGACCGTTCCTTAGCTAATTCGAATCCTTGAATTTCACGAAATCGTCCCAATGAGCACGTTGGTTCTCTAGTGTTCCCTCGAATCGGAGTCTTCCTTCCTCCCTTGACGTACTTGTCCCATTCACGATTCTTGTGGTTCTTGAATGCAACCGCCATCTTCCTAAGAGCAGCGTCCTTGACTTTCTGCACATCCGCTTACGTGAAATGATCTGGTAGGGTGAAATGTTCCATGAGAGTATCCCAAAGCAGATCTTTTGATTCTAGTCGACAAAAGTAACATCCGGACGTGGAGCAGCGTCCTCTTTGCCTTTTTGTCCTTTGTCTTTTGCTGGCTCTCTCCATTCTTGAAGGGAGATCGAGTTGGTCCTTCACAAGAACTCCGTGACCGACGAATGAACTTGTCCGCAATCTTCTTAGGCGCTAATGGTTCGCCATTAGGTCCGATCGCCTCGATATTGTACTTTCGCCTCCTTCAACTTTTTGTTCGGGCCTCGTTTCGTCCTTTTGCTGAAGATTTGCTCGATCCGGATGGCTGAAAGAACAAAGATCGATTCGTTAATATATCTTCAAGTCATTTAAAACATGTGATGATCACCAGATACACTGCTTATATAAATATATATACCTCGCCGATCTTTGTTGTTTCAGGATCAACATGTTCTTCGTCATCGTCATAATCGTAGTTCATGACTTCATCAATTCGGTCGTCGCGATCGAATATCATATCACCCTCTCCGGTGTTGTTTAGAAATTGAGCCGTCATAATCTTCTTCATTCGATTATCATCGGCCCGCGTATCATATCGAACATGGTCTGTTCTCCCTCTCATCGGTATTATGCGCCATAGCTTTTATTTAACTAATTTAAAAGAAATATAAAACAATTTAGTATTCAAATTACATCGTCTCGAATACTTCGTCTAGAATAATAGATATAATCTCGAATACATCGTCTCGAATAATATATAATATTGAATAGTACATCATGGCTAGCTAATTAAAGATCGAATACTACGAGAAGAATCTAAGACACTCGCGGTTCTGCGTCATGGGCGGTGGACACTCAAAGGAACCCCACGGGATCATAGCTGAAGTGAGATCCTCGAAGATCTTGCCGGTATTGGAGAACCTGCCGCCTCTAACGAAACCATGTAGCGATGGGCGTGCTCGTCCTCCTCCCCGACACGACGACGTACCTCCTCCGTGGGCCGGGTCCCTCCGCACCAAATCGCCCACGCGAACGCCACCAAACGAGATCAGGGTCGACGACGGGACCCGGGGCGGGTTCCTCATCAAGCGGCGCGCCCTCCACGCAGCACCTCCCAGTGCCAGCCAGTGAGCCAGTCCGGACAAGGGTCGGCTGGACGTCGTCATGACGGGTCGACGGCGAGGATGCGGGCGGGCATCGTCGAGAACAAATAATAGCTATATGCCCATAAAAGGTAATATTTTTTAATGATTGGATTTTGATAACTAAAATTTCTAACATTTCTACTATTTCAAAAATCTATATACTATTTCATACTAATTAAGCATCTAACACTAAAAACAGAAAAAACAACTCTTATACATCCATTAAAAACAGAAAAACAACATTATATAAAAAATTCCATACTAATTAAACACTAATTATATCCATCTAACATGCATTCATACATATATACTAGTGAAAAACAATAATCTAAAAATCTAAACTAATTAAACATACAAAATACGTATATACTAATATATACATGCATTCATACATATATCGTGTATGTGTGTGTGTGTTCATCATGCTTGTGTGTGTGTATGGGCTCGGGGAGGGCGGCGCCCATGGTGGCCGCCGGGCGAGGAGAGGGTTAGAGGGGAGAGCTCACAATGGGCGACGGCGACGGCGAGGCGACGGCGGGGCAGCGATGGGCGAGGCGTGTGGCAGGGGCAGCGACGCAGGGACGGCTTGACGGGATGGGCCAGGGGCGACGAAGACGAGGGCGGCGACGGGAAGCGGCGGCGACGGCGACGGGACGGGCGAGGGGGGACGAGGCGGCGATGGCGGCGGGTCGGTGACGGCGTCGATCGATCGAAGGAAGCGGTTCAATGGGGAAGCAGAGGAAGAAATAGAGGAGAATGAAATTTTTCAAGTGTTGTATATATAGAAGGCACCTTTAGTACGGTTGGAGCCACCAACCGTACTAAAAATCTGTTTTGACCAGCCCAAGCGGCGGAAGCGACCCCTTTAGTACCGGGTGGTGGCACAAACCGGTACTAAAGGCCCCCTTTAGTACCGGTTTGTGCCACGACCGGTACTAAAGGGAAGTCTTATTAGCAGCAGTCTTGATCTGACAAGTTTAGTCCCACTCGCTAGCCGAGGGGCGACCGCACTGGTTTATAAACCCCGTCGGTCGCTCTCTCGAGCTCCTCTCCAAAGCAGGCCCTCTGGGCCTATGTGTTCTTTTTTGCTCAGGCCCACTTTGCCTTTATGGCCTGCATCCTGGCCCAACAACAGGTTGGGTTTCTAGTCGTATGCAGGCCGCTCTGTCCTAGTAGGCGGGCTTTTTTATTTTATTTTTGCTTTATTTATTTTTGTGTTGTTTTTTGTGTATTTAGAGTTTCTTTGTGAATATTTTTGCTTTAGGTACAAAAATTACAAACTTTCTGTTAGTGCCCGTAGTTTTCAAATTTGAATAGTTTAAATTTTGAATTATTTGAAATTAGTGTGAATCACTAGTTTGTGAATAATTTAACTTTAAAAATCAGTAAAGGCATGAAAGAATTTGTTTGCACATAAAATTTCTTCGTTTGAAATGCCAAAACACATAACTACCCTAACTATTACAGAGATTCCCCTCGGGTGTGAAACATGAAGAAAGTGATGATAGTGAAGCCGATCACATCCCAGATCTTTGGGTGTGAAACTTTTTCTTCGCGTGTGTCCCTTTGCGCCGTAACCATGGAAAATCTTCATCATTTAACGGGATGCTCGGGTCAATATTCACTTGTGAATGGAGAAATTTCATCAAACTTTTCATAATCTTCTCGACTTGTCTGTCTTGTCATCCACTCCCATGATGTTTCTCTTCCCGTAAAGAACTATGTGCCGCTTTGGCTCATCGACGATGCATTCGCTTCCTTATCTTTTCTTTTTCTTGGCTTGGTAGACATGTCCTTCACATAGAAAACCTGTGCCACATCATTGGCTAGGACGAATGGTTCGCTCGCATCGCAAGATTGTTGAGATCCTTGTTGTCATTCCGTCATCGCGGGTCTTCCGTTACCCGCCTCGTGTCATATTGACCCATTTGCACGAAACAAAGGGACCTTTAAACCACGTCGATAGTCAAGTTCCCATATGTCCTGTATATAACCATAATATGTTTCCTTTCCGTCTTGGTTTCGCATCAAAGCGGACACCACTGTTTTGGTTGGTGCTCTTCTTATCTTGGGCGATCGTGTAAAATGTATTACCATTTATCTCGTACCCTTTGAAAGTCATTATATTGAAGATGGTAGCTGGGACAGCAAGTACAGGTCATCTTCAATTGAGGTGTCATGCATGGTGCGCGGTTCGCAACCAGTGGCGAAACTCCTGGTTTGTTCACGTGTAATCCGGTCATCGACCGCTCCGGTGTTTGGGCGTAGCAAATTCTTGTGTTCATCCATATACGGAGCCACCAAGGCGGAATTCTGTAGAACTGTGTAGTGTGCTTGGTGAGAGAATGTCCGTCCATACATATTATTTGTTCCCCTCCTAGCGTGCCTTTTCCATCCATCTGCCCTTATGCCGTGATTCAGGAACACCAATCGGCTTAAGGTCAGGAATAAAGTCAATACAAAACCCAATGACCTCCTCATTTTGATGGCCCTTGGAGATGCTTCCTTCGGCCTAGCACGGTTATGAACATATTTCTTTAAGACTCCCATGAACCTCTCAAAGGGAACATATTGTGTAGAAATACAGGACCCAAAGCGTTAATCTCTTCGCATAGGTGAACTAGGGCGTGTGTCATGATGTTGAAGAAGGATGGTGGGAACACCAACTCGAAACCGACAAGACATTGCACCAAATCATTCTCGTAACCTTGGTATGATTTCTGGATCGATTACCTTCGAGAGATTGCATTGAGAAATGCACATAGCTTCACAATGGCTAATCGAACATTTTCGGTAGAAGCCCCTCAATGCAACCGGAAGCGGTTGCATCATAATCACGTGGCAGTCATGAGACTTTAGGTTCGGAACTTTTTTCTGCCATGTTTATTATTCCTTTATATTCGACGAGAAGCCGACGGTACCTTAATATTGAGCAGGCATTCAAAGAAGATTTCCTTCTCTTCTTTGGTAAGAGCGTAGCTTGCATGACCTCGATATATGCCGTCTTCTCCGTGCATCGTTGCTGGTCCTCCGTGCCTCGGTGTATCTTTTGTCTTCCCATACACGCCCAAGAAGCCAAGCAGGGTCACACAAAGATTCTTCGTCACGTGCATCACGTCGATTGCGGAGCGGACCTCTAGGTCTTTCCAATATGGCAGGTCCCAAAATATAGATTTCTTCTTCCACATGGGTGTCGTCCGTCGGCGTCCTTTGGAACAGGTTGTCCGCCAGACCCTTTCCAAATATCACCTTCAAATCCTTGACCATATCATGTACATCAGCACCGAAGACGGTGGCGAGGCTTCGTCCGTGATCCGCCTCACCTTTGAAATGCTTGCCTTTCTTTCTTACGGGATGCCTGCTCGGAAGAAATCGGCGATGTCCTGTACACATTCTTCATACAACTATTCAAATATATCTCGTCGGTATCATCCAAACAGTGTGTGCATCCGCGGTATCCCTTGTTTGTCTGTCACGAAGGTTACCGAGAGCAGGCCAATCATTGATGGTCACGAACAGCAACGCCTTTAGGTCAAATTCTTCCCCATGTGCTCATCCCACGCACGTACACTGTTCCATTCCACAGCTTGTAAGAATTCTTCAACTAATGGCCTTAGGTACACATGAATGTCGTTGCGGGTTGCTTAGGGCCTTGGATGAGCACGGCATCATAATGAACTTCCGCTTCATGCACAACCAAGGAGGAAGGTTATACAAACATAGAGTCACAGGCCAGTGCTATGGTTGCTGCTCTGCTCCCCAAAAGGATTAATGCCATCTGCGCTTAGACCAAACCATATGCTCCTTGCGTCATCCGCAAACTCCTTCCGTACTTTCTTTCGATTTTTCTCCACTGCGACCCGTCATTTGGTACTCTCAACTTTCCGTCTTTCTTACGGTCTTCTCGTGCCATCACATCGCCTTGGCATGCTCTTTGTTTTGGAACAAGCGTTTCAACCGTGGTATTATAGGAGAATACCACATCACCTTGGCAGGAATCTTCTTCTGGGCGCCGCCCTCGACATCACCATGCTCATCGCGGCTGATCTTATAGCGCAATGCACCACATACCGGCAAGCATTCAAATCCTCGTACTCACCGCGGTAGTGGATGCAATCATTAGGGCATGCATGTATCTTTCGCACCTCTAACCCTAGAGGGCGACAGCCTTTTTGCTTCGTACATACTCTCGGGCAATTCGTTGTCCTTTGGAAGCATATCCTTTATCATTACCAACAACTTTCCAAATCCCTTGTCGGATACACCATTCTCGCCTTCCATTGCAGCAATTCCATGTGGTGCCCAGCTTTTCTTGTCACCTATGCAATTCGGGTACAACAATTTTTGTGATCCTCTAACATGCGATGCAACTTCTTCTTCTCCAAATCACTTGCGCGGTTTCTCTTTGCATCGGCAATGGCCCGACCTAGATCATCAACGGGCTCATCGATGCCTCTTCTTCACTTCTTCCCGCATTGCCGCCCAGCTTCTTCCGCATTACCGGCTCAGCTTCTTCCCCATTGTTGTATCATCGTATTCAGGGAACCCATGGCCGGGATAGCTGTCGTCGTCCTCTTCTTCTTCATTGTCTTCCATCATAACCCCTCTTTCTCCGTGCTTGGTCCAAACATTATAGTGGGGCATGAAACCGGACTCAAACAGTGGACGTGAATGGTTCTTGGCGAGAGTAATTGCGACCATTCTTACAGCCAGCACATGGACAAGGCATAAAACCATCCGCCCGCTTGTTTGCCTCAGCCGCAAGCGAGAAAAGTATGCACGCCCTCAACGAACTGGGAGAGCATCGGTCATCGTACATCCATTGCGGCTCATCTTCATTACACAACAACGAATAGACCAAATTAATACAAGTTCATACATAAAGTTCATACAACACTTAAATGCAACAAACAAATAACTCTCTAGCTAAAGCATTTAAATGCAACAACAAATGCGATCAAGATCGCAACTAAGGTAACAATTGATCCAACAGCATAATGATACCAAGCCTCACTATCGATGGCATATTTTCTAATCTTTCTAATCTTCAAGCGCATTTTCTCCATCTTGATCTTGTGATGATCGGCGACATCGGCAACATGCAACTCCAATTCCATCTTCTCCCCTCAATTCTTTTCAATTTTTCTTTCAAGTACTCGTTTTCTCTTTCAACTAAATTTAACCTCTCGACAATAGGGTCGGTTGGAATTTCCGTTCACATACCTCCTAGATAAAAATATCTATGTCAACTTGATGGGCATAATTTGTCATAAACACGAAATGCAACAAATAGTTTTAAAAGAGAATATACCACATCCGAATCATAACAAGGACGAGGGCCGACATGGACGGATATCAAAACCATGGCACTATGTATAACAAACAACGTACGGGTAAGATAATTATTATACGAGTAACTATATATCCAAATCACACAAACATCAATTTTTATATAAAATTTCATGGAACAAGAGGCTCACCACAAGGTGGTGCCGGCTGACGGACGGTCAAGGGCGATCGACGGTGGTTACGACGGAGATTTAGAAGGCACTAAGTAAACCACACCTACATATGCAAACTAAGTGTTATTTTTACCTCAAATTGCATATAAATCAAATACTACCACATATAATTCCTCCCAAATTACTAAAACCCACAATTAATCACTATATAAACCAATGCAAGAGCTAATCTAGCAATGAGAGATGAAAGGACAAAGTTGCTAACCTTGGTGATCATTTGAATGGATGAGGGCTCTGCAAATCTTGACAAATTTGGGGCAAATTTTGTGATGAACTCGAGAGGAAGAAGGGAAGAACAGAGGAGAGGAGAGGGAAAGGGGAAGAACAGAGTGCGGGTGGATGAAGGATTTATGTAGGGCGACATTTAGTACCGGTTCGTGCCACGAACCGGTACTAAAGGTGCTGGAAGGGCCCCATTCTGACAACATCCTGCCACCACTTTCATTAGTACCGGTTCGTGGCACGAACCGGTGCTAAAGGTTTGCCACGAACGGGTACTAAAGAGCTCCTCCCGGCTAGCCGTTGGAACCGGCACTAATGGCCACATTAGTGCCGGTTCTGTTACAAACCGGGACTAATGTGTCTCACATTTGACCCTTTTTCTACTAGTGACAGTTCTTTGTGTGGAAACATTTGTGCAAGGTGGTATAACGCAAATAGTTCGCTGCCGGAAGTCGTGTGTGATTGTTAGTTGATCGAACACGCCTACTTTCTAGAAACCGTGCGGGTTGTTTGAGTTCATCGCCCACGGTGCTGTCTGAGTAACCGTCTGCAATAGAAAACCCCAATAAGCAGGGTAATTAGCCTATTATTGATAATCCATGTACTAATCAAACTGATATTTCTTATAAAAACGCCAGATATTTCATATCCGTATAAAAGCAACCAGGATTTCATAATCGAATTACATCAGATAGCTTTGGCACTCAGTTACGCCATTACACAACAGCACCAAGTTTCACATGCAACATCAAAAACCTTTGGAAAGTAGCATCATACACGGTAAATAGACAGATGAATCTCATCGGTAAACTGCAGAAGCGGAAGGCAAATATTGAGCCTTCAGTGATGTTGAATGTCCTTGCAACTTTAGGCCAGTGGCTATGGGTAATTGCCCGCCCAACCTTCGTCCTCTTTAGCAAGACTTCAATATTGTACCGTGGGTGTTGAATGAATACCTTCCTCGCCTCTTGACCATGCAGGTGGTTTGAGAGGTAATCATCGGTGAACTGCTTTGAAAAGTACTGAAAACAAAGCTATGCATAAATCGCTGTTGTAAATTTTGAAATGGTGCAAGGGGTAAAAACAAGGTAAAAGAGTTGGTACCATCCTATAGTTGACTGATGTCTTCTTCATTGTGCAAACAAAGATCTTGCTGTTATTCATCGCAAGTTTCTTCATCCTAACAATCTTTCCGAGTTTCTTGACTTGACTGATATTCATGGACATCTCATTTCCCCATATGCAAAATGGGTCGAGCAGTTGGTCTAAGCCTCTGACAGCAGGACCTACATGTGCAAGACCAAATTGTAAGAAAGCTAAATATTAGAATGATTCCTGCAGCTGCACAATAATGTGCTATTAGCCAAAGGACCCTGCTTGAACAAACCTCGATGGTAAACCACAGTGTCTCCCATTGTTTCCCTACAACACACATAAGGAAGATCTTGATCAGGTTAACTGAGAGTTGACATACTATCAGTAGAATATGTATTGAGTACAGCCAAATTCGATTGGTGTCACATGCATAACAATACAAAATTGTACCCACAACAAATGAAAATCAAATTGTAGAATTGAACCAAACGGTTAAATGGATAGCAGACCAAATGAACCAAAATAGTTAACTGAGCACGACATTGTAGAATAGAAACATGTACTAGAAGATAAGACAGTCAACAAAACAAAGAATGCTTGAGAACAGTACTATGAAATGTAGCAATTGTTGGACCAAAGTGTTAACTGAACATTACATTTCAGAGGACCAAACTGTTAACTGAACATCAGATTGCATATTAACATTACAGAGGACAAATCACTAGAAGGCACTGGCGGTGGCCTCGAGAAAATAGAACGAACTGTATTTTAAAGTAGACAACCACGTGGCGGTGTCGACGGTGGCCTCGAAGACGAGGTGCTCCTCCAAGATCTGGCGGTCGACATACATGGCAGCCATAACGACCTCGTGCGCGCGTGCGGCCGCATGCTACTGAGCTCCATGTTATACTGCATGCAAAATGGATGTGGGCGGCGCTTAATTGGAGGAGGGGGCAGTGATTTCGGTGGAAGGTGTCGCGCCGTCGATCAGGGCATGTGGGACGGGAAAGGAGGAGGATGGTGTGGGTGGGGTGTGGATTACCTGACCATGTCGACGAGGCCGCACAACAAGAAGAAGGGTCGGCAGCGAGGAGGCCGCGCAGCAAGAAGAAGGGTCGCTGGCGAGGAGGCGGCGCTGTAAGAAGAAGGTTCGCCGGCGAGGAGGCGGCACTGCAAGAAGAAGGGTAGCTGGCGAGGAGACAACGCTGCAAGAAGAAGGGTCGCCGGTGAGGAGGCTGAGCTGCCAGTAAGCAGCAGTGAAGGTTTGAACTTGGAAAGCAAGGAGGAACTGTGGAAATGTGGCTTTTGGTAGGTGGGAGTGGCGGGGAGATAGATAATTCCGCGGTTGCCAAAAAAATTCGCTCGGTGCCGCGAGAAACTGGCGCCTAAGTGTGGTTCAAGCGGGGGCGGTGTACTGTAGAGGACGAAGCTTCCTGCGTAAGCCAGACAAGACGGTGCGCCAAGATATTTTATATCGCATCCCACGCGATTCTTTCTAGTAAACTATTTGTGGTATACCTGATTTTTTCATTATGTTTTGAAAGACAAAATGGTGTTACGGAGGGAAAGGATGGTGTTTGAATTGCTAGAACATTTACGTACAGTGAACATGCAACTAGTACATGAGTGTCGTGTTTAAATTTGGAATTATTCCGGGTTCGTTTGGTATTTTTATGCATTAATTGAGTTTCTGGGCATTTAATGTACATAATTCAAATTTGAACGAAAAGCACATGCTCCAATGCACCAAAGTTTGTTGAAAAAATCACATGTGTGTTTTTGGGTGAATTTATAGGTCACATGCAAGAAATGGGAATGAAATTCAAACATCTGGGCGTCGTGGCTCGGCTGGAAAGATTGAGAAACTTGGTTTTTAATTCCTGTAAATCCAAAACACGCCTGAAAATGATGAAACTTGGCATTGTGTCATGGCATGGGACCGACATGCTGCGGTAATTTTTTGGCCGAATTGGGACAAGCTTTGGTCTAAGCTTCTTGCAAACCAGAGCTTCCCTCAAGAAGGCTCGTGCTTCCGACAGGGAACGTGTCACCTCCGTGTGCGAAACGAGATACGTACACTACCTTCTGCTGCCTTAATTTTTTTTACACAGGCAGATTAGACCAAATAGAAGTATCGTGCGAAATTTTGGAATTATTCCGGGTTCGTTTGGCCTTTTTTATACATTAATTGAGTTTCTGCATATTTAATGTGCATAATTCAAATTTGAACTACAAGCACATGCTCCAGTGCACCAAAGTTGGTTGAAAAATCACATGTGTCTCCTTGGGTGAATTTTAGGTCCCATGCAAGAAATGAGAATGAAATTCAAACATATGGGCGTCGTGGCTCGGCCAAAAATATTGAGAAACTTGGTTTTTTAATTCCTGTAAATCCAAAACACGCCTGAAAATCATGAAACTTGGCATGGTGTCATGAAATGGCACCAACCTGCTGCGGTAATTTTTTGGCCGAATTGGAACAAGCTTTGGTCTAAGCTTCTTGCAAACCGGAGCTTCCCTCAAGAAGGCTCGTGGTTCCAAGAGGGAACGTGTCATCTCCATGTGCGAAACAAGATACGTACACTGCCTTCTCCCACCTTAATTTTTTTACACAGGCAGATTAGACCAAATAGAAGTATCGTGCTAAATTTTGGAATTGTTTCGGGTTCGTTTGACCTTTTTATATATTAATTGAGTTTTTGCGTATTTAATGTGCATAATTCAAATTTGAACTACAAGCACGGGCTCCAGTGCACTAAAGTTGTTTGAAAAATCACATGTGTGTCCCTGGGTGAATTTCTACGTCCAATGCAAGAAATGGGAATGAAGTTCAAACATCTGGGCGTCCTGACTCGGCCGGAAAGATTGAGAAACTTAGTTTTTTAATTCCTGTAAACCCAAAACACGGATGAAAATCATGAACCTTGGCATGGTGTCATGACATGGCACCAACATGAACCTTGGTAAATACAGTGATGCAAGAGCAAAGGAGTATGAACCATTGCTACGGAACCTGACCTGAGAATAATTCTTCTTCTGCTTTAAGCGTTGACTTGGGGTTTAGAGTGGTGGTCCTCGTGCTTTGGGCACTGCAATTGCCTTACTAACTGCTCGTGTTTGGGTGCTCTATGGTGGAGACAGTGCTGTGTCAACTGGAGCTGGGTTACTATCTGCTGGGGTTGGGGTTAGAAGGGGTGTAGCTGGTTCTCTGTCCAACTGGGTAGGGGTACAATCCTCGTGAATCTGGGTTATGTGTGGTGGGGCTGGTTCTTGGGAAGTACAACTGTGGTTTTATCTGCATCGACAGGTAGCACGATCTTTTACGAAGATCGTGTTTTACTCCACAGATCTCGCCATCACCCCTCCAATTCAAATGGTGATAAACAAGAAAAGTAATTGAATGTACAAACATTGTAAGATAGACAGGTGCAATGGATAGTAGGGAAGAAAATAGGGCATGAAATAATTCACATTTATGTTGCCTAACCAAACAGAATAGCATGACATAATTTCACATATATGATGGCTAATTAAACATGATAACATGACACAATTTCACATGTATGATGGCTAACTAAACATGATAGAATGACATACTTCAAAATATGATGACTATGTAAACAGGATGACATGATATAAATATACTATGTGTCTATTAAAGTGGTCAGCATGCCATAATTCACAAACATGCCGTCGATGGAAACATGATGGCATGATATAATTCACGGATAGAATGACATAATTCAAAATATGACAACTATGTAATGTAACATCCCAAATTTTCAATTTGGAATGTTATACATAGAGCATCATTGCATATCATATTTTTCGTTGCATTTTTGCTCGGTCCTAGAAATTCTACACAACTCAAGGACCCACGGAGAGAGTTGGGGATCTTGTTATTTTCATATTTTGAGTTTTCTTAAAATTTTGAAAATAGGATCATTTGATTTTAATTATTTTATCTTCAATTATTTCTTCTATCAAAATATGAGAGAGGGAATAAAATGACTTTCCCAAAATAAAGAAATAATTAAGATTTAATAATAAAATCAAATAAGATTTTATTTTGGAGTGTTTCGCCTTTTTATTTTAATTTAGGAAAAATGCACGTTTTTCAAAATTGCGTTTAGGCCCCAAATAAAAGTTCATCTTGTCTGGCTTGATTTTAGAAGCCGGGGAAAATTTATTTCGGGATTTTTGGAGTTCGTTTAGTATTTCTTTTTATTTTTCTTCTGCGGAGAATTATTAAAAAAAAAAAGCGCCACCGACCTACGGGCCGTGTCCACCTAGGACTCCCGGCCCGCGGGGCTTTATAAGCCGGGGGGAGCCAGCCCGAGGCCCATCCGCCGCTTCAAATACCTAAACCCTAGCCCAGCGCGCCAGGCCGCCCATACCGACCGCCGGAGTCAGCCACGGACTTCGGCCGACTCCGCCGACCCGCCGCCGAGGTTCGCCGCCGCCTCGATCTGCGTGCCGCCGGTTTTTTTAAAAACCGGGCTGTTTTTATTTCGGTTTTTTTTCGGCTTTTTTTAGTTTCGTTTTTTTATTTGTTTCGGTTTTTTTGATTTAGGTTAAATAGCGAACGTTCGTTCGTTAGTTCGTTTAAACGAACGAGTTCGTCAGATTAGTTTAGTTAACGAACGTTCGTTCGTTAACCCGTTCGTTGTTTTTCTTTTTCTCGGATTTTAAATCGCGATTTTTCTGATCGCGATTCCTAATCCGATTTTCGTTTTAGTATAACTTTTCGCTCGTTTATCGGAATCAGGCGATTCAAGCGCCTAGAGTTTCGTCTCGAAACCCTCTTTCCGAATAACCTACTTAAACAAGTTTTTGCTTCTGTAAAATTTGACTTAGATCCAGATTAGTAAAACGGAGCTGTTTTCTTCCGCCGTTTGACTTTCGTTGCTTCGTTTGATTTCATTATTTTTGCAAACCGGAGTTCTTAAGTTGAACTATCTGGTTAGATCTATTTGAGTTTTACCTGTGCATTAGATGAGTACTTATTGTATGCTTGTTTGTTTGTCTGCGATAGAATACCCGGAGTGCGCCGCCTGTTACTTCGAGTCCCTAGGTTTCGCGGATCATCAGCAAGGCAAGTAACACTTTGATCATACCTTTTCTCATACCCAGTTTTTATGCATTAGATCTATCCTCAAACACTTGCATGGTTAGGATCTAATTAAATTGTGGGTTTTGGGAAGTAGATTGAGGTAGTACCTATTACCTGTTTTATTATCAAACCTTTGGGAGTTACTTCTACGTTTGCTTATTATTCCATGCTATGCTAGTAGACGTGGATTGGGTGAGTGTATCCATGACAGATGTGAGATTGTTATTTAATGGTTTATTTTAAGGTGGCAACTTAAACACACATCTAGGTGGATTGAGGCACCTGGTTTCCATCAGGACTTGCCTGTATTTCTTCGGACCGCCACCCAGGCTCAAAGGGATCATGAGATTATTCAATCTAGAAACTTTCGTGTGCAGCCACAAGCCATTATGGGCTCTGGCATAGTTGATTAAGTTGTGCGAACTCTTACGGGTAGACTAGCATATGTAGGGGAAAGTAGGTGTACCGGTCTACCCGCATGTAAGGTGCTAGTGCTTCTGAAAGACTATGTCTCGGTCATCCGGTTCTCAAACATCATGTAGTGCGAGAAATCCAACGGAGGCGATCAAGTCTTATGGGGAAAAGTGTGCAAACCTCTGCAGAGTGTATAAACTAATCATGGTTAGCCGTGTCCCCGGTTATGGACATCTTGAGTATCTAGTACTTGGATTATCAAGTGAATCTCATCATGTTACTTCTAATTAATATTGTTGGGTTTTAAATGTGTACTTTTAATTGGGATTGAGAATGTTTTCAACCATTCTCAATGTTTAACAACCACCATGATAGTTAAAAAAATTTATTCCTTTGCAGTAGGGAAAAACTGGCTTTATGCAAAACTGTAACCATAGAGCTTTCCACCAGCCAAATATGCATGTAGTATAGGCTTATTATTCCATTATTTTCTCTATGTGTTACTTTGCTAGCATATTCCATGTGCTGACCCGTTTTCGGGCTGCAACGCTTCATGTTGCGAGACTTTTCGAACGACTTAGTAAGGTGCTTAGGTCGTGGTTCTATACTCGATGATGCCGTTGGAGTTGATGGACTCGCTTATTCTTCCAAGCCTTCATTTGTTATCGTATTAGATGGCCTTATGCCATATTAATTTTATTAAGTTCTCTCTTGAGACATTCGATTGTAATAAGTGTGTGATTGCTACTCTGTTATAAATCCTTCGAGTACCGTGTGGTGTCAAGATTATCGATCCGGGGATGACACCGAGCACGTAGATCGATCGTTTGAGGTCCGGTCGCTACAAAGATGGTATCGAGCACACACCGATCGTAGGACACGACCATTAAGCTAAAGCCCTAGATCACTACTCTCTCTTCTCATTTCTAACTCCTCATCTTTTCTACTCTTTTAGGATGACGGAAGCGAGGATCAAGTTCACCCAGCCGGATGAAGATACACCCTTTGGACGACACGAAGGAAGTCACTAAGTACCTGAACATAGGAATACCAAGCTTCACCGGGACCTACAATTCCACTTTACCCGAAGAAGAGCGCTGGAAGATTCAAGCTCAAGTTCCCGGAAGGACGTTTGCACCAATCACGGAGCCCATAGAGTGTGTTTTCAATGCACCAACCTGGAGTCTGGGAAAGAGCATGGCAACTCACATAACCATGGGGCGCATTGGAGAAGTTTACAAAGAAGACCTCAAGGATACTATCTACCAGATTTGCGGGCGCCGAGATGAACAATGGGAGATAGTTGGCACTAAGAAGGATCGATCCATTTGCAGCTTTCATCCAGGAATTAAACCAGCACATTCGACGCTAGGAGAACCAGATGTGCGCAAACATGATGGAGTTGAAGACAGCAAAAGCCAAGATTATCGAACTAGAAGGAGAACTGAAGGCCACTCGCAAGGACTACATGGAGGAGATTGTAGCTCTAGTGGGACAAAGCGGCGATCTTAAGGAGAAGATTGAACAACTCATGGGAAATTCAGCACCCGGAGGAGAAGATGAAGATTGCACCTGTCCGGAGAACTACATCATCATCGACGACACCGATTCCGATCCTAGTGATGATGATTTCGAAGATGAAGCTGGAGCAGATATCATGGAGTCTTCATCGGAGCAGTTTTTCTAGTTGACCACCATAACAGTAGTAGATTTTTCCCCCATTATAAATTAGTTTTAGTTCCAGCACTTTGTAACGATAGATAGACCATTGTATGCCTTGTTTGAATTGATTGGAGTGATATTGTGTGATTTGTCTCATGTGCATATGGGTAGTGTTTTTTTTCTCCCTAGACCTCATTCTATTCTTAACTCTCGTCTTTTCTTAAACCCCTCAGATGCCTCCGAGACGCGACCCCGGATTTGTTTTCCCGCCAGGGATCACTTAGTTGATTCAGCAGCAGAATGCCTTGATTCAAACATTGGTACAGAACCAAGGCAACAACAACAACAACAACAACCCACCACCACCACCACCACCTGTTGACCATCTGACACGTTTCTTAAGGCTGAATCCGCCGGTGTTTTCCAGTAGCACCGAGCCGATAGTAGCAGATGATTGGCTCCATAAGATAGGGAGGGAGTTGACCACTGCAGGATGTACAGATGGAGAAAGGGTGAAGTTTGCCGCACATCAGCTTGAAGGACCCGCAGCAGCATGGTGGGAGAATTTTACAGCCACTTACCCAAGAGACACCGCCACATGGGATCGGCCAAACAAGCTTTCCGTCTGCCCATGTTTCAGCAGGAGCTATGGCCATGAAGAAGCGTGAGTTTCGCAACTTGCGCCAAGGAGGACGGACAGTTGGCCAGTATGTGGATGATTTTAGTAAGCTAGCACGTTATGCCCCAGATGACGTTGCTACGGACGCCGCTAAGCAGGAGAAGTTTCTAGAAGGACTGAATGATGAGCTGAGCATGCAGTTGATGGTAGCCACCTTCAATAACTACCAGGAGTTAGTAGACCGTGCTCTTATGATTGAAGGGAAACAACAGCAGATTGAAAATCGCAAGAGAAAGTATGGACAGGGGAAGAATAACTCTGGAGCTCAGCAGAAACTTCGCTTTACCCCGAAGCCAGGAGGACAATTTCAGCATACCCATGGAGGAGGTAGCTCGCACAACCATAACGGCACCAAGAATGGGAACAGGAATGGAGGAAGCAATGGACAAAACCGCACCAACCCGTCAACACCATCCAAGGTAGACCTGAGCCACATCACTTGCTTTAAGTGCCGCAAGACGGGGCATTATGCAAATGATTGTCCAGAAGGCCAAAATGGTAATGGTAATGGAAGCTCAGGAAAGAAGCCGAACCCTTTCAACAGAGGACAAGTGAACCACGTTACCGTGGAGGAGGTTGAAGCTCAGCCAGATGCAGTAATAGGTAAGTTTTTGGTTAAGTCATTTACTGCAGTTGTTCTTTTTGATACTGGTGCATCGCATTCATACATATCAAGGGGATTTTTGGATAAGTTTAGCCTGCCCACTAGAACTCTTAAGACACCCATGCTAGTAAGCTCACCGAGAGCGGAGTATATGACAAGTCAAGGATGTTTTCAAGTGCCATTAAGTATAGGGAGGCATGTTTTCCCAACGGATTTAATCATATTGGAATCCCAAGGTTTGGATGTAATTCTTGGTATGGATTGGTTGTCGATGTATGGAGGAAACATCGATTGCGCCAGTAAGACAATTTTGCTTACGACACCAGAAGGAAGGAGAATCAAGTATGTATCACGGCATGAGCCGAGAAAGGCACATGTAAATTCCTTATCACGAGTTGTGCAGGAGGAAGTACCAGTGGTAAGGGATTTCCCCGATGTGTTTCCGGAAGAGTTGCCAGGCATGCCACTGGATAGAGACATTGAGTTTCTGATTGAACTACTGCCAGGCACTAGGCCGATATCTAAGAGACCGTATAGGATACCAGCCCAAGATTTGGAGGAAATTAAGAAGCAGATTAAGGAGTTACTGGATAAAGGTTTTATTCACCCAAGTTCTTCGCCTTGGGGATCACCAGTACTTCTAGTGGATAAGAAGGATGGATCATTAAGAATGGTTGTTGATTATCGCGGACTGAATGAAGTGACCATTAAGAACAAGTACCCACTACCGATGATCAATGACTTGTTTGACCAATTTCAAGGAGCTAAGGTGTTTTCCAAGATCGATTTGCGATCAGGGTACCATCAGTTGAAGATTCGAGAGCAGGATATACCTAAGACGGCTTTTACCACAGTGCACGGGCTGTATGAGTATACCGTTATGTCATTTGGTCCGACTAACGACCTGCCTATTTTATGAACATGATGAACAAAGTGTTTATGGAGTTTTTGGATAAGTTCGTCGTGGTGTTCATTGATGATATTTTGCTTTACTCAAGAATGAAGAGGAACATAAGGAGCATTTGCGTTTGGTACTCGAGAAGCTCGAGAGAACACCCGTTATATGCCAAGTTCAGCAAGTGTGAGTTTTGGTTGAAGGAAGTTGGATTTCTTGGACATGTTATATCCGGAGAAGGTATAGCAGAGACCCCACTAAAGTTGTCCTTTGTAATAAATCGGGAAGCGCCAACAACAGTTGAGAGATCCGGAGTTTCCTTGGACTCGCAGGATACTACGGAGATTCATTGAGAATTTCTCAAGGATTGCAAAGCCTATGATGTAATTGTTGAAGAAGGACACCAAGTTTATCTGGACTGAGGAGTGTGAAGCTAGTTTCCAAGAGTTGAAGAAACGTTTGGTTACCTCGCCAGTGTTAATTCTGCCAGATCAGACCAAGGATTATGAGGTGTATTGCGACGCTTCACGTCGAGGACTTGGAGCGTGCTTATGCAGGAGGGAAGAGTTGTTTCGTATGCTTCACGACAGCTGAAACCTCACGAATTAAACTATGCCACACATGATTTGGAGTTAGCCGCCGTAGTGCATGCGTTGAAAACATGGAGACATTTCCTCATTGGGAATCATTGTGACGTGTATACGGTTCACAAGAGTTTAAAGTACATCTTCACACAAAAGGAGCTAAATCTCAGGCAGAGGAGATGGTTGGAACTCATCAAAGATTACGATATGAGATTACATTATCACCCCGGAAAGGCTAACGTTGTAGCAGATGCGTTGAGCCGTAAGAGTCACGTCAACACACTAATGACGGGAGAAATACCAAAGGAGTTAGCCGAGGACCTTCGAGAGCTATGTTTGGAAATAGTTCCGAGAGGCTATGTAGCAGCATTGGAGATTCAGTCAACTTTGATGGACAAGATCAGGGAAGCTCAGAAGACTGACAAAGAGATTGCTTCTATTAAGGAGAAAATGAGCGAAGGAAAGGCTAAGGGATTTCGTGAGGATGAGCATGATACCCTATGGTTTGAAGACCGTGTTTATGTGCCCAATGACCCGGAGATTCGGAAGTTGATCCTACAAGAGGCACATGATTCACCATATTCCATTCACCTAGGAAATACCAAGATGTATTTGGATTTGAAGAATACTTTCTGGTGGACCGTAATGAAGAAGGACATTGCAGAGTACGTAGCAGTTTGTGATGTATGTCAGAGGGTGAAGGCAGAACATCAGAAGCCAGCAGGATTGTTACAGCCATTGCCTATACCCGAATGGAAGTGGGATAAACTAGGTATGGATTTCATCACGGGATTGCCCAGGACTCGTTCAGGCTATGACTCGATTTGGGTTGTAGTCGATCGTTTGATGAAGGTAGCTCATTTCATTCCAGTAAAGACTACCTACAGCAGTGCCAAATTGGCTAAGATATACATGACCAGGATTGTATGCTTGCATGGAGTTCCGAGGAGTATCGTATCAGATAGAGGAACCCAATTCACCTCAAAGTTCTGGAAGCAGTTGCACGAAACTTTGGGAACCAGGCTGGAGTTTAGCACAGCTTTTCATCCACAGACAGATGGACAAACCGAGAGAGTCAACCAGATTTTGGAGGATATGCTTAGAGCTTGTGCTTTGGATTATGGATCAAGTTGGGATGACAACTTGCCGTATGCGGAGTTTTCTTATAACAACAGTTACCAAACCAGTCTGAAGATGGCACCTTTCGAAGCCTTGTACGGAAGGAGGTGCAGGACCCCGTTGTTGTGGGATGAAGTTGGAGACCGCCAGTTGTTTGGACCAGATTTGATTAAGGAGTCTGAACGGAAAGTAAAGTTAATTCGCGATAGGCTCAAGGTAGCCCAGTCAAGACAGAAGAGTTATGTGGACTCAAAACGCAAGGAGGCAGAATCTGAAGTCGAGAGCGAGTTTATCTTGAGTATCGCCACTTGAGGAGTTAAGCGTTTTGGTGTTAAAGGAAAGTTAGCGCCCCGATTTGTAGGACCTTATCGTGTTTTGGAACGCATGGGAGAAGTTGCGTACAAGTTGGAACTACCCGAAGGATTGTCAGGAGTCCATGATGTGTTTCATGTTTCTCAGTTGAAGAAGTGTCACGCAGAGATGGCCGATATACCACTGAGAGATACTGTGCCACTAGAAGCGATTCAATTGAATGATGATTTGACCTATGAGGAGAAACCAGTTAAGATTCTGGAGTTTGCCAGCCGAGTCACCCACAACAAGGTCATTAAGTTTTGCAAAGTTCAGTGGAGTCACCACACCGAGGAAGAAGCCACCTGGGAGCGAGAGGAAGATTTGCTTAAGGGCCACCCTCACCTATTTTCTAGCCAACCCGAATCTCGAGGGCGAGATTCATCTTAAGGGGGTAGGTTTGTAACATCCCAAATTTTCAATTTGGAATGTTATACATAGAGCATCATTGCATACCATATTTTTCATTGCATTTTTGCTCGATCCTAGAAATTCTACACAACTCAAGGACCCACGGAGAGAGTTGGGGATTTCGTTATTTTCATATTTTGAGTTTTCTCAAAATTTTGAAAATAGGATCATTTGATTTTAATTATTTTATCTTCAATTATTTCTTCTATCAAAATATGAGAGAGGGAATAAAATGACTTTCCCAAAATAAAGAAACAATTAAGATTTAATAATAAAATCAAATAAATTTTATTTTGGAGTATTTCACCTTTTTATTTGAATTTAGGAAAAATGCGCATTTTTCAAAATTGTGTTTAGGCCCCAAATAAAAGTTCATCTTCTCCGGCTTGATTTTAGAAGCCGGGGAAAATTTATTCCGGGATTTTTGGAGTTCGTTTAGTATTTCTTTTTATTTTTCTTCTGCGCGGAATTTTTTTTTTAAAAGCGCCCCCGACCTACGGGCCGTGTCCGCCTAGGATTCCCGGCCCGCGGGGCTTTATAAGCCGGGGGGAGCCAGCCCGAGGCCCAGCTGCCGCCCCCCAGCGCCCCAAACCCTAGCCCAGCGCCACCGCTGCCGCTTGGCTACCGACCCACTGAGCGCCGCCGGACTCCACCGCCCCGCAGCCGCCGACTCGCCGCCGACCCGCCGCCGAGGTTCGCCGCCGCCTCGATCCGTGTCGCGTTTTTTTAAAAACCGGGCAGTTTTTATTTCGGTTTTTTTAGTTTCATTTTTTTATTTGTTTTGGTTTTTTCGGTTTAGGTTAAATAGCGAACGTTCGTTCGTTAGTTCGTTTAAACAAACGAGTTCGTCAGATTAGTTTGGTTAACGAACGTTCGTTCGTTAACCCGTTCGTCGTTTTTCTTTTTCTCGGATTTTAATTCGCGATTTTTCTGATCGCGATTCATGATCCGATTTTCGTTTTAGTATAACTTTTCGCTCGTTTTTCGGAATCAGGCGATTCAAGCGCCTAGAGTTTCGCCTCGAAACCCTCTTTCCGAATAACCTACTTAAACAAGTTTTTGCTTCTGTAAAATTTGACTTAGATCCAGATTAGTAAAACGGAGCTGTTTTCTTCCGCCATTTGACTTTCGTTGCTTCGTTTGATTTGATTCTTTTTGCAAACCGGAGTTCTTAAGTTGAACTATCTGGTTAGATCTATTTGAGTTTTACCTGTGCATTAGATGAGTACTTATTGTATGCTTGTTTGTTTGTCTGCGATAGAATACCCGGAGTGCGCCGCCTGTTACTTCGAGTCCCGAGGTTTCACGAATCATCAGCAAGGCAAGTAACACTTTGATCATACCTTTTCGCATACCCAGTTTTTATGCATTAGATCTATCCTCAAACACTTGCATGGTTAGGATCTAATTAAATTGTGGGTTTTGGGAAGTAGATTGAGGTAGTACCTATTACCTGTTTTATTATCAAACCTTTGGGAGTTACTTCTATGTTTGCTTATTATGCCATGCTATGCTCGTAGACGTGGATTGGGTGAGTGTATCCATGACAGATGTGAGATTGTTATTTAATGGTTTATTTAAGGTGGCAACTTAAACACACATCTGGGTGGATTGAGGCACCTGGTTTCCGTCAGGACTTGCCTGTATTTCTTCGGACTGCCACCCAGGCTCAAAGGGATCATGAGATTATTCAATCTAGAAACTTCCGTGTGCAGCCACAAGCCATTATGGGCTCTGGCATAGTTGATTAAGTTGTGCGAACTCTTACGGGTAGACTAGCAGATGTAGGGGAAAGTAGGTGTACCGGTCTACCCGCATGTAAGGTGCTAGTGCTTCTGAAAGACTATGTCTCGGTCATCCGTTTCTCAAACATCATGTAGTGCGAGAAATCCAACGGAGGCAATCGAGTCTTGTGGGGAAAAGTGTGCAAACCTCTGCAGAGTGTATAAACTAATCATGGTTAGCCGTGTCCCCGGTTATGGACATCTTGAGTATCTAGTACTTGGATTATCATGTGAATCTCATCATGTTACTTCTAATTAATATTGTTGGGTTTTAAATGTGTACTTTTAATTGGGATTGAGAATGCTGTCAACCATTCTCAATGTTTAACAACCACCATGATAGTTAAAAAAATTTATTCCTTTGCAGTAGGGAAAAACTGGCATTATGCAAAACTGTAACCATAGAGCTTTCCAGCTGCCAAATATGCATGTAGTATAGGCTTATTATTCCATTATTTTCTCTATGTGTTACTTTGCCAGCATATTCCATGTGCTGACCCGTTTTTGGGCTGCAACGTTTCATGTTGCAGACTTTTCAGACGACGAGTAAGGTGCTTAGGTCGTGGTTCTATACTCAGTGATGCCGTTGGAGTTGATGGACTCGCTTATTCTTCCAAGCTTTCCGCTGTTATCGTATTAGATGGCCTTATGCCATATTTATTTTATTAAGTTCTCTCTTGAGACATTCGATTGTAATAAGTGTGTGATTGCTACTCTGTTATAAATCCTTCGAGTACTGTGTGGTGTCAGCATTACTGATCCAGGGATGACACTGAGCACAGAGATTAGACTGTTTGAGGTTTGGTCGCTACATGTAAACAGGATGAGATGGTATAACCATATTATGTCTTTAGAAAATGGGTTGGCATGCAATAATTCAGATACATGCTATCTATGTAAACATTATGGCATGATATAATTCAAATATATGATTTATATACTAAGCAAGTGAGCAGAGGGCAATCACATATATGATGTGTCAACTGAGGAGATGGCAGTCAATATTGTGTATATGATGTAAAAACTAAGCATTGCAATACAACATATGCATGATATGAGTAATATAACCCTGCCAAGTTTGATCATACACCTCAGGGGGATACTAGGATTGGTCATCTGCCTCTGAATCCTCCTTTGAGGAGCTATCTGTAACCAGCAAGATATTTGCTTCAGCAGGTAGCATTGTCTGCTCTGAAGACCTTGTTTTCACTCCAGATTTCTCCATCACTAATTCAAATGGATGATGCACAGGAAGAGAAGTTGAATATACAAACATTGTCGACAAATGCAATGAGAAATACAAAAAAAGGACGACATGATATAATTCACATATATGACGCTTGGCTAAACAGCATGGCATTGCATATTTCACATATATAATGCCTTGCAACAAGATAGCATTGCATAATTCACATATATAATGTCTTGCAACAAGATGGCATTGCATAATTCACATATATGGCAATTAGACAATAAACAGGTGGCATTCACACAAAGCATGTCTAAACTAAGAAAATGACATAGCAATGCAAGACACCATACGCACGATATGAGCAACATAACCCTGCCAAGTTAGAGCATGCACCTCAGGGGGGAGGGGGATAGGACTGGTCATCTGTCTCTGAATCCTCCTCTGAGGAGCTATCCGTAACCAGCAAGACACGCGCTTCGTCAGATAGCATTGTCTGCTCTGAAGACCTTGTTTCCAATCCAGATTTTTCCATGACCGTGTCGAATGGCTAATGCACAGGAAGAGTAATTGAATGTACTAAAATTGTTGACAAATTCAATACGTGATAAAAAATGATGGCATGATATAATTCACATATAAGATGACTGGCTAACCAAGGTGGCATTGCAAAATTCACATATATGATGACTGGCTAAACAAGATGGCATTGCATGATTCACATATACGATAAAGAAACTAAGCAGATGGCATTCACACATAGAATGTCTAAACTACACAGATGACATATTTGATGTATAAAGTAAGAAATGCAAGGCACCATATGAATGATATTACCAACATCAGCATGCCAAGTTAGAGATAAGACCTCAGGGGGTAAATAGGAGTGGTCGTCTCCTTCTGAATCCCCCTCGGAACAATTATCTTCCTCTTTATTACAATCCGAAATGGGTGGACCTTTGCGCCCACCATGGAGCGACGTCTGCATGAAATTTTATTGCCACGCAAGGCTCATCTCTTTTGCTCTACATGTTCAGTTCCATTGTGTACAACAACTGACATGCATAGGAATAAAACATAGTGAGATTATGTAAGGAGTGCATGCACAAATCCAGAGTGATGGTAGCAAACTGTGGATAGACCCAAAACCAATGATAGCAGGCAGATAATAGCTTTAGTAAAAAAATATAGATAATGACTCCTTTAATGTTTTTTTGCATCCAACATGAAACTCATAGTAGACACCCGAGATTAACCAGATAGTAGACAGATAGTACTGATTTTTGCCCCAATATGTACCCCACAACCATTTAAAAACTCAAGTTTCAGCATTAGTTTGGACGTGACTTAGAGTCTAATAGGTGAATATGACGATAAAGTAGCATGTCATCATATTAAGCGATGCATAACGTAAGCAGACACGAAAGAGTGCGACATCTCTTGCGGACCCGTGTAGTCCTCAAGGTCATCTGCTCAGTTGATGATGGTAATGTAGTTGTCGTGGCTGCCGGCGGCGGGGAAGAAGATCTGAGGTGGAGAAAGAAAGTCTGGAGAGCAGATCCCTGCTGTGGTGAACCCTTCCATCGTTGGAGCAGCTGAGCTGCGGTGGAACACAACGTAGCATGAGCTGGACAAACCACACAAGGTTTTCTTTGACACATATATGTAACATAAGTAATTGTGTAAGGGCTTGTTTGAGTTTAAGGATTCTAACAATGCAGGGATAGGAAATACACATGAATAGGATAGGAATGCACATGCAAAACAGAGAATTTAAAAACACACGATTTCTGCCAATCTGGGTGTTTGGTTCACAAGAATTGGAAGATCACAGGATGCAAAGAAGCATGCTGAGATTAAGTCAAACCACAAGAAAATGTACGGTTATAATGCTATTATGCTACTATCTCTTAGTCTTGTGCTTCATGAATAGGAATTTGAAAAGGAGGACAAGTGGATATTAAAATTCCTACGGTTTTTCTTTCAAGGAGACACTAAAGGAACAAATCCTACAGTTTTCCTTTGCTCCATTCCTTTGAACCAAATGCATGAATAGTAGTACCATAGGAAACTTTTCAATTCCTATCTTTTTCCTTCACTTTTCCTTTCAAGCACTGGCGATCTAGTAGGCAAGCTTGAGCATGGAAAAGCCTACACTCAAATTTTTTTTGTGCTACTTCTACTACTTTGGACTCAGGCCACTGCCCTACTAGCTCAACTCCTAGGCCCATCAACAAATGCACAACTCAAACGCGCAGAGATAAATAATGATGGCATTCAAGAGAGTCCATCACGGATAGCTAAGTTGCCTGGGACCTCTCTGCTTGTCATATAGTAGGAGAAACTAATCATATTTCACGTTACAATGTGTGCTTAGTGGACAATATATATAACATGTAGAGTAAAAAAGAGATGCAACAAGTGTACAACCTCTTTGGCGAAGCCATGTCGATCTCCGCGTGATTTGGTTGGTCGGTGAGGATGCTCCGGCTGACTTGGCTGTCGAAGGAGGGGAAGAAGATCTTAGGCATCTGAAGATGGATCCCGGGGCACTGCTCCGCTGTGATGGAGGGTTTTGTCGTTGGAGCAGCTCCGGTGAGTTGTACTACACCGAGGCTGAAGCAGGACAAGAGAGACAATGTTAACCTGAGTGGAATTCTAATAGCATCTCCAATAGATGACTAAAATACATAACTACAAAGTGCTAGATGTAAAATACATCAGCCGCTCATCTCTGAACTTAACCGTCGAAACTGAATTTAACTATCGAAACTGAACTTAACTGTCGAAACTGAATTTTGCTGTCGAAACTGAATTTTACTATCGAAACTGAACGCACTAGTAGCAGAAAAGCAGTAGTAGCAGCAGCAGCAGCACGTGCGAGAGCCGGGGCAGCTGGTCGTGTAGCAGCATCAGGGTGAGGCTACATGTCAGTCGACTGATTTTTTCATCTCTAGTCAGTCGATTTTCTAGCCATTGGATACGAAATCAAGGGCCTGCAGTTCATCTTCAAACTCCACCCCCCTAAGCCGCCAGCCACCAACGGCCAAACCGCCGCTCGCGGCCGGTGGTGCGCCGCCCCGCCCACCCCAAAACCACTCCCCACTGCTGATCCGCCGCCGCCCCGGCCATCCCTCTAGCCCCCCGTGCCAAGCTTTTTCCCTGACGATCCCCACGCCACCGCCCCAAAACTTCTGGCGACCACCGCCCCCACCTTGAACCCTAAGATAGATAGTGGGGTACCTCTTCGGCGAGCCCCCTGTCGGTGTCAAAACCGGCGGATCTCGGGTAGGGGGTCCCGAACTGTGCGTCTAGGCGGATGGTAACAGGAGACAAGGGACACGATGTTTTACCCAGGTTGGGCCCTCTCGATGGAGGTAATACCCTACCCCGCTTGATTAATATTGATGATATGGGTAGTACAAGAGTAGATCTACCATGAGATCAGAGAGGCTAAACCCTAGAAGCTAGCCTATGGTATGATTGTTGTTGTATATGGCTATCGACTAGCCTGGCCTCGGTTTATATAATGCACCAGAGGCCTAGGATAACAAGAGTCCTAGCCGAATACGCCCGTGGGGGAGGAGTCCTTGTCTTGATTGCCAAGCCTTGTAGAATCTTCCTTGTATGCGGCAACTATCCGGACTGGCCCATGAGTATACGGCCATGGGGGTCCTCGGCCCAATCCAACTGATCGGGAGACGACGTGGTGAGTACCCCCTAGTCCAGGACACCGTCAGTAGCCCCCTGAACCGGTCTTCAAGTTTGGGACGCTCCTCGATTCTTCCGAACTGTTCTTCATCTTCGGTTGTCGGTCTTGAAAACTGGTTCAACAAATCTTCTCATCTTCGATCTTGAGGATCGCCAAAATGCATTCGACGAGTTTACACGTCGGGTATCCGAGGAGCCCCTTTAAGTTTACGGCCTTTATCAATGCCTTGTTATTTTTATGACGCGCCTCGGGTTTGAAGTTATTCCCGGGAGGCAGTGTCCTCTTGCGTCCGAGCTCTAATGCCGGACTGCATTCGAGGTATCTTTTGCAGCCAAGCACCAACGCTGGACTGCTTCCCAGCTCTATCGCCAGACTATGTATCCGAGCTCCAACGCCGGACGGTATCCGAGCTCCAACACCAGACTATGTATCCGAGCTCCAATGCCGGACTGTATCCGAGGTGTCGTAAATCACCTTGGTTCAAAGAAGTTTGAAGGAGTTTAGCCGAGCTTAATGCCGGAAATGCCCTCTATGGAGCCAGCCACTAGCGTCCGAGCTTTATGTCGGATGCTTCGAGGTGGTGCACCACCCGAATGTGGGCGATTTTGTCAATATTTTGATTGGTGCAATTTATTCTCTGCCGAGATACATAGCCAATAGCCCACAAGGTGTGTATCGGTCTAAAACCCGAGATGCACACGAAGGATGACGAAGACCGCTGATCGATGAGCCGCCGAGACTCAAAGTTGATTTGCAAAATCGGCACGAGGATCAAGTCCTAGCTCGCGAATACTTTGGGACACAAAAGCGGCGTGCTCAGTCCTCGAGACTCGGGTTGGGTGCGGCCGACCAACCCGAGGATCAAAATCTCCTCGAAATCAGATTGCACTTAAAATTTTCTGCATAGAACAAGCAATGCAGTAGCCCCGAGATCTTGGTCGGGTGGCAACACGGATCGAGGATTGATGTGCCCTTTAATATTTGTAAATAATAAGCCCAAGCCCAAGAGTTCCCGAGCCTTAATGCGGCACGGGTGGTCGAATTAAGGATTGATATCCATAGTAAAATCACAAATTATGTGTAATGACTCAATGTATCCAAGTACTTTATGTCATTAATGCTCGGATCCGCATTGTACAAAACTTTGTTGACCGACCATCGGCTTCAACCTCCTCGGCCAGTAGTCGAGGAGTGTTTGTCCTACTTTATAAAGCCTTTATGAGGGCAAAGATTTACGACAAACAAGGCAATCTGGCCATACGGTTTTATAAACAAAGGTACGCAGAGAGATATGTTATATTACTGTTTAACAAAAGAAATGTCTTCCAAAGAAAATAGTCCCGCTATCGGTTCCTTTCTTTGGGTTGTCATGCTAAGCATGATCATGAAACCTCAGCTCCAATGTAAGAGCAAAATATTGAGGATTTAGTTTGGGAGACCAGTTACTAGCCCCCGGTAGTGTTCGGCGACAGTTGAGGTCAAGCCGGAAACACTTCGGCCAATTTTATGAATGGCTCGTCATTTAATATAGTCATCAGATCGCTGACCAGTTTACACCTATTGTGATAGTCAGTTTTTCGCTTTCTCCACTAAGGTGCTTGACCATGCGAGCTGGAAGCACAATCGCAGTGGTTCTCCCTTTGCACACCTAGCCGAACAGAGCGGAACATAGGAGGCAAGCGCGGGAGCCGGGCAACCGAACTATTGACCGAAGACACAATTCGAAACTGATGCATATATAGCAATATCCGAGAATGTTTTTGCCGAATCTCTAAAGGTGTCCGGCGTTGCACTGCGAGACTTGTGCTGAAAACACACAAATAGTTTAAAAGTGCCCTGTGCTTGAAAAGCCAAAAAAATTATTCAAAAGGTTAATGTCCGAACTAGATCAAGTGTCCGATGCCAATCCAAAAATTGGACTTTAGAAAAAAAAGGTGCTTCTGCCGTGCTTTAACATGACACATCCTATCTCAAAACTTCAAGCGGGTCAGCCTACGGCTTCAACCTCCTATCCCGAAGGCGGAGTACTTCTTACTAGGCCAGTTTAGCAAACTAAACTCTAGCGGCTTTGAGAGAGAAATTAGGCTCCGCGGCTAATGAACGCACACTTGTGTCGAAAAAAGGAGTGATAAATAATAATAAAAACTTTGCAACGACTAGGAAGAAAAACACTTATTATAAAACGGCTCAAATAAACATAAGAACCCCCAAGTGACTTGGGTAAAAGAATGATTGTATGTACCGAAGTACTTGTATCATATCTATGTTCAACCGAACTTTAAACGCGTCTTAACCGACCGTCGGCTTCTCCCTCTTCGGTCAAGGACCGG
The DNA here is from genome assembly GCA_021605205.1 of Aegilops longissima. Classification (NCBI taxonomy): domain Eukaryota; kingdom Viridiplantae; phylum Streptophyta; class Magnoliopsida; order Poales; family Poaceae; genus Aegilops; species Aegilops longissima. The sequence goes on from CM038682.1 coordinate 547,573,873, forward strand.
AAAGTGTTATGTACTCCATCTGTCGAGAATATCGACGGTGTTTCCAATAACCAGCAATCAGGTCATAAGGCTGTAATGGATAAAGCGCGCTCGGGGAACTTATGCTATATTATCGATAAAGTGTAAGAAGCATCTTCGAAGAAAATAGTACCCCCACCGATACCTTTCTTCGGTGCTCATTGTTAATATGAGACTTGTGCAATAGATTTTTTGTACTCATGAGTTCCGTTGTGTGCCGACTATTATTGAAAACAGAAGAGCGCTAGCTTTCGGCTTCACCAGTCGAGGTCCGGCTCGGGTGACCCGATCGTGACAATCGCAGAGGTGCTCCCTTTACTCCCTAGCCGAACAATCGGGAACATAGGGGTAAACACAGGAGCGAGGCAACCCAGCTTGCAAATCGCTTAAGTCAATATGGTGCATATTGTGGCATAATACACGAACAAGGAACGAAGCCGTACAAGTATAATCATATGCAAGAGGAAAAGCTTCATGAAGGAAGCCCCAAATGAATTGGGTATTTGAATTTATGCGCCACAAACAAAGTTTGGACAAGGAAATTTTTTGCAAGCAAAATTTTTCCGAAAAAGTATAATGCTTGGTCGAACCGAACACAAGTTAGAAATTAAAGCTTTGAGCATGAAAGCGACTTAGCTGGTTAATGTGTTCGGTATTGATGACGCGGTCCGAGCTTGATACGGGACAAGGTTCCATCCCCCAAGCCGGTCCCGAGGTGGCGGAGCGGAGAGCTCGACACGCCGAAGTGGTGACATAGCACGGTCAATTCAGACCGGCAGAGTGACGCTGAAGTCCCCGGATCATTTTCCCGTTGCCTGGTCGGCTAGTGACGCCGAAGTGTCCGGAGTAGGTTGATGAAGAGATGGTGAAGCCCCCGGTCCAGCCGAGATGTCGAAGTAGGTCAGCGTAATGGACACCAGCTTGAAGAAGCAATAGTGCGGCCCTGCCGATGCAGGTCGTGACGTGGTCGATGCCGGCTTGATGAAGCGACCGTGCGGCGATGCCGGTATGCCCTCTCCGTGTAATTCGTGGGGCGGCGATGTTGGTGATGATTTATCCTTCACGATGTCGGACTCTTTTTCGGCTTGCCGAGATGACGATCCGAAGAATTTGAGCTCGGCTCAACAAAGTGACGACGTGTCTAGCACAGGTCGGCAGCCATGGAGCAATATTGCCGGACTGGTTTGACTCCAGCATGATATTGAAGATCATGTTAAAAAGATTTTAAAGTTAGTGGGATGTGTTCGGGAACAAAACACAATACCCCATACAAAAACTTCCTTCAAAAAGGATGTCCTAAATCTCGTTAATAAAAAGGACGAACTCGGGTCGGATTCGTTTTCGCGCAGAAAACAGATCCGAAAAGTGATGCGCTAATCGGAAGGTTCCCGGAGTTTGGACGGTCGGATCGAGCTGAAATTTTGAGGGGTGGTAGATATAGGAATTCCGCGGCTGATCAACCGTTGGATCATCAAAAGGAAGTCCGAGCTAGAAGCTGGACGCCACGCCCTAAACTCGTCCGGATTCTCGTCCAGATTCAATGCGGCTCCGGTATACCGGAGATTGTCAGAGATTCCTCCATCGGAACTCGACGAAATTTTCCAGGGTTGTTGTAGACTCAATTCCGCACAATTCCACCGAAGCAATCGTTAAAATGACACTTGAGGAGGCGGTGGCGGCGGACACAAGTCCGTTGTCCAGAAAAACAGTACGGTCGCCCGAGGGCAATGTTGACGTTGAGCCCCCGGGCTCCCTGGATGATTCCTCCATGATCTTGATAGAGATCGAAGTTGATGTTGATGAAGGCCCTCATCTGAACATGACGATCGGAGGTAGGGTGCAGCCCTTGGTCGAACCAAGGTGACCAGTTGAGCTGGTGACGAAGATGCCGAAATCGCAGTTGATCTGCAGGCGAGCCATCGACCTTTTGCCGAACACACAGTGGAACTATCAATGAAAGCACCAATGTCGGTGTCAAAACCGGCGGATCTCGGGTAGGGGGTCCCAAACTGTGCATCTAGGCGGATGGTAACAGGAGACAAGGGACACGATGTTTTTACCCAGGTTCAGGCCCTCTCGATGGAGGTAATACCCTACTCTTGCTTGATTAATATTGATGATATGGGTAGTACAAGAGTAGATCTACCACGAGATCAGAGAGGCTAAATCCTAGAAGCTAGCCTATGGTATGATTGTTGTTGTATATGTCTATCGACTAGCCTGGCCTCGGTTTATATAATGCACCAGAGGCCTAGGATAACAAGAGTCCTAGCCGAATAACGCCGGTGGGGAGGAGTCCTTGTCTTGATTGCCAAGTCTTGTAGAATCTTCCTTGTATGCGGAACCGTCCGGACTGGCCCATGAGTATCTGACCATGGGGTCCTCGCCCAATCCAACTGATCGGGAGACGACGTGGTGAGTACCCCCTAGTCCAGGACACCGTCACCCCCTCCCCGCTGCGGCCAGTTCTTCCTTAACTCCGGCATGCCCCCCACCCCCTGAAAATCGATTAACCCAAACGTCGATTTAGTTGACTGAAGTGTAGCTAAATCGGAGCAGATCGCAAGCAAGAGCAAGAGCGAGAGCAGCAGCGCAAGCAAGAGCAAGAGCGAGAGCAGCAACGTGAGCAAGAGCAGACCAGGCAGGGGACCAAGAGCAAGAGCAGAGCAGCAGCGCGAGCGAGAGCCAAAGTAGCAGTAGGTCCTATTAATGTGGACGTCGCCGCTGAGGGAGCGACTTTGTGGAGGAAGTGGCCGGCGATGCCACCATGGATGGAGCCGCGCCATGTCGGCTCGGGACCGAGTGCCGGCAGCACCGTGAGATCGAATCAAGAAGAAAATGCGGCGATTAGTGTAGAACCTCTTTGGTGGCACCGATTAGGCCTCAGCTTCGTCCGACGAAGCGGTGATGATGCTACTCTTCCGATGGTGTAGGTGAAAATGGTGGTGTGGGAATGGAGGTGGCGCGAAAGACGAGGGAAACATTGGGGCAGCTCCTTGGAGGTGGAGGACGGAGTAGTTGAACCGGCGGGACGACGAGATCGACGACGAATCCTCATCCAGTGCGGTGGATGAGGGACGTCGAGGTGTTGTTGTGGACGACGTCGTCGGGGAAGAGGCTCCGGCTGGGTGGCGGACGGAGGAGGGTGTGGGGCTTCGCAGGTTTTCGCAGCCTCGGTGTATGAATGGGTGGGCGGATGAGATGGGAGGGGGAATCATGGCTTAGGGACGCGCTTGTCCGAAATGTGGGGTAAATTATGAAAGTACCCCCACCGACTTGAGCTAGGCGGTTCTTTCGGTTCAGGGGTATCACGGGCATTTCGCGTGTTGGGATTTCTAGGAGGTGGGAGTTTTCGAGCGCGTTGTAATTTTGGGATAGCAAGGCATGGGTTAAGATGGAGGGAGTTTTCGGAGCACAACGAGACAAAGATATATCTTAAATATTTTGGGGTAACAAGGCGCGGGTTGAAGAGGCGGGAGTTTTGTAGCACGATAGACAGAGATGCTAGCTTGAAATTTCGGCATAACAAGGCGTGGCTTGAAATTTCGGGAGAACAAGCTTAACATGTACAAAAAAGACAATTCACACCTCATCACTAGAGAGAGCCATGTCCCGTTTTACTATATTACTAGAAATGCATTCAAATACAACAACAACAAAACTAAAAAAAAGGGACAACAAACATAACGTGTACAATACCAAAACAATTTGCACTTCCACTAGTGCAGAACCGGGCTATAGCACCGGTTCGTAAGGCCCTTTAGTGTCGGTTCAGTAACCGGCACTAAAGTGTGGGGACTAAAGGTCCCCCCCCTTTAGTACCGGTTCCGCACGAACCGTTGCTAAAGGGCAACCACGTGGCACGAGCCAGCTCCGGGGGCAGGGAGCCCTTTAGTACCGGTTGGTGACACCAACCGGTATTAAAAGGTTGGTGGGTTTTGGGTTTATGATTTCTTTTTCATTTAATTTTGTGTTTTCCATTAATTTCTTTTTCGTTTGCTGGTATTTTACGATACTACATATTGTACATGTTATGCATATATATAAATAGAATTTCTAGTAGAACCGATCATATATATAGGGAAAATCCATCCTACCACCCGGTGGTAGTTACCCCACATGTCTCATATACTACCATGCGGTACTATATATACTATTTTATTATTTTAAATATGTTCATATAATATATCTAAGATATTTCAAAGCAAGTTACATGAAAAATTGCATATGAGCCCATAGTTTTTTTTATATTTATGAAATACGTACATATTTGTACATAAAAAGAGCATACTCAAAAATGGTACATACTACCTAAAAATTAGTATATATACTACCTAATCATTATTATATACTACATACTACACGTACATACTCTCGGTTTCGACAGATACTACATACAACATACAAAACGCAAGTGGTGGTAACTACCACCGCTTGTAGGAAACATTTGTCCTATATATATATATATATATATATATATATATATATATATATATATATATATATATACAATTAGCTAGCTATATACAATTTCTCCTAATTGGTGCCTTCGGAGCCAGTGGCATTAGCCTAATTGGTGCCTTCGGAGCACGATGACAATTGGAAGTGGTTCATGGGGGCGGTAGCGGGCAATAATATTCTCCTTTGGGATCTATGACCTGGTCGAGCAGAAATCCCACTATTTCCTCTTGAATTGCTTGTATGCGCTCCGTTGGTAGGACCTTCTCCCGCACCTCTCTAAACTGTTAAGAAGGAGATCAATATGCATGTGTATTAGTTGTGTGACCAGATATCGATAATGGTGTAAAAATTGTGAATAGTGTTCTGACAAACATACCTAGTCCTGCCTTTGAGATCTGCTCCTTTCGGACGCCATCATGCGAATGTTCTCGCAAACGTAGTATGCACACAGATCATTCCCCGGCGCCTGCTTCAGGGCCTTTACGAGAATGGAATTTGATCAGATAATAATTAATCAAGCATGATAATTAAAGAGATGGCAGCTAGCTAGTACTACTTAATTAGTCGATACCATTTCAGCTTTTGTTTCCATTGGCCTGGAGTGACGTTGATGAACTTTGCCCAAGCCCTGCCTGCCGACAAAGAAAATGAATAAAGGGGTTATTAAATAGTTGTTATCAGGAAATGAAAAACTAATTAAATAGGCCGAGATATAGTTAATAATGATTGAAATTACCTGTCGACTATCCCCTTCATGATGGAGTAGTCACTTTCTGTCGGTGTACTAGAGTAGGCGTACCCTAGTACCCCGAACCCGTGCACGGGCAGTTGCAATGCCCCAAGACCGGGCCGGCCTGATGACAGCCAAAGTCCTCAGCGGCTCCTTTTAGAGCCATTCAAGAACAAAGTAATCAAGACCCCGACAAGAGGAGCTTGCCGGGAAGGCCACTCAGGGCGCAAAGGAAACAAGGCCCCGGCAAGAGGAGCCTGCCGGGAAGGCTTGGCGGGCGCTGAACCCCCAAGCGCGACAAGGTTCCTGCCCCGGCAAGGCGCTTGCCGGGGCGGGCGACCTCTCTTCATCTCCGCTCCAGCTCACCCGCCAACGTGTCGCCACGGAGCTTTCCCATGTACGCGTGTCGATGAGCTGTGCAGCCAGCGGAGAGTAGCGACAAGCAGCGCTGACAAGCTACCATCGTGGCAAACGGAGGTGCACTTGACGGTCCTGTTATAATTGTTCGGGCATCGAGACGGGCATTGATGACTCTTGTCCCTTGCCGTCAGAGTTAGGTATAGATTACTGTACACTGTACAAAGCGGTGTACCAACCTATGTTTTTACTATCTTACCCTTGTCTACTTGCCATATGTGGTAACCCCTTGTGCCTATAAAAGGAGGCCCGGGGGCAACGTAGAAAAGGTTCGGTTGGGCTCGATTCGGTCGAGCTCGGAGCTTAGATCATCACATTCATAGGAAACCACACTCAGGCTAGGTCTTGTAGCTCCCATTGCTCCCTAGCAAGAACGCAAGATAATCCACAAAGCAGCAGTAGGAGTATTATCTCTCCGGAGAGCTCCGAAGCTGGGTAAATCCGCTCGTGCGCATCGCCTCGATCCGCTCTTTGTGCAGTCTCCGCCCCCCTCTGAACCACAAGGGACCCAGGTCCCGTAGGTGCTCGTGGGGGGCACGATCGGTCCTCCCCTGACATCTTTGGCGCGCCAGGTAGGGGGCATCGAGGCTGAGTGAACCCGATCCGGCGGTCGCACGAGCAACTTCATCGACATCTTCATCGACATGGCGCCGAAGAAGAAGCCTTCGGCAGCGGCTGAGCCGTCCGCGTCAAACCCACCACCACCGGAGCCGTCAGGTGGTGGGGGAAACGCTGGCGGAGGGACCGGCGTCGTCGAGAGAGCCCACGATGCCGCCAGGTCCAAGGACAAGGCAGCGCAGGCGTCGGCGTCCGAATCTGCACCGCGTCCATCGCAGGAGGCGCGGGACAGACAGCGTCATGATACTCGCGGCGCCATACGCTCATTGGATCAAGGCCAAGCTGGAGGATCCCGAGGCCCTCGAGACCCGCATGCACCTCAGCATGCCGGTACAAGTGGAGTACGGTCACTTGGGCGAGATACTGCTCCTCCTAACTTGGTTAGGAGTCCGAGCACATCTCGTTCTTCGCTCCGTACGCCGTTGCCGCCAACCACACCAGCGGAAGCCTTGGCGAGAGCTCAGTTACTACTAGATTACCCTCCAATGGCTGATAAGGTCGACGAATGGAGGGCCACAATTCAGAGTCTCATCGGCTTCGCCAACGGTGACGTCCCGCGGCAACCGAGTGCCTCGCAGCCGCGGCGAGGCGACAAGGCGCGAGCCGATGGCGAAGAGACTTGCGGGGGTGCACCCACCGTACACTCCCCTTCCCGAAGGCCAAGATCGCCGACTCGCCGGATCCACCTCGACGGCGACTCCACAGCGTCGTCGGATCCGCGAGCTCGTCGCGACCAACGCCAAGTTCTTGAGAACGGCAGAGGAAGACTTCGAACCGTATCGGCGCCGAAGAGAAGCGCGCCGTCAATCGACCAGCGCCGGGCCCACTGTCGACATGCATGCGCCGGGGAACCGAGCGACTTCGCGTCTGTGTAGGTTGCCCTGCGTTCACTCGTGAGCTGCGGCAAGTCCGGTGGCCCGAGAAGAAAAATTTCAAACCAGATGTGCCGGAGAAGTACGACGGCAGGACACACCCATCGGAGTTCCTCAGCATTTACACCATCGCGGTGCAAGCTGCGGGGGGACGGGACGACAAGATCCTTGCCAACTACTTTCCCCTGGTGCTCAAGCCAAACGTCAGATCCTGGCTCATGCACTTGCCGGATGGCTCTATTTCTTCTTGGGCAGATTTGTGCCACCAGTTTGTTGGCGCCTTCACAAGCGGGGCACAAGCTCCAGGGCAGGAGAGTGATCTCCACCTGCTTGCCCGGAAGGAGGGGAGTCTCATAAATTCATCCAGAGATTCATCAGTGCACTACAACATCCCGGGCGTCCACCTGCTGCGGTGATCAGCGCATTCCATCAGAATGTGCGAAACCGCAGGATGAGGGAGGAGATGGCGATGTGCAAAGTGAAAGACGTCAGCGAGCTTTACGCTTTGGCGACAAGTGCACGCAGCTGAAGAAGGAAGGAGACTCCGGAGAGAATGTGGGAGCGGAGTCTGACAGTGAGGGGATCGCCCCGGCAAGGAGTAGCCGGCGGCGGAACAACAAGAGGAAGAAAAACCAAGAAGTACTAGTTGTCGAGCAGTCCGGAAAGGATGGTGCCGCCAACAAAGCCAAGGCCGGTGGCTCCGGCAAGGAGGTTGCCGTTGACACTGACCGCCAAGCTGTGGCGGCCGCCGACAAGCTTGACAGCTCCAACAAGCAGTACTGTAAAATCCACCGTACCAAGGGCCACGATCTCCAAAGCTGCAAGAAAGTCGAGCAGCTTGTTGAGCTACTGAGAGCTGAATCTGAGCGGCGAGACAAGGAGAAGGCCCAAGAAGGTGCAACTGCAGCAAGTAAGAAGAGACCCGGTCGGGAGGGCGCCAAAAAGCCAAGCAGCGGCAAGGAGACAGACCTCCCGTGGCGCGACAAGGAAGAAGATGAAGATGAAGATGGCGAGGATGATGAAGACGATGAAGCCGATGAGCAGGAGTTTCAAAAGGCAACGGAGGTCCTTTGCGTCGACGGTGGTGCGTCTCTGCATACCTCGCACCGCCAACTCAAGCAATGGATGCGTGAGGTCAATGCAGCATAACCATCCATAGAGTCACGCAAACCTCTGAAGTGGTCCAACACGCCCATCATCTTTGACATTGAGGACCACCCTGATCGCATCACTGCAGTCAGGTGTTTGCCGATGTTGGTCTCGCCAACCATCCGCAACCTCAAGGTCACAAAGATGTTGGTTGACGGCGTGGCCGGCCTGAATTTGATCTCCTCTGCAGTGCTCCAGAATCTTCAAATCCCTGACAACGAGCTCGAGGAAACTGGTACTTTCCAAGGAATCAACCCAGGAAGGAGCAAACCCAAAGGGAAGACCACGTTGCCAGTGACGTTCGGCAGTGAGCTCAACTTCAGAACTGAGAGGGTCACATTCGACGTCGCCGATTTCCCATTGCCCTACAATGGCATACTTGGCCGTCCAGCACTCGCCAAGTTCATGGCCGCCTCTCATTATGCTTACAACCTACTCAAGATGCCCGACCCGATAAGCGTCATTTTGGTCCATGGCGACAAGAGAGATGCACTTATCTGCGCCGACAAGATTTACCGGGATGCAGCGGCAGCGACAAGTAGCAAACCACTTACCGCTGAAGCTCCCGGGGGGAAGAAGACCACCAGGTCCGACAAGAGCTCTGTTGCCCACTCCGGCAAGCGCACCTCTTCGGAGTGCTGCGCTACCGTCGAGGACGCACCATCGAGCTCCACCGGCAAGTGCAACAAGACGACGGCAGCTCCGCCGAAGACCAAGAAGGTGCCTGCCAAGGAGGACGGCGCTGGTGGTACCTTCACCATCAGTGCCACGCTCGATCCTAAATAGGAAGGCGAGCTCGTTGCTTTCCTGCGGGTGAATGTCAATGTGTTTGCATGGCAACCATCTGACATCCCCGGTGTTCCCAGGAAAGTAATTGAGCACCACCTAGTTGTCTGTCCTCACCTTGCGCCCGTCAAGCAAAAAGTTAGGAAACAGGCAGTAGAGCGCCAAGAGTTCATAGCAGAAGAAATCAAGAAATTAGAAGCAGCAGGGCTTGTCAGAGGAGTCCTCCACCCCACGTGGTTGGCCAATCCGGTAGTTGTGCGCAAGGCTAATGGGAAATGGAGGCTTTGTATTGACTTCACTGATGTCAATAAAGCTTGTCCTAAAGACCCGTTTCCCCTGCCGCGTATCGACCAGATTGTTGACTCCACAGCTGGATGTGATCTACTTTCGTTTCTTGATGCATATTCAGGATATCATCAGATCTTCATGGCAGAAGAGGATGAAGAGAAAACCGCATTCATCACGCCATGTGGCACGTACTGCTTTATACGGATGCCTTTCGGTTTGAAGAATGCTGGTTCAACCTTTGCAAGAGTAGTCCATGAGGCCTTTGGGCCCGCAGATACCTGAAATGTAGAAGCCTACATGGATGATATAGTGGTCAAGAGCAAGGACAGAGCGACTCTGGTTCAGGATTTGGATGAGACGTTTGCAAATCTGCGCAAGATCAACCTCAAGCTCAACCCCGAGAAGTGCGTGTTTGGAGTCCCTTCCGGCAAGCTTCTAGGGTTCTTTGTCTCTCAGCGGGGAATTGAAGCCAATCCCGACAAGATCAAGGCCATTGAGCAAATCGAAGCACCAAAGCGCGTCAAGGATGTCGGAGACTTGCGGTTGCGTGGCTGCTCTCAAGAGTTCATCTCTAAGTCTGCTGAGCGCGCCTGCCGTTTTCAAGATTTTGAAAAAGGCAGGTCCAATGAAATGGACTCGAAGCGGAGGCTGCGCTGCAGACTTGAAGAGGTACTGTCCTCCGCTCAATACTTGTCGCACCTAAGCCACAAGAGAAGTTGCTGCTGTATATAGCGGCAACCAATCAAGTGGCTAGTGCTGCGTTAGTAGCGGAGAGGGAGGCAGATGATGAGCCGGCAACCGAGGCAAGCGCATCCAGCGACAAGCAAGGGGCTTCGCAGTCAAGCTCTGGTCCAAACAAGGACAGATCAGCGCAGGATTGCGACAAGATACGAAAGAAGATGGTGTAGCGCCCAGTGTACTTTGTCGGTTCCTTCGCAGGGGCTAGGTCAAGGTACTCTGGTGTGCGAAGCTTCTTCGGCCTCCTCATGGCCTCGAGAAAGCTGCGCCATTACTTCCAAGCACATGAGATAACAGTTGTCACTCGCTTTCCGCTGAAGAGGATTTTGCAAAATCCGGAAGCAACAGGCAGGATTGTTGAGTGGGCGCTGGAACTGTCAAGCTTTGGTCTCAAGTTGAAAGCACTTCAACTATCGAGCAAAGCGTTGGCATAATTCATAGCGAGTGGGCCTTGACGCAAGATGAGGAAATTCGAGACAAGCATCCCGTCAAAGAGGCAAATGAAGAGTGGCTGATGTACTTGATGGTGCCTTCTCGCTGCAAAGCGCCCGGTGCGGCGTGCTGATTATCGCACCCACGGTGAGCACCTCAAGTACATAGTCCAGATGCACTTTCCCAAGGAACAAGCAACAAACAATCTGCTGAGTATGAAGGCTTGCTTGCGGTCTCGTGGATCGCAGCGGACCTTGGGATCAAGAAGCTAATTGTCAGGGGGGACTCGCAACTTGTCGTCCGCCAAGTAAATAAGGATTATCAAAGTCCGTTGATGGAAGCGTACGTCGATGAAGTGAGGAAGCTGGAAGAGCACTTTGAAGGCCTGCAAATGGAGCACGCTCCAAGAGCCGAGAATGATGTAGGTGATGGCCTCTCCAAAAGTGCCGCACTTAAGTTACTGTGGAACCAGGGATTTTGTGCTCAAGCTAACTCAGCCAACCGTAACACCATCAACAGACGAGCAAGAAGAGAAAATTGGTTTCGGCGACTACTTTCCGCAAAGCTCTCTGAAGCCGCCGCCAAGAAGGTCCCTAAAACCAACGCAAATATCACCGAGGAGTAGTATGCTCCAGACAAACCATCAGTTTGTATCGTTGAAGCAAGCGCTCCCGACAAGTTTAGCTCGCAAGCTTGCCGGGATCATCGAGCTCCGCGGACCTCTGTGTCCTTGCCGAGAAGCTGATGTTCCCACAAATGATAGATGAGCCTTTAGTCCTTGTTGTCGAGCCACGAGGCTCCAACATGGGCACAACAGATCGTCCATTTCCTTGAGACGGAGAACTTCCGAAGAGCAAGAAAAAGCGGAAAAAAGTAGCCGGCGGTCAAGTATGTACCAGTTTGTTGACAACATCACATGCGAAGAAGACTCAACGGAGTGAAATTGAAGTGTATCTGCGGGAAGATGGATGAAAGCTGTTGGCGGAGATACACGGAGGCATATGTGGTCACCACATTGGCGCAAGAACACTTGCCGCAAAGCTTTCCGGCAAGGTTTCTTCGCCGAAGCCCTCCAGGATGCAACCTGCACAAGTAACCAAGTGTGAAGCGTGCCAGTTCCATTCAAGACAGATACACCAGCCAGCTCAAGCTCTCCAGACGATCCCTTTATCCTGGCCCTTCTCGGTGCAGGGGCTCGACATCTCGGCCCCTTCCCCGAGCTGTCGGGGCTTTGAATACTTGTGCGTCGCAATCGACAAGTTCACAAAGTGGCGGAAGTGGAACCAGTGAGGAAGGTGACAACACAGTCAGCCGTCAAGTTCTTCAGGTCAATTGTTTGCCGTTTTGGGATTCCTATCCGGATCATCACCGACAACGACACACAGTTCACGAGCCACACCTTCATGCAGTACGCCCAAGATCTTGGCGCCAAGATCTGCTTTGCTTCCATTGCTCATCCGAGAAGCAGCGGTCAAGCGAGAGAGCAAGCGCTGAAGTGCTGCGAGGACTCAAGACCGAACTTTCGACAGGCTGCGCAAGTCGGAAGGAACTGGATCAAGGAGCTGCCGGTGGTTCTTTGGTCGATCAGATGACGCCAAATCGAGCCAGCGGCGGACACCCTTTGCTCTAGTCTACGGAGCAGAGGCAGTTCTCCCCACGGAACTCGTATACGGGTCACCTCGAGTGCTCTCTTATGATGAGCTTGAGCAAGAGCAGCTGCGACAAGATGACGCGCTGCTCCTCGAGGAAGATCGTCTTGAGGCTCAGACGAGCTGCTCGTTACCAGCAAGCTTTGCGTCGCTACCATAGCCGCAAAGTTAATGCCAGAAGCTTCAAGGAAGGCGACCTTGTTCTTCGGCGCGTTCAATCCGCCAAGAATTCCAACAAGGCCCTTATCGGGTGAAACGAGTCACTAGGCCCGGCGCTGTCCGCCTTGAGACCGAAGATGGCCTTCCGGTGAGCAATTCCTGGAACATAGAGCATCTTCGCAAGTTTTACCCATGAGGCGCGGTTGCCGGAACCCGTTCCGGCAACCACCCTTTTGTAGAAGTCTTACCGCTGTTGCATGTAATCGTTTGTACAAAGCTGGGCGCAGACCCCGTGCATCAGTAAAGCCTATGGTTGCGCACATTTTGTCAATACATGCTTTCATAATCATATATGCATGTGTTTACTAACATCTTGTGCAGCACCCGCACCCGGTAAGCGATAATGAGCCATTAGGCTCCACAACTTTCTTTTTCTCTTCTTTCTTCTCAAACAAGAAGGAGGTTCATCCACCCACAAGTTAACCGGGGGGAGGAGAGGAGGAGATAATGATGTGGGCCGACAAGCGTCGCTCGAGGAACTGTCGCCTTGCCGGAAAATGGACAACAGAAAAGCTAAGTTGCTAAGTTTAAGCGACCAGTTTTAAATTTTTAAGTTATCTTCCTCGAACGATAGTACTTTGTATGGAAAACCTGTGCGGCGGAGGAACCAAATCGTGACTAGTCGCGCCCTTACTTTGTTTCGAGTCCGCTCAACAACTTAAGTGAGCTGCGGCTAGTCCATGACGAGGTTACTGTCGGTGGCGACCCGCCAGAGGGCTGCTGAAGTTCCGCACTCGGCGCTCCATGCAAGGGTGCTGCACCGCAAGTTTCCTTGAAGCGCGAGGGTATAAACATACAAGGGAAGGAATCGAGCAAGGGAAATAACAGCGCATTCGATTGCCTAAGATAGTGTATATTACAAAATAACTTATCGTGGCACTAGCTAAATTGTTCTCGAACTGAAATAACAGCGAAGAGAGGAAAGGTGCGCCGACATCAAGCCCCGCAAGCTAGAGTTGTGGGAGCTGCGGCAAGCCGAGTTGCAGGGGCTGCGGTATCGAGATAAGCCTTTCGTCCTTCTTCAAACATCCCTCTTTCATTAAAACATTCTACTCGGATACAGTCCGTGGAGAGTGAAAAACATGAAAGAGAGGATTACAAGTTTTTAAATGCAGATAAGGCCCGAAGGCTTACAAATTAAAAAGATAAGATGCCCGTAATCCTTTCTCTGTCCCTATCTTCAGGAGGTAGGATAAGGAGGGGGGAAGGGCGAAAGGAGCGCCTACGTGAGCTACAGGTGCCAGAAGGCACCAAGGGAACATGTCGGGGGCTCTCCGAGGGCTTGACGGGGACGGCGGCGCCGGAAGCGGGGCTCGAAGACGGGGCGGCGGGACGTCAGCACGCTGTCGAGGGCATTACGCCCTCGTACTCCGACTTGACGGCCTTGTCGCCATCCCTCTTCCCCTTCCACAGCCTTCCTACGCCAGCCGCCCAAGGAGACGAGCCCGGGGAGTTCAAGGAGCCGGCGACACGGATGATGGGGTCGCCGGTGACGCGTGGAGCGGCGCCCGACAACTAGTCGGGCCCGCTACCCTCGTCGTCGCTGTCACTCTCCTCCTCGCCACTCTCGCTCGAGGAGGAATCTTCACTGTCGGAGGAGCTATCCACGCAGCACCTCGCCCAGTGCCAAGATCCCGAAGACCTTGCGGAGAGAAGATCACCCTCCATTAACTTAAAATGGAGGGTAAACCCGCTTGACAGGTTGTGGATGCGGTGACGTCTTCCACCCACGATCAAGATACATCACATTAGGGGATGGGAATACAACGCGGACTCGCGTGCCACTGATCCCACAGCCCCTCATGTGCAATCTCAACGTCTCGGGTGGATCCGACTCCATCGCTTCATGACGGAGCTGGAAGCCGAGGCGACGACGAGGCGCCAGGCGCAGCAGACGAAGAACTCACAAGGGTCGTCCCCCGTATGGACCGCCGCGAGGAGGGGAACCGCCGGCGGGGGCGGAGACGACGCGCCGCCCCGCCCGCCTCTTCCCCGAGCGCCTCGAACTCGTCCACGACCTCGTCCCCGGAGGGGAACCGCCGGCAGAGGCGGAGACGGCGCACCGCCTCGTCCGCCCCTCCCCCGAGACCCTCGACCTCGTCCACGACCTCGCCCCCTCCCTCTTCCCCTTGTGGCTGGCTCAGCCACCACGGGCGTGGGATTGGGAGGAGTGCGATGTCCAGCTGCGACCCTCGCCGCCACCGATGAAGAACCGAGTTTCCCTTTCTCCATGACGAATGTGAGAAAGGGGAGCAGAAGCTGAGGAAAAGAAGAGATGGGAGAGTGCGGGCTTCTACGCTCCCTTGCCACTCTTCTTAAAGGAAGCAAGATGGGGGCTCGGCCGCCCCGCCCAGCGAATCAAGGCATAGGAAGAGCAGGGAATCAGGGCAGACCTGCTGCCTCTGCTCGCAACGGCCCAGTTTCCCACTCCCACCGTCCGTGACTCCGAGTGCATGGGAACCACGTGGCGGAGATGCAGAATTGAGGCGACAGATGAGGCGACCTCGCATGCCGCCCACTTCACCCACGACATCACAATTAACGTGCGCCGTTACAGAGGAACGCGGTGGGTGCGTGCCGTTCGTGGGAGACGTGGTGGGCCCAAGGCAAATAACGGTGTAATCAAGACCACGCATGCCCGTGCACTGTTTTGGGCCTGGCCCAACAGAGCTCGGCGCCGTGTGTGGCCCAGGCCCGGGGGCTCCTGTCGGTGTACTAGAGTAGGGGTACCCTAGTACCCCGAACCCGTGCACGGGCAGTTGCGATGCCCCACGACCGGGCCGGCCTGATGACAGCCAAAGTCCTCAGCGGCTCCTTTTAGAGCCATTTAAGAACAAAGTAATCAATACCCCGGCAAGAGGAGCTTGCGGGAAGGCCACCTCGATATTAGGAAACAAGGCCCGGCAAGAGGAGCTGCCGGGAAGGCTTAGCGGGCGCTGAACCCCAAGCGCGACAAGGTTCCTGCCCGGCAAAGCGCTTGCCGGGCGGGCGACTCTCTTCATCTCTGCTCCAGCTCACCCGCCAGCGTGTCGCCACGGAGCTTTCCCATGTCTGGCGTGTCGACGAGCTGTGCAGCCAGCGGAGAGTAGCGACAAGCGTGACGACAAGCTACCATCGTGGCAAGCGGAGGTGCACTTGACGGTCCTGTTAATTGTTGAGGCGGCCGAGGCGGGCATTGATGACTCTTGTCCCTTGCCGTCAGAGTTAGGTATAGATTACTGTACACTGTACAAAGCGGTGTACCAACCTATGTTTTTACTATCTTACCCTTGTCTACTTGCCATATGTGGTAACCCCTTGTGCCTATAAAAGGAGGCCCGGGGTCAACGTAGAAAAGGTTCGGTTGGGCTCGATTCGGTCGAGCTCGGAGCTTAGATCATCACATTCATAGGAAACCACACTCAGGCTAGGTCTTGTAGCTCCCATTGCTCCCTAGCAAGAACGCAAGATAATCCACAAAGCAGCAGTAGGAGTATTATCTCTCCGGAGAGCTCCGAAGCTGGGTAAATCCGCTCGTGCGCATCGCCTCGATCCGCTCTTTGTGCAGTCTCCGCCCCCCTCCGAACCACAAGGGACCCAGGTCCCGTAGGTGCTCGTGGGGGGCACGATCGTTCCTCCCCCGACACTTTCTTTCTTAACTAGTGAGTCCAGTACTTCAACTGTTCCTTCATCAACTTTAATGATTAACAAGATCCAGTGAAAACTGCATGCACACACGTTTGCATGTCTTAATTAAGCGGGCATATGTAAGCAAAAACATGTAGCTAGCTAGTAGGCAAAAACAAAATTTGTAGTACAAGACAGTGTGACTCACATGAAGTTGTAAGGAAGTAGTATATCTTCATTGGTATTGAGGCGCTTGAAGAACTCTAGCATGCTTTCCTCTACACTTGCTTGATAATATGCATCTAATTTCCATGTGTATTCATTAATGGTATTTGTGTCAATGAACCCAATGCCATAGTGTCCACCTTTTTTCATTTCATACATCTTCATCCTGCATAATACCACAGAAAAGAATATAGTGAGGATAATTACAGGTAATGATTGATCAAAATGATCACTACAGCTAGCTTGAGACTTAAATTACAGAAAGAAATCACTTACAAACAATAGCAACTGACGATAGATTTGTCGAATGCGTCTTGATTGTATAACTGAAATAGTTCTGAATACTCAAGGACACAGCTTTCTCATGGAAGTAATGATCCTTCTTGACATTCACCATGAGGGACTCTCGATTGGAAATCTTGGTAATGTTCATGTACCATTGATGCAATTCATACATTCTCATTGGGAGCTTCTTGACCTCGTCTGGCTCGACCAAAGGTTGGCCCCAGACATATTTCCGTTTTATTTCCTCCTCTCTAAGCGGAGACATGGGCTCGATCTCGAGGAGTTGTCCAACAGTGATCTTGAGGATTTCGGCCTGCGTTATATGCTCCTCGGTTATTACCACATAGCCCAGCTGGGGAAGGTTAACGGTTTGCCCACAATAATATTGGGCGCGCGTACTCTCATGTGTTGTTGGCACAACAAGCGGGGGGGTTGATTGCGCCACCTATTCTCCAAGCTGGGGAACGGTTTTACCGCATTTTTTGCTAGCTAATTTGCTCGAGCTCGAGCTCGCCTCATTCTGTAGACGTGCTCGATTTAACTTCCTGAGGTGGCGCTCATAGTCTGTGTCAATAGGCTTGGGAGCTGGTGCTCTAGCCATACGAATGAAGTGGTCAATCTTTTCCTCAGGCACTTTCTCCGTTGGCGGCGGTGGCGGTTTCGGTGCAAAATGGGCTTCCACCTGGGCCTTCAATATGGTTGCATTTTCCTCCTTGGACTTGTCGTAAGGCCTCTGCGGAAGAGGCGCGAGGCTTGGACCATATTGAAATCGCTTGCCTCCACCTGTACCTCCCGTACTACCTCGACTTGTACCGCTACGCACCATAGCTGCGGCGGCTCTCTTCCGTGATTGCTGAGGCGGCGGAGACGGCTGATGTGGCTGAGTTGGAGGAGGAGGAGTGGCCTGAAGTTGTGCCGGACTTGGAGGAGGTGGCCTGAAGTTGTGCGGACTTGGAGGAGGGTGGTCAGCGATGTGTCGGACTTGGAGGAGGAGTGGCCTGACGCTTTGCCGGACTTGGAGGACGAGGAGTGGCCTGACGCGTTGGTGGACTTGGAGGAGCGGGAGTCTGCTGACTCGGTGGCGGACTTCGACGTGGAGTCGGCTGACGCGGTGTCGGTGGCCTTCGAAAGATGATGCAACCCTTTCTCCATAGGATGATACGATGTTTGGCCTCTCCCAGTGTGTGCTCCTCGTCACCTCCAGGAATGTCAAGCTCTAGCCCCGAATATTGGTCCACCACCTCATCAACCAAGACACGAGCACAGCCCGCTGGAATCGGGTTGCAATGGAAGGTTGTCTCGGGGGGATTTGTAAAAGCAACGACGTCCGCCACCTTCATGGATATGTTCTTCATTTCTAAGTGTAGCTCGCAGTTAGTGTTCTCCATGATGTCATCCACGGGGTATCTATCCAGCATTCCGTCGCCCGGGGCAGGACCCACGCTGCTTCTCGGCATGGATGGGATGGTGCTATCCAATGCTGGATCATCTGCTAGCTGCTGCCACTACTGAGACCCCCTTTGCTGGCTAAGTGAGTCGATCTGCTCCTACTGCCACTGGAATTTGACTGCCAAGTCCGCGTGCGCTGATTCTAGGCCTTGAAGGCGTTCATAGTCCAGCTTCCTCTGCTCCTCCTCCATCTTCCTCTTCTTCTCCTCCGCAATCTTCCTTCTCGCACGGCTTCTGTAGTCAGCGTTCCAGTCCAAAAACCCCTCATACCACGAAATAACGCCCTTGCCTCATGTTCTTCTCGGGTGTTCAGGATTTCCCAGGGCACGCGTAAGCTCGTCGTTCTCTCTGTTGGGATGGAACACCCCCGATCGAGCCTCTTCTATTGCAACAAGTATCTTATCTTCGGCTCCGTTCAGACATGCCTTCTTTGAAACTTTGCCTGTCTTCGGGTCCAACTCCCCCATGCGCATAGAACCAAGTCCTGCACCTGGGGAGCCAGCTCAATGTAACTGGAGTGGCACCTGCATCCTCCATCTCTTTCTCAGACTTATCCCACTTAGGCATTGCCGCCGTGTAGCCACCTGGCCCTAGCTTATGGAACTTATCCTTTTTGGCGGCATTGGCCTTGTTTATTCTCGACCGTTCCTTAGATAATTCAAATTCCTTGAATTTCACGAAATCGTCCCAATGAGCACCTTGCTTCTCTAGTGTTCCCTTGAATACTGGAGTCTTCCTTCCTCCCTTGACGTACTTGTCCCATACACGTTTCTTGTGGTTGTTGAATGCAACCGACATCTTCCTAAGAGCAGCGTCCTTGACTTTCTCCACATCTGTATCTGTGAAATGATCTGGTAGGGTGAAATGTTCCATGAGAGTTTCCCAAAGCAGAACTTTTTGTCTGTCGTCGACAAAAGTAAGATCTGGACGTGGCTTTGCTAGCTCTCTCCATTCTTGAAGGGAGATCGGGAGTTGGTCCTTCACAAGGACTCCGCACCGACGAATGAACTTGTCCGCAATCTTCTTAGGCGCTAATGGTTCGCCATTAGGTTTGATGGCCTCGATATTGTACTTTACGCCCTCCTTCAACTTTTTGTTCGGGCCTCGTCATCGTCCCCGCTGCTCGAAGATTTGCTCGATCCGGATGGCTGAAAGAAGAAAGATCAATTCGTTAATATATCTTCAAGTCATTTAAAACATGTGATGGTCACCAGATGCCTGCTTATATAAATATACCTCGCCGGTCTTTGTTGTTTCAAGATCAACATTTTCGTCGTCATCATCATAATCATAGTTCATGACTTCATCAATTCGGTCGCCGCGATCGAATATCATATCACCCTCCCCGGTGTTGTTTAGATATTTGGAGCCGTCATAATCTTCTTCATTCTGATCATCATCTGGCCCGCGAGGATGGCGTATGATATCGAACAGGGCCTCTTCTCCCTCTCTGCCGGTATTGTCCGCCATAGCTTTTATTTAACTAATCCAAAAGAAATATAAAACAATTTAGTATTCAAATTACAATGCATGGATGCAATCAATTAATAAGGAAAAACTGAATCAATCATAGTACATAATAAGCATCATCGAATATAATCTCGAATACATCGTCTCAAATAATAGATATAATCTTGAATACATCGTCTCGAATAATATATATAATCTCGAATAAATCATCTCGAATATTATATATCGAATACATCACTAGCTAGCTAGCTAGCTAATAAAGATCGAATACTAAAGAGTAATCTAGGCCACTCGCGGTTCCTGAGGCGCGGGCGGTGGACAACCAAAGTGAAGGAACCATGACTGGATCATAGCTCGGGTGATCTCCCCAAAGAACCTGCCAGGTATTGGAGAACTTGACTTCCATAGCAGCCATGTAGCGATGGACGTGCTCGTCCTCCTCCCTGACACGGCGACGTACCACCTCCGGCAGGGCCGGCTCCCTCCGCACCGAAAGTAGCCCACGCAAACGCCACCAAAGGAGATCAGGGTCGACGACGGGACCCGGGGCCGGGTTCCTCACTGCGTCGCGCCCTGAGGTAGCACCTCCAGTGCCATCCAGCGGAGCCCAGTCCGGACATGGGTCCTCTCAAGCAGGACGTCGTCATGAACGGGTCGACGGCGAGGATCTGGGCAGGCATCATCGACAACAAATACTATATGCCATAAAAGTAAAGTAACATTTTTAATTCATGGATTGTGATTTCATATATGCAAATTGAAATTTCATAACTAAAATATAATAAACTAAAAAACATTGACCATATCTAAAACTAACATTTGTAACATTTCTATAACAAATTTTTTTCTTTAACATTTCTAACATTTATATAACATTAATACAGAAAAAACTAACATTTCTATATATAACTAACATTTCTATATATAACTAACATTTCTATAACATTAATACAGAAAAACTAAAACTAATAACTAATAACAGAAAACTAAAACAGAAAAACTAAAAACTAAAAACAAAACAAAATTCTATATGTGTGTGTGTGTGTGTGTGTACGTGTGTGTATGTGTTGTGTGTGTGTGCAGCAGTGCGGGGGCAGGGGCGCCATGACAGCGAAGCTAAGCGTCGGCCGCGGCGCCGGCCTGTGGCGGCTTCAATTGGAGGGAGGAGAGGGGGACTGAGGCTCACAAAGTCGGGCGAGGTCGAGGCGGCGGTGATGGCGGCGGCGGCGGCGACGGCGACGCTGGCAGTCTTGAGGGGACGGGACGGGCGGCGGCGCGGACGGACGCGACGGACGAAGCGGAGTCGACGGCGACGGCGCGACGGCAGCGGCAACGACGCGGGACGGGACGGCGGCGATGAAGCAGAGAGAAGTGGGAGGAAACTAACGAAATTTTCGTAAGTGCTATATATATAGGAGGAGCCTTTAGTACCGGTTGGAGCCACCAACCGGTACTAAAATCAAATTAACCGAGCCAAGCGGCGGGAAGAACACACCTTTAGTACCGGGTGGTGGCTGGAACCGGTACTAAAGACCCACCCTTTAGTACCGGTTCCACCACCAACCGGTACTAAAGGTGGTCTTATTGGCGCAGCTGCAGCATCTGGCAAGTTTAGTCCCACCTCGCTAGCCGAGGGCGCTGACCTGGTTTATAAGCCCGGTCGGTAGCTCTCTCGAGCTCCTCTCTTAAGCAGCCTTCGAGGCCTACATCTGCTGCTATGCCTGATGGGCCTATTGGGCTAGCGGGCCTGCATCTGGCCCAATTAGAATTTGGGTTTCTAGTCGTATGCAGGCATTTGTGGCCCGAAGGGTGGGCTTTTCTCATTTAGTTTTTTCTTTTCTGCTTTATTTATTTTATTTTATTTATTTTTATTTGTTTTTTGCTGTATTTAGAGTTTCTTTGTGAATATTTTTGCTTTAGGTACAAAAAATTAGAAACTTTCAGTTAGTGCCGGTAGTTTTCAAATTTGAATAGTTTAAATTTTGAATTATTTGAAATTTGTGTGAATCACTAGTTTGTGAATAACTTAACTTTAAAAATACATTTTTCAATGATTCTTTTTTATTATGTTTAATATTAGTGTGTTTTATCATTATATTCAATTTGGTAATGCTTAGGTTATTAAAAAAATGAAATGCCTTTGTAACAGATGAGTTTTCGTCCGAAACCCTGATAGTTCGAAAGAGATTGTCCATTTTTTACACGAAGTGCATCCAGTTTTTGCCGTAACCCTCTCTACTTTTTTGCACATGCTATGTGGGTGAAATTATGATACCATGCCAACTTTCAACCTTTTCCGAGTTCATTTGAAGTGTTTTTCAATTTAGCTGAAAAAATCAGTAAATGCATGAAAGAATTTGTTTGCACATAAAATTTCTTCGCGTTTCAAATGCCAAAACACATAACTACCCTAACTATTACAGAGATTCCCTCCTGGGTATGAAACACAGAAGAAGGTGATGATAGTGAAGCCGATCACATCCCAGATCTTTGGGTGTGAAACTTTTTCTTCGCGTGTGTCCCTTTGTGCCGTAACCATGGAAAATCTTCATCATTTAACGGGATGCTCAGGTCAATATTCACTGTGAATGGAGCAATTTCATCAAACTTTTCATAATCTCCTAACATGTCTGTCTTGTCATCCACTCCCATGATGTTTCTCTTCCCAGAAAGAACTATGTGCCGCTTTGGCTCATTGTATGATGCATTCGCTTCCTTATATTTTCTTTTTCTCGGCTTGGTAGACATGTCCTTCACATAGAAAACCTGTGCCACATCACGAATGGTTAAATGCGCAGACATAAGATTGTTGAGATCCTTGTTGTCATTCCGTCTGCGGGTCTTCCGTTACCCCACCTCGTGTCATATTGACCCATTTGCACCGAAACAAAGGGACCTTCAAACCACGTCCATAGTCAAGTTCCCATATGTCCTGTATATAACCATAATATGTTTCCTTTCCCATCTTGGTTGCTGCATCAAAGTGGACACCACTGTTTTGGTTGGTGCTTTTCTTATCTTGGGCGATCGTGTAAAATGTATTACCATTTATCTCGTACCCTTTGAAAGTCATTATATTCGAAGATGGTAACTGGGACAGCAAGTACAGGTCATCTTCAATAGAGGCGTCATGCATGGTACGTGTCTGCAACCAGCTGGCGAAACTCCTAGTTTGTTCATGTGTAATCCAGTCATCAGACCGTTCCGGGTGTTTGGAGCATAGAAAATTCTTGTGTTCGTCCATATACGGAGCCACCAAGGCGGAATTCTGTAGAACTGCGTAGTGTGCTTCAGTAAGAGAATGTCCGTCCATACATATTATTTGATCCCCTCCTAGCGTGCCTTTTCCATCCAGTCTGCCCTTATGCCGCGATTCAGGAACACCAATCGGCTTAAGGTCAGGAATAAAGTCAATACAAAACTCAATGACCTCCTCATTTTCGTGGCCCTTGGAGATGCTTCCTTCTGGCCTAGCACAGTTATGAACATATTTCTTTAAGACTCCCATGAACCTCTCAAAGGGGAACATATTGTGTAGAAATGCAGGACCCAAAACGTTAATCTCTTCGCATAGGGGAACTAGGACGTGCGTCATGATGTTGAAGAAGGATCGTGGGAACACCAACTCGAAACTGACAAGACATTACACCAAATCATTCTCTAACCTTGGTATGATTTCTGGATCGATTACCTTATGAGAGATTGCATTGAGGAATGCACATAGCTTCACAATGGCTAATCGAACGTTTTCCGGTAGAAGCCCCCTCAATGCAACCGGAAGCAGTTGCGTCATAATCACATGGCAGTCATGAGACTTTAGGTTCTGGAACTTTTTCTCTGCCATGTTTATTATTCCCTTTATATTCGATGAGAAGCCAGACGGTACCTTAATACTGAGCAGGCATTCAAAGAAGATTTCCTTCTCTTCTTTGGTAAGAGCGTAGCTTGCATGGCCCTGATGTATGTCGTCTTTTTCGTGCATACGTTGCTGGTCCTCCCGTGCCTCAGGTGTATCTTTTGTCTTCCCATACACGCCCAAGAAGCCAAGCAGGGTCACACAAAGATTCTTCGTCACGTGCATCACGTCGATTTGGAGCGGACCTCTAGGTCTTTCCAATAGGGCAGGTCCCCAAATATAGATTTCTTCTTCCACATGGGTGCGCGTCCGTCAGCGTCATTCGGAACAGGTTGTCCACCAGGACCCTATCCAAAGACTACCTTCAAATCCTTGACCATATCATGTACATCAGCTCGAAGACGGTGGCGAGGCTTCGTCCGATGATCCGCCTCACCTTTGAAATGCTTGCCTTTCTTTCTTACGGGATGCCTGCGGAAGAAATCGGCGATGTCCCGGTACACATTCTTCCTACAATTGTCCAAATATATACTGTCGGTATCATCCAAACAGTGCGTGCATGCGCGGTATCCCTTGTTCGTCTGTCCTGAAAGGTTACTGAGAGCAGGCCAATCATTGATGGTCACGAACAGCAACGCCTTTAGGTCAAATTCTTCCTGTTTGTGCTCATCCCACGCACGTACACCTGTTCCGTTCCACAGCTGTAAGAGTTATTCAACTAATGGCGTTAGGTACACATCAATGTCGTTGCCGGGGTTCTTAGGGCCTTGGATGAGCACTGGCATCATAATGAACTTCCGCTTCATGCACAACCAAGGAGGAAGGTTATACAAACATAGAGTCACAGGCCAGGTGCTATGGTTGCTGCTCTGCTCCCCAAAAGGATTAATGCCATATGCGCTTAGACCAAACCATACGTTCCTTGCGTCATCTGCAAACTCCTTCCCGTACTTTCTTTCGATTTTTCTCCACTGCGACCCGTCAGCGGGTACTCTCAACTTTCTGTCTTTCTTACGGTCTTCTCTGTGCCAACGCATCGCCTTGGCATGCTCTTTGTTTTGGAACAAATGTTTCAACCGTGGTATTATAATAGCATACCACATCACCTTGGCAGGAATCTTCTTCCTGGGGCGCTCGCCCTCGACATCACCAGGGTCATCGCGGCTGATGTTATAGCACAATGCATCGCATACCGGGCAAGCGTTCAAATCCTCGTACCCACCGCAGTAGAGGATGCAATCATTAGGGCATGCATGTATCTTCTGCACCTCTAACCCTAGAGGGCAGACGGCCTTCTTTGCTTCGTACGTACTCTCGGGCAATTCGTTGTCCTTTGGAAGCATATTCTTTATCATTACCGATAACTTTCCAAATCCCTTGTCGATACACCATTCTCGCCTTCCATTGCAGCAATTCCGGTGTGGTGCCCAGCTTTTCTTGTCACCCACGCAATTGGGTACAACAATTTTTGTGATCCTCTAACATGCACTGCAACTTCTTCTTCTCCAAATCACTTGCGCAGTTTCTCTTTGCATCGGCAATGGCCCGACCTAGATCATCAACGGGCTCATATGATGCCTCTTCTTCACTTCTTCCGCATTGCCGGCTCAGCTTCTTCCGCATTACCGGCTCAGCTTCTTCCCCATTGTTGTATCATCGTATTCAGGGAACCCATGGCCAGGATAGTTGTTGTCGTCCTCTTCTTCTTCATTGTCTTCAATCATAACCCCTCTTTCTCCGTGCTTGGTCCAAACATTATAGTGGGGCACGAAACCAGACTTAAACAGGTGGACGTGAATGGTTCTTGACTTAGAGTAATTTAATTCATTCTTACAGCCAGCACATGGACAAGGCATAAAACCATCCGCCCGCTTGTTTGCCTCAGCGCAAGCATAAAATTTTGCACGCCATTAATGAACTCGGGAGAGCATCGGTCATCGTACATCTATTGCCGGCTCATCTTCAATACACAGCACCGAAAACACCAAATTAATACAATACATAAAGTTCATACAACACTTAAATGCAACAAACAAATAACTCTCTATCCAAAGCATTTAAATGCAACAACAAATGCGATCAAGATCGCAACTAAGGTAACAATTGATCCAACAGCATAATGATACCAAGCCTCACTATCAATGGCATATTTTTTAATCTTTCTAATCTTCAAGCGCATTTTCTCCATCTTGATCTTGTGATCATCGACGACATCGACAACATGCAACTCGAATTCCATCTTCTTCCCCTCAATTCTTTTCAATTTTTCTTTCAAATACTCGTTTTCTCTTTCAACTAAATTTAACCTCTCGACAATAGGGTCGGTTGGAATTTCCGGTTCACATACCTCCTAGATAAAAATATCTATGTCAACTTGATGGGCATAATTTGTCATAAACATGAAATGCAACAAATAGTTTTAAAAGAGAATATACCACATCCGAATCATAACAAGGACGAGGGCCGACGGGGACGGATATCAAAACCAAGGCACTATGTATAACAAACAACGTACGGGTAAGATAATTATATGAGTAACTATATATCCAAATCACATAAACATCAAATTTTTATATAAAATTTCATGAACAAGAGGCTCACCACAAGGTGGTGCTTGCAACGGACAGTGCGAGGCGATCGGACAGTGAATTCTGACGGAGATTTAGAAGGCACTAAGTAAACCACACCTACCTATGCAAACTAAGTGTTATTTTGACCTCAAATTGCATATAAATCAAATACTACCACATATAATTCCTCCCAAATTACTAAAACCCACAATTAATCATTATATAAACCAATGCAAGAGCTAATCTAGCAATGAGAGATGAAAGGACAAAGTTGCTAACCTTTGTGATCATTTGAATGGATGGGGGCCTACAAATCTTGACAAATTTTGGGCAAATTTTGTGATGAACTCAAGAGGAAGAAGGGAAGAACAGAGGAGAGGTAGAGGGGAAAGGGGGAAGAACAAAGTGCGGGTGGACGAAGGGTTTATATAGGACGACCTTTATTACCGGTTCATGCCACGAATGTACTAAAGGTGCTGGGAGGGCCCCACTTTGACAACATCCTGCCACCACTTTCTTTAGTACCGGTTCGTGGCACGAACCGGTGCTAAAGGTTCGCCACGAACCGGTACTAAAGAGATCCTCCCACCTAGCCGTTGGAACCGGCACTAATGGACACATTAGTGTCGGTTCTGTTACAAACCGGGACTAATGTGTCTCACATTTGACCCTTTTTCTACTAGTGTTCCCTCAACAATAAAAAAACAATTCGTGTTGTCTAGCATATGGACTAAATTTGAGTACATTTTCCCTATTTGTGTGGGATTGTACTCGGGTTAGTTATACAACCATCTAAATATTATCTTCACAACACATGACATGAATATAGGAGTAGTGAATTCCTATATAAATACGAACTACATGTACATACGATCTCAAATTCAAATATATGTATCCATTTTATGTTGAATTCAAATCATAGTACATGTATGTTCTAGCTAGATTATCGGAATCTAAACCATGTATGATACTATCTACAATGTGGTTAACACGCACAACACACACACATAAACACCATTTAGCTAGTAAGGTACACGTGCATTGCACGCATGAGATTTGGCAACCAAAAAATGAATAAATACCACATTATAGCATGTAAGCTTTGAGTCATATATGCATGATGTAGATGCTCATTTAATTTTTATAGTTCATTTCATTCAAAATCATCTAGTTTTTATAAGAAAGCTAATCTATTTTAAGATTCATGGAATTGTGCGTTGTAAAGCATAAAGTAAAAACAAATAATGGCGAATCATGTAGATTTTTTTTGGCAATTATGATAAGGAAGATTCTAGAACAAAGAAGAAGTGTTTGTGTTTTGAGGTTTGTGCATTATGCTTAAGTTCAACCATGGAGTCTCTAGATTGTACATTTGGCAAAATCTGGTGGAATGTAGATGATATCCAACGGCCAGTAGTGCTTGAATTTGCCATCTCTGCACCATCGGATTGGCTTCATCCAATGACCATCTTTCAAAGTTAAAGTTATCCGCACACTATATAAAAAATATAAAATACAATATATAGGGGTATAGATATTGATATGTGATGTGAAAGCCACCCATCATCTCTAATTAGAATAGTGTGTCCATTCACGGATGCGATGTGGTCAAACGATGTCTGCCATCGGTATCTCAAATTCAAATCAGTCTGACCTTGTTCTATGTGTATACAGTATAGCATGCTCGTTTCCAAACCACACCGCGCATATCTCAGTTATATTATGCATGCATGGGTTTCAAACATCATGATCTCTTATTCAAATATTTGAATTCAACTTTGCATTGATTATGACCTCACCTAGTCTTTTACACCTAGACAGTGGTCTTCTCTTTATAATTGTACCACTAACTTTCTCTCGTGCATGCATGCACACACACTACCACTCGGCACTATCCATCGCACACATGCAATCTTTTTCTTCAGGTCGGTCTCCCATGCATGCACACGCACACACCCCTCCCCCTCTTCGTCATATCGGGCATTCTTTATATCTCACGTGCATGCGCAACAATCAATGTTCCTCTATGTGTGTGTGTATATTGCTACCTCTTGAGCACTGTGTTGGATTTCCTTGAAGAGGAAAGCATGATGCAGCAAAGTAGCGTAAGTATTTCCCTCAGTTTTTGAGAACCAAGGTATCAATCTAGTAGGAGGCTACGCGCGAGTCCCTCGTACCTACACAAAGCAAATAACTCCTCGCAACCAACGCGATTAGGGGTACGTAGGTATATATAGGAGGAAGAAGTACGTCCATGGAGCAACATGGGGCCCACGAGGGTGGAGGGCACGCCCTGGGGGGTGGGCGTGCCCCCCTACCTCGTGCCCTCCTCGAAGCTTCCTTGACTTAGGGTCCAAGTCTCCTGGATCACGTTCGGTGAGAAAATCACGTTCCCGAAGGTTTCATTCTGTTTGGACTCCGTTTGATATTCCGTTTCTTTGAAACTCTGAAATAGGCAAAAACACAACAATTCTGGGCCGGGCCTCCGGTTAATAGGTTAGTCCCAAAAATAATATGAAAGTGGAAAATAAAGCCCAATATTGTCCAAAACGGTAGATAATATAGCATGGAGCAATAAAAAATTATAGATACGTTGGAGACGTATAAGGCATCCCCAAGCTTAATTCCTGCTCGTCCTCGAGTAGGTAAATGATAAAAACAGAATTTTTGATGTGTAGTGCTACTTGGCATAATTTCAATGTAATTCTTCTTAATTGTGGTATGAATATTCAGATCTGAAAGATTCAAGACAAAAGTTCATATTGACATGAAATAATAATACTTCAAGCATACTAACTAAGCAATTATGTCTTCTCATAATACATGGCTAAAGAAAGTTCATCCCTACAAAATCATATAGTTTAGTCATGCTCCATTTTCTTCACACAAGAATGCTCTCATCATGCACAACCCCGATGACAAGCCAAGCAATTGTTTCATACTTTTAGTAATCTCAAACCTATAAACTTTCACGCAATATATAAGCGCGAGCCATGGACATAGCACTATGGGTGGAATAGAATATGATGATGGGGGTTATGTGGAGAAGACAAAAAAGGAGAAGGTCTCACATCAACGAGGCTAATCAACGGGCTATGGAGATGTCCATCGATTAATGTTAATGCAAGGAGCAGGGATTGACATGCAACGGATGCACTAGAGCTATAAATGTATGAAAGCTAAACAAAAGAAAACTAAGTGGGTGTGCATCCAACTTGCTTGCTCACGAAGACCTAGGGAAATTGAGGAGGCCCATTGTCGGAATATACAAGCCAAGTTCTATAACAAAAAATTCCCACTAGTAAATGAAAGTGACAAAACAAGAGACTCTCTATCATGAAGATTATGGTGTTACTTTGAAGCACAAGTGTGGCAAAGGATAGTAACATTGTCCCTTCTCTCTTTTTCTCTCATTTTTTTGGGCCTTCTCTTTTTTTATTCCTCACTTGGGACAATGCTCTAGAAAATGATGATCATCACACTTCTATTTATTTACAACTCAATGATTACAACTCGATACTAGAACAAAGTATGACTCTATATGAATGCCTCCGGCGGTGTACCGGGATATGCAATGAACCAAGAGTGACATGTATGAAAGAATTATGAACAGTGGCTTTGCCACAAATACTTTGTCAACTACATGATCATGCTAAGCAATATGACAATGATGAATGTGTCATGATAAACGGAATGGTGGAAAGTTGCATGGCAATATATCTCGGAATGGCTATGGAAATGCCATAATAGGTAGGTATGGTGGCTGTTTTGAGGAAGATATAGGGAGGTTTATGTGTGAAAGAGCGTATCATATCACGGGGTTTGGATGCACCGGTGAAGTTTGCACCAACTCTCAATGTGAGAAAGGGCAATGCACGATACCGAAGAGGCTAGCAATGATGGAAGGGTGAGAGTGCGTATAATCCACGGACTCAACATTAGTCATAAAGAAATTACATACTTATTGCAAAAATCTACAAGCCATCAAAAACCAAAGCACTATGCGCATGCTCCTAGGGGGATAGATTGGTAGGAAAGGACCATCGCTCGTCCCCGACCGCCACTCATAAGGAGGACAATCAAAGAGCACCTCATGTTTCAAATTTGTTACATAACGTTTACCATACGTGCATGCTACGGGACTTGCAAACTTCAACACAAGAATTTCTCAATTTCAAAACTACTCAACTAGCACGACTTATTATTACCTCCATATCTCAAAACAATCATCAAGCATCAAACTTCTCCTAGCATTCAACACACTCATAAGAAAGTTTTTACTATTTTTGTATACCTAGCATATTAGGATTATTTAAGAAAATTACCATGCTATTTAAGACTCTCAAAATAATCTAAGTGAAGCATGAGAGATCAATAGTTTCTTTAAAACAAATCCACCACCGTGCTATAAAATATATAAGTGAAGTACTAGAGCAAAACTATATAACTCAAAAGATATAAGTGAAGCACAAAGAGTATTCTAATAATTTCCAAATCATGTATGGCTCTCTCAAAAGGTTTGTACAGCAAGGATTATTGTGGTAAACTAAAAAGCAAAGACTCAAATCATACAAGATGCTCCAAGCAATACACATATCATGTGGTGAATAAAAATATAGCTCCAAGTAGAGTTACCGATGGAAGTAGACGAAAGAGGGGATGCCTTTCGGGGCATCCCCAAGCTTTGACTTTTTGGTGTCCTTAGATTATCTTGGGGGTGCCATGGGCATCCCCAAGCTTTGGCTCTTGCCACTCCTTGTTCCATAATCCATCAAAAGATTTCACCCAAAACTTGAAAACTTCACAACACAAAACTCAACAGAAATCTCGTGAGCTCCGTTAATGAAAGAAAACAAAAGACCACTTCAAGGTGCTGTAATGAACCCATTATTTATTTATATTGGTGTTAAACCTACTGTATTCTAACTTCTCTATGGTTTATAAACTACTTTACTAGCCATAGATTTATCAAAATAAGCAAACAACACACGAAAAACAGAATCTGTCAAAAACAGAACAGTCTGTAGTAATCTGTAACTAACGCAAACTTCTGGAACTCCAAAACTTCAGCCAAAATAGGACGACCTAGGAAATTTTTTTATTGATCAGAAGCAATTGGAATCAGTATTTTATCACATTCTGGTGATTTTTAACAATTGTTTTCGTGATCAGAAAGTTTCTGGAAATTATAGCGAGATCAAATAACTATCATCCAAGAAGATCCTATAGGTTTAACTTGGCACAAACACTAATTAAAACATAAAAATACATCTAACCAGAGGATAGATCTAAGATTTATTCTTTAACAGAAGCAAAAGCAAAAAAAAACTAAAAATAAAATTGGGTTGCCTCCCAACAAGCGCTATCGTTTAACGCCCCTAGCTAGGCATAAAAGCAAGGATAGATCTAGGTATTGCCATCTTTGGTAGGAAATTCTTCAATGAGACATATATTATCCTTAGAAATTTCTTTATTTTTAGTTATTATTAAACTTTTAGGGACAAGATCAAAAAATTCATTCGTAGCAAATGGTTCCTTAATGATAGCAAAAAGATCGGGATGAATACTTATAGATTTAAGATCCGAAGTTTCCTTACTAGAGGATTCACCCTTATTTTTAGGAATATACATAAGCTTGGCAACTTTAGTAGGAGGACTTGGAGTATTCTTTACGGAAGAAAAAGCGGTTCCCAAGTTGGTAATGATACCCTCAAGTTTATCGATTCTAGTGGAATCTTGATTAATTCTCTCATTAACTAGGGGTTCTTTCTCCTTAATATTTTTCAAAGTTACTCCTACCTTAGATCCATATTGTGTAATTTTGTTGTGGATCTTTTTATCCAAATTTTCAATCAACTCTACGGTAGCAACCTTATTTTCAATAATTTGAAGTCTTTGCATTACATGCTCCAAAGTTAACATAGTTCCATTAACCAAAAGAGGTGGTGAGCCAAATAAATCTATCATAGCATTATAAGAATCAAAAGTATGTCTACCCAAGAAATTCCCTCCGGTAATGTTATCAAGGATATATCTATACCAAGGATTAGCACCTACATAAAAATTGCGGAGAAGAACTGAAGTATATTGCTTCTTGGTAGATCTATTTTGAGCATTGCAAATTCTATACCAAGCGTCTTTTAGATTTTCTCCCTCCCTTTGCTTAAAATTTAGAACTTCATTCTCGGGAGACATCGGAGAAGATATAAGACTAGCCATGACGACAAGCAAGCGAAAGAAGCGAACGAAAAAAAAGGGGGCGAATAAAACGGCAAGGGTGAAGTGGGGGAGAGGAAAACGAGAGGCAAATGGAAATAATGTAATGCGGGAGATAAGGGATTGTGATGGGTACTTGGTATGTTGACTTTTGCGTAGACTCCCCGGCAACGGCGCCATAAATTCTTCTTGCTACCTCTTGAGTACTGCGTTGGATTTCCTTGAAGAGGAAAGGATGATGCAGCAAAGTAGCGTAAGTATTTCCCTCAGTTTTTTAGAACCAAGGTATCAATCCAGTAGGAGGCTACGCGCGAGTCCCTCGTACCTACACAAAGAAAATAACTCCTCGCAACCAACGCGATTAGGGGTCGTCAATCCCTTCACGGTCACTTACGAGAGTGAGATCTGATAGAGATGATAGATAATATTTTTGGTATTTTTATGATAAAGATGCAAAGTAAAATAAAAGAAAAGTAAAAGCAAAGGCAATAAATAAAGTGATGGAAGATTAGTATAATGGAGTTAGACCCGGGGGCCATAGGTTTCATTAGTGGCTTCTCTCAAGAGCATAAGTATTTTACGGTGGGTGAACGAATTACTGTTGAGCAATTGACAGAATTGAGCATAGTTATGAGAATATCTAGGTATGATCATGTATATAGGCATCACGTCCGAGACAAGTAGACCGATTCCTACCTGCATCTACTACTATTACTCCACTCATCGACCGCTATCCAGCATGCATTTAGAGTATTAAATTCAAGAAAACAGAGTAACGCCTTAAGCAAGATGACATGATGTAGAGGGATAAATTCATGCAATATGATAAAACCCCATCTTGTTATCCTCGATGACAACAATATAATACGTGCCTTGCTGCCCCTACTGTCACTGGGAAAGGACACCGCAAGATTGAACCCAAGGCTAAGCCCTTCTCCCGTTGCAAGAAAAACCAATCTAGTAGGCCAAACCAAACTGATAATTCGAAGAGACTTGCAAAGATAACCAATCATACATACAAGAATTCAGAGAAGATTCAAATATTGTTCAGAGATAATCTTGATCATAAACCCATAATTCATCGGTCTCAACAAACACACCGCAAAAAGAAGATTACATCGAATAGATCTCCACTAGAGAGGGGGAGAACACTGTATTGAGATCCAAAAAGAGAGAAGAAGCCATCTAGCTACTAACTATGGACCCGAAGGTCTGAGGTAAACTACTCACACTTCATCGGAGAGGCTATGGTGTTGATGTAGAAGCCCTCCATGGTGGATGCCCCCTCCGGCGGAGCTCCGAAACAGGCCCCAAGATGGGATCTCGTGGGTACAGAAGGTTGCGGCGGTGGAATTAGGTTTTTGGCTCCGTATTAGATCGTTTGGGGGTACGTAGGTAGATATAGGAGGAAGAAGTACGTCGGTGGAGCAACATGGGGCCCACGAGGGTGGAGGGCGCACAGGGCGCCCCTACCTCGTGCCCTCCTCGAAGCTTCCTTGACTTAGGGTTGCAAGTCTCATGGATCACGTTCGGTGAGAAAATCACATTCCCGAAGGTTTCATTCCGTTTGGACTCCATTTGATATTCCATTTCTTCGAAACTCTGAAATAGGCAAAAAAAACAGCAATTCTGGGCCGGGCCTCCGGTTAATAGGTTAGTCCCAAAAATAATATAAAAGTGTAAAATAAAGCCCAATATTTCCCAAAATAGTAGATAATATATCATGGAGCAATAAAAAATTATAGATACACTGGAGACGTATCATGTATATAGCTAGGTCTTCCCCAGTTTTCCACACAAACCGATCAATCTATATATCTAGTGAGGTCTCACCCTCTTTCCCACGTACACATCGACCAATCTATACCTCTCTCTATAGGATTACATAGCTAATACACCCACATTAATTATATATCCAACGTCCCCCTCTCATCATCCATGCCTTCCGCTTCATCTCTCAGACACGCGCACAGTGGCGAAGACAGGGGGCAACAAGGGCCCTGCCCCCCCCTAACATCACTATATATTGTGGATAATATGAATGTGATCATTAGATCAATTGCTGGTAAAATGGTTTAAGTTGATGAATTCGCCCTCCTCAGAAAGGATTAGAAATGCTTGGCCCCCTAGCTCATTTATTTTTCATGGCTCTGCCACTGCACGCAACAGCGCACGTTCTCGCCTCCTCTCTTTAAATATCGATCTTGCACTTGTGCACTCCTTCATAGTCTCCCTCGACCTGGCCCCTCGCACCATCTTCTAGCCCCCCACCGGACTTTTCCACATGTACAATCTAGCAGACTCCATGGTTGAACTTAAGCATAATGCACAAACCTCAAAACACAAGTGCTTCTCCTTTGTTCTAGAATCTTCTGTATCATAACTGCCCAAACTTTTTTTCTAGTTCAATTGCCATTATTTGTTTTTACTTTATGCTTTACAATGCACAATTCCATGAATCATAAAATGGATTAAGGGCTTCTTTGATTCAAAGGATTCTCAAAGGAATTTTGGAGGATTCTAATCCTTAGGAATTTTTCCTATCTTGGTTGTTTGATTCGTAGGATTGTAAACCATAGGAATTTTTCCATAGGATTCATTCGCACTAGATTTCATAGGAAACTTTCCATCCACTCAAACCTCTTTGAAAGAATCCAACACTTTTCCTATGCACAATCAAACACTCGTACAATCCTATAGGATTCAAGACGACATTCCACTCTAATCCCATGTTTTTCCTATTCCCGCGTTTTGGAAATCCTACGAATCAAAGAGGCCCTAACTTTTTTATAAAAACTAATTGATTTTGAATGAGATGAACTACAAGAATTAAACAAACATCTACATCATGCATATATGACTCAAAGCTTACATCCTATAGTGTGGTATTTATTCATAATTTGGTTGCCAAATCTGATGCGTGCAATGCACGTGTACCTTACTAGTATTTCGAGTATGTGCAAAACACGTAAATTAGAATTCCAATGGCACGCTACACAGTGTCTCTCTTTCAGTTCATGAAGCCACGTGGCACATGTGGAGGCGTTGTCGCGACCTCCTTGTGTGGATTGATCATAGTGATGTGCTGCTAGTTCTAGAAGAATGTACTCGTCCTCTCTCAGGCACACTAGCAGTACATGCACGAAGCGAAGATGTGCACGCACACACTCATTCCCTCACACGCACACGCGGGTACACGGTGGGACGCATTTTTGTACGAAGATCCACCCCATGCGATAATTTGACGCGTGTAAAGTCCTTCACTTCATTGATGGTCAATTAATATAGCGCATGCAAATTGAGTGGACGTGAGGGAGGAAGTAGTTGAGAAAGACATTACTACTCCGCTGCGTGCATGCGAGTAGTTAAATCATGGGTTGCTACTTCCATTGGTCTCCTTCGTATTTTGTGCCAATTTTTGACCATATTTTTAAGTAACATAATATTTATGCATGTCATAAAAAGTGGCACAAAAAAGGGGGCCAATAAACCAGGACGCAGGCAGCATGATCAATTTTTGCCAGGGCTACTGTTGGTCGCCTTTGTATTTAAATATGGACGGAGTGGAGTAGTACTATCTTTATCTTAGCCTCGTAGGGCTCTCCCAGTGCCTAGGATTGCCTCCCTGCCTCGCCCACCGGATCCCGCCATGGAGGATCCTGCCATGGATAATCCCTTAGATCCCAGGATCCCGCGGGCTACCCTCTCGCTGCGGCCTGTGGCACTGCCGCCTTTGAGCGAAACCGACATGTGTTTTAGAGGGGATCCATTGCTCTGGAATCACAGATCGGTGGCGCTGGAGGACATGCCAGGGCTGCTTTTCAGGTGGTGGGCAGCATGGGAAAATCGGATCGAGGAAGCGGCGCATCGATTGGAGAGAAGTACCAAGGAGCTGCGCCTGGCGCGGCACAAGGCGGAGTTGCAAGTCGATCTCAAGGGAGAGATGCTGACAGATGTCAGCATCTGGCAGCATTGCGTTGATTTCGAGCTAGGGCTAATGGCAGAGATCATCTTCACGGAGTCAACTGCGGAGGAAAGAACATGCATGCCTGCGGAATGGCATGAGCAGCTGGTGCAACTGTTCAAATGGGTGGTAGGAGAATCCAAATCGCGGGACCAACTTTGGCGGCCGTTGGGCATGCATCGTAGCGAGGTGAGCTGCCCTCCTTCCCCACCGGCGATGTAGTGACCTACTCGGTTGCCACTGCAGTGAACTTGCAGTGCCATGGCGGTTTGCAACCGTGACAATCACTCCATCTATATGTATTGTATTCCTGTGAAAATACTTGTCGTTTGGAAAAAGATGATAATTGATTTATCACTAGTTTTTGAATGCTTGGTCGTGACAATCACCCGAAGCCACAACCAGAAGTCTCCATCGCGTAATACTTACGGTCGGTCGCACCAATATACGGTCGGTCGGACCCACGACACGCATCGGCTTGGTCTGACATGTACGACCAGTTACATCACTGACTTGTGCGACCGTATTTGACCAGTTGTACTTGAAATTTGTGTTCTAGGAAACTCATCGGGAGCCGTTTGGGCCTCGAAACCAAAACCGTCAATTAATCTTTAGCTTGTTCCCATCACATTCCAAAGTGTACAGTATAATTAAGTGCAAACCTGCTCACACCTAGTACGTATCAAACCTAAACGTGTTCCCACTATGCAGGTTTTAGTACTAGTGCTAGTACTAGGTTATAAAAAGGGGAACTAGTACCTAGCCGAAAATCACTCTACCTCTTCCTCCTCATAAGTCTTTCTTGTTCGGCCGTCCTTGCCATGGATGGTGTGTAGAACTCTAGGTCCAGAACTACTCATAACAAGGGAGCAGCAACCAAGGCCATGGAAAAAAGAGAGGGCTCGCCACCTCGCAGAGACCTCGAAAGATCTCTCACGTGCAGGCGAGGGCTCCCAGGAGCGCTCTAGCCGCGGAGGCGAGTGCTCCCAAGAGCGCCCTAGCCGCGGAGGCGAGGGCTCCCAGGAGCGCCCTAGCCGCTGAGGCGATCATGCTGAGCTAGCGGCGCTGGAGTCGTTATCCCTCGAAGACATGCCCGATCAGCTCAATAAGCAGGAGGAGTTCATCAACGGCTTGGTGGAGCTGCTAAAGTAGAGCCTCGACGACATGCCCGCTTAGCTCAATGAGCAGGGGGAGTTGTCCACCGGCTTGGTGATGCTGCTGAAGAAGAGAATTGCCTCGGATAAGAAGGCGACCGGCAAAATCTTGCAACTTCAGGAGGACAAGGAGAAGCTCTGCCACAAGCACGACCTGCTAAAGGAGGAGAACGTTGGCTGGAAGAAGCTGCATGAGAAGAGTAGTTCCTTGATCAAGATGTTGTAGGCCCTCGTCATGGAACGGAAGGAGGAGTTGGCGAAGCTCCGCATCGAGCACCTGACTGCTGTCAAGGTACGTAATGCGGCTGTGGAACAGATGATGAAGGCTTGCGTAGAAATCCCGCGTCATGGACATAATGAAGAAGATGGCGGAGGAGATGCGCAAGGAGATGGAGGGCATGGAGGCGATGAAGAAGCAGTTACGACTCCGCGGCCAGCAACCCTTCATTTAGTAGAGAGCAGCGCCCCAGACTTGTGTGTGTGTCTTCCTTCTTTTTAGGGGGTGATAATCTTCCTTCTTATTTTGCTCATGTGTTTCTTCTTTTGCTTCGGGTGTTTCACCGCACGTGTCACGTTCTCTGCGGGGCATGGATAGAACATTGCTAACTATGAGCCGCACCGTGGGTTCGATGACTAGCAAATTAGATCATTTTTATCGCCATATGGCACTGGGTGATGACCCCACAAGTATAGGGGATCAATTGTATCTCTTTTCGATAAGTAAGACTGTCGAACCCAACGAGGAGCAGAAGGAAATGACAAGTAGTTTTAAGTAAGGTAATGTCTGCAAGTGTTGAAACCGTAAGTAGCGAGTAGTTTGATAGCAAGATAATTTGTAAAGAAAGTAACAATAGTAGCAATAAGTATGCAGCAAGGTAGCGCAATCCTTTTGAGGCAAAGGACAAGCCAAAACTGTCTCTTATGATAAGCAAAACATTCTCGAGGGTACAAGGGAATTTCATCTAGTCACTCTCATCATGTTGGTTTGATTTGTGTTCGCTACTTTGATAATTTCATATGTGGGTGGACCGGTTCTTAGGTGTTGTTCTTACTTGAAAAAACCTCCTACTTATGATTAACCCTCCCGCAAGCATCCGCAACTACGGGAAAAGTATTAAGGATAAATCCTAACCATAGCATTAAACTCTAGGATCCAATCGGCCCCTTACGGAATAGTGCATAAACTGGGGTTTAAGTTTCTGTCACTCTCGCAACCCACCATCTATTTACTACTCCACAATGCATTCCCTTAGGCCCAAATATGGTTAAGTGTCATGTAGTCGACGTTCACATGACACCACTAAGGGAATCACAACATACATACTATCAAAATATCGAACACATATCAAGTTCATATGTTTACTTGCAACATGATTTCTCCCGTGACCTCATGAACAAAAGTAACTACTCACAAACAACAAACATGCTCATGATCAGAGGGGTATTAATATGCATAATGGATATGAACATATAATCTTCCACCAAATAAACCATATAGTAATCAACTATAAGATGTAATCAACACTACTAGTCACCCCCTAGCACCAATCTATAGTTCCGGTAACAAGATTGAATACAAGAGATGAACTAGGGTTTGAGATGAGATGGTGCTGGTGAATATGTTGATGGAGATTGCCCTCCCCAAGATGGGGGAGTTGTTGGTGATGATGATGACGATGATTTCCCCCTCCGGGAGGGAAGTTCCCCCGGCAGAATCGCTCCGCCGGAGGGCAAAAGTGCTCCTGCCCAAGTTCCGCCTCGAGACAGCGGTGCTCTGTCCCAAAAGTATTATTCTTATTTTTCTAGGTCAAAACCACTTATATACCAGAATATGGGCACCGGAGGTGGGCCGAGGAGGCCACAACCCACCAGGGCACGCCAGGGGGGCCTAGCGCGCCCAGGTGGGGTGTGCCCACCTGGTGGCTCTCCTCTGGTACTTAGTGGATCCAATATTTCTTATATATTCCATAAAAAATCTTCGTGAAGTTTTAGCCCATTTGGATTTGTGCAGAATAGGTTGCCTGATGTAGCTTTTTCAGGTCTAGATTTCCTGCTGCCGGAATTCTCCCTCTTGGTGTGTACCTTGCAAATTATGAGAGAAAAAGACATTAGAATTACTACAAAAAGCATTATTAAGGATAAAAACATTATAAATAACAGTAGGAAAACATGATGCAAAATGGACGTATCAACCCCCCAAGCTTAGACCTCACTTGTCCTCAAGCGAAAACCAAAATCAAGAAACATGTCCACACGCTTTGAGAGAGAGGTGTCGACAAAAAATAAAATACAGACATAGGAGCATCATGTTGATTATTATAACAGCCACAAAATTTAACATAAGACTTTTATCATAGAACTTGCACCATATACTTCCCATGAATAAGTAACAGTTCACCACACAATCGAAGTGTAAAGCAAAAAATCTATTAGAAACCAACAAACTATGTTCTCAGTCAACTTTGCAACTACAATTCATCATCTTTTCAGGAAGGTTCACGTATCGGAGCTCTTAAGCAAGTCCACATACTCAACCATCATATAATCTTTTATGATTGCTAACACTCACCTTGTACCCATGAGCAAAACGTTTCAACCGGACACAAAGAAAGATAGGGGCTTATAGTTTCGCCTCCCAACATACTCACCTCAAGGGTGATGTCAACAATAATAACTTATGCTATCTATATTCAACTGGACATATGTGCCTAGATCTTTCCTCACCACATGATGCTTGCCAAGAGAATAAATAAAAAGGAATAGAAGGAAAACTTTGACTCTTTGCATAAAAATAAATACATATAAGTAAAAGGTAGGCCCTTCACAGAGGGAAGCAGAGGTTGCACTTTATTTTTTTGCATGCTCAATCCCTTAGTGCAAGATAACGTCACGTTGTATTGCCCCTTAAGATGACAACCTTTATTATGCAGTTTGTCGCTTTTATTCTTTGTCATCCAAGTTCGTACAAGGCTTAATTTTCTCTTACACTAAATGATCTTACATATTTAGGAACAATTTTTATTGCCTTTTTGCACCGATGACAACTTACTTGAGGGATCTTGTTCAATACCTAGGTAGGTATGGTGGACACTTGAAAAAGATTTGGGTTTAAGGGTTTTTGGATGCACAAGTAGTTTCTCTACTTAGTGCGGAGTTTTTGGCTAGCAAAGATAGGGGAAAGCATCACATGTTAAAGGATCTATGACAATATGACTTCTATGTGAATATAAACATACATAAACCATTATGTTGTCTTGCTTGTCCAATGTCAACAATTTTGGCATATAATATTTTGATGAGGGCTCACAATCACAAAAGATTTCTAGGATAGTATATTTATACGTGAATCTTCCCTTCCCTTATTAATTCTTTCATGAGTTGCATCATTGACTAATGCTATGTTTGTACATCTCTAATAAAATTTTCTTACTTATACTTTTCCTTATGTAGTGCTATCACCTACCATAGGATTAGTATATGATCATATTGATTTATTTCCTTTCTTTCTTTTTCTTTCTTACTCCTTTTCTTTATTTGCAACATGGAAGTAAAGAAAGTAAAAACTCAAACTAGCTTCATTATATAACTTGCACATGATTATAATGATAGATTACTAAGAAAACTTCTAAAAGAAGAAAAGAATGAACTAAACTTTATTCATCTAAGCAAAAGATTGAACTAAGATAAGTAAAAGTAAAAAGATAGTGGGATGATATGATACCGGGGCACCTCCCCAAAGCTTGGCGGAAGCCAAGGGGAGTGCCCATACCCGACACTCAGTTCTCCTTTGGTGGTGAAGAAGATGGTGATGGTGATGAAGAAGGTAATTTGCGCTTTGCTTCCTTCAGCTTCGTTTCGATCTTCATCAGCCAAGCATCTTCTTCGATGTGGTTGGAGGAGCAGGAAGACATGATGCTTATCTTGATAAATCTGACCAGAAACAGCAAGAAAAGAGAACAGAGGATTTTCTCCGTGATACGGTGGTTAACAGGTTCGGGAAGTATAAATAGAATTTTTATTTTGCAGGACAAGCATATGGAAGAAAAACGGAGTACGGGAGGTGTCCCAAGTGGGCACAACCCACCTGGGCGTGCCAGGCAAGCCTGGCGCGCCATGGTGTATTGTGCCCTCCAGGGGACGCTTCCTGGGAGTTTCTTTATTTCCGAAATTTTGAAATATTCCAAAACTGATAAAAAATATTTTTGCAGATTTTTCGGAGTGTGTTTACTTATGTATCACGTACCACCCTATTTTGATGATTCTGGAGTGTTCCGGAAGGACTCTTTTATGTGTTCTTCCGGTGTCAAAGTTTGGAAAATATTACTTTGAACATTAATTGGCGTACCTGAAATATAATGATTTATTCGTTGTCCGTTGACAACCTTCAGGTTAGTGCCTTCGAAATTATTTATTTATATGGCACCTGACCGATAAACCTCCTCGATGACATAGGGGCCTTCCCATTTGGAGAGGAGTTTTCCTGCAAAGAATCTAAAATGAGAGTTGTACAAAAGAACATATTCTCCAACTTTAAACTCACGTTTTTAATTCTTTTTTCATGCCATCTTTTAACTTTTTCTTTGAATAACTTTGCATTGTCATAAGCTTGGGTTCTCCATTCATTTAAAGAGCTTATATCAAATAACCTCTTTTCACCAGCAAGTTTGAAGTCATAGATGAGTTCTTTAACTGCCCAATGTGCTTTATGTTCTAACTCAAGAGGCAAATGACAAGCTTCTCCATAAACCATTTTATAAGGAGACATACCCATAGGATTTTTATATGCTGTTCTATAAGCCCAAAGTGCATCATCTAATTTCTTAGACCAATTCTTCCTGGACCTATTGACAGTCTTTTGCAAAATTAATTATATTTCTCTATTCTTGAGTTCAACTTGGCCGCAAGACTGAGGATGATAGGGTGATGCAATTCTATGGTTAACATCATACTTAGAAATCATCTTACGGAAAGAACCATGAATAAAGTGTGAACCACCATCAGTCATTAAATATCTAGGGACTCCAAACCTTGGGAAAATAACTTCCTTAAGCATTTTAATAGAGGTGTTGTGATCAGCACCACTAGTTGGAATAGCTTCTACCCATTTAGTAACATAATCGACAGTAACCAAAACATGTGTATACCCATTAGAGGAAGGAAAAGGTCCCATGTAATCAAATCCCCAAATATCAAATGGTTCAACAACAAGAGAATAGTTCATAGGCATTTCTTGACGCTTACCGATATTACCTATTCTTTGGCATTCATCACAAGATGAGACATACTTACGAGCATCCTTGAAGAGAGTAGGCCAATAAAATCCAGACTGCAATACCTTGTGAGCAGTTCTGTCTCCAGCATGATGCCCTTCATAAGCTTCGGAGTGACATTTCCGTAGGATTTGTCCCTGTTCATGCTCAGGTACACAACGTCTAATAATACCATCTACCCCTTCTTTATAAAGATGTGGGTCATCCCAAAGGTAATGTCTTAAATCATAGAAGAATTTTTTCTTTTGTTGGTAAGTAAAGCTAGGTGGTAAATATTTAGCAACCATGTAATTAGCATAGTCAGCATACCAAGGAGTCCCATTAGCAAAATTTATTGCAGCTAACTACTCATCAGGAAAACTATCATCAATAGGAAGAGGGTCATCGAGCACATTTTCAAGCCTAGACAAGTTATCGGCTACGGGGTTCTCAACTCCTTTTCTATCAATAATATGCAAATCAAGTTCTTGTAACAAGGGGACCCAATGAATAAGTCTAGGTTTAGCATCTTTCTTTTACATAAGATATTTAATAGCAGCATGGTTTATGTGAATAGTTACTTTAGAATCAACAATATAAGCTCTAAACTTATCACAAGCAAACACCACTGCTAGGAATTCTTTTTCAGTAGTAGCATAATTTCTTTGAGCACTGTCTAGAGTTTTACTAGCATAATGAATGATATTCAATTTCTTATGAACTCTTTGTCCTAGAACAGCACCAACAACATAATCACTAGCATCACACATAATTTCAAAAGGCAAGTTCCAATCAGGTGGTTGAACTATGGGTGCAGTGATTAAAGCTTTCTTGAGTGTTTCAAAGGCTTCAAGACAATCATCATCAAAGACAAAAGGAATATCCTTTTGCAAAAGATTAGTAAGAGGCTGTAGCGACCAGACCCGAATGGATCCAGTCTCTATGCTCAGTGTCATCCCTGGATCGAGAATGCCGACACCACACAAGATTGAAGGATTTATTGCAGAGTAGCAATCACACACTTATTACATCGTTGTCCACAAGGGAACTTATTACAATAATATGGCTTAAGGCCATCTAATAATAACAGCGGAAGGCTTGGAAGATAAGCGAGTCCATCAACTCCAACGGCATCATCGAGTATAGAACCACGACCTAACACCTTACTGTCGTTCGAAAAGTCCGCAACATGAAAGTTGCAGCCCAAAACGGGTCAAGACATGGAATATGCTGGCAATGTAACACATAAGAGCAATGAATGAATAAGCCTATACTACATGCATATATGGCTGGTGGTAAGGCTCACGTTACATTTGCATAAAGCTGATTTTTCCCTACATCAAAGGAATAGTTTTATTTAACTATCATGGTGGTTGTTAAACATTGAGAATGGTTGACAACATCCTCAATCCCAATTAAAAGGTACTCATTGAAACCCAACAACTTTTATTAGAGGTAACATGTTGAGATTCACATGATATTCAATTACAGATACTCAAATTGTCCATAACCGGGA
Organism: Aegilops longissima; assembly: GCA_021605205.1. Taxonomy (NCBI): domain Eukaryota; kingdom Viridiplantae; phylum Streptophyta; class Magnoliopsida; order Poales; family Poaceae; genus Aegilops; species Aegilops longissima. The sequence continues at coordinate 547,617,810 of CM038682.1, forward strand.
CACGGCTAACCATGATTAGTTTATACACTCTGCAGAGGTTTATGACTTTTCCCCACAAGACTCGATCGCCTCCGCTTGGTTCTCGTGACTACATGGTGTTTGAGAAACGGATGACCGAGACATAGTCTTCAAGCGCTAGCACCTTACATGTGGGTAGACCGTACCAACCTACATCCCCTACATCAGCTAGCCTACCCGTAAGAGTTCGCACAACTTAGTCAACTATGCCAGAGCCCATAATTGGCTTGTGGCTGCACACGGAAGTTTCAGTTTGAATAATCTTATGATCCCTTAGAGCACGGGTGGCGGTCCAAGAAATACAGTAAGTCTCGATAGAAACCAGGTGCCTCAATCCACCCAGATGTGTGTTTAGGTTGCCACCTTAGATAAACCATTAATTAACAATCTCACATCTGTCATGGATATTCACTCACCCAATCCACGCCTACTAGCATAGCATGGCATAAACAAGCAAACGAGAAGTAACTCCCAAGGTTTCATAAGTAAAACAGGTAATAGGTACTACTCAATCTACTTCCCATCCCACAATTTAATTAGATCCTAATCATGCAAGTGTTTGAGAAATAGATCTAATGCATAAAAACTGGGTATGAGAAGAGTATGATCAAAGTGTTACTTGCCTTGTCGATGATCCATGAGACCTAGAGATTCGAAGTAACAAGCGGCGCACTCCGGGTGATCTAACGCAGACAAACAACAAGCATACAATAAGTACTCATCTAATGCACGGGGAAATATCGAATAGAAGATCTAACCAGAAAGTTCAACTTAAGAACCCTGGTTGCAAAAGATTCGAATCAAAATAAACATCGTAAGTCGAAACTCGAGAGAGAACGACTAGGTTATGCAATCTGAAACTAGGTCAAAATTTCACAGTAGCAAAACTCTGTGAAAGTAGGTTAGTCGGAACGGCGGTTTCATTACGAAACTCCAGGCGCTTGAATCACCTGATTCCGATAAACGAGCGAGAAATAAAACAGATTTGAAAATCGGATCTGAAATCGAATCAGAAAAAATAACGGATTAAATCCGATTAAAAGAAAACGACGAACGGTTTAAATAACGGACGTTCGTTAACAGAACTAATCCAACGAACACGTTCATTGAAACGAACGGTTCGGTGAACGTTCGTTAAATAAGAAAACCGAAAAAAAATAAAACCAATCTGGGTTTTTTAAAAAACCGAACGTCACAAAAAAAAACGGATCGGGTTTTCTTAAAGAAAACCGGATCGGGGCGGGGCGGCGGCGGCTACCTCCGTGGTGGGCGGCGGGCTCAGCGGCCGGGGGGGCGAGGTCCCGGTCGGGAGGGGCGGCGAGGGGGCGGGTCTCCGGCGGGCGAGGACGGCGCGGGCGGGCGGCGGCAGCATGCTGGTTCGGAGGCGACGGGCGAGGGCGGCTCGGAGTGAGAGAGGGGGGGCCGGGCGGCTATTTATGGGGGGGGAGAGGCGGCGACTTGGGAGGGGGCAGGCGGCTGGTCGGAGCCGGTCTCCGGAGGCGTCTGTGCGGCGGGCATCACATGGGCGGCGGCGGCTTGTGAGGGAGAGGGAGGCGGGCGCCTGGGCCGGGCCTGGCTGGTGGGCCGGGCTGGGCCTTGGCCTGTGGGGGCGCTGATTTTTTTAAATTAAAATTTAAACCAAACGAATTAAAAAAATACCAAATGAATTCGATTTAAATAAAACAATTTTCCCGACTCCTAAAATGAGTCGAACAAAATGAACTTTAAAAACGGCAAACATGCGTAAATTTTAAAATGCTCATTTTTTGCCTAAGCAAAATAAATCTTCCAAAACCAATTTTGATTTATTTATAATATCTTCATATTTCCTAAATATTGGGAAAGTCATATTATTCCCTCTCAAATTTTTTTATAGGAAAAACTTTGTGAAGATAATTAAATAAATCCAATGATCCTATTTTCAAAATTTGAGAAATCCCAAATATGAAAATTATGAAACCTCCAACTCTCTCCGAGGGTCCTTGAGTTGCGTGAAATTTCTAGGATTCGGAAAAATGCGAGAAAAATATGATATGCATGATGACCTAATGTATAACATTCCAAATTGAAAATTTGGGATGTTACAAACCTACCCCCTTAAGATGAATCTCGCCCTCGAGATTCGGGTTGGCTAGAAAATAGGTGAGGTGGTCCTTACAAAACTTCCTCTCTTTCCTGTGTGGCTTCATCCTCGGTGCGGTGGCTCCAATTGAACTTTGCAAAACTTGATAACCTTGCTGCGGGTAACTCACTGGCATAATCGAGAATCTTAACCGTTTTTCCTCATATGTCAAGTCATCCTTCAATGAATTGCTTCCGGTGGCATTGTGTCTCTTAACGGTACCTCTGCTATCTCGGGTGACATTTCTTCAATCGAGAAACATGGAATACATCATGAACTCTGACAGTCCTTCCGCAATTCCAATTTATACATAACTTCTCCCATGCGTTGCAAAATCTTATATGGTCCAACGAAACGGGTGCTAACTTTCCTTTAACTCCAAAACGCTTAACTCCTCAAGCGGTGATACTCTAAGATATACTGCTCCAACTTCATACTCAATCGCTGGCGCTTTGAATCGGCATAGCTCTTACGTTCGATCGGGCTACCTTGAGCCTGTCTCAATCAACTTAACTTTCTGTTCGACTCCTTAATTAAATCTGGTCCAAACAACCGACGATCTCCGTTTAGTCCCATGACAACGGTGTCCTGCACCTTCTTCCATACAGCGCCCGAAGGTGCCATCTTTAAGCTGGTTTGGTAGCTGTTGTTGTAAGAAAATTCTGCATACGGCAAATTATCATCCCAGCTAGATCCATAATCTAGTGCACAAGCTCTCAAAGATGTCCTCCAAAATCTGATTGACTCTCTCGGTCGTCCATCGGTCGTGGGTGGAAAGCTGTCATCAATTCCAATCGGGTTCCCAATGTTTCGTGTAACCGGTTCCAAAATTTCAAGTGAACTGGGTTCCTCTATCCGATACGATGCTCCTCGAACTCCGTAAACACACAATTCTGGTCATGTATATCTTCGCCAACTTAGCACTGCTATAGGTAGTCTTGATCGAATGAAATGAGCTACCTTTGTCAAACGATCGACTATGACCCAAATCGAGTCATATCCTGAACGGGTCTTTGGCAAACCTGTGATGAAATCCATGCCTAGTTTATCCCACTTCCATTCGGTATCGGCAACGGTTGTAATAATCCTGCTGGCTTCGATGCTCGCCTTTACTTTTCGACATACGCCGCAAACTGCTACATACTCCGCAATATCCTTCTTCATTCCGTCCACCGTAAAATATTCTTCAAATCCAAATACATCTTGGTATTTCCTGGGTGAATCGAATAGGGTAAATCATGGGCTTCTTGCAAAATCAACTTCCCGATCTACGGGTCATTGGGCACATAAACACGGTCTTCAAACCATAGGGTATCGTGCTCATCCTCACGAAATCCTTTAGCTTTTCCTTTGCTCATTTTCTCCTTTATAGAGGCAACTTCCTTATCTGCCTTTTGGGCTTCTCGATTTTGTCCATTAGTGTCGACTGAATCTCCAATGCTGCTACATAGCCTCTCGGAACTATTTCCAAACATAGTTCTCGAAGGTCCTCGGCTAACTCATTGGGTATTCCTCCCATCATTAGGGTATTGACGTGGCTCTTACGGCTCAATCGCGCCAGCTATGACATTAGCCTTCCGGGTGATAATGCAATCTCATATCATAATCCTTGATTAGCTCTAACCATCTCCTTTGTCCGAGATTCAAATCCTTCGTGTGAAGATGTACTTCAAACTCTTGTGATCCGTATATACTTCACAATGATTTCCAATGAGAAAATGTCTCCACGTCTTCAAGGCATGCACAACGGCTGCTAACTCCAAATCATGAGTGGCATAATTCAACTCATGAGGCTTAAGTTGTCGTGAAGCATACGAAACAACTCTTCCTTCCTGCATAAGCACGGCTCCAAGTCCTCGACGTGAAGCGTCGCAATACACCTCATAATCCTTAGTCTGATCTGGCAATACCAAAACTGGTGAGGTAACCAATATTTTCTTCAACTCTTGAAAACTTGCCTCACAGTCCTCAGTCCATATGAATTTGTTTTCCTTCTTCAACAGTTCTGTCATAGGCTTTGCAATTCTTGAGAAATTCTCAATGAACCTTCGGTAGTATCCTCGCGAGTCCAAGGAAACTCAATCTCTCCAACTGTCGTTGGTGCTTCCCATTTGGTTACGGTCTCAACCTTTGTGGGGTCAATCGCTATCCCTTCTCCGGATATAACATGTCCGAGAAATCCAACTTCCTTTAGCCAAAACTCACATTTGCTGAACTTGGCATACAACCTGGTGTTCCTCGTTTCTCCAAAACCAATCACAAATGTTCCTTGTGTTCCTCTTCATTCTTCGAGAAAATTAAAATGTCATCAATGAACACCACGATTTAACTTATCCAAAAACTCCATAAACACTTTGTTCATCAGGTTCATGAAATAGGTTGGTGCGTTAGTCGGTCCAAATGACATAACGGTATACTCATACAGTCCATATCTTGTGGTAAACGCTGTCTTGGGTATATCTTGCTCCCGAATCTTCAATCGATGGTACCCGATCGCAAGTCGATCTTAGAAAACACTTTGGCTCCTTGCAAGCGATCAAACAGATCATTTATCATAGGTAGTGGGTACTTGTTCTTGATTGTTACTTCATTCAATCCACGGTAATCAACAACCATTCTCAACGATCCATCCTTCTTCTCCACCAATAAACGGGTGATCCCCAAGGTGAAGAACTTGGGCGAATAAAACCTTTATCCAATAGTTCCTTAATCTGCTTCTTGATTTCGCTAAATCCTTTGCGGGCATCCTGACGGCCGCTTCGATATCGGGCCTGTTCTCGCAACAGCTCGATCAAAAATTCAATGTCTCTATCCGCGGCATTCCCGCAACTCTTCCGAAATACATCAGATAATCCTTCACCATCGGTACTTCTTCTGTATCACTCGATAAGCAATTAACTTGTGCTCTCCTCGGCTCGTGCCGTGACACATACTTAATCCTTCTTCCTTCCGTGTGGTGAGCAAAATTGACCTTGTGGTACAATCTATGTTCCTCCATACTTTGATAACCAATCCATTCCTAATATCACATCCAATCCTTGGGATTCCGAACTATTAGGTCCGAGGGGAAAACATAGTGTCCAATCCTTAGTGGCGGTCGATCACACCATTTACTAGCCATGTACTCGCTCCGGGTGAGGTTACTAGCATGGGTGACCTAAGGGCTTGGGTTGGTAACTTGTACTTATCCACAAATCCCTTGATATGTATGAATGCGATGCACCAAGATCGAAAAGAACAACTGCAGTAAATGACTTAACCAAAAACTTACCGACATCGTGATCGGGCTGATCTTCAACCTCCTCCACATCAATGTGGTTCACCTGTCCCCTGTTGAAAGGGTTTGGCTTCTTTCCGAGCTTCCATTGCCATTTCCATTCGCCTTCGGATAGTCATTTGCATAGTGCCCGCCTTGCGGCACTTAAAGCAAGTAATGTGACTCAGTCTACCTTGGATGGTGTTGACGGGTTGGTGCGGTTCTGTCCATTGCTTCCTCCATTCCCGCTCCCATTCTTGGTGCCATTATGGTTATGCGAATTACCTCCTCCATGGGTATGCTGAAACTGAATTCCTGATTTAGGGGTATAACGAGGCTTCGCTGGGATCCGAGTTATACTTCCCTTGTCCATATTTCCGCTATGTTCTCAATTTGTCTGCTGCTTTCCTTCAATCATGAGAGCTCGGTCTACTAACTCCTGGTAGTTGTTGAAACTTGCTACCATCAACGGCATGCTGAACTCATCATTCAGTCCTTCTAGAAACTTCTCTGCTTAGCTGCATCCGTAGTAACGCTATCCGGGGCATAACGTGCTAATTTGCTAAAATCATCCACGATCGCCAACAGTCCTTCCTCCTTGGCGAAGTTGCTAAACTCACGCTTCTTCATGGCCATGGCTCCTGCTGAAACATGGGCGGTCTGAAAAGCTTGTCAAACTGGTCCCATGTGACGGTGTCACGGGTAAGTGGCTGTGAAATTCTCCCACCATGTCCGCTGCGGGTCCTTCAAGCTGATGTGCGGCAAACTTCACTCTTTCACCATCTGCATCCCGCAGTGGTCAGCTCCTTCCTATCTTATGGAGCCACCATCTGCTACAATCGGCTCGGTGCTCTTGGAATACACCGCGGGTTCATCTAAGGAAACGAGTCAGATGATCCGTAGGTGGTGGTGGTGGCGGTGGGTTGTTGTTGTTGTTCTGCACCAATGTTTGAATCAGGGTATTCTGCTGCTGGATCAATTGGGTGATCTCTGGCGGGAAAACGAATCCGGGGTCACGTCTCGGAGGCATCTGATGGGTTTAGAAAAGGAGAGAAATGTAGAATAGAGTGAGGTCTAAGGGAAATCACTACCCAATGCACATGAGCAAAAACACACAAAATCACTTCATTCAATCAAACAAAGGCTTACAACGATCTAACTATCGCAAAAGTGTGTGTACTATAATGTTTACATGGAGGGAAATACTACTAATATGTGGGGGACTTCTACTAATTTGAACCGGTGGAAGACTCCATGATGTCCGCTCCACTTCGCCTTCAAAGTCGGGTTCACTTGGATCCGAATCGGTGTCGTCGATGTTAATGTAGTCGCTTGGGTATTCGACATACTGGTCTTCATTCCGGAGCGCCAACTTCTTCTTGAGTTCTTTGATCTCGTACTTAAGATCGTTATTGTGTCTTGCCATAGCTACGATCTCGCCCATGTAGTCCTTGCGTAGTCTTTAGTTCTTCTTCCGGTTCGATGATCCTTCCTTTGTCTTCGCAACTCCAACATGTCATTGCACATTTGGTTCTCTGGCGCCGAATGTGCTGATTTAACTCCCGGATGAACGCTGCAATGGATCTATCCTTCTTGGTGCCGACGACGCCCCGCTTGTCATCTCGGCGTCCGCAAATCTGGTAGATGGTATCCTTGAGGTCTTCTTGATAAACTTCCCCAATGCGCCCCATGGTGATGTGAGCTGCCATGCTCTTTCCTGCACTCCAAGTTGGTGCACTCGAAAACACTATCTATAGGCTTGGTGATTGGGGCGAATGTCCTTCCCGAACGTGAGCATGAATCTTCCAGCGCTCCTCTTCGTGCAGAGTGGCGTTGAAAGTTCCGTGAAGCTTGGTAGTCCAATGTTCAGTACTTAGTAACTTCCTTCAAGTGAAATCCAAAAGGTGTGCCTTCATCCGGTTGGGTGTACTTGATCTTCGCGTCCGTCATCCTAAAGAGAGTAGAAAAGATGAGGAGTTAGAAAATGGGAAGAGAGTAGTGATCCATGGCTTTAACTTAGTGGTCGTGTCCTATATAACGGCGTGGTGCTCGATACTATTCTCTCAGAGCGACCAGACCGAATGGATCCGATCTCTATGCTCGTTGTCATCCTCGGATCAAGAATGTCGACACCACACAAGATTCAAGGATTTATTGCAGAGTAGCAATCACACACTTATTACATCGTTGTCCACAAGGGAACTTATTACAATAATATGGCTTAAGGCCATCTAATAATAACAGCGGAAGGCTTGGAAGATAAGCGAGTCCATCAACTCCAACGGCATCATCGAGTATAGAACCACGACCTAACACCTTACTGTCGTTCAAAAGTCTCGCAACATGAAAGTTGCAGCCCAAAACGGGTCAGACATGGAATATCTGGCAATGTAACACATAAGAGCAATGAATGAATAAGCCTATACTACATGCATATATGGCTGGTGGTAAGGCTCTACTGTTACATTTGCATAAAGCTGATTTTCCCTACATCAAAGGAATAGTTTTATTTAACTATCATGGTGGTTGTTAAACATTGAGAATGGTTGACAGCATCCTCAATCCCAATTAAAAGGTACTCATTAAAACCCAACAACTTTTATTAGAGGTAACATGTTGAGATTCACATGATATTCAATTACCGGATACTCAAATTGTCCATAACCGGGACACGGCTAACCATGATTAGTTTATACACTCTGAGAGGTTTATGACTTTTCCCCACAAGACTCGATCGCCTCCGCTTGGTTCTCGTGACTACATGGTGTTTGAGAAACGGATGACCGAGACATAGTCTTCGAAGCGCTTAGCACCTTACATGTGGGTAGACCGTACCAACCTACATCCCCTACATCAGCTAGCCTACCCGTAAGAGTTCGCACAACTTAGTCAACTATGCCAGAGCCCATAATTGGCTTGTGGCTGCACACGGAAGTTTCAGCTTGAATAATCTTATGATCCCTTAGAGCCCGGGTGGCGGTCCGAAGAAATACAGCAAGTCTGATAGAAACCAGTGCCTCAATCCACCCAGATGTGTGTTTAGGTTGCCACCTTAGATAAACCATTAATTAACAATCTCACATCTGTCATGGATATTCACTCACCCAATCCACGCCTACTAGCATAGCATGGCATAAACAAGCAAACGAGAAGTAACTCCCAAGGTTTCATAAGTAAAACAGTAATAGGTACTACTCAATCTACTTCCCATCCCACAATTTAATTAGATCCTAATCATGCAAGTGTTTGAGAAATAGATCTAATGCATAAAAACTGGGTATGAGAAGAGTATGATCAAAGTGTTACTTGCCTTGTCGATGATCCATGAGACCTAGAGATTCAAGTAACAAGCGGCGACCGGTGATCTAACGCAGACAAACAACAAGCATACAATAAGTACTCATCTAATGCACGGGGAAATCTCGAATAAAAGATCTAACCAGAAAGTTCAACTTAAGAACCCTGGTTGCAAAAGATTCGAATCAAAATAAACATCGTAAGTCGAAACTCGAGAGAGAACGACTAGGTTATGCAATCTGAAACTAGGTCAAAATTTCACAGTAGCAAAACTCTGTGAAAGTAGGTTAGTTCGAACGGCGGTTTCGTTACGAAACTCCAGGCGCTTGAATCACCTGATTCCGATAAACGAGCGAGAAATAAAACAGATTTGAAAATCGGATCTGAAATCGAATCAGAAAAAAATAACGGATTAAATCCGATTAAAAGAAAACGACGAACGGTTTAAATAACGGACGTTCGTTAACAGAACTAATCCAACGAACACGTTCATTGAAACGAACGGTTCGGTGAATGTTCGTTAAATAAGAAAACCGAAAAAATAAAACCAATCTGGGTTTTAAAAAAAAAACGAACGTCACAAAAAAAAGGATCGGGTTTTCTTAAAGAAAACCGGATCGGGCGGGCGGCGGCTACCTCGGTGGCTTGGCTGGGCGGGCTCGGCGGGCCCGGGGCGGCGAGGTCCGGCGGTCGGGAGGGGCGGCGAGGGCGGCGGGCTCCGGCGGCGAGGGAGGACGGCGGCGGCGTTCGGCGGGCGGCGGCGTTTCGCACGGGTTCGGGAGGCGACGGCGAGGGCGGCTCGGGGAGAGAGAGGGGGGCCGGGCGGCTATTTATGGGAGGGGGAGAGGCGGCGACTTGGGAGGGGGCAAGGCGGCTGGTCGGAGCCGGTCTCCGGGAGGCGTCTGGCGGCGGGCATCACATGGGCAAGGGCAAGGCTGTGCGAGGAGAGGGAGGCGGGCGCCGGGCCGGGCTCGGGCTGGCTGGGCCTTGGCCCAGGGGGGGGCGCTGATTTTTTTTTTAAAATTAAAATTTAAACCAAACGAATTAAAAAAAATACCAAATGAATTCTGATTTAAATAAAAACAATTTTCCCCGACTCCTAAAAATGAGTCGAACAAAATGAACTTTAAAAACGGCAAACATGCGTAAATTTTTAAAATGCTCATTTTTTTGCCTAAGCAAAATAAATCTTCCAAAACCAATTTTTGATTTATTTATAATATCTTCATTTTTCCTAAATGTTGGGAAAGTCATATTATTCCCTCTCAAATTTTTTTTTATAGGAAAAACTTTGTGAAGATAATTAAATAAATCCAATGATCCTATTTTGAAAATTTGAGAAATCCCAAATATGAAAATTATGAAACTTCCAACTCTCTCCGAGGGTCCTTGAGTTGCGTGAAATTTCTAGGATTCGGAAAAATGCGAGAAAAATATGATATGCATGATGACCTAATGTATAACATTCCAAATTGAAAATTTGGGATGTTACAGAGGCCTAGAAATTTTAGAAAAGTCTTTGATAAATCTCCTATAGAAACCAGCATGACCTAAGAAACTTCGAATACCTTTGATGTCCTTGGGACATGGCATTTTGTCAATTGCATCAACTTTAGCTTGGTCCACTTCAATACCTTTTTCAGAAATTTTATGACCCAAGACAATGCCTTCATTAACCATAAAGTGGCACTTCTCCCAATTCAAGATAAGATTTGTTTGTTCACATCTCTACAAAAACTCGATCAAGATTGCTTAAACAATCATCAAAAGACTTCCCATAAACAGAGAAATCATCCATGTAAACCTCAACAATCTTTTCACAAAAGTCAGAGAATATAGCCATCATGCATCTTTGAAAGGTAGCAGGTGCATTACATAAAACAAAAGGCATACATCTATAAGCATAGGTTCCAAAAGGACAAGTAAAAGTGGTCTTTTCTTGATCAGGTTGAGAAATAGGTATTTTTGAAAAACCAGAATATCCATCAAGGAAGCAAAAGTGTGTGTGCTTAGATAATCTTTCAAGCATTTGATCAGTAAAAGGCAAAGGGTAATGATCTTTTCTAGTAGCTTTATTTAATTTTCTGAAACCAATTACCATTCTATAGCCTGTAACAATTCTCTGTGGAATAAGTTCATTCTTATCATTAGGAACAACAGTAATACCTCCTTTCTTTGGGACACAATGAACATGACTTACCCATCTACTATCAGCTATAGGATAGATTATACCTGCTTCTAGAAGTTTTAATATTTCTGTTCTTACCACATCTTTCATCTTCGGATTTAACCAATGTTGGTGATCAACAACGTGTTTAGCATCAGGTTCCATATTAATCTTATGCTGACATAGAGTGGGACTAATGCCCTTTAAATCATCAAGAGTATATCCAATAGCAGCTCGGCGCTTCCTTAGAACCTTCAATAATCTTTCTTCTTCATGTTCTGAAAGGTTAGCACTAATAATAACATGATATATCTTATTTTCATCAAGATAAGCATATTTCAAAGTGTCTGGCAATTGTTTCAATTCAGACACAGGATCACCTTTAGGTGGAGGAGGACCTCCGAGAGTTTCAATAGGCAAATTGTGTTTAAGCAGAGGGCGTTGTTCAAAGAAAATATTGTCTATTTCATTTCTTTCATGCATATGTAAATCATTTTCATGGTCTAGCAAGTATTGTTCTAAAGGATCAGTAGGTGGCACAACAATAGAAGCAAGACCAATTAATTCATCCTTACTAGGCAATTCTTTTTCATGATAGTTTCTATAAACTTGGAAAAATTAAACTCATGAGACTCATCACCAAAACTAACACCCATAGTTTGTTTCTGGCAATCTGTACTAGCATTAGCTATGTTCAAGAAAGGTCTACCAAAGATAATGGGACAAAAGTCATCTTGCTGGGTACCAAGAACATGAAAATCAGTAGGATATTTTATTTTCCCACACAAGACTTCAACATCTCTAATAATCCCACAAGGTGATATAGTGTCTCTATTAGCAAGTTTAATAGTAACATCTATGTCTTCTAACTCTGCAGGTGCTATGTCTTTTATAATTTCTTGATATAAAGTGTAAGGAATGGCACTCACACTAGCACCCACGTCACATAAACCATGATAACAGTGATCTCCTATTTTAACTGAAATGACAGGCACGCCAACAACTGGTCTATGTTTATCTTTTTCATCAGGTTTAGCAATTCTAGCAGCTTCTTTGCATAAGTAAATAACATGCCCATCCACATATTCTTCTAAGAGATCTTTAATCATAGCAATATTAGGTTCAACTCTAATTTGTTCATCTGGTTTAGGTGTTCTGACAAAGCTTTTGTTAACCACAGTTGCAACTTTAGCATGTTCCTTTATCCTAACAGGAAAAGGGGGTTTCTCAATATAATCAGTAGGAACAACTGGATCAACATTATAGAGAATAGTTTCTTCTTTAATTGGTACTGGTTATTTAATAGGTAGGTGATATTTAAACCATTCCTCTTTAGGGAGTTCAACATGAGTAGCAAATGATTCACAAAAGGAAGCTACTATCTCAGAGTCAAGTCCATATTTAGTGCTAAACTTTTGAAAAGCATCGGTATCCATAAAAGATTTAACACAATCATACTTAAGCTTTATACCTGACTCTTTACCTTCGTCGAGTTCCCAATCTTTAGAGTTGCGTTTAATTCTTTCTAGAAGATCCCACCGGAATTCAATAGTTTTCTTCATAAAAGAACCAGCACAAGAAGTACCCAGCATGGTTTGATCATTACGAGAAAGCCGAGCATAAAAGTTCTGAATACTAATTTCTCTTGAGAGCTCATGATTGGGGCATTAATATAACATTGACATAAGCCTCCCCAAGCTAGAGTGATGCTTTCTCCTTCATGAGGCCAAAAATTATATATATAATTCCGATCACGATGAACTAGATGCATAGGATAATTGTTTTGGTCAAACTCCAGTTTTAGACGATTCCAATTCCATGATCCAATATCATCGCATAGCCGATACCATGCCAATGCTCTTCCTTAAAAGATAAAGGGAAAACCTTTTTCATAACTTCATCCCTGGGTAAACCTGCAAGCTTAAACAATCCACAAATTTGTTCTACATGTATCAAGTGCAAGTCAGGATGTTCGGTTCCATCTCCTGCATAAGGATTAGCTTGCAGTTGTTCTATCAAACCCGAAGGAATTTCATATTCAATATTTTCAGTAGGTGTAGTAGGTTGAGGGGAAATTAATTGTGGTTCCGGACGAGGTGAACATACCCCGAACAAACTCCTCAAAGGATTGTTTTCCATAGTAACAAGTGACAATAAATTTCAGCACACTATATAAATTTTTCCTTACCGAATTCCACTGACAAAGGCGCTTCATTCCCCAGCAACGGTGCCAGAAAATACCCTTCATGACCCACAAGTATAGGGGATCAATTGTAGCTCTTTTCGATAAGTAAGAGTGTCGAACCCAACGAGGAGCAGAAGGAAATGGCAAGTAGTTTTCAGTAAGGTAATGTCTGCAAGTGCTGAAACCGTAAGTAGCGAGTAGTTTGATAGCAAGATAATTTGTAACGAGCAAGTAATGATAGCAGCAATAAGTATGTAGCAAGGCATCCCAATCCTTTTGAGGCAAAGGACATGCCAAAACAGTCTCTTATGATAAGCAAAACATTCTTGAGGGTACACGGGAATTTCATCTAGTCACTTTCATCATGTTGGTTTGATTTGTGTTCGCTACTTTGATAATTTGATATGTGGGTGGACCGGTGCTTAGGTGTTGTTCTTACTTGAAAAAACCTCCTACTTATGATTAACCCTCCCGCAAGCATCCACAACTAAGGGAAAAGTATTAAGGATAAATCCTAACCATAGCATTAAACTCTAGGATCCAATTGGTCCCTTACGGAATAGTGCATAAACTGGGGTTTAAGTTTCTGTCACTCTCGCAACCCACCATCTATTTACTACTCCACAATGCATTCCCTTAGGCCCAAATATGGTGAAGTGTCATGTAGTCGAAGTTCACATGACACCACTTAGGGAATCACAACATACATACTATCAAAATACTGAACACATATCAAGTTCACATTATTACTTGCGACATGATTTCTCCCGTGACCTCAAGAACAAAAGTAACTAATCAAAAACAACAAACATGCTCATGATCAGAGGGGTATTAATATGCGTAATGGATCTGAACATATAATCTTCCACCAAATAAACCATATAGTAATCAACTACAAGATGTAATCAACACTACTAGTCACCCCCTAGCACCAATCTATAGTTCCGGTAACAAGATTGAATACAAGAGATGAACTAGGGTTTGAGATGAGATGGTGCTGGTGAAGATGTTGATGGAGATTGCCCTCCCCAAGATGGGAGAGTTGTTGGTGATGATGATGACGATGATTTCCCCCTCCAGGAGGGAAGTTCCCCCGGCAGAATCGCTCCGCCGAAGGGCAAAAGTGCTCCTGCCCAAGTTCCGCCTTGAGACGGCGGCGCTCCATACCGAAAGTATTATTCTTATTTTTTCTAGGTCAAAAACACTTATATACCAGAAGATGGGCACCGGAGATGGGCCGAGGAGGCCACAACCCACCAGGGTGCGCTAGGGGGGCCTGGCACGCCCAGGTGGGTTGTGCCCACCTGGTGGCTCCCCTCTGGTACTTATTGGATCCAATATTTCTTATATATTCCATAAAAAATCTTCATGAAGTTTCATCCCATTTGGAGTTGTGCAGAATAGGTGGCCTGACGTAACTTTTTCAGGTCCAGATTTCCAGTTGCCAGAATTCTCCCTCTTGGTGTGTACCTTGCAAATTATGAGATAAAAAGGCATTAGAATTACTCCAAAAAGCATTATTAAGGATACAAACATTATAAATAACAGGAGGAAAACATGATGCAAAATGGACGTATCACTAGGCTGCCGTGTTTCGTGCTCCTACGTCGTACTAGTACTCCAGTGGAAAACTTGAGTATAGCGCACGGTTCTTTGCTCCTCCTCAGGTCGTCGGCAACATTTATACGAGCAGTCAAATCACAAGGCCCCGCCTTCCAGCAGTAATGAGCCGTCAAATCACAAAGCCCTCGCCTCTCGTGAAACCGACCAAGCGAGACTGCCCCGCCCTCTAGCCTTTTAAAAAATGTATACTTTTGTACAGTAGTACCAGTATCGATGGATTGCGCCATGGAGCAAAACTAACAAGATGAAATTAAAGAAAAAAGGTGGTACATATAGAGAGTGCTCATCGCCAAATTATGCATATAGTACTATTAAAAAAGCTAGTACGTGCTTAAATGGGGTGCGAAATTATATTAAAGAAATTAGCATACCTATTTAATTCTTGGGTTCTTATTATTTATGCCACTAGTTGTGTATCACTACTCAATTCTGCCATTATAAGTTACAACTACTCAAAAATGCCATCGATCCGTGAGATGCTTGCTCAAAAATGAATTAGATATCTCAAAAATGCCATCGTTCCGTTAGATGTTTGCTAAAAAATGCCATTAGACATTGTTATTTTCACGTCAAACCCATTGACCATGTTATATGACAAAAATAAGCCGATTCTCTCTATCTCACAATGATAAGTGTGGCCCCGCTTGTCAGGAGTAACCAAGTGGATAATTTTACAGGAAAATAAGAACGTTGTTGGGATCAAGTAGGCCCCACACTTTATTGTAATGTACTGATATAGAGGGAGAGCTGGCATGTTGGTCCATAGGTATTTATGTCATTATAACATGGCAAAAGAGATTTGAGTCAAAATAATGGTGTCCAGCACAACACACCCCTCAAATAAAACTAAGCACCCTGAAATTCTTTGACAACTAAACTGCTGGCTATATGATGTTGGCCATATATATTGTACGTATATAATGTGAAGAAACGAGTGGTAGAACTAAAAGATGAACTGTATGAAACACTAGTATGTACGTAATGAAGAGTTAAAGTAACGAGAAGGAACATAACATAGTTCTAGTTGGGGCTCAACACAACACACCGCTCAAATAAAACTAAGCACCCCTGAAATTAAACTAAGCAACTTATCCGATAGACACTGCATTAGAACCACCATGAGCAATGACACTGTCACCTTACTTAGACTCCTCGTCCACGTGCTCGACTTCCTCCTTGTCCCTCTTCCTCTTGGCCGATACTCCTTTGCTTGAACCGCACACTTGGATCTTGCTCTTCATCCAACCCTTGTAGATATTGAAACAAAGGTAGGCATCCATTGCAGCGTACCGGATGTGGTCTATATCTAGTACATTCCACTGCCATGCATGAAGATGAAACTTGGGCGGAGGTTTCTTCATTTTGCCGTACGAAGGATGTACCATGGCTCCTGCCAGGGTCAGCATTGAAGGCTGATCACGGGAGGGCACCAGCCCATTCTTCTGGAGGTCGAAGGGCTCGCCTACAACGAGGCCCATCCGACCCAGGACTCTTCTGTCGGTCGTAAAGTCTACAGTAATGAATTTGACTAGGCCGCCCGCGAGGAACTTCTTAAATTCCTTGCACTCAACGTCGGCATGGCATATGTGGTAGACCAAGCACAAGTTATGCACGCAAACCTGGATCACGATGGGCTTCATCTTCTCTTCCTCCTTTAGATTCTTCTCTTTGTCCAGGGCTGTGGTGTACTCAACATCTAGCCCAGCGACCCACACATCATTTGAGTTCCCGAACATGCGTCTGAAGCGAGCAAGGCATCCTTTCACCGTGGTGGAAGAACGGGTGTAGATGACGTCGAACTCATCGGCGGTGATGGTTCTAACCTTGTACTCACCGCCGATCATGGATATTTGGGACACCATGGATTTTGGAGGATGGTTAGGATTAGTGGAACTACCGTAATGTGAAAGGATGGGACGAATAGGAGCGAACAGCCGTAATGTTAAAGGACGTCCGGGGACGAGTAGGAGCGAACTACTAGCGGTTTTTCGATTGTAAAAATGTTGAGTGGGGCATGCGAACGGCAGGGTAGTGGCTTGCCTGGTGGATAAATGGATTCATGCACAGTACTATGGGGGCCCAATTAGATGTCATGTCTACTCGACGCCCAATTAAATGGCTTCATGCATCTACGTGTTCGCACGTCAAGCGTCTTGAAAATTACAGGTGATACGAAGCTTTCCATGCTCCCATGATACGGGCTTTTGAGAGCCCTTGGATCTGAGATCGAACAGTTGCATGGCGTGATTCTAGAACTATGGGTGAATATCCTATCCTAGAGGGTTATTCTGCAAAGTTTTAGCAACTTAGCATGCGACCGTTCGATCTTAGATCCAAGGGCTGTCAAGAGTCAGATCATGGTCGCTACTTACCACGAATCGTCACTCGCCATGTGGTCGCGCCTTGGAGATTTCAGACAGCTATAGATAAGCATTTTTATTGCCTAATTCGCATGCATGAAACTACTTCCTCTATCCAGGTGCGTTAGGCTATCTGATGTTGGCATGTCATACATAGTCATCACTTAGTCACTCATACAACAAAGTTAGCTATAAGGTTGGCTATAAGAGTATTTTTTTAATTCTCTCTATATCTTTCTTTGTATTATTTATTGCATTTGCCAAGGAGTGACCTCTTCCACTGAAATGGTGCTTAGATGAGGTGCTAAGGGCATTAAATGTCTTAGCAACTCAAGGCCCCAATGCATAGGTGCTTAGTTTTTTGTTGCTAAGCTTTCTTCATTTAATTAGCTATAGACTCAAAATTGTCTTTTCACCTAGGTACACGCGCTTAGCACCGTCTCTTCCCGTGGTCACCAAATTAGTCTCTCTCTTATTAATTAACTTTCCACATCAGACTTTATGCCTATGTTGCAGCCTTAGCACCTATACGAGCAAGTACAATAGTGGGCTATAAGCCCGCTTACATGGCATTTTTGCATATGTGGAGGAGAGAGGCAAGGAAAAAGTGGAGGAGTGGGCTCTCATGCAAGAGCCAGCCTCTACATGGTGGGGCATTGGGAGAGGCACCTGTATACCATGGAGGTGGTCAGGAATCGAGACTCGCGCCGGTTGTAGTTACGTAGTTAAAATGATAATGGAAAGTCAAATCACGGGGCCCCACCTGTCCAGCAGTAACTCACTGTCAAATCACACAGTCCTACGTTTGTAGCAGCCTACTCCCTCATCTTCTCGCATCTCTGTCGAACCGACTAGGTGGAAGTGCCCCACCTACCGCGTGGGAAAAGCCCCGCCCTCGACTTTTAAATAGTACAGTATAATTTTGTATCCATGGATTGCGCCATGGAGCAAAGCCTCAAGAAAACGACGGTACACATGTACGGAGTATACAGCACGCCCGTCGCGTCCGCGTCACACCCTAGATGGTCGGTCGGTCTGGCACGCCGCTCTCTGAATGGAATGCGCGTCATATTGCGTTTGCACACACATGTGGACCGCAATTGAGAATCGACCATAGGCACACTCCCCGGCCCTGCAAGTCGGGTGAGTTAATAGAAGAGAGAGACGAGCGATAGTACTAGAGCAGTGTTGTACATCCGTCGGTGCCTGGATGATCCCTGCATGACACGAAAGATCAGTTCCTCCATGAATGTGACCAGACTCTAGCAGACACGGCTGGATTGGCTATCGTCTACATATCATGCAGGCTATGTTGTACAGGGATGTAGTGCTGATGAGAAATCTAAAATAAGGTTTCTTGTCATCTCACAATATTAGGTGTCATGTGCTTCGGATCACTGCGAGGGTTAAACAACGACAACTGAGTTCCTCCAAGGCGCTGGTCATTGGGGCCACAGGCACGAAGACTACTCGGCCGCCATCTAGGTCAAACCGCTATGTTAATTAGGACATCTATTGATGGATTCCTACGAGTTTATCTTTAATTTGAGCTTTGATCATCGTCTAGTTTGACCGTTGGGATTCATGTTGTCTCCTTGGGGCAGTGAGGTTATGGTTTCTTGTCATGTGGCATTTTTTCGTGTTATATGTTAATCCAGTGCTTTAGATCAAAATGACGACAACTGCGCCTCCGGGGCACATGCATGAAGACTTCTTGACAGTCATTCACGAGGTCAAGCGGTTCCGGTAGATAAAAGAAAACTACTCCACTATATAGGCAGCCTCCGGACTTGCTTGCTAGTGTTGCTCTCTTCACATTGTCTCGTCCTCTCCAGATCTAAACACAACAGCGGTGGCCACACTCTCTCTCTGCTCACCGCTGGTCACGGATCCAGCCGGGTCCTCTTCGCCGGGGAAGGTGAGAAGGTGCAACGTTCACGCGGTCGTCCTCGACGACGGCTCTTACCCACTGCCAGCACGTCCCGATCAACGTGCCTTGCCGTTCTCTCCCATGCACCGCCGGCTAGGGAGGGCCTCCGACCCCTTCTTCCTCGCTGCCGTAGTGTGGGCAGATCCGGCCTCCCGCCGCCCACCTAGCGACATCCCGGCGACCCTCAGGTATAACTTCCTTCGAAACCGGCCTTGCTGTACTTCCCCAGCTCCTGACATCACTACATTTGAATCTTTTACTATTTCTCAGGCCCCCTCATAGATAGGATCGATCGGCTGTTCGAAAGCCACCTAAATTATTATTGTTAAGAGGTAAAACTAGTTCATGCACTCGAATCTAGTACTACTTGGTTCAAATAAGGAAGAAAGGGGGTGGGGTGGGGGAAGATTTGTTACCTGAATCCAGGACTTGGTCGAAAGAGGAAATAATGGGGGCGAGAAGTAGCAGAGATTGGCTATCCAACTGGTCTCTTGGTCTAATAGGGAAATAAAGGGAAATGCAGTACAAACTCAATATAAACCCGATCTATTGGTTGAAAAGGGAAAGAAAGTGGGGACTGGCGGACAAGTCAACAGAGTATGTCCAGCACTAGATTTGCTAGCCTCACACAGTATAAGGTGACTATACCGAACAAAAATGGGACCAACCCAGATATCCTGTTCTGATGTTTGTTGCCCCGAGCCCCTCTTATGTAATGCCATTGGAAAAATGTAGCAGCCGCACTGTTAAAAGTAAGGACACGTTAAACCAATGTTGTTTTCAATGTAATGCCTCCAGTAATATGAATCAATGGCACTGTTTCATGTTCTGCTAAATTTCGCATTAATATAAGTTGCTTCTTTTCGTTAGAAATGCAATTGTCCTGGTCCGCGTACTCTCCCGTGCCCAAATACCAAGTCTATAGCAGCTACTAATGTAATATTGCTGGTAAAATGAAGCAATGGCTGTTGGGGATCGTTGCAGAAATTAAAATTTTCTACGCATCACCAAGATCAATCTATGGAGTTTACTAGCAACGAGAGGGGAGTGCATCTTCATACCTTTGAAGATCGATGCGGAAGCATTGCAAGAACGCGTTCGGTGGAGTCGTACACAAAGCGATTCGGATCGCGGCCGAATCCGATCTAAGCACCGAACAACGGTGCCTCCGCGTTCAACACACGTGCAGCCCGGTGACGTCTCCCGTGCCTTGATCCAGCAAGGGAGAGGGAGAGGTTGGGAAAGACTCCATCCAGCAGCAGCACGACGGCGTGGTGGTGGTGGTGGAGGAGCATGGCACTCCAGCAGGGCTTCGCCAAGCACTGCGAGAGACGAGGAGGGAGAGGGGTAGGGGTGCGCCAAGAGAGAGCGAGACTCGTGTCTCTGGCAGCCCCAAAACCCCCACTATATATAGGGGAAGGGGAGGGGGGCGGCGGCCCCTCCGGGGGCAGCGGCCCCCTAGGGTTTCCAACCCTAGGCGCCTTGGGACCTTGGGGGGGCGCACTAGCCCACTAAGGGTATGGTTCCCACCCAACTACAGCCCATTAGGTCCTTCAGGGCAGGTAGACCCTCCCGATGGACCCCCGGAACCCCTTCGGTGGTCTCGGTACAATATCGATAAACCCCAAACCTTTCCGTGATCAAATCGACTTCCCATATATAACTCTTCACCTCCGACCATTCTCGAACTCCTCGTGACGTCCGGGATCTCATCCGGACTCAACAACATTCGCAACCACATACATCTATTCCCTATAACCCTAGCGCCATCGAACCTTATGTGTAGACCCTACGGGTTCGGGAACTATGCGAATATGATCGAGACATCTCTCCGCCAATAACGAACAGCGGATCTGGATACCCATGTTGGCTCCTACATGTTCCATGATGATCTCATCGGATGAACCACGATGTCAAGGATTCAATCAATCCCAGATACGATTCCCTTTGTCTACCGGTATAGCACTTGCCCGAGATTCGATCGTCTGTCAGATAATTGCATCTTGTTCAATCTCATTACAGCAAGTCTCTTTACTCGCTCCAGAACACATCATCCCGTGACCAACCCCTTAGTCACATTGAGCTCATTACAATGATGTCTTACCGAGTGGGCCCAGAGATACCTCTCCGTCATACAGAGTGACAAATCCAGCCTCGCTTCGTACAACCCAACAGATACTTTCGGGATACCCGTAGTGTACCTTTATAGCCACCCAGCCATTGCTAGGACGCTTGGCACACCCAAAGTACCCTTACGGTATCCGGGAGTTGCACAATCTCATGGTTTAAGGAAAAGATACTTGACATTAGAAAAGCTTTAGCAGACGAACTACATGATCTTGTGCCATGCTTAGGATTGGGTCTTGTCCATCACATCATTATCCTAATGATGTGATCCCATTATCAATGACATCCTATGTCCATGGTTAGGAAACCGTAACCATCTATTGATCAACGAGCTAGTCAACTAGAGGCTCACTAGGGGCATGTTGTGGTCTATGTATTCACACATGTATTACGATTTCCAAATAACACAATTATAGCATGAACAATAGACAATTATCATGAACAAGGAAATATAATAACAACCATTTTATTATTTCCTCTAGGGCATATTTCCAACAGTCTCCCACTTGCACTAGAGTCAATAACCTAGTTACATTGTGATGAATCGAACACCCATAGAGTTCTGGTGTTGATCATGCTTTGTACGTGGAAGAGGTTTAGTCAACGGATCTGCGACATTCAGGTCCGTATGCACTTTACAAATCTCTATGTCTCCATCTTGAACATTTTCACGAATGAAGTTGAAGCGACGCTTGATATGCCTGGTCTTCTTGTGAAACCTGGGCTCCTTGGCAAGGGCAATAGCTCCAGTGTTGTCATAGAAGAGATTCATCGGGCCCGACGCATTGGGAATAACTCCTAGGTCGGTAATGAACTCCTTCATCCAGATTGCTTCATGTCCTGCCTCCGAGGCTGCCATGTACTCCGCTTCACATGTAGATCCCACCATGACGCTTTGCTTGCAACTGCACCAGCTGACTGCCCCACCATTCAAAATATACACGTATCCGGTTTGTGACTTGGAGTCATCCAGATCTGTGTCGCAACTAGCATCGACGACCCTTTACGACGAGCTCTTCGTCACCTCCATTGTAACATCCCAAAATTCTAAATTTTGGAATCTTATAATAAATAGATAGATTTAATTGATTGTTTGATTGATTGTGTGAAATTGAGTGAAATTCGAAACTTTTTGAAAGTTAAATGAGAGGGAATAAAAGGACTTTCCCAAACTTTCATCTTTGTTTTCTGATCTCCGTGAATTCAAATTCTTTTCACCACAAAAACCTGGAGAGAAGATGACATGACTTCTTCCATTTATTTAAATGACAAGGGGTGTTGAAAATATTTGAATTTCATTTGGAAAATATTTTCAACCCAGGAACTTTATGCAACTCAATGATTTTCACGAGCGAAGATAAAATGACTTCTTCAAAACATATGAAATATGAGTTGTTAGTTTCAAAGAATTAAATTCAAAGTTCTTTTGAATTTATTTTCAATTTGGAGTTATTTGAGTTTTATTCAAATTATTTTTCTCCAAAAATTTAAGTATATGGAAAATGGGGTAACATGATTCCCTACATCAGAAAATTGGAGAGAAATAAATTTGAATTAATTTTGGTATTTTTAATATGATTTTATTGGATTTTATTAGACCAGTAGCACTCTTTGAATTATCTGAATTTGTGTGGATTTTATTTGGCATTATAAAAATGTCCATGTTGTAGAAAATCTTTTTCTGCAAATTTTGGTATATTATATGCCCATAGTATGTTTTTATTTTGTATAGTTTTTTTTTGCTGTCTGCAAAATGTTTTAAAAAAACTTTCTTCCATGAACTCGGGCCGGCCCAGCCTCGCCAGCCAAGGCTCAGCCAGCCAGCTGCTGCCGCCTCGACCTCGGACTCCCGAGCGCGCATGCGCCGCCGCCGTGCTCGATTCGGCAACCGCCACCGCCTCGTCGTTGCCCCTCCCCCACGCCTCCACGCCTCGCCCCCCCTTCATAAATACCGAGGCCGGCCTCGGGCCCCGTCTTTCCTCTCGTCGCCCGCCGCAGCAGATCGGTTGCCGCCGCAGCAGCTCCGCTGTTCTGCCTCGCGACTCTCCGATCTCTGCCGCCATTGCCTCTACCTCGCCGACCTCGAGCCACCTCCCGTCGAAGGTCGCTCTCCGCCGACGCTGTCCGCCTCGCCGCCATTGCCGGTCTATTCCACGAGCCGGTAAAAACCGCAAAGCCCGGTCCGGTTTATTCTTTTTTGGTTTTCTTCGTTTACCTTTTAGCCGGTTTATTTTTTTAGGTTAGATTATTTAGCTTAACGCTTCGCTTAGGAAGTTTTAGTGAACGTTTTGCTCAGTATTTCGCTTAATGAACGCTCGTTATTTAGACTTTTTTAGTCGTGACTTCTTTGTAGATGCATTATTTATAGATCAGCCCCTGGTCTTCAAACCCTCATAACTTTTCACTCGTTTATCCAAATCCAACGAAACCAATGCCCACTTCTTCGTTACGATCTCCTCTATCCAGTAAGCTAACTCAAACATGTTTTTGAAAGTTTAAAATTTGAATTAGATCAGATTTTAATTTGAACTTCGTTTGATCATAACTTGAGTTTTATAACTCCGTTTGAGTTGATTCTTTTTGCAAATCGAAGCTCTTGACCTAAACTTTTTGATAAGGCCAAATTCATATAATTTTGGTACTGTTAGAAATTGTTTTATGTTGCAAGAGTTATTTGCTTGGTTTTGATGTTTTCCGAATTGTTTTCTTTGTTCTTTCTGATCTTTTGAGTGATTGCTTATGTGTGGTTACTATTGATTGCTTACGATAGATTGACTGGAGTGTGACGAGTAGAACTATCAAGAGTTTTGAGTGCGAATCATCTTCATCAACAGTACAGGCAAGTTCACACTTTGATCATACTCTTTTCATACCCAGTTTTTATGCATTAGTTCCAATCCTCAAACATTGCATGATTAGGATGTCATTAACTTGTGGGTTGGGAAGTAGTTGTTGAGGTAGAACCAATTGCCCTGTTACTATCAAACCCTTGGGAGTTACTTCTACGTGTTGCTTATATTGCCATGCTATGCTCGTAGACGTGGTTCGGGTTTGAGTGAATCCATGAAAGATGTGAGATTGTTAATTAATGGTTCAACTTAAGGTGGCAACTTGAATACACATCTGGGTGGATTGAGGCACCTGGGTACTCCAGCGATTGCCTGTCTAGGCACCTGGGTATTCCAGCGATTGCCTGTTTTTTTATGGACCGCCACCCAGGCTCAAAGGGAACTGAGATTATTCATGCTAGAAACTTCCGTGTGCAGCCACAAGCTATTATGGGCTCTAGCATAGTTGAGGAAGTTACGTGAAGCTGTTGAAGAGGTAGATCAGCAGGTAGTGGGTTTTGTAGGTTTGGTATGGTCTACCCGGAGTAGAGAGTTAATGTTTCTGAAAGACTGTGTCTCGGTCATTCGTTTCTCAAACACCATGTAGTGCGAGAAATCAACGGAGACGATCGAGTCTTGTGGGGAAAAGTGCGCAAACCTCTGCAGAGTGTACAATCTAATCATGGTTAGCCGTGTCCCCGGTTATGGACAATTCTGAGTATCTAGTTGTCGGTGTCAAAACCGGCGGATCTCGGGTAGGGGGTCCCGGACTGTGCGTCTAGGCGGATGGTAACAGGAGACAAGGGACAAGATGTTTTTACCCAGGTTCGGGCCCTCTCGATGGAGGTAATACCCTACTCCTGCTTGATTAATATTGATGATATCGGTAGTACAAGAGTAGATCTACCACGAGATCAGAGAGGCTAAACCCTAGAAGCTAGCCTATGGTATGATTGTTGTTGTATATGTCTATCGACTAGCTTGGCCTCGGTTTATATAATGCACCAGAGGCCTAGGATAACAAGAGTCCTAGCCGAATACGCCGGTGGGGGAGGAGTCCTTGTCTTGATTGCCAAGTCTTGTAGAATCTTCCTTGTATGCGGCAACTGTCCGGACTGGCCCATGAGTATACGGCCATGGGGGTCCAACTGATCGGGAGATGACGTGGTGAGTACCCCCTAGTCCAGGACACCGTCAGTAGCCCCCTGAACCGGTCTTCAAGTTAGGGACGCTCCTCGATTCTTCCGAACTGTTCTTCATCTTCGGTTGTCGGTCTTGAAAACTGGTTCAAATCTTCTCATCTTCGATCTTGAGGATCGCCGAAATGCATTCGACGAGTTTACACGCCGGGTATCCGAGGATCCCCTTTAAGTTTACGGCCTTTATCAATGCCTTGTTATTTTTATGCCACGCCTCGGTTTGAAGTTATTCCCGAGAGGCAGTGTCCTCTTGCGTCCGAGCTCTAATGCCGGACTGCATTCGAGGTATCTTTTGCAGCCGAGCACCAACGCCGGACTGCTTCCCAACTCTATCGCCGGACTATGTATCCGAGCTCCAATGCCGGCCGGTATCCGGGCTCCAACACCGGACTATGTATCCAAGCTCCAATGCCGGACTGTATCCGAGGTGTCGTAAATCACCTTGGTTCAAAGAAGTTTGAAGGAGTTTAGCCGAGCTTAATGCCGGAAATGCCCTCTATGGAGCCAGCCACTAGCGTCCGAGCTTTATGCCGGACTGCTTCCGAGGTGGTGCACCACCCCGAATGTGGGCCGATTTTTGTTAATATTTTTTACTGGTGCAATTTATTCTCTGCCGAGATACATAGCCTATAGCCCACAAGGTGTGTATCGGTCTAAAACCCGAGATGCACCTGAAGGATGACGAAGACCGCTGATCCCAAGAGCCGCTAAGACTCAAAGTTGATTTGCAAAATCGGCCCGAGGATCAAGTCCTAGCTCGCAGAATACTTGGGACACAAAAGCGCGTGCTCAGTCCTCGAGACTTGGGTTGGGTGCGGCCGACCAACCCGAGGATCAAAATCTCCTCGAAACTGACAGCACTTAAAATTTTCTGCATAGAACAAGCAATGCAAGAGCCCCGAGACACTGGTCGGGTGGCAACACCGATCGGGGATTGATGTGCCCTTTAATATTTGTAAATAATAAGCCCGAAGCCAAGAGCCCCGAGCCTTAATGCGGGCACGGGTGGCCGAATTAAGGATCGATATCCATAGTAAAATCACAAATTATGTGTAATGACTCAATGTATCCAAGTACTTTATGTCATTAATGCTCGGATCCGCATTGTACAAAACTTTGTTGACCGACCATCGGCTTAACCTCCTCGCCAAGAGTCGAGGAGTGTTTGTCCTACTTTATAAAGCCTTTATGAGGGCAAAGATTTACGACAAACAAGGCAATCTGGCCATACGGTTTTATAAACAAAGGTACGCAGAGAGATATGTTATATTACTGTTTAACAGAGGAAATGTCTTCCAAAGAAAATAGTCCCTCTATCGGTTCCTTTCTTTGGGTTGTCATGCTAAGCATGATCATGAAACCTCAGCTCCAATGTAAGAGCAAAATATTGAGGATTTAGTTTGGGAGGCCAGTTACTAGCCCCCGTAGTGTTCGGCGACAATGAGGTCAAGCCGAAACACTTCGCCAATTTTATGAATGGCTCATTATTTAATATAGTCATCGGATCGCTGACCAGTTTACACCTATTGTGACAGATCAGTTTTGGCTTTCTCCATTGAGGTGCTTGACCATGCGAGCTGGAAGCACAATCGCAGTGGTTCTCCTTTGCACACCTAGCCGAACAAAGCGGAACGAGGAGGCAAGCGGAGCCGGGCAACCCAACTATTGATCAAGACACAATTCAAACTGATGCATATATAGCAATATCCGAGAATGTTTTTGCCGAATCTCTAAAGGTGTCTAGCGTTGCACTGCGAGACTTGTGCTGAAAACACATAAATGGTTTAAAAGTGCCCTGGGCTCGAAAAGCCAAAAAACTTATTCAAAAGGTTAATGTCCGAACTATATCAAGTGTTCGGTGCCAATCTGAAAATTGGACTTTAGAAAAAAAAAGGTGCTTCTGTCGTGCTTTAACATGACACATCCTATCTCAAAACTTCAAGCGGGTCAGCCTACGGTTTCAACCTCCTATCCCGAAGGCGGAGTACTTCTTACTAGGCCAGTTTAGCAAACTAAACTCTAGCGGCTTTGAGAGAGAAATTAGGCTCCCCGACTAATGACCGCACACTTGTGTCAAAAAAAGGAGTGATAAATAATAATAAAAACTTTGCAACAACTGAGAAGAAAAACACTTATTATAAAACGGCTCAAATAAACATAAGAGCCCCCAAGTGACTTGGGTAAAAGAATGATTGTATGTACCGAAGTACTTGTATCATATCTATGTTCAACCGAACTTTAAACGCGTCTTAACCGACCGTCGGCTTCTCCCTCTTCGGTCAAGGACCGAAAAGTGTTATGTACTCCATCCGTCGAGAATATCGACGGTGTTTCCAATAACCAGCAATCAGGTCATAAGGCTGTAACAGATAAAGCGCTCAGGAACTTATGCTATATTACTCGATAAAGTGTAAGAAGCATCTTCAAAGAAAATAGTACCCCACCGATACCTTTCTTCGGTGCTCATTGTTAATATGAGACTTGTGCAATAGATTTTTGTACTCATGAGTTCCGCTGTGTGCCACCATTATTGAAAACAGTAAGAGTGCTAGCTTTGGCTTCACTCAGCCTAAGGTCCGCTCGGGTGACCCGATCGTGACATTCGCAGAGGTGCTCCCTTTACTCCCTAGCCGAACAATCGGGAACGTAGGGGTAAACACAGGAGCGAGGCAACCCAGCTTGCAAATCGCTTAAGTCAATATGGTGCATATTTTGGCATAATACACGAACAAGGAACGAAGCCGTACAAGTATAATCATATGCAAGAGGAAAAGCTTCATGAAGGAAGCCCCAAATGAATTGGGTATTTGAATTTATGCACCACAAACAAAGTTTGGACAAGGAAATTTTTTGCAAGCAAATTTTTTCCAAAAAAGTATAATGCTTGGTCGAACCGAACACAAGTTAGAAATTAAAGCTTTGAGCATGAAAGCGACTTAGCTGGTTAATGTGTTCGGTATTGATGACGCGGTTCGAGCTTGATATGGGACAAGGTTCCATCCCCCAAGCCGGTCCCGAGGTGGCGGATCTCGGGTAGGGGGTCCCGAACTGTGCGTCTAGGCGGATGGTAACAGGAGACAAGGGACACGATGTTTTTACCCAGGTTCGGGCCCTCTCGATGGAGGTAATACCCTACTCCTGCTTGATTAATATTGATGATATGGGTAGTACAAGAGTAGATCTACCACGAGATCAGAGAGGCTAAACCCTAGAAGCTAGCCTATGGTATGATTGTTGTTGTATATATCTATCGACTAGCCTGGCCTCGGTTTATATAATGCACCAGAGGCCTAGGATAACAAGAGTTCTAGCCGAATACGCCGGTGGGGGAGGAGTCCTTGTCTTGATTGCGAAGTCTTGTAGAATCTTCCTTGTATGCGGCAACTGTTCGGACTGGCCCATGAGTATACGGCCATGGGGGTCCTCGGCCCAATCCAACTGATCGGGAGACGACGTGGTGAGTACCCCCTAGTCCAGGACACCGTTACTAGTACTTGAGTATTCACATGTATCTCATCACTCTTAAAATAATATTGTTGGGATGTTAACTATTTTAATTGGGGTTGAGAATGCTGTCAACCATTTTCAATGTTTAACAACCACCATGATAGTTAAATAAAATTTATTCCTTTGTTATAGGGAAAAATTGGCTTTTCGCAAAAACTATAACCATAGAGCTTTCCACCAGCCAAATTGTAAGTGCATCTAGTGCCCCTTAGTGATTTTGGTGTATTGAAGACTTATAGGTTAAGCAACTAATGCGTTTGTGAGTGTACACAGGTTTATAAGTCTATGAGGAGTTTGATATTTACAGGAAAGTCGATTTCTAAAATGAAGTTCTTCAATCAAGACTTTGATATTCAAGACTTTCTCAAGACTTTGAAAGTGAAGAAATTGGTGTGACCTTGAAGACTTGGTATTCATTTGAGGAACATGAAGCGTGAAGACTTTTGTTTTCGTAGTTTCATTTTTCTTTCTTGAGTCATAGGAAACACCGCATCGTTAAAGGGGTCGAGGAAATACTAAGGAAAATTTCCATTTGATGCTCAACTCAAAATCCTACACCTACCAATTCCTTCGAGTGAAGCTTTTGAAATCTCATACAGTTCAGTCAATTTCTTCAAAGGATGAGACGAAGCTCTTCCGTCACCGAGGAATTTGTTCGACCGAGGAGTTAGGAATTCGCCAAAGGTGAATTGCCTACACAAGGAGGAACATGATAGCCCCGAGGAATTTGATGTTCAAATTTCCGATCGCTGTCTGTGCTGCGCCGCTGTCCCAAATATCTTATCCACCTAACGGTCATATCATTGAAGGGCATTTATGTCTTATCATGTCGGGCTGCTCCCTAGGCTATAAATAGCCGCCTCTACAACCACTAGTTGGTTGGCTGCTCCGAGAGAACTTGACACTTGTCATTTGAGAGCAACCCATCCTCCGAGGAATTTGAGCGAAAATCATCAAGTGAGGAAAACCCAAAAGTGAGGAAAATCCCAAAACCAAACCCCAATAAACCCAAAGTGATTGAGCATCATCAAGAAATTGATCCTGCGTGGATCCTACGCTTTTTACCTTTGAAGACTGTGCTTCTTCCAGATGGTTAGGCCTCAAGGTCTAGAGCATCCAAGAGGAATTGTGGATCGCCGAGTGACCAAGTATGTGAAGGTTTGGAAGTCGCCTCAAGACTTACCATGAGTGATTGGACGAGGTCTGCGTGACCTTAGTTCAAGGAGAATACGGTGAGGACTTGGTGTCCCGAGCTGCGTGCTCAAGGATCGGGTGTCCGGATCTGTGTGTCCTCGAGTTTAAATACTCAGCCGCTCCAACCAGACGCATAACCGAGACAGCAGTTGGAACTGGTCTACCAAATCATTGTCTTCACCAACCTAATCTGGTTCTATTTCCTCAACCCTTTCATTTCCTCATTACTGTGTTGAGTGTTTGTTCATATCTGTGTTTGAAGACTTTGATCAAGACTTTCTCAATTTCCTCGCTCAATTTCTTCACCATTTGTCTTCATCTTGTGTTATCCTGTGATTACGCTTTCAGACTGTGATTGTCTTCATTTCATCATGATGACTATGCCTGTAATCTGCTATGCTTATTTCGAGTACTTATTCCGCTGCATGTATTTCTTAGCTAAGGAATTTCTCACCAGCAAATTCCTCAATGAAGAATTTGTAAATTAATTGAAAATCGCCTATTCACCCCCTCTAGTCGATATAACGCACTTTCAATTGGTATCGAGCAAGGTACTCCCTTGTTTCGTGTGATTTTGGTTTAACCACCGGAGTTTTAGTTATGTCGACCGCAGGTATGATCAAGGTCTCAGCAGGGTGTCCTACCTTCGATGGGACGGACTACCTCATCGAAGAACAAAATGCTAATGCATCTTGAAGCAATTGACAACGATCTCGGTATGTTGTGACAAAAGGTGTTTCCTCACCACACCCTCTCGAATGATGCTGATGTGAAGAGATTCAAGCAACTCGATTCTCAAGCTTAAGAATATCATATGTGGCCATCCGAGCAAAGGTCAATATGGAAGAGTGAGTGCTTTGAATCTGCTAAACTCATTTGGGACAGGCTGTCCAAAGTAAATGAAGGTGTTTCAACTCAGCGTGACTCTCGAGTTGATGTTCTTCGAATCTCTTCAACCGCTTCAAAAGACTCGACAACTAAAATGTTCAACAAACCTTCGATCGCTTCACCGACATCTCAAATGAGCTTCAAGCACTGGTGCCACCGACATCACCGACCATGAGGTGGTGAAGAAATTGCTAAGATCGCTTGATTCCTCATTTGATACTCGCACCGATGATACAAGAACGAGCTGATTACAAGTCTCTTGATCCTGCTGATATCCTCGAAGGCTAAATACTCACGAAGTTCCAGCTTGCTCAAAAGAGAGATCTCTATGGTTCGCTATGGAAAACGCGCGTCTCAAGGCCAAGGCTGAATCTGAATCGAGAGTGAAGACTCGTAGTAGCCTTGGAGATCCTCAAGAATTTGGCCAGAGCTAGCAATCGCCGTGAAGAAATTCCAGAAATTCACAAGACGTGGTCGTTTTGGAAAATCCTCAAGAAGCAGTGATTCCTCATCTAGTGACTATAAGCGAAGACTTTGCCACAAATGCAAGAAACCTGGTCACTATATCCAAGATTGTCCTCAGTGGGAAAAGGAATTAAGAAAGAAGAAACACAAGGATTATAGTTCTGATGACGTGAAGAAGAAGAAGAAATCATCAAAATCTTCATCATCAAAATCCTCAAAGCCTTCTTCTCACAAGAAGAGCAGCTCCAAAAAGGCTCGGGCATTCATTGGCAAGGAAATGGACTCAAGCTGAATCGAGGAAAATGAGGAAGAGGAGGAGTCTCAAGAATCCAAATCTGTGTGGCTAGTCCGGCTCTTGCTATCGCTTATGTTAGCAAGTCCATCTTCAACGCTCAAGAAACTGACTCCACCGACAAGCCCGATGAGGAAAATGATGACTACGCCCCACCTATTGCTTCATGGCAAAAGGTGCTAAGGTACTCAATTTCACCTCCTCCGAATCTAGTGAAAATGAATCGATGAGGATCTCAAGCCCAGCTACTCTAAACTTGCTAAGATTGCTATAAACAACAAAGGGCTTTTGAAAAGGTTCAAAACATGCTAGATAAGAGTGATGATATGTTAGGTGAAGAAATGGATCGCACTCAAGCCCCGATCGAAAATCTTCAGAGAGTTCAGCCTAGATTTGACAGCCTTCAAGGTCATCATAACACTCTCTTAATCGATCATGAGAAACTTTCTTATGAATTTCTTCAAAGAAAGCAAGATCTTGAGAAGCTAAGAGCGAGTTATGAAGATCTTCGTAAGGAGCGCGATTCATTACTTGCTCAACAAATCAGCGCTTCTCAAGAAGAATTTGTTCCTCCATGCTTAAAATGCATTGAACGTGAATCGCTAATTCTTCACCGAATGTTCAAATGCTTCAACTGTTACAAATTCTTCACCTGCCTCGCTATCACTAATTCCTCATCCGAGGACATTGCTAGTATCACCGACGATGCAGATTGAAGGAATTGTACATGACAGCATGTACAAAAGCCTCAAAGGGCATCGACTCTTTGTGATGTGCTTAAAAGCAGATCCTCAACAGAACCCTAGGAAAGAGGGTATTGCCTTTGAGAGGAAACTCAATGCTGATGGAACATATCGAAGCCCGAGTAGATCCCAAAACCTCATGGGTTGCTGCAAAGGGACCTCCAGCTGATCCATCTACCTTATCTGGTTTTACATGTGAATTTCCTCATTCGATGATGAGTCATTTGACTCAAACTATAAACTGTTCAAAAATCAGAATGGTGAAGTATTTGCTAGATATGTTGGCACTAATCGCAGAACGGTCCCCTATGAAGAAAATCTGGGTTCCCAAGAAATGTCTTGAAAGTCTTCAGTGAATGTCCTCATGACACCACCCGTGAAGAAAAGGAACCCCATATCAAATTCTTCATATGGACCAAATTCTTCATATGGATCCAAGTCCTCATACGGACCAAATTCTCACGTGGATCAAATTCTCAAAAGGATCAAAGTCCTCATATGATTATCATCGTGCTAACAACTCTGTTTCGCAGGTAGAGCTAAGGGCTATGAATATGTGCATTATTCTTCAAACCAATATGTTCATAAGTCCTCAAGAATTTCTCCGCTTATTCATATGCTTACCCTAACCCTCTTATGTGAAACGAAATGGTTTGGCCTCTATGCCACCATTCTCGTATGGTGCTCGCAGAGTGATGAACTCTTTGCCACCCCTTCAGATGTGGGTGGTGAAGAAAAGAACTAATCTCTTCTGCAGGGTCAGTCTCCGACGTGCCTTAACGTCTCAAGAATTTGTCGGGGCCCGACAAAATGCTCGAAAGGACGCAGCTAATCATGATGAAATGAACTTTCATTTCACACGCCCTCATATCGCTTATCCGATTGATACCGATCGATGAAATTCATCTCGATGAACTTGATATCATATTCTTCACCGATGAAGTATATGAGATCGTAAGTTGTACTAATTCATCCGCAGGATGATCAACCCAAAGCCACCGATTGGGTTCTCGATAGTGGATGTACAAATCACATGACCGGTGACAAGAATCTATTGATGGATGCTCCTTATCACCGCCACATCTCAAGCATATCATCTTTGCCGACAAAGGCAAAAGTCGTATTGGGACTTGGTAAGGTTGCTATCTCTAAGGACATGCACATGGACAAAGTCATGCTTGTTGAGTCTTTAGGATATAACCTCATGTCCGCCTCAATGCTTTGTGATCTTGATATGGTAGTTATCTTTGGCAAGTATCGCTGTGTTGTGATTATGGAAGTCGACAATTCCAAAGTCTTCAAGGCTTTAGGAGAGGAGACTTGTATATTGTTGACTTCTCAACAGGACCACAACCAGCCGTGTGCCTACTTGCAAAAGCTTCAAGGCTGGCTATGGCATCGACGACTTGGTCACGCAGCATGAGGAATTTGCACACGCCATGGAAGAAGAAGCATGTCATTGGCATTGAGAATGTCAAATTCCTCAAGGATCACTTATGCGAGCCCGTGAAGCTGGAAAATGACCAAGGCCAAGCATCCAAATAAGACTATCATGACCACTACTCGTCCCTTCGAATTGCTTCACATGGACCTCTTTGGTCCCAATCATTACTCAGCTGTCGTTAATGAAGCATCACTATATGGCTTTGTTATTGTTGATGATTACTCTCGTTACACATGGGTACACATTGTTACTTACAAAAATCAAGTGCAGGAAATCTTCAAACGATTTTCCTCGAGGGCTTCAACCAACTTTGGTGTGAAGATCAAGCACATCAGAAGTGACAATGGAACTGAGTTCAAGAATTCCGGACTTGAGGATTATCTTGATGAACTTGGTATTACTCATGAGTTATCTGCTCCCTATACTCCTCAAAGAAATGGCGCCGTGGAGCGCAAGAACAGAACTCTTGTTGAGATGGCTCGCACTATGCTTGATGAATACAAAACGCCTAGTCGTTTCTGGATTGAAGCAATTGACATGCGTGCGCACATCATCAACAGAGTATATCTTCACAAATTCTTCAAAAGACTGCCTATGAACTCCTTACGCATAAGAAACCCAATGTAAGTTATTTCAAAGTCTTCGTGCTAAATGCTGGATTAGAGATCCTCACCACACCTCTAAATTTGCACCAAAGCACATGAAGGTTTTATGCTTGGTTACGGAAAGGACTCGACACCTACAGTAGTCTTCAACATCGCACTTCACAAGATTGTTGACATCTGAGATGTGCGGTTCGATGAAACTAATGGCTCGCAAAGAGAGCACCTACCTTCTCGTGTTAGATTAACCAGCACCGAGGATTCTATCAGTTCAAGGCAACCGAGGATGTCATTCCCATCAAGAAACTGCTGAAGAATTCATTCCTCAGACGCCAAGAACGCCGAGCTGATGCACCAAGATAATGTCAAGAAAATGGTGCCGAGGAAAATGATCAAATTCCTCAAGACAACCAGCTCATCCTCGCTGCAAAAGAAGTGCAAGTTGACAAGATCATCGATGACATTGAAGCGCCAGTCCTCTCACTCGCTCAAAAGCTTCACACTTATCTAACTTTTGTGGGCACTATGCTTTTGTCTCTATCACAGAGCCCACTAAGGTAGATGAAGCATTTCGAGCCGGAGTGGATTCAGGCCATGCAAGAAGAATTACATCAGTTCGAGCTCAACAACGTGTGGGAACTGGTCAAACGTCCAGATCCTCGCAAGCATAATATCATTGGCACAAAGTGGATCTACCGCAACAAGCAAGATGAAAATGGTCTTGTGGTGAGGAATCGCAACAAGCAAGATGAAAATGGTCTTGTGGTGAGGAATAAGGCACCACTAGTAGCTCAAGGCTACACGCAGGTTGAAGGAATTGATTTCGATGAAACTTTTGCACTGTTGCTAGACTTGAGTCTATTCAAGATATTACTCGCCTATGCTAACCATCACAATATCACTTTATATCAAATGGATGTGAAAAGTGCATTCCTCAATGGTAAGCTTGAGGAAGAAGTATATGTTGCTCAACCCCTGTGTTTTGAAGATCCAAAGAATCCTCGACAAAGTCTTCAGACTAAATAAGGCCCTCTATGGCCTCAAGCAAGCCCCTCGGCGTGGTATGATACATTGAAGGAATTCTTCGTGAAGAATGGCTTCACACCCGTTCACTTGACCCTACTCTTTTTACTAAATCTTATGATGGTGAACTATTTGTGTGCCAAATATATGTTGATGATATTATCTTTGGCTGTATCGACCAACGTTATAGTGATGAATTTGCCTATATGATGAGTGAAGAATATCAAATGTCTATGATGGGAGAGTTGAAATTCTTCTTAGGTCTTCAAATTCACAACAACACAATGGCATATTCATATCTCAGAGAAATACCTCAAAGATGTCCTCAAGAAATTCGCATGCAAGATTGCAAAGGTGTCAAAATTCCTATGCCCACAAATGGCCATCTATGCAATCGATGAAAATGGTATTGACTTCGATCACAAGGTATACCGCCCATGATTGGTTCTTTATTGTACTTATGTGCATCTAGGCCGGATATAATGCTTAGTGTTTGCATGTGTGCCCGATTTCAAGCTACACCAAGGAATCACACCATAAGGGTGTGAAGCATATTCTTCGATATCTAGCTCACACACCAACACTAGGATTATGGTACCCCAAGGGCTCTACTTTTGATCTCATTGATATTCTCGACTGACTATGCTGGTGATCGTGGACCGCAAGTCAACATCTGGTACTTGTCATTTCTGACGATCTTTGGTCCGTTGGTCCTCAAGAAACAGAACTGTATCACCGTCCATCGCGGAAGCTGAATACATTGCTGCTGGCTCGTGTTGTGCTCAATTACTATGGATGAAGCAAACCTCAAGGACTACGGCATCAACGTGAAGAATGTGCCTCTCATCGTGACAATGAGAGTGCCATCAAGATTGCTCACAACCCAGTTCAGCACTCAAGACAAAGCACATTCAAATTCGCCATCATTTTCTTCGTGATCATGTGTTGAAGGGCTTACATCTCCATCGAAAGCACGTGAAGATCAAGAACAGCTAGCTGATATCTTCACTAAGCCCTTGGATGAGAAGAGATTTAGCAAGTTATGTGTGAGCTAAATATCTTAGAATCTTCGAATGTTCTTTGAAAAGGACACACATCCTAACACTTATGCAAAATTGATGACTTAGATGTGCAACACATGAAGAAACGTTTTCTTCAATCAATGAAGAATAACACTCTAAGTGTGAAGAAATTAATGAAGAATTTGATTCTCGTAACCCTACGACAATTGTACGCTGTGTCTGAAATCATCATTCTTATACGGTGGGTCACGCCACCACCAAAGTTGAAAATCTTCAATTTGAGTTTTTCCTGTTTTGAAATTCTTCAGTTTTTCAAATTCTTCAACTTTGCAAAATCTTCACTGTTTCCGCTGCCTTTCTTCATTGGCTATATATATATATATATATATGGATTTATGTCCTCTACAGATTCACTTATGGCTATTTCTTCAAGTCGCTTTTTTCGCTAAGTGAATGTGATCGACCCTTCCTCTATGCTATACTCAACCCAATCCATTCACAAATTCTTCATGTGCGTTCTACTTTGAAACTCGCTCAAATTCTTCACGTGTCCTTGATAGCTGAAGAAATTGCAACGGAACTTTTAAAACGAATCTTATTCAAACTTTGATTTTACCGCCAAACCGCTCCGCATCCCACGATGCATTATTATATTCACCCACGATCGCACACGATCTCCACTACACTTAACGTGTGTGACACATGTCATGAGAAGGAAGCGGTCAGGCACGCTCGTCCTAAATCTTCTGGACGATCCGTTTTTCACCGTGTCTATAAATACCCCTCTCCCTTCCTCACTTTTTACTCCGCCGACCTCTCTCTCCGCCGAGCTCCTCGAACCCTAGCGCCGCCGCTTACTCCATCATCGCCGGTGAGGAAAAGCTTCATCGCTTTGACCTCTTCGCCGACGATTGCTACCGACCGTGGAAAATCTTCACTCCGCCGCCGCCGTAGCTGATTTCTCCGCCAAGTTAGGGCGGGAAGATCTGAACGGATTTAACTTCCCAACTGTTCATCTCAGTTCGTCGTGTTCTTCACTTGGGTAAATTAAAAGTTACTTTTATTACTCGCTTTGATTCTCAAATTTTCTTCAAATTCTTCAAAGGTGTTTATTTTTCAAATCTTCACACATATGAACACCTCAAATCTCTTGACTCGCTTTCTAAGCAATGATTTTCTTCAAGATTCCTCAATTGTGTGGATCTTCGATCTATACAACTCGAACCTAAGACAAAGAACGCTTATTGAAATTCTTCAAGGCTCATCTGGTCAAAATCCTCAAACTTGTTCTTTTGAAAACCTTCCGAGAACGATATGACCTCTTCAAATTCCTCGCACCTATACTCTGTTCACAGGTACAAATGTCCGCTGCTGAATCCCTAGGTTCTCATCAACTTAACTCATTTGCAGCGCTCTCAAGAAAACTGCACACTTCTTCCGAGAACTCAATTGTTCAATTTCTCACCAAGAAAATGGCGATGGTAAGAAGCCGCAGAAGGGAGGAAAGAAACCCGAGGTTATGACAACATTTGAAATCCTCGAGGAAATATATGCTGACTATTGCACCGGATGAAGAAAGCAAAAATCAACGCAAGGTGCGATTCGTAAGATTGAA
Organism: Aegilops longissima; assembly: GCA_021605205.1. NCBI lineage: Eukaryota > Viridiplantae > Streptophyta > Magnoliopsida > Poales > Poaceae > Aegilops > Aegilops longissima. The sequence goes on from CM038682.1 coordinate 547,655,717, forward strand.
CGGAGATGGGCACGGAATGGAAGGAATACAGATATGTAACTCCTAAGTACATGAAGAAATTCGCTTAAATCCTCCATGCCCAAGAGCTCCTTTGGCACCTGGCCAAATAGCTGATCCCACTAGCATCAAACGCGTGAGGACTTTCCGATGAATGGGCTAAACGCCAAGCAAAATTGGCAAAGCAAGCAAAGGAAGCAGTGAAGAAATTCAATGAGGATTCTTCGCTGCCATCGCCATCGAGGTCTCGGTCAAACCGAAGAAATCAATGCAAAAGAAGCCTGCTCATAAGCCAAGTGCTTCATCATCTGCGCCTCACGGCCAAGTTCCTCAAGAGCACCATCCAAGCAAATTCTCACACCGCTGCTGCTCCACCAAAGTCCTCAACTGCTCCGCCCAAACCTTCAGCCTCGTGCACCTAGCTACTTGTCAAAGGACTGCTGGTTTTCAATTGCCTCAGCATCTCGCAAGTTCCTCACCTGCCCCAATTCTTCATCCGCCCGACTCGCTGAAGACAAAAGCAACAATGGACGTGGTCCTCGCCTAGCCCAAGGAAGAAACAGCTTGTAGTCCACGTACATCCGATGATGAGGCATCCGATGAAGAACTTGAAGAAATCATCGAGACCGCCAAGTTAGGGCCGCTAGAGCCAAGGGTACATCTGTGCATCGCCATCGATCCAAGAAAGTCCTCGACTTCATTGACCTCCGCACAATGATCCCAATACCCTCTCGCTCGATCTTCCTTTGACACCTGGTCAAAGTCATGCGCCGACTCACTTCATCGCTGAAGAAAATGGAAGTTTGAGAAGGCGAGGGAAATCAAGAAGGCTCAATACAGAAGGAGAGGTTCTCAAGAAAACGTTGTCAAGATGACACCGAGGAACTCCTCCAAATCCAAACTGAAATTCAAAACCTCAGAAGAACTTCGACACATACTATGCTGATTGGCAAGTAGTCAAGACCAGATTCGCCGATCCGACGAAGAAAATCACAAGTGTTGCTGCACCCAAGAACTTGAGATTCCTCAGTTGATGCCCTCGCTCAGCCTGCTCAAGAAAATGTTGATTCGTGGCTGATGATCCCATCCCAGCCATCGAAGAAACTGCCAGGCACCCACTAGTGGTGCGCTCAAGAAATTGCTCAAGACAGGGAACTGCATCGCTTGTTCTCAAGAAACTGAACCAAATTCCTCAGCTCCTCCCGCGCCAACTCCAACTCCAATTCTTCCATCCGCTCGATGTGAAGAAAACCAAGGCTGCAGAACGAGCTGCTGTGAAGAAAAGGAAAGCATCACCGCGTCGATTCTTCAATCACAAGAAAATGAAGCCAATGACCAGCTCCATTGAAAACCCAATTGATGCTATTCCAATTTCTCCATACCATCAAAGGAAGTAGTTCCTTTGGAGAAGAATATGAGATCCCAACCGATCTCGATGAAGAACATCAATCTCCGCTTCATCGAGAAAATTGATGAAGAAATTGAAGTGGAAGCAATCCTTCAACCCCAGCTTATTCCTCATCGACCATGAAATTCCTCAAGCTGGTGCTGAGGAAATTGAAAATGAAGATGTGGACATTGGATGCACCACTCCAGTGATAAATGATGACTTTTGGGAAAGTCATCATCCCAATACTCCTCTCTTCACCCTGCTCCAACAAGTTCCTCACTCCCCTGCACAGACTGTCCAAATAGACTCTGAAGAAAATCAACCCACTGGTTCTGTGCATGAAGAAATTCCAGCCACTAGTGCTGATGAAACTGCTGCTGCTGCTAATCCTCAGACTGCACCTGTTGAGGAACAAGAAATTCCTCAGGCTGAAGAACCTGAACTTGTGATTCCTGAGGTGGTGATGCAACTCACTGACACCCCTCTGCCCAAGCAAAAGAATCCGTTCTCAACCAAGCAAAAGTTCAAGGCTGAAGATTTCTTTGCCGAGCATGTGTTCTTCATCGAATATAATCCTTATGATTCTGCTCGATTAGGAAGAGGCGCTCGACTGCCAGTCAAGCCAACTTCTATTCCTAGTGCTTTTCAACAAGGACAAAATCTTCGATCATGCTCATATTCCTCATGTGGATATGGAGTCGCTGCCGTGCTTTGAGCCCGCCCTAAGTGTTCTTCACGACGCATGTCTCCTAAACTTCTGACCGATATTTGTGATTGGAACGAAGAGCTAATTCTTCAGTTCTATGCAACCCGCACATCACCGGAGACGCTCAAGATGTACATTCATGGGTCTTGGATTGATGACCGAAAACACTCACTACAAGGCACCAAAGAAGTGAATTGCTTCGTGCCCTCCCACTCAGTCCTCCGATTGATGGTGCACGTCGCATCTATGAAGAAAAGGAACTTTCAAATCACTATATGCAAGTGCTGATGAAGCCTTTGAAGCCAAGGCAAGCCCCAAGGACCAAATTCCTCGTCAAGGAATTATTATATGTGCCTCGAACAGTCTATCGGATTCTGACGAAGACTATGAGTCCTATCAAAGGCCACGACTCGAACGATGAAGAAGTCGTTGGCATCATGAAGAATATGCTTTTCAACATCATCCATGGCGTTCCCGTCAATTTCCATGATTTCTTCATGAGGACTCGCTAACATTGCCATGTCACCTTTTGAGCTGAAGCCTTATGCACCTTGGATTATGAGATTCATCAGTCAAGATCTTCATTGAATTACAAGGTCGATACTTTGAACCACCGCAGCTACCGCCTCGATTGAAGTCCTCAAACGGCCAATTACCTCACCGATGAAAAGGGAAAGGCTATGCTGTGATAGATGAAGGCATTCGCCCATTGATGGACAGTTTCAAAGCAGCATCTTACTCCACCAATGATGACTCGCCACACATGACTCGCAAAGAAATACCACCGTCAAGCAAAATCCTCAAGGAATTGCACCTGTGGTGATGACTGATCGTGAATTACTCCTCGCCTTCATCAAGGTTGATCGCAATCATAAGTGGGTCAAACGCCGCTTGGTACTCTTCTTTACAACATGACCTCAACTCACAATGCAAGTGAAGAAAACCACTACTACCTTCATGAAACCTTCAAGCGCACTAGGCTGTTCTTTCACATGTCTACAATGAAGAAGAACTGCAATCAATGGGACTCAAGGAAGAATTTGACTGGTCTGCACCTCCTCCAAGAAATTCAAGAAAGTCAAAGTTCCTTCCTTGGTGGCTAGCTCCTATTCTTCATCTCGCGACATCGATGAAAATGAAGATTTGGAAGACACGCTGCTGGTCCTACTTCAACGAACAACCCCGACAATGTCAAGCGCCCGCCTTCAACTTGAAATTCTTCAAGAGCGTTAGTCCTCGCTTTGATCCTTTTGGTCATTCGATGACAAAGGGGAGAAATTTGAGTTAGTCTTCAAGCCGGTCTCATTTTTGTCTATATACAGTATTTTATTAAGTTACAACTCGCTCTTCCAAACCTTTTATTGGATCGAGTTGTAATCTTAAACCCGATGGTGCTTTGATACTTTTGATGCATTATGCTTTTGCTCTATGCTCGATTACGTAGTGTTGATATGCTCGATATTTGTTATGCTCGATCCTCATGAGCTCGTTGAAAATCTTCAAATCGATTTGGGCTCGATACTCATGAAAAGTTTCAAATTACTCATACGCATTGGGCTCGACACTTTTATGCATTATTTTGCATGCTCAATACCATCAAGCACCATATTTCATCATGCATTTCAAATTCTCATATTATATGTCAAATGCGTATGAATTACAAGATATAGGGGAGATCTCCATGATTCAATTCTTCAAATGTGCATTGCCTCAAAAGCAAATTCTCACTATGCACACCTTCGTGGGGAGTTCTTCTATATCTTGCAATCAAAATCCTCATTATCAGTATTTACACTTCACATATTTATCCTCGTTGAAAACTTAACCTATGTTGTCATCAATCACCAAAAGGGGAGATTGTAAGTGCATCTAGTGCCCTTAGTGATTTTGGTGTATTGAAGACTTATAGGTTAAGTAACTAATGCGCATTTGTGAGTGTACACAGGTTTATAAGTCTATGAGGAGTTTGATATTTACAAGGAAAGTCGACCCTAAAAATGAAGTTCTTCAATCAAGACTTTGATATTTCAAGACTTTTCAAGACTTTGAAAGTGAAGAAATTGGTGTGACCTTGAAGACTTGGTATTCATTTGAGGAACATGAAGCGTGAAGACTTTTGTTTTCGTAGTTTCATTTTCTTTCTTGAGTCATAGGAAACACCGTGATCGTTAAAGGGGGTCGAGGAAATACTAAGGAAAATTTCCATTTGATGCTCAACTCAAAATCCTACACCTACCAATTCCTTCGAGTGAAGCTTTTGAAATCTCATACAGTTCAGTCAATTTCTTCAAAGGATGAGACGAAGCTCTTCCGTCGCCGAGGAATTTGTTCTCGACCGAGGAGTTAGGAATTCGCCAGGCGAATTGCCTACACAAAGGAGGAACATGATAGCCCCGAGGAATTTGATGTTCAAATTTCCGATCGCTGTCGTGTCTTGCGCCACCTGTCCCAAAATATCTTATCCACCTAACGGTCATATCATTGAAGGGCATTTATGTCTTATCATGTCGGGCTGCTCCTAGGCTATAAATAGCCGCCTCTACAACCACTAGTTGGTTGGCTGCCCGAGAGAACTTGACACTTGTCATTTGAGAGCAACCCATCCTCCGAGGAATTTGAGCGAAAATCATCAAGTGAGGAAAACCCAAAAGTGAGGAAAACCCAAAACCAAACCCCAACAAACCCAAAGTGATTGAGCATCATCAAGAAATTGATCCCATGTGGATCCAACGCTTGTTACCTTTGAAGACTGTGCTTCTTCCAGACGGTTAGGCCAAGGTCTAGAGCATCCAAGAGGAATTGTGGATCGCCGAGTGACCAAGTATATGAAGGTTTGGAAGTCGCTCAAGACTTACCACAAGTGATTGGACGAGGTCTGCGTGACCTTAGTTCAAGGAGAATACGGTGAGGACTTGGTGTCCCGAGCTGCGTGCTCAAGGATCGGGTGTCCGGACTGCGTGTCCTCGAGTTTAAATACTCACCGCTTCCAACCAGACGCATAACCGAGACAGCAGTTGAACTGGTCTACCAAATCATTGTCTTCACCAACCTAATCGGTTCTATTTCCTCAACCCTTTCATTTCCTCATTATCGTGTTGAGTGTTTGTTCATATCTGTGTTTGAAGACTTTGATCAAGACTTTCTCAATTTCCTCGCTCAATTTCTTCACTGTTTGTCTTCATCTTGTGTTATCCTCGTGATTACGCTTTCAGCTCTGTGATAGTCTTCATTTCATCATGAAGACTATGCCTGTAATCTGTTATGCTTATTTCTGAGTACTTATTCCGCTGCATGTATTTCTTCGCTCAGGAATTTCCTCACCAGCAAATTCCTCAGTGAAGAATTTGTAAAATTAATTGAAAATCGCCTATTCACCCCCCCTCTAGTCGATATAACGCACTTTCACAAATATGCATGTAGTGATAGTTATTATTCATCATTATCCTATGGTGTGAATTTGCCAGTACATTCAATGTACTGACCCTTTGTGGCTGCAACGTCTCATGCTGCAGGATATCTTATGACGAGTAAGTGATACGTTAGGGTTACGATTTCTACATTCAACTTTGCTGTTGGTGTTGATGGGAATCCACAACCTTGTTACTTTCCGCTATTTTGGATTGAGGTAATAGTATTTCCGTTACTTTATACATGTGATTTACCTCTGTTATAAATCCTCGAGTACCGTGTGTGTCAGCATACCGATCCAGGGATGACACTTAAGCACAGAGACTTGATCCATTCGGGTCGGGTCGCTACATCCATAAACGAGAAACATATCCTTAGTCCTTTTCAGGTACTTCAGGATATTCTTGACCGTTGTCCAGTGCTCCATGCCGGGATTACTTTGGTACCTTCCTACCAAACTTACGGGAAGGTTTACATCAGGTCTGGTACACAGCATGGCATACATAATAGACCCTATGGACGAGGCATAGGGGATGACACTCATATTTTCTCTATCTTCGCGTGGTCGGGCATTGAGCCGCCAATCTCACATCTTGCAATACAGCAAGAACCCTTCTTTGACTGATCCATATTGAACTTCTTCAATATCTTGTCAAGGTATGTGCTTTGTGAAAGACCAATGAGGCGCCTCGATCTATCTCTATAGATCTTGATGCCTAATATATAAGCAGCTTCTCCAAGGTCCTTCATTGAAAAACACTTATTCAAGTAGGCCTTTATGCTTTCCAAGAGTTCTATATCATTTCCCATCAATAGTATGTCATCCACATATAATATGAGAAATGCTACTGAGCTCCCACTCACTTTCTTGTAAACACAAAGCTTCTCCATAAATCTGCGTGAAACCCAAACGCTTTGATCATCTCATCAAACGAATGTTCCAACTCCGAGATGCTTGCACCAGCCCATAGATCGAGCGTTGGAGCTTGCATACCTTGTCAGCATTCTTAGGATCGACAAAACCTTCCGGCTGCATCATATACAATTCTTCCTTAAGGAAACCATTAATGAATGCCGTTTTGACGTCCATTTGCCATATCTCATAATCATAGAATGGTGCAATTGCTACCATGATTAGGACAGACTTCAGCTTCGCTACGGGTGAGAAGGTCTCATTGTAGTCAACCCCTTGAACTTGTCGATAACCCTTAGCGACAAGCCGAGCTTTGTAGATGGCCACATTGCCATCCGCGTCCGTCTTCTTCTTAAAGATCCATTTATTTTCTATGGCTCGCCGATCATCGGGGAAGTCCGTCAAAGTCCATACTTTGTTTTCATACATGGATCCTATCTCGGATTTCATGGCTTCAAGCCATTTTATTGGAATCTGGGCCCGCCATCGCTTCTTCATAGTTCGAAGGTTCACCGTTGTCTAACAACATTATTTCTAGGACAGGGTTGCCATACCATTCTGGCGTGGAACGTGTCCTTGTGGACCTACGAAGTTCAGTAGTAACTTGATCCGAAGTTCGTTGATCATCATCATTAACTTCCTCTCTAGTCGGTGCAGGCACCATAGAAACATTTTCTTGAGCTGCGCTACCTTCCGGTTCAAGAGGCAGTACTTCATCAAGTTCTACTTTCCTCCCACTTAGTTCTTTCGAGAGAAACTCTTTCTCCAGAAAGGATCCATTCTTGGCAACAAAGATCTTGCCTTCGGATCTGAGGTAGAAGGTATACCCAATAGTTCCTTAGGGTATCCTGTGAAGACGCATTTTTCCGACTTGGGTTCGAGCTTTTTAGGTTGAAGTTTCTTGACATAAGCATCACATCCCCAAACTTTTAGAAACGACAGCTTAGGTTTCTTCCCAAACCATAATTCATACGGTGTCGTCTCAACGGATTTTGACGGAGCCCTATTTATAGAGAATGCGGCAGTCTCTAAAGCATATCCCCAAAATGATAGCGTTAGGTCGATAAGAGACATCATAGATCGCACCATGTCCAACAGAGTGCGATTACGAGTTCGGACACACCATTACGCTGAGGTGTTCCAGGCGTGAGTTGTGAAACAATTCCACATTTCCTTAAGTGCGTGCCAAATTCGTGACTCAAATATTCTCCCCCACGATCTGATCGTAAGAACTTGATTTTCATGTCACGTTGATTCTCAACCTCACTCTGAAATTCCTTGAACTTTTCAAAGGTCTCAGACTTGTGTTTCATTAAGTAGACATACCCATATCTACTTAAGTCATCAGTGAGGGTGAGAACATAATGATAACCACCGCGAGCCTCAACACTCATTGGACCGCACACATCAGTATGTATGATTTCCAATAAGTTGGTTGCTTGCTCCATTGTTCCGGAGAATGGAGTATTGGTCATTTACCCATGAGGCATGGTTCGCACGTGTCAAATGATTCATAATCAAGAGACTCCAAAAGTCCATCTGCATGGAGTTTCTTCATGCGTTTGACACCACTGTGACCAAGGCGGCAGTGCCACAAGTATGTGGGACTATCATTATCAAGCTTACATCTTTTGGCATTCACTCTATGAATATGTGTAACATCACGTTCGAGATTCAATAAGAATAAACCATTGACCAGCGGGGCATGACCATAAAACATATCTCTCATATAAATAGAACAACCATTATTCTCAGATTTAAATGAGTAGCCATCTCGCATTAAACGAGATCCAGATACAATGTTCATGCTCAAAGCTGGCACTAAATAACAATTATTGAGGTTTAAAACTAATCCCGTAGGTAAATGTAGAGGTAGCGTGCCGAAGGTGATCACATCGACCTTGGAACCATTCCCGACGCGCATCGTCACCTCGTCCTTCGCCAGTCTCCGCTTATTCCGCAGCTCCTATTTTGAGTTACAAATATGAGCAACCACACTGTTATCAAATACCCAGGAGCTACTACGAGTGTTGGGAAGGTACACATCAATAACATGTATATCACATATACCTTTGGTATTGCCGGCCTTCTTATCCGCTAAGTACTTGGGGCAGTTCTGCTTCCAGTGACCGTTTCCCTTGCAATAAAAGCACCCAGTCTCAGGCTTGGGTCCATTGTTTGGCTTCTTCCCGGCAGCTTGCTTACCGGGCGCGGCAACTCCCTTGCCGTCCTTCTTGAAGTTCTTTTTACCCTTGCCTTTCTTGAACTTAGTGGTTTTATTCACCATCAACACTTGATGTTCCTTTTTGATCTCCACCTCCGCTGATTTCAGCATTGAATATACCTCAGGAATGGTCATTTCCATCCCCTGCATATTGAAGTTCATCACAAAGCTCTTGTAGCTAGGTGTAAGTGACTGGAGGATTCTGTCAATGACCGCGTCATCCGGCCGATTAACCCCCAGCTGAGACAAGCGGTTTTGCAACCCAGACATTTTGAGTATGTGCTCGCTGACAGAACTATTCTCCTCCATCTTACAACTGTAGAACTTGTCGGAGACTTCATATCTCTCGACCCGGGCATGAGCTTGGAAAACCATTTTCAGCTCTTGGAACATCTCATATGCTCCGTGTTGCTCAAAATGGTTTTGGAGCCCCGGTTCTAAGCTGTGAAGCATGCCACACTGAACTAGGGAGTAATCATCACTACGCGACTTCCAGGCGTTCATAACGTCTTGAGTTGCTGGGAAAACAGGTGCATCACCTAGCGGTGCTTCAAGGACATAATCTTTCTTGGCAGCTATGAGGATAATCCTCAAGTTATGGACCCAGTCCGTGTAGTTGCTACCATCGTCTTTCAGCTTGGTTTTTTCTAGGAACGCGTTGAAGTTGAGGGCAACGTTAGCATGGGCCATTTGATCTACAATACATATTGCAAAGATTTTTAGACTATGTCCATGATAATTAAGTTCATCTAATCAAATTATTTAATGAACTCCCACTCAGATAGACATCCCTCTAGTCATATAAGTGATACATGATCCGAGTCAACTAGGCCGTGTCCGATCATCACGTGAGACGGACTAGTCATCATCGATGAACATCTTCATGTTGATCGTATCTTCTATACGACTCATGTTCGACCTTTCGGTCTTCCGTGTTCCGAGGCCATGTCTGTACATGCTAGGCTCGTCAAGTCAACCTAAGTGTATTGCGTGTGTAAATCTGGCTTACACCCATTGTATCCGAACGTTAGAACCTATCACACCCGATCATCACGTGGTGCTTCGGAACAACGGACCTTAGCAACGGTGCACAGTTAGGAGGAACACAATTCTTGATATTTTAATGAGGGATCATCTTATTTATGCTACCGTCGTTCTAAGCAAATAAGATGTAAAAACATGATAAACATCACATGCAATCAAATAGTGACATGATATGGCCAATATCATTTTGCTCCTTTTGATCTCCATCTTCGGGGCGCCATGATCATCATCGTCACCGGCATGACACCATGATCTCCATTATCGTGTCCTCATGAAGTTGTCTTGTCAACTATTACTCCTACTACTATGGCCAACGGTTAGCAATAAAGTAAAGTAATTACATGGCGTTTTCCTTGACACAAAGGTCATACAATAAATTAAGACAACTCCTATGGCTCCTGCCGGTTGTCATACTCATCGACATGCAAGTCGTGATTCCTATTACAAGAACATGATCAATCTCATACATCACATATATCATTCATCACATCCTTTTGGCCATATCACATCACACGACATATGCTGCAAAAACAAGTTAGACGTCCTCTAATTGTTGTTGCAAATTTTTTTTACGTGGCTGCTATAGGTTTCTTAGCAAGAATGTTTCTTACCTACACTAAAACCACAACATGATATGCAAATTTCTATTACCCTTCATAAGGACCCTTTTCATCGAATCCGATCCGACTGAAGTGGGAGAGACAGACACCCGCTAGCCACCTTATGCAATTAGTGCATGTCAGTCGGTGGAACCTGTCTCACGTAAGCGTACGTGTAAGGTCGGTCTGGGCCGCTTCATCCCACGATGCCGCCGAATCAAGATAAGACTAGTAACGGCATGTAAATTGACAAAATCGACGCCCACAACAACTTGTGTTCTACTCGTGCATAGAAACTACGCATAGACCTAGCTCATGATGCCACTGTTGGGGATCGTTCCAGAAATTAAAATTTTCTACGCATCTCCAAGATCAATCTATGGAGTTTACTAGCAACGAGAGGGGAGTGCATCTTCATACCTTTGAAGATCGCGATGCGGAAGCGTTGCAAGAACGTGGTCGGTGGAGTCGTACACGAAGCGATTCAGATCGCGGCCGAATCCGATCTAAGCACCGAACAACGGTGCCTCCGTGTTCAACACACATGCAGCCCAGTGACGTCTCCCGCGCCTTGATCTAGAAAGGGAGAGCAAGAGGTTGGGGAAGACTCCGTCTAGCAGCAGCACGACGGCGTGGTGGTGGTGGAGGAGCATGGCACTCCAGCAGGGCTTCACCAAGCACTGCGAGAGACGAGGAGGGAGAGGGGTAGGGCTGCGCCAAGAGAGAGGAGACTCGTGTCTCTGGCAGACCCAAAACCCCCACTATATATAGGGGAAGGGGAGGGGGCACCGGCCCCCTATATCCATCTAGAGGGGGGGGCGGCCCCTCGGGGGGCAGCGGCCCCCTTAGTGTTTCCAACTAGGGGGGGGGGGCCCGCCCCAGGGGGGCATCGGCCCCCTAGGGTTTCCAACCCTAGGCGCCTTGGGCCCTTGGGGGGGTGGCGCACCAGCCCACTAAGGGGATGGTTCCCACCCAACTACAGCCCATTAGGTCCTCCAGGGCAGGTGGACCCTCCCGGTGGACCCCCGGAACCCCTTCGGTGTTCCCGGTACAATACCGATAAACCCCAAAACCTTTCCGATGACTGAAACTAGACTTCCCATATATACATCTTCACCTCCAGACCATTCCAGAACTCCTTGTGACGTTCGGGATATCATCCGGGACTCCGAACAACATTCGGTAACCACGTACATCTATTCCCTATAACCCTAGCCTCATCGAACCTTAAGTGTGTAGACCCTACGGGTTCGGGAACTATGCAGACATGACCGAGACATCTCTCTGGCCAATAACCAACAGCGGGATCTGGATACCCATGTTGGCTCCCACATGTTCCATGATGATCTCATTGGATGAACCACGATGTCAAGGATTCAATCAATCCCGTATACGATTCCCTTTGTCTACCGGTATAGCACTTGCCCGAGATTCGATCGTTGGTATATCGATACCTTGTTCAATCTCGTTACGGCAAGTCTCTTTACTCATTCCATAACACATCATCCCGTGACCAACCCCTTAGTCACATTGAGCTCATTACAATGATGTCTTACCGAGTGGGCCCAGAGATACCTCTCCATCATACGGAGTGACAAATCCCAGTCTCGATTCGTGCCAACCCAACAGATACTTTCGGGGATACCCGTAGTGTACCTTTATAGCCACCCAGTTATGTAGTGACGTTTGGCACACCCAAAGTACCCTTACGGTATCCGGGAGTTGCACAATCTCATGGTCTAAGGAAAAGATACTTGACATTAGAAAAGCTTTAGCAGACGAACTACATGATCTTGTGCCATGCTTAGGATTGGGTCTTGTCCATCACATCATTATCCTAATGATGTGATCCCGTTATCAATGACATCCTATGTCCATGGTTAGGAAACCATAACCATCTATTGATCAACGAGCTAGTCAACTAGAGGCTCACTAGGGACATGTTGTGGTCTATGTATTCACACATGTATTACGATTTCCGAATAACACAATTATAGCATGAACAACAGACAATTATCATGAACAAGGAAATATAATAACAACCATTTTATTATTGCCTCTAGGGCATATTTCCAACAATGGCACCATTAAAGTAATGTCGTATTTAATGGTTGTCATAGTTAATCCTAATGCCCACACTAATATCTAGCAATGCTACTGCTTTAGAAATTGCTACTGTCCTTGTAGGATTGCCATTCAGATAAAGAACATGCTTCTTTTCATTTGATGTATTTTCATCACTTGTTAGTCACCCTCCTTTCCACCTTTTTGTGCAGAGATATACATTTCACGCTTGATCTTAGTTGAACTACATAAATGATATCCAAATTATTGTTGAACATTCCACGAGCTTCACAACCAACCTTGATGTTGCTCAATTTTATTGCAAATAATGAAGAAGAAGCTCTGTGGGTTTCATTTTCTGATGGAAATGGAACCGGGGCTGGAGCCCTTTTCTTAAAAAAATGAAGAAGTTGCTAGCTCATGGGACATTGCTTCATTTTAGGTGAACTGCACCAAAAGGTCCCATGAATTGAATCATCCATGTTGGTGACTAGTGTCATCCCTTCTACGATGGCGTTGACTGTAGATATGGTTCCCATCACGAGGTATGTTCCTTTTTGGTCCGACTGTTTGCCAAAGATCCTGCATGTTGAGTCTGCTCTTATGCTACTGTTTTGGCATTGCCATGATAAAGCAGTAATGTTATTATTTTGCACCTTAATCTAGTGGCACTATTAATTTGAGGCAATGTTTTGGCACTGCTAGTGCCACTGATTTTTTTTATATATCGAAAGAGGGGGTTTCCTCCGATTTCATTAAAGAAACCCAACCATAGAAAACCATTATCCGACGACATCTCAGTGTAAACGAGCAGTTATGCAACTACTACTAGAACGAACTGAGTACTAGCAGGAGACAAGTTCACCACATAAGCTAGGCAGGTAGGGGGACGCAGGACCAGCTCGACCAAGTTTGGATTACAACCCAAATGCTACCACAGAAACATTATGGGGGAAGATAGGGACTGAAAGAGCCAGCTTCAGCATCCCAGTCTAAGAACCCCCAGCCTCCATCCTTGCGACGCACGATACATCTCGTTTGCCACCTGCTCGACCCTTGTGCCACTGATAAAATGAAGTAATAATTCAGTTAAAATAGAGCGAGTGTCCTATCTATCATTTCATTTCCAATGTAGATAAAGAAAGTGCTTCTCTTTCTTAGTATATGTTTCAACAACTAGTCCCATTGTTAAAGTTTAAGCGTTTCTGCAAACTGGGGTGCTTAATTTTAGTTGATCTGCACAAAAATAGAGATTGGAATGTCCCAAGGCCCCTCCTTGTACTACCGGTGTGCACTGATGTTCATCACTGGCAGAATGGCATACTATGATACTATCACAATATTTTCTTCTTTCTATTAGTGTATGTTTCATCAACTAGTGCCACTATAATGTAATCATGCCTTTTCATTATCTGTGCAAACAGGGTTATTCAACTGCATTTTGGTGGAATTGCATAAATGTACAGATGGAACCGGCATATATGCAGAGTGCGAGGTGTGCCAAGTAAAAATTACCGACACCAACCATGCTCCATGCATGCATTGGCATCCACCACCACCAGTGGGATGCGTGGCATTCTCCGTGGACAGATCTTTCTCGGCAGCAAATCCTCTAACCAAAAACTAGTAGCTTATATTGGCAGTTTTCTAGGGGTACTCTTTTCTGAAAGAAGCACCAATCTATTTTTCTTTATTTGTACACTGTGTCACCACTTTGACCCAAAGGTCCAAAGCTATTTTAGGGTGATTGGTGTAGTACTTGGAGACTGATTGTAAGCATGATTTTCATTAGCTGTCACACTGATTGTACGCATGAGCAGAAGGAAGATTAGGTTAGTGCGAAGCTTACCTTAAACTCTACTGCCACCGTTGAAACGAGGCGGGCATCGAGGGAACCATGGAGAACGGCGTGGAAGTGACATCGCACCATCTGGCCTCCTCTTGCGGTGAGAGAACGAATACTCCCGTGGCTCTGACTGGCTCTGCACCCTCACGAATGGCACACCACACTCGATTGATTCGTTACCCTCTGGATGCTCGACCTTCGACCTGTACGCCCACCACCTCCACCTGACTTTCGCCTCGGGAGAATCTGTCTGCTCCATCGCCTAGAGGAGATACTCGATGAACTCGAAGGACTACGACATGACTGCTACCGAGGTGTACATCGCCGCTGTCTCGCTCTTTCGCATACATTGCCACATGGCCCTCACCGTCCTCGAAATCTCCCACTATTGTCAAACCAAGTAAGGATATCCTTCAACCTGGCTAACTTTACCTGGTCGCCACCGGCGATCTGCCCGATTCGCTGCTGCATCCTCTCCATAGATGTCCTTCTAAGAGGTCCGGTGCTAGCTTCGGAAGATGGGAGGAGAGACGGTGGTCTTGGAATAGAGAAGAGGGAGAGGCGAGACGGTGGTTTTGCAATGGAGAAGATGGAGAGGAGAGGGGGTGGTTTTGCAATGGAGAAGAGGGAGAGGCGAGACGGTGGTTTTGGAATGGAGATGACAGAGAGGAGAGGAGGTGGTTTTGCAATGGAGAAGAGGGAGAGGAGCGTGCGGAAGTGATTTAGGATTGGACGAGAGGGCCGGCGCGCTGTGACTGGATAAAAATCAAAATCAATTTACCCTTCAATTAAGAAAGCGACCCCACATTAAGTAGTCTCCCTTTTATTCTGGGTCATAATTGACCATGATTTTCACAAATAAAATATATGTTATACATTGCAAAAGTAATATAATTTGAAAGTACGTTCAGATATGAAACAAACGATAATTTTTTTGGTGACATACATTCACATTTTGCTTGTCAAATACAGTACATGGTCAAACTTTGACCCAAAATACGAAAAAAAATACTTCCAAGACCAGCGCCGCTCCTCTCCTCTTAAACCACCGCCGCTCCTCTTCTGTTCCAATCTAAATCCAGCGGCGCTCCTCTCCTCTTAAACCACCGCCGCTCCTCTCCTGTTCCAATCTAAATCCAGTGCCGCTCCTCTCCTCTTCCATTTCAAAACCACCGCCCCTCCTCTCCTGTTCCAATCCAAAACTAGCGTCGCTCCTCTCCTGTTGTAATCCAAAACCAGCGCCGCTCCTCTCCTCTTCCATTCAAAAACCACCGCCGGCGAGTGAAGGTGTTGTGGAGAAGTGGAGTGATGGAGGAGTACAACCGATACGTGTGGACCGCATACGGCGACCCTGTGAAGCTAGCTAGGATGTTGGAGATATAGTCTTGGTTTGACAACAAGGAGCAACTAGCGGCCAGGCGACATCCATGGCCAAATATCTGCAACAGAGCGAAAAGGCGGCGATACTCCCAAAGGGAGTCGCGCCGGAGTACATAGAGCTGCTCCTGTGGGCCATGGAGCAAACAGATTCACTAAATCCGATCGTGAGGTAGCGGTGGTGGGAGTATCAATCCTAGATGGAGCATCCACCAGAGATTGAAGGATCGAGCATCTACAGGGTGCCGTTTGTGAGTATGTCGTGCCAGAGCGAGCTGGTGGAGTCTTCGTCGACCGAACCCAACTCCAAGAAGAGAAAAGCAGTTGACCCAACGATACTTCCCCACCATCCTCTCCCTCGCCGTTCACATCGTCTCACAGGGCGGCTGTCTGCCGCCAAGGAATAGGAGGGGACTGCCCCCCCCCCCCCAGCCCAATAGTCGGGCAAGTTATGAATTATCAGGAGGAGCTTAGGTTTGTCAGTATTTGCAGGTTGTGAATTGTGTTTTGTGTTGTGTATTTTGAGAGTACTTTCAGATATGGATGTCTATTGAATTTCATATTTGCAGTATTGAGTACATGAAGTATTTTATGAATTCTAGAGATCTATTTTTAGCACTTAAAAAAATGTAGTTTCATAGGAGTATAAAAGTGCAGACAATGTGATTCTCAGAGAAGAAACTGCAAGTTTAAGTTTCAGATAAGAAACTGCAAGTTTCAATTTCAGATAAAAAAGTGCAAGTTTCAGAGGCAGAGCATTTATATTAACATGCCCTTTTCAAACAGGGATAACATCATGTCGGAAGTTTTATTCATGGTCAAAAAATTGAACTACCAACCAGTTAACATCATGCTGATCAACATTTATGCATAGCACAACTTCATATGATGCACTGTCAAAAAGATATGGTATTTTCAAAATGCACACACAATGTCGAGTGTGCGAAAAATAGAGAAAACGAGGGACGAAGTTTTGGCAAGTGTTGACGTGAAAAGGAGATGACAATGGGTACCCACATGTCAATAATGGCAGAGGCAAAAAATTTGGAGATATTTTCCCTGCATCAGGTGGAATCGAACCCGGGCGGAATAACGGTCGGGTAGTGTCACTTGGCCACTGGGCTAGTTCAGTAGTTTTAGTAGGAATAAGGCACTGCCTCCGGTGGTTCATTCTCGCCCTGCGCCTTTGTGCGCTCGCCGCGGCGCCGCTGTCTGCCATTGTGAACATGCTGAACCAACGAGAGGAATCTGGAGAGGACTGTACGTGGAGAGGCAGACAGTCGGGACCCACCGGGTCTGTGGCCGTACACAAGCAAGTGCCTCATTGAAAAAAATACTTCCTCCTAATGTTGTACAGACGTTGGGGCCCACGGGTTTGTCAACATAGTTACATTTTTTTGAGGTGCTTCAACGTAGTTACTAAAGGAGATAAATTTACAACGAAGCCGGGGAGCTGGCAGGTATCATTTATTATCAGTGGGCCAACAAGTATCAGCTGGGTTGTGGGCTGCCCCGTCTAGACTTTCTTTTTTAATATGCGCAGCCCACGACATGCCGGTTTGTATTTTCTTGACGGCCGTCATGTATCAACCGGCCTATGGACCTCCCATCCTAGGTTTTATTTTTCCTGAAACATCGGCAGCCCAATTTATGTATTTTTTTTAAGAAAACGAAGAGGTCTGTTCTATTTTTCTATATAAGAATAGGAACGCCAGGTCCAACTTATGTTTCGCTTCTAACTATATTATATATATTTAAATTATTTTATATGTTATTATATATTATTGTTATTGTCATCATATATTTAACAGATACTTACATATATAAGAAAACAATATCCCACATCTTATTACTTATAAAAAATAACTTTTTAACAATAAAATCCTGGATTTTTTTACATTAAGGCAACGAAAATCTTGATGACTGTGTACAAAAGCTTGGTAAGATTTAAGGACCAATGTAATAATAAATCACTTATTATTTAAATATATTTATAACATATGCTTAGTCAACAAATGATTCTGACTTCATTAACCGTTGGATTTACATCAAACGACCGGCATCCATCTTCAATCTCTCGTCTTCTTCCTCCAGCGCCGCTGGGACCACCTGTTCCCGCCTCCTGCTGCTAGCAGCTCTGCTTAGCACGCTTCGCTGTGAAGCGTTACCCAACCGCTGGCCAGGCCATCCCTCCACACCTCTTGTTCTTCTCCACCGACTGCCGAACCACGCCGCACCAGAACCAATTAACCCTCGTCCACCTCTCCGTCTGCGACTCCACTCCCGCGTCTTCCCATCGCCGGATCTTTGCTGTCCGGGGCCTCGCCCTCGTCCACCACCTTGGATGCGCTCGACGCGGCCTGGTCAACAAAAAAATAATAATACTCCCCCTACTAGCTGGGACCCACCATAGTGGGAGGCTGACTTCTGGGCCTACTAAGTTGACGGGGATGGAGGGCTTTATCAACTTAGTCAATATGAATGATTCTAGCTCCAGTGACCGTACGATGTCCATCCAACGGCCGTAGTGCTTCTTCAACCTTTGGTCTTCTTGCTCCAGCCGCCCAAACCAGCGCCGGCCGTGCCACCTGCTCCTGCCTCCTGTGGCCGATTGTGCTACCGGGTAGGCCTCACGGTCCCACCATACTCGCATCCCTAGCCTGGTTATCCCTCTACTCACCCACACCTCATGTTATTTTCCAGCGACGACAGTCGAACCAGTCAACCCTCGTACTCCCCACCGCGTGGGCAACCACTGTCGAGTCTTCCCTGGCTCTGTGTCGTTCCCTTCCTAGGCCTCGCCGTCATCCACCGCCCTGGTGCTCTCGGCGCGGCGTGGTCAACATGGTCAATGAACGACATCCATCGGAAGTGGACTGTACGTGGAGAGGCTGACAGCTGGGTCCACAGCCGCACACAAGGAAATGCCTCCTTATCATGCGCAAAATAATGATTCCTCCACCTGACAGCTGGGACCCACCGAAAGGGCCTATGTACTTCATGAAAAAAACGTTCTCCCTGCTGACAGCTCAGACCCACGAGCTATATCTTTGCACGCAAGGAAGTGCCTCCTTATTACGCACAAAAAAATGAATACTCCCCCTGCTAGCTGGGACCCACCATAGTAGGAGGCTGACTCATGGGCCTACTAAGTTGACGCGGACGGAGGACTTCGTCAACTTTGTCAATATGAACGATTCTAGCTTCAGTGACCGTACGATGTCCATCCAACGGCCGTAGTGCTTCTTCAACTCTGGTCTTCTTGCTCTAGCCGCCCAAACCAGCACCGGTCATGCCGCCTACTCCTGCCTCCCGTGGCCGGCTGTGCTGCCGCGGAGGCCTCATCGCCCCCTACTAGTCCCACCACTGGCCATGCCATCCCTCTACTCACCCACACCCCCTACTATTCTGTGGCGATGGCAGCCTCACACCGCAGTCGAACCAGTCAACCCTCGTACTTCTCTCCGCGTGGGCATCCACTGTCGTGTCTTCGCCGGCTCCGCATCGTCCCCTTCCTCAGCATCGCCATCGTCCACCACCTTGGTGCTCTAGGCGCGACATGGTCAATGTGGTCAAGGAACAGACTTCCATCGGAAGAGTACTGTACGTGGAGAGGCTGATAGCTGGGTCCATGGCCGCAGCAAGGAAGTGCCTCCTTATTACGCAGAAAATAATGATTCCTCCACCTGACAGTAGGGACCCATCGGACGGGCCACCGTATTTCACGAAAAAATGTTTCCCCCTGACTGCTGGGACCCACCAGGCACCAGCTACATCTTCGCACACAAGGAAGTGCCTCCTTATCCTCCCTGATAGTCAGGACCCACCTGGTCGAAGCGTATGTAGCGTTGTCATTCTGGTTGCGAACATGTACGTACATACGATCGGTTTGTCTGCAGGTAGCAGCGATGAACTGGCCGAGTAAGGAAGGGCACGTGTCGTAGTATAGGCGCGCACGTGTCGTAGTAGAGGCGCGCACGTAGCATGTCACGCATTCCTCTTAATATCGTGTACACGTACGTATAGCCAGGGTGCAAGAAAGTAAATACGACCACGTACGTACATACGGGCAGGGTCTCGAACGCCTACTCACGCATACGTATGGCCAGGGCTCGTGTACATGGAGAGGCAGCGATGGCATCCTATTCATTGGCAGCCAACCGGCTGGGTCGAAACGGAGAAACTGCATCGTCGTGTTCATCGGGAGCCAACCGTCTTGGATGGAACAGCCGATCGAAAGGAGGCTTGGCATACTGCAGAACGGAGGAAACGGCCTTCTGTTCGACCGACGACGATCGAAACGGGATCATGTTCATCGAGAGGGGTCTGGCGTACCGCAAAACGGAGGAAACAGACTTGTGTTGGAGTGCCTACGGTCGAAATGGGGTCCTGTTGATCGGGAGGGGTGTTGCGTACCACAAAACGGAGGAAATAGACTTGTGTTGGAGCGCTACGGTCGAAACGGGGGTCCTGTTCATCGGGAGGGGTGTGGCGTACCGCAAAACGGGACTTCCACGGGCTACTGTTCATCTCCACCATTGACCTCCTCCAGCCCCCACGGGCTACTGTTCATCCACTGTAGACCTCCTCTAGCCTCCACCTGCGACTGTTCATCCACAGGCTCCTGTTCATCCAGCCTCCACCGCTCCTCCACTTTCTACTGTTCAACCAGCCCTCTCCATGGGGTCCTGTTCAACCACCCCTCCACGGGCTATTGTTCATCCAGCCCTCCACCGGCTACTATTCAACCAGCCCTCCACGGGGTTGTCCTGTTCATCCAGCCCTCCACGGGGTCATGTTCATCCACCCCCAACCAGCTCGATCAATCGGGGTCCTGTTCATCCAGCGGCAACGGCCTCTACTACCACGGGGTCCTGTTCATCCAACCCCCACCAGGAACTGTTCATCCAACCCCCCAATAACGCTCACTGTTCGTCAAGGGAAGGAGGTAGCAGGGTTCGATCGGCTTCAGTTAGCAGCAGTGGTGAAGGAATCGCTCGATCGAGTTCAGTTAACAGCCAGATCACTCTGTTCAGTAACGCGTAGCCTCCAGTGCAATCGCTCATGCTCAGTAGGCGAATGCCTGGCTCAGGTTCAGTTAGAGCCCAACGCCTCGCACCCACGCGTGTACATGTACGAGAGAAACGTGCATCGCTCAGCCCCCGACCACCCACCGTAATCGGAACTCCTTGATATTTTCCTCGCCCTCACTTCCACCACGGTTTTTTCCGTCATGGATGGCCCAAAGAATGTCATGCAGCTGCATCTCCGGCCCGCCCAGGACGAAAGCCCATTTTCGGTCATGATTCTTTGTCATAGAAGTAGGAGCCCACCACATCTATGATGATACCGAGTTTTGTCACAATTATCGTCATAGAAGTGTCATAAGCATGACAGGAAAAAAATTCGTTCGACCAAGAATGTCATGGATGTTTCTTTTTTTGTAGTGTAACTGGGACAGCAAGCACAGCTCATCTGCAACAGTGTCATCATGCATGAGACGTGTCTGCAACCAACCGGTGAAAGTCCCCGTTTGTTCACGTGTAATCCAGTCGTCAAACTGCTCCAGGTGTTTGGAGCGTAGAATATTCTTGTGTTCCTCGATATACGAAGCCACCAAGGCAGAATTTTGTAGAACTATGTAGTGTGATTGTGCCCAAGAATGCCCGTCCATAAATATAACTTGGTCCCTTCCTAGTGTTCCTTTTCCATCCAGTCTGCTCTCATGCCGTGATTCAGGAACACCAATCGGCTTAATGTCAGAAATAAAGTCAACACAAAACTCAATGACCTCCTCATTTTCAAGGCCTTTGGAGATGCTTCCTTCTGGCCTAGCACGCTTATGAACATATTTATTTAAGACTCCCATGAACCTCTCAAAGGGGAACATATTATGTAGAAATATAGGACCTAGAATGGCAATCTCGTCAACTAGGTGAACTAGGACGTGTGTCATGATATTGAAGAAGGATGGTGGGAACACCAACTCAAAATTGATAAGACATTGCACTAAATCATTTTGTAAATTCGATATGATTTCTGGATCAATTACCTTCTGCGAGATTGCATTGAGGAATGCACATAGATTCATAATGGCTAATCGAACATTTTT
This sequence comes from Aegilops longissima, assembly GCA_021605205.1. Classification (NCBI taxonomy): domain Eukaryota; kingdom Viridiplantae; phylum Streptophyta; class Magnoliopsida; order Poales; family Poaceae; genus Aegilops; species Aegilops longissima. Next base: position 547,677,397 of record CM038682.1, read on the forward strand.
TTGGTAGAAACACCCTCAATTCAACAGGAAGCAGTTTCATCATAATCACGTGGCAGTCATGAGACTTTAGGTTCTGGAACTTTTTCTCTCCCATATATATTTATTATTCCCTTTATATTCGACGAGAAGCCAGATGAGACCTTCAAACTGAGCAGGATTTCAAAAAAGATTTCCTTCTCTTCTTTGGTAAGAGCATAGCTGGCATGACTCTAATACTGCTTTGGATGCATGCCGACTTTTCCGTGCATACATTGTTGGTCCTCCCGTGCCTCCGGTGTATCTTTTGTCTTCCCATACACGCCCAAAAAGCCTAGCAGGTTCACACAAAGATATTTCTTCACGTGCATCACATTGATTGCAGAGCGGACCTTTAGGTATTTCTAATAGGGTAGGTCCCAAAATATAGATTTCTTCTTCCACATGGGTGCGCGTCCGTCAGCGTCATTCGGAACGGATTGTCCGCCAGGACCCTTTCCAAATATTACTTTTAAATCCTTGACCATATCAAGTATATCATCACCAGTACGGTGGCGAGGCTTCTTCCGGTGATATGCCTCACCTTTAATGCTTGCCTATCTTTCTTATGGTATGCTTGATCGGAAGAAATCGACGATGTCCTACACTACTAGGAAAAGGCTAATTAGTGGCACACCTGTTTTGGCCATTAATGGCGCACTACAGGTGCGCCACTATCATCACGCCACTAGTAACAAGTATTAATGGCGCACCCCTGGTGCGCCATTAGTATACCAGACAATAGTGGCGCACCAGGCAGTGCGCCATTAGTATGTCCCCTGGTGCGCCATTACTATGCCTCCCAGGGGGCCATATTTACCTTGTGCTCTGGGTTACTAATAGCGCACTTCTAATTAATGTGCCACTAGTGTGTTTATTGCAGTGTGCCACTAAAGTGCAGTATGGTGCACCACTAGTATGAATATTAGGATTTGTTTCTTTTCTGATATTTGCACAGGTTACAAAATACATTACTACACAAAATATAGATAGCACAACATATAAACAGCAGATTTATCATATTAGTCTCCGAATTCAAAATACCAAACAAAGTTAGAACATTACAAGTCTCCAGACCGCGAGTAGCGAGTTTGTCTTCACATTACAAGTCGATATCGATCATCTAAACTACTATCACATAGAAGAGAGTTGCGGTCATCACGATGAGCATCATCGTGATGAAACTGGTCTTCATCCGGTTCCTCCAATGCTCCCTCCTCTCTCCCGCTAGATAGCGCGCGTATCTAGCTTCCGCCTCCGCCCTAGTGGTGTACCCTTTGTAAATGTTACCGCTGAAACGGTGAACCTGTCTCCGACACTCCTCCCAGTCGTCGTATACTCTAGGAACCTTACCCTTGTACATGACATACGACGGCATCTCTATGCGCTAGACAAACAAAACGTTAGTAGCAATTTACAGACAATACATAAGCAATATATAAGTATGCAACAAAAGGATCGGAAGAGAAAAGCAACACATTAATAGCATGATTCATGGTCCTACTAATAAATAGCATCGATTACATATAAGTTGAACGACTGTCCAAACCAAAGAGACATACAAGTTCATTAAAGTTTAATTACAACATGAGCTAATCGATATTTCAGAACTACATAGCATCACTACTTTCGACTCGACTCAGGGCCAGAGCATGGATGAAGCCGCCGTCTTTCGCGATGGTCATGAATGTGCGTTCGTTGTCAGCCTGCATTTGTAGCGTTGTTTCTATTTCACTGTTGGACGGTTGATATTTGAGGTAGAACTGCCCCGAGGTACGAAGGACATCTTGCTCGATGATTTCCGCAAACTCTGACTGGATGCAAAAGAATTCTTGTCTGAGATCCGCGTCCTGGATTGCCGACAAGCGTGCGGCCCAATCTTTGAGACTATTTGGTAGGAGAAGGTGATTATGGTCTCGTACGATCGCCCGCATGTGATGGACGACATAGTAGGCATCCATCTCACTGCCAGGCAGCTGCTTGACGCAAGGGAACGTCGTTACATGGGTGAACACATGCTTGCCGTACCTAAAAATTGGCCTCCTGAAGGTGCCTCTAGATTTGGTGTAGCCGGGGAGAACATCATCAAGAACTTTCTTGATATTTGTGTAGTCTTTCTTCCACTGACGGTCCGAGTCGAAATACGTGGCCATGGAATAGTTCGGGCTTAAGAGGATGAGTGTGCAATGTGTGTCACTGCACAAAACACGGAATGTTAGAAAAAAAAGAACGATCAAAATCTAAGAAATCGTATGTTACGGGGTGGTGAGGGGATGACTTACTCGGAAAAGTAAGGCATGAGGAAGTTATCCTTATCTGGGTTCGCCAGAATGATGCCTTCGAGGTATGAACTCGCGACTTGCCGGTCCCCAGCGCTGCCCAAGATCTTGGCACGCATGTAGAAGGGGTCGACTATCACGATGTCCGGGGTCTTGTCTCTAATGATCCGCATCTCCATACTCAGCGAAAATAGCCGAACGAAGGTGTAGTGCAGCGGATGAAGGTTAAACATAGCGAAGATGTCATCAAACCGCAGGACGATCATACCCCCGATGGCGCTATCGACAAAGCCCTTGCCCTCAGGCACCTTGGCCACAAAAACCGGGTATGCCACATCATTCTCGGAGAGACGCTGCTTCTCCAAAGAAAGAACACTGTCATGCAGACTCCGCATAGCACCGGTTGCAGCATTGAGCAGATTAGTCGGTAGCATCGGCCTACCCGCCACGTGCACCCTCCTCGAGATATCCTTAGGTGAAGGTGGCCCGTCCTGAGCACGGATCGTACTTGGTGCCGGCTGGCTCGCACCCTTGTTATTCTTTCTTTTCCGTCCCTTCTGCTTCTTCTGCTATAATGGGATCGAGTTCTGCTCAGAGACGACCTTCTTGAGTGTGTTGGGGCTGATAATATTTCGCACCTCGGCTATCTGAGGCTCGGTGAAGGCGGCAGCTGGACGCGTCTCCTGAGAACTGAACACCAGACGACGCCTTTTGCAATTGGGTTTCTCCGCGGTACCAGCTAGATCGCGATCGTCTTTTCCAGGGTCGGGTTCTTGAGAAGGAGGCCCCAAGAATACGTCATCGTACCCATGTTCGTTGAAGTACTTATCGATGTTGGTAAATGTACCGTCGTCCTCACCCGGATCCTGTGCCATATGCATGTCCGGATCAGCTGACGCTGGTAGATTTGCGGCGGTCTTACCATAGCTTGGCGCCGGCACGACTGGCGATGTTGTCTGTGGGGTGGTGTCCCCCGGCCCCAAACGAATCTGGCTCTTCGGCCAAACCATGGGCCAGCTTATGCAGGCGCTAAGGGTCATCACATCATCTTCGTCCGCCCCAGGGGGTCGATACAGAGGTAACAAGTCGTCGAAGCCCCGCAGCACCCGAACCAGTTGAACCCTATACACGGTGGGTGGCATCAGATTACCGTGGAACACGCGGCTGCCCGGTTGAACGATTCTGGCCTTGGCGGCATCGATCAAATCGCCGTCCACGAAGTGCAGGAGAGTGCATGGAACATCCGCGGCGCCCTGCGAAAACATGTAGGGCGTCAGGGATGCCCAGTCAAAGGCAAGGAGATGAAGTCATTGCCGAGAGGCTTAATTAGTTACCTTGATGGCGTCGAGCTCGGCTAATGTCGAGGCACCGCCAACAGTGGGCGTGCAAGTGACGGAGGGGCCGCTTGCTGCCGAGGTACCGGCCGGCATATTCTTCCCACACCCGGGTGCATTAAGCTCCAATGTCGGCGCCGACGCCGGAGACACCAATGCCGCCTCCGCCAGAGACACCAATGTCGCCTCCGCCGGAGATACCAATGGTGCCGCTGGCGCGTTGCACGAGTTGCTGCCCGTGAAGCTGGGAATCGGGGGCGGTCCCTGTTGGCCCCCCGCCATCCACGCCTGCAGACCCTCAATCAAGGTAGACACAATGGCAGTGATCATCACTCCCAGTTGGTCTCGCACTTGCTCTTCAACTATCTCAGGAATCCGCGCCACTTGTGCCTTGAGTTCTTGAACCTCGTGCTCCTGGCTTTTCGAGCTGGTCTTTCTCTCCTTTCGCCCAGCGGTATAGTATTCCGACCATTTCGTGGACAAGCCTTTGCCGGCCACACGACCAGCTGACGACGGCTTACTGAGCTTATCCTTGTTTTTCATTATGTTCAACGCCCTATTTAAAGTGGTGTCCCAAGGGGAGCTCTTAGACGACCCCGCACTACTGCTTTCAGTGTCCTGCGGAAGGAACGTGAACCATTTAGAAATTTGGCTTCATTAATTAGAATACAACCATATGGGGCTAATTACGCGGGGGTGTATTCCTTACCAGAAAAAGCTCAAGCGCCTTGGTCTTCAGATCCGTGGTAAGCTCCTTTGTTACCGGGTCAATCTTGTACCGGGCCCTGACATAGTTCCTTGTCTTCATGTCACAGTATTTATCGAAGAGGGGCGGTAGGCCGTGCTCGGCACGCCCCACGTCATCCTTGTCCCATATAGGTTCCGCCACTCTGTAACCGCTGGGACCGAGTTTGTGGACCCCTAAGTTCAAGTCCCACATATCTTTCACCCACTGACTTGATTCCGCGGTTGCGTTGCTCTCGCACTTGATCTTGAACTCCAGGTAGTCAGCTTCGCTGATCGAAGGATTTGTCTCCTTGATCTTCTCATAACTATCACCTTTTTCAATCCTTCTCTTCAACGCGGCTCTCCAAGTAGCCAGGGCCGTGCCCATCTTCGTGAGGGCGGCACTGTTCACTTTATTCCCTAAGAGGCGTGTGTTTGTGAAGTCACCAGGGAAATTGTATCGTTCGTGCAGCTTCGTGAAGAGGAGGTTGCGCAAATTCCCTCGGTCACGATGCCTTAGGTTCTCGGTGTTGATTGAGACGGTGCTCTGGAGAATGCACCCGAGCTGTCCCGCGTACCCCTTGACTAATTCTTTGGGCGCCGTTGGATGCCCACCGAAGGACACTTCAGTAAATTTCTCCTTGACGGTGCCGAGCATGTTCGGTCGCCGGTCCTTCCGTTGCCTCTTCGGTTGGCTGCCATCTGTGCATGCACTGCCATCATCAATGGTGGCATCCTCGGCGGCACCATCAGTGGTGTCATCCCCGATGCCACTAGGGGTTGCGTAGTCGGGATCGGTGTCTTTCGCAGCGTCCTCATAGCGGTGAGGTTCTTCCTCCATCTCCTGGGACAGCTCCCAGAATGCCTTGCCCGAACCGCCGGCCTCATCGTTGTGGGCCATGTTTCGCTCTAAATAGGAAAAAGGCTATTGGAGTTATTCTTAAATGCAGTCTAGGAAAAAATAAAATCCACAAGTCAATATATCAGGACCCATCACATCTTCATAGACTCGATGGGGCCTCAAATGCCCTTCCTCATCTACAACTAGTTATCCGCCTCAATCGATATTAGATTTTCTCAAATTTTTCTGATTCAAACTAGATTTCGATGGCTGTTAGATTATTCAGCATGTAATCTAAAATAAATACAAAAATATCGGCTGATTCTACTGTAATGCATTATTAGTCTCAAAACTTCCAGTTATGTTTGCAATATTAACAGGAGTACACTACTAGAGTTAACAAATTGGGCATCTTCTAGGTCAAACTATAAATTTTGATTAATTTTTGTTTCGGTTCAGAATCGGGCACCTTCTAGGTCAAAAAAATTGGGCATGACCTTGCTAATTTTCTTGACCTAGGAGTGCCCCATTCTCAACCGAAATGGAAATTAATCAACGTTTCAGGAGAAGGGGGTCATTTTACATCAGAAGTTGAGCAGGTTCAACAGTAGCAGCAGCATTACAGTAGAAACAACAGTGGAAACAACTACAGAAAAAGTAGCAGCAGCATCACAAGTTTGGGATCTACAGTAGCAGCAGCATCACAATATTGGGATCTTGCCACTGCCCAAAAAAAACAGTGCGATGGCGGGATTACATACATAAAATGCGAGCACACTCTCCGTAATTCTCGACCTTATAGCTGCTTCTCCTTGGTCTTACGGATCTTCAAAACCTTCTTCACAATCTAGGCCTTAGATGAGGTATCTACAACAAGTAAAACAAATATTGAGTAGGCCAAATAGCAGTAACAAGTAAACTATGACAACAATGAGTAACTGCAGCAAGACATAGCAGCACATATATGAACTGCAGCAATGAGTAACTGCAGCAAGATATAGCAGCAAATCATTTTCCAGTAGTGGATATTTGTTTGTCGTTGCATATGGAAGGAACACTGTGCGTGTGGGTGGTGAGTGAGGGAGAACCATAAACAGCAGGGCAAAATCAATCAATCCTTTCCTAACCACTAGGCCTTGTCCATATTCAAGCAGAGGACCATATGGTCTGTGGCCTTTTCATCCATCATTTAAGTTGTGAATCCAACATCTGTTACCCATGCTGATGATTCACTTCAAACAGGCCACCTAGGGGCACAAAGCTCCATCAACAACAGAATCAAAGATGGCCAATTGGCCATGCCATGCTTGGCGGCAGAAGTACTAAAGAAGTGACATGGAGCAGTATAGTGGCATGGTCATTGACCTGTGGCTGGCATCTAAATAGCTCACACATATACAGAGAAACATCATGTGGCACCAACAGTTAGTAATCACAAGCACACACACACCCACTAGCACCCAGGATTATGAATTAACACCATAATTTGCACTGTAGTGATGTCATAAAAAAAGCACTGTTGTGATAATCAGTATAAGAGCTGTAGAATGGAAAGCAACCAAGAACAGATGTAGGTCCAGGCCACCACCAGAGCACATATGTCCATCTAACATGTAAAAGAGAGAAGAAACAAAAATATAGGACAGGAGATACCTTATATATATCACGAACATATATATATATATATATCACAGGTACATGTACATAGGTAATACAGAGACTACAAATTGAACTAGCACAGTTATGCAGCAAGTGCAGTACACAACTTACAAAATTTAACTAATTCTCCCATGAAAGAACAAAGTAACAAATTCAGTTTCACACATCAACACATAATCACTAGACAAACATGAATCTAAACTGAACAATTAATAGGTTGCAAGAATATATAAAATCTGAACATTACACAATTCTGAACAGTACACTTCTCAAATTCATAGAAATTTGAGATAGATAGATAGAGAGAGAGAGAGAGAGAGAGAGAGAGAGGGAGACAGCAAGGATTCAGATTCAGAGAAGTGCAGCAGGAGGAAAGTGGAGAGGAGGAGCAACAGCAGTTTTGAGGTTTCAGAGAAGAGCAGCAGCAAAACGTTGAGAGGAGGAGCAGCAGGAGTAAAGCAAGAGGGAGGAGCAGCAACAAGGCGAGGGAAGAAACACGGCCGACAGAGGGCGAGCGCGGCCGACTGCAGCGACAGCGCAGCAGCGAGGCAGCGCAGGAGCTCGGCGACGGCGGCTACGGTAACGAACCCGACGAGGGAAGGGGGAAATCGGTCGAGGGCCTCACCGAGGTGCTCGACGACGAGCTCGGGAGGTCAGGGGTGGCCGGGCCGGAGCAATGTGACGAGGTGGACGAGGGTGGCCGAGGTTGGGGAAGACGGCGATGGCGACGATACGGTGCAGCTCCGGTCGATTGAGAGCCCGTAGATGAAGAAGCAGTCGACGACGGTCCTCCTGGATGTCTCCGTGCGGTGCGGGGTGACTGGTGGCGGCGCAGTGGGTCGGGGCGGCGGCGGAGCAGCAGGTCGAGGGCTCGGAGGATTGGGGATTTCGGATCGACGGTGTTTTTTTATCTTTGCCTTTTTTAGTGGGGAGAGGGTTAGCAATGGCGCACCATCTAGGGGTGCGCCATAAACACAGTGATAGCAATGGCGCACCTTCCCCTGGTGCGCCATTACTAACTTTTTTTTAATTATTTTTAGTTGCATCTAATAATTTTTTAGAAAATGACGATCAAATTTGAAAACATTTATGAATGTGAAAAAATATCATCAAATTTGTTATTTGAAAATATTTATGAATATGAAAAAATATCATCAAATTTGTTATTTGAAAATATCATCAAATTTGTTATTTGAAAATATTTGAAAAAATATATCATAAAAGTTGGTATACCAATGGCGCACCTCCTGTAGGTGCGCCATAAGTACCTTGATAGCAATGGCGCACCTTCTCCTGGTGCGCCATCTTTTTTATTATTATTTTTAGTTGCATATAATAATTTTTTAGAAAATGACGATTAAATTTGAAAAAATTTATGAATGTGAAAAAATATCATCAAATTTGTTATTTGAAAATATTTATGAATATGAAAAAATATCATCAAATTTGTTATTTGAAAATATCATCAAATTTGTTTTTTTGGATTTTTAATTGCATTCATTTGTGAATTGGTAAAACATTTATGAATATGAAACAATATCATCAAATTTGAAAAAATATTCATGAATTCAAAACATGCCCATGAAATTTAAAAATATTCATGAGTTCAAAAAATATCATCAAATAAAAATTGGTATACCAGAATAAACATAAATAAATATTCATGAGGACTAGAACAGAAGAAATATCATTTCAATATGTCGAAATACAATTGAGAAATGAAGACTACAATTTAAATACAATCGATCTTAGCTAGCTGTCTTTTCACAATCTTCTTACCCTTCTTTTTCACAAATGGAGTTCTTCTGTTGAACGGACGTCCTTTAGGTAGGGTGGTCCTGCTTCTTCTTGTGGTGTATGGCACTTCATCATCGTCGTCATGTTCCATCTTCGGGTCGCCGTACTTGTCGAAGTCTTGCTCATTGGCGACTCCATCCGTTCCGATGATCTTCCTTTTGCCTCTCCTCACGACAACACGACTGGGCTTTGACGGGTCGGTAATGAAGAAGCATTGGTCCACTTGGGAAGACAGTACCCATGGCTCATTTTTCAGCGGTGACGCTTATGCCCATGGTCTTGGATTTGGCTTCGTATAACCATGGTGGTGAAATACCGGTCTTCTTTTGGACGCTCTTGGACCATCGACATGGAACATGGGACCTTCTCTCCAACAGTAGCTCAGCTCCCAGATCTCCTCGATCCTTCCGTAGTATCTGTCCTTGTCGTTACGGTGTAGGATTCCATTGTTACCCGGAGTTCGATAACCATCGCTCTTCATGTCCTTGTCCTCGTGTAGAATGTGTAGCCGTTGATATCGACGCCTCATAGGTCATCAGGTTTTGCTCGGCGCCCTGTGACAAGGCGAATATGAGTTTTCTTCCGCGGAAGAATCCTCATGTAAAGGGTACTACAGAAGCTTCTCCTTGAACCAACACGTGAAACATGAGTTGTGCTCTTTGATTATATCTCCGTCCGTCCTCTGTTGGCCTCGATCATTGTACGTCTTCTCAATAAAGGTTTTGTGCTCTACCACCCAAGGATCGACCACGTCTATGTGTTGTAGCACGACTAGGTTTGCTCTTTCAAAGTCGGCGAGTCGACCCTCGAAGTCGACATGCATTTCGCGACGACCATCGCAGTGACCCCATCCAGCGAACCTGTCGAGGTGCCTGTTGACGGGCAGACCAACGGGGTTCTCGATGCCTAGATAATTCATGCAGTAGGAGATGCACTCTTCGGTCAGAAAGCCCCTGGCTATGCTTCCCTCTGGACGTGACATGTTGCGAACGTATCATTTGATGACACCATTCATCCTTTCGAACGACATCATGCTTTGCAGGAACGTCGGCCCGAGTTGTATGATATCCTCCACGATATGGACCAACAGATGCACCATAACATCGAAGAATGTGGGCGGGAAGTACATCTCAAGCTCGCATAGTATCACCACGATCTCTTCCTGTAGCCTTCTGAGTTGCCTCACGCCAACCGACTTCCGAGAGATGACGTCGAAAAAGTTGCATAGGCCAAATAGCTTTTCACGGACGTCCATGTCCATGATCCCACGGATTGCAATTGGAAGTATCTGCGTCATCAGCACGTGACAGTCGTGAGACTTCATCCCGCTGAACTTCTGCTTCGCTAAGTCTAGGTATCTGCTTATCTTCCCCGCGTAACCGTAAGGAAGTTTTACTCCTATGAGGCAGGTGAAAAACTGCTCGATCTCCTTCTGACTTAGAATGAAGCACGCAGGAGGGTCATTTCCGATCTTCTTGGCCTTTTTGCCTTTGCGACGACTTTCTGTGTCCTGCTTCGCCTCATCATCATCATCATTAGCGTGAAGCTCCTCCCTGATGCCCATTGATTTCAAGTCTGCCCTTACTTTCGGCCCATCTTTGGTCCTCTCTGGCATGTTGAGCAGGGTACCAAGAAGACTCTCGCACACGTTCTTCGTGATATGCATGACATCAAGGCTGTGAGGCACACGGAGGATATTCCAGTACGACAAGTCCCAGAAAACAGACCTCGTTTTCCATACCTTCAGCAGCGGCTCTGGCGCCTTTCGCTTATTTCCAGGCTCTAGCGCCTTTTGCTTCTTTCCCGGCAGTGGGCAATCTTTCCAATTTTTCAACAGCTCGTCTATTTCCTCGCCGCTCCTCGTACGCGGGCGTCTTCGGGGTTCGGTTTCACCATCGAACAAATCCTTGCGTTTTCTCCATGAGTCATCGTCGCGAAGCCGCCTTCGATGTCCCATGAACACGGTTTTCGAAGCCTCGGGATCCCTATCTAGCTGGCGATACGTTGTGTCATCCATGCACCTGACGTATCCAGAAAATCAGTGGACCACCTGCCCCGCGACATATCCGTAACCGAGATAGTCGTGCACTGTCGTGAGCAGTGCGGCTCTCATAGGGAAATATTCTTTCTCTGCGGTGTCCCACATATTGGCTGGCATTTTCCACAGCGTGTCTAGCTCCTCTTTCAGCAGCCCCAGATACAGATTGATGTCGTTCCCTGGTTGTTTCGGCCCTTCAATTAGAATACTCATGTGAATGTACTTCCTCTTCATGCACAACCAGGGGGGAAGGTTGTACATCCACACAAACACAGGCCAGGTGCTATGTGTGCTTCTCTGGCTGCCAAATGGATTGACTCCATCGGTGCTCGCGCCCAGCATGATGTTCCTTGGACCGTCCCCAAATTCTGGGTGTTCGAAGTTCAACACTTGCCACTGGCTCGCATCCTTAGGGTGACTCAGCATCTTGGCTTTTTTATTTATCTCCGGATCATTTTTGTCATCTTCTCGCTTCTTCTCCTCCCTATCCGCGTGCCAACGCAGGAGCTTTGCTAGCTTAGGGTCCGCGAAATACCGCTGCAGACAAGGAGTGATCGGAAAGTACCACACCACTTTTCGAGGAGCTTTCTTCCTCTTCTTGTATTGAGTGACGCCGCATACCGGACATATGGTAGACTACGCGTGCTCGTCTCGATAAATGATGCAATTGTTCATGCACACATGGTATTTCACGTGCGGTAAATCCAGAGGACACACGATTTTCTTCGCCTCCTCGAAACTGGTCGGGCACTTGTTCCCCTTGGGAAGGCATTCATTCCAGAATGACATGTTCTCATCGAAGCATGCGTCGGTCATTTTGTGTTTTACCTTCATCTCCAGAGCCATGAGCGTTACTTTCAGGCGGGTATCCTCGGGCCTGCATCCTTCATACAACGGAGTAACCGCGTGATACGTCTCCAACGTATCTATAATTTTTGATTGCTCCATGCTACTTTATCTACTGTTTTGGACTATATTGGGCTTTATTTTCCATTTTTATATTACTTTTGGGACTAACCTATTAACCGGAGGCCCAGCCTGAATTGTTGTTTTTGCCTATTTCAGTGTTTCAAGAAACGGAATATCAAACGGAGTCCAAACGGAATGAAACCTTCGAACGTGATCTTCTCACCGAACGTGATCCAGAGACTTGGACCCTACTCCAAGAAGTGCGAGGCGGTCACGAGGTGGAGGCCCCTGGCGCGCCCCTACCTCATGGGCCCCCGACGCCCACCGACGCACTCCTTCCACCTATATATACCTACGTATCCCCAAACGATCAGAAGAGGAGCCAAAAACCTAATTCCACTGCCGTACCTTCCTGTATCCACGAGATCCCATCTTGGGGCCTGTTCCAGAGCTCCGCCGGAGGGGGCATCCACAACGGAGGGCTTCTACAACAACACCATAGCCCCTCCGATGAAGTGTGAGTAGTTTAGTTCAGACCTTCGGGTCCATAGCTAGTAGCTAGATGGCTTCTTCTCTCTTTTTGGATCTCAATACAATGTTCTCCCCCTCTCTCGTGGAGATCTATTCGATGTAATCTTCTTTTTGCGGTGTGTTTGTTGAGACCGATGAATTGTGGGTTTATGATCCAGCTTATCTATGGATAATATTTGAATCTTCTCTAAATTATTTTATGTATGATTGAGTTATCTTTGCAAGTCTCTTCGAATTATCCGTTTGGTTTGGCCAACTAGATTGGTAGTTCTTGCAATGGGAGAAGTGCTTAGCTTTGGGTTCAATCTTATGTGTCCTTACCTAGTGATGTAAAGGGTTGCAAGGCACGATTTATTGTTGCCATCAAGGATAACAAGATGGGGTATTTATCATATTTCATGAATTTATTCCTCTACATCATGTCATCTTGCTTAAGGCGTTACTCTTTTTAACTTAATACTCTAGATGCATCTTTGGATAGCGGTCGATGAGTGGAGTAATAGTAGTAGATGCAGAATTGTTTCGATCTACTTGTCACGGACATGATGCCTATATACATGATCATACCTAGATAACCTCATAACTATGCTCATTTCTGTCAATTGCTCAACGGTAATTTGTTCACCCACCGTAGAATATCTATGCTCTTGAGAGAGGCCACTAGGGAAACCTATGGCCCCCGGATCTATTCTCATCATATCAATCTCCATCACTTTATTTACTTGCTTTGCTTTTACTTTTTACTTTGCATCTTTATACCAAAAATACCAAAAATATTATCTCTATCAGATCTCACTCTCGTAAGTGACCGTGAAGGGATTGACAACCCCTAATCGCGTTGGTTTGCAGTAGCTATCATTTTGTGCAGTACGAGGGACTTGCGTGGCCTCCTCTGGATTAATACCTTGGTTCTCAAAACTGAGGGAAATACTTACGCCATCGTGCTGCATCATCCTCTCCTCTTCGGGAAAACCAACGCAAGCTCAAGACGTAGCAAGAAGGATTTCGGCGCCGCGTGCCGGGAGGTCTACGCAAAAGTCAACATACCAAGTACCCATCACAATCCCTATCTCTCGCATTACATTATTTGCCATTTGCCTCTTGTTTTCCTCTCCCCCACTTCACCCTTGCCATTTTATTTGCCCTCTCTTTCCCAATCTCCTCCTCTCTTTCCGTTGCCTTTTCCTTTGCCTTTTGTTTGCCCGTGTGTTAGTTTGCTTGTTCGTCGCGATGGCCCTACCTAAATTTGGTGATCTTCACCTTAATAGGCTAGAGGAGATCGAAAACAATGTCAGGAAGTTTATGGTTTCGCAATTTGAGCATAATAATTTCTTTAGAAATGAGCTTAAGGAACAAAAGAGCTTTATGAGTTATATGAATAAAGAGCTCGATGATATGTCCAAAGAATTTGATGGTATAAGAGCCCAAATTGCTCGTCTTGAAAAGATGACCGCTGAAATTTCGGATATGCAAGCTACCTTAGTTAATAAGATGGCCGCTAAACCGAATTCCTATGAAAATCAAGATGAAGATCTGAAAGTTATTGATGTGTCCCCTATTAAATCCTTGATTTGCAATATGAATCTTGATGAAACTGATTATGATGTTCCTTTACCTAGAAGGCGTTCTAAGAATTCTGAGTTTTTAGATCCTGATGATGAAATTGATAAAAGTGGGATTGAAAGAAATAAAAATTGAGATATGGCTAAACCCACTATTTTGGATCTCGAGGAATTTAATTATGAAAATTTCTCTTTAATTGATTGTATTTCCTTGTTGCAATCCGTGCTAAATTCTCCTCATGCTTATAGTCAAAATAAGGCCTTTACCGAACACATTGTTGATGCCTTGATGCAATCTTATGAAGAAAATCTTGAGTTGAAAGTTTCTATCCCTAGGAAACTCCATGATGAGTGGGAACCTACTATCAAAATTAAAATTAAAAATTATGAGTTTCATGCTTTGTGTGATTTGGGTGCTAGTGTCTCTACTATTCCCAAAACTTTATGTGATTTGCTAGATTTCCGTGATTTTGATGATTGCTCTCTAAACTTGCATCTTGCGGATTCCACTATTAAAAATCCTATGGGAAGAATTAATGATGTTTTTATTGTTGCAAATAGGAATTATGTTCCCGTAGATTTTATCGTTCTTGATATAGATTGCAATCCTTCATGTCCTATTATTCTTGGTAGACCTTTCCTTAGAACGATTGGTGCAATTATTGATATGAAGGAAGGAAATATTATATTCCAATTCCCTTTAAAGAAGGGAATGGAACAATTTCCTAGAAAGAAAATGAAATTACCATATGAATCTATCATGAGACCCACTTATGGATTGCCAACCAAAGATGGCAATACCTAGATCTATCCTTGCTTTTATGCCTAGCTAGGGGCGTTAAACGATAGCGCTTGTTGGGAGGCAACCCAATTTTATTTTTAGTTTTTGTTTTTGCTTCTGTTTAGGAATAAATAATCCATCTAGCCTCTCTTTAGATGTGTTTTTATCTTTTAATTAGTGTTTGTGCCAAGTTAAACCTATTAGATCTTCTTGGGAGATAGTCATTTGATCTTGCTGTAATTTCCAGAATCTTTGCGCTCAGTGCCCGAATTGTTAAAAATCACCAGAACGTGATAAAATAGTGATTAAAATTTCTGCTGATCAATAAACAAAATTTCCAGGTCGTCTAATTTTGGTAGAAGTTTTTGGGTTCCAGAAGTTTGTGTTAGTTACAGATTACTACAGACTGTTCTGTTTTTGACAGATTCTGTTTTGCGTGTGTTGTTTGCTTATTTTGATGAATCTATGGTTAGTAAAATAGTTTATAATCCATAGAGAAGTTGGATTACAGTAGGTTTAACACCAATATCAATAAATAATTAGTTCATTACAGTACCTTAAAGTAGTCTTTTGTTCTATTTCTCTAACGGAGCTCACGAGATTTCTATTGAGTTTTGTGTTGTGAAGTTTTCAAGTTTTGGGTGAATTCTTTTGATGGATTATGGAACAAGGAGTGGCAAGAGCCTAATCTTGGGTATGCCCATGGAACCCACAAGATAATCCAAGTACACTAAAAATTCAAAGCTTGGGGATGCCCCGGAAGGCATCCCCTCTTTCGTCTACTTCCATCGGTAATTTACTTGGAGCTATATTTTTATTCACCAACATGATATGTGTTTTGCTTGGAGCATCTTGTATTATTTGAGTATTTGCTTGTTAGTTTACCACAATCATCCTTGCTGTACACACCTTTTGGGAGAGCCATACATGATTTGGAATTTGTTAGAATACTCTATGTGCTTCACTTATATCTTTTGAGCTTGATAGTTTTCCTCGTAGTGCTTCACTTATATCTTTTGAGCTTGATAGTTTTGCTCTAGTACTTCACTTAGATCTTTTAGAGCATGGTGGTAGATTTGCTTTAAAGAAACTTGATCTCTCATGCTTCACTTAGATCATTTTGAGAGTCGTTAATAGCATGGAAATTTGCTTAATGTTAATATACTTGGTGTTCGAGATATGTGAAACTTTCTTTTGAGTGAATTGAATACTAAGATAAATTTAATGCTTAATAATTGTTTTGAGATATGGAGGTAATAATATCAAAGTCGTGGTAGTTGATAACTGTGAATTTTAGAAATACTTGTGTTGAAGTTTGCAAGTCCCGTAGCATGCACGTATGGGTAAAGTTGTGTAACAAATTTGAAACATGAAGTGTACCTGGCTTGTGCATCCTTATGAGTGGCGGTCGGGGACGAGCGATGGTCTTTTCCTACCAATCTATCCCCCTAGGAGCATTGTGCTTAGTACTTGATTTTTGATGGCTTCTAAATTTTTGCAATAAGTATATGAGTTCTTTTGACTAATGTTGAGCCCATGGATTATACACACTTTTATCTTTATCTTTCCGCACTTGCTAGCCTCTTCGTTACCGTGCATTGCCCTTTCTTACCTTGAGAGTTGGTGCAAACTTCACCGGTGCATCCAAACCCCGTGATATGATACGCTCTTTCACACATAAACCTCCTTATATCTTCCTCAAAACAGCCACCATACCTACCTATCATGGCATTTCCATAGCCATTCCGAGATATATTGCCATGCAACTTCCATCATCATTATTATGACATACATTACTTTTGTCATATTGCCATTGCATGATCATGTAGCTGACATCGTATTTGTGGCAAAGCCAGCATGCATTATTTTCCATACATGTCACTCTTGATTCATTGCACCATCCCGGTACACCGCCGGAGGCATTCATATAGAGTCATATTTTGTTCTAAGTTTCGAGTTTTAATTGTTGAGTTGTAATAGAAATAAAAGTGTGATGATCATCATTATTAGAGCATTGTCCCAAGTGAGGAAAGGATGATGGAGACTATGATTCCCCCATAAGTCGGGATGAGACTCCGGACGAAAAAAATAAATAAAGAGGCCATAAAAAAGAGAGAGAAAAGGCCCAAATAAAAATATATATAATAATAATAAAAAATGAGAGAAAAAGAGAGAAGGGACAATGCTACTATCCTTTTACCACACTTGTGCTTCAAAGTAGCACCTTGTTCTTCATGTAGTGAGTCTCATATATTGTGCTTCAAAGTAGCACCTTGTTCTTCATGTAGCGAGTCTCATATATTGTGCTTCAAAGTAGCACTAAGATCTTCATAATAGAGAGTCTCTCATTTTGTCACTTTCATATACTAGTGGGAATTTTCATTATAGAACTTGGCTTGTATATTCCAATGATGGGCTTCCTCAAAGTTCCCTAGGTCTTCGTGAGCAAGCAAGTTGGATGCACACCCACTTAGTTTCTTTTGTAGAGCTTTCATATACTTATAGCTCTAGTGCATCCGTTGCATGGCAATCCCTACTCCTCATGTTGACATCAATTGATGGGCATCTCCATAGCCCGTTGATTATCCTCGTCAATATGAGGCTTTCCTTTTTTTTGTCTTCTCCACACAATCCCATCATCATATTTCTATTCCACCCATAGTGATATACCCATGGCTTGCGCTCATGTATTGCGTAAAGATTGAAAGAGTTTGAGATTATTTGAGTATGAAACAATTGCTTGGCTTGTATCGGGGGTATAGAAGTTGGGAACATCTTTGTGTGACGAAAATGAAGCATAGCCTAACCATATGATTTTGTAGGGATGAACTTTGTTTGGCCATGTTATTTTGAGATGACATAATTGCTTAGTTAGTATGCTTGAAGTATTATTCTTTTTATGTCAATATGAACTTTTGTCTTAAATCTTTCGGATCTGAATATTCATATCACAAGTAAGAAGATTTATATTGAAATTATGCCAAAGTATCACTCGCATCAAAATTCTATTTTATCATTTACCTACCGAGGACGAGCAGGAATTAAGCTTGGGATGCCCGATACGTCTCCAACGATCTGTAATTTTGATTGCTCCATGCTACTTTATCTACTGTTTTGGACTATATTGGGCTTTATTTTCAACTTTTATATTACTTTTGGGACTAACCTATTAACCGGAGGGCCAGCCCAGAATTGCTATTTTTTTTGCCTATTTCAGTGTTTCGAAGAAACGGAATATCAAACGGAGTCCAAACGGAATGAAACCTTCAGGAACGTGATCTTCTCACCGAACATGATCCAGGAGACTTGGACTCTACTCCAAGAAGTGCCAGAGGCGGTCACGAGGGTGGAGGGCGCGCCCCCTACCTCGTGGGCCCGCTGACGCTCCACCGACGTACTCCTTCCTCCTATATATACCTACGTATCCCCAAACGATCAGAAGAGGAGCAAAAAACCTAATTCCACCGCCGTACCTTCCTGTATCCACGAGATCCCATCTTGGGGCCTATTCCGGAGCTCCGCCGGAGGGGGCATCCACCATGGAGGGCTTCTACATCAAAACCATAGCCCCTCCGATGAAGTGTGAGTAGTTTACTTCAGACCTTCGGGTCCATAGCTAGTAGCTAGATGGCTTCTTCTCTCTTTTTGGATCTCAATACAATGTTCTCCCCCTCTCTCGTGGAGATCTATTCGATGTAATCTTCTTTTTGCGGTGTGTTTGTTGAGACCGATGAATTATGGGTTTATGATCTAGCTTATCTATGGATAATATTTGAATCTTCTCTGAATTCTTTTATGTATGATTGAGTTATCTTTGCAAGTCTCTTTGAATTATCCGTTTGGTTTGGCCAACTAGATTGGTAGTTCTTGCAATGGGAGAAGTGCTTAGCTTTGGGTTCAATCTTTATGTGTCCTTACCTAGTGATGTAAAGGGTTGCAAGGCACGTATTGTATTGTTGCCATCGAGGATAACAAGATGGGGTATTTATCATATTGCATGAATTTATTGCTCTACATCATGTCATCTTTCTTAAGGCGTTACTCTGTTTTTAACTTAATACTCTAGATGCATGCTGGATAGCGGTCGATGAGTGGAGTAATAGTAGTAGATGCAGAATCGTTTCGATCTACTTGTCACGGACGTGATGCCTATATACATGATCATACCTAGATAACCTCATAACTATGCTCAATTCATCAATTGCTCAACAGTAATTTGTTCACCCACCGTAGAATATCTATGCTCTTGAGAGAAGCCACTAGTGAAACCTATGGCCCCCGGGTCTATTCTCATCATATCAATCTCCATCACTTTATTTACTTGCTTTGCTTTTACTTTTTACTCTGCATCTTTATACCAAAAATACCAAAAATATTATCTCTATCAGATCTCACTCTCGTAAGTGACCGTGAAGGGATTGACAACCCCTAATCGCGTTGGTTGCGAGTAGCTATCGTTTTGTGCATGTACGAGGGACTTGCGCGTGGCCTCCTACTAGATTGATACCTTGGTTCTCAAAAACTGAGGGAAATACTTACGCTACTGTGCTGCATCATCCTCTCCTCTTCGGGGAAAACCAACGCAAGCTCAAGACGTAGCACCGCGTGTATCTCCAATTGATCTAGCTTGGCTTTCTCTCGGGCGGCAGCTCTTGCGTTATCCGTCTGCTTGATAAGAAGCTCTTGAATATGAGGGTCCTGCACCCAGCCCATCGATGGTCCATCGTCGTCTGCTCCGGCATCTTCATCTTCATGATCATGCCCTTCGTCTTGATCTTCCTCATCGTCATGTCTGGCATCTTCTACATGATGACTGTGTACTGCATCACCGTCGTGATCATGTCCTGGAGATTCTTCATCTTCTCGCCCGCCCTCGCCGCGGTTGTCTTGCTGCCCTTCCTCATTTATTGCCCGACCCCCATGGACGACTTGATAGTCATCTTCATCACCTTGCCACTGATAGGCATCCATGAAACCACGCAAGAGCAGGTGGTCCCGCACCTGTCTGGAATCCGGGTCTGTAATAAGGCTCTTCAGCTTGCATCTTCGACACGGACATCTAATCTCCGTCTCGTTCTTTTGAAGCATCTCGGCCTTCACGGAGCTCAAAAACCTATTCACGATGCCTTCGGTCATCGTGCGGACCATGGTCATCTGTGGGGTAGAGCAAAACGATATTTTAGAACCAAAAAAAAATTGGCATGACTTTGCCTAAAAATAGGACCAAAAAGAATGCATACTGCCAAATTCTCGCCGAAACGGAAATGAATCAACATTCTGGAAAAATATTGGCAACTATCGCATTTCAAATACCAGTACCTGCAAACACAAATATATGCAACACCACAAACATACGCAACACCACAAACATACGTAGATCTAGGCCATAAAAAGTGCATGTGCACGTTGTTGGAGGGAGAAAAACATAAAGAAGCTTTCCCCTTACTTACCTATCAAAAAAGGAAATTTAACCACTTAATTTGGGTGAATCTATGGTGCAAATGTGGTGAGGAGGAGGCAGCCGAGACAAGCTTGGAGGAGGAGGTGGAGAGAATGAAGTGGGGAAAGTGAGTGTGGTAGGTGGCTGTCCAAAATATCTAGCTGCTCTCAGGTTACCAATGGCGCACCACCTCATAATGCGCCATTAGTAACCCTGGTTACTAATGGCGCACCTGTTACGTGGTGCGCCATTACTAGTTTTGCAAAAGAAAAATGTTAGTAGTGGCGCACCGTGGTTGTGGTGCGCCATTACTAGTTTGAACTAGTAATGGCGCACTATACCATGGTGCGCCATTACTAGTTTTGAAAAAAAGTAAAAAAAAATTGTTAGTAGTGGCGCACAGAGTGTGTGGTGCGCCATTACTAGTTAAAACTAGTAATGGCACACTATGCCCTGGTGCGCCATTACTAGTTTTGGAAAAAAAATTGTTAGTAGTGGCGCACCATGGGTGTGGTGCACCATTAGTGATATGGACACTAATGGCATACCTACACATGGTGCGCCACTGCTATATAGCAGTGGCGCACCACATATGTGGTGCGCCATTAATGTCCATATTAGCTATAGCCCTTTTCCTAGTAGTGCTAGGTACAAATTATTCTTACATTTATCCAAATATATATTGTCGGTATCATCTAAACAGTGCGTGCTTGCATGGTATCCCTTTTTTGTCTGTCCTGAAAGGTTATTGAGAGCAGGCCAATCATTGATGGTTACAATCAGCAATGCATGTAGGTCAAATTCCTCCTATTAGTGTTCATCCCACACACGTACACCTTCTCCATTCCACAGCTATAAAAGTTCTTCAACTAATGGCCTTAAGTACACGTCAATGTCATTATCGGGTTGCTTAGGGCCTTGGATGAGCATCGGCATCATAATGAACTTTTGCTTCATGCACAACCAAGGAGGAAGGTTATAGATACATAGAGTCACAGGCTAGGTGCTACGATTGCTGCTCTGCTCCCCAAAAGGATTAATGCCATCTGCACTTAGACCAAACCATATATTCCTTGCGTCATCTACAAAGTCCTCCCACTTTCTCTCGATGTTTCTCCACTGCGACCCGTCGGCAGGTACTCCCAACTTCCCGTCTTTTTTAGGTCATCTTTGTGCCATCGCATCAACTTGGCATGCTCTTTGTTTTGGAACAAACGTTTCAACTATGGTATTATATGAGCATACCACATCACCTTTGAAAGGATCGATATAGTTGACTAGAGGGGGGGGGGTGAATAGGCAACTAACAATTTTTAGCTTTTCTTGACCAAACTAAACTTAGCATCAAAATAGGTTGTCTAGATAAGCAACTAGGTGAACAACCTATATGATGCAACAACGACTAGCACACAAGCAAGCAAGGTAAACAACACAAGATAAGCTTGCACAAGTAAAGGTAAGGATAACCAAAAGTGGAGCCAGTGGAGACGAGGAAGTGTTACCAAAGTTCCTTCCCTTTGAGAGGAAGTACGTCTCCGTTGGAGCGGTGCGGAGGCACAATGCTCCCCAATAAGCCACTAGGGCCACCGTATTCTCCTCACGCCCTCACACAATGCGAGATGTCGTGATTCCACTATTGGTGCCCTTGGAGGCGGCAACCGAACCTTTACAAACAAGGTTGGGGCAATCTCCACAACTTAATCGGAGGCTCCCAACGACACCGCGAAGCTTCACCACAATGGAATATGGCTCCGAGGTGACCTCAACTGTCTAGGGTGCTCAAACACCCAAGAGTAACAAGATCCGCAAGGGATTAGTGGGGGGAATCAAATTTCTCTTGGTGGAAGTGTAGATCGAGGCCTTCTCAACCTATCCCTATAAAATCAACAAGTTTGATTAGCTAGGGAGATAGATCGGGCGAAAATGGAGCTTTGAGCAACAATGGAGCTTGGGGAGGGAAGAGGTGGCCTTCTTGGGGAAGAAGACCCCCTTTATATAGTGGGGGAAAAGATCCAACCGTTACCCACCCACTCAGCCCGTGACACGCGGTACTACTGCAAGGGGTTGCGGTGCTACCGCTTGACGTTGTGGTACTACCGCTCGTGTGGCAGTGACCAGACAAGGCCATGTTGCATATAGCAACGAGCGGTAGAACCGCTGGAGCGGTACTACCACGCGCCCCTGCGGTACTACCGCAGGGCAGGCCTCAACTAGGCTGGGAAAACACACAAACTAAATAAACTTTATCCGTGACTACTTCCGCTGAGTTTGGGACGTGCGAAAATCCAGCACGGTACTACAGCTCGCAGGCAGCGGTACTACCGCGTAGGGGCGTAAGTAAAAAATTACTTCCGCTCTTACTTCCACGTGTGCCAACATTTTGGACTAGAGACAACGGTACTACCGCTCGTGAGGAGCGGCACTACTGCGGGGCGCAGTACTACCGCAAGCCAGGGCGGTACTACCGTAGGCCCCTGCAGTACTATTGCTCCCTTGAGCAGTACTACCGCATGCCACATAACCTATAGCACTTGGAGGCCTTCATCTCGCAGCAACAAGGAGAAACGGATGGTGCTCCAATGAAGTGAAGGAAAGGTGGTGCAAAGGAACAGATGTGTACGTGTTGATTCCACCCTAGCCTTTCGAAAGCGGACTCCCTCTTAATAGTATGGCTTTCCTACGACTCAAATCCACGGGAAAGAAACGTAGAAAACCGCTGTCTTCGATAGGCTCGGAGGGGCACCGAATCGTCTTGTGCCTATACATGAGATATCTGAAATGCTCAATGCACACGATTAGTCCGCAAATGCACTGTCATCAATCACCAAAACCACATAGGGAGAAATATGCCCTTACAATCTCCCCCTTTTTGGTGGATTGATGACAATACGAGATTTGCACATAAGGATATAAACTGAACATAAGCAAACCCAACATCTATAAAATATAGACAGGCCCCCTAGATGTGTGCACTCTATAGGTATGTTTTGGAGTGCACGACACACATACTAGGACCAACACTCCCCTATATTTTATAGACAAGGCAGTCCTTGCAACAATATAAGTGACATTAAGTATGGAGGCAATGTAAAGTAAGTGATCATGAAGTAAAGGGCACAAGATAGCATAAGCTCATAGTCTACTAAACATACTAGAGAATAAGATAAGCTTGATGGCATATGTCTCACACCATATGATAGCATAGGTCTCCTCGTTTCACACGCACACCAACACAAACCAACAAACCAAACAAAAGCAATGAGGATTCAACGAAACGAAAGCAAAGAGACACAATACTCGCAAATCGTACACTCTCCCCCCCTTTGGCATCGAGACACCAAAAGGCAGAGAGGACACCTACGACACAGGTGGTAGCTCCCACTGTCGTGATCACCCATCAAGCTCCTCATCTGTCTCAGCAGCAGGAATGGACTCCCCATCTGACTCAGTCCACAGATATCCCTGCTTCGCCATCCAGGCAGCCTCTGGAGTGATGTTCTTCTCTGACCCGCTTGAGACTTGCTCGCCAAGCTTCCTCAAGATCCTCTTGTCACGCCGGCGACTCTCCTTCTGAACAACGTGGGCCTGGTACTGCCCCTTTGCCTGCATGCAGAACATAGCCTTCATCTTGGCCTTGAGCTTCTTAGCCCAAGATTGCTCAGTAGATGGAGGTGAATACCTCGCAGAACTGTCCTCAGCCTCCTCCTCCTCAAACTAATCCTCATCAACGTCCATGCGTGCAGCCTCGTCTTCGCCCGGGTAGTGGCGTTAGCCCACTTGTTCTTCTGGTGCAGCTTGATGGGCTCATGGCGAATCCAGTTGGGAGCAAGAAATTCTTCGCCCAGAAAGAGCTTCTCCCAAGTCTTCGAGATCAAGAGGAACAAGTAAGGTCCATAGATGGGCACCTTACGGTGGAACACAGCAAACTGAAGCTCACTCCACATGATGTGAGAGATATCAATTGGTTCAGCTAGTTGACGACGGGCTGCCTCACACATGAGCATCATGTCCACGAGATAGGAGTGCACCTTGTCCTTGTCGCCTAAGCGAGGAAACAGAGAGTTGCGGAAGATTCGGTGCATGATGTCAAGAAACGATTTCAGCACAAAAGACTTCTTGCCACTGGGGAGGGTCTTCTCAACAACAAAAGGGTTGAAGCTTGTTCTTGTTGATAGCCTCGGGGTTGGCATGTGGACGGGAACCAACAGGCACCAACGGGCACATCAAGCCCCTAATCACAAACATGCAACATCTCCATGAACTCCTTCCACTCAGCAGTCATCCTCTTCCCATTTATCATCCAAGTCATGGTCCGCTTCTCATCCGTGTTGTAGCGACCCGGCCCGAATGGATCAAGTCTCTGTGCTTAAGTGTCATCCCTGGATCGGTATGCTGACACACATAGTACTCGAGAATTTATAACAGAGGTAGATCACATGTATAAAATAACGTAAATAATATTACCTCAATCCTTATAGCGGAAGTAACAACAAAGTTGTGGATTCCCATCAACACCAATGGCAAAGTTGAGTGTAGAAATCGTAACGCTAACGTATCACTTACTCGTCGTAAGATATTCCTGCAACATGAGACGTTGCAGCCATATAGGTCAGTACATTGAATGTACTGGCAATTTCACACTGTAGAGCAATGCTGAACGATGGCTATCACTACATGCATATTTGGCTGGTGGAGGCTCTAAGTTTAATTTTGCATAAAGCTAATTTTTTCCTACAACAAAGGAATATAATTTATTTAACTACAAAATTTGTTGACAATATTGAGAAGGTAACCCCAACTCAATCCCAAATCTTTAATAACCCATCAATTTCATTAAATAGAGTGATGAGATCAACATAATAATTCAAGTACCAGATACTCAAGATGTCCATAACCGGGGACACTGCTAATCATGATTAGTTTGTACACTCTACAGAGGTTTGCGCACTTTTCCTCACAAGACCCGATCTCCTCCATTGAGTTTCTCGCACTACTTGATTTTTGAGGAACGGATGACCGAGACACAGTCTTTTAGAAGCGTTAGCTCGTTACGACGGGTAGACAGTACCACCTAGATCCCCTACATCTACTAGTCTACCACTGTAAGAGGTCACACAACATACTCAACTATGCCAGAGCCCATAATGGCTTGTGGCTGCACACGGAAGTTTCTAGCATGAATAATCTTATGATCCCTTTGAGCCTAGGTGGCATTCCAATAGGAGGATCACACAGATACCCCGGGATCTCCTAGGACAACACTGGATTCCCCAAGTGTCCGGGCAAACCACTGGTATCCCCAGGGTGCCCACAACCAATCCACCCAGATGTGTATTAATGTTGCCACCTTAAGTTTCCCTTAGTTAATATAAATCTCACATCTTTCATGAATCTCACATACCAATCCACGTCTACGAGCATAGCAAAGTAGTGCAAGCATAACGCAAAAATACCCTGGGTTTGAATGCAAGACAATAGGTTCCTACCTCATCAACTACTTCCCAATACCCACATGTTATCAAATCCTACCATGCAATGTTTGAGGGTTGAAACTAATGCATAAAAACTGGGTATGAAAAGTATGATCAAAGTGTGAACTTGCCTTGTACTATTGATGAAGATGATTCGCACTCATAACTCCTGATAGTTCTACTCGTCACACTCCGTTCAATCTATCGTGAGAAAGCAATTGCATACATAAGCACTCATGCAAAAGAATCGAAGAAAAGATCTCAGGAAACTTCGAAAACAAGCAATTAACTCTTGCAATAGAAAACAATTTCTAACAGTAATAAAATTGAGTGGATTTGGTCTTATCAGAAATTTTAGGTCAAGAGCTTTATTTAGCAAAAAGAATCAGATAAAATTGAGTTATAAACCTCAAGTTATGAACAAAAGAAGTTCGAATTCAAATCTGTTTGAAGCCAAATTTTAAATTTTCCGAAACATGTGTTGATTATCTGGATAGTGGAGATCATAACGAAGAAGTGGGCGTTGGTTTCGTTGGATTTGGACAAGCGAGTAAAAAGTTGCGAGGGTTTGAAGATCAGGGGTTAAACTGTAAATAAACTAATTGCATCTAGGTCTCTGCCCGAAATTAAAACAGAAAAAGAAAAAGACTAAATAACGAACATTCGCTAAACAGATCTACGAAACGAAAACCGTTCACTACTGAAAATAATGGACGGACGTCCGCTAATTAAACTAACCTAAATAGTAAACAGGTTAAAAGAAAAACCGAAACAAAACCGGGTTGGGGAGGTGGTTTTATATCGGTTCGGCGAGAAAACCGGCGGCGGCGGATCGGGATTCCGGCGAGATGGGTCGGCGGCGGCGGCGACTCTGGTTCGGTGTAACGGCACGAAGCGGCAGCGGCTCGGCGGAAGGCGGCGGCGCAGTAGCTGCGGCGGCAGCGCTAGCGGGCGGAGAGGCTGCGGTGGTGCGAGGAGGCGGTGAGCGGCGGCGGCGCTGCTGCTGCTGCTGCAAGGGGGCGGCGGCTGACGAGGGGAGAGGGGCGGTGGGCGTGACTTATAAAGCCCGGGGAGGGGCGAACGGCTTGGGGAGGGGGCACCGGTGGCGGGGCATGCTGGGACTCCGGGAGGGAGTCCGGCTCGAGCATGAGACGAAGGCGGCGGCTTGCTTGGCTGGCTGGGCTTCGGCCCAGTTCGGTCCGGTAGTTTTTTTTAAAACAGAGATAGACAAAAATAATAAAAAAACATTATAGGCATATAATATTCCAAAATTTTCAGAAAAAGATTTTCTACAACGTGAACATTTTTCTAGCGCCAAATAAAATCCAAAAACTTTAAATAAAGCAAAGAGTGCTACTCTTACAATAAAATCCCATAAAAATCATTTTTAAATACCAAAATGATTTCAAATTTATTTCTCTCCAATTTTCTAATGTAGGGAATCATTTTACACTAATTCCCATATATTTTATTTTTGGAGAAAATAATTTGAATAAAACCAAATAACTCCAAATTGAAAATAATTTCAAAGGGACTTTAAAATTGATTCTTTTAAACTTCCAACTCATATTTCATATGATTTGAAGAAGTCATTTTATCTTCTCTCATGAAAATCATTGAGTCGCATAAAGTTTCTGAATTTGAAATATTTCCAATTGGAATTCAAATCTTTTCAAAAACCCTTTTCATTTATTTAAATGGAAGAAGTCATATTATATTCACTCTAGGGTTTTGTGATGAAATTAATTTGAATTCATGGAGATCACAAAGCAAAGTGAAAGTTTTGGGAAAGTCATTTTATTCCCTCTCATTCAACTTTCAAAAAGTTTCAAATTTCACTCAATTTCACAAAAGCTATCAAACAATCAATCAAAACTATTCATTTAATATAACATCCAAAATTTAGAATTTTGGGATGTTACAAGCCTACCATCCTTAAAATGAATCTTGTCCTCGAGATTCGGAGAGGCTAGCAAGAAATAGGTTCGGTTCGGGGGTCTCCTCAAAATCCATCGATTATCACGAAGGTCTGGGGTGCTACCACCCTTAGAAACATGGTTACGGTTCCACCAAAACTCATATACTCCTTCCTTATTGTTGACAGTGTCGATCTTCTTAGATCTTCAGGATAATTCCTTCTCTGGGCTCTTCCGTTGGGGCATAACCTTTTCCTCAATTCTTTTGTCCTTTTATCTTGGTACGGTCCTTCTATGACTGGGTCTTCTTAGCTGACAGGTCTGGCGCCAATACTAAACAACTATCGATATCTGTTGGTGGTCATCAAACAATTTGACTGGGTCCCTGCAGAAAACGGGTCTGGGTTTCATTCTCACCGTATGACCTACGATTGGCAACAGCTGCCTTGTACAAGGGGAAAAATTGTCATACCATTCTAAGGTTTAAACAGGGTTTTGATATCGTCATCTCTCTACTATAGGTAAGTCACTGAGATTTACCATCCCCTATAGCAAGGCGGATAATAAGAGAAAGTCGGTATGGTGATCAATCCATCCCGCACCCAAATCATTACCTTGTATATGGTTTAGCGAATCTCGCATTCTAACACTCGGTCATCCTCACAAGCATTGCAGAATTTCTCTTGTCGACGAACTAAGTTCGGATAAATCCATGGATTCTGCAAGCCAAACGAACATCTATCGTTCCTTCACAACTCTCAGGTTTTGCGTAACTTCCTATAAGATCGTCTGTTGATAAAGTCGTATCTTCTTCCAGGGTTTTTCCTTCAGCAAGAGTGTGCTTGCTTCTTGGCAGGTTCTGGAGCCTGTGGGTTATGGCCCATATCATCACTTGTAAACCTTGAACTCATCATCGGGGGAAACTGATCATTATTCCCAACATCCAACTTCCTAGCATTCTTAAATCCATTCAATTGTACTGTCTCCCTTCCTTCTATTGGTACCAAACTAAGACATGATTACTCAGACTCACCATGGAGTTACAATTGCTCCATATTACCAAATTTACCTCCTTATATACAATAGTACTTCATCCCATCATATTCTTGGGGTATCTCACATATCGAGATAAAACTTATACTTATTTTTGTCCAAAGTCCACTCCGTGGGATATCATTAACTTTTCCAAGGTCAAGTTCCTCACAGGGTACTACCATCCTTGAAATGCACAATTCTTCCATAGACCATATTTCTCATATCCTCGAAAATGGTCAAAATCTTTCTTCATAGAGTAACAACTCGTAAAATTCAACGTATGAAATCATGACACATGAACTTTATTGATTTCATGAACTTCGTTACAATCTCTTGCATATACATTACATGCCTCAACTCAACACCTCAATATAAACGAATTGTTCCCACTACTACTACTATTTAGCACAAGCCTCCTTCTCTTTGGGACAATCTCTGGCAAAGTGCCCTACTTCGTTACAATGAAACATATTACTACTGACAAGTCTCGTGGTTTCCTCGTGATTACAAAGCCTCCTTGGGTCCTCGACTTCCTTTTTGGGCAACCGCTGAAGTAGTGCCCTGAATCTCTACACCTGAAACATGTGATATGACTCAGGTCCTTCTTTGTAGAAATTGGGTTGTTCCTGGAATCCAATCTATTTCTCTTCCTGGACTTTTCCGTTCCAATCAGGGATTTCTTGTGGGTCATACTCTACTTCCACTGTCGGGAATGCTACTAGATACCCCTTCAGGCAATTCTAGGAGATGTGTCCTTCTTCTCCACATGAATAGCATGACTTGGTGCAGGTTTTAATTGGGTCTTCTTCGGGTGTGTCCTCCACCTCTTCCTTCATCAGAGGTTCTTCTAAAAATTTCCACGAGGGCTCCTTTCATTGCTTCTTTCTTCTGCTGGATGGTTCTTTGTACCATGAGGTAAATGTGACACTGAGCAGGGTAGTGGGTAGTCCTTTCACACAAGAAACAAGTAATCTGCCTAGTAAGGCATTCTTCAGCTGGGTGACTTTCTTCACAATGAGGGCATTCATCCATGTGTTCTTTATGGTTGTGTCCTATTTCTCCACAGAGCTTGCATGCACAAGGTTTCTTCATATAATTTCCATAAGGCTTCAACTTCTGGGACACAAGACGAGACTTTTGCAGAGTTAGCTTAAATTCTTTCCAAGTGGTTACTCCTTGCCATCCATTGATGGTTTGGTACATCCTCCACCAAGTAGAAGCACCTCTTTCAAAGCACTGAAGAGCATGTTGGGCCATATCCTTTCCGGCTATAGTGTTATTCTCCATACAATCTTCCATGTTCTCAATCCATTGGTCCGTGTCCAATTGACTTATCGCTCCCAGAAATGTGAGTTCATCTCCATTCATCCTCTATTGGTTCCAAGTGTTTTGGGGTGAGATAAGAGAGATAGAGAGGGATACACACAATACAAACAATAGTTTTGAAGAGACTATTTTATTTTGTGGCTATCGGAAAAACATCAAACAAATGACATCTCACAATCGTCGCATCTAACGTAGGTATATAATAGGGGTTTGGTCTTCTAAAGGTCAATAAATCTTCAAAGTCGCCAAACTCTTCAAGTCTTGTTCATGTCTCTGATGGCTTCTTCTGATCGTGCTTGTCCTTCTCGAGTTCTTTTGCCAAATCATCTCTATTAACGCGAAGTCCCTCGTGTCATCCTTTAATATTCTGGAGTTGCATTCCACACTTCTGGGTTTCAACATCCTTGGCATGAACTATGGTCCTACTGTCCTTCAGTTCCTGATGAATCCCCGGTATCTCGTGGTTTTGCTCCTCCAGCTTGGCTACTTTCAGCTTCTGGGTCCTGAGTTCTTCACGAAATGCTTCCTTGTCAAACACGGCTTCCTGCAGGTCCATCTTAAAATTCTTGATGTAATACTCCAGATCCTGGTAATACACCAACTAAGGTTAACACTCCATGTATTGGTGATTAGGTGCTCCATTAGCCCTTTTGTCATGCAATCCTTTCGAAGAAATGCATGCTCAACTCAGCACGGTGACAATAGCATAAGCGGGCAATAACATCATGGATGTCCATGTTTATGCCCATGTCTCTTCTACCTCTTGAGCACTGTGTTGGTTTTCCCTTGAAGAGGAAAGGGTGATGCAGTAAAGTAGCGTAAGTATTTCCCTCAGTTTTTGAGAACCAAGGTATCAATCCAGTAGGAGGCCATGCTCAAGTCCCTCGCACCTACACAAACAAATAAAAACCTCGCAACCAACGCAATAAAGGGGTTGTCAATCCCTTCACGGCCACTTACAAAAGTGAGATCTGATAGATATGATAAGATAATATTTTGGGTATTTTTATAATAAAGATGCAAAGTAAAATAAAAGGCAATAAAAATAGCTAAGTGTTGGAAGATTAATATGATGGAAAATAGACCCGGGGGCCATAGGTTTCACTAGTGGCTTCTCTCAAGAGCATAAGTATTACTATGGGTGAACAAATTACTGTTGAGCAATTGGTAGAATTGAGCATAGTTATGAGAATATCTAGGTATGATCATGTATATAGGCATCACGTCCGTGACAAGTAGACCGACTCCTGCCTGCATCTACTACTATTACTCCACACGTTGACAGCTATCCAGCATGCATCTAGAGTATTAAGTTCAAAAGAACAGAGTAATGCTTTAGTAAGATGACATGATGTAGAGGGATAAACTCATGCAATATGATATAAACCCCATCTTGTTATCCTCGATGGAAACAATACAATATGTGCCTTGCTGCCCCTGCTGTCACTGGGAAAGGACACCGCAAGATTGAACCCATAGCTAAGCACTTCTCCCATTGCAAGAATGATCAATCTAGTAGGCCAAACCAAATTGATAATTCAAAGAGACTTACAAAGATAACCAATCATACATAAAAGAATTCAGAGAAGACTCAAATATTGTTCATAGATAAACTTGATCATAAACCCACAATTCATCAGTCTCAACAAACACACCGCAAAAGAAGAT
Organism: Aegilops longissima; assembly: GCA_021605205.1. NCBI lineage: Eukaryota > Viridiplantae > Streptophyta > Magnoliopsida > Poales > Poaceae > Aegilops > Aegilops longissima. The sequence goes on from CM038682.1 coordinate 547,708,725, forward strand.
TACATTGAATAGATCTCCACGAGAATCATGGAGAACTTTGTATTGAGATCCAAAGAGAGAGAAGAAGCCATCTAGCTAATAACTATGGACCCGAAGGTCTGAGGTAAACTACTCACACATCATCGGAGAGGCTATGGTGTTGATGTAGAAGCCCTCCGTGATCATGCGCCCTCCGCAGACGCCTTAAAAGGCCCCAAGATGGGATCTCACATGTACAGAAGGTTGCGACGGTGGAATTAGGTTTTCGTGGATGCTTCTGTTGGTTTGGGGGTACGTAGGTATATATAGGAGGAAGAAGTATGTCGGTGGAGCAACGTGGGCCTCACGAGGGTGGAGGGCACGAGGCAGGGCTGCCTCGTGCTCTCCTGGTTGATTTCTTGACGTAGACTCCAAATCCTCTGGATCACGTTTGTTCCGAAAATCACGTTCCCGAAGGTTTCATTCCGTTTGGACTCCATTTGATATTCTTTTTCTGCGAAACTCTGAAATAGGCAAAAAAACAACAATTTGGGCTGGGCCTCCTGTTAATAGGTTAGTCCCAAAAATAATATAGAAGTGTATAACAAAGCCCATTAATCATCCAAAACAGAATATAATATAGCATGAAGCAATAAAAAATTATAGATACGTTGGAGACGTATCAAGCATCCCCAAGTTTAATTCATGCTCGTCCTCGAGTAGGTAAATGATAAAAACATAATTTTTGATGCGGAATGCTACTTGGCATAATTTTTTAATGTAACCCTCTTAATTGTGGTATGAATATTCAGATCCGAAAGATTCAAGATAAAAGTTTAATATTGACATAAAATCAATAATACTTCAAGCATACTAACTAAGCAATTATGTCTTCTCAAAATAACATGGCCAAAGAAAGTTCATCCCTACAAAATCATATGGTTTAGTCATGCTCCATTTTCGTCACATAAGAATGCTCTCATCATGCACAACCCCGATGACAAGCCAAGTAATTGTTTCATACTTTAGTAATCTCAAACTTTTTCAACCTTCACGCAATACATGAGCGTGAGCCATGGATATAGCACTATGGGTGGAATAGAATATGATGATTGGAGTTATGTGGAGAAGACAAAAGGGAGAAAGTCTCACATCAACGCGGCTAATCAACGGGCTATGGAGATGCCCATCGATTGATGTTAATGCAAGGAGTAGGGATTGCCATGCAACGGATGCACTAGAGCTATAAATGCATGAAAGCTCAACAAAAGGGACTAAGTGGGTGTGCATCCAACTTGCTTGCTCACGAAGACCTAGGGCATTTGAGGAAGCCCATTGTTGGAATATACAAGCCAAGTTCTGTAATGAAAAATTCCCACTAGTATATGAAAGTGACAAAACAAGAGACTCTCTATCATGAAAATCATGGTGCTACTTTGAAGCACAAGTGTGGAAAAAAAGGATAGTAGCATTGTCCCTTTTTATTTTGTCTTTTTTTTGGGCCTCCCTTTTTTTATTTGGCCTTTCTCTCTTTTCTCTTTTTTTTTTCTTTTTTTGTTGGGACAATGCTCTATGAATGATGATCATCACACTTCTATTTATTTACAACTCAATGATTACAACTCAATACTAGAACAAAGTATGACTCTATATGAATGCCTCCGGCGGTACACCGGGATAGGCAATGAATCAAGAGTGACATGTATGAAAAATTATGAACGGTGGCTTTGCCACAAATACGATGTCAACTACATGATCATGCAAAGCAATATGACAATGATGAACCTGTCATGATAAACGGAACAGTGGAAAGTTGCATGGCAATATATCTCGGAATTGCTATGGAAATGCCATAATAGGTAGGTATGGTGGCTGTTTTGAGGAAGATATAAGGAGGTTTATGTGTGACAGAGCATATCATATCACGGGGTTTGGATGCACCGGCGAAGTTTGCACCAACTCTCAATGTGAGAAAGGGCAATGCACGGTACCGAATAGGCTAGCAATGATGGAAGGATAAGAGTGCGTATAATCCATGGACTCAACATTAGTCATAAAGAACTCACATACTTATTGCAAAAATCTACAAGTCATCAAAAACCAAGCACTACGCGCATGCTCCTAGGGGGATAGATTGGTAGGAAAAGACCATCGCTCGTCCCCGACCGCCACTCATAAGGAAGACAATCAAAGAACACCTCATGTTTCAAATTTGTTACATAACGTTTACCATATGTGCATGCTACGGGACTTGCAAACTTCAACACAAGTATTTCTAAATTTCACAACTACTCAACTAGCACAACTTTAATATCACTACCTCCATATCTCAAAACAATCATCAAACATCAAACTTCTCTTAGTATTCAGCACACTCATAAGAAAGTTTTACTAGTCTTGAATACTTAGTATATTAGGATTAATTTCCCAATTTAAGCAAATTACCATGCTGTTTAAGACTATCTAAATAATATAAGTGAAGCATGAGAGAATAATAGTTTCTATAAAACAAAACCATCGCCGTGCTCTAAAATATATAAGTGAAGCACTAGAGCAAAAACTATATAGCTCAAAAGATATAAGCGAAGCGCATAGAGTATTCTAATAAATTCCGAATCATGTGTGTCTCTCTCAAAAGGTGTGTACAGCAAAGATGATTGTGGTAAACTAAAAAGCAAAGACTCAAATCATACAAGACGCTCCAAGCAAAGCACATATCATGTGGTGAATAAAAATATAGCTCCAAGTAAAGTTACCGATGGAAGTAGACGAAAGAGGGGATGCCTTCCGGGGCATCCCCAAGCTTTGGCTTTTTGGTGTCCTTAGATTATATTGGGGTGCCATGGGAATCCCCAAGCTTAGGCTCTTGCCACTCCTTGTTCCATAATCCATCAAATCTTTTACCCAAAACTTGAAAACTTCACAACACAAAACTTAATGAAAATCTCGTGAGTCTGTTAGCTTAAAGAAAACAAAACACCACTTAAAGGTACTGTAATGAACTCATTCTTTATTTATATTGGTGTTAAACCTAATGTATTCCAACTTCTCTATGGTTTATAAACTATTTTAATAGCCATAGATTCATCAAAATAAGCAAACAACACACGAAAAACAGAATCTGTCAAAAACAGAACAGTGTGTAGTAATCTGTAACTAACGCAAACTTCCGGAACTCCAAAAATCTACCAAAATAGGAAGACCTAGACAATTTGTTTATTGATATTCTTCAATTGGAATCAATATTTTATTACGTCCTGGTGATTTTTAATAATTTTTTTCGTGAACAGAAAGTTTCTTGAATTTTCAGCAAGATCAAATAACTATCATCCAAGAAGATTGTGACGCCCCCGATTCAATCGTACACTAATCATGCACGCAAATGTGTACAATCAAGATCAGGGACTCACGGGAAGATATCACAACACAACTCTAAAACATAAATAAGTTATACAAGCATCATAATACAAGCCAGGGGCCTCGAGGGCTCGAATATGTAACATCCCAAATTTCCTATTTGGAATGTTTTACAATATAGCTAAGCATCTATGCATTCTGTTTGAATTTTGAGTGGCATTTGAAGTTTCAGAAGTTTTGGAGTTGTTGGGATTTGAATTCAAATTTTGGTAATGGAAATTATTTCAAAATTATGCCTGATAAATACTTGAGAAAAAGTATGAGAGGAGTAAACATGACACTCCAAAAATATCAGAGGAAAAACATTGCCAAAAAGTTTGAATTCAAAATTTGATTTTTATTTGGAATTTTAGAAAAATGATTTTTTATAAAGTTTGGATTTTGCCCCTGGAAAAATGTTCAAATGATAGGGAATATTCCCCTGGTCATTTTGATATATATATGTCCTATATAAAATATTTATATTTATATATTTTTCTCCCTCTCTAATTATTCAAAACAAAAAGGACAAGGGAAAACCCCTGGGCGCCAGCCAGCCAGCCTGCCCAGCCAATAGCCGAGGCCCACCAGACGAGCTACCAGCCTGCCCACCCAGCGCCACCGAATCGCCCACGCCCGAGCGATCGAGCGCCGAGCCGAACGCCTAGCCACCGTCGCCCGACCGCAACGCCCCCCGCACTGCCGACACCAACCCCCACCTTCTTCTCTCAAGACGCCACCCGCCCGCGCCGCCGCCGGATCCGTGATCTCCGGATCTCATCCCGATCCTCCAGATCGCCCCCTCGCAAGTCGTGCCCCCCATATATACCCCTCGACCCCTCCCCCTCGCCTCACCCGCGCTCTCCTCCTCCTCCAACGCTTCGCTGAGCCCGAGAGCCGCCGCCATTAGCCGTCCCGAACGCCCTGCCACTCCCGAGCTCGCCCGACCCCACCCCGGACTCCCCTCGCGCGCCAAGACTCCGCCGGAGGTCCTCGCCGACGCCTCACCACCGAGCCACGGAACTGTCGCCGCCCGAGCCGCCGCCACCGTGCCGCCTCGGTAAGTCGCCGGAGCCCCCGTCGCCGTCCGATTCAATTTCTAGGGTTAGGATTAGATCCCCCGAAGGGGTATGGTTTTATTAGGTTAGTTTTTAGTGAACCGGTTTAGTTCCGGTTTAGATCGGTTAGTTAGGTTTTTTTTTAAACCGGCCGACTTGGTTTAAACCCTAGGGCCCGATTTAGTTATATTACGCCGAAGCGTTATATAGGCCCATTAGCCCGTTTTTTTCTTTATTTTTTGTTTTCTGTTTCAACAGAATAGTTTCAGATTTGAAAAATTCATATCTTTTAATCTACTTAGTATTTTTAAGTGATTCTTTTTTTGTTGGTTTGCAAATTTCTTATAGTTTCTGAAGAAAATATAATTAGTCATGTTAAAATTATTTAAAATTGCTTTATTTTAGATTTAGACAGAATAGTAATTCTGCTATAAAATGAGTTAGGAATATTATTTTTAATGATTCTTTTGTCACAACTTTGTTTTGACATTACCTAACCGTAGGAATTTATTTGGGAATTTTAGGATTAATAAAAAATAGTTTTAATCAGAATCATGTTATTCTTAATTAATTAACTAGCTACTGTTTTCCTATTGTTTTACTTAGCAAATAAATTTATTTTTCATGAGAGATAGTTTATTCTTGATTAGTTTCTGTAACTTTAGAGCATGAACTTTTATTTATAATAAATAAAACTTTTATTTTATTTTTCTTACTAGAATTTGCTTTAGGCCTAATAGGAGTTTTATAATAGATTTTAAGGTGATTCTTTTTGCTCTTAGTTGCTTGATGAATCCTTTTCTGTTAGGTAGCATAAACCCATGCTTAGGTTCTGTTAAGAAAATTTTTTGTTATGTAAAACTATTTTTAGTTGTTGCTTGAAGTAGGAAAACATTGAGTTGGATTTCTTCGAGTTTTCCTTTGGGTTTTGATTCGTTTGTTTGGTGTGTTATGTTAGCATGCTATTATGTTAAGTGATCATATGCTATATGCTTATTATGATTGTTGTTTGCCTCGGTAGAATTTCCGGAGTGCGAAGCTTGCTACCACGAGTCCCTAGCTTACGAAGATCGTCAGCAAGGCAAGTCATTGATCATGTTTCTTTACAATACCTATGATTTTGTTGCATTAGAATTATACCTCCCACCATGCATGCAGTAGGTGAAATTTTGAAGTTATGTTCTTGAGTAGTATCATGAGGTAGGATGAACCAATTCCCTTGTTACCATGACCCGGACGAAGTAGTTTAATTTTGCTATGCTCAGAGACGGGTTGGTTGAGTGAATTCATAAGGGAGATGTGAGAGTCAAGATGATGACAACCCCATGAACTTCAAGCTCAAGATGGACTTCAAATTCACTCTTGGGTGGATGACGGTTGACGGCACCTGGAGAATCCAGTGGTTGGCGGGATGCATGGAGAAGTGCCATGACATCTTGCGGAAAGCTTCACCCAGCCACGAAGAGATGGATGTATACCCCATTGACGGAAGCTTACCTGCAGCCGCAAGCCATTATGGGCTCGCTTGGTCAACCCTAGATGTGACTCTGGCGGACGGTGCTACGAGATGTAGAAGAACGGTAGGATTGGATGGGTACGGCGGTGGCTGAAGAACTCTTGGAAGACCCTGTTTGCGTTCGTCCGCCTTCAAACACCATGAAGTGCGAAGACTTAAAATGAGGGAACGATTCTTGCGGGTAAAGTGCGCAAACCTCTGCAGAGAAAAGATCTAATCGATTAGCCGTGTCCCGTTACGGACAATTTGAGCCTCGAACTTGGAAGTATTCGAAATCTCAACACTAAAATTAATAAATTAATTGAGGGGTTATGACTTAATAATTTGGGAATGAGACATTGGTTGGTGGAACCATCTCAATAACTACCAACAATTTTGTAGTATTTGCAAGCAAGTCCACTTGTAGTAGGGAAAATTGGCTTTTCGCAAAATGATGAAAGTTAGAGCCCCACAGCCAAATTGCATATAGTGTTAGTAATTTTATTATTATTTCTCTCTTCATGACTTGCCAAGATATTCAAAATGCTGACCTACACGGCTGCAACGCCTTATGTTGCGAGGAGTATTCCAATCAGAGTGAGGCTACGCTCCGCTTGGCGATTGCCCTTTGGAGTCGGATGGACTCGCTATTCTTCTACGCCCGCAGCTTTACTTAGTTTATTTTCATGAGTTGGCCTTCGCGAATTTATTCTATTGTAATAAAGACTCGATATGAGAATCGTGTAATAAATCCAGGTGTGATTGAACTTTGATTATTTCATCAATGTACCGTGAGTGCTAGCATGATCTTGGGATGGTATGCATACGTAGACTTGACCGATTTTGGGTCAGGTCGCCACAGAGATGGTATCGAGCACACGCCGACCGACACGTAACCCCTAGGATCGGAAAGCCATAGGAAGAGACTATTTATTTTATATCCTTATCATTCCGTAATTCTCCCTGCTCATTTCGACTTCTCTCCGATTTTCAACATTCTAGATGGGCCGAGTTCACCCCAGTTTTGCTACGGAGTTTTGCCACCAGATGAGACGATGCCCTTCGAAGGAAGCTGGTCCAGATCGTGAAGAAGCTGAAGATTGCTCTGCCCTCGATCACCGGGAAGCCTACCAATGCACTTCCGACGGATACCCGCTACAGGATTGAAGTGCATATTCCAGGGAGAACCTTCGGAGGACATACAGAGCCTATTGACTTTGAGTTTACCGACTTCAACTGGATCCTCGGAAGAGACATGGCGATTTATCGTGCACTTGGACATCTCCGAGAAGAGTACAGGGACGAGCTCGATCCATCAGACCTCGCCATGGTTTCTTGCAGAGCAAGGAATGGAGATATCATCCGTACCGTAGAGGACGACTCCATTCTCTCATATGTCCAATACTTGGAGTGTCTCCTCAGGAAACGGGAGATCCGACTCGCCAGAACTCAAGGTACACAGGAGGCTGTTGTTCCGTGAATCTGAACGGAGGAGAAGGCACACGCAGACTTCCTTGACCATGAGGAAGAAATCGCGGACTTCATGGAGAGAGTCGACGACCTGAAGATGAAGGTTGCCGCATTAGAGGAAAAGATGGACTTGGGAGAGGACCTTTTTCCGAGTGGAGATGACGGACCTCTCGTGAGCAACGATCAGGACTATGAAGGGAGATCCACTGGAGAAAGCCGCAAGAGGAGGCGCCGCAACAGAGGACGCCACACCGGAGGACATCACACCAGAGGACGCAAGGATAATTGATGAAGACATTTAGCCGACCACCATGTTATTTTACTTTTTCCGTCGATCAGTTAGGCCGTTATTTTCGATTAGTCGTGAGATATTTTGTAATCGAGTTTGAACCATGTTGAGTGGAATGAATAAATGATTGGTGTGATTATGATTGTGCATTCATATGGGTAGTGATATTTTCTCATTAGACCATTGTTCTATTCTAATTTTCTCATCCACTCCAAAACACCAGATGCCTCCGAGACGTGACCCCGGTCTCAACTTCCCGCCGGAGCTCACTCGGCTGATCCAGCAGCGAGAATGCCCTCATGCAGATGCTCATTCGAATCGAACAACAACAACAACAACAATCCACCGCCACCACCCCGCTGACAACTTGACTCGATTCCTAAGGCTGAATCCGCGGTGTTCTCTAGCAAAGACCGAGCCGATTGTGGCCGGCGATTGGCTCCGCAAGGTCGGAAGGAGTTAGTCACCGTTGGATGCACCGATGCGAGAAGGTGCGCTTTGCGCACATCAACTTGATGGACCTGCAGCTTCTTGGTGGGAGAACTACACCGCCACTTATCCCATCGGCACCATCACGGGATCAGTTCCAACAAGCTTTCCGCACCGCCATGTTTCAGCTGGAGCCATGAGTCTGAAGAAGCGTGAGTTCCGCAACTTACGCCAGGGGAACCGTACTGTGGGGCAGTACGTGGATGAGTTCAGCAAGTTAGCTCGCTATGCCCCGGATGATGTGGCCACAGATGCCGCAAAGCAGGAAAAGTTTCTCGAGGGACTCAATGACGAGCTGGGTATGCAGCTTATGGTGGCTACCTTCACCAACTACCAGGAGTTGGTAGACAAGGCCACCATACTTGAAGGCAAGCAGCAGCAGATTGATAGCCGCAAGCGGAAGTACAGCCAGGGGAAGTACAACTCTGGAGCTCAGTAGAAGCCCCGTTATGCCCCATACCCGGGAGGGCATACCCATCACACCCATGGAGGACATAATCATGGAGGACATAACCATGGAGGAAATGGGAACAACCGCAACCAGGACAACAAGTCAGGCAATGGAAATGGCAATGGAAATGGCAATGGCAACCAAGATCGCCCTGCCCGGCGTAAAGATCTGAGTCACATCACTGCTTCAAGTGCCGTAAAACAGGGCACTATGCCACCGACTGCCCGGAGGCCAAGCAGAGGAATGGAAACGGCAATGGAAGCTCAGCGAAGAAGCCCAACCCTTTCCTCGTGCTCGGGTGAACCACATTGACGTGGAGGACGCCTATGATCAGCCGATAATCGTGGTTGGTAAGTTTTATTGAATTCACGCTCAGATTGGTACTCTTTGATTCGGTGCAACGATTCATTCATATCAAGGGTAGTTGTGGAAAAGTACGGGTTGCCCACTAAAACCCTTAGAAGCCCCTTCGCCGGGCCCGCAGAGGAGAAATGATGGCAGGCTTAGGCTGTCATGCAACCTCAACATCGGAAATCATAAATTTCCGCATACCTCATAGTATTGGAAACCAGACCTTGGATGTAATCCTAGGCATGGATTGGTTGACAAGTTTGAAGGAAACATAGATTGTGCCCAAGAAGTCGATTACGCTCACCACCCCGGAGCGAAGGGATCAAGTATGTATCCAGCATAGCCGATGAAGAATCAGTGCATTCCCTCACGGAGTTGTTCAGAGGAAGTGCCAGAGTGCAAGATTTTCCGATGTGTTTCGGAGGAATTACCAGAATGCCACCGACGAGACATTGAATTTCTGATTGAGTTATTGTTCGGCACAGCCCCAATATCCAAGAGACCCTATCGGATGCCTCCGAATGATTTGAAAGAGATCAAGAACCAAATTAATGAGCTATTGGAGAAAGGATATATTCGGCCAAGCTCATCACCTTGGGGAGCCCCAGTTCTTTTGGTAGAGAAGAAGGATGGAACCTTGAGAATGGTTAGGATTATCGCTCGTTGAACGACGTGACCATCAAGAACAAGTACCCTCTGCCAATGATTAATGATCTATTTGATCAGCTAGTTGGAGCCAAGGTATTCTCCAAGATCGATCTTCGATCAGGGTATCATCAGTTGAAGATCCGCGAAAAGGATATACCCAAAACGACATTCACCACCAGGTATGGTTTATATGAGTATACCATCATGTCATTTGGATTGACTAATGCCCCTGCATACTTCATGAATTTGATGAACAAGGTATTTATGGAATATCTGGACAAGTTTGTCGTGGTGTTCATCGATGATATACTGATTTTCTCCAAGAGCGAGGAAGAGCATAAGGAACATTTGCGTCTAGTTCTGGAGAAACTTCGAGAACATCAGTTGTATGCCAAGTTCAGCAAATGTGAATTTTGGCTGAAGGAAGTCGGATTCCTGACATGTTATTTCAGGAGAAGAAATAGCAGTTGACCCGCCAAGGTTGAATCAGTCACCGATTGGCAGTCACCCACCTCAGCCAAGGAGATCCGCAGTTTTCTCGGACTCGCAGGATATTATCGGAGGTTTATTGAGAACTTCTCGAAGATTGCCAAGCCCATGACTGAGCTGTTGAAGAAGGAAGCCAAGTACATTTGGACCGAGGATTGTGAAGCCGTTTCTGTGAATTGAAGAAACGTTTGGTTACAACCCAAAGATCTGATTTTACCGGACATACACAAGGATTACGGTATATTGTGACGCTTCTCGTCGGTGGACTCGGAGGAGTACTCATGCAGGAAGGAAAACTTGTAGCTTATACCTCCGATAGCTACGACCTCACGAGATGAATTATGCCACACATGATTTGGAGTTAGCAGCCGAGTGCATGCACTCAAGACTGGAGACATTTCCTTATCGGAAACCGCTGTGATGTTTACACGATCATAAGAGCTTGAAGTATATTTTCACGCAGAAAGAGTTGAACCTCAGGCAGAGGAGATGGCTAGAGTTAATCAAGGACTATGATATGAGATTGCATTACCACCCCGGGAAAGCTAATGTTGTAGCAGATGCTTTGAGCCGTAAGAGTTATGTGAATACTCTTATAGCAGGAGGATTACCCCAGTAGTTAGTCGATGACCTCAGAGATCTCCGACTGGAGATAGTTCTGAGAGGATATGTTGCAACTTTGGAAGTTCAGTCCACTTTGGCCGACAGAATTCGTGAAGCCCAGAAGTCGGACAAGGAAATTGATGAGATAAAGAAAAAGATGAATGAAGGAAAAGCTAAAGGGTTTCGTAAGGACGAATACGGAGCCATATGGTTCGAGGATCGTATTTATGTACCCAATGATCCCGAACTTAGGAAGCTAATTCTTCAGGAGGCTCATGATTCACCATACTCGATTCACCCGGTAACACCAAGATGTACCTGGATTTGAAGGAAAGTTTCGTGGGATGTATGAAGAAAGATATTGCCGAGTACGTAGCAAGATGCGATGTTTGTCAACGAGTAAAGGCGAACATCGAAGCCAGCAGGGTTACTTCAACCTTTGCCGATTCCGATTGGAAATGGGAAAACTTGGAATGGATTTTATCACAGGATTACCCAGACCCGCTCAGTTATGATTCCATCCGGTAGTGGTTGATCGATTGACCAAGGTAGCTCACTTCATTCCCGTGAAGACTACCTATACCAGTGCTAAGTTGGCCAAGATATACATGACCAGGATCGTTTGTCTGCACGGAGTTCCTAGGAGTATCATGTCAGATAGAGGAACACAATTTACCTCAAAGTTTTGGAATCAGTTGCACGAAACTTTGGGTACAAGGCTGGAGTTCAGTACAGCTTTTCATCCGCAGACAGATGGACAGACCGAGAGAGTAAATCAAATTCTGGAGGACATGTTGAGAGCTTGTGTGCTAGACTATGGGTCTAGCTGGGATGATAATTTGCCATACGCAGAGTTCTCATACAACAAAAGTTATCAGACCAGTCTGAAGATGGCCCCTTCAAGCTCTATCTGAAGGAGGTGCGAACACCATTCTTTGTGGATGGTGTTGAGATCGAACACTTTTCGTTCCGATCTTATCGAGATTTCAAGAGAAAGTTAAGCTGATTCGAGATAGGCTCAAGATAGCCCAATGAGGCGTAAGAGTTATGCCGACAAGAACGCAAGGAAGTAACTTACGAAGCGGGAGACCGAGCATACCTTCGTGTGTCCCACTTCGTGGAATCAAGAGGTTCGGTGTTAAAGGAAAGTTAGCACCCGATTCATTGGCCCTACAAAATCCTCGAACGTCGTGGAGAAGTTGCTTACAAGTTGGAATTGCGGAAGGATTGTCGGAGTTCATGATGTCTTCCATGTTTCTCGGTGAAGAAATGCCATGCCGACATGGCCGATATTCCGTTGAGAGACACAAGGCCCTAGAGGCCATACAACTCGACAGTGATCTGACTTATAAGGAGAAACCCGTCCGAATTCTCGAGACCGCGAACAGAGTCACCCGCAGCAAGATCATCAAGTTTTGCAAGGTGTTGTGGAGTCACCGCTCCGAAGAGGAAGCCACCTGGGAGCGAGAAGAAGACCTTCTTCGAGACCACCCGCACCTATTTGCTAGCCAACCCGAATCTCGAGGGCGAGATTCATCTTAAGGTGGGTAGGTTTGTAACATCCCAAATTTCCTATTTGGAATGTTTTACAATATAGCTAAGCATCTATGCATTCTGTTTGAATTTTGAGTGGCATTTGAAGTTTCAGAAGTTTTGGAGTTGTTGGGATTTGAATTCAAAGTTTGGCAATGGAAATTATTTCAAAATTATGCCTGATAAATACTTGAGAAAAAGTATGAGAGGAGTAAACATGACACTCCAAAAATATCAGAGGAAAAACATTACCAAAAAGTTTGAATTCAAAATTTGAGTTTTATTTGGAATTTTAGAAAAATGATTTTTTATAAAGTTTGGATTTTGTCCCTGGAAAAATGTTCAAATGATAGGGAATATTCCCCTGATAATTTTGATATATATATGTCCTATATAAAATATTTATATTTATATATTTTCTCCTCTCTAATTATTCAAAAAAAAAAGGAAAAGGAAACAGGCGCCAGCCAGCCAGCCAGCCCACCAAATGCCGAGGCCCACCAGACGAGCCACCACTGCCCGGCCAGCATGCCACCGAATCGCCCACGCCCGAGCGATCGAGCGCCCGAGCCGAACGCCCTAGCCACCGGTCGCCTGACCGCAACGCCTCCCGCACTCACGACACCGGACCCCACCTTCTTCCCCACAAGACGCACCCGCCCATTCGCCGGATCCGCGATCTCCGGGATCTCATCCCGATCCTCCTGATCGCCCCCTCGCGCAAGTCGTGCCCCCTATATACCCCCTCGACCCGTTCCCCCTCGCCTCACCCGATGCACTCCTCCTCCATAGCGCTTCGCGGAGCCCGAGAGCCGCCGCCGCCATTAGCCGTCCCGAACGCCTGCCACTCCCGAGCTCGCCTGACCCCACCTCGACTCCCTCGCCGCGCCGCACCCGCCGGAGGTCCCGCCGATGCCCGACCACTGAGCCACGGGAACTCGCCGCCCGAGCCGCCGTCGCCGTCGCCGCCTCGGTAAGTCGCCGGAGCCCCCGTCGCCGTCCGATTCAATTTCTAGGGTTAGGATTAGATCCCCCGAAGGGGTATGGTTTTATTAGGTTAGTTTTTAGTGAACCGGTTTAGTTCCGGTTTAGATCGGTTAGTTAGGTTTATTTTTAAACCGGCCGACTCGGTTTAAACCCTAGGGCCCGATTTAGTTATATTACGCCGAAGCGTTATATAGGCCCATTAGCCCGTTTTTTTCTTTATTTTTCGTTTTCTGTTTCAACAGAATAGTTTCAGATTTGAGAAATTCATATCTTTTAATCTACTTAGTATTTTTAAGTGATTCTTTTTTTGTTGGTTTGCAAATTTCTTATAGTTTCTGTGGAAAATATAATTAGTCATGTTAAAATTATTTAAAATTGCTTTATTTTAGATTTAGACAAAATAGTAATTCTGCTATAAAATGAGTTAGGAATATTATTTTTAATGATTCTTTTGTCACAACTTTGTTTTGACATTACCTAACCGTAGGAATTTATTTGGGCATTTTAGGATTAATAAAAATAGTTTTAATCAGAATCATGTTATTCTTAATTAATTAACTAGCTACTGTTTTCCTATTGTTTTACTTAGCAAATAAATTTATTTTTCATGAGAGATAGTTTATTCTTGATTAGTTTCTGTAACTTTAGAGCATGAACTTTTATTTATAATAAATAAAACTTTTATTTTATTTTTCTTACTAGAATTTGCTTTAGGCCTAATAGGAGTTTTATAATAGATTTTAAGGTGATTCTTTTTGCTCTTAGTTGCTTGATGAATCCTTTTCTGTTAGGTAGCATAAACCCATGCTTAGGTTCTGTTAAGAAATTTTTTTGTTATGTAAAACTATTTTTAGTTGTTGCTTGAAGTAGGAAAACATTGAGTTGGATTTCTTCGAGTTTTCCTTTGGGTTTTGATTCGTTTGTTTGGTGTGTTATGTTAGCATGCTATTATGTTAAGTGATCATATGCTATATGCTTATTATGATTGTTGTTTGCCTCGGTAGAATTTCCGGAGTGCGAAGCTTGCTACCACGAGTCCCTAGCTTATGAAGATCGTCAGCAAGGCAAGTCATTGATCATGTTTCTTTACAATACCTATGATTTTGTTGCATTAGAATTATACCTCCCCACCATGCATGCAGTAGGTGAAATTTTGAAGTTATGTTCTTGAGTAGTATCATGAGGTAGGATGAACCAATTCCCCTTGTTACCATGACCCGGGACAAAGTAGTTTAATTTTGCTATGCTCGTAGACGGGGTTGGTTGAGTGAATTCATAAGGGAGATGTGAGAGTCAAGATGATGACAACCCCATGAACTTCAAGCTCAAGATGGACTTCGAAATTCACTACTGGGTGGAGGACCTTTGACGGGCACCCTAGAGAACCCAGTGGTTGGCCGGGATGCATGGAGAAGTGCCATGACATCTTGCGGAAAGCTTCACCCAGCCACGAAGAGATGGATGTATACCCCATTGACCGGAAGCTTACTGTGCAGCCGCAAGCCATTATGGGCTCGCTTGGTCAACCCTAGATGTGACTCTGGCGGACGGTGCTACGAGATGTAGAAGAACGGTAGGATTGGATGGGTACGGCGGGGCGTAAGAACTCTTGGAAGACCCTGTTTGCGTTCGTCCGCCTTCAAACACCATGAAGTGCGAAGACTTAAAAGGAGGGAACGATTCTTGCGGGTAAAGTGCGCAAACCTCTGCTGAGAAAAGATCTAATCGATTAGCCGTGTCCCCGGTTACGGACAATTTGAGCCTCTGGAACGTGGAAGTATTCGGAAATCTCAACACTAAAATTAATAAATTAATTGAGGGGGTTATGACTTAATAATTTGGGAATGAGACATTGGTTGGTGGAACCATCTCAATAACTACCAACAATTTTGTAGTATTTGCAAGCAAGTCCACTGTAGTAGGGAAAAATTGGCTTTTCGCAAAATGATGAAAGTTAGAGCCCCACAGCCAAATTGCATATAGTGTTAGTAATTATTATTATTATTTCTATCTTCATGACTTGCCAAAGATATTCAAAATGCTGACCTACACGGCTGCAACGCCTTATGTTGCGAGGAGTATTCCGATCAGAGTGAGGCTACGCCGCGCTTGGCGATTGCCCTTTGGAGTCGGATGGTCTCGCTTATTCTTCTACGCTTCGCAGCTTTACTTAGTTTATTTCTCATGAGTTGGCCTTTGGCCAATTTATTCTATTGTAATAAAGACTCGATATGAGAATCGTGTAATAAATTCAGGTGTGATTGAACTTTGATTATTTCATCAATGTACCGTGAGTGCCAAAGATGATCTTGGGATAGCATGCATACGTAGACTTGACCGATTTTGGGTCAGGTCGCTACAGAATACAAGTGCTTGATCATAGACGAGTCAGCGGAAGAAACAATATCTGAGTACAGACATAAGTTAAACAAGTTTGCCTTAAGAAGGCTAGCACAAACTAGGATACAGATCGAAAGAGGCGCAGGCCTCCTGCCTGGGATCCTCCTAAACTACTCCAGGTCATCGTCCGCGGGCTGCACGTAGTAGTAGGCGCCTCCGATGTAGTAGTCGTCATCGACGGTGGCGTCTGGCTCCTGGGCTCCGTCGTCTGGTCGCAGCAAATGAGTAGAGATAGGGGGAAAGGGGGAACAAGGCAACCGTGAGTACTCATCCAAAGTACTCGCAAGCAAGGAGCTACACTACATATGCATGGATATATGTGGAAAGGGCCATATCGATGGGTGAACTACTGTAATGCCGAGTAAGAGGGGATATCTAATACCGTCAAGTTCACGCTTCGCAGCCTCCGCCTTGCAACATGTAGAAGAGAGCAGATCAAGTCCTCCAAGTAGCATCGCATAGCATAATCCTACCCGCGATCCTCCTCGTAACCCCGAGAGAGAGCGACCACCGGGTTGTATCCGAACTTGGAAGGTGTGTTTTATTAAGTATCCGGTTCTAGTTGTCATAAGGTCAAGGTACAACTCCAAGTCGCCCTGTTATCAAGATCACGGCTATTCAATAGATTAAACTTCCCGCAGGGTGCACCACATAACCCAACACGCTTGATCCCATTTGGCCGGACACACTTTCTCGGTCATGCCCGGTCGCGGAAGATCAACACGCCGCAGCCCCACCTAGGCACAACAGAGAGGCCAGCACGCGGTCTAAACCTAAGCTTACAGTGTCCGGGCCCATCTCCCTTAGCACACCTGCACGCTATAACGCGGCCGAAGCAGACCTAGCAACCTCCATTACAAAGGAAGTCACGTTACGCTGTCCAATCCGGCGGCGCGTCGCTCGATCGGCCGACGCCACGAAGGCTTCGGTGATACCACGACGCCGGATACCCATAACTACTCCCACGTAGATGGTTAGTGCGTATAGACCAAATGGCCACACTCAGATCAAATACCCAGATCTCGTTAAACGTGTTAAGTATCCGCGAACGCCGACCAGGGCCAGGCCCAACTCTCTCCTAGGTGGTCTCAACCTGCCCTGCCGCTCCGCCACAAAGTAACAGTCGGGGGCCGCGGGAACCCAGCCCACCTCATGGGATGGAGCCACCGTCCTTCGGCCCCCATCTCCTAACAAGATCACGGGTAATGTAACAAATGTAAAGTATATAGTATATGCCCGTGATCACCTCCAAGTGATCACAGCCCAAAGAGTATAGCATGGCGCAGACGGACAAGAGTGTGGGGTCACTGATGGATCACTAGCATCCTATACTAAGAAGTAGGATAGCGGTAAAGGTAACAACAAGAGTAGCAAGGACAAAGCTATGCAACAAGATAGGATTAATCGAAAATAAGAACATGCTACACTACTCTAATGCAAGCAGATAGAGAAGAGTAGGCAATATCCGTGATCAAGGGGGCTTGCCTGGTTGCTCGGCAAGAGAGAGGGTCGTCAACTCCGTAGTCGAATCAAGCAAAGAAAGGTCGGTCTCGTAGTCTCACCGGAGATAAGAGGGGAAGAAACAATGAATACAATGCAAACATAAACACGACGATGCGTGACGCGACAATGAGCGGTGCCAGGTGTGCCCTAACGTGGTATGAGGTGGTACCGGTTAAGGGGGGGGGGGAACATCCGGGAAAGTATTCCCGGTGTTTCGCGTTTTCGGGCAGAGGAGCCGGAGGGGGAAAGTTGCCAGTTTGATATGTTCGAGATGTGTGGTGGACGAACGGGCTGCGTATCCGGGATCGTCTCGTCGTTCTGAGCAACTTTCATGTTGAAAATAATTTAATCCGAGTTACGGATTAAAAGATATGATTTTCTAAAGATTTTATTAATTTCTGGAATTTATTTAATTACTTCAACATTATCCAGAATAGTAAATGATGACGTCGGCATGACATCATGCTGACGTCAAGATCAATAATGCAGATTGACTAGGTCAACCACGAGTGGGGCCCCATGTGTCATTGGTTGTTTAACTAGTAGGTTAATTAAACAAAGGTCAATTAGTTTAATTAGTGGTTAGGTTAATCTAATCAGGTTTAATTAGTTTAATTAATTCTTTAATTAACTAATTAATTATCATTTTAATTATTATTTATTAATTCATTTTTTAATCAATTTAATTATTTATTTATTTTTACTTTCTTTTTTTTTTACATTTGTTCTGGGGTTGGGCCCCACTTGTCATTGGGCCACGGGTGGCTTAGCGGGCGTGCGGGTTACGGGCGTAACAGGCGGAATGGGTGCGGAGCACTGAAGGGCACTGCTCACAGGCGGACGAGGCCGCCGGGCAACCACGGCGGGCAGCTGGCGCTGCCAGCCGGGCCACGGCGAGCGGAGGCGAGGGTGGCGGCGGCGCTGATCGATGGCGTGAGGCTGGAGTGGACATGACCAGCGATGAGGAGCGCCGACGGGTGCTGCGGGCGCCGTGGGGAGTAGCACAGGGCGAGGGGCAGGGGCTCGCGGTGGCCGACGGCGATGCCAACAGTGGCGGTGGTCGCGAGCACGTGCATACGGGGACAGGGGAAGAGAAGAGGCCGGGCGCCTCACCGGCGATCGTGGGGACTAGGCAGTGGGCTCGGGGAGGTCCGGCGAGGCGGCATCGTCGACGGAGAGGACGGCGGCGACGGGGTCGACGTCGGGCTGGTCGACGACGAAGAGGACGGGGGCGATGGCGTTCGGCGACGACACGGTCGCGGATGAGGCGGCGTCAGCACGGTCGGCGACATTGGAGCCGCATCCCCCCTGATCCAGACGGGATCGAGCAGAGGAGGGGGGGGTCCGGCGATGGGGCAACAGGTGATGGAGGCAACGGGGCGGCGCCGAGAACGGGCGCCGGCGGCGGGCTCGCAGGGCTGTTGCCCCCGCTCGATCCAGATGCGGGAGGGAGAGGAAGGAGAGATCGGGGGAGGAGCAAGTGGTTGAGGGGGGAGGCGGAGCGGTTGGGGGCGGTGGAGGACGACGACGAGCGGGATCGGGCACGAGGGATGTCGGGGTCGGGCGCTCCGCCCAGATCCAGAACGAGGAAGGGGGAGGAGAGGCGTGTGAGGAGTGGGGAGTCGGTCGGGCTAGGGTTTCCTCAGGGGTGGTTATGGAGAGGAGTGGGGTGGGCCGGCCTGGTGGCCCGGTTGGGCCGAACGGCCCAGGGGAGGGGGGATCTTCTATGTTTGTTTTTTTGTATTTGTTTGTTTTCTGTTTTTATTTCTTTTCTGTTTTATTTTAGTTACACTTTATTTTTAGTTTAGTAAAATATGACAATAGATTTAAATATAGTGTTTCAAAATAACCCACTACCCTAAAAAGTTCTATCTCAAAATAAATAGTTTATCATTTTATAAAATATCAAAGGCACTTATTTAATCGTTTCAACTACCGTTTTAATCATTTTAGAGTATTAAGCATTTTATAAAAGTGGGGTTTCTTCACCACAATTAACTTTGCATTATTTGGTACAACCGAGATATTTTAGTTTTAAAGTTTGAAAACTTTTGTTGTTTGCCTTTAATTCAATTTTGAATTTGAATCGGTTTTGGACTATCCCGAGATTAACTATAGTGACATAGGTGACGTGGCATCATTAGCAGGGAATTACTTTAGTCTAATTATCCGGGCGTCACAAAGATCCTATAGGTTTAACTTGGCACAAACACAAATTAAAACATAAAAACAAATCTAACCAGAGGCTAGATCAAAGATGTATTTCTAAAAAGAAGCAAAAAGCAAAAAACTAAAAATAAAATTGGGTTGCCTCCCAACAAGCGCTATCGTTTAATGCCCCTAGCTAGGCATAAAAGCAAGGATAGATCTAGGTATTGCCATCTTTGGTAGGCAATCCATAAGTGGCTCTCATAATAGATTGATATGGTAGTTTAATTTTGTTTCTAGGAAAGTGTTCCTGAAGGAAATATGCCCTAGAGGCAATAATAAAGTTATTATTTATTTCCTTATTTCATGATAAATGTTTATTATTCATGCTATAATTGTATTAATCGAAAACACAGTACATGTATGAATACATAGACAAACATAGTGTCACTAGTTTGCCTCTACTTGACTAGCTCGTTAATCAAAGATGGTTAAGTTTCCTAACCATAGACATGAGTTGTCATTTGATTAACGGGATCACATCATTAGGAGAATGATGTGATTGACTTGACCCATTCCGTTAGCTTAGCACTCGATCATTTAGTATTATGCTATTGCTTTCTTCATGACTTATAGATGTTCCTATGACTACGAGATTATGCAACTCCCGTTTACCGGAGGAACACTTTGTGTGCTACCAAACGTCACAACGTAACTTGGTGATTATAAAGGTGCTCTACAAGTGTCTCCAAAGGTACTTGTTGGGTTGGCGTATTTTGATATTAGGATTTGTCACTCCGATTGTCGGAGAGGTATCTCTGGGCCCACTCGGTAATGTACATCACTATAAGCCTTGCAAGCATTGCAACTAATGAGTTAGTTGTGGAATGATGTATTACAGAATGAGGAAAGAGACTTGTCGGTAACGAGATTGAACTAGGTATTGAGATACCGACGATCGAATCTCGGGCAAGTAACATACCGATGACAAAGGGAATAACGTATGTTGTTATGCGGTTTGACCGATAAAGATCTTCATAGAATATGTGGGAACCAATATGAGCATCCAGGTTCCACTATTGGTTATTGACCGGAGACGTGTCTCGGTCATGTCTACATAGTTCTCGAACCCGTAGGGTCCGCACGCTTAAAGTTTGATGACGGTTATATTATGAGTTTATGTGTTTTGATGTACCGAAGATAGTTCGGAGTCCCTCACGGACATGACGAGGAGTCTCAAAACGGTCGATACATAAAAATTGATATATTGGAAGCCTATATTTGGATATCGGAAGTGTTCCGGGTGAAATCGGGATTTTACCGGAGAACCGGGGGTTACCAGAACCCCACCGGGGGTTTAATGGGCCTACATGGGACTTAGTGGAGAAGAGGAGGGGCGGCCAGGGAAGGCCACACACCCCCTCCCCCTCTAGTCCGAATTGGACAAGGAGGGGGGCGGCGCCCCCCTTTCCTTCCTCTCTCCCTCCTCCTTCCCCCTTCTCCTACTCCAACTAGGAAGGGAGGGAGTCCTACTCCCGGTGGGAGTAGGACTCCTCCTGGCGCACCTCCTCCTGGTCGGCCGCCTCTCCCCCCCTTTCTCCTTTATATACGGGGGCAGGGGGCACCCCAAAGACACAACAATTGATCATTGATCTCTTAGCCGTGTGCGGTGCCCCCTCCACCATAGTCCACCTCGATAATATCGTAGCGGTGCTTAGGCGAAGCCCTGTGTCGGTAGAACATCATCATCGTCACCACGCTGTCGTGCTGACGGAACTCTCCCTCAAATCTCGGCTGGATCGGAGTTCGAGGGACGTCATCGAGCTGAACGTGTGCTGAACTCGGAGGTGCCGTACGTTCGGTACTTGATCGGTCAGATCGTGAAGACGTATGACTACATGAACAGCTTTGTGCTAACGCTTCAGCTTTTGGTCTACGAGGGTACGTGGAGACACTCTCCCCTCTCGTTGCTATGCATCACCATGATCGTGCGTGTGCATAGGATTTTTTTTTGAAATTACTACGTTCCCCAACAGTGGCATCCGAGCCTGGTTTTATGCATAGATATTATATGCATGAGTAGAAAACAAGTGAGTTGTGGGCGATATAAGTCATACTTCTTACCAGCATGTCATACTTTGGTTCGGCAGTATTGTTGGATGAAGCGGCCCGGACCGACATTACGCGTACGCTTACGCGAGACTGGTTCTACGGACGTACTTTGCACACAGGTGGCTGGCGGGTGTCAGTTTATCCAAATTTAGTTGAACCGAGTGTGGCTACACCCGGTCCTTGAGAAGGTTAAAACAACACTAACTTGACAAACTATCGTTGTGGTTTTGATGCGTATGTAAGAACGGTTCTTGCTCAGCCCGTAGCAGCCACGTAAAACTTGCAACAACAAAGTAGAGGACGTCTAACTTGTTTTTGCAGGGCATGTTGTGATGTGATATGGTCAGGGCATGATGCTATATTTTATTGTATGAGATGATCATGTTTTGTAACCAAGTTATCGGCAACTGGCAGGAGCCATATGGTTGTCGCTTTATTGTATGCAATCCAAACACCTGTAATGCTTTACTTTATCACTAAGCGGTAGCGATAGTCGTAGAAGCATAAGTTGGAGAGACGACAACGATGCTATGATGGAGATCAAGGTGTCGCGCCGGTGATGATGGTGATCATGATGGTGCTACGGAGATGGAGATCGTGCTACGTCTTGAGTTTGCCTTGGTTTTCCCCGAAGAGGAGAGGATGATACAGCATAGTAGCGTAAGTATTTCCCTCAGTTTTTGAGAACCAAGGTATCAATCCAGTAGGAGGCCACTCACAAGTCCCTCGTACCTGGGCAAAACGATAGCTACTCGCAACCAACGCGATTAGGGGTTGTCAATCCCTTCACGGTCACTTACGAGAGTGAGATCCGATAGAGATAATATGTTTGGTATTTTTGGTATAAAGATGCAAAGTGAAAAGTAAAAGCAAAGTAAAAACAAAGCAAGTATAAAAGTGATGGAGATTGATATGATGAGAATAGACCCGGGGGCCATAGGTTTCACTAGTGGCTTCTCTCAAGAGCATAAGTATTCTACGGTGGGTGAACAAATTACTGTTGAGCAATTGATGAATTGAGCATGGTTATGAGGTTATCTAGGTATGATCATGTATATAGGCATCACGTCCGAGACAAGTAGATCAAAACGATTACGCATCTACTACTATTACTCCACTCATCGACCGCTATCCAAAGATGCATCTAGAGTATTAAGTTAAAAACAAAGTAACGCCTTAAGCAAGATGACATGATGTAGAGGAATAAATTCATGCAATATGATAAATACCCCATCTTGTTATCCTCGATGGCAACAATACAATATTTGCCTTGCAACCCTTTCTGTCACTGGGTAAGGACACCGCAAGATTGAAACCAAAGCTAAGCACTTCTCCCATTGCAAGAACTACCAATCTAGTTGGCCATACCAAACGGATAATTCGAAGAGACTTGCAAAGATAACTCAATCATACATAAAAGAATTAAGAGAAGATTCAAATATTATTCATAGATAAGCTGGATCTTAAACCCACAATTCATCGGTCTCAACAAACACATCGCAAAAAGAAGATTACATCGAATAGATCTCCACGATATAGGGGGAGAACATTGTATTGAGATCCAAAAAGAGAGAAGAAGCCATCTAGCTACTAGCTATGGACCCGAAGGTCTGAAGTAAACTACTCACACTTCATCCGAGAGGCTATGGTGTTGATGTAGAAGCCCTCCGTGGTGGATGCCCCCTTCGACGGAGCTCCGGAAAAGGCCCCAAGATGGGATCTCGTGGATACAAGAAGTTGCGGCGGTGGAATTAGGTTTTTGGCTCCTGTTCTGATCGTTTGGGGATACATAGGTATATATAGGAGGAAGGAGTACGTTGGTGGAGCGTCAGGGGGCCACGAGGCAGGGGGGCGCGCCCTCCACCCTCGTGACCGCCTCTGGCACTTCTTGGAGTAGGGTCCAAGTCTCCTTGATCACGTTTGGTTGGAAAATCACGTTCCCGAAGGTTTCATTCCGATTGGACTCCGTTTGATATTCCGTTTCTTCGAAACACTGAAATAGGCAAAAAAACGCAATTCTGGGCTGGGCCTCTCGTTAAAGGTTAGTCCCAAAAGTAATATAAAAGTGGAAAATAAAGCCCAATATAGTCTAAAACAGTAGATAAAGTAGCATGGAGCAATCAAAAATTATAGATACGTTGGAGACGTATCAGGCATCCCCAAGCTTAATTCCTGCTCGTCCTCGAGTAGGTAAATAATAAAAAGAGAATTTTTGATGCGGAGTGATACTTTGGCATAATTTCAATGTAAATCTTCTTAATCATGGTATGAATATTCAGATCCGAAAGATTCAAGACAAAAGTTCATATTGACATAAAAATAATAATACTTCAAGCATACTAATCAAAACAATTATGTCATCTCAAAATAACATGGCCAAAGAAAGTTATCCCTACAAAATCATATAGTCTGGCTATGTTCCATCTTCCGCACACAAAGTATTTAAATCATGCACAACCCCGATGACAAGCCAAGCAATTGTTTCATACTTTAACATTTTCAAAACTTTTTCAATCTTCACGCAATACATGAGCGTGAGCCATGGATATAGCACTATATGTGGAATAGAATGGTGGTTGTGAAGAAGACAAAAAGAGGGAAGATAGTCTCACATCAACTAGGCGTATCAACGGGCTATGGAGATGCCCATCAATAGATATCAATGTGAGTGAGTAGGGATTGCCATGCAACGGATGCACTAGAGCTATAAGTATATGAAAGCTCAACAAAAGAAACTAAGTGGGTGTGCATCCAACTCGCTTGCTCACGAAGACCTAGGGCATTTTGAGGAAGCCCATCATTGGAATATACAAGCCAAGTTCTATAATGAAAAATTCCCACTAGTATATGAAAGTGACAAAATGAGAGACTCTCTATCATGAAGATCTTGGTGCTACTTTTAAGCACAAGTGTGGTAAAAGGATAGTAACATTGTCCCTTCTTTCTTTTTCTCTCATTTTTTTATTTTTTTATTTGGCCTTTTCTCTTTTTTATGGCCTCTTTTTTTTTTATTTGTCGTCCGGAGTCTCATCCCGACTTGTGGGGGAATCATAGGCTCCATCATCCTTTCCTCACTTGGGACAATGCTCTAATAATGATGATCATCACACTTTTGTTTTTCTTACAACTCAACAATTACAACTCAATACTTACAACAAAATATGACTCTATATGAATGCCTCCGGTGGTGTACCGGGATATGCAATGAAACATGAGTGACATGTATGAAAGAATTATTAACAGTGGCTTTGCCACAAATACAATGTCAACTACATGATCATGCTAGCAATATGACAATGTTGGAGCGTGTCATAATAAATGGAACGGTGGGAAGTTGCATGGCAATATATCTCGGAATGGCTATGGAAATGCCATGATAGGTAGGTATGGTGGCTGTTTTGAGGAAGGTATATGGTGGGTGTATGATACCGGCGAAAGGTGCGCGGTATTAGAGAGGCTAGCAATAGTGGAAGGATGGGAAAAAGAGCGTATAATCCATGGACTCAACATTAGTCATAAAGAACTCATATACTTATTGCAAAAATCTAGAAGTTATCAAAGCAAAGTATTACGCGCATGCTCCTAGGGGGATAGATTGGTAGGAAAAGACCATCGCTCGTCCCCGACCGCCAGTCATAAGGAAGACAATCAATAAATATATCATGCTCCGAGTTCATCACATAACGGTTCACCATACGTGCATGCTACGGGAATCACAAACTTCAACACAAGTATTCTTTAAATTCACAACTACTCAACTAGCATGACTCTAATATCATCATCTTCATATCTCAAAACAATTACCAAGCATCAAACTTATCTTAGTATTCAACGCACTCAAAAGAAAGTTTCACATATCTTGAATACCAAGTATATTAACATTAAGCAAATTACCATGCTATTAACGACTCTCAAAATAATCTAAGTGAAGCATGAGAGGTCAAGTTTCTTTAAAACAAATACACCACCGTGCTCTAAAAGATCTAAGTGAAGCACTAGAGCAAAAATTATCACGCTCAAAAGATATAAGTGAAGCACTATGAGCAAAACTATCAAGCTCAAAAGATATAAGTGAAGCACATAGAGTATTCTATCAAATTCCAATTCATGTATGTCTCTCTCAAAAGGTTTGTACAGCAAGGATGATTGTGGTAAACTAACAAGCAAAGATGCAAATAATACAAGACGCTCCAAGCAAAACACTTATCATGTGGTGAATAAAAATATAGCTCCAAGTAAATTACCGATGGAAGTAGACGAAAGAGGGGATGCCTTCCGGGGCATCCCCAAGCTTTGAATTTTTGGTGTCCTTGTATTATCTTGGGGGTGCCATGGGCATCCCCAAGCTTAGTATCTTGCCACTCCTTGTTCCATAATCCATCAAAAGAATTCACCCAAAACTTGAAAACTTCACAACACAAAACTCAATATAAATCTTGTGAGCTCCGTTAGAGAAAGAAAACAAAAGACTACTTTAAGGTACTGTAATGAACTCATTATTTATTTATATTGGTGTTAAACCTACTTTATTCCAACTTCTCTATGGATTATAAACTATTTTACTAGACATAGATTCATCAAAATAAGCAAACAACACACGCAAAACAGAATCTGTTAAAAACAGAACAGTCTGAAGTAATCTGTAACTAACGCAAACTTCTGTAACTCAAAAAAATTCTACCAAAATTAGATGACCTGGAAAATTTGTTTATTGATCAGCAGAAATTGGAATCAATATTTTATCGTGTTCTGGTGATTTTTAACAATTCGGGCACTGAGCACAAAGTTTCAGGAAATTACAGCAAGATCAAATAACTATCATCCAAGAAGATCCAATAGGTCTAGCTTGGCACAAACACTAATTAAAAGATAAAACCACATCTAAACATAGGCTAGATGGATTATTTATTCCTAAACAGATGAAAAAAAATTGGGTTGCCTCCCAACAAGCGCTATCGTTTAACGCCCCTAGCTAAGCATTGAGATTTAAAGATGCTCACAAGAAAGAAAAGAATTGAGGCACAAAGAGAGCATCATAAAACATGTGACAAACACACTTAAGTCTAACATACTTCCTATGCATAGGCATATTATATGCAAACAAATTATCGTAGCAAGCAAAAACTAGCATGTGCAAGGAAGCGGAAAGGAACAATAACAATCTCAACATAACGAGAGGTAATTTAGTAACATGAAAATTTCTATAACCATATTTTCCTCTCTCATAATAATTACATGTAGGATCATAGGCAAATTCAACAAAATAGCTATCACATAACATATTCTCTACATGATCCACATGCATGCAAAGTTGACACTCTTCCAGAATAGTGGGATTAATATTAACTGAAGTCATGACCTCTCCAAACCCACTTTTATCAAAAACTTCATAAGATTGAACATTATCCAAATATGTGGGATCTAAAGTTGACACTCTTCCAAAACCACTTTCAATATTATTGCAAACACTATTATCAATCTCATATTCATCATGGGGATTAAATAAATTTTCAAGATCATAAGAAGAATCACCCCAATCATGATCATTGCAACAAGTAGAGGACATAGCAAAACTAGCATCCCCAAGCTTAGGGTTTTGCATTTTTTTAGCACAATTGACATCAATAGAATTTATAGTAAAATCATTGCAATCATGCTTTTTATTCAAAGATCTATCATGAATCGCTTCATAAGGTATTTCATCACAATTTTTAGATTCACGAATTTCAGGCAAAACCTCATAAAGATAATCTAGTGCAATCAATTCACTAGCAATAGGTTCATCATAATTGGATCTCTTAAAGAGATTAGCAAGTGGATGAGGATCCATAAACTTTTAGCAAGCGAAGATGCAAGCAAAAAGAAGGCACATGGTAACACAAGATTGAATGGAGGAAGTGCGAATAAAGCGGCAAGGGTGAAGTCGGGGAGAGGAAAACGAGAGGCAAATGGCAAATAATGTAATGCGAGAGATAGGGATTGTGATGGGTACTTGGTATGTTGACTTTTGCATAGACTCCCGGCAACGGCGCCAGAAATCCTTCTTGCTACGTCTTGAGCTTGCGTTGGTTTTCCCCGAAGAGGAGAGGATGATGCAGCACAGTAGCGTAAGTATTTCCCTCAGTTTTTGAGAACCAAGGTATCAATCCAGTAGGAGGCCACGCACAAGTCCCTCGTAGCTGCACAAAACGATAGCTACTCGCAACCAACGCGATTAGGGGTTTTCAATCCCTTCACGGTCACTTACAAGAGTGAGATCTGATAGAGATAATATTTTTGGTATTTTTGGTATAATGATGCAAAGTGAAAAGTAAAAGCAAAGTAAAAACAAAGCAAGTATAAAAGTGATGGAGATTGATATGATGAGAATAGACCCGGGGGCCATAGGTTTCACTAGTGGCTTCTCTCAAGAGCATAAGTATTCTACGGTGGGTGAACAAATTACTGTTGAGCAATTGACAGAATTGAGCATAGTTATGAGGTTATCTAGGTATGATCATGTATATAGGCATCACGTCCGAGACAAGTAGATCATGGGTATATCTACTTGATGAAACATAAGTCTGAAACATTTGAAAAGTTCAAAGAATTTCAGAGTGAAGTGGAAAATCATCGTAACAAGAAAATAAAGTTTCTACGATCTGATCCTGGAGGAGAATATTTGAGTTACGAGTTTGGTCTTCAATTAGAACAATGTGGAATAGTTTCACAAACTCATGCCACCTGGAACACCACATCATAATGGTGTGTCCGAACATCATAACCTTACTTTATTGGATATAGTGCAATCTATGATGTCTCTTACCGATTTACCACTATCGTTTTGGGGTTATGCATTAGAGACATCTGCATTCACGTTAATAGGGCACCGTCTAATCCGTTGAGACGACACCGTATGAACTATGGTTTATCAAGAAACCTAAGCTGTCGTTTATTAAAGTTTGGGGTTACGATGCTTACGTGAAAAAGTTTCAACCTGATAAGCTCGAACCCAAATCGCAGAATTGTGTCTTCAGAGGATACCCAAAGGAGACATTTGGGTACACCTTCTATGACAAATCCGAAGGCAAGACATTCGTTGCTAAGAAAGGATCCTTTCTAGAGAAGGAGTTTCTCTCGAAAGAAGTGAATGGGAGGAAAGTAGAACTTGATGAGGTAATTGTACCTGCTCCCTTATTGGAAAGTAGTTTATCATAGAAATCTGTTCCTGTGACTCCTACACCAACTAGCGAGGAAGCTAATGATGATGATCATGTAACTTCAGATCAAGTTACTACCGAACCTCGTAGGTAAACCAGAGTAAGATCCGCACTAGAGTGGTACGGTAATCCTGTTCTGGAGGTCATGTTACTTGACCATGACGAACCTACGAACTATGAGGAAGCGATGATGAGCCCAGATTTCGCAAAATGGTTTAAGGCCATGAAATCTAAGATGGGATCCATGTATAAGAACAAAGTATGGACTTTGATTGACTTGCCTGATGATTGGTGAGCCATTGAGATAAAATGGATCTTCAAGAGGAAGACGGACACTGATAGTAGTGTTACTATCTACAAAGCTAGAATTGTCGCAAAAGGTTTTTGACAAGTTCAAGGTGTTGACTAATATGAGAGTTTCTCACTCGTATCTATGCTTAAGTCTGTCCGAATCATGTTGGCAAATGCCGCATTTTATGAAATCTGGCAAATGGATAAACAAAACTACATTCCTTAATGGATTTATTAAAGAAGAGTTGTATATGATGCAACCAGAAGGTTTTGTCAATCCTAAAGGTGCTAACAACGCAAGCTCCAGCGATCCATCTATGGACTGGTGCAAGCATCTTAGAGTTGGAATATACGCTTTGATGAGTTGATCAAAGCATATAGTTTTATACAGACTTACGGTGAAGCCTATATTTACAAGAAAGTGAGTGGGAGCACTACAACATTCCTGATAAGTATATGTGAATGACATATTGTTGATAGGAAATAATGTAGAATCATTCTGCAAAGCATAAAGGAGTGTTTGAAAGGAGTTTTTCAAAGAAAGACCTCAGTGAAGCTGCTTACATATTGAGCATAAAGATCTATAGAGATAGATCAAGACGCTTGATAAGTTTTTTCAATGAGTACATACCTTGACAAGATTTTGAAGTAGTTCAAAATGGAACAGTCAAAGAAATAGTTCTTGCCTGTGTTACAAGGTGTGAGATTGAGTAAGACTCCAAACCTGACCACGACAGAAGATAGAAAGAGAATGAGAGTCATTCCCTATGCCTCAGCCATAGGTTCTAAAAGTATGCCATGCTGTGTGCCAGATCTATTGTATACCCTACACTGTGTTTAGCATGGAAGTACAATAGTGATCTAGGAGCAGATCACTGGACAACGGTCAAAATTATCCTTAGTGGGTTAAGGATATGTTTCTCGATTATGGAGGTGACAAAAGGTTCGTCGTAAAGGGTTACGTCGATGCAAGCTTTGACACTAATCCAGATGACTCTAAGTCTTAATCTGGATACATATTGAAAGTGGGAGCAATTAGCTAAAGTAGCTCCATGCACACCATTGTAGACATAGAAATTTGCAAAATACATACGAATCTGAATGTTGCAGACCCGTTGACTAAACTTCTCTCATAAGCAAAACATGATCACACCTTAGTACTCTTTGGGTGTTAATCACATAGCGATGTGAACTAGATTATTGACTCCAGTAAACCCTTTGTATGTTAATCACATAGCGATGTGAACTCATCACATAAAGATGTGAACTATTGGTGTTAAATCACATGACGATGTGAACTAGATTAGTGCAAGTGGGAGACTGAAGGAAATATGCCCTAGAGGCACTAATAAAGTTATTATTTATTTCATTATTTCATGATAAATGTTTATTATTCATGCTATAATTGTATTAACTGGAAACATAATACATGTGTGAATACATAGACAAACATAGTGTCACTAGTGTGCCTCTACTTGTGTAGCGACCTGACCCAAAATCGGTCAAATCTACGTGGTGCATACCATCCCAAGATCATTTGGTACTCACAAGACATCGATAAAGTAATCAAAGTTCAATCACACCTGAATATCATTATACGATTCTCATATAGAGTCTTTATTACAAAGGAATAAATTCGCTCAAGGCCAACTCATGAGAAATAAACTACTAATGCTGCGGAAGCGTCAAGTAAAGCGAGTCCATCCGACTCAAAGGGCAATCGCCAAGCGCGGAGCGTAGCCTCACTCCCGATCGGAATATACCCTCGCAACATAAGACGTTGCAGCCATGTAGGTCAGCTTTTGGAATAAGCTGGCAAGTCATGAAGAACAACAATAATAAATTTACTATCACTATATGCATTTGGCTGTGGGGCTCTAAGTTTCATCATTTTGCGAAAAGCAAATTTTATCCTACTACAGTGGACTTGCTTGCAAATTACTACAATTGTTGGTAGTTATTGAGATGGTTCCGCCAACCAATATCTCGTTCCCAAATTATTAAGTCATAAACCCCTCAAATTAATTCATTAGTTTTAGTGTTGAGATATCCGAACACTTCCAAGTTCCAGAGGCTCAAATGTCCGTAACCGGGGACACGGCTAATCGATTAGATCTTTAACTCTGCAGAGGGTTGCGCACTTTCCCCGCAAGAATCATTCCCTCCTTTTAAAGTCTTCGCACTTCATGGTGTTTGAAGACGGGACGAATGAAACAGGGTCTTCCAAAGAGTTCTTCTGGCTACTGCCGGTACCCATCCAATCCTACCGTTCTTCTACATCTCGTAGTACCGTCCAGCCAGCGTCACTACTAGGGTCAACCCAGCCAGAGCCCATAATGGCTTGCGGCTGCATGTAAGCTTCGGTCATGGGGCATCCATCCTTCTCTTCGTGGTTGGGTGAAGCTTTCCGCAAGATGTCATGGCACTTCTCCATGCATCCCGCCAACCACTGGGTTCTCCAGGTGCCCACAACCGTCCTCCACCCAAGAGTGAATTTCCAAGTCCATCTTGATCATTGTAGTTCATGGGGTTGTCATCATCATTGACTCTCACATCTTGCTTATGAATTTCACTCAACCCAAAACCCGTCACGAGCATAGCAAAGTAACTACTTAATCCGGGTCATGGTAACAAGGGGATTGGTTCATCCTACCACATGATACTACTCAAGTTTAATGACTTCAAAATTTCAACTACTGCATGCATGGTGGGGTGGTGACAATTCTAATGCACAAAAACATAGGTATAGAAATAACATGATCAAAACTTGCCTTGCTGATGATCCTCGTAAGCTAAAGAGTCGTAGTAGCAAGCTTCGCACTCCGGAAACTCTACCGAGACAAACAATTCACAATAAGCATATAGCAATAGGATCACATAACACAACATAACAAAAGTAACATAACACACCAAAACAACCAAAACCAAATCCAAAGGAAAACTCAAAGAAAACCAATTCAAAGTTTTTTCCTACTTCAAACAATGGCTAGAGTAGTTTTTATATAACAAAAAATTTCTTAACATAACCTAATCATGGGTTTAGGTTAACTTAACAGAAAAGGATTATCTAAGCAACTAGGAGCAAAAAGAATTAATTTAAAAGCTATTATAAAACTCCTATTAGGCCTAATCCAATTTCTATTAAGAAAATTAAATTAAAACTTTTATTAATTATAAATAAAAGTTCATCTATTAGAGTGACAGAAACTAACATAGAATAATCAATCACAAGTTAAAATAAATTTATTTAATAATTAAAATATTAGGAAAACAGGAGCTAGTTAATTAATTAGGATTAATAAGATTCTGCTTAAAACTATTTATTTATTAACCCTAAAATACCCAAGTTAATTTTTATGGTTTGGCAATGTCAAAATAAAGTTGGGACAAAAGAATCATATAAAATAATTTTTCTAACTCAAGTTATAGCAGATTTACTATTCTGACTAAAACTAAAATAAAGCAATTTTAATTAATTTTAACATAGCTAAATATATATTCTACAGAAACTACATAAAATTTTCAAACCAACAAAAAAATAATCACCTAAAAATATTAAACAGAATAAAAGATATGAATTTTTCAAAACAGAGACTATTCTGCTAAAACAGGAAAACAAAAATAAAAGAAAAAGGCCTAATGGGCCTAAACTGTGCACTAGGCGTAATATAACCTAGTCGGGCCTAGGGTTAAACTAAAACGGACCGGCCTAATAAAAAAAACCTAACTAAATGAACCGTAACGAACCGGGCCGGTTTTCTAAAAAAGAACATACCCCTTCGGGGTCTAATCTGGGCCGTAGATGGGGATCGGACGGCGGAGGGGTTTTCCGGCGACGTACCGGAGTTCGGCGACGGCGGCGGGCGGCGAGAGAGTCTGGCGAGGGCTCGAAGGTCAGCGAGGTCGGGAAGTGGCCGGAGGATCTTGGGGAGCTCGGGAGGGTTTGGTGGGGTCGGGGTGGCAGGGGTGGTCTAGGCGGCGACAATGGCGGCGACGGGAACTCGGGCTCCGGTGAGCTCGAACAGGAGGAGAGGGGTTCCGCAAGGCTAGGGGGAAATGGGGTGCGGGCGTCGGCTTTTATAGCCAGGGCCTCGGACGGCTTCGGGCGATCAGGCGGATCGAATCCGGATCCTTCGGGATCCGCGATCATGGGCGGCGGCGTGGCGTGGGCGAGGAAGAAGATGGGGGTGGCCCATGGTCGAGTGAGAGAGAGAGGGTGAGGAGCGCGGCGGTCGACCAGGCGGGAACTTTGAGGCGAGGTGAGGTGAGCTGGGCCGGCTCGGGTGCGGGGGTGGCTAGGTGGGCCGCTGGCCGGGCCAGGCTGGTGGGGGGGTTCGGCGCTGGCTGGGCCAGGGGGCCTAGCTGGCGCCTGGGGTGGTTTTTTTCCTTTTTAAAACTTTATTTTTTTAAAATAAAACAAAACAGAGTATATCTTTTAAAATATAAATATTTTATATAGGGTATATATATACCAAAATGATCAGGGGAATATTCCCTTTCATTTGAACATTTTTCCAAAGGCAAAATCCAAAATTTATATAAATCCATTTTTTTCAAATTCAAATAAAATTTAGATTTGAATCCAAATCTTTTGGCAAAGTTTTCCTCTGATATTTTTGGAGTGTCATGTTTACTCCTCTCATACTTTTGATCAAGTATTTA
Source organism: Aegilops longissima (assembly GCA_021605205.1). Taxonomy (NCBI): domain Eukaryota; kingdom Viridiplantae; phylum Streptophyta; class Magnoliopsida; order Poales; family Poaceae; genus Aegilops; species Aegilops longissima. The sequence goes on from CM038682.1 coordinate 547,742,257, forward strand.
TCAGGCATAGTTTTTGAAATGTTTCCCACTTGCCAAAGTTTGAATTCAAATTCAAAACTCAAAATTTCTCTGAAACTCCAAATGGCATTCAAATTCAAACAGGATGCATAGGATGCTTAGCTATAATTGTAAAACATTCCAAATAGGAAAATTTGGGATGTTACAAACTTGACTAGCTCGTTAATCAAATATGGTTAAGTTTCCTAACCATAGACATGAGTTGTCATTTGATTAACGGGATCACATCATTAGGATAATGATGTGATTGACTTGACCCATTCCGTTAGAATAGCACTCGTTCGTTTAGTATTCTGCTATTGCTTTCTTCATGACTTATACATGTTCCTATGACTATGAGATTATGCAACTCCCGTTTACCGGAGGAACACTTTGTGTGCTACCAAACGTCACAACGAATCGGGTGATTATAAAGGTGCTCTCTGGTGTCTCCAAAGGTACTTGTTGGGTTGGCGTATTTTGAGATTAGGATTTGTCACTCCGATTGTCGGAGAGGTATCTCTGGGCCCACTCGGTAATGTACATCACTATAAGCCTTGCAAGCATTGCAACTAATGAGTTAGTTGAGGAATGATGTATTACAGAACGAGTAAAGAGACTTGGCGGTAACGAGATTGAACTAGGTATTGAGATACCGACGATCGAATCTTGGGCAAGTAACATACCGATGACAAAGGGAACAACGTATGTTGTTATGCGGTTTGACCGATAAAGATCTTCCTAGAATATGTGGGAGCCAATATTGTTGGGGAACGTTGCAGAAAATTAAAATTTTTCCTACGGTTTCACCAAGATCCATCTATGAGTTCATCTAAGCAATGAGTCATGGGAGAGTGATTGCATCTACATACCACTTGTAGATCGCATGCGGAAGCGTTCAATGGAACGGGGATGATGGAGTCGTACTCGCCGTGATTCAGATCACCGATGACCTAGTGCTGAACGGACAGCACCTCGCGCTCAACACACGTCTGAAGCGGATGACGTCTCCTCCTTCTTGATCCAGCAAGGGGAAGGAGAGGTTGATGATGATCCAGCAGCACGATGGCGTGGTGGTGGATGCAGCAGAACTCCGGCGGGGCTTCGCTAAGCAACTACGGAGGAGGAGGAGGTGTTGCAGGAGGAGGAGGCGCCGGGCTTTGGGGTGCCGCCACCCTCCCTCCCTCCCTTTATATAGGTGCAAGAGAGAGGGGGGCGCAGCCTTGCCCTTTCTCCAAGGAAGGGTGCGACCAAGGGGAGGAGTCCATCCTCCCAAGGCACCCTGAGGTGCCTTCCCTTTAGGACTCTCCTCCCCAAGTCTCCTTGGCGCATGGGCCTCTTGGGGCTGGTTCCTTGGCCCATATAGGCCAAGGCGCACCCACAGCCCATGTGCCCCCGGGCAGGTGGACCCCGGTGGACCCCCGGACCCTTTCAAGACTCCGGTACAATACCGATAAAGTGCTAAACTTTTCCAGCGACCAAAATAAGACTTCCCATATATAAATCTTTACCTCCGGACCATCCGAACTCCTCGTGACGTCCGGGATCTCATGCGGACTCGAACAACATTCGGTTTGCTGCATACTCATATTCATATAACCCTAAGCGCCACCGAACCTAAAGTGTGTAGACCCTACGGGTTCGGAGACATCATGCGACATGACCGAGACGGCTCTCGGGCAATAACCAACAGCGGGATCTGGATACCCATGTTGGCTCCACATGCTCCTCGATGATATCATCGGATGAACCACGATGTCGAGGATTCAATCAACCCGTATACTATTCCCTTTGTCTATCGGTATTTTACTTGCCCGAGATTCGATCGTCGGTATCCCAATACCTCGCTCAATCTCGTTACCGCAAGTCACTTTACTCGCATCCGTAATGCATGATCCCTTGACCGGACACTTGGTCACTTTGAGCTCATTATGATGATGCATTACCGAGTGGGCCCAGAGATACCTCTCCGTCACACGGAGTGACAAATCCTAGTCTCGATCCGTGTCAACCCAACAGATACTTTCGAGATACCTGTAGTGCACCTTTATAGTCACCCGATTCACGTTGTGACGTTTGGTACACCCAAAGCACTCTTACAAGATCCGGAGTTACACAATCTCATGGTCAAAGGAAAATATACTTGACATTGGAAAAGCTCTAGCAAAACGAACTACACGATCTTGTGCTATGCTTAGGATTGGGTTTTGTCCATCACATCATTCTCCTAATGATGTGATCCCGTTATCAACGACATCCAATGTCCATAGTCAGGAAACCATGACTATCAGTTGATCAACGAGCTAGTCAACTAGAGGCTCACTAGGGACATATTGTGGTCTATGTATTCACACGTGTATTACGATTTCCGGATAATACAATTATAGCATGAATAAAAGACAATTATCATGAACAAGGAAATATAATAATAATACTTTTATTATTGCCTCTAGGGCATATTTCCAACAGTCTCCCACTTGCACTAGAGTCAATAATCTAGTTACATTGTGATGAATCGAACACCCATAGAGTTCGGTGTTGATCATGTTTTGCCATGGAAGAGGTTTAGTCAACGGATCTGCGACATTCAGATCCGTATGCACTTTGCAAATTTCTATGTCCCCATCTTGAACATTTTCACGAATGGAGTTGAAGCGACGCTTGATGTGCTGGTCTTCTTGTGAAACCTGGGCTCCTTGGCAAGTGCAATAGCTCCAAGTGTTGTCCTGAGAAGAGTTTGATCGGCTCCGACGCATTGGGTATGACTCTAGGTCGGTGATGAACTCCTTCACCCAAATTGCTTCATGTGCTGCCTCCGAGGCTGCCATGTACTCTGCTTCACATGTAGATCCCGCCACGACGCCTCGCTTGTAGCTGCACCAGCTTCTTGCTCCACCATTCAACATATACATGTATCCTGTTTGTGACTTTGAGTCATCAGATCTGTGTCGAAGCTAAGCGCCGACGTAACCCTTCTGACGAGCTCTTCGTCACCTCCATAAACGAAACATGTCCTTTGTCCTTTTCAGGTACTTCAGGATATTCTTGACCGCTGTCCGGTGTTCCTTGCGGGATTACTTTGGTACCTTCCTACCAAACTTACGGCAAGGTTTACATCAGGTCCGGTACACTGACATGGCATACATAATAGATCCTATGGCTGAGGCATAGGGGATGACACTCATCTCTTCTTTATCTTTTGCTGTGGTCGGGCATTGAGCCGAGCTCAATTTCACACCTTACAAAACAGGCAAGAACCCTTTCTTGGACAGATCCATTTTGAACTTCTTCAAAATCTTATCAAGGTATGTGCTTTGTGAAAGACCTATGAGGCGTCTCGATCTATCCCTATAGATTTTGATGCCTAATATGTAAGAAGCTTCTCCAAGGTCCTTCATTGAAAAACGCTTATTCAAGTAGGCCTTAATGCTGTCCAAGAGTTCTATATCATTTCACATCAGAAGTATGTCATCTACATATAATATGAGAAATGCTATAGAGCTCCCACTCACTTTCTTGTAAACGCAGGCTTCTCCATAAGTCTGCATAAACCCAAACGCTTTGATCATCTCATCAAAGCGAATGTTCCAACTCGAGATGCTTGCACCAGCCCATAAATGGATCATTGGAGCTTGCATACCTTGTTAGCATTCTTAGGATCGACAAAACCTTCCGGCTGCATCATATACAGCTCTTCCTTAAGGTAACCGTTAAGGAATGCCGTTTTGACGATCCATCGCCATATCTCATAATCATAGTATGCGACAATTGCTAACATGATTGAGACGGACTTAAGCTTCGCTACGGAGAGAAAGTCTCATCATAGTCAATCCTTGAACTTGTCGATAACCCTTAGCAACCGAAAGTGCGTTATATCGACTAGAGGGGGTGAATAGGCGATTTTATGAATTCTTCACCGAGGAATTTGCTGGTGAGGAAATTCCTTAGTGAGGAACTACTGCAATGAATAAGTACTCGAAGTAAGCATAACAGAATACACGCATGGTCATCATGATGAAATGAAGACTAGCACGAGTCGTAAAACGTAATCACAGGATAACACAAGATGAAGACAAACAGATCAAGAAATTGAAGCGAGGAAATTGAGAAAGTCTTGATCAAAGTCTTCAAACACAGATATGAACAAACACTCAACACAATAATGAGGAAATGAAAGGGTTGAGGAAGCAGAACCAGATTAGGTTGGTGAAGACAATGATTTGGTAGACCAGTTCCAACTGCTGTCTCGGTTATACGTCTGGTTGGAGCGGTGAGTATTTAAACTCGAGGACACACAGTCCGGACACCCGATCGCTGAGCACGCAACTCAGACACCAAGTCCTCATCGTATTCTCCTTGAACTAAGCTCACATGACCTCGTCCAATCACTCGTGGTAAGTCTTGAGCGACTTCCAAACCTTCACAGACTCGGTCACTCGGCGATCCACAATTCCTCTTGGATGCTCTAGACCATGACGCCTAACCGTCTGGAAGAAGCACAGTCTTCAAAGGTAACAAGCGTCGGATCCACGCAGGATCAATTTCTTCAGTGATGCTCAATCACTTTGGGTTTGTAGGGGTTTGGTTTGTGGGTTTTTCCTCACTCGATGATTTTCGCTCAAAGTCCTCAGAGGATGGGTTTCTCTCAAATGACAAGTGTCAAGTTCTCTCGGAGCAGCCAACCAGCTAGTGGTTGTAGGGGGCGGCTATTTATAGCCTAGGGAGCAGTCTGACATGATAAGACATAAATGCCCTTCAATGATATGACCGTTAGGTGGATAAGATATTTTGGGACAGGTGGCAAGAACACAACAACGGTCGGAAATTTGACTCTCAAATTCCTCGGGCTATCATGTTCCTCTTGTGTAGGCAATCCAAGATTGGCGAATTCCTAACTCCTCGGTCGAACAAATTCTCGTGACGGAAGAACTTCGTCTCACATCAAGAAATTGACTGAATGTATGAGATTTCCAAAGGCTTCACTCAAGGGATTGGTAGGTGTAGGATTTTGAGTTGAGCATCACATGGAAATTTTTCCTTAGTATTTCCTCGACCCCTTTAACAAAGACGGTGTTTCCTATGACTCAAGAAAGAGAAAGCGAAACTACGAAAACAAAAGTCTTCACGCTTCATGTTCCTCAAATAAATACCAGGTCTTCAAGGTCACACCAATTTCTTCACTTTCAAAGTCTTGAAAGTCTTGAGAATATCAAAGTCTTGATCGAAGAACTTCATTTTAGGGTCGACTTTCTCTGTAAATATCAAACTCCTCATAGACTTATAGACCTGTGTACACTCACAACGCATTAGTTCCTTAACCTATAAGTCTTCAATCCACCAAAATCACTAAGGGGCACTAGATGCACTTACAATCTCCCCCTTTTTGGTGATTGATGACAATATAGGTTAAGTTTTCAACGGGGATAAACATATGAAGTGTAAATACTGATAATGAGGAATTTGATTGCAAGATATAGAAGAACTCCCCCTGCAGATGTGCATAGTGAGGAATTTGCTTTTGAGGCAGTGCACATTTGAAGATTTGAATCATGGAGATCTCCCCCTATATCTTGTAATTCATACACGCATTTGACATATATTATGAAGAATTTGAAATGCATGATGAAATATGGTGCTTGATGTTATTCAGCATGCGTGCGATAACATTAATGAGGAACAAGCATGCAAAGTAACGCATCAAGAGTATCAGAGCTCAAATAGATTTGCTATGAAGATCTTCAAGGAGCTCAAGAGAATCAGAGCATAGTGCAAGAGCATAATGCATCAAAAGTATCAAAGCACCATCGGGTTTAAGATTACAACTCGATCCAATAAAAAGTTTCAGAAGAACGAGAGTTGTAACTTAATAAATTTAAATTACTGTCTATAGGCAATAATCTAGACCCGCTTGAAGACTAACTCAAATTTCTCCCCCTTTGTCATCGAATGACCAAAAGGATCGAAACTGAGGACTAACGCTCCTGAAGAATTTCAAGTTGAAGAAGGAACGCCAGCGTTGTTGGGGTCGGTTGTTGCAGTAGGACCTGCCGCGGTGTCGTCCAAATCTTCATTTTCATCAGTGTCGCGAGATGAAGAATAGGAGCTGGCCACCAAGGAAGGAACTTTGACCTTCTTGTATTTCTTCGGAGGAGGTGCAGACCAGTCAAATTCTTCCTTGAGTCCCATTGCCGTCAGTTCTTCTTTACTGTAGACATGTGAAAGAACAACCCAGGTGCGTTTGAAGGTTTCATGGAGGTAGTAGTGGTTTTTCTTCACTGCATCGTGTGTTGAGGTCATGTTGTGAAGAAATGAACCAAACTGACGCTTGACCCATTTATGATTACGATCAACCTTCTGATGAAGACTGAGGAGTAACTCACGATCAGTCATCACCCTGGGTGCAGTAGCTTGAGGACTTTGCTTGACTGAGGTATTTGCGGCAGAGTCATGTGTGGCAGAGTCTTCATTGGTGGAGTAAGATGCTGCTTTGCGAAACTGTCCATCCAATGGAAGAATGCCTTCATCGATCACAGCAGTAGCCTTGCCCTTGTCATCATCTGAGGTAAATGTCCGTTTGAGGACTTCAATCGGGGGCAAGTAGCTGCAGTGGTTCAAAGTATCAGCCTTGTAATTGAGTGAAGACCTTGTCCTGATGAATCTCATTATCCAAGGTGCATAAGGCTTCAGCTCAAATGGTGACATAGCAATGTTTGCCAGAGTCCTCATGAAGAAATCATGGAAGTTGACGGGAACGCCATGGATGATGTTGAAAAGCATATTCTTCATGATGCCAACGACTTCTTCATCATTCGAGTCGTGGCCTTTGATAGGACTCATTGTCTTCGTCAGAATCCGATAGACAGTCCGAGGCACATATAATAATTCCTTGACGAGGAATTTGGTTCGTGGGGCCTGCCTTGGCTTCAAAGGCTTCATCAGCACTTGCATATAGTGATTTGAAAGTTCTGGTTCGTTGTAGATACAACGAGCACCATCAAGTGGAGGACTGAGTGGTAGAGCACGAAGCAATTTAGTTGCTAGTGCCTTGTAATGAGTATTTTCAGTCATCCAGTCTAAGACCCATGGGTTCACGTCTTCAGCGTCTCCGGTGATGTGCAGCGTTGCATAGAATTGAAGAATTAGTTCTTCATTCCAGTCACAGATATCAGTGCAGAAATTCAGAAGTCCTGCGTCATGAAGAACACTGAGGACTGGCTCAAAGCCTGGCAGCGACTCCATGTCCACATGAGGAATATGAGCATGATCGAAGACTTTATCCTTGTTGAAGAGCACTGAGGAATATAAGTTGACTTGGCTGGCAGTCCAGAAACACCTCTTCCTAATGCGAGCAGAATCATATGGATTATAGTCAGTGAAGAATACGTGCTCGGCAAAGAAATCATCAGCCTTGAACTTTTGTTTGCTTGAGAAAGGATTCTTTTGCTTGGGCAGAGGGGTGTCAGTGAGTTGCATCGCCACCTCAGGAATCGCAAGTTCAGGTTCTTCAGGCTGAGGAATTTCTTCTTCCTCAACAGTGCGATCGAGGATCAAGAAGAAGAGTTCATCGGCACTAGTGGCTGGAATTTCTTCATGCACAGAGCAAGTGGGTTGAGTTTCTTCAGAGTCCATTTGGACTGTTTGTGCAGGGGACTGAGGAATATTGGGATGCAGACTTTCCCAAAAGTCATCATTCATCACCGGTGTGGTGCATCCTATATCCACATCTTCATCTTCAATTTCCTCAACACCAGCCTCTTCACCGTGAACCGAGGCATAGGTGAGAAATGACCGGGGTTGAAGGGATGGCGTCCACTTCAATTTCTTCATCAATCTGCTCGACGAAGCGGCAGAATGATGGTCTTCATCGATCCGATTGGGATCTCATAGTCTTCTCCAAAAGGAACAAGGTCCTTTGATGGCACGGAGGAAACCGGAACAACATCAATTGGATTTTCGAATGAGCTGGTCATAGGCTTCATTTTCTTCGCAGCCGAAGAATCTGACGCAGCTGATGCTTTCCTTTTCTTCACAGCAGCTCGTTACGCAGCCTTGGTTTCTTCACATCAGAGGCAGATGGAAGAATTGGAGTTGGAGTTGGCGCAGGAGGAGCTGAGGAATCTGGTTGAATTTCTTGGTATGGCCGATGCGATTGCCTGTCTTGTTCGATTTCTTGAGCGCACCACTAGTGGATGCCTGGCAATTTCTTCGGGGTGGAATGGGATCATCAGCCTGGAACTAGCATTTTCATCAGCAGTCTGAACGTCATCAGCGGTGCTGGCATGTTCTTCAGTCTGCTGAGCTGAGGCTTCAGCCTGAGGAATTGCATGTTGCGTTGGGGCAGCAACATTTGTGAATTTCTTCGTCAGATTGATGAATCGGACCTTGGCTCCTTGCCAATCAGCATAATATGAATCGAAGTTTTTGCTGAGGTCTTGAATTTCAGTCTGGACCTTGAGAAGCTCCTCGGTGTCATTTTGACAACGCGTTTTCTTCGTGAACTTCTCCTTTCAGATTGAGCCTTTTGATTTCCCTTGCCTTCTCAAACTTCCATTTTTCTTCAGCGATGAAGTGAGTCAACATATGACTTTGTCCAGGTGTCATATGAAAGTCAGGCATAGGGGTATTGGGATCCTTGTGCCAGAGATCAATATAGTCGAGGACTTTCTTCGGATCCAACAGCAGTGGCACAAACGTACCCTTGGCTCTAGCGGCCTTTTCTTGACGGTCTCTGATGATTTTCGCAAGTTCATCATCAAAAGCTGCATCATCAGAAGGCACATGGAATGCAACTTGTTTCTTCTTTGGGCTTGGCCGAGGACCTCGTCCAGCTGTTGCTTTGATCTTCAGCTGAGTCGGGCCAGATGATGAAATTGGAGCTGCTGAGGAACTTGCAGAAACGCCTGAGGCAATTGAGAAGCCAGCAGTCCTTTGACATGTAGCCAGGTGCACAGGAACTGAAGACTTTGACGGAGCAGCTGAGGACTTTGGTGGAGCAGCAGCAGTGTGAGGAATTTGCTTTGAGGGTGCTGCTGAGGAACTTGGCCGTGAGGGCGCTGATGGTGAAGCACTTGGCTTATGAGCAGGCTTCTTTGGCATGGATTTCCTCGGTTTGACCGAGACCTCAGTAGCAGTAGCAGTGGCAGAATCCTCATTGAATTTCTTCACTGCCTCCTTGGCTTGTTTTGCCAATTTAGCTTGGCGCTTAGCCCATTCATCAGGAAAGTCCTCACCATGTTTGATGCTTGTGGGATCAGCTACTTGGCCAGGTGCCAATGGAGCTCTTGGGCATGGAGGATTGAGAGCGAATTTCTTCATGTACTTTGGAGTCACATATCTGTACTCCCTCCATTCCCGTGCCCATCTCCGTTCAATCTTCTGAATACGCACCTTGCGCTGATTTTTGTTTTCTTCATCAGGTGTGCAATAGTCAGCATAGATTTCCTCGGGGATATCAAACGCAGTCATAACCTCAGGTTTCTTTCCTCCTTTTCGTGGCTTCTTACCGTCTGCCATGTTCTTCAGTTGAGGAATTTGAACAATTGAGTTCTCTGAAGAAGTATGCAGTTTTTCTTCGAGGAACGCTGCAAATGAGTTTAGTTGATGAGAACCTAGTGATTCAGCAGCGGACATTTGTACTGTGACAGAGTATAGCGATTGCGAGGAATTTGGAGAGGTCATATCGTTCTCGAAGGTTTTTCAAAAGAACAAGTTTTGAGGATTTTGACCAGATGAGCCTTGAGGAATTTCACTAAGCGTTCTTTGTCTTAGGTTCTAGAGTTGTACAGATCGAGGATCCACACAATTGAGGAATCTTGAAGAAAATCATTGCTTAGAGAAACGAATCAAGAGCATATTTTGTTTGAGGTGTTCATATGTGTGAAGATTTGAAAAAAAAACACCTTTGAAGATTTTCAGGAAGGTTTGAGAATCAAAGCGAGTACTAAAAGTAACTTTTAATTACCCGAAGTGAAGAACACGACGAACTAAGAAGAACAGTTGGGAAGTTCGTCAGTTCAGATCTTCCACGCCCTAACTTGGCGGAGGAAGACAGCTACTGGCGGCGGAGTGAGGATTTCAGCGGTTGGCGCGAGTACGTCGGGCGACGAGGTCGAGGCAGTGAAGCTTTTCCTCACCGCTGACGATGGAGAAGCGGCGGCGCTAGGGTTTGAGGAGCTCGGCGGGAGAGAGAGGTCGGCGGAGTAAAAGAAGTGAGGAAGGGAAGAGGGGTATTTATAGACACGGTAAAAAGCGGATCGCCTCAAGATTTAGGGACTAACGTGCCTGACCATTCCTTCTCACGACATGTGTCATCCACATACTGTGTACTGGAGATCGTGTACGATTGTGGATGAGTAATATAATGCATCGTGGGATGCGGAACGGTTTGAATGGCAAAACCGAAAGTTTGGATAAGATCAGTTTTAAAGTTCCGTTCGCAATTTCTTCATTTGTCAAGGACACAAAGTGAAGATTTTGAACGAGTTTCAAAATAGAACGCACATGAAGAATTTGTGAATAGATTGGATTGAGTATAGCATAGAGGGGAAGGGTCGATCACATTCACTTAGCGTAAAAAGCGACGTGAAGAAATAGCCATAAGTGAATGTGTAGAGGACATAAATATATATATATATATATATATATATATATATATATATATATATATATATATATATATATATATATATATATATATAGCCAATGAAGAAAGACGACGGAAACAGTGAAGATTTTGCAAAGTTGAAGAATTTGAAAAATCAAGAATTTCAAAAGCGAGGAAAAACTCAAATTGAAGATTTTCAACTTTGGTGGTGGCGTGACCCATCGTATAAGAATGATGATTTCAGACACGCGTACAATTGTCGAGGGTTACGAGAATCAAATTCTTCATTAATTTCTTCACACTAAGAGTGTTATTCTTCATTGATTGAAGAAAACGTTTCTTCATGTGTTGCACATCTAAGTCATCAATTTTGCATAAGTGTTAGGATGTGTGTCCTTTTCAAAGAACGTTCAAGATTCTAAGATATTTAGCTGACACGCAACTTGCTAAATCTCTTCTCATCCAAGGGCTTAGTGAAGATATCAGCTAGCTGTTCTTTAGTCTTCACATGCTCGATGGAGATGTCGCCTTCAACACATGATCACGAAGAAAATGATGACGAATTTGAATGTGCTTTGTCTTGAGTGCTGAACTGGGTTGTGAGCAATCTTGATGGCACTCTCATTGTCACAAGAGAGAGGCACATTCTTCACGTTGATGCCGTAGTCCTTGAGAGTTTGCTTCATCCACAGCAATTGAGCACAACACGAGCCAGCAACAATGTATTCAGCTTCCGCAGAGATGAAGGATGATCAGATTCTGCTTTCTTCGAGGACCAATGGACCAAAGATCGTCCGAGGAAATGACAAGTACCAGATGTTGACTTGCGGTCACACGATCACCAGCATAGTCAGAGTCAGAATATCCAATGAGATCAAAAGTAGAGCCCTTGGGGTACCATAATCCTAGTGTTGGTGTGTGAGCTAGATATCGAAGAATATGCTTCACAGCCTTATGGTGTGATTCCTTCGGTGTAGCTTGAAATCGGGCACACATGCAAACACTAAGCATTATATCTGGCCTAGATGCACATAAGTACAATAAGGAACCAATCATGGAGCGGTATACCTTGTGATCGAAGTCAATACCATTTTCATCAGTGCATAGATGGCCATTTGTGGGCATAGGAATTTTGACGCCTTTGCAATCTTGCATGCCGAATTTCTTCAGGACATCTTTGAGGTATTTCTCCTGAGATATGAATATGCCATTGTGTTGGTGATTTAATTTGAAGACCTAAGAAGAATTTCAACTCTCCCATCATAGACATTTGATATTCTTCACTCATCATATAGGCAAATTCATCACTATAACATTGGTCAGTACAGCCAAAGATAATATCATCAACATATATTTGGCACACAAACAGTTCACCATCATAAGATTTAGTAAAGAGAGTAGGGTCGAGTGAACTGGTGTGAAGCCATTCTTCACGAAGAATTCCTTCAATGTATCATACCACGCTCGAGGGGCTTGCTTGAGGCCATAGAGGGCCTTATTGAGTCTGAAGACTTTGTCAGGATTCTTTGGATCTTCAAAACCTGGGGGTTGAGCAACATATACTTCTTCCTCAAGCTTACCACTGAGGAATGCACTTTTCACATCCATTTGATATAAAGTGATATTGTGATGGTTAGCATAGGCGAGTAATATGCGAATAGACTCAAGTCTAGCAACAACAGGTGCAAAAGTTTCATCGAAATCAATTCCTTCAACCTGGGTGTAGCCTTGAGCTACTAGTCGTGCCTTATTCCTCACCACAAGGCCATTTCATCTTGCTTGTTGCGATAGATCCACTTTGTGCCAATGATATTATGCTTGCGAGGATCTGGACGTTTGACCAATTCCCAGACATTATTGAGCTCGAACTGAAGTAATTCTTCTTGCATAGCCTGAATCCACTCCGGCTCCAGAAATGCTTCATCTACATTAGTGGGCTCTGTGATAGAGACAAAAGCATAGTGCCCACAAAAGTTAGATAAATGTGAAGCTTTTGAGCGTGTGAGAGGACCTGGCGCTTTAATGTCATCGATGATCTTCTCCACTTGCACTTCTTTTGCAATGCGAGGATGAGCTGGTTGTCGTCGAGGAATTTGATCATTTTCCTCAGCACCATTTTCTTCAGCATTATCTTCAGGTGCATCAGCTCGATGTTCTTCGCGTCTGAGAACGAATTCTTCAACAGTTTCTTGATGGGTATGACATCCTCGGTTGCCTTGAACTTGATAGATTCCTCGGTGCTGGTTCATCTAACATGAAGGTAGGTGCTCTCTTTGCGAGCCATTAGTTTCATTGAACCGCACATCTACAATGTCAACAATCTTGTGAAGAGTGATGTTGAAGACTCAGAGGTGTGCGAGTCCTTTCCGTAACCAAGCATAAAACCTTCATGTGCTTTCGGTGCAAATTTAGAATTGTGATGAGGATCTCTAATCCAACATTTAGCACCGAAGACTTTGAAATAACTTACATTGGGTTTCTTGTCAGTGAGGAGTTCATAGGCTGTCTTTTTGAAGAATTTGTGAAGATATACTCTGTTGATGATGTGGCACGCAGTATCAATTGCATCAATCCAAAAGCGACTAGGCATTTTGTATTCATCAAGCATAGTGCGAGCCATCTCAACAAGAGTTCTGTTCTTGCGCTCCACGACGCCATTTTGCTGAGGAGTATAAGGAGCAGATAATTCATGAGCAATACCAAGTTCATCAAGATAGGCATCAAGACCGGAATTCTTGAACTCAGTTCCATTGTCACTCCTGATGTGCTTGATCTTCACACCAAAGTTAGTTGAAGCCCTCGAGGAAAATCGTTTGAAGACTTCCTGCACTTGATTTTTGTAAGTAACAATGTGTACCCATGTGTAACGAGAGTAATCATCAACAATAACAAAGCCATATAGAGATGCATCATTAACGACAGCTGAGTAATGGTTAGGACCAAAGAGGTCCATGTGAAGCAATTCGAAGGGACGAGTAGTGGTCATGATAGTCTTCGCTGGATGCTTGGCCTTGGTCATTTTTCTAGCTTCACAGGCTCCGCACAAGTGATCCTTGAGGAATTTGACATTCTCAATGCCAATGACATGCTTCTTCTTCGCAAGCGTGTGCAAATTCCTCATGCCTGCGTGACCAAGTCGCCGATGCCATAGCCAGCCTTCTGAAGCTTTTGCAAGTAAACACACGGCTGGTTGTGGTCCTGTAGAGAAGTCAACAATATACAAGTCTCCTCTCCTAAAGCCTTCGAAGACTTTGGAATTGTAAGCTTCCATAATCACAACACAACGATACTTGCCAAAGATAACTACCATATCAAGATCACAAAGCATTGAGACTGACATGAGGTTGTATCCTAAGGACTCAACAAGCATGACTTTGTCCATGTGTATGTCCTTAGAGATCGCAACCTTACCGAGACCCAATACCTGACTTTTGCCTTTGTCAGCAAAGATGATATGCTTCAGATGTGACGGTGATAAGGTAGCATCCATCAATAGATTCTTGTCACCAGTCATGTGATTTGTACATCCACTATCGAGAACCCACTCAATGGCTTTGGGTTGATCATCCTGCAGATGAATTAGTACAACTTACGATCTCATATACTTCATCGATGAAGAATATGATATCAAGTTCATCGATGAATTTCATCATCAAGATTGAGATAAGCGGAGGAGGGCGTGTGAAATGAAAGTTCATTTCATCATGGTTAGCCTGCGTCCTTCGTGCAATTTAAATCAGTCCTCAAGAAATTCTTCAGACGTTAAGGCACGCCCGAGACCTGACCCTGCAGAAGAGATTAGTTCTTTTCTTCACCACCCACATCTCAAGGGGTGGCAAAGAGTTCATCACTCTGCGAGCACCATACGAGAATGGTGGCATAGAGGCCAATCCATTTCGTTTCACATAAGAGGGGTTAGGGTAAGCATATGAATAAGCAGAGAAATTCATCGAGGACTTATGAACATATTGGTTTGAAGAATAATGCACATATTCATAGCCCTTAGCTCTACCCTGCGAAACAGAGTTGTTAGCACAATGATAATCATATGAGGATTTTTATCCTTTTGAGGAATTTGATCCATGTGAGGAATTTGGTCCGTATGAGGACTTGGATCCATATGAAGAATTTGATCTGGGGTTCCTATTCTTCACAGGTGGTGTCATGAGGACATTCACCTGAAGACTTTCAAGGCACATCTTGGGAACCCAGATTTTCTTCATAGGGGAACCGTTCCTGCAGTTAGTGCCAACATATCTAGCAAATACTTCACCATTCTGATTTTTGAACAGTTTATAGTTGAGTCAAATGACTCATCGGAAGAATGAGGAGATTCGCATGTAAAGCAGATAAGTTAGATGGATCAGCTGGAGGTCCCTTTGCAGCAGCCCATGAGGTTTTGGGATCTGCTCAAAGCTTCCAATATGTTCCATCAGCATTGAGTTTCCTCTCAAAGGCAATACCCTCTTTCCTAGGGTTCTGTTGAGGATCTGCTTTTAAGCACATCACAAAGAGTCTCGATGCCCTTTGAGGCTTTTGTACATGCTGTCATGTACAATTCCTTCAGCCCTGCATCGTCGGTGATACTAGCAATGTCCTCGGATGAGGAATTAGTGATAGCAGAGGCAGGTGAAGAATTTGTAACAGTTGAAGCATTTGAACATTCGGTGAAGAATTAGCGATTCACGCTCGATGCACTTTAAGCATGGAGGAACAAATTCTTCCGAGAAGTGCTGATTTGTTGAGCAAGTAATGAATCGCGCTCCTTTCAAGATCTTCATAACTCACTCTTAGCTTCTCAAGATCTTGCTTTCTTTGAAGAAATTCATAAGAAGGTTTCTCATGATCGATAAGAGAGTGTTATGATGACCTTGAAGGTTGTCAAGCCTAGATCAAGTCTCTGAAGATTTTCAGTCAGGGCTTTAGTGCGATCCATTTCTTCACCTAACATATCATCACTCTTATCTAGCATGTTTTGAACCTTTTCCAAATCCCTTTGTTGTTTTACAGCAATTTTAGCAAGTTTTGAGTAACTGGGCTTTAGATCTTCATCAGATTCATTTTCACTAGATTTGGAGGAGGTATATTTGAGTACCTTGGCACCCTTTGCCATGAAGCAATAGGTGGGAGTGTAGTCATCACTATCTTCATCAGTTTTGTTGGTGAGGTCATTTTCTTCAGAGTTGAAGATGGACTTGCTGACGAAAGCAGTAGCGAGAGCTAGACTCGCCACACCAGACTCAGATTCTTCTGATGCCTCCTCTTCCTCATGTTCCTCAGATTCAGCTTCAGAGTCCATTTCCTTGCCAATGAATGCCCGAGCCTTTTTGGAGCTGCTCTTCTTGTGAGAAGAAGTCTTTGAAGATTTTGATGATGAAGATTTCGATGATTTCTTCTTCTTCTTTGCGTCATCAGAACTGTAATCCTTGTGTTTCTTCTTCTTTAATTCCTTTTCCCATCGAGGACAATCTTGGATGTAGTGACCAGGTTTCTTGCATTTGTGACAAAGTCTCTCTTATAGTCCTTTGGATGAGGAATCACTGCTCCTTGAGGATTTTCCAAATCGACCACGCCTTGAGAACTTGGAATTTCTTCACGAGCAGTTCTAGCTCTGGCCTAATTCTTCAGATATCCAAGGCTACTACCGAGTCTTCACACTCAGATTGAGATACAGCCTTGGCCTTGTGGCACGCGTTTTTCCATAGCTAGAACCATAGAGATCTCTCTTCAAACAAGCTGGAACTCATGAGTATTTAGCCTCTCGAGGATATCAGCAGGATCAAGTGACTTGTAGTGAGCACGCTCTTGTATCATCAGTGCCAGAGTATCAAATGAGGAATCAAGCAATCTTAACAATTACTTCACCACCTCATGGTCGGTGATGTCAGTGGCGCCAAGTGCTTGAAGCTCATTTGAGATGTCAGTGAGGCGATCGAAGGTTTGTTGAACATTTTCATTGTCGAGTCTTTTTAAGCGGTTGAAGAGATTCCGAAGAACATCAACTCGAGAGTCACGCTAAGTTGAGACTCCTTCATTCACTTTGGACAGCCTGTCCCAGATGAGCTTGGCAGATTCCAAAGCACTCACTCTTCCATATTGACCTTTGCTCAGATGGCCACATATGATATTCTTCGCTTGAGAATAGAGTTGCTTGAATCTCTTCACATCAGCAGCATTCAGAGAAGGTGTGACTGAGGGAACACCATTTTCCACAACATACCAGAGCTCGTTGTCAATTGCTTCAAGATGCATTCGCATCTTGTTCTTCCAGTAGGGGTAGTCCGTCCCATCAAAGGTAGGACACCCTGCTGAGACCTTGATCATACCTGCGGTTGACATAACTAAAACTCCAGGTGGTTAAACCTAAATCACACGTAACAAGGAGTACCTTGCTCGATACCAATTGAAAGTGCGTTATATCGACTAGAGGGGGGGTGAATAGGCGATTTTTATGAATTCTTCACTGAGGAATTTGCTGGTGAGGAAATTCCTTAGTGAAGAACTACTTGCAGTGGAATAAGTACTCGAAGTAAGCATAACAGAACACGCATGGTCATCATGATGAAATGAAGACTAGCACAGAGTACGTAAAACGTAATCACAGGATAACACAAGATGAAGACAAAGCGATCAAGAAATTGAACTGACGAAATTGAGAAAGTCTTCATCAAAGTCTTCAAACACAGATATGAACAAACACTCAACACAATAATGAGGAAATGAAAGGGTTGAGGAAATAGAACCAGTTAGGTTGGTGAAGAAAATGATTTGGTAGACCAGTTCCAACTGCTGTCTCGGTTATACGTCTGGTTGGAGCGGTGAGTATTTAAACTCGAGGACACACATCCTGGACACCCGATCGCTGAGCACGCAGCTCTCAGACACCAAGTCCTCATCGTATTCTCCTTGAACTAAGGTCACATGACCTCGTCCAATCACTCGTGGTAAGTCTTGAGCGACTTCCAAACCTTCACAGACTTCGGTCACTCGGCGATCCACAATTCCTATTGGATGCTCTAGACCATGACGCCTAACGATCGGAAGAAGCACAGTCTTCAAAGGTAACAAGCGTCGGATCCACGCAGGATCAATTTCTTGATGATGCTCAATCACTTTGGGTTTGTAGGGTTTGGTTTATGGGTTTTCCTCACTCGATGATTTTCGCCAAAGTCCTCGGAGGATGGGTTGCTCTCAAATGACAAGTGTCAAGTTCTCTCGAGCGCCAACCAGCTAGTGGTTGTAGGGGCGGCTATATATAGCCTAGGAGCAGCCCGACATGATAAGACATAAATGCCCTTCAATGATATGACCGTTAGGTGGATAAGATATTTTGGGACAGGCAGTGCGAAGACAAGAACGGTCGGAAATTTGACTCTCAAATTCCTCGGGGCTATCATGTTCCTCCTTTGTGTAGGCAATCCGCCTTTGGCGAATTCCTAACTCCTCGGTCCGAACAAATTCCTCGGCGACCGTAAGAACTTCGTCTCATCCATCAAGAAATTGACTGAACTGTATGAGATTTCCAAAGGCTTCACTCAAGGGATTGGTAGGTGTAGGATTTTGAGTTGAGCATCACATGGAAATTTTTCCTTAGTATTTCCTCGACCCCCTTTAACGAAGACGGTGTTTCCTATGACTCAAGAAAGAAAACGAAACTACGAAAACAAAAGTCTTCACGCTTCATGTTCCTCAAATGAATACCAAGTCTTCAAGGTCACACCAATTTCTTCACTTTCAAAGTCTTCAGAAAGTCTTCAAAATATCAAAGTCTTCAGTCGAAGAACTTCATTTTTAGGGGTTGACTTTCTCTGTAAATATCAAACTCCTCATAGACTTATAGACCTGTGTACACTCACAAACGCATTAGTTCCTTAACCTATAAGTCTTCAATCCACCAAAATCACTAAGGGGCACTAGATGCACTTACAACGACAAGTCGAGCTTTATAGATGGTAACATTACCATCCGTGTTCGTCTTCTTCTTAAAGATCCATTTGTTTTCTATCGCTCGCCGATCATCGGGCAAGTCTGTCAAAGTCCATACTTTGTTTTCATACATGGATCCTATCTCGGATTGCATGGCTTCAAGCCATTTGTTGGAATCTGGCCCGCCATCGCTTCTTCATAGTTCAAGGTTCACCGTTGTCTAACAACATGATTTCCGTGACAGGGTTGCCATACCACTCACGGTGTGGAACGTGTCCTTGTGGACCCTCTGAAGTTCAAGAGAAACTTGATCCAAGTACCTTGATCATCATCATTAATTTCCTCTCCAAGAGGTGTAGGCACCACAGAACATTTTCTGAGCTGCACTACTTTCCGGTTCAAGAGGTAATACTTCATCGAAGTTCTACTTTCCTCCCACTTACTCTTTTCGAGAGAAACTTTTTCCGAGAAAGGATCCGTTCTTGGCAACAAAGATCTTGCCTTCGGATCTAAGGTAGAAGGTATACCCAATGGTTTCCTTAGGGTATCCTATGAAGACGCATTTTTCCGACTTGGGTTCGAGCTTTTCAGGTTGAAGTTTCTTGACATAAGCATCGCATCCCCAAACTTTTAGAAACGACAGCTTAGGTTTCTTCCCAAACCATAATTCATACGGTGTCGTCTCAACGGATTTAGACGGTGCCCTATTTAAAGTGAATGTAGCTGTCTCTAGAGCGTATCCCCAAAATGATAGCGGTAAATCAAGTAAGGACATCATAGATCGCACCATATCTAATAGAGTGCGACACGACGTTCGACACACCGTTACGCTGAGGTGTTCCAGGCGGCGTGAGTTGTGAAACGATTCCACATTTCCTTAAGTGTGTACCAAATTCGTGACTTAAATATTCTCCTCCACGATCTGATTGCAAGAATTTTATCTTTCGGTCACGTTGATTCTCTACTTCATTCTGAAATTCCTTGAACTTTTCAAAGGTCCCAGACTTGTGTTTCATCAAGTAGACATACCCATATCTACTCAAGTCATCAGTGAGAGTGAGAACATAACGATATCCTCCGCGAGCCTCAACACTCATTGGACCGCACACATCGGTATGTATGATTTCCAATAAGTTGGTTGCTTGCTCCATTGTTCCGGAGAACGGAGTCTTGGTCATCTTGCCCATGAGGCATGGTTCGCATGTGTCAAATGATTCATAATCGAGAGACTCTAAAAGTCCATCAGCATGGAGCTTCTTCATGCGCTTGACACCAATGTGACCAAGGCGGCGAGTGCCACAAGTATGTGGGACTATCGTTATCAACTTTACATCTTTTGGTATTCACACTATGAACATGTGTAACATTACGCTTGAGATTAATTAAGAATAAACCATTGACCATCGGAGCATGACCATAAAACATTTCTCTCATATAAATAGAACAACCATTATTCTCGGATTTAAATGAGTAGCCATCTCAGATTAAACGAGATCCCGATACAATGTTCATGCTCAAACTTGGCACTAAATAACAATTATTGAGGTTTAAAACTAATCCCGTAGGTAAATGTAGAGGTAGCGTGCCGACGGCGATCACATCGACCTTGGAACCATTCCCGACGCAAGATCGTCACCTCGCCCTTCGCCAGATCTCCGTTTATTCCGCAGCTCCTGCTGTGAGTTACATATATGAGCAACGGCACCGTATCAAATACCCGGGAGTTACTACGAGTCTTGGTAAGGTACACATCAATTACATGTATATCAAATATACCTTTAGTGTTGCTGGCCTTCTTATGCGCTAAGTATTTGGGGCAGTTCCGCTCAAAGGACCCTTCCTTTGCAATAAAAGCACTCAGTCTCGGGCTTGGGTCCATTCTTTGACTTCTTCCGGCAAGCTGGCTTACCGGCGGCGGCAACATCCTTGTCGTCCTTCTTGAAGTTCTTCTTTCCTTGCCCTTCTTGAACTTAGTGGTTTTATTGACCATCAACACTTGATGCTCCTTCTTGATTTCTACCTCTGCTGACTTCACATTGAAAATACTTCAGAATAGTTTTCACCATCCCCTGCATATTGTAGTTCATCACAAAGCTCTTGTAGCTTGGTGGGAGCGATGAAGGATTCTGTCAATGACCGCCTCGTCCGGGAGGTTAATGTCCAGTGGGATAGGCGGTTGTGCAACCGGACATTTTGAGTATGTGCTCACTTGTGTAACTATTTTCCTCCATCTTACAACTATAGAACTTGTCGGAGACTTCATATCTCTCGACCCGGGCATGAGCTTGGAAAACCATTTTCAGCTCCTCGAACATCTCATATGCTCCGTGTTGCTCAAAACGCTTTTGGAGCCCCGGTTCTAAGCTGTAAAGCATGCGCACTGAACGAGGGAGTAATCATCAGCACGAGACTGCCAAGCATTCATAATGTATTGGTTCTCTGGGATGGGTGCATCACCTAGTGGTGCTTCTAGGACATATTGTTTCTTGGCTGCTATGAGGATGATCCTCGGGTTCCGGACCCGATCTGAATAGTTGCTGCCATCGTCTTTCAGCTTGGTTTCTCTAGGAAGCGTTGAAGTTCATGGTGACATGAGCGTTGGCCATTTGATCTACAAGACATTTTGCAAAGATTTTAGACTAATGTTCATGATAATTAAGTTCATCTAATCAAATTATTTAATGAACTCCCACTCAGATTTGACATCCCTCTAGTCATCTAAGTGTTACATGATCCGAGTCGACTAGGCCGTGTCCGATCATCACGTGAGACGGACTAGTCATCGTCGGTGAACATCTCCATGTTGATCGTATCTTCCATACGACTCATGTTCGACCTTTCGGTCTCTTGTGTTCCGAGGCCATGTCTGTACATGCTAGGCTTGTCAAGTTAACCCTAAGTGTTTATGCATGTGTAAAACTGTCTTACACCCGTTGTATGTGAACGTAAGGATCTATCACACCCGATCATCACGTGGTGCTTCGAAACGACGAACTTTAGCAACGGTGCACATTTAGGGAGAACACTTTCTTGAAATTGTTATGAGGGATCATCTTATTAACTACCGTCGTTCTAAGTAAACAAGATGCATAAACATAATAAACATCACATGCAATTATATATAGTAGTGACATGATATGGCCAATATCACATAGCTCCTTTGATCTCCATCTTCGGGGCTCCATGATCATCCTGTCACCGGCATGACACCATGATCTCCATCATCGTATCTTCATGAAGTTGTCACGCCAACGACTACTTCTACTTCTTTGGCTAACGCGTTTAGCAATAAAGTAAAGTAATTTACATGGCGTTCTTCAATGACACGCAGGTCATACAAAAAATAAAGACAACTCCTATGGCTCCTGCCGTTGTCATACTCATCGACATGCAAGTCGTGATTCCTATTACAAGAACATGACCTCATACATCACATATATCATTCATCATTCATCACAACTTTGGCCATATCATATCACGAAACACTTGCTGCAAAAACAAGTTAGACGTCCTCTAATTGTTGTTGCAAGTTTTACGTGGCTGCAATAGGGTTCTAGCAAGAACGTTTTCTTACCTACGTGAAAGCCACAACGTGATTTGTCAACTTCTATTTACCCTTCATAAGGACCCTTTTCATCGAATCCGCTCCAACTAAAGTGGGAGAGACAGACACCCGCTAGCCACTTTATGCAAGTAGTGCATGTCAGTCGGTGGAACCAGTCTCACGTAAGCGTACGTGTAAGGTCGGTCCGGGCCGCTTCATCCCACAATACTGCTGAAGCAAGAAAAGACTAGTAGCGGCAAGCAAGTTGAAAAGATCTACGCCCACAACAAAATTGTGTTCTACTCGTGAAATAGAGAACTACGCATAGACCTAGCTCATGATGCCATTGTTGGGGAACGTTGCAGAAAATTAAAATTTTTCCTACGGTTTCACCAAGATCCATCTATGAGTTCATCTAAGCAGCGAGTCATGGGATAGTGATTGCATCTACATACCACTTGTAGATCGCGTGCGGAAGCATTCAATGGAATGGGGATGATGGAGTCGTACTCGCCGTGATTCAGATCACCGATGACCTAGTGCTGAACGGACAGCACCTCCGTATTCAACACACGTACGGAGCGGATGACGTCTCCTCCTTCTTGATCCAGCAAGGGGGAAGGAGAGGTTGATGATGATCCAGCAGCACGACGGCGTGGTGGTGGATGCAGTGAGAACTCGGCAGGCTTCGCTAAGCAACTACGGGAGGAGGAGGAGGTGTTGCAGGAGGAGGAGGCGCCCGGGCTTTCAGGTGCCGCCACCCCCTCCCTCCTTTATATAGGTGCAAGAGAGAGGGGAGGGCGCAGCCTGCCCCTTCCTCCAAGGAAGGGGTGCGGCCAAGGGGAGGAGTCCATCCTCCCCAAGGCACCTGAGGTGCCTTCCCCTTTAGGACTCTCCCTCCCAAGTCTCCTTGGCGCATGGGCCTCTTGGGGCTGGTGCCCTTGGCCCATATAGGCCAAGGCGCACCCCTACAGCCCATGTGGCCCCAGGCAGGTGGACCCCGGTGGACCCCGGACCCCTTCGGCACTCCGGTACAATACCGATAAAGTGCGAAACTTTTCCGGCGACCAAAATAAGACTTCCCATATATAAATCTTTACCTCCGGACCATTCCGGAACTCCTCGTACGTCCGGGATCTCATCCGGGACTCCGAACAACATTCAGTTTGCTGCATACTCATATTCATACAACCCTAGCGTCACCGAACCTTAAGTGTGTAGACCCTACGGGTTCGGGAGACATGCAGACATGACCAAGACGGCTCTCGGGCAATAACCAACAGCGGGATCTGGATACCCATGTTGGCTCCCACATGCTCCTCGATGATATCATCGGATGAACCACGATGTCGAGGATTCAATCAACCCCGTATACTATTCCCTTTGTCAATCGGTATTTTACTTGCCCGAGATTCGATCGTCGGTATCCCAATACCTCGTTCAATCTCGTTATCGCAAGTCACTTTACTCGCATCAGTAATGCATGATCCCGTGACGGACACTTGGTCACTTTGAGCTCATTATGATGATGCATTACCGAGTGGGCCCAGAGATACCTCTTCGTCATACAGAGTGACAAATCCCACTCTCGATCCGTGTCAACCCAATAGATACTTTCGGAGATACCTGTAGTGCACCTTTATAGTCACCCAGTTACGTTGTGACGTTTGGTACACCCAAAGCACTCTTATGGTATCCGGGAGTTACACGATCTCATGGTCAAAGGAAAAGATACTTGACATTGGAAAAGCTCTAGCAAAACGAACTACACGATCTTGTGCTATGCTTAGGATTGGGTCTTGTCCATCACATCATTCTCCTAATGATGTGATCCCGTTATCAACGACATCCAATGTCCATAGTCAGGAAACCATGACTATCAGTTGATCAACGAGCTAGTCAACTAGAGGCTCACTAGGGACATATTGTGGTCTATGTATTCACACGTGTATTACGATTTTCGGATAATAAAATTATAGCATGAATGAAAGACAATTATCTGAACAAGGAAATATAATAATAATACTTTTATTATTGCCTCTAGGGCATATTTCCAACAAATATGAGCATCCAGGTTCCACTATTGGTTATTTACCGGAGACATGTCTCGGTCATGTCTACATAGTTCTCGAACCCGTAGGGTCCACACGCTTAAAGTTCGATGACGGTTATATTATGAGTTTATGTGTTTTGATGTACCAAAGATAGTTCAGAGTCCCGGAGGTGATCACGGACATGACGAGGAGTCTCGAAATGGTCGAGACATAAAGATTGATATATTGGAAGCCTATATTTGGATATCGGAAGTGTTAGGGTGAAATCGGATTTCTGGGAGAACAGGGGTTACGGAACCCCGGGGTTTAATGGGCCTACATGGGCCTTAGTGGAGAAGAGGAGGGCGGCTGGGCAGGCGCGCGCCCGCCCCCTCTAGTCCGAATTGGGACGAGGGGGAGGCGGAGCCCCCTTCCTTCCTCTCTCCTCCTCCTTCCCCTTCTCCTACTCCAACTAGGAAGGGAGGGAGTCCTACTCCCGGTGGGAGTAGGACTCCTCCTGGCGCGCCTCCTCCTGGCCGGCCGCCTGTCCGCCCCTTGCAACTTTATATACGGGGGCAGGGGGCACCCCAAAGACACAATAATTGATCATTGATCTCTTAGCCTTGTGCGGTGCCCCCTCCACCATAGTCCACCTCAATAATATCGTAGCGGTGCTTAGGCGAAGCCCTGCGTCAGTAGAACATCATCATCGTCACCACGCCGTCATGCCGACGGAACTGTGACGCCCTCGATTCAATCGTACACTAATCATGCACGCAAACGTGTACGATCAAGATCAGGGACTCACGGGAAGATATCACAACACAAATCTAAAACATAAATAAGTCATACAAGCATCGTAATACAAGCGGGGCCCACGAGGGCTCGAATACAAGTGCTTGATCATAGGCGAAGTCGTGAAAGAAACAATATCGAGTACGGACATAAGTTAAACAAGTTGCCATAAGATGGCTAGCACAAACCGGGATCAGATCGAAGAGGCGCGGGCCTCCTGCAGGATCCTCCTAAACTACTCCTGGTCGTTGTCGCGCCCGCACGTAGTAGTAGGCACCTCCGGTGTAGTAGGAGTCATAAATCGACGGTGGCGTCAAGCCCTGGCTCCGGCATCTGGTTGCGACAACCAGGTAGAAGGGAAAGGGGGAAAAGAGGGAGAAAAGCAACCGTGAGGACTCATCCAAAGTACTCGCAAGCAAGGAGCTACACTACATATGCATGGGTATATGTGTAAAGGGCCATATCGGTGGACTGAACTGCAGAATGCCAGAATAAGAGGGGGATAGCTAATCATGGCGAAGACTATGCTTCAGGCCACCTCCATCTTGCAGCATGTAGAAGAGAGTAGATGGCAAGTTCACCAAGTAGCATCACATAGCATAAACCTACCCGGCGATCCCCTCCTCGTCGCCCTGTTAGAGAGCGATCACCGGGTTATATCTGGCACTTGGAAGGGTGTGTTTTATTAAGTATCTGGTTCTAGTTATCATAAGGTCGAGGTACAACTCCGGGTCGTCCTTTTACCGAGGGACACGGCTATTCGAATAGATAAACTTCCCTGCAGGGGTGCACCACATAATCCAACACGCTCGATCCCATTTGGCCGGACACACTTTCCTGGGTCATGCCCGGCCTCGGAAGATCAACACGTCGCAGCCCCACCTAGGCACAACAAAGAGGTTAGCACGCCGGTCTAAATCCTATGGCGCAGGGGTCTGGGCCCATCGCCCATTTCACACCTGCACGTTGCAAACGCGGCCGGAAGGAGACTTAGCCTCCCTTATACAAGAGTAGGCGTTCCACTCCAATCCGTCGCACGCCGCTCAGTCGCTAACGTCACGAAGGCTTCGGCTGATACCACGACGTCGAGTGCCCATAACTGTTCCCGCGTAGTTGGTTAGTGCGTATAGGCCAATGGCCAGACTCAGATCAAATACCAAGATCTCGTTAAGCGTGTTAAGTATCCGCGAACACCGACAAGGGCCAGGCCCACCTCTCTCCTAGGTGGTCTCAACCTGCCCTATTGCTCCGCCACAAAGTAACAGTCGGGGGCCGTCGGGAACCCAGGCCCACCTCTACCGGGATGGAGGCACCTGCCCCTTCAGCCCCCATCTCTGAACAGTATCATAAGTAATGTAACAGTATAAAGTATATAGCATATGCCCATGATCACCTCCCGAAGTGATCACGGCCCAGTAGTATAGCATGGCAGACGGTCAATAGTGTAGGGCCACTGATGGAATACTAGCATCCTATACTAAGCAATTAGGATTGCAGGTAAGGGTAACAAATGTAGCAACAATGATAGGCTATGCAGCAGAATAGGATAAACTGAAAGCAGTAATAGGCTACACTACTCTAATGCAAGCAGTAGAGAGAAGGAATAGGCGATATCTGGTGATCAAGGGGGGGGGGCTTGCCTGGTTGCTCAGACAAGTAGGAGGGGTCGTCAACAGCGTAGTCAATCGGGGCACCAGCAGCGGCGTCAGTCTCGGTTTCTAGCGAGAGAAGGGGGGAGAAATAAAAAATATAATGCAAACATATGCGTGACGAAGCATGACATGACAATGCGCGGTGCTAGGTGTGCCCTAACGCGGTAGGAGGTGACCGACGAAGGGGGGAAACATCCGGGAAAGTATTCCTGGTGTTTCGCGTTTTTGGACAGATGAACCTGAGGGGGAAAGTTGCGAGTTTGATAGGTTAGGGATGTGTGGCGGATGAACGGGCTGCGTATCCGGATTCGTCACGTCGTTCTGAGCAACTTTCATGTAGAAAGTATTTTCATCTGGGCTACGTTTATTTTATATGATTTTCTAAAGTTTTTAAATCATTTTTAGAATTTATTTATCTATTTCATTATAACATTATCTAGAATAGTGTTTGCTGATGTCATCATGATGCAATGCTGAGGTCATCAGTCAACAGTACGGTTGACTGGGTCAAACTGACGTGTGGGTCCTACATGTCATACTTTGTTTATTCTAATTAGGATTTAACTAATCTAATTACTGTTTAATCAATTAACAATAGTTAATTAGGTTAACTAAACAGAATCATTTAAGTTAATTAATTAACTAAATTTATTTTTATTTTTAATCCATTTTTTCATAAAATCGTTCTGTGGGCGGGGCCCATATGTCATAGGCCCTAAGGGCCATAGTGGGTTCGGTGCTTGAGGCTGCCCGAACAGACGCGGCGCTGGTGGCTGACGAGCCCGAGCAGTGTATGCCAGGCGTGGGGAGGCGGCGGACCTAGAAGGTCGCCAGGCCGGCGTGGGCGAGGCCAGCACGTGCGAGGGGAGCAGGCGGGTGAGGCGGGGGCGGTGGCACGATGGTGGTCGCGAGAAGGGGGGTGGCGCAGGCGTAGGAGCAGCAGCACGCGGTAGCCGACCACAGCACGGGCGCGAGCGCGCGAGGTGACACGCCGGGCGGGACGGGGTCGCGGTGACCGTGCGGAGCAGCGGCGAGGAGGGCAAGGCCAGAGCATGGGGCAGTGGGACGACGCGGGCGACGAGCTTGGACGTGGCCCGGGGCGTGATGGCCATGGTCGTGTGCGAGGGCAGAGAGAGGAGGAAAGGCCGGGGGGCCTCACCGGCATTGATGGGGAGAGGGGGCGCCGAGGCTTGCTGGCGGCCGGCGGGGAAGAGGGCGAAGACGCAAGGTCCAGCGAGGAGGCGGTCGAGGAGGAGGACGGCGACGGGGTCGACAACGGCGGGGACGAGGCGACGGGGTCGGGGTGGCGCGGGGCTCGTGCCATGTGGCTCCAGGCGGCGATATGGCTCTAGGCGGCGGCGACGTTCGAGCCCGATCCTGATTGGATCGGGGGAGAGGGAGAGTGGGGGCGCGAGTGGGGGGAGTGGGAAGGGGACTGGATCGTGGGGGTTGTGAGGGAGGGGATTAGGGTTAGGTGGTGGGGCAGGCCATATAGGCCAGGGGAAGTGGGCCAGCTGGATGTTGGCCAAATGGGCCGAGCGGACCAAGGGGAGGGGGTTTGTCCTTTCTTTTTCTTTTTTTTGTTTCATTTCTTTTTTATTTATTCTTTCCTGTTTTATCTTAGTTACATTTTATTTTAGTTTTAGTAAAATATACACTTAGCATCTAAATTAGTATCTCAACTAAGTCCATAGTCACAAAAGTCTAGTCCCCAAATAACTTAGTTTGACATTTTATTAACTATAAAAGGTATTTAAATAATCATTTTTGCTACTGTTTTAATTAATATAGTGCACTTAAATACTTTACAGAAGTGTGGCTCCTTCACCAACATTTAGTATGGAATATTTGCCACAACCCGAACATTTTTTGTTTTAGTGTTTGAAAACTTTTGTTGGTTGTTTTTATTTTAAATTTTGAACTGGGTTTCATACTGACGCTAGTTTATCAACAGTAACCGAGGGGACATGGCATCATTAGCGGAGGTTCACTGTAGCTTAACTACCCGGGCGTCACAATTCTCCTCCACTACAAGAAATCTCGTCCTGAGATTTAAGAGGTGGAATAAGGGGGAAGGTCTGGTTATGAAATCCTAACGAATCTTCTCGGCCTTGGTTGCTCTTCTCAAAGTGGTCGATCCATAGCGCTGATGTCTTCATTTCTCTGCTTCAGGTCATCATGATGAAGTTGTCGTCCTTCCTTCTGGATCTTCACCGTACTTACGAAAGGGTAAGAAGGGAAAACTCTATAAGGATGGATTCTAACAAGATCGAGCATCAAACGGTTAACTCAGGGAAGAAGCATAAGTATCTCTCGATTTGAAACTTAAGAAGATATCGAGAGCAAAGTAAGAAGGTACCATGAGAAGTTTCAAACGGATAGGCAATCGTTCGTTGCCTGAAACAAAGTGTGAAAGGGGTTTAGAGCAATGGGAATAAGTATTACGTCTGATAACAAAATAGATTACTAGGCAAGTGGCCCGTGAACTACATACGAAGTCAAGTGCGAGGAATAACTTTTGAAACTGGGGGTGTATAGGAGAGTCAGGTTTCGATCCTGTGGAACTATGGGTTATGGGCCCACCATGTATGTTAAAAGTAGGAGGAGCGGTGACATCTTGCATGGTCATGATAGCAAGGCATGTCAGAGGGTGGCATGTCAGTTATGTCGGCAACAACGTCGGTACCAAGGGCAAGGGACGAAGAGAACCACTTTCCTGCTCGTTGAACGAGGCGGGCCAATAGGCAAAGTTCTCGTCCATCGGTGGTTACCGAAATGTCGTCAACAATAGTAACACGATCTTACTGACATGGTGATACACCATGGTGTTTACATAAGCAACGAATCATTACTGCTTAGATCATATAGAGCACAAGAGTGGTTAAATCAAACAATGGAAAGGAAAAATATGATTATCAGATTAAACAGAACAATGGAAAGGAAAATGTGTTTAAACACATATTTTAGGGGTATATCCTTCCCAAGGACAAATAGAGCATGATATCCCTGATAGGATATAATGTAGAAAACCCTTTAGGTAAGGGGAGAGAAATTTCATGACATTACCCATACAACGGTGTTTGGATAATTGAGCAAGAAACATTTAGCATTGGGCTTCAAATGTTCTTGTTGAAAATCGGAGTAACACAGACATGCTTTGAGGTAGCATTGACATGGTATTCAAGCAAAGGTCGGACTTTGGATACTCAAAGGATTCATCAGGAACAACTTATAGAATAAGTCTCACAATTTCCTCATGGAAGAATGGTTAACCTTGCTAAGATGGAAATTATAACAATAGGTCCTCCGGCCAGGTGTGCTAGGCATGACATCACCTTACCGCGTCATATAAAGACCAATGTTATAACTCTTGTAAATATGTTTCATCCATCATATTTGACCGAGATTCAGATCTGATTGGTGTCAAGATAACTCAGACTCGGGATGTGTGAGAAGAAAAGGTGCAACACAAATTGACGAGATGACAATGTAAGATCCTTGGGAAATGAACTATGGAAGCGAGTTCTGAAACAAGAGTTCATCATTAAACCAAGGAGAGGATGAGGAGGTGGCTGATGGACTCAGCGACAATCCATCGAAATTTCCAGAAGATGGATTTCCACAATCATGTGAAAAAGGAGATAACATTAGTCGGATCAAATGATATAATGATGTATGCTCGAGGAAAACATACACAATTAAACATTGGTTGAAAAGGTGCACCTGAAATGTGGGCTTATAGTAGCATGATCAACGTTAGAATGGTGGTTCAGCAACCGATAGGCTAATAATGAATTATCGATCATTAACTTCAAAGCAATAGGGTTGCTAGAAGTGCAGAATCCAAACAACACCGTTCACTTGTGGGTACCCCGGTTGGAATCGACACGAGGACCAAGAAAGAATGGTGATGGTGAGAAGTATCATTATAGAAAGAATTCTTAAGAGGTGGAGCAATCCTCACAACATTCTTGACATCAAAGAAGGTAATACTCCGCGGTAGAACATAACATAAGTTGGATAGCAAGGAACTCAAGGTACAACACAAAACAGGAACAAGTTTTGTGTTGGAGGGAATGCAATAATGTTGTCGATGATAACACAAATCATCGAGGGCAAAGGATGCTATTTCTCATCAAGAATTCGATAGATATCTTGGAAGACCTCAAAATGTTGATGATGATCACGACACATTTGTCGACAGGTTTCGAGAATATGTAACTGATCGGCGATGACATCAAGTCAACGGAATGATGAAGCAAAAAGTTATTGGAACCATGGTACGACACAAACTCGAAATCAAGCTTGTTGTTCAAGGACAAACGATATGATGAGGAAGATCGATTGTAAGATTAGCTCACCGTCGAAGTTTGTGCTCCGGGAAGAAGGACCCGGTAGCACAGTTAAAATTTAGCACGATAATGATATAGCCAATCAGGCTAGGAATGGCGTGATCGGGTACAAACTCATACTTAAAGAAGATTATCAAGAGTTGTTGAACCGTAGTGCAGACTCGGTTCAGTTATCGGTGTCTTTGAGTGTTTAATAACTCAGAGCCCATGAAAAACTGTAATCAGTGACAATGTAGTACTTGATGAAGAACTCATAAGAAGTTATGCAGTTCCAAGATAATCTCGAGATACCAGGGGGGTAATACTCAAAGACAGATCAAAGTAGAGGTTGGACTGGGGTATTGATCCGCAGAAGACAAATGCTTAAACTTGCCCGAGAAACGGGAACAAAGAAGAACAATATGGTCGGAACCATAGCTGCAAGGGATTCCACTTAATGACACCGAAAGAATTGCCCAAATGATTAGATATTTTGCAAGAAGCTTCCATGATAAGTTCCACATCGGGTCCATGGGCATGAACACGAAGTTCAAGGTCGACTCCCACTTCTTTAATGCATAACCTTTCATTCACTTCTCACTTCTGAAGAAGTTGTAGTGTTGAAATTTTTTCTGGCCAATTACCAGAAGAGTATGACTCGTGAAAACTTTTGAGTTCACACATATTAAGGAAGGCATAGGTTCAACCCATCGGGGTATCATGGAAACATATACCACAAGCTTCAATAGTAAATACCACCAGCTCGAAAGCTGAGCATGGTTGAGAAAGCCGAGGATACAATTTACCAAAGGCATTATGTATCTGAGGGAAGGCTCACAAGGTTATTGAATATGAAGGACGTTGTTGGATAAAATCCAACAAAGGATCTTCCGGTCCATAATGGAGCTGATGTGAGTATCGGTACACAATTAGAGGAAGTAACAATGCAAAGGCATTGGATTATAGAAAAAACTGACTAATTCAGAGCTCAAATGCAAAGGAATTGTGATTTTCAAACCAAGGACTCATAAGCAAACGCTCTGATTAAGGATGGATAAGTTGAGTAGACTTATAAGCACAACCGATGAAGGCATTGATTGGTTAAGAACTAGCTCATATCCAAATGATGACTGAGCCGGAAGGATAATCCTAGGATTCGACTAGCGATTGTGAACATTCGCAACGTATTGAATCAATGGACTCAAAAATTGATAGTGAAAAAGGATGCCAATATGATTCCTATACTTATGGGATTAACCATAATGCAAGCAAGCAAGAATTGCAAGAGCAATAAGCTGCTGAGGATTTTTGGAAGGTCAAATAATATTTCGAAGACCTTTGTGAAATACATGAATCAACTGGGGATGGGCGGATACTCGATAAGTGCGAGGAATTATCCGTAGGGGTATTAATGCGGAAAAAGAGCTGCGAAGCGGTGGGCACAAAGGATTCTCGGAATATCAAAGAATTTTTCATGGTATCAAGTAATAACAGGGGCAACTGGGAACGAAGGTATAAACAACAAGTGTAAGCAGATATCCATAAGGATTTATCGGTGGTCGGGAATAGAAAAAGTGGTGGGCACAAAGTCTTGAGAGAATATCACAGAGTATCTTCAAAATCTTTTGGTGAAGAAGACGATCATCGGTAATAAGGTGCTCTCCGGGAGAAAGTAGTTACGAGAACCTAGAGTCAGATTTAGTAAAATCATTTAACCCGAATAGAAGAGAGATCAGAGTCCCAGAGTATAGACGAGGAGTAAAAGATCCTAATACCACCCAATGGCAACATGGGCCCGTAAGGCACACAGCCATGTTAGTAAAAGTTTAGTAATGTCTACTCAACTTCGGCCAAGGAGTGTGGAAGGGGGATTCCTACAGGCAGTCGACTCTGATACCAACTTGTGATGCCCCCGATTCAATCGTACACTAATCATGCACGCAAACGTGTACGATCAAGATCAGGAACTCACGGGAAGATATCACAACACAACTCTAAAAACATAAATAAGTCATACAAGCATCATAATACAAGCCAGGGGCCTCGAGGGCTCGAATACAAGTGCTCGATCATAGAAGAGTCGTGGAAGCAACAATATCTGAGTATAGACATAAGTTAAACAAGTTGCCATAAGATGGCTAGCACAAAGCGGGATCAGATCGAAGAGGCACGGGCCTCCTGCAGGACCCTCCTAAACTACTCACAGTGGTCGCCGCGGCCCTGCTGCGTAGTAGTAGGCACCTCCGGTGTAGTAGGAGTCGTCGTCGACGGTGGCGTCAAGCTCCTGGGCTCCGATATCTGGTTGCGACAACCAGGTAGAAGGGAAAGGGGGAAAAGAGGGAGAAAAGCAACCGTGAGTACTCATCCAAAGCACTCGCAAGCAAGGAGCTACAATACATATGCATGGGTATATGTGTAAAGGGCCATATCGGTGGACTGAACTGCAGAATGCTAGAATAAGAGGGGGATAGCTAATCCTGGCGAAGACTACGCTTCAGGCCACCTCCATCTTGCAGCATGTAGAAGAGAGTAGATGATAAGTTCACCAAGTAGCATCGCATAGCATAAACCTACCCGGCGATCCCCTCCTTGTCGCCCTGTTAGAGAGCGATCACCGAGTTATATTTGGCACTTGGAAGGGTGTGTTTTATTAAGTATCCGGTTCTAGTTATCATAATGTCAAGGTACAACTCCGGGTCGTCCTTTTACTGAGGGACACGGCTATTCGAATAGATAAAATTCCCTCCAGGGGTGCACCACATAACCCAACACGCTCGATCCCATTTGGCTGGACACACTTTCCTGGGTCATACCCGGCCTCGGAAGATTAACACGTCGCAGCCCCACCTAGGCACAATAGAGAGGTCAGCACGCCGGTCTAAATCCTATGGCGCAGGGGTCTGGGCCCATCGCCCATTGCACACCTGCATGTTGCGAACGTGGCTGAAGGAGACCGAGCCTCCCTTATACAAGAATGGGCGTTCCAGTGCAATCTGGCGCGCACCGCTCAGTCGCTGACATCACGAAGGCTTCGGCTGATACCACGACGTCGAGTGCCCATAACTGTTCCCGCGTAGTTGGTTAGTGCATATAGGACAATGGCCAGACTTAGATCAAATACCAAGATCTCGTTAAGCGTGTTAAGTATCCGCGAACGCCAACCAGAGCCAGGCCCATCTCTCTCCTAGGTGGTCTCAACCTGCCCTGTCGCTCCGCCACAAAGTTACAGTTGGGGGCCGTCGCGAACCCAGGGCCACCTCTACCGGGATGGAGCCACCTTCCCCTTCAGCCCCCATCTCCGAACAGTATCATAAGTAATGTAATAGTATAAAGTATATAGCATATTCCCGTGATCACCTCCCGAAGTGATCACTGCCCAGTAGTATAGCATGGCAGATGGACAAGAGTGTAGGGCCACTGATGGAAAACTAGCATCCTATACTAAGCAATTAGGATTGCAGGTAAGGGTAATAACTGTAGCAACAATGATAGGCTATGCAGCAGGATAGGATTAACCGAAAGCAGTAACAGGCTACACTACTCTAATGCAAGTAGTAGAGAGAAGGAATAGGCGATATCGAATGATCAAGGGCGGGGGGGGGGGGGGCTTCCTGGTTGCTCCGACAAGAAGGAGGGGTCGTCAACAGCGTAGTCGATCGGGGCACCAGCAGCGGCGTCAGTCTCGGTGTCTAGCGAGAGAAGGGGGGAAGAAACAATAAATATAATGCAAACATATTCTTGACGAAGCATGACATGACAATGCGCGGTGCTAGGTGTGCCCTAACGCGGTAGGAGGTGATACCGACGAAGGGGGGAACATCCGGGAAAGTATTCCCGGTGTTTCGCGTTTTCGGACAAATGAAACGGAGGGGGAAAGTTGCGATTTCGATATGTTAGGGATGTGTGGCGGACGAACGGGCTGCGTATCCGGATTCGTCACGTCGTTCCGAGCAACTTTCATGTAGAAAGTATTTTCATCTGAGTTACGGTTTATTTTATATGATTTTCTAAAGTTTTATATCATTTTTAGAATTTATTTATCTATTTAATTCTAACATTATCCAGAATAGTGTTTGTTGATGTCATCATGATGCAATGCTGAGGTCATCAGTCAACAGTACGGTTGACTGGGTCAAACTGACGTGTGGGTCCTGCATGTCATACTCAGTTTATTCTAATTAGGATTTAACTAATCTAATTATTGTTTAATCAATTAACAATAGTTAATTAGGTTAACTAAACAGAATCAATTAAGTTAATTATATAACTAATTAAATTTATTTTTATTTTATTTTTAATCCTTTTTTATAAAATCATTCTGTGGGCGGGGCCCATATGTCATAGGCCCTAAGGGCCATAGTGGGTTCGGGTGCCGCAGGGGCTGCCCGAACAGGCGACGCGGGCGAGGGCGCTGGGAGCAGCCCGAGCAGGTGTATGCCCAGGGTCGCGGGGGAGGGCGGCGGACCTAGCAGGTCGCCAGAGGCGCGTGGCGAGGCCAACAGGCGAGGGAGGCGGGGCGGTGGCACGGTGGTGGTCATAAGAAAGGCGGCGCAGCCAGAGGAGCAGCAAAGACGTGGTAGCCGCCACAAGACGGTGCGAAGGCTAGGTGACACGCCGGGCGGGGCGGGGTCGCGGTGACCGGGCGGAGCAGCGGTGAGGAGGGCAAGGCCAGAGTGTGGGCAGCGGGACGACGCCGGCGACGAGCTTGGACGCGGCCCGGGGCGTTATGGCCGCGGTCGTGTGCGAGGGCAGAGATAGGAGGAAAGGCCGGGGGGCCTCACCGGCATTGATGGGGAGAGCGGGCGCCGAGGCTTGCTGGCGGCCGGCGGGGAAGAGGGCGAAGATGCGAGGTCCGGCGAGGAGGCGGTCGAGGAGGAGGACGGCGACGGGGTCGACGACGGCGGGGACGAGGCGCCGGGGTCGGGGTGGCGCAGGGCTCCGACCATGTGGCTCCAGGCGGCAGCGACGTTTGAGCCTGATCCCGATTGGATAGGGGGGAGGGAGAGTGGTGGCGCGAGTGGGGGGAGTGGGAAGGGGACTGGATCGGGGGGTTGTGAGGGAGGGGATTAGGGTTAGGTGGTGGGGCAGGCCATATAGGCCAGGGAAAGTGGGCCAGCTAGATGTTGGCCAAATGGGCCGAACGGACCAAGGGGAGGGGGTTTGTCCTTTCTTTTTCTTTTTTTGTTTCATTTCTTTTTTATTTATTCTTTCCTGTTTTATCTTAGTTACATTTTATTTTAGTTTTAGTAAAATATACACTTAGCATCTAAATTAGTATCTCAACTAAGTCCATAGTCACAAAAGTCTAGTCCCAAATAACTTAGTTTGACATTTTATTAACTATAAAAGGTATTTAAATAATCGTTTTTGCTACTGTTTTAATTAATATAGTGCACTTAAATACTTTACAGAAGTGTGGCTCCTTCACCAATATATAGTATGGAATATTTGCCACAACCCGAACATTTTTTGTTTTATTATTTGAAAACTTTTGTTGTTTGTTTTTATTTTAAATTTTGAACTGGGTTTCATACTGATCCTAGTTTATCAACAGTAACCGAGGGGACGTGGCATCATTAGCGGAGGTTCACTGTAGCTTAACTACCCGGGCGTCACAGGAACTCTCCCTCAAAGCTCGGCTGGATCGGAGTTCGTGGGACGTCATCGAGCTGAACGTGTGCTGAACTCGGAGGTGTCGTATGTTCGGTACTTGATCGGTCGGATCGTGAAGACGTATGACTACATCAACTGCGTTGTGCTAACGCTTCCGCTTTCGGTCTACGAGGGTACGTGGACACACTCTCCCCTCTCATTGCTATGCATCACCATGATCTTGTGTGTGCATAGGAATTTTTTGAAATTACTACGTTCCCCAATAGTTCCATGACTTTCTTTAACGGAAATTGGAATCTAATATTTCCTTCCTTCATATCAATAATTGAACCAATCGTTCTAAGGAAAGGTCTACCAAAAATAATAGGACATGAAGGATTGCAATCTATGTCAAGAACAATAAAATCTACGGGCACATAGTTCCTATTTGCAACAATAAGAATATCATTAATTCTTCCCATAGGTTTCTTAGTGGTGGAATCCGCAAGGTGCAAGTTCAAAGAACAATCATCAAATTCACGGAAACCTAGCAAATCACACAAAGTTTTTGGAATCGTGGAAACATGTGACACCCAGATAATTAGGCTACAGTAACCCTCTACTAATGATGCCACGTCACCTCAATTACTACTGTTAACCTCGTGTGAGTTCAAAACCGATTCAAAATTCGAATTCAAAGTAAAGGAAAAAAATAAAGGTTTTGAAACTTTAAGATTAAAATGTTTGATTTGTGGCAAATAATCCATACTAAATATTGGCGAAGAAACCACACTTCTACAAAGTATTCAAATGCACTACAATAAATAAAACATGAACTAAACCTATTATAAATGCCCTTTTGAAATTTATAAAAATGCGAACTAGATAATTTAAATGCGAAAAATATATTATGGTGGTGGGATATTTTGCATCCTCAATTTAGGTACTGGTCTTATAATCTTACAAAACTAAAAGCTATTAATACTAAAAAGAAAACAAAAATGCAAAATTAAAACAAAAAAAATACCTAATAGGAGAACCCCCGCCCCCCCACTGGGCCACGACCAAGGTGGCCTTTGGGCCAACTCCTCTGAGCCCAGCCGCCACCCCACTCCCCATAACCCCACGGCGACCAAAACCCTAACCCACTCGCCCCACCCCCCACGTCGCCACTCCCTCTCCCCTCACCCGATCCGATCCGAAAGGATCAACCCCCCCAACAAGACGCGATCAGCGCCGCCCGGCAGCCGACGCGCCCCGCCCAGCACGCCCAGCCGCCCTTCTTCGGCTCGCCTCCCCTCTTGCTCCTCTTTCCCGACCCAATCTAGATCGGGAAGGGGCAACGACCCTGACGCCTCCTTCACCGACACCGTCGCTGTGCGTCACCACCGTCGCCCGAGGACCTCGCCGGAGCTTCCCCCGCCAGACTGCCTCCTCCTCCTCAACGGCATGCCTCCTCTTCGTCACCGTCGTCCCCGACGTCCTCCTCGACCCCGCTGCCCGAACCCCTACCGCCCCAGTGAGCCTTCGCCTTGCTCCTCCCCTCCCATCTGTCCTGCGCTTCTGGCGTCTGTGCTTCGTCGCCTGCCACCAGACACGCGGCGCCCGTGCACGCCGCGCCGTCGCGCTCGCTCCCGCCTCCGCTACCTCTCCTCCCCACTAGCCCCGCCGACGCCTCGCCATAGCCCTCGCCCCGCTGGCCGCATCGAGCACCCCAGCGCCTCGCGCCCTCCTGCCTCCCCTATTTCTCCTCCTCGCCATCACTGGCTGGCGCGCCATGCCAGTCTGTGCGATCATTGTGCCCGCGCCCACCAACGACCCCAGCGCTCCGGCCGGCCTCGTCAGCCACGCCACGTCACCCGCTCCGGCCATGGTCGGACCGCGCCGAGCCACGCGCCGGCGCCCTTCGCCTCCTGGCCACGGTGCCCTGTCGGGCGAGCTAGCGCCCGACGCCCGAATCCGCCTAGCGCCCGTGCGCCCACTAACCCGCTCCTGTTTGGCCCTTTAGGCCACTGCCAAATGGGGCCCACTGCCCAGATCAAAAAAAGAGGAAACAAGAAATAAATAAATAAATAAAAACAATTAATTAATTAACTAAATTAACAACCTAATTAATCTGTTAATTAAACTAATTAACTTGGTCAGTTGTTAGCTGTGAATGACATGTGGGACCCAGTGGTCTGTTAAATAGTCAAAGTCCACAGTTGCCCAATGATGTCATGCTGACATCATGCTGATGTCATAATTACCTTTTTGTAATTAAATTAATTATGTTAATTCTAGAAAAAAGATAAAATTCTTTCTAAATTAATATAAAATAAACCGTAGCTCGGACGGAAAAACTTTGTACATGAAAGTTGCTCGGAACGACGAGATGAATCCGGATACGCGGCCCGTTCGTCCGCCACACATCCCTAGCATAGCAAACTCGCAACTTTCCCTCTCCGGTTCATCTCTCCGAAAACGCGGAACACCGGGAATACTTTCTCGGATGTTCCCCCCTTCGTCGGTAGCACCTACTACCGCGTTAGGGCACACCTAGCAACGCTCATTGTCATGTCATGCATCGTCATGCATATGTTTGCATTATTTTTATTGTTTCTTCCCCCTCTTCTCTCGCTAGACTCCAAGAACGACGCCGCTGCTACCCAGTACGACTATGGTGTTGACGACCCCTCCTTCACGGCTGAGCTTCCAGGCAAGCCCCCCCCCCCCTTGATCACCAGATATCGCCTATTCTACTCTCTACTGCTTGCATTAGAGTAGTTTTGCCTGTTACTGCTTTCCGTTAATCCTATTCTGCTGCATAGCCTGTCCTTGCTACTACTGTTGTTACCTTTACCTACAATTCTACCTGCTTAGTATAGGATGCTAGTATTCCATCTGTGGACCTACATTCTTGTCCGTCTGCCTTGCTATACTATCGGGCCGTGATCACTCGATAGGTGATCACGAGTATATACTTATATACATATATGATACCTATGGTGACTAAAGTCGGGTCGGCTCGTAGAGTGCCCGCGAGTGGATCTTTGTGGCGGAGCGACAGGGGAGGTTGAGACCACCTAGGAGAGAGGTGGGCCTGGCCCCTGTCGGTGTCCGCGGTTACTTCATAATAACACGCTTAACAAGATCTTGGTATTTGATCTGAGTTGGGTCGTTGACCTTATACGCACTAACCGCCACGTGGGACAAGATATGGGCAACCGGCGTC
The DNA here is from genome assembly GCA_021605205.1 of Aegilops longissima. Classification (NCBI taxonomy): domain Eukaryota; kingdom Viridiplantae; phylum Streptophyta; class Magnoliopsida; order Poales; family Poaceae; genus Aegilops; species Aegilops longissima. The sequence goes on from CM038682.1 coordinate 547,781,944, forward strand.
GTGGCATCAGCCGAAGCCTTCGTGACGTCAGCGACTGAGCGGCGCGCGCCGGATTGGACTGGAACGCCTACTCTTGTATAAGGGAGAATAGGTCTGCTTCCGGCCACGTTCGTAACATGCAGGTATGAAATGGGCGATGGGCCTAGACCCCTACGCGCATAGGATTTAGACCGGCATGCTGACCTCTCTGTTGTGCCCAGGTAGGGCTGCGACGTGTTGATCTTCCAAGGCCGGGCATGACCCAGGAAATTGTGTCCGGCCAAAGGGGATCGAGCGTGTCGGGTAATGTGGTGGACCCCTGCAGGGAAGTTTATCTATTCGAATAGTTGTGATCTTCGGTAACAGGACGACTTGGAGTTGTACCTTGACCTTATGACAACTAGAACCAGATACTTAATAAAATACACCCTTCCAAGTGCCAGATATAACCCGGTGATTGCTCTCACATAGGGCGAAGAGGAGAGGATCGCCGGGTAGGTTTATGCTACGCGATGATACTTGGTGAACTTACCATCTACTCTCTTCTACATGCTGCAAGATGGAGGCTGCCAGAAGCGTAGTCTTCGACGGGACTAGCTATCACCCTCTTATTCTGGCATTCTGCAGTTCAGTCCACCGATATTTCCCCTTTACACAGATACCCATGCATGTGTAGTGTAGATCCTTGCTTGCGAGTACTTTGGATGAGTACTCACGGTTGCTTTTCTCCCTCTTTCCCCCCTTTCCATTTCTTCCTGGTTGTCGCAACCAGATGCTGGAGCCCAGGAGCCAGACGCCACCATCAACGATGACTCCTACTACACTGGAGGTGCCAATACTATGTGCAGGCCGCTGACGACAACCATGAGTAGTTTAGGAGGATCCCATGCAGTAGGCATGCGCCTCTTTTGATCTGTATCCCAGTTTGTGCTAGCCTTCTTAAGGCAAACTTGTTTAACTTATGTCTATACTCAGCTATTGTTGCTTCCGCTGACTCGTTTATGATCAAGCACTTGTATTCGAGCCCTCGAGGCCCCTGGCTTGTATTATTATGCTTGTATGACTAATTTTATTTTTAGGGTTTTGTTGTGATATCTTCCGTGAGTCCCTGATCTTGATCGTACACGTTTGCGTGTATGATTAGTGTACGATTGAATCGGGGGGCGTCACAAGTTGGTATCAGAGCCGACTGCCTGTAGGAATCCCCCTTCCAAACTCCTTGGCCGAAGTCGAGTCTAGATATTGCTAAAATTTTACTAACATGGCTGTGTGCCTTACGGGCCCATGTCGCCATTGGGTGGTATTAGGATCTTTTACTCCTCGTCTATACGCTGGGACTCTAATCTCTCTTCTATTCGGGAGAAATGAATTTTGGTAAATCTAACATTGGGATCTCGTTATCACTTTCACCCGGAGAGCACCTTATTACCGATGATCGTCTGCTGCACCAGAAGACCATGAAGATACTCTCCGCAGTTAACCCGAGAACTTGTGTTCATCGCGTTTGCAATTCCCCTTCCACCGTCAACCCATATGATAACTACATGCAGTTTTCATTCTTACATTCATCCCCAGTTGGTCTTGTTATTACAAGATACCCCGAAATACTCGTCGTTGTTTCAATAATCCTTTGTGCCTACTGCCTTACAGTTCCTTGTCGCCTGAATACACCTACAAATAAACCCTCACACTTACCGAGGATTTGTTTCTCCCCAGTTGTTCAGGTGTTTCATAAAACTCTTCGATATATTATCCGATCTTTCGAGAATCTTCTGCAGCCTATGGCTCTAGAAATTCTTGTCTACCTGCATTATGGTTAAATCCAAATGCCATGCATTATTCATTGACATCCTTTGCACTATCATTTTCAGACCGTTGATTCAATATGATGCAGATGTTCGCAATCATCAGTCGCAATTAGAGTTCATCCTTCCGACTCAGACATCATTTTTGAACATGAGCTGGTTCTCGACCAATCAAATTGTCGTCGATTGTACCCCTAAGCTTACTCATCTTATCCTTCCTTAACCAGAGCGTTTGCTTCTGATCCCTTGATTTGGAAATCATAATCCCTTTGATTTTTGAGCTTTTAATCAACCGGTTGTTTCTATAATCTGATCTCCTTACATTCTTTCTTCCTCTGGTTGAGTATCGATGCTCACATCAGATCCCTTGAGGACCACCGGGTCCTTCGTTGGATTTTATCCGACAACGTCCCTCATAATCAATCACTTTGGAAGTTATTTATCTGATATATAATGCCATTGGTAAATCATATCCTCTGATTGGTCAACCATGCCCTGCTTTGAGCTGGTGATAATTACTCTCGAAGCTTGTAGTATATGTTTCTTAGATGCCCCGATGGGTTGAACCAATGCCTTCCTTAATATGTGTGAACCCGAAAGTTTTCCAAGGTTCATACTCATATCATAATTCACCAGGTAGATCTTTGCACTCAAATCATTTTTAGTAGATCAGTGAATGAAAGGTTATGTATTGAAGAAGTGGGAGTCGACCTTGAACTTTTTGTTCATGCCCACGGACACGATGTGGAACTTATCATGAAAGCTTCTTGTAAGAATATTTAATCATTTGAATAATTCTTCCGGTGTCATAAATTTGATCCCTTGCAGTTATGGTTCCGACCATGCTAACCTTATTCATTATATCTGAAAGGAAACCATTCCAATGCATCATCTATTATGACAAGATTAAAGTATCTGCTATTGCAAGTCAACGCTCGAGTTCAGCTTCTATTCTGATCTGCCTTCGAGTAATACCCCCTGGTATCTCGAGGATATCAACCCATTGCACTTCATCTTATGAATTTCTGATGAAGTAGTACCTTTCCATGTCCTTGTCACTGTCAGCACCGGATTTTCGGGATATAAATATCCAGAAAGTGGCGCTTGTGCTCACCAGCCCCAGGATTACTGTTAGCTGATGAGGCACCAACTTGATACAGAAATTCCAAGCAAAATACATAATATGTAGTACAAGACCATTCGGCCTATGAGTACAACAATTGGTTTCTAGTGGTTGATGGCGGAAGTGGTTTGTGGATCTTGGCGTCTATGGGACTCCATTTCCCACAGAACAGTGACCAGGTTAACTCCTATCTTGCGAGGCTGATATCACCATTGCTTGGGTTCGGGGCTGTCATCATAGCGCTCCTCTCCAAGCAAGAAATCTGGCCAAGACAATAGCCAGGGACAAGCCAGTGAGTACTTTGAATGTACTCGCAAACATTATGAACACGGGTATAATATAACAACCGATAATCATGCTCTGAAAACATTTTATGATCACAACGTCAGTCATAAAAATAAAATCCCTGATGCATGCAAGCAGGTTATTTATATGCAACAATGAATATGTAATAACAGAGTCGTAATAAAAATGCACCGATCGGGTGTTTGAAGAGACGCCTCGAAAGGATAGTAAATAACGAGCATGCCTTAGTCGGGCGTCTAAGCGACACCACATAAAGGGCTTATGAAGTAAATAAATAACAACCAGGCCACAGTCGGGCGTCTGAGCGACACCACATAAAGGGCTTATAAAGTAAATAAATAACAAGCATGCCACAGTCGGGCGTCTGAGCGACACCACATAAAGGGCTTATAAAGTAAATAAATAACAAGCATGCCATAGTCGGGCGTCTGAGGGACACCACATAAAGGGCTTATAAAGTAAATAAATAACAAGCACGCCACAGTCGGGCGTCTGAGCGACACCACATAAAGGGCTTATAAAGTAAATAAATAACAAGCATGCCACGATCAAGGCGTCGGCGACACCACATAAAGGGCTTATAAATAATCACGGTGAATATCCGGAGGTAGAACCATCCGGGGATACTCGATAATTCAAATAATATAACGAGTTAGTCCATAACAAATAATAATCATGATCATCACAAGTCACAAGTCATGATCCAAGTTCTGGTTTGGTAGTTTCTCCTCCGAAGACCGACACTAAGACCGACACTTGACCCATCTGCATGTAGTCCTTAACCATGGACACGGCTATTGAATAGATTTAACCACTGCGAGAGGTGTACTCTTTACCCACAAGTAGCAGTTCCTTTAGTCCATCGGGACTAATTCCATTCTGGTCTTTTAATTGAAAACACGCCTAACTCAGACACACCGCTTAACTTACGGTGTGCGGAATCACCCACGACACCTGTTAAGCAAAACTCTAAGTGGGGAGGCTACAACCTCGCGTAGCATGGGATCAAATTTATATCTCGCGCTCTAAGGGGTGCCCCCCTCTCGGTCCCAACCGGAAACACCCATGCCCCCAGACCAGGTGGCATGCCTACCGGATGTAGCCGGTATCTTCCACCATGGCCTCTCTGTATGGTGTGTGCTAGGAAGGGGTTTACACTTACTGAACCGTACCCTACCTGCGGCAGGGACAATTGGTAGTACGCGTGGTGGCGGGGCTGGGTCACTGACAGTGGGCCCGCCTGGCCCACTGGTCAGGTTTGACCAGTCCACGCGCGCGCCGTCTCCTCCGTCCGAACAGAGGCGGAGCTCCAGCGAGGCTCGTCGGCGAACGGAGGCATCCCTCGGGGATCTGAGCACATGGGTGTGCTCAGGTGGTCGAGGCAAACCCGTGGGTACCCGCCATGGTCGCCGACGTGGACGGAGTCGCCGACGATGAGCTCCCCAGCGGACGGCGGCGTCGGGTGAGATTGGGGTTCTGGGATGCGGTGGTTCCCGATCGGGTTTGAGGTGTTGGGCGGCTCCGCAGGGTCATGGGGAGTCGAACGGTAGCGCTAGATGGACGGGGGGCTCGGGTTGCGACTGAATGGAGCTGGGGCGTGGCGGCGGCCGATCCGGCCGGAGGCGGGGAAGAAGACCTCCTGCCGTTGATTGCTGGCCATGGGGGGTCCTAGGGAGATGGCTTGAGGCTGCCTGAGTGCTGGGACGAGCTCGGGGCTTTCCATTTATAGCATAGCGAGGTCGGTTCGCGGCGGCCGCGGATAAGATCGCCGGCGACCGCCATTCTGTAGCAGCAGGGGGACGTGGCGGCGATGAGTGCTTGTGAACAAGCTTGCGGATGAGCCTGAGCTGCTCCAGGGGGCAGCTGGCGAGCGCTAGTGGCTCGGGCGGCGCCGTTCGGGGCAGGAGCTGTCGGGCGGTGGTGGCGGCTTGCGGTGGCGGCGCCAGAGGCGCCGGGGGACCAGGTGGCCTGCGGTGAGGAGGGGGGTAGCGGCGGCTGGGAGAGGAGAGGCCAGGGCGGGGCGGGGAGGCGGCAACGCGACGCGGCGGCCCGTGCGCATGCACGTGCAAAACAAGCGCTCTGGCCGCGCCCAGAGCGTGCACGCCAGGCACTCGACGAAATGTCAGCGCGTGCTAGAGGATTAGGATGAGGCTGGGGATTAGCAGGCCTGTGTTAGGGTCGTCTAGGAGCTTAATGGACATGCTAGTTTGTCCAGAGGTGCAAGGTCACAGTGCAAAACTAAAATCATGCCAAAACTGTCCCTGCACTCAAGGTGTTTGACAAAATGCCAAGAGCATCTAGGAAACTCTTGGAGAGGCCAAAATCTCCAGATTAGGGTCTCTTTAGATGCAGGTGGGGATGGCAAGGTTAGTTGGCCAAGTCTAGAAACTTGATAGTATAAGTTTGTGAGAAAACTGACTCTGGTCAGAAAGAAAAGGGCATAATTGCATGCACTTAAAATCCTCCAATGGGTCCACTCTTCTGGACTTAAGGGTTTGGCAGGGTGGTCTATAAGCAGTAGAAATAATCATGGGTAAAGGAGCAAGTTAAAAAATGGTTGCAGTACAAATCATCAAGTTGGACCAGAATGAAAATGAGGATGATTCACTCAAATTTTTCAAAGAGCACCAATGGGTTTTTGCATAAAGATGAAAAATATACTCATACTGACATCCCCTAATTTTGGTGGGAGTTTTAAAGAAATATTTAATTAGGTTGTAGTGCAAAATTGCCCACTGGACCAGATTTGAAAATTTGATGTAGAGCTCAAAATATCCAAATAATGAAATATATTTTTTGCATAAAAGTGCTTTAAAAACATCACATGACATCCCCAAATTTTGGTGGAATTTTTGAATGTCTTTATAAAAGGGTTGCAGTGCAAATGGGACCCTAAACTTATGAAAAGCCCTTTTGGAGAAATAAAGCTCAGGGAAAGATAATTATATAAATAATCCTACTGATAAAAGAATTGTTTTATTTGAGAGGGTAAATGAGTCCAATAATGATTGAAAAGTTTTCACTTGGGGTACAAACTCCATAATAATAGAGAAAAGAATGGTTCTGAAATCAAAAGGGAATCCAGAAAATAAAATTTTAAGTTTCCTGGCAAAATTTTAATAAACAAAACATGGTTAAATTTTTTGGGGCGTCACAGTCACTCCATGGGTTTTGGGTTGTTGTCAACCAAGAACACCTATTTGTGAAATCAAATCAACACTGTGATTCAGTACTTCCAGTACTTTGTTGTTGAGAAGTTTAATACTCCACGTCATTCCGAGCCTGACCGGCTACATCATTATCGTGCTAATTTTAACTGTGCTATCTGGTCCTTCCAGGAGCACAATTTTCGACGATGAGCCAAGCTTACGTCGATCTTCCTCGTCTTATCATTTCGCCTTGGACATCAAGCTTGATTCCGAGTGTGTGTCGTATCCGTGGTTCCAATGACCCTTCGCTTCACCATTTCTTTTTCTTGATGTTGTTGCTGTTCAATTGCCTCTTCGTGAAATCTCTCGACAATTGTGTCATGATCATCATCAACATTTTGAGCTCTTCCAGGATATCAATTGAACTCATGAAGAGAAATACCATCCTTTCCCTCGATGATTTGTATTATCATCGACCACTTTATTGCCTTCCATTCAACACAAACTTGTTCGTGTTTCGTGTTATACCTTGAGATCCATGATATCCAGCAATTGTTCTTCTTTACCTTGAGTATTACCATCTTTTATGTCAATAATGTCATGATAATTTCGCCACCTCTTATGCATTCTTGGTACAAGTGATACTTCATGCCATCTCCGATCATTCCTTGGTCCCCGTGTTGTTTCTAACCGGAAAACCGACAATTGAACTATGTTGTGCGACTTCAAAATTCTAGCAACCCTATTGCTTTGAAGTTAATGGTCGATATTTCATTCTTAGACCATTGGTTATCGAATCACCATTCTAACATTGATCGTGCTACCTAAGCCCATATTTCGGGTGCACCTTCCAACCAATGTTTAAATTGGGTATGTTTTCCTCGAGCATATCTCCTTATATCATTTGATCTGACAAATGTTATCTCTTTTGTTCACATGATTGTGGAAATCCATCTTTTGGAAATCTTCATGAATTGTCGTTTAGTTCATCAGCCACCCTCTCATCCTATCCTTGGTTTAATAATGAACTCTTGTTTCGGGACTCGCTTCCATCGATCATTCCCGAGAATCTTACAATGTCATCTCGACAATTTGTGTTGCACCCTTCTTCTCAAGCATCCCGAGTCTGAGTTATCCTGACCCCAATCATATCTAAAACTCGGTCAGATATGATGGTTGCAACATTTTTCCAAGATTCATAACATTGGTCCTTATATGAACCGGTAAGGTGATGTCATGCCTAGCACACCTAGCCGGAGGACTTGTTGCTATAGTTTCCTTTTTAGCAGGGTTAACAATTCTTCCATGAGGAAATTGCAAGACTTATGCTATAAGTTGTTCCTGATGAATCCTTTGTGTACCCAAGTCTGACCTTTGCTTGAAGACCATGTCAATGCTATCTCGAAGCATATTTGTGGAACTCCGATTTTCAATAAAAGCATTTGAAGCACAATGCTAAATGTTTCCTGCTCAATTATCCAAACACTGTTGTATGGGTAATGTCATGAAAATTCTCTCCCCTACCTAAAGAGTTTTCTACATTATATCCTGTCATGGATATCATGCTCTGCTTGTCCTTGGGAAGGATATACCCTTGAAATATGCGTTTAAACACATTTTCCTTTCCATTGTTCTGTTTAATCTAATAATCATATTTTCCTTTCCATTGGTTGGTTTAACATTTCTTGTGATCTATATGATCTAAGCAGTAATATTCTCCTGCTTATGTAAACACCTCGGTGTACAATTCTGTCAGCAAGACCCTATTACTATTGTTGATGACATTACGGTAGCCATCGATGGATGAGAACCTTGCCTATTGGTCCGCCTCGTTCAACGAGCAGGAAAAATGGTTCTCTTCGTCCCTCGCCCTTGGTACCGATGTTGTTGCCGACATAACCGACAGACTATCCTCTGACATGCCTTTCTTACATGATCGTGCAAGATGTCACCGACCTTCCTACTTTTAACCACATGGTGGGCCCATAACCCACAGTTCCACAGGATCGAAACCTGACTCTCCTGTACACCTTGTTGACAAAGTTATCCCTTGCTCTTGGTTTCTTAGGTAATTCACGAGCCACCTTCCTAGTGATCTATTCTGGTATCAGACACAATACTTATTTTCGTTGCTTTGAGCCCCTTTCTCGCCCTGTTTCAGGCATCGAACGATTGCCTACCCGCTTGAAACGAGATTAGCATTATGGATCGACCACCTGGAGGAGAGCAACTAAGACCGAGAATACTCGCTAGAATTTCATAACCAGAACCTTCCCCCCCCCCCTTACGCCTATTAAATCTCAGGACGAGATTTGTTGTAGTGGAGGAGGATTGTGACGCCCGGATAATTAGGCTACAGTGACCCTCTACTAATGATGCCACGTCACCTCGGTTACTGCTGTTAACCTCGTGTGAGATCAAAACCGATTCAAAATTCGAATTCAAAGTAAAGGCAAACAACAAAGGTTTTGAAACTCTAAGATTAAAATGTTCGATTTGTGGCAAATAATCCATACTAAATATTGGCGAAGAAACCACACTTCTACAAAGTATTCAAATGCACTACAATAAATAAAACAGCAACTAAACCTATTATAAATGCCCTTTTGAAATTTATAAAAATGCGAACTAGACAATTTAAATGCCAAAAATATATTATGGTGGTGGGATAATTTGCATCCTCAATTTAGGTACTGGTCTTATCATTTTACAAAACTAAAAGCTATTAATACTAAAAAAACAGAAATGCAAAATTAAAACAAACAAAAATACCTAAAAGGAGAACCCCCCCACTGGGCCACGACCTAGGTGGCCTTTGGGCCAACTCCTCTGAGCCCAGCCGCCACCCCACTCCCCATAACCCCCAGCGGACGGAACCCTAACCCACTCGTTCCCTCCCCCCCACGTGGCCCTCCTCTCCCCTTACCCGATCCGATCTGGAAAGGGATCAACCCCCCAGTGCACGCGACCGCTACCCCTGGCGCCGCCACAGCAGTCGCGCCCGCCACCCGTCTTCGGCTCGCCTCCCCTCTCGCTCCTCTTCCCCGACCCAATCTAGATTGGGAAGGGAAAACGAGCCCGACGCCTCCTTCACCGACACCGTCGCTGTGCGCCACCACCGTCGCCTGAGGACCTCGCCGGAGCTTCCCCTGCCGGACTGCCTCCTCCTCCTCAACGGCCTGCCTCCTCTTCATCACCGTCGTCCCCGACGTCCTCCTCGACCGCGCTGCCCGAACCCCTACCGCCCCAGTGAGCCTCCGCCTCGCTCCTCCCCTCCCCTCTGTCCCGCGCACGCGCGCCCTACGCTCGTCGCCGCGGCCACCGCACGCGTGCGCCCCGTGCATGCCCGCCGTCGCGCTCCGCTCCCGCCTCCAGCTGCCTCTCCCTCCCCGCTAGCCCCTGCCGACAGCCTCGTCGTGGCCCTCGCCCCCGCTGGTCGCGTAGAGCGCCTCACGCCCCTCCTAGCCTCCCCCTGTTTCTCCTCCCTCGCCGCTACAGTCGGCGGCCGCGCCCGCGAGTCTGTGCGACCGCTATGCCCCGCGCCCACTCCACCGACCCCTGCGCTCTGGCCGGCCTCGTGCAGCCCACGCCGTGTCGCCCGCTCCGGCCATGGCGGCGGCGCTGAGCCACGCCAGCGCGGCGCCTTCGCCTCTGGCGCGGTGCCTGCCAGGCGGGCTAGCGCCCGACGCCCAGCTCCGCCCAGCGCCCGCGCGCCCACTAACCCGCCCCCATTTGGCACTTTAGGCCACTGCCAAATGGGGCCCAGTACCCAGATCAAAAAAAAGAGAAAACAAGAAACAAATAAATAAATATAAACAATTAATTAATTAATTAATTAACTAAATTAACTTAACCTAATTAATCTGTTAATTAAACTAATTAACTTGGTTAGTTAGTTAGCTGTGAATGACATGTGGGACCCAGTGGTTTGTTGACTAGTCAAAGTCCACAGTTGCCCAATGACGTCATGCTGACATCATAATTACCTTTTTCTAATTAAATTAATCATGTTAATTCTAGAAAAAGATAAAATCCTTTTTAAATTAATATAAAATAAACCGTAGCTCGGATGGAAAAACTTTGTACATGAAAGTTGCTCGGAACGACGAGACGAATCCGGATACGTAGCCCGTCCGGCCACCACACATCCCAAGCATAGCAAACTCACAACTTTCCCCCTCCGGTTCATCTGTCCGAAAACGCGAAACACCGGGAATACTTTCCCAAATGTTCCCCCCCTTCGTCGGTATCACCTACTACCGCGTTAGGGCACACCTAGCAACGCTCATTGTCATGTCATGCATCGTCATGCATATGTTTCATTATATTTATTGTTTTTCCCCCTCTTCTCTCGCTAGACTCCGAGAACGACGCCGCTGCTACCCAGTACGACTACGGTGTTGACGACCCCTCCTTCTCGGCTGAGCTTCCAGGCAAGCCCCTCCCTTGATCACCAGATATCACCTATTCTACTGTCTACTGCTTGCATTAGAGTAGTGTAGCATGTTACTGCTTTCCGTTAATACTATTCTGTTGCATAGCCTGTCCTTGCTACTACTGTTGTTACCATTACCTACAATCCTACCTGCTTAGTATAGGATGCTAGTATTCCATCTGTGGCCCTACATTCTTGTCCGTCTGCCTTGCTATACTATCGGGCCGTGATCACTCGGGAGGTGATCATGGGTATATACTTATATACATATATGATACTTGTGGTTACTAAAGTCGGGTCGGCTCGTAGAGTGCCCGCGAGTGGATCTTTGTGGCGGAGCGACGGGGGAGGTTGAGACCACCTAGGTGAGAGGTGGGCCTGGCCCTGGTCGGCGTCCGCGGTTACTTCATAATAACATGCTTAACGAGATCTTGGTATTTGATCTGAGTTGGGTCGTTGACCTTATACGCACTAACCGCCACGTGGGACAAGATATGGGCAACCGGCGTCGTGGTATCAGCTGAAGCATTCGTGACGTCAGACTGAGCGGCGCGCGCCGGATTGGACTGGAACGCCTACTCTTGTATAAGGGAGGCTAGGTCTGCTTCCAGCCGCGTTCGCAACGTGCTGGTGTGCAATGGGTGATCGGCCCAGACCCCTGCGTGCATAGGATTTAGACCGGCGTGCTGAACTCTCTGTTGTGCCTAGGTAGGGCTGCGACGTGTTGATCTTCCAAGGCCGGGCATGACCCAGGAAAGTGTGTCCGGCAAAGGGGATCGAGCGTGTCGGGTAATGTGGTGCACCCCTGCAGGGAAGTTTATCTATTCGAATAGCCGTGATTTTCGGTAATAGGACGACTTGGAGTTGTACCTTGACCTTATGACAACTAGAACCGGATACCTAATAAAATACACCCTTCCAAGTGCCAGATATAACCCGATGATTGCTCTCAAACAGGGCGACGAGGAGAGGATCGCCGGGTAGGTTTATGCTATGCGATGATACTTGGTGAACTTACCATCTACTCTCTTCTACATGCTGCAAGATGGAGGCTGCCAGAAGCGTAGTCTTCGACAGGACAAGCTATCTCCCTCTTATTCTGGCATTCTGCAGTTCAGTCCATCGATATTGCCCCTTTACACAGATACCCATGCATGTGTAGTGTAGATCCTTGCTTGCGAGTACTTTGGATGAGTACTCACGGTTGCTTTTCTCCCTCTCCCCCCCCCCCCACCTTTCCATTTCTTCCTGGTTGTCGCAAGCAGATGCTGGAGCCCAGGAGCCACAGGCCACCGTTGACGATGACTCCTACTACACTGGAGGTGCCAATACTACGTGCAGGCCACTGACGAGGACCATGAGTAGTTTAGGAGGATCCCAGGCAGGAGGACTACGCCTCTTTCGATCTGTATCCCAGTTTGTTCTAGCCTTCTTAAGGCAAACTTGTTTAACTTATGTGTGTACTCAGATATTGTTGCTTCCGCTGACTCGTCTATGATCAAGCACTTGTATTCGATCCCCCTGGCTTGTATTATGATGATTGTATGACTTATTTTATTTTTAGAGTTGTGTTTTGATATCTTCCCGTGAGTCCCTGATCTTGATCGTACACGTTTGCGTGTATGATTAGTGTATGATTGAATCGGGGGCGTCACAAAACACTAGCACCCAAATCACACAAAGCATAGCATTCATGATCTTTAATTTTAACTTTAATATTAGGTTTCTACTCATCATAAAGTTTTCTAGGGATAGAAACTTCCAACTCAAGTTTTTCTTCATAATATTGCATCAAAGCATCAACGATATGTTTAGTAAAAGCTTTATGTTGACTATAAGCATGTGGAGAATTTAGCACGGATCGCAACAAGGAAATACAATCTATCAAAGAGCAATTATCATAATTAAATTCCTTAAAATGCAAAATAGTGGGTTCATTAATATCTAGAGTTTTGATCTCTTCAATCCCACTTTTACCAATTTTTGCATCAAGATCTAAAAACTCCGAATTTTTGGGACGCCTTCTAGGTAAAGGTGGATCATATTCAGTCCCATCACTATCAAGATTCATATTGGAAAACAAAGATTTAATAGGGGACACATCAATAACTTTTAGATCTTCATCTTTATTCTCATAAAAATTAGAAGAACACGCCTTCACAAAGCAATCTTTCTTAGCACGCATCCTAGCGGTTCTTTCTTTGCACTCATCAATGGAAATTTTCATGGCTTTGAGAGACTCATTGATATCATGCTTAGGTGGGATAGATCTAAGTTTCAAGGAATCAACATCAAGAGAAATTCTATCAACATTCCTAGCCAATTCTTCAATCTTAGGCAACTTTTCTTCAAGAAAAGCATTGACATTCTTTTGACAACTCATAAATTCTTTAACACTAGTCTCAAACTCAGAGGGCATCTTATTAAAATTTCCATTAGAATTGTTGTAGGAATTACCATAATTATTAGAGGGATTACTAGGATACGGCCTAGGATTAAAGTTTCCTCTATACGCGTTGTTACCAAAATTATTCCTACCAACAAAATTCACATCCATAGATTCAATATTATTTTCAATCAAAATAGACAAAGGCATATCATTAGGATTATAAGAAACACTTTTATTAGCAAATAATTTCATAAGTTCGTCCATCTTTCCACTCAAAACATTAATTTCTTCTATCGCATGCACCTTTTTACTAGTAGATCTTTCAGTGTGCCATTGAGAATAATTAACCATAATATTATCTAGGAGTTTAGTAGCTTCTCCTAAAGTGATTTCCATAAAAGTGCCTCCCACAGCCGAATCTAAAAGATTTCTAGAAGCAAAATTCAATCCGGTATAATTTTTTGTATAATCATCCAAAGAATTAAACCATGTGTAGGGCAATTACGTATCATTAATTTCATCCTCTCCCAAGATGTGCAACATGTCCATGATCAAGTTGCTTAAAATTCATAATATCATTTCTAAGAGAGATGATCTTAGCGGGAGGAAAATACTTAGAGGTAAAAGCATCTTTGCACTTATTCCAAGAATCAATGCTATTTTTAGGCAAAGACAAAAACAAAGCTTTAGCACGATCTCTAAGCAAAAAAGGAAATAGCTTCAATTTAAAAATATTATTGTCCACATCTTTCTTCTTTTGCATATCACACAAATCAACGAAGCTATTTAGATGGGTAGCGGCATCTTCACTAGGAAGGCCGGCGAATTGATCTTTCATGACAAGATTCAACAAAGCAGCATTAATTTCACAACATTCCATATTGGTAAGGGGAGCAATCAGAGTCCTAAGAAAATCATTGTTTTTGGTATTGGTAAAGTCACACAATTTAGTATTATCTTGAGCCATCGTGACAAGCAAGAAATCCAACACACGAGCAAACAAGAAGCGAGCGAGAAAGAGGCGAATGGAAAGGCGAGGGTGAATAAAACGGCAAGGGTGAAGTGGGGGAGAGGAAAATGAGAGGCAAATGGCAAATAATGTAATGCGGGAGATAAGAGTTTGTGATGGGTACTTGGTATGTTTGACTTTTGCGTAGACTCCCCGGCAACGACGCCAGAAATCCTTCTTGCTACCTCTTGAGCACTGCGTTGGTTTTCCCTTGAAGAGGAAAGGGTGATGCAGTAAAGTAGCGTAAGTATTTCCCTCCGTTCTTGAGAACCAAGGTATCAATCCAGTAGGAGGCCACGCTCAAGTCCCTCGCACCTACACAAACAAATAAAAACCTCGCAACCAACGCAATAAAGGGGTTGTCAATCCCTTCACGGTCACTTACAAAAGTGAGATCTGATAGATATGATAAGATAATATTTTTGGTATTTTTATAATAAAGATGCAAAGTAAAATAAAAGGCAATAAAAATAGGTAAGTGTTGGAAGACTAATATGATGGAAAATAGACCCGGGGGCCATAGGTTTCACTAGTGGCTTCTCTCAAGAGCATAAGTATTACGGTGGGTGAACAAATTACTGTTGAGCAATTGATAGAATTGAGCATAGTTATGAGAATATCTAGGTATGATCATGTATATAGGCATCACGTCCGTGACAAGTAGACCTGACTCCTGCATCTACTACTATTACTCCACACATCGACCACTATCCAGCATGCATCTAGAGTATTAAGTTCAAAAGAACAGAGTAATGCTTTAAGTAAGATGACATGATGTAGAGGGATAAACTCATGCAATGTGATATAAACCCCATCTTGTTATCCTCGATGGCAACAATACAATCGTGCCTTGCTGCCCTAACATCCTTTGGGAAAAGGACACCGCAAGATTAAACCCAAAGCTAAGCACTTCTCCCATTGCAAGAAAGATCAATCTAGTAGGCCAAACCAAACTGATAATTCAAAGAGACTTGCAAAGATAACCAATCATACATAAAAGAATTCAGAGAAGATTCAAATATTGTTCATAGATAAACTTGATCATAAACCCACAATTCATCGATCTCAACAAACACACCACAAAAGAAGATTACATCGAATAGATCTCCACGAGAATCATGGAGAACTTTGTATTGAGATCCAAAGAGAGAGAAGAAGCCATCTAGCTAATAACTATGGACCCAAAGGTCTGGGGTAAACTACTCACACATCATCAGAGAGGCTATGGTGTTGATGTAGAAGCCCTCCATGATCAATGCTCCCTCCGGCAGGACGCCAGAAAAGGCCCCAAGATGGGATCTCACGGGTACAGAAGGTTGCGGCGGTGGAATTAGGTTTTCGTGGATGCTTCTGTTGGTTTGGGGGTACATAGGTATATATAGGAGGAAGAAGTACGTCGGTGGAGCAACATGGGCCCCACGAGGGTGGAGGGCGCGCCCAGGGGGGTAGGCGTGCCCCCCTGCCTCGTGCTCTCCTGGTTGATTTCTTGACGTAGACTCCAAGTCCTCTGGATCACGTTTGTTCCGAAAATCACGTTCCAGAAGGTTTCATTCCGTTTGGACTCTGTTTGATATTATTTTTTGTAAAACTCTGAAATAGGCAAAAAAACAGCAATTTGGGCTGGGCCTCCGGTTAATAGGTTAGTCCCAAAAATAATATAAAAGTGTATAACAAAGCCCATTAATCATCCAAAACAGAATATAATATAGCATGAAGCAATCAAAAAATTATAGATACGTTGGAGATGCATCAGTCTCCGCCATGAGCTATCATTCCATAGTTGATATCTCCTGCCTTGGGGTTTTCTTGACAAAACTCCGAGTCTTAATGCTCCATGTTCCGGTCTTTCTCCGACACACCTTAATCTCAGGTATTGGCAGCTTCAATAGTCTGACCCGTTCCATAATGGTAGCCTTCCTAGGTCATACAAATCTGGAAATTCTTCAAAGCCTTTAATTTCTCCGAGCCTTCGGGGTCTTCAACCGTTGTAGTTTCAACTAGTTAGATGCACGGTAAAATCCTCTTTATTCCGAAATGGTCTTAGTTGTCCGATATCTTGTACTTCTTGGAGTAGTCTCATCAGTCGTATCTTCGTGTGGTCAAAAGGGGAAAGGGGTATAGTCTAACTAAAAGGGAAAATTTGATAAAGCTCAGAAAAGAAGAGAGGTAAAAAATCCTTTTGAAAAATCGAAGTTTTAGAGAAAATCTTTCCTATGGGCTTGCCAAAATCTAGGGTCACGTCCTACAGTCAACATGTGCTCTGGAACCATCTTGTAGCGACCCGACCCGAATGGATCAAGTCTCTATGCTTAAGTGTCATCCCTGGATCGGTATGCTGACACACACAATAATCGAGGATTTATAACAGAGGTAAATCACATGTATAAAATAACATAAATAATATTACCTCAATCCTTATAGCAGAAGTAACAACAAAGTTCTGGATTCCCATCAACACCAACGGCAAAGTTGAGTGTAGAAATCATAACCCTAACGTATCACTTAGTCGTCGTAAGATATTCCTGCAACATGAGACGTTGCAGCCATATAGATCAGTACATTGAATGTACTGGCAATTTCACACTATAGAGCAATGCTGAACGATGGCTATCACTACATGCATATTTGGCTGGTGGAGGCTCTAAGTTTAATTTTGCATAAAGCTAATTTTGTTCCTACAACAAAGGAATATAATTTATTTAACTACAAAGTTTGTTGACAATATTGAGAAGGTAACCCCCACTCAATCCCAAATAATTAATAACCCATCAATTTCATTAAATAGAGTGATGAGATCAACATAATAATTCAAGTACCAGATACTCAAGATGTCCATAACCGGGGAAACAGCTAATCATGATTAGTTTGTACACTCTGCAGAGGTTTGCGCACTTATCCCCACAAGACTCAATCTCCTCTGTTGAGTTTCTCGCACTACTTGATTTTTGAGGAACGGATGACTGAGACACAGTCTTTCAGAAGCGTTAGCTCGTTACGATGGGTAGACAGTACCACCTACATCCCCTACATCTGCTAGTCTACCACTGTAAGAGGTCACACAACATACTCAACTATGCCAGAGCCCATAATGGCTTGTGGTTGCACATGGAAGTTTCTAGCATGAATAATCTTATGATCCCTTTGAGCCTGGGTGGCATTCCAATAGGAGGATCACATAGATACCCCGGGATCTCCTAGGACAACACTGGATTCCCCAAGTGTCCGGGCAAACCACTGGTATCCCCAGGGTGCCCACAACCAATCCACCCAGATGTGTATTAATGTTGCCACCTTAAGTTTCCCTTAGTTAATATAAATCTCACATCTTTCTTGAATCTCACATAGCAATCCACGTCTACGAGCATAGCAAAGTAGTGCAAGCATAACGCAAAAATACCGTGGGTTTGAATGCAAGACAATAGGTTCATAACTCATCAACTACTTCCCAATACCCACATGTTATCAAATCCTACCATGCAATGTTTGAGGGTTGAAACTAATGCATAAAACTTGGTATGAAAAGTATGATCAAAGTGTAAACTTGCCTTGTACTATTGATGAAGATGATTCACACTCATAACTCCTGATAGTTCTACTCGTCACACTCTGTTCAATCTATCGTGAGAAAGCAATTGCATACATAAGCACTCATGCAAAAGAATCGAATAAAAGATCTCGAGAAACTTCGAAAACAAGCAATTAACTCTTGCAACAGAAAACAATTTCTAACAGTACCAAAATTGAGTGGATTTGGTCTTATCAGAAAGTTTAGGTCAAGAGCTTTATTTAGCAAAAATAATCAAATACAACAGAGTTATAAAACTCAACTTATGAACAAAAGAAGTTCAAATTCAAATCTGTTTAAAATCAAATTTTGAATTCTCAAAAACATGTTTGTCGGGGAAGCTGATCGTGACCCACGAACACCTATGGGACCGAGTCCCTTGTGGTTCGATGGGGGGCGGAGACTGCACAAAGAGCGGATCGAGGCGATGCACACGAGCAGATTTACCCAGCTTCGAGCTCTCCGGAGATAATACTCTCTGCTGCTTGGTTGATTGTATTGTGTTCTTGCTAGGGAGCAATGGAAGCTACAAAACCTAGCTTTGAGTGAGTGTGGCCTCGTATGAGTCGAATGAACGAGCAGGCGAACCCCTCTCGTTGCTCTTGGGCCTCCTTTTATAGGCTCAAAGGGGTCACCACAGTGGCAAGTAGACAAGGGTAAAACAGGAAAAACAGTGGTTGGTACACCAACATGCGATGTCTGATGCCCTATACCTAATTTCGACGGCAAGGGACAAGAGTAATAAATGCCCGTCGATCGCTGAAACGATTGTGAGGGACCGTCAAGTGCGCCTCCGTTCGCCCACGATGGTAGCTTGTCGGCGCCGCTCCCGCTGCTCCCGCTGGCTGCACAGCCCTTTGACACGCGTGCTCAGGAAAGCCCCATGGCGACACGTTGGCGGATGAGTGGGCGGAGATGAAGAGAGTTTACTGCGCGGCAAGCGCCTTGCCGTGGCAGAATCCTTGTCGCGCTCGGGAGCTTGTCGCTCACCAAGCCTTCCCGGCAAGCTCCTCTTGCCGGGGCCTTGTTTCCTTCGTGCCTTGAGTGGTCTTCCCGGCAAGCTCCTCTTGCCGGGGCCTTGATTACTTTGTTCTTGAATGGCTCCAAAGGAGCCGTGGAGGACCTTGGCGGTCACTAGGCCAGCCCTGCCGCGGGGTGCTGCAACTGCCCGGGCACGAGTTCGGGGTACTAGGGTACCCCTACTCTAGTACACCGACAGAGCCCGGGAACTGGGCCACCACAGCGCCGAGCTCTGTTGGGCCAGGCCCAAAAGCAGCTGCAGGCACGCGGCCTAGATCGCGCAGATTATTCGCCTCGGACCCACCACGTCCCCCACGAGCAGCACGTTCGGACGTGGCGTCGTGGGAGAGATCGTGGGGCTTTCTTTAATGTGAAAATCGGGCGCCGCCTCCTCTCCCTCCTTATAAGCGGGGAACAGGCAGGGCGCCCACTTGCCATTCTTTGTCACATCAAAACCACCGCCGCTCCCCCTTCTTCTCAAGTCCAAAGAGAGCGACGCTCCGCCCCCTCCCCATTGCCACCGTTGCCACCAACGCCGTCGGATTCCTCCACCACCTCCGCCATGGCTCCGAAAGCCGACAAGGGCAAAGGGGTGAAGTCGGCCGAGGCGCAGCGGCTCATGGCCTTCTTGGAAGGAGCGGGCCCTATTCGATCCCCTGCTCGACCGGAAGGAGATGCGAGAGCTGTACTACCTCTTCTGGTCGACGGAGACGCGGGCGCACCCGCGCACAAGGGTGATCTCCGCCGCCACATCCGAAAAGGTTTCCGTCGGGTACCCTTTCTTCGCATTTTTCTTCCACTGCGGGCTCTGCCCGCCCTTTTCCGAGTTCTTTTGCGATGTCATGAACACATATGGCCTCCGCCTCCTTGATTTCACCCCCAACGCCGTCCTCACCATGGCAGTTTTCGCACACCTCTGCGAGAACTTTGTCGGGGTTCACCCAAATGTAGCACTTTTCCGCCATTACTTCATGCCCCGCGTAGAGAGAGGAGAGCCGCTTGCCGGAGGGATTGCATGGATCTCCAGGATCGGCAAGAAGGAAGCATATCTTGATGGAGAGCTGCGCAGCAAGTGGGAGGAGTGGAGAGCCGATTGGTGTTGGATTATAGAGGAGGAGCCACAGCCTTTTACCGCCCTGCGCCAAACTCCCATAGTGCGCGGCAACGATTGGAGCAACTTGGCGCCGGAGGATGCCAAGTTGAAGATTGTCGTGACCCGGATCCTACGCCTCAGGCATGCCGGGCTTACCGTAGGAGCTGTTGGCGTGGACTTCCTTCGCCGCCGCATTGCGCCCTTGCGGAGAGGGGAGGCCTGCTTGGGAGTTCAAAGCGGCGGACATCATGAGGCTGCGTCCGGGCCTCAAGCTGGAACTTCTTGTCTTGGAGCTGGATGCCATGCTGCGGAGCTGTTCAAGCTGATGCAGATCACCCGAGTGGTTCATGTTGCGAGGGAGTCGTGCCCTTGTGCAACAACTCGTCGCTTGACCACATCCGCGCGATGATGCCGTTGTGCGATTCCCATGGAATCGTTCCAACTTGGCAGGAGCCCGCCGACGACATCGTGCAGCAGTTCTTTGACAACTTGGAAGAAGTGACGTTCCATGCCGACGAGCAGAAGCGGCTCACCCGCAACACCACCGAGCAAGAGATGGCGCGCATCGCCACAAGGTTGGAGGAGGCGACAGAAGCTGCTGCCGCCGGCGTGTTTGGGTTCTCCGTCGAGGAGGCAGAGGCAGCCGAGGCGGCAAGCCTTGCCGATCGAGAGGAATTCGCCGGCGAGGAGGAGCAGGCCGAGCCCGACGCTGACCCGAAGGAGTCTGCCGGGGGCGCCTCCCCTCCGCCGTCAAGTAGCTTGCCGCGGGAGGAGCCCGCGGCCCCGCCAAGAAGACGCCTCCGCAAGACCGGAGAAGTGGCGGGGCGGCAGGCGGGCCAACAGCCGCCTCGCCGCCCGACGCGCTCCACCGCGGCAAGCACGGTTGCCGCGGGAGCGCCTCATGCCGCCACAGCAACGGGAGTGGGGCCTTCTGGAGCCACGGCCCCCGCACCCGCCAAACGTCCGAGGGAGCCTACTCCTCCAGCTCGTCGTCTTGGGCGAATTTGACTTCTCCGCTCTCAGCTCCGAGGAAGAAGAGGAAGAGTAAGATCTTGTCGCTGCTACTTGTAATTCTTCAATTTCTGCTTTGTCTTGTGTCGACTTGCTTCATTCTGAGCTCTTTCCTTTTTGGGGACGCTGGCTCAGAGGCGTCGAAGAGCCAAGACTCCGGTGGTTGTCGTCGAAGGCGATTCCCCTATGGCTGACAGGAGGCACGTCTGAGACTCCCTTGCGGATCCGGCAACCCTTGACAGAGCAGCCCCAGACAGCCCCAGCGTAAGTGTTTGGATTATCTCTTACGGTTGGTGTGCTTGGGTGCTCCTTCTTCTTGACTTTCGGCTTGTTGATTTGTGTAGGAGCAGAGCAGCCTCATCGGGAGGTCCGGAAGTCTCCTGAAGTCCTGTCTGCTTCAACTACGCCGCCAAGGGAGAAATCTCCGCCAAGGGAGCGCTCTCCGGCAAGGGAGGCCTCTCCGACAAGGGGCAGCGCCGACGACCCTCCGGTGGTGGAGACCGTGGCAACAGATCCCATTGCAGGTAATCTTCTTACTTGAAAATCTCCCTTGGGTTCTCTTTCTTCTGTTCTTCTTTTCGAACATTTGCTTGACTGTTCTTTCTTTCTCTGATCATCAGATCCATCTGCCGGAGAGCCGATGGAGACTGAGGTTGCCGGCGAGGAGGACGCTCGCGGCAACAATGACGACACCGCCAACATGGAGGAGGAGGCCGGCGCCGATGGGTCCGCCGGCGAGGAGGCCGCCAAGGCTGCCGGCGCAGAGGCTGGGGAGGGGTTTGGTGATCGTACCGACGGCCCTGAGGCCGCAGGAGCGCCAGGCGCTACGCCGACCACCGATCCCCCCGCCACCGATGCTGCACCAGGCTCCGAAGAGCCCCAGCCCGGCGCCTATCTGAAGGCCGGCGAAGGTGTCTTCATCAAGCTTCCATGGGCGTCGAGCTCCAGGACGCCGGTCGAGGGAGAGACCTTCGACGTGGAGCTGCTCCCCTCCGCTGGGCTGTCACTGGTTGACGTGCCGAGCAGCAGCAGTGGTGAGTCTGAGGAGGAGCAGCTGCTGAAGAAGCTGCTGTCGCTCTACTGCGCCCGACAAGCTAAGCTGGAGTCGCGGGAAGCACTTGTCGCGAGGGCGGGAGCTGACATGGAGAAGCGCAGAAGAGCTCCGGCGCCAACAAGGAAACTCTCGGGACATAGCGAGCGGGAGCAGCTTTCCGAGAGCGCACGGCCTTCATCTTGGAGAAGGCCGAGGTCGAGGAGCAGCAAAGGCTTGGCGAGAAGCTCTGTGCAAGAAGGTGGTGGCGCAGCGGAAGATCAACCTCGGCAGCTCACGAGGAAGATCTTGCCGCGTCGCGAGCAATCAATTGGCGGAGCACTCAAAGAGGCAAAGGACGCGCCGCGGCTGCCGAGGCCGCCAAGAAGGAATTGGAGGCGAGGGTGGCGCAGCTAGAGGCCACCCTCGAGCGCCGAGGAGGTCACGGGCTGAAAGCGTGGCCGAGAAGGGCGCCTACACTCTTGGCGAGCTGCGGGTCGTTTATTTGAGAAGATCAAAGAGCTCGGCGCCGCCAAGGACTCAAAGCGGATCTGGAGCTGCCCGACCACCCAGCGGAGGCGCTGGGCCGGCGCTAAGGAGGCGGGAAGCAGGCCTCTTGGAGAAGATCAAGGCCAACGAGGAGCTGTTGGCGAATGCATGACTGCCAGGATACTCTCGGAGATAGCATAATGCTTTGGACAGAAGGTCTTGTGGAAGCTGCCGCCGCCATCCACAATGAGCTGATGCAGGTTGGGGATGGTGGATCTTGGGTACTCCACCGGCGAGAACCTCAACCCAGCGCCAAGCTCAGCCTGTTCTTCAAGGCGTGTTGGCGGGTCTCCAGCGGCTCCGGGAGGAGATCCCAAAGCAGCTGGCCGATGAGTCGCGCCAAGTCTGCGCCGGGGCTCTCCAGAAGGTGCTGATGAAGGTGGCCTTCTGCAATCCAGGTGTCAGCTTCGCCAACGTCCTCAAGTCCCTGCCTCCATCTGCCGACATTGAAGCACTCAAGGCCCTTGTCGCACCCATTTTGGACAGGGTGAGCGGAGTCAAGAGGGTCGATGGCGACCGTGTGGACTAGGCCGCCAAGTTTGTCTTTCCCTTGTTGCTGCAAGTCATGTTTAGTAGAACAATTTATTAGATCTGCGACAAGTTATTTTTGTAATATACTCTATCTTAGGCAACGATTGCAATGTTATTTCCTTTACTTGATTCCTTCCCTTGTATGTTTGTGCCCTCGCTTTTAGGGAACTTGTCGGTCTGAGCACCTTTGCATGAAAGCGTTGAGTCTTGAACGTCGGCTGACTTCTTTGGCGATGCTGCCTCCGACAAGCAACCTTGTCGCAACTAGTTGCAGCGCACTTAAGTTGTTGAGCGGACTCGAAACAAAGTAAGGGTGCGACTAGCTACGAGTTGGTTCCTCCGCGCACAGGTTTTCCATACAAAGTACTATCGTTCGAGGAAGATAACTTGAAAATTTAAAAACCGATTGCTTAAACTTAGCAACTTAGCTTTTCTGTCATTTGCTTCCCGGCAAGGCGATACTTCCTCGAGCGACACTTGGTGGCCCACACCATTATCTTCTCCTTCCCCCCCGGCTAACTTGTGGGCGGATGAACCTTCCTTTCTTATGAGAAGAAAGAAGAGAAAATAAAGTTATGGAGCCTAGTGGCTCGTTATCGCTTACCGGGTGTAGATGCTGCATGAAATGTCAGATAGCGCATGCAAAATAATGATGAAAGCATGAAATTGACAAGTTGTGCGCAACACATAAGCTTCTTGATGCGGGTCTGCGCTGGCT
Source organism: Aegilops longissima (assembly GCA_021605205.1). NCBI lineage: Eukaryota > Viridiplantae > Streptophyta > Magnoliopsida > Poales > Poaceae > Aegilops > Aegilops longissima. Next base: position 547,805,656 of record CM038682.1, read on the forward strand.
TTGTACAAAGGATTACATGCAACAGCGGCAAGACTTGTACAAAGGGTGGTTGCGGAGCAGGTTCCGGCAACCGCGCTCTATGGGTAAAACTTACGAAGATGCTCTATATTCAGGAGTTGCTCACGGGCGCCATCTTCGGTCTCAAAGCGGACTGCGCCAGGCCTAGTGACTCGTTTCACCCGATAAGGGCCTTCCCACTTCAAGCGTCAACTTGTTGGAATTCTTGGCGGATTGAGCGGCGAAAGAACAAGGTCGCCTTCCTCGAAGCTTCGGCATTAACTGCGGCTATGGTAGCGGCGCAAAGCTTGCTGGTAACGAGCAGCTCGTCTGCAGCCTGAAGGCGATCCTCCTCGAGGAGCAGCGCGTCATCTTGTCGCAGCTGCTCTTGCTCAAACTCATCATAGCGAGTACTCGAGGTGATCCATTATCTGAGTTCCGTGGGGAGAACTGCTTCGCTCCATAGACTAGGCGAAGGTGTGCGGGCGGTGGCTCGATTTGGCGTCGTCCTGATCGACCAAAGAACCACCGGCAGCTCCTCAATCCAGTTTCTTCCGCACTTGCGCAGCCTGTCAAAAGTTCTGGTCTTGAGTCCTCGCAGCACTTCAGCATTTGCCCTCTCAGCTTGACCGTTGCTTCTCGGGTGAGCAACAGAAGCAAAACAGACCTTGGCGCCAAGATCTTGGACGTACTGCATGAAGGTGCGACTCGTGAATTGGGTGTCGTTGTCGGTGATGATCCGGATAGGAATCCCAAAACGGCAAACAATTGAGCTGAAGAACTTGACTGCTTGTTGTCTTGTCACCTTCCTCACTGCTTCCACTTCCGGCCACTTTGTGAACTTGTCGATTACAGCGTACAAGTACTCAAAGCCCCGACAACTTCGGGGAAAGGGCCGAGGATGTCAAGCCCTGGACCGAAAATGGTCAGGATAAAGGGATTGTTTGGAGAGCTTGAGCTGGTTGGTGTATCTGTTTTGAATGGGCCAGCACGCTTCACACTTGGTTACTTGTGCAGTTGCATCTGGAGGGCTTCGGCCGAAGAAACCTTCGGAAAGCTTTGCGGCAAGTGCTCTTGCGCCAATGTGGTGACCACATATGCCTCCGTGTATCTCTGCCAACAGCTTCATCCATCTTCCGGCAAATACACTTCAATTTCACACCGTTGAGTCTTCTTACATGCAGGATGTTGTCAACAAACTGGTACATACTTATTGTCGGGCTACTCTTTCCGCTTCTTCTTGCTCTTCGGGAAGTTCCCCTGTCTGAAGGAAATGGACGATCTGCTGTGCCCATGTTGGAGCTTGCGGCTCGACAACAAGGACTAAAGGTACATCTGCTGCTGCGGGAACATCAGCTTCCACGGCAAGAACATGCGGTTCTGCCGGAGCTTGATGATCCCCGGCAAGCTTGCCGGAGCAAAACTTGTCGGGAGCGTCTTCTTCAACGAAACAAACCCTAGGGCTTGTCGGAGCAGACTGCTCCGCAGCGATATCTGCGTTGATTTTGGGGACCTTCTTGGCGGCGGCTTCAGGGAGCTCTGTCGGAAAGTAATCACCAGAAACCAACTTCCTCTTCTTGCTCTATCTAGTTGATGGTGTTACAGTTGGTTGAGTCAGCTTGAGCACAAAAATTCCAGGTTCCACAGGTAACTTGAGGGCAGCACACTTTGACAGGCCATCAGCAATATCATTCTGAGCTCTTGGAACATGTTCCATTTGCAGGCCTTCAAAGTGTTCTTCTAGCTTTCTCACTTCATCAACGTAGGCTTCCATCAATGGACTCTGATAATCTTTGTTTACTTGGTGGACGACAAGCTGCGAGTCACCCCTGACGATAAGCTTCTTGATCCCAAGGTCCACTGCTATTCTGAGACCGGCAAGCAAACCCTCATACTCTGCAGTATTATTTGTTGCTTGCTCCTTGGGAAAGTGCATTTGGACTATGTATTCGAGGTGCTCTCCGGTGGGTGCGATAAGCAGCACGCTGGCACCGGCGCCTTGCAGCGAAAAGGCACCATCAAAATACATCAGCCACTCTTTACTTGCTTCCTTGACGGGGATGCTCGTCTCTGGAATTTCTTCATCTTGTGTTGGCGTCCATTCTGCTATAAACTCTGCCAATGCTCTGCTTTGGATAGTTGAAGTGCTTTCAAACTTGAGGCCAAAGCTTGACAGTTCCAGTGTCCACTCGACAATCCTTCTGTTGCTACGGATTTTGCAGTATCCTCTTCAGCGGAAGCGGTGACAACTGTTATCTCATGTGCTTGGAAGTAATGGCGCAGCATTCTCGAGGCCATGAGGAGGCGAAAAGCAATTTACGCACACGAATACCTTGACCTAGCCCCTGCGGAAGGGAACCGACAAAAGTAGACCGGGCGCTGCACCATCCTTTTACGTCAGATCTTGTCGCAATCCTGCGCAGATCCGTCCTTATCGGGACGAGCTTGACAATGAAGCCCCACGCTTGTCGCTGGATGTATCTGCCTCGATTCTTTGGCTCATCATCCGCCTCCCTTTCGCTACTAACGCAGCACTAACCACTTGATTGGTTGCCGCTATGTACAGCAGCAACTTCTCTTGTGGCCTAGGTGCGACAAGTATTGGAGTGGAGGACAGGTACCTCTTTAAGTCCTGCAGCGCAGCCTCCGCTTTGGGAGTCCATCTCATTGGACCTGCCTTTTTCAAAATCTGGAAAAATGGCAGGGCGCGCTCAGCAGACCTAGAGATAAACCTGCTGAGAGCAGCCACACAACCGGCAAGCCTTCTTACATCCTTGACGCGCTTTGGTGCTTCAATCTGCTCAATGGCCTTAATCTTGTCGGGGTTGGCTTCAATTCCCCTCTGAGACACAAAGAACCCGAGAAGCTTGCCGGAAGAAACTCCAAACACGCACTTCTCGGGGTTGAGCTTGAGGTTGATCTTGCGCAGATTTGCAAAGGTCTCATCTAAGTCTTGGACCAGAGTTTCTTTGTCCTTGCTCTTGACCACTATGTCATCCATGTAGGCTTCTACATTTCTGTGCATTTGTAGCTCAAAGGCGTCATGGACTACTCTTGCAAACGTTGAACCAGCATTCTTCAAACCGAAAGGCATCCGTATGAAACAGTATGTGCCACATGGTGTAATGAATGCGGTTTTCTCTTCATCCTCTTCTGCCATGAAGATCTGATGATATCCGGAATATGCATCAAGAAATGAAAGCAAATCACATCCAGCTGTGGAGTCAATAATCTGGTCGATACGTGGCAAAGGGAATGGGTCTTTGGGACAAGCTTTATTAACATCCGTGAAGTCAATACAAAGTCTCCATCTCCCATTTGCCTTTCGTACAACTACTGGATTGGCCAACCACGTGGGATGGAGCACTCCTCTGACAAGGCCTGCTGCTTCCAACTTCTTGATCTCTTCTGCAATGAACTCTTGGTGCTCCACTGCCTGCTTCCTGACTTTTTGCTTGACGGGCCGCGCATGAGGACAGACAGCTAAGTGGTGCTCAATTACTTTCCTGGGAACATCGGGGATGTCAGATGGTTGCCATGCAAACACATCGACATTCGCCCGCAGGAAAGCAACGAGCTCGCCTTCCTATTTAGGGTCAAGCGTGGCTTGATGGTGAAGGTACCACCGGTGCCGTCCTCCTTGGCGGGCACCTTCTTGGTCTTGGCGGAGCTGCCATCATCTTCTTGCACTTGTCGGTGGAGCTCGATGGTGCGTCCTCGGCGGTAGCGCAGCACTCGAAGAGGTGCGCTTGCGGAGTGGGCATCAGAGCTCTTGCCGGACTTGGTCTTCTTCTTCCCCCCGGGAGCTTCAGCGACAAGTGGTTTGCTATCTGTCGCAGCTGCTGCATCCCGGTAAATCTTGTCGGCGCAGATAAGCGTATCCTTCTTGTCGCCATGGACAGAAATGACACTTATCGGGCCGGGCATCTTGAGCAAATTGTAAGCATAATGAGAGGCTGCCATGAACTTGGCAAGTGCTGGACGGCCAAGTATTCCATTGTAGGGCAATGGGAAATCGGCAATGTCGAATGTGACCCTCTCAGTTCTGAAATTCAGCTCGCTGCCAAATGTTACCGGCAACGTAATCTTCCCTTTCGGCTTGCTCCTTCCTGGGTTGATTCCTTGGAAAGTGCCAGTCTCTTCGAGCTCGCTGTCAGGGATCTGAAGCTTCTGGAGCACTGCAGAGGAGATCAGATTCAGGCCGGCCCCGCCGTCAACCAACATCTTAGTGACCTTGAGGTTGCGGATAGTTGGTGATACCAACATCGGCAAGCACCCGACCGCAGTTATGCGATCGGGGTGGTCCTCAATATCAAAAATGATGGGCGTCTGGACCACTTGAGAGGTCTCGTGACTCCACGGATGGTTCTGCTGCATTGACCTCCCGCATCCATTGCTTGAGTTGGCGGTGCGAGGTATGCAGAGAAGCACCACCGTCAATGCAGAGAACCTCCGTGGCCTTCTGAAACTCCTGCTCATCAGCTTCATCGTCTTCCATGTCTTCATCGTCATCATATTCTTCATCCTTGTCGCGGCCGTGGGGAGGTCTGTCTCCTTGCCGCTGCTTGGCCTTGCCGCGGCGTCCTCCCCGGCCGGGTCTCTTCTTGCTGGCTGTCGCAGCACCTTCCTGGGCCTTCTCCTTGTCTCGCCGCTCGTACTCAGCCTTCTGTAGTTCAACGAGCTGCTCGACTTTCTTGCAGCTCTGGAGGTCGTGGCCCTTGGTGCGGTGAATCTTGCAGTACTGTTTGTTGGAGCTGTCCGTCTTGTCGGCGGCCGCTACAGCTTGGCGGTCAGTGTCAGCCGCAACCTCCTTGCCGGAGCCGCCAACCTGAGCCTTCTTGGCGCCACCTCCGTTGCAGGACTGCTCGACAACTAGTACTTCCTTGCTTTTCTTCTTTCTGTTGTTCCGCCGCCGGCTCTTCTTTGCAGGCGGTCTCCTCCTTGTCGATTCTGCTCCCACATTCTCTCACTGAGGAGTCTTCTTCCCTCCTCGTAGCGTGCACACTTGTCGGCCAAGGCATACAGCTCAGCGGCGTCCTTGACTTTGCACATCGCCATCTCCTCCCTCATCCTGCGGTTCCGCACATTACGATGAAACAGCGCTGATCACCTTGGCGGGGTGGGCGTGCAGGATGTTGTAGTACACGGCTGAATCTCTGGATATACTTGCGCAGGGACTCTCCTTCCTTCTGGGCGAGCAGGTGAAGGTCACTCTCTTGGCCATGAGGCTTGTGGCCGCCTGTGAAGGCGCCGACAAACTGATGGCACAAATCTGCCCAAGAAGATATGGAGCTGTCCGGCAAGTGCATGAGCCAAGATCTGACGTTTGGCTTGAGCACCAGAGGGAAGTAGTTGGCAAGGATCTTGTCGTCTCGTCCCCCCGTAGCTTGCACCGCGATGGTGTAGATCTTGAGGAACTCCGATGGGTGTGTCCTGCCATCATACTTCTCGCTTTGTCGGCTTGAAGTTTTTCTTGTCAGACCCTTGGTCTTGCCGCAGCTCACGAGTGAACGCAGGGCAACCTACCGCGTACGGCAAGTCGCCTGGTTCCCCTGGCGCATGCATGTCAACAGCGGGCCCGGCGCGTTGGTCGGATTGACGCCGCGCTTCTCTTCGGCGCTCGATGCGAGTTCGAGCGTCTTCTTGTTGGCGTTCTCGAAGAACTTGGCGCTGATCACGACGAGCTCGTGGATCCGGCGGCAGCGGTGGAGTCATTGTCGAGGTGGATCCGAGGAGCTGGTGATCTTGGCCTTCGGTGGGGAGTGCATGGTGGTCGCACCCCCATAGGTCTCGTTACCACCGGCTCGTGCCTGAGTCGTCGCGCGCGCGGCAAGGGACGCAGATTGGTTGCTGCGAGCGTCGCCGTTAGCAAAGCCGATGAGACTCGGATGGTGGCCCTCCATTCGTCGACCTTGTCGGCCGTTGGAGGATAGTCTAAAGCGATTGAGCTCGGCAAGGCCTGCTGGAGTGGTGGGTGGCAATGGCGTGCGGAGCAAGGCAGGATGTGCTCGGACTCTAACCAAGTTAGGAGGAGCAGCATCCCGCCTAAGCAACCGTACTCGCTTCGTACCAACATCTTTGGCGTGCATCGCGGGTCTCGAGGGCCTCGGGATCCTCCGGCTTGGCCTTGATCCAACGGCGTATGGTGCTGCGAGCATCATGATCTTTGTCGGTCTCGCGCCTCTTGAGAAGGACGGTGCGGATTCGGACGCCGAAGCTTGTGCCACCTTGTCCTTGGACCTGGCGGCGTCGTGGGCTCTCGACGGCGCCCGTTCCTCGCCGGCGTCTTCCCCACCACCCGTCACCTCCGGTGGTGGTGGGTTTAACAGCGACGGCTCTGCTGCCGCGAAGCCTTCTTCTTGATGGCATCTTGATGAAGATGATGAAGATTGTTGCTCGTGTGAGCGCGGATCGGGTTCACACAGCCTCGACGCCCCCTACCTGGCGCGGCAAAGATGTCGGGGAAGCTGATCGTGACCCACGAACACCTATGGGACCGAGTCCTTGTGGTTCGATGGGGCGGAGACTGCACAAAGAAGCGGATCGGCGATGCACACGAGCAGATTTACCCAGCCGGAGCTCTCCGAGAGATAATACTCCTCTGCTGCTTGGTTGATTGTATTGTGTTCTTGCTAGGGAGCAATGGAAGCTACAAAACCTAGCTTTGAGTGAGTGTGGCCTCGTATGGTCGAATGAACGAGCAGGCGAACCCCCTCTCGTTGCTCTTGGGCCTCCTTTTATAGGCTCAAAGGGTCACCACAGTGGCAAGTAGACAAAGGTAAAGCAGGAAAAGCGATGGTTGGTACACCAACATGCGAGGTATCTTGTGCCCTATACCTAATTCTGACGGCAAGGGATAAGAGTAATAAATGCCCGTCCCAGTCACCTGAACAGTGCAACAGGGACCGTCAAGTGCGCCTCCGTTCGCCATGATGGTAGCTTGTCAGCGCCGCTTACCGCTGCTCCCCGCTGGCTGCACAGCCCTTTGACACGCGTGCCTGGGAAAGCCCCATGGCGACACGTTGGTGGATGAGCTGGAGCGGAGATGAAGAGAGGTTGCCTGCCGCGGCAAGCGCCTTGCCGTGGCAGAATCCTTGTCGCGCTCGGGAGCTTGTCGCTCACCAAGCCTTCCCGGCAAGCTCCTCTTGCCGGGGCCTTGTTTCCTTTGTGCCTTGAGTGGTCTTCCCGGCAAGCTCCTCTTGCCGGGGCCTTGATTACTTTGTTCTTGAATGGCTCCAAAGGGCCGCGGAGGACTTGGCGGTCACTAGGCCAGCCTGCCGCTGCGAGTCAGAATGGCTGCCCAGACGCGAGTTGAGTACTAAGGTACCCTACTCTAGTACACCGACAATGTTCAAGTCGATTATCTGGATAGAGGAGATCATAACGAAGAAGTGGGTGTTGCTTTCGTTTGATTTGGACAAGCGAGTAAAAAGTTGCTAGGGTTTGAAGATCAGGGGCTAAACTATAAATAAACTAATTACATCTAGGTCCCTGGCCAAAATTAAAACAGAGAAAGAAAAAGACTAAATAACAAACGTTCGCTAAACAGATCTACAGAACGAAAACCGTTCGCTACCGAAACTAATGGACGAACGTCCGCTAATTAAACTAACCTAAATAGTAAACCGGTTAAAAGAAAAACCGAAACAAAACCGGGTCGGGGAGGTGGTTTTATACCGGTTCGGCGAGAAAACCGGCGGCGGCGGTCAGCGGATCGGCGGTGACGGCGGATCGGGATTCCTGCGAGATGGGGCGGCGGCGAATCAGGCGAGGCGGAACGGCATGGAGCGGTAGCGGCTTGTGGCGCGATGGCTCGGCAGAAGGCGGCTGCGTGGTAGCTGCGGCGGTGGCGCTAGCGGGCGGAGAGGCGGCGGCGGCGCGAGGAGGCGGCGGCTGACGAGGGGAGAGGGGCACTGAGCGCGACTTATAAAGCCCGGGGAGGGAAGGACGGCTTGGGGGAGGGGGGCACCGGCGGCGGGGCGTGCTCGGACTCCGGGGGGAGTCCGGCTCTAGCACGAGACGAAGGCGGCGGCTTGCTGGGCCGGCTGGGCTTCGGCCCAGTTCGGTCCGGAAGTTTTTTTTAACACAGACAGACAAAAATAATAAAAACAAAAGAAATAAAAATATTATATAGGCATATAATATATCAAAATTTTCAGAAAAAGATTTTTCTACATCGTGAACATTTTTCTAGTATCAAATAAAATCCACAAAAAATTAAATAAAGCAAAGAGTGCTACTCTTGCAATAAAATCCCATAAAAATCATTTTAAAAATACCAAAATGATTTCAAATTTATTTCTCTCCAATTTTCTAATGTAGGGAATCATTTTACCCTAATTCCCAAATATTTTATTTTGGAGAAAATAATTTGAATAATAACTCCAAATTGAAAATAATTTCAAAGGGACTTTAAAATTGATTCTTTTAAACTTCAAGTCATATTTCATATGATTTTAAGAAGTCATTTTATCTTCTCTCATGAAAATCATTGAGTCGCATAAAGTTTCTGAATTTGAAATATTTCCAAATGGAATTCAAATCTTTTCAAAAACCCTTTTCATTTATTTCAATGGAAGAAGTCATATTATATTCACTCTAGGGTTTTGTGATGAAATTAATTTGAATTCATGGAGATCACAAAGCAAAGTGAAAGTTTTGGGAAAGTCATTTTATTCCCTCTCATTCAACTTTCAAAAAGTTTCAAATTTCACTCAATTTCACAAAAGCAATCAAATAATCAATCAAAACTATTTATTTAATATAACATTCCAAAATTTAGAATTTTGGGATGTTACACGTGTGGAAGTGGACAAAAGCAAAGAACTGAGCCACAAGCTCCGGGTCAAAGTCAAGGTGGAAAGTAATGATCCCCTCAATGCCAAACTGCTCCACCAAATCCGGAGTTTCTCAAAAATATGCCCGGTTCTTCTTCAGATGGTCCATGTTAATCCACTAAACTGACACACAGGTGTTCTGCTTGACCTTGATCACATCTAAGAAAATAAGATTTTGTTGCTTGGTCCAGAACAGGTCATTTCCCCTTGTGATCTCCCTAGGGTTGACGTAGGGGTTGAGCTTCCTTCGAATCAGAAACTCCGCTTGAGGCATTTCATCCATGCCAACATTTGGCTCCTTGATCTTGGTAGATGTGGTCTTGACTTTGCGTTCTGGAGCACTAGACCCCTCAGGAGCTTCTTGGTTGTGAAGCCGCTTGGAGCTCGTGTCATGGCTGGGATTGGAGCGCCGGACATTGAAACCGGAGCCACCACCTATGACACGCAACACAAACACACGAGAAAAACAAGAAGAAATATTGCAAAGACCAAGGCCGAAACCAAACAAAACAAGTAGAAATGAGATTGAGTGGACAAAATAGAGTAATTTTTAACTCAACGGTAGTACCGGGCTAGGATGCGGACGTAAAACTTTACATCCGCTCTAACCACGGTAGTACTGTGCAGGGTTAACACAGTAGTACACGGCGCTGGGCGGAAGTAAATTTTACTTCCATGGCGGGCGGTAGTACCACTCGATGGAAGCGGTAGTACCGTCTGAGGCGGTTCTCGACAATGGGCAGTAGTACCACTCCAGGAGGAGCGGTAGTACCGCACGGAACAACATCTCGCAAGAACAGAAAGAACGGATCTAGAAACATCCGTAAATGTAGATCGATACTACCGTTGATCAAAACTACACTGATGCATCACACCAAATAGCATATCTACTGCACTAGCACTCTCCAACAATCTCCTCTTGTAAAGATTTAGCCAAAAATCACAAGAACTACACATGCATCTCCCAAAACCTAGAAGCACAACAACGGGGCAAAGAGAGAGGGACTAAGGGAGATATCAGGTTTCGTGGCAAGAGGGAGAGGTGGGGATCGATCCTACTGGTCGGAATGCGAGGAGAGCGGCCGGAGACGGAGATCTGGCGAGGTCCTCTGGCGCCGTTCTTGGTCAGGAGAGAGAGAGAGAAAGTGAGGGGAAGGGATGAATGGGTATGGGGGAGTTGGAACTCCCCTGCCCATCTTAACCCCACGCTCTCGACGGTCTTGATAATACCGCAGTCATCGCAGATAATCTTGCCGGCGGAACTACCGCTGCAGGCGGTAGTACCGCTCTTCCAACGGCAGTAAAAAATTACTGCCGTGCTGGAAGCGGTAGTACCGTGCCGGGGTTGCAGCTGCGCAAGCACAGATGCCACCCACCTCCTGCGGTAGTACCGTGGCTAGACACGGTAGTATCGTACACCCAAGAAAGTGCAAGTTTTGAAAAGACAGAAAAACACGGCCTTTGCAATTCAAACTTCGAGCAATCGGACACGTAAAGAGCACAAACGAAGCAACTAAAACACACCCAAGGCAAAAAAGAAGGCGAAAAAGACAAAGAGGACCAAACACAAACCAAAACCTCTCAAAAGGAGAGGGCGGTGGCCGGAGCCACCTATGTCTGAATCAATTGGTATGGCACCACGAAGAATTATCCTTGGGCCCATGACCAAAACTCGTCTTTGAAGCACAAGTACCATAAAAATGGCTAATGTGAAAGAGTTGGTCAATTTATGCATAATGGGGGAGGGAGAGTTTATGAGAGAACAACACTCCCCCTATGCCCATGCCTAGACATCAAGATGAGTATGGTGGGGTGTGCAAAGGTTCAAGCCACATTGCTCAAATCAATGATATTTAGCTCATGCCTTAACTCGCGAAATCTTGCTTCATCCAAGGGCTTCGTGAAGATATCTGCAAGGTTATCATGAGTTTTGACATAGTTGAGCTTGATCTCCCCTCGCCTAATGTGATCCCGGATGAAGTGATACCGAATATCAATATGCTTCATCTTGAAGTGTTGCACCGGGTTGAGAGAAATCTTGATGGCACTTTCATTGTCACACCAAAGAGGCACTTTGTCACAAATGACCCTATAATCCTTTAAAGTTTGCCTCATCCAAAGAAGTTGAGCACAACAACTACCGACAACCACATACTCTGCTTCGGTGGACGAGAGAGACACACAACTTTGCTTCTTAGAAGACCAACTCACCAAAGAGCAACCAAGAAATTGGCACCTCCGGAAGTTGACTTCCTATCCACTTTGTCTCCCGCCCAGTCCGAGTTTGAAAAGCCCACAAGGTCGAAGTTAGCTCCTCTTGGGTACCATAAGCCAAAGTTTGGGGTATAAACCAAATATCGGAAGATTCGCTTGATCGCCACATAGTGGCTTTCCTTAGGTGCAGCTTGAAACCATGCACAAATTCCCACACTCAACATGATATCCGGTCTAGATGCACAAAGGTAAAGCAAGAAGCCAATCATGGAGCGATATACCTTTTGATCCACCGCTTTACCATTGGGATCTATGTCAAGTTGGCATTTGACGGGCATTGGAGTGGAAGCCGGCTTGACATCACTTAGCTTGAATCTCTTGAGCATGTCTTGAGTGTATTTGCCTTGGTTGATGAAGGTTCCTTCTCTTCTTTGTTTGATTTTGAACCCGAGAAAGAACTTCAACTCTCCCATCATGGACATCTTGAACTTCGAGGTCATGAGAGCGGCAAACTCCTCATTGAAAGCTTTGTTAGGAGAACCAAATATAAAATCATCAACATATAGTTGGCATACAAACAACTCCCTTTGACCTTCTTAGTAAAAAGATTTGGGTCGGTTTTCCCAATTTCAAACCCATGATCTTGCAACAACTTGGTAAGGTGCTCATACCACGCACGTGGGGCTTGTTTAAGGCCATAGAGTGCCTTATCGAGTTGGTACACATGATTGGGGAGCTCGGGATCCTCAAACCCCGGGGGTTGTTTGACATATACTAACTCATTAATAGGACAATTAAGAAAAGCAATCTTCACATCCACTTGTTGCAACTTGAAGTTATGATGAGAAGCATATGCAATCAACAAACGAATAGATTCAAGGCAAGCAACGGGAGCAAAGGTTTCACCATAGTCGATACCCTCGACTTGGGAGTAGCCTTGTGCTACCAAACGATCCTTGTTGTGAATGATAATCCCATGAGCATCTTGCTTGTTCTTGAATATCCACTTGGTTCCAATGACATTATGGTTCCCCTTTGGCCTTGGCACCAATCTCCACACCTTGTTGTGCTCGAAGTTGTTGAGTTCTTCATGCATGGCATTAAGCCAATCCAGATCCACGAGCGCCTCATAGACCTTTTGGGGTTCAACACAAGAAACAAACGCGTGATGTTCACAATAGTTTGCTAATTGTCTACGAGTGCTTACCCCCTTTCTTAAACTTCCAAGCACATTCTTCATGAGATGATCTTTGGTAGTGATCTTGGATGCAATCTTGGCGGCACGACGCTCCAATTCCTCCTTAAGAGAGAGTTGAGGAGCGGTAACTTGATCATCTTGAGCCTGTTCTTGATCTTGAGCTTGCTCTTGATCTTGAACATGCTCGGTGGTGAGAACTTGACCTTGGGCATCACTTGGTGGTACACCACCATCTTGAGGTTGATCTTGCCCTTGATCTTGTTCATTAGGTTGAGGGCCTTCACTTTGTTCTTTGGAAGCGTGTGGGTCTTGGGTTGGTGATGGTTCCACTTGAGTGGAACATTGTCCTTCTCCTTCGGCCACAAGGGGTTCCTCAATGGGTAGGATATGACCAACACCGATTCTTTTTATGGCTTGGGGAGGAATTTCATCACCTACATCACAAGTACCACTTTGCTCCACTTGGGAGCCATTATTCTCATCAAACTCCACGTTACACGTCTCCTCAATAAGTCCCGTGGACTTATTGAGGACACAGTAAGCATGAGAGTTTGTAGCATAACCAACAAAATATGCCCTCATGAGCTCTGGCCTCAAATTTAGACAAATGAATACCTTTCTTGAGAATGAAACACTTACACCCGAACACCCGGAAGTACTTGAGGTTGGGCTTGTTGCCGGTGAGTATCTCATATGGAGTCTTGTTCAAGCCTTTGCGGAGATAGATCCGATTTGATGCATGACAAGCGGTGTTGATGCTTCGGCCCAAAAGTTGTACGGAGACTTGAACTCCGTCATCATGGTCCTTGCCGCATCCATCAACGTCCGCTTCTTCCTCTCCGCTACACCATTTTGTTGAGGGGTGTAAGGTGCGGAATATTGATGCTTGATCCCCTCATCACTAAGAAACTCATACAAGGTGTAGTTCTTGAACTCGGTGCCATTGTCACTTCTTATCGTCAAGATCTTCACATTGTGTTGACATTGAGCTTCATTTGCAAATCGATGAAGGTTTGTTGGGTCTCACTCTTCCTCTTGAAGAAATATACCCAAGTGTATCTTGAATAATTGTCACATCCCTAGTTCTGGTATGCTCAAGGCTAGCTAGTCATGTGTGCATCATGTTTAAATTCCATTTAAATTTGAAATAGGATTTGTGAAACCCTCAGAATCATCTCTGGAAATGACCCAAATAAAAAGTGCTCCAAAAAGGGTCCAAGAAAATGTTCATGTTACTCTCTGGAAATATTGGTCAGAGGTAAAATTCTAACAAATATTTTCAGGAGCTCATAAATATTTATTTTGGCCATTTGGAATTAATGCATAATTATTTGCTTTGGATATATATATGTTATATAAATAATATATGTCCAAAAATTATATTATTTGTTGAGGAGCTCGGAATAATACCACTAGCTCCTGCAAAAATGGCATAAGAAAATAAAATGATTTAGTATTTTATTAAATCAAAACTAATGTCGAAAAATAGAAAAGAAAAATAAAAGGAGAAGAGACTTACCTGTCGCCACCACCTCCTGCGCAGCCCGTTCTGTGCTTGGCTGGCCGCCCTTGATTAGCCAGCCCAGCCCAGCCAGCCAGACTGCAGTCCTCCACCTCGCGCCCGATGGCGAGGTGTGTGCCAGTGCCTGCAGCAGCCTCCATGGCCACGGCACACACTGCACTGTCCTCCTCCCGTCGCTGGATGCCCCGCATGGCGCCCGCCTTGCGCCCGCACTCTCTCCCTCTCTCCGGTGGCCTCCCTCCTCTCTCGCCCTCCCCCTTGACGCATGGCTTTGCCGTCGCCGCCGTTCACCGTAGCCGCAGCCACCGCCTTCCCTCGCCTTCTCTCCGTGTACGCAAGCTCCGCGCGACATACTCTACATCCTCGCAGAGCCAAGCAACGGGGCGCCCGTGGAGCCGTCACCGCCATCTTCTTCACCTCCGTCGCCTGAGATCGCGGCGCCGTTCGGCTGCACCAAGCCTTCCCGAGCTTCGCCGACCCGCCGTTGGATTATTTGTCAGCCCGCCGTCGATTCCCCTTCTCCCCCTGCCTCCCGCGCTCTGTAGCCTTGCGCTGCTCGAGCCGAGCTCCGGCCACCGCCGTGAGCCTCGCTCCAGCGAGCTCCGGCCTCCCCAGCTCCTCCCGTCTGCTCCCCTGGATGCGGACGAGCCCGGGCTACGCCCCGGTGCCCTTAGCCGCCGCCCTCGTGGCCTATAACGCGGACGCCGCCGCGTCCAGAGGTCGCCGCCGATGACCCTAGCCAGCCTGACGTGCGGGCCCGGCCTGCCAGGTGATTAGCTTAAGGCTAATCACCGTTAACTAACCCCTGACACTGACAGCGGGCCCGTGCGCCCTACTCTTTTTATTAGATTAGTGAAACCCCCCTGTTTAACACTGTGTCACTGACGTGTGGACCACACATGTCAGGTTTGACCTGGTCCGCACCGTTGACCTGCTGATGCAGGCATGACGTCATGCAGACGCAGTTATCCATTTTCTGGATTTAATTAAATCAGGAAATTCCAGAAAATAACCAAAACTTCTAAAAATCATACAAAATCAACCGTAGCTCAGAATGAAATAATTTATATATGAAAAATGATCGGAAAAATGCAATCTATCCATTTGTATCATTTTCATGCATGTTTGAGAAAGTTAACCCCACTGTTTAGGATGAAACATGATTAGGACAAATTTGATAATAGTTTTGGAGTTGGAATTTGATCTAGTTTTGAATTCCACTTCAATCAAAATGACCTTCTGTTGCATTAGCTCAAATCAACAACATATTGCCGTGTCATCTTCATGCATCATTTTGTTGCATGGCATTGATTGTGTTTCCCCTTTGTTTGTCGGTGTTTGTCCCCTCTCAGTAGACGACGTACCGACGATGAGTTCGATGACACCGATGAAGAACTATATTATCTTCAGATTTAAGCAAAACCCCCTTGTTCATTCCGATACAATCCCCCACTCTCTCGCTCCTGCTCTCTTTTACTGCATTAGGACAACAACGATTCATCTGTTACTTGCTGCGGTAGCTGAACCCCTGTATCCTCTGCATGACCTGTCATTCCACAGTAATTAGATGAAACCCACTAGCATGAGTAGGAGTTGTTTGAGCCCTGTTGTGCCTATTCATTCATGCTTTTTTGTCATGCCTGCTACTGCTTAGAGTTGAGTCAGGTCTGAGTCATCGGGGATGAATCGGAGGTGTGTGTACATGTCCTACTGTGTGTGAGCTAAGTGTGTGAACACAATTTGGTAAAGGTAGCGGTGAGAGGCCATGTAGGAGTACATGGTGGGTTGTCTCATTGAAACCGTCCTCAGGAACTGAGTTCTGTGTTTGTGATCCATGAACAGTTACTACCACACATTGAAATCCTTAATTCACTCTCTCGGCTTCTTAACCACCCTTGTCCTCTGTCCGGGAGTTGCAAAGTAGTTTCTGGTGTTTGTAGCATGCTAGGGGCCGCACGCAGCGCTGACCTTAGGGGTGGGCTGTGTTGCAGTAGGCACGTGGCCCGGTGTACCGATTCGCCCGTTTGGTGTCTCGGGAACCCTGCACACATCGTTCGGGGCCGTTAGTGGAAACCTCGGCGGACTCCTCTGGATGGAACCCGAATAGGCGATAAACCTGGACTAGGGACTTGAGTGTTTAGGTAGGCGTGGCCGACACCCTCGCCAAAGCTTCCACTTGAAGGTTGCCGAGATACATGGCGTGTACATGGCGGTAAGTGGCGAGGCGTGTGTGAAGAAGTACACCCTGCGGGGTTAATATGATCTATTGAATAGCCGTGTCATGGAAAAGGACTTCTGGGTTGCCTATAACCGTTCGTAGACAAGTGAAAGTGGATACTCTAAAATACGCAAGATAAGTGTGAGTGCTATGGATAGCGTTCTCGTAGGGAGACGGGAGCGGATCCATAGTGGTGTATTGATATGGTGAATATGTGGACTCGTGTGCGCCACCTCAAAAGAGTTACTTGCAGTCGTAGTTTAGGATAGCCACCGAGTCAGAGTTGGCTTGCTGCAGTTAAACTCCACCACCCCCCTTTGTTGATAATGATGCATATGTAGCTAGTTCTGATGTAGGTCTTGCTGAGTACATTTGTAATCACGTTTGCTTGTTTTATGTTTTGCAGAGAGACGTCAGTCTCGCTAGTAGTTCCGCGTGGACTTCGACGTTTAGCTTGATACCTCAGCTACGGTCTTGTGCCCTCGGCAGGATCTGGTAGATAGTCAGGCTTCTCAGCCTTTTTCATTTGTAGATGTCTGTACTCAGACATGTTAAGCTTCCGCTTGTGTTTTGACTTGTATGCTCTGAATGTTGGGTCATGAGACCCATGTTTGTAATATCTCGCTCCTCGGAGCCTAATGAATAAATACTTGAGTCGTAGAGTTATGTTGTGATGCCATGTTGTGTTTACACATATCGAGCATATTGTGTGTATGTTTGAAATGCTTGGTATGTGTGGGATCCGACAATCTAGTTGTTTATCCTTGGCAGCCTCTCATATGGGGAAATGTAGTCTAGTGCTTCTGAGCGATAGTAGTCCGCTACTGCCCGGTTCACGGAGTCCTGCTAGCCTAGCACTACTGCTCTGGACACTTGACTGGCGACATGTGTTTCACTTCGTTCTGTATGCATCCCTTTGGGGAAATGTCATGCGGTGACATCCGGAGTCCTGCCTAGCCTGCTACAGCCCGGGTTACCGGAGTCCTGTTAGCCCAGTGCTACAGCCCGGATTCACACGCTGCTGACCGACATGCTCGATGTGATTCATGTATGCATGTCCCCATGGGTTAGTGCCGCTTTGGGTTCACGACTAGCCATGTAGGCCCGGGTTCTCTGTCATGTGGATGCTAGCGACACTATCATATACGTGAGCCAAAAGGCGCAAACGGTCTCGGGCCATGGTAAGGCAACACCTGTGGGAATACCGTGCGTGAGGCCCAAAGTGATATGAGGTGTTACCGGCTAGATCGATGTGACTTGGAATCGGGGTCCTGACAGCTTTGGTATCAGAGCCTGACTGCCTGTAGGATTACCATGCCAAACTGGTCGAAGTTGTGTCTAGAAATGCTTTAGTTATGTAAGGGAATTGATTATGGAAGGGAACGTAAGGCTCTTTTTACTCCTTATATCTCATGGCCTTCTGATCTGAGTCGTCCTCTTCTTTTCTACGGGGTTTAAGAACTAGGCTTCTCATCTATCTATTAGGATGACGTGTTACTAATCCATAGACTTTTAAGATTGTTGATTATCAGCCTCAGTTCAGTTTCTACTACTTTTAGTATGTTACCAGTTGAACCAGAACCTTGATATGTTGTTGTTAAGTGACTATGCAAATCCTTGTGAATGTCTCAAATCTTTTTCTGAGCATTTACAACCGTTATGTTGTCCGAGTCAACCCAGGTTTCTAATACAATCTGAAGCATTTGCAAATCCTTTCCTCCCATTTTTTATGTCCCTTTGGGCCAGATTAACCACACCAATCGGTGAGTTGAGTTACTTTGTTGCCTCGGCATATATGTTGGAACTATTATTATGACCCTAGGTGTCTAGAGTATCACCTAGTAATCCAGCCATGCTTTGTGTTCCCGGTGTGATGATTCTGGCCATTACTCTTGAAAGCATTCCGTGATGCCATTTAGTTAGTAGGTATTCTATTCCTGGGTTGTTGAACCTGAGACTCACCCTACTTCATGTTATTAGTATTTGCTTGTTCCCTTAAGATATTTGTAACCTTGTGATAGTCCTCGAGGTCCGTGGTATTTCCTTCTTCCAAATACCATGAACCATTAAGGCAGAAGTTATTTGAACCAAAAGATCACAATCAGAGTACTCTTGAGGAGTTCTCCATTCACAATTGTGACTCTGCCAGTTCTACCTTCTCCGCATGGGTTATCCGGAAGAAATGTTGAACTTTGCTCGCCATACTAATCCATGCCTCCACTACTCGAAAAGTTATATGTTCCTTTGAGTTGTCCCTCTTCAGTTGTATTCCGACCCTCGTCTATCAATGGATAGTCAGGAGTAGTCGTGCATTCGTCATCGATGCCTATTATTCTTGTGGTCTGTCAAGCCATTCTATTCTGGAATGACTGGGAGAAACAAACTCCAGTACCTCATCCATATCCAGGATTGGGTCAAAGCAGTTGTAATCCGCATATCAAATGCCAATTCAGCTTTTGATTCTGTTCTACCCTGAAGTGTTACCCACTTTAAGTCAGGAATGTCATGAGAATTGCACCTTCTTTTATGAATTCTTGACGTAGTGATACTTCTCGCCATCATTATTCATTCCTCGGTTTCCGTGTTATTGTAACCGGAATGCCGACAAGTGAATCGTGATGTGTGAAATCAATACTCCTAGTAACTGTGTTGCTTGGTAGTTAATGGTCAATATTCTCATTCTTAGCGTGTTGGTTATTAAATCATCACCCTAAGATTGATCGTGCTACCTAGGCCTTATTCTGGTGCACTCTTCGATCATGAGTTAGGATTGTGTCAATCCCTCACCCTTTTGATCATATCATCTTGCCCTGAAAAGCAAGATTGTTCTCTAGCTTAGTGACATATCGGTGGTTCGTGATATTCCGACTATCATCTCGGAAGTATCACCAGGTTGTCCCCTGACTTTTATGTTGAGGTCGTGATCAAGTTGGTTTTCTTGTAACCAACCCTTCTCCAAGAATCTGTGTTGGATACCCCTGAGCTGGTTGGTTAAGCTAAACAACAACTTGGAGAGTTGGAAGATAAAAGCTTTGCTGAATTTAGTTCATTCTGAAGGGATATCTTTGCGTTTGTGTGTGTGTTCAAGAAAGATGATATCTTCATCGATTCGTCCCTGTGATCAGTTGTTGGATCTATTGCCTTGTCAAAACTTTGACTTGAGTATGGGCTATTGTCAAGTCAAATCAGAACCAACGATGTTCGTAATGTTGTCTTACTCGTGGTTGATTCCTCGAGCATATACCATTACATCTTTTGGTCTGACCAATGCTATCACCGTGTTCACATGATGGTGGAAGTCCAGTGATATGGAAATTCCGATGAGTTGTTGTTGAGCCCATCAGCAGCATTTTGTCTCCCCCGTGATTCATGCTGAACATCAACCTAGTGCTGGAAACTTTGTAAGCATTACCTTCGTGTTTCATTCATGAAGCCTATGTTTGGATGAAAGAAGTGACTTCCTCTAATTCACGTGCATTTGATGTAAGTTGTCGCCGTGGATCCGAGAAAGTTTGTTTTTGCTTCCTCTGGAACCACCCCAAGTCAGTCATGCATGTGCGAAGTATTCTATGGTCTGATATACTGATCATCTCCATTCCATATGAATTTCCTAGCACAACAAGCCACTGATTGAATTGTTCAAGGAGAATAAGTTCCTTCCTAAGAGCTAATCCGGACTTATGTAAGGACTTCGATATCCGCAATGATGGTTCCTAGTCAGAACTCGGTAGTGTTTTATCATAAAATTACTATGTGGTCATGTTTGTTTGGGACAGCGTGTTCACATGTGTTTAGCAGAACCAGCTCATGTTTTGGAGCTTGCTATCGTAGTTCATTTCCCGAGAATCTCGCAACGTCATCTCATCGATCGTGTTGCAAACTTCCCTTTCAGACATGTTGAGTCTGAAGTATCCTATCACCAATCAGATCTGAATCTCAGGCAGATATGATGGTTGGAACATTCCCAACAGTTGCATTTTGTTCCCAGCTTGCACCGCCATTGTGCCAATTTCCCATGGGCTGCCCTTCTCAGCAGTTGCTGTCCAATATCATCTTCAAAAGTGGACTTACCATGGGTCCCATCCATTTTTGATGATAAGCAAAAATCATCCATTGCGTTGTCTTCAACAAGGTAGTCAACATCATCCATCCTAGTTCGAGTATGTCATTTCTTCGAGCTCTTTCAAACGATCAATCGTAAACTGCCTTAAGCTGGTATGAAGGGTTCCAATGATCTATGGATCAAAAGTAATTCTTTTTGCCACTTAAGGAAGCAGTTCAACGAGTCACCTTCTCCAAGGTGCCCCATTACGGGATCATGGCAATTATTTCCTTGCCACCTTGCCACCACCCACCATCTTTCTAAGCGTGGAATTGTTGCCACCAAATCAAACCCCGTCGCTTGTTCTTCCATCCCTTTCGATGTGTTTTGCGTCTCAACTCGAGATGTTTCAACATCTCATTCCGCGAGTTGATATTGTATAGCTCGCTCTTGAGGAAATCAATCCTAGTAGAGTTTCTTTCCGTCATCATTGCGTGGATGAAGATCTCAAAAGCGAGGATGTCAAGATCAACATATGCAAAGAATCAACAACCTCGAGGAGACAGTTGGATCATGAAGTTTGTGATGCTTAGTGTCCCCTTTTGTCTTCTTACCTCACGTCTTGAATCTCGGGGCGAGATTCTTGTTTAGTGGGGGCGAGTTGTCACATCCCTAGTTCTGGTATGCTCAAGGCTAGCTAGTCATGTGTGCATCATGTTTAAATTCCATTTAAATTTGAAATGAGGATTTGTGAAACCCTCAGAATCATCTCTGGAAATGACCCAAATAAAAAGTGCTCCAAAAAGGGTCCAAGAAAATGTTCATGTTACTCTCTGGATATATTGGTCAGAGGTAAAATTCTAACAAATATTTTCAGGAGCTCATAAATATTTATTTTGGCCATTTGGAATTAATGCATAATTATTTGCTTCGGATATATATATGTTATATAAATAATATATGTCCAAAAATTATGTTAGTTGTTGAGGAGCTCTGGAATAATACCACTAGCTCCTGCAAAAATTGGCATAAGAAAATAAAATGATTTAGTATTTTTATTAAATCAAAACAAATGTCAGAAAAATAGAAAAGAAAAATAAAAGGGAGAAGAGACTTACCTGTCGCTTACCTCCCTGCGAAGCCCGTTCCTGTGCGGCCTGGTCGGCCCAGTTGGCCAGCCCAGCCCACTGGCCACCGCACCGTCCTCCACCTCGCGCCAGTAGGCGAGGCGTGTGCCAGGCTGCTGCTGCTGCGCCCAGGCCACGGCACCTGCCTGCCTGTCCTCCTCCTCGTCGCCTGGATGCCCCGCACGACGCCACGCGCCGCCCCGCACCTCTCTCCCTCTCTCCAGTGGCCTCCCCTCCTCTCTCTCGCCGTCCCCCGCGAACGCCCGAGCGCTGCCATCGCCGCCGTTCACCGTAGCCGCAGCCACCGCCTTCCCCTCGCCTTCTCTTCGTGTCTGCAAGCTCCGCCGCGACATACTCTACATCCTCGATGAGCCAAGCAACCGGGGACGCCCCGTGGAGCCGTCACCGCCGTCTTCTTCACCTCCGGTCGCCCGAGATCGCCGGCGCCGTTCCGGCTGCACCAAGCCTTCCCCGAGCTCGCCGACCCCGCCGTTGGATTCGCTGTGAGCCCCGCCGTCGATTCCCCTTCTCCCCTGCCTCCCCGTGCTCTGTAGCCTTGCGCCCGCTCGAGCCGAGCTCCAGCCGCCGCCATGAGCCTCGCTCCGGCGAGCTCCGGCCTCCCCAGCTCCTCCCGTCTGCTCCCCTGGATGCGGACAAGCCCGGGCTACGCCCCGGTGCCCTTAGCCGCCGACCCCGTGGCCTGTAACGCGGACGCCGCCGCGTCCAGAGGTCGCCGCCGACGACCCTAGCCGGCCTGACGTGCGGGCCCGGCCTGCCAGGTGATTAGCTTAAGGCTAATCACCGTTCACTAACCCCTGACACTGACAGCGGGCCCCTGCGCCCTAATCTTTTTATTAGATTAGTGAAACCCCCCTGTTTAACACTGTGTCACTGACGTGTGGACCCCACACGTCAGGTTTGACCTGGTCAACACCGTTGACCTGCTGATGCAGGCATGACGTCATGCTGACGCAGTTATCCATTTTTTTTATTTAATTTAATCAGGAAATTCCAGAAAATAACCAAAACTTCTAAAAATCATAGAAAATCAACCGTAGCTCAGAATGAAATAATTTATATATGAAAAATGATCAGAAAAATGCAATCTATCCATCTGTATCACTTTCATGCATGTTTGAGAAAGTTAACCCCACTGTTTAGGATGAAACATGATTAGGACAAATTTGATAATAGTTTTGGAGTTGGAATTTGATCTAGTTTTGAATTCCACTTCAATCAAAATGACCTTCTGTTGCATTAGCTCAAATCAATAGCATATTGCCATGTCATCTTCATGCATCATATTGTTGCATGGCATTGTTTGTGTTTCTCCTTTGTTTGTCGGTGTTTGTCCCCTCTCAGTAGACGACGTACCGACGATGAGTTCGATGACACTGATGAAGAACTATATTATCTTCAGAAGTGCCAGGCAAGAAAAACCCCCTTGTTCATTCTGATACAATCCCACTCTCTCGCTCCTGCTCTCTTTTACTGCATTAGGACAACAACGATTCATCTGTTACTTGCTGCGGTAGCTGAACCCCTTTATCCTCTGCATGACTGTCATTCCACAAGAATTAGATGAAACCCACTAGCATGAGTAGGAGTTGTTTGAGCCTGTTGTGCCTACTCATTCATGCTTGTTTGTCATGCACTGCTATTGCTTAGAGTTGAGTCAGTCCGAGTCATCGGGATGAATCGGAGGTGTGTGTACATGTCCTCTGTGTGTGAGCTAAGTGTGTGAACACGATTTGGTAAAGGTAGCGGTGAGAGGCCATGTAGGATTACATGGTGGGTTGTCTCATTGAAACCGTCCTCAGGAACTGAGTTCTGTGTTTGTGATCCATGAACAGTTACTACCACACATTGGGATCCTTAATTGACTCCCTCGGCTTCTTAACCACCCTTGTCCTCTGTCTGGGAGTTGCAAAGTAGTTTCTGGTGTTTGTAGCATGATGGGGGCCGCACGCGGTGCTGACCTTAGGGGTGGGCTGTGTTGCAGTAGGCACATGGCCCGGTGTACCGATTCGCCCGTTTGGTGTCTCGGGAACCCTACACACATCGTTCGGGGCCGTTAGTGGAAACCTCGGCCGGACTCCCTGCGGATGGAACCCGAATAGGCGATAAACCTAGACTAGGGACTTGAGTGTCTAGGTAGGCCGTGGCCGACACCCTCGCCAGGCTTCGGCTTGAAGGTTGCCGAGATACATGACGTGTACATGGCGGTAAGTGGCGAGAGCGTGTGTGAAGAAGTACACCCTGCAGGGTTAATATGATCTATTGAATAGCCGTGTCCATGAAAAGGACTTCGGGTTGCCTATAACAGTTCATAGACAAGTGAAAGTGGATACTCTAAAATCGCAAGATAAGTGTGAGTGCTATGGATGGCGTTCTCGTAGGGAGGCGGGAGCGGATCCATAGTGGTGTATTGATATGGTGAATATGTGGACTCGTATGCCACCTCAAAAGAGTTACTTGCGATCGTAGTTTAGGATAGCCACCGAGTCAGAGTTGGCTTGCTGCAGTTAAACTCCACCACCCCCCTTTGTTGATAATGATGCATATGTAGCTAGTTCTGATGTAGGTCTTGCTGAGTACATTTGTACTCACGTTTGCTTATTTTATGTTTTGCAGAGAGACGTCAGTCTCGCTAGTAGTTCCGCGTGGACTTCGACGTTTAGCTTGATACCTCAGCTACGATCTTGTGCCCTCGGCAGGATCTGGTAGATAGTCAGGCTTCTCAGCCTTTTTAATTTGTAGATGTGTGTACTCAGACATGTTAAGCTTCCGCTTGTGTTTTGACTTGTATGCTCTGAATGTTGGGTCATGAGACCCATGTTTGTAATATCTCGCTCCTCGGAGCCTAATGAATAAATACTTGAGTCGTAGAGTTATGTTCTGATGCCATGTTGTATTTACACATATCGAGCATATTGTGTGTATGTTTGAAATGCTTGGTATGTGTGGGATCCGACAATCTAGTTGTTTATCCTTGGCAGCCTCTCATATGGGGAAATGTAGTCTAGTGCTTCTGGCGATAGTAGTCCGCTTCTGCCCGGTTCACGAGTCCTGCTAGCCCAGACTCTGCTCTGGACACTTGGTGGCGGCATGTGTTTCACTTCGTTCTGTGTTCATCCCTTCGGGAAATGTCACGCGGTGACATCCGAGTCTGCCTAGCCTGCTACAGCCGGGTTACGGAGTCCTCATAGCCAGTGCTACAGCCCGGATTCACAGCTGGCGACCGACATGCTCGATGTGATTCATGTATGCCTGTCCCCATGGGTTAGTGCCGCTTTGGGTTCACGACTAGCCATGTCGGCCCGGGTTCTTTGTCATGTGGATGCTAGCGACACTATCGTATACGTGAGCCAAAAGGCGCAAATGGTCCCAGGCCATGGTAAGGCAACACCCGTGGGAATACCGTGCGTGAGGCCGCAAAGTGATGTGAGGTGTTACCGGCTAGATCGATGTGACTTGGAATCGGGGTCCTGACAATAATAATCCACAATCACCAAGCAATACTTTCTACCCCCAAGACTATCAAAGGATGAAGGCCCAAAGAGATCCATGTGAAGGAGCTCCAAGGGCCTCTTCGAGTAGATGATAGTCGTGGGTGGGTGAACCTTCTCATGTAGCTTTACTTCGATACAAGCACTGCAAGCACGATCTTTGGCAAAACTAAAATTTGTTAGTCCGCGGACATGGTCACCCTTGAGAAGACTTTGCAAAGATCTCATATTGGCGTGGGCTAAACGGCGATGCCAAACACTACAAAAAATACACTTTCATGATGATACGTGTTTGTCACAGTAGGTCGCGTTTTTTTTCATGCATGTACATCCATGACAAATTTATGACAGAATCAAGATAGTCATACCTGTGCTGTCGTAGAAGTGTTCCATGACATTACCAAAATTATCATCACGGAAGTGTCCACTTCCATGACGATAAATCGCGCGTCACAGAAGTGCTTTCGTCAAGGGTGACCGACACATGGCATTCACCGTAACGGAACGCCGTTAAGCTATCGGGTCGGGTTTTGGATCCGATAACCTGTTAACAGCCCCGACCAATGGGGATTCTCCACGTGTAAAATCATCATTGGCTGGAGAAAACACGTGTCGGCTCACCGTTGGGACAGATGTCATCCGTTCATTGGACCGAAGTCGCCTATGATACGGCGACACGTGGCACGACCCAACAGAGGCCCGTTCCTGTGAAAAGGCCGGTCCGTTTGACTTGGTCAAAAGGTGACGGCCCGGCCCACGGAAAGCCTGTTAACGGCCTGTTCGCATATAGCCCATTTACAGCCCGCTAACCCAGGGCCCGTTACGCCCTATCCGAATTAGGTCCAGTAGCGTCATCTGGGTCGTCCCATATGATTCAGCCCGTTTTAACTTCCGGCCCATGTGTGGCCCGTGACTTCTTTCGGTCCATATGAGGACCTTTGTAACTCTTGGCCCATTAACGGCCCGTGGTGAAACTGGCCCGTAATGAACAGTGTATCACTTTATACCCATAAACGGCCTGTTATTCCATTGGGCCGTTTCCAGCCCAAGTTATCTTTCGGCCTTCTCAGGGCCCATTGATTCTTGGGCTCATTTGAAGCATTCGGTTACATACGACCTGTTACTGTCATTTTCTACTTGTGGGCCAAATTCAGCCCGTCGTTACAGTCGGCCTGTCTGCGGACCGTTAATACGTTGGGCCATTTTCATGTCAAAAAAACCCGTTGGGCTGTTTTCATAGAGTTATCAACTACGGCCTATTAATGGCCCGTTATGGTCCACGAATAGTACGGCCCATGATTGGCGAAATGATGATACGCCCCGTAGAAGGCCCATGGATCCTACGGCCCGTATGAGGCCCATGGATAGTACGACCCGTAGAAGGCCCATGGACCCTAAGGCCCGTATAGAAGGCCGATGGATCCTACGGCCCGTATAGAAGGCCAATGGATCCTACGGCCGGATGAAGGTCCATGGATCATACGGCCTGCAGGAGGCCCATGGTTACAACAGTCCGTGTGTTGCCATGATTATTTTGGCCTAGTTACCAAAAATAGGCTATTGTGGCCACTAGAAAAACACAGAAAAAGAACTGCGGTGACTACAAGCAAACAACTAAACAAGACAATAAGGAAATAAATAAGCAAGCAATTAACGCTTGCCTATTACGCTATTACACATATTACATCCTTTGGGCATCAAAGTTCGCCACGGTGCAAATATAGGGAACAAAGCAGCATATTACATACATCGCCGTCAACATTGGCCACGATTGCAAATAAGCGGCAGCAAAACAAGAGCATAACTGAAACAACTTCGGAAGAGCTCAAGAAAGCGTTATCCAGGTATCCACCATGTTGGCAATAAGCAGCAAGCTGATTAGCTTTGTCTGTTTGGCGCTAAAATCCTCCAACTCTTCTTTGTTGCACGGAAAGTATGCATCTGAATGCTCCAGGACTTCCATGATCCTTCCGCTTCTTGCCCAAGACACGGTGATCGATGTCTTTCATCTTGTAGTTGAGACTCAAGAAACCAAACTGATTCGAGACGGTGAGTTTGAATATCTTGTGCAAGCGGTAGTGGCGATGCTTCGAACACTAAACCAAGACAGGACTTTGGGGTTGTCTCATTGTCTTCAAGATAGTCTCCTTAGCTGTTTTATTAGCTTTGTTGGAGACCAACAAGGATGTGTCACTATCCTGAACCTTATCTCGCATTACTTCCTTTACCATTGCTTAATAAGGCACTCTTCCCCAATATTCATCAACATTTTAAAAGAAGAAACAAGCGGACACATAACAATTTTAGCATGTACTAGTATATGAAACTCATTTCGTGAACCAGTTCATTAGTAAGGTGGACAGGATTAAACTACCAAGTCTTCTATTGCCAAGTACTAGTACATAATAAAAGCATCAAACAAACATATATCTATGTCCTATGGTCACTGCATTGTCTTGCCAAATCAAAATAAAGACACGGTTCAAATCATATCAGTTCAAGACAAAGCAGCAGTGAAAGAATACAAAGCGTGGGAAACTACAAGGCACAACAAGATTTTAGATGGGTACCACGGGTCTACATGTACAACAACACTATTGGCTCTGTTGTGATGCTAGTAATGTGCATGATATGAAAGTCAACTGTATACACAATTGAAATTGAAATCAAAAGAGCTATTGATAAGAGCAAACATGTTAAAGAAACATGCGTGAACATACCTGTTGTGCCATTGGAGTTTCGATTGGATCCTTCAATTTAAAAATAAGTTTGTATCGATAAATCTGGTGATACAAGAGCAAAGCAATCATAGTTAAAAAAAGGCGCGCCTAAGCGGCGCTTAAGCGCGCCTAGGCTCTAAGCGTTGGCAAAACGCATTGCGCATAACTACACTTAATCATGCATAATCTGCGAATAAGCATACGCTTTGGTCGATAAAAGCGCAAGGCGGTGGCAAACGCACAATTAACGCCTAGCGCTTTTTGAACTATGATAGCAATGGAATCTTAAATTAGAACAGTTGTTCTTGAGGTTTAGGCACTTGTTCTACATGAGCAGAGTGAAGAAGACACAAGAATATAATACCTAAAATAGAAAATGATCTCATAGACCTTACCACATTCTTGTGTTGGGACCAAGATAGAACAAGGCGTTCCCGATCATCGTCCGATAAATGTGTCTCGGGAGAGCGTAAGGGAATTTGATGAGTTTCTTTGCGGTGAAATACGTTTTCTTGAGTAATTCGACATCGCCACCAAGCATTCTTGAAGATAGCAGAGGTATTAGCACAGGTTACCTCATCCTGAGTTTCCAAATCGGTCCTTCTCTATAGAAAAATGGGAAAATTTGTTGTATTATAACCATCATGGAGGTAGGATGTATGGGAATGAAGCAAAGTAATTGTCATGAATAACATTACTTACACATAACTCTGGACAAACACCTGAATCGGCATTTTCCTTCATCTTGATATAATATTTCCAAGATGGGAAGATACGCACATACGATTTAACGACATCAAATCGATAGATGCTAAACTATGACTAGCTGGTTGTGCTTCCTTCACAGGAATAGGCGTACTAACTGGTGGAGTTGGGGTTCGTCGTGATAGTCTTGGCTCTTTGGGCACTTTGGAGCTGCCTTACTAACTGCTCTTGTTTGGGAGCTCTGTGGTGGAGATGGTGCTTGTGTCAACAGAACTGGGTTACTATCGGCTGGGGTTGGGGTTAGATTGGGTGAAGCTGGTTCTCTGTCCATCGCATGAGGGGTACAATCTGAGAGTTTGGGTTATGTATGGTAGGGCTGGTTCTTGTGCATGTACAACCAGGGTGCTATCTCCACCAAGAGGTAGCACTGTTTTATTTGAAGACCGTGTTTTTAGTCCGCTGAATCTGGCATCACCGCTCCAATTCAAATGGCTAATAAACAGGAAACATAGCTGAATGTACAGACATTGTATGAGAGCAGATGCAATAGATAGTGTGGAAAAAGAGGGCATGAAATAGTTGACATGTATATTGTTTAACTAAAGCGGATAGCATGACATAATTTCACATATATGATGTCTATCTAAACTGGATAGCATAGCATAACATAATTCAAAGATATGATGAATAACTAAACAGGATCGCATGACATAATTAACCTACATGTTATCTAAGTAATCAGGATCGCATCATTTAATTCACATATGTGATTTATATGCTAAGCAGAGGGCATTCGATATGATGTCCGAACTAAGAACATGGTGTTGAATATTGTGTATATGATGTCTAAACTATGCAATGCAAGACACCGTATGCATGATATGAGCAGTTATAACCGTGCCAAGTTAGAGCATACACCTCAATGGGGAATAGGACTGGTCATCTGTCTCTGAATCCACCTCACGAGGAGCTATCGGGACCCAACAAGAGATCTGCTTGACGGTAGCACTATGCTCTCTGAAGGCCTTGTTTTCACTGCAGATTTTTCCATCTCCCACCCAAATGGCTGATTCACGGAAGAGTAGTTTAATGTACAAACATTGTCGACAAATGGAAATGTAATGAAGAAAAGGATGGGCAAGATATCATTCAAATATATGATGCCTGGTTAAACAGGATGGCATTGCACATTTCACATATATTATGGCTGGCTAAAGGACATGAGACTGCATAATTCCCATATATGATATAGAAACTAAACAGGTGGCATTACAGAACATGTCTAAACTAAGCAGATGACATATATGATGTCAAAAGTAGGCATTGCAAGGCAACATATGCATGATATGACTAACATCATCATGCCAAGGTAGAGCAAACACCTTGGGGGTAAATAGGAGTGGTCGTGGCGTCAATCCGCCTCGAGCATGTATCTTCCTCTGGATTACAACTGGAGAGGGATGGGGAGGGTTTGCCATTGAACCCACCATGGAGCGATGTCGCATGACATTGTATTGCCACATAAAACTCTTCTCTTTTCTCTACATGTTCAGCATGACTGTGTACAATATCGACATGCATACAAAAAAAATATGGTGAGATTATGTAAGGAGAGCATGCAGAAATTTAGAGTGATGGTAACAACCAGTGGATGGATCCAAAAGTAATGATAGCAGGCTGATGATTGCTTTAAATTAATAAAAAGACAGATGATGATTGCTTTACTATTTGTTTCCCACCCAAGATGAACAACATAGGCATACCCTAGGTGAACCAGATATTAGACAGAGATACTATTCATTGTTGCCTCGATATGTGCCCCACAACTAATTTAGAACTCAAGTTTGAACACTAATTTGGACCTGACTTGGGAATCCAAGAGCTGAACAGGACGATAAAGTAGCAGGTAAGTTTAAGCAATGCATAACATAAGCAGAAACAAAAGAGTGCGACCTGTCTTGTGGACCCGTGTACTCCTCAGGTTCATCTGCTGAGTCGATGATGGTGATGCCGTTGCGGTGGGTGCCAGCGGCAGGGAAGGAGATCTGAGGCGGCGAAAGACGGTCAGGAGTCGTGATGTCTGGTTTGGTGGATGCTTCTGTCGATGGAGCAGCTCAGGTGAGGTGGACGACATCGCGGTAGGAGCAGGACAAACCACACAAAGTTCCCTTCGACACGTACCTGTAACTGAAGTAATTCTGTAAGGGCTCATTTGGCTTGCATGATTCTTAAAACACAGGGATAGGAAAAACACCGGAATAGGATAGGAAAATGCACATGGTAAATAGAGCATTTGTAAACACAGGATTTCTGTCAACTTGGGTGTTTGGTTTACAGGAATTGGAAGAGCAGAGGAATGCAAAGAAACATGGCCAAAATAAAGTGAAACCATATGAAAGCGTGTACAGTTAGAATGTTATTCTGGCACTAATGCACTTGGTCTTGTTTTCATGCATAGGATTTTGAGAAGTAGGTCCGGTGGATGTTTTGCTTCATTCCTTTCAACAAAATGCATGAATAATTGAATAGTAGAGTGCCATTGGAAAATTCCCTATTGCTAAGTTTTTCCGTTGAACCAAATTAGCCCTAATGGATCGACGTGAATGTATAGTAATAAGTGATGCAACAAGTGTACAACCTCTTTGCCGTAGCGTGTCGACCTCGGGATCATTGGGTTGGTCGCTGAAGCAGCTGAGGCAGAGGTGGCTGTCGAAGGTGTGGAGGAAGATCTGAGGAATCAGAGCGGCGTCCGAGGCACTGCTGTTGTGATGGATCGTTCTGTCGTTGGAGCAGCTCCGGTGAGCCGTAAGACGTCAAGGCTGAAGCAGCACAAGACAGACATCGTCAATCTCAAGTGGGATTCTAATAGCATCTCCAATAGATGATGTAAAATGGATGTAAAATTAACATCACCAAAAACCACCTGACTACAACAGATGAGGTAAAAATTGTTGACTCTGAACTTAACTATCAAAACTGAAATTTACTGTGGAATCTGAATGCTACTGTCGAAACTGAACGCAATGGTAGCAGAGAGGCACTTGACATGTAGTTTAGGGAGGGCCTGCAGTTCATCTTCAACCTGCACCCCCCTGAGCCGCCAGCCACCACCGGCCGAACCGCTGCCCCAGCGCCCGCCGCCTCCCAAACAACTCGCCACCGCCGCCCGGCCAGCCCTCTAGGCCCCCGCCCCGCCTGAACCCTAAGATAGATAGTGGGGTACCTCTCCGTGAGCCCCGTCCCTGCAAGTGGTGGTTCTTCCTTAACTCCGGTGAGCCCCCCAACCCTGAAAATAGGCTGACCCAAAAGTCGATTCAGTCAACTGAAGTGTGGCTTAATAGGAGCAGAGCAGCAGCACGAGCGAGGGGGAGAGCAGCAGCAGCAGCAGGGCGAGAGAGCGATCGAGCGAGAGCCGGAGCAGCAGCAGCAGCAGCAGTGCGAGTGAGCGAGCGAGAGCCGGAGCAGCAACAACCAAGGTAGTCAGAGTCGAGATTCGGAGTCGGGTCGATTTTCCTTATGCAGAATCGAGTCGTAGTATCGAGTCGTGGAATCGAGGATTCTACTAGATTTACTCAAATAAGATATGTTTTATCTACTAGTTATATTTCACATCTTTTCATGACTAACCTACTATCTAGCTTGCATGTATGGAAAATATATGAGAGGGAAATATATAGAACATTTAAATCTTCAACACACAAAATTTACTTAGTAGGTTTTTTAGAGTATGTTAACAGCATATCACTTGTGTAGCTGACCTGCAGTGCTGAACCTTGAAGGGTCATGCTCACCTTCTCCGGTCAGTCTTGAAGCATCCTCCTTCTCCCACCAATTCCATTCATTAACAAGCCTGATCCTCAATTTTTATCTAGGGTTTCTAAGAGCTAGACCAAAGGTGTTGACGACTATGCATTTGGGCTTGGGAGGGGAACAAATGTCATGATGCATGTGGAAAGTGGTTTGGATGATGGCATACTATTCTGCTACAACTAAACAAATGGCTTAGATAAATTAGTAGAATCGTACATAGTCCATTGCATAGTCTAGATTCTACAGTTTTTTATAGGATTCTATGATTTGGATCACGACTCAACATGGATTCTACTAGATCCGGATTCATAGTGGGACTTGGATCGAAATGCTTCCGTAGGGTCGTGAAGTCGTAGGATTCTAGGAGTTGAATCGGGATTCTGACTACCTTGGCAGCAGCAAATCCGGCTGGTATGGACGCCGCCGCCAAAGGGGCCTCGCACTGGCGGAGAGCCGTCGTGGACATGTCGCCCGCGGCGCCGGCTTCAAGGTAGCCGCTCCATGGGGGTGCGGGATGGAGCACCGTCGACGCTGGGAGGTTGAGCTAAGGAGAAAGTGCGATGCGATGAGTGTACAACCTCTTTGGTGGCGCCGAGTAGGCCTCGGCTTCGTCCGAGGAGTCGGTGAGGATGATGCGGTTCCGGTGGAGCAGGTTAAAGCGGCGGCTGTGGGGATGGAGCAGCCGCGATAGACGAGGCGATCATCGGAGCAGCTCCTTGGAGGTGGAGGGCGGGCGGCTGAACGGCGGGACGGCGAGATGGACGACGGATCCTCATCCGGGAGGTGGGCGAGGGACGTCGAGCTGTTGTGGTGGATGCGTCGTCGGGGAAGAGGCTCGGCGGGCAGCGGTGGCGTGGCGGACGGAGGAGGGTGGGGTTTAGCGGCTGGGCGGAGAGGTTATGGCGGCTGGGATTTGAATGGCGAAAAGGGGCGATGGGAGGGTGAAGCATGACTTAGGGACGCTTGTCCAAAATGTAGGGTGTGTTATAAAAGTACCCCCATCGATTTGAACTAGCGGCCCTTCGGCTCGGGTTAGAAGGGATTTGGCGTGTCGATTTGGCAGGTGGAGGGAGTTTTAGCGTTGTAATTTCAGGATAGCAAGGCGCGGGTTGTGAAGGCGCCTGTTTTGGGAGCACGATATCTGAATTTTCGGGATATAACAAGACGCGGGTTGAATTTTAGGGACAAGCCTAACGTGTAGTAATATTGTAATTCTACGTACCAAATCAATTCGCACTTCCCTCAACCAAAAAGAAAACGAAAAATTAAAACTATTCACACCACACAAAGAGAGAGTCTTGCCCCGTTTTACTATACAAATGCTATTCAAAGCTATTCCCTGATAGGGCCTAATGCGTTTTTCGATGCTAACTTTGACCAAATATTAGAGCAATGATATATGGCATGCAACTTACATAAAACACGCCGTTAACTTCGTTTGTGAAAGGTTCTTTCAATGATATAATTTTCACATTGTGCATGTTATGTACTATTAATCTTGTCAATAGTCAAAGGCGGTCTTAAAAATCTCATTGCGCCCTATATAGATGGAAGGAGGGAGTATGAATCCATGTTATGTCCGACTAAATTTTTTAAACTTGCTGTATAATGCATGTAACCTACTCATACCAACATTTTAGTGCATTCCAAATGTCTATACTACGCTGCAATTCGAACTAAATTTGAATTCGTTTCTCTATTTCAATAAGAATCTACAATCATGATTGTTGCCAACTTCAACCATCATTAGTGTATTACCTTAATAACACACCACATGATTGCTATAGAGATAGATATGAACTATGTGTACTACATGAACTCGAATTCTATTTTTGAATACACTTGATGTTGATTCCAAATAATAGTACATTTGATCTACTAACTATATATTCATAATCTAAACCATGTTCCATCATTACACGTGTTTATCACACAAAGTATAGTGCCCGCCCCTACATTATGACAAGTATTTAGACCTGAGTTGCAAAAGCCACACATTAGCCCAAATTATAATCAATGTTCTACATTATGGTATCTTCTTCAAGTATCTGTATCCACTTTTTTATAATGAATTATGATCTTTGTTCGTCTTTTACACCTTCACGATCCTCTTCTATTTGTAGCTAGCTAGCGCTAACTTTCTATCGTGCATGCACACGCCCGCCCCCCTCACACACCCTTAGCGTCCCCTCCATCACACACGTTCATTATTTCTACCGGTCGATATACCTCTCTAGCCAAGTGTGCCTACAAAAAACACATATATACTTCCCCTCTTCTCTTCTCACTGCCCATGCCCCCATATGTCCAATACGATTCCACGCAGGTGCACACTCCCGCCCCTCTTTTCATTAATCACATGCTCGCACACTCCTCCCCCCTCGACATGGTAGGCCTCTCGCACCACCTCCTAGCCACACCCTCTCCCCCTATCTGCCTCTCCGGACCTTATTTGCTTCTAACACATGCATGCATGTATATGAACTGATCTCCCTACATATAGCCAGGTCGACTATAATTCGTTTTCACCAAGCACCGATACACTTACCTCGCTAGTTATGTCTCTCCTTTTCTCGGACACACGACGGTTGATCTTCCTATATAGTTACGCATGCTTACCACAACCATATCTTCTCCCCTCATCATCCTTGAATACCTCCCGACCCGTCTCTCACACGCACGTGCATAGACAAACAGACATCCCCCGCCCTCTCTTATTGATATTGCACTCATACCCTCCGTTTGTCCAGCAGGCCTCTCCCACCATTTGTGAGACGCCACTCCACCACCAACCCTCCGACGCTCTACCTTTATCTTTTCCCCAACCTTATTCCTCTGCTACACATATCCATGGATGTCGATCGATCTCCCTCAATACATAGCTAGGTCTCTCTCCTTCCCCACACATATACTAGTCGACCGGTCTCTACCCCCCCACACACACACCGATAGTCGAACGTTGTAGGTAGGTATCCATGCCACGGAGAAGAACTGCACCTCTGCCCTCTCAAATTCCAGTAGGCCAGCCGCCCTGTATCTTTGACGTGGGCAAACACAAATTCGATGGCACTCTTTATCGATCGCGCAGCCACACACTTCATCCCTGTTTTTGATATCTCACGTCCATGACTCCGTTTCACACACATTGCATATGTTACGTTTTTCTGATTGAGATATCATCAACACATTGCCTCTGTTCCGCACAAACCATCTCTCTCATACCCACCCACGTACGTACCTGCACCTAAAGAAGAGTGCACGCAGGACGCACGTACTCATGTCTCGTTCCCGGCCACACCCGCGCGGGTACACGGTGGAGTTCGTTTCTGTACGAAAAGGCAGCCCACGTGATAATTTGACGCGTGTAGCGGTTGTTTACTCGAAGGAGGGTCGGGTACCATGCCTAGAATATAAAACGATTGCCGTGGGGAAAATGGAAAATTGGGTTTGTCTCTCGTCACACCATCTCACACAAGGCCGCCGTGGCCTCTCTCTCTCAGCGTTGGTCAGTGATCCGGCTGCACCCCGTCCGCCGGCGAAAAGGGAGGATGTGCATCGTCTCTCCGTTCGACGGCGTTGAGGCAGCTCGTCCCGATCTGCGGTACCCGCCGTTCTCTTTGACCAAGCTCCGGCGCGGTAGGGCCTTCACCACTTGCTCGCTGCCGCAGTATGGGCAGATCCCGGCTGCTGGCGCCCTCCTAGTAACATCCCGACGACCCTCAGGTACAACTTCCTCTGGCCTTGCTCCACTGCCCGTCTTCCCACGTTGCTGCATGTGGATCTTCTTTAGTTGTTTGCTTAAATCGTATCTCGGCCGGCGTACTTTCCATCTTGCAATCTCGTCCTCAAACCATTTTTGATAAACCACCATGTGCTATCTTTCCCTTTTTACATGGAACGTGCTTCTTTTTTGTCGGCGTATGTGTCTTCAACTCGTGTTATTGGGCGGTAATTGTTTCCTTTCGACCTCCTTTTGCAAACAGGGCTATCCATTTTCACCTCATTGCTATTGCGACCTTTTGGTGAACTGCACAAATCACTTTTCTGAAGAGTGTTTTGTGCAGTTCCGCCAAAATGTCACACGGGCAACGTTTTTACATTTCTGTGGGACTGGGAAAGGGAGATTGGTTTTGCTATCCTCCTCATCCAACTCCGTGCCTAATCTTTCTCCAATAAGAAGTTAGTCCTAAAGAGAGATCGTAGAGGTGATCGGCTTCTATTTATGTGTGTTATGTTTCATCATCTAGTTCCACTATTATTGTAATCACACTGACTGGATATCTTTGCAAACAGGGATGGTCCGCTCGATTTTAGTGGAGCTGCACAAAATGATCGGATTGTGGTGTCCTTCATACACCTCTTTTTTGGCTACAGAGCTGGGTGAAACTAGCTACCAAGCAATGAACAACGTGCAAGGAAATGGAGCCATGCCTAAGAACAACATCGATCAATTATATATTTTTCTTTATTTGTACACCTTATCACAACTTTGTCTTTAGTTGTGATGTGAATATTGGCGCTGATCTGCGAACCATTGAGATGCATTAGCCATGGTAGTTTCATTTGTATTTGATGGAATGTTGTAACGAGATAATCTCGAGGCAAGACACATGAATCCCAAGTTGAAACCTTTTTTCTCTGCGGGAACGAAGTTGAAACCTTCATAGCATCACAGTACAATTTCATCAAAATTATGCGTACATATAAACAAATCCTGAAGGATTGATAGCAATGCCAGAAACAATTCAACTTCGTTTCGCCGACATGTTGGACATCCTTCATCCGGCTCCACCTGCCATGCAGCAATATTGAGTGCACAACACAACTTCAGGGAAAGATTCACCTGGTCATTGCGCCGCAGTAGTAATGACTAGTGAGCAGTCAAATCACAGAGCCACACCTTCGCCACAGTAAGTTTCTCGGACGAAGCAACCATCATTTCTCTGTTCCTTGAATCCACTGGTACTCCCATATTCCCACAGTAATAAGTTGCTCGGGCGAATCAACCATCACTATATCCGCTCACGTGTGATGACCACAGGAGCTATCCATTCAGATTGCATGTTAAGAAAATAAAGGTCGATAACTAATGCGGCAAACTTTCAAAAAAAATAATGCGGCACCTCGGGCCAACGCGGCCAGATCGCATTTTGCACGAGAAATTACACACCATGTTTCGTTGACATGTCGTCCCGTTCCAACATATCAGTGAGATGAGGGCGAGTAGTAGGAGTATTTACGAACTGACGTGTAGGCCGGGGCACCCCTTCGTGAACCATGGCAAACTGGCAACCGGCCACCGACTCTTCGCCTTTCCCTCTCGATTTGGAACTGCTGTTGCACGCTCTTCCTCTCCCTCCTCCATAATTGTATGTGCATTGCAGCAGGTTATCAGATGAGGCCAATCAACAATAGTACTCCCTCCGTTCCTAAATGTAAGTCTTTGTAGAGATTTCACTATGAACCATATACGGATGTATATAGATGCATATTAAGTGTAGATTCATTCATTTTGCTCTGTATGTAGTCCACCTAGTGAAATCTCTACAAAGACTTATATTTAGGAACGGAGGAAGTAGTACACTATTTGTACTAGCTTCACATGCTTCGTGCGCCGTGCGGGTGTATTTACCGTAGCCATATTGTACTACGTAACCAACGCCTCGAATCCTCGATACGAGTACTATATAGTAAGTAGTAGGAGTAATAGGGTGGCATGGCCAGAACAAGCATTCACGTCCAGGAGTACGACACACGCCACCAGCACGACTTCCATCTGACACCATATTTCTTGGAGTCCGTGCTAGAGTAATCTCTTCAACCTCATCGTTTCTCTAACTCAGCCATCGCGCGGCGGGTGAGGTGGGGGTTTGCCGATAGTCGGTTTCCTCAACTGCGGTCCCACTTGTAAGGGCAACTCCAACGCTCTATCAATATATGGATGTACTCTTCTTCACAATACAAAAACTTGCATCCATTCTACTCCCTCCGTTGCACAATACATGCCTTCTATTTGTCAAAATATATATGTATCTAGACATGTTTTAGTATATAGGTACATCCATTTTTGGACAAATGGAAGTCAAGTATTTGGAACGGAGGGAGTACACAATAAAAATTTTAAGTTAGAACAACTAGTCTAATCCGAGAGCACAACCGAAGATTTGGTTGGGTTCTTCCTCCTTTTGCCGACACGTGGGACATCTAGCATCCAGGTCGTGTTGAAAGTGCAACTATCCCTAGGTGGTTTTGATAATTCATAACAACATATAGCTCATTGAGCTAATGCTATTCCAAGACAAATATTTCAGGAAAGCTCAATGAGTGGCATGGCATGGATGATGAAAGTGGATCCCTCAAAATATCAAGGACAAAGGATTGGCTCAAGCTCAAAAGCTCAAGACTCTACATTTTACATTTTAGTGATCCAAGATCACATTGAGTCTATAGGAAAAGCCAATACTATCAAGGAGGGATGAGGTGTTGCTTAATGAGCCTTTTGCTTCATGTGCTTAATGATATGCTCCAAAACCCTCCACTACTTTCTCACATCCACATATGACCTAAACCTAAAGTCAAACTCAGCCCTACCGATTCTTCCTATCCGGCGCCACCGAGTTCAGATGTCATAGCCACTGCCACAAACCCTAGGCAAATTGGTCTCACCGATAGGGATCTCGGTCTCACCGAGATGGGATTGTAATCTCTCTGTTTCCCTTCGTAACGTTTCGGTCTAACCGAAGTGAGCGATCGGTCCCACCGAGATTACAATGTAAACTCTCTGTTTCCCTTTTGTAACTTTTCGGTCTCAACGAAAGAGCAAATCGGTCCCACCGAGTTTACCTGACCAACTCTCTGGTTAGCTAATTACCAAATTCGGTCTCACCGAGTTTGTGTAATCGGTCTCACCGAGATCACATTATGCCCTAACCCTAACCATATCGGTCCTACCGAGTTGCATGCTAGTCCCACCGAAAACCCTAACGGTCACTAGGTTTACTAAATTGGTCCGACCAAGTTTGATGATTCGGTCCCACCGAGTTTGGTAAATTGTGTGTAACGGTTAGATTTTGTGTGGAGGCTATATATACCCCTCCACCTCCTCTTCATTCGTGGAGAGAGCCATCAGAACAAACCTACACTTCCAACTTACCAGTTCTGAGAGAAAACTACCTACTCATGTGTTGAGGCCAAGATATTTCATTCCAACCATATGAATCTTGATCTCTAGCCTTCCCCAAGTTGCTTTCCACTCAAATATTCTTTCCACCAAATCCAAATCCTGTGAGAGAGAGTTGAGTGTTGGGGAGACTATCATTTGAAGCACAAGAGCAAGGAGTTCATCATCAACACACCATTTGTTACTTCTTGGAGAGTGGTGTCTCCTAGATTGGCTAGGTGTCACTTGGGAGCCTCCGACAAGATTGTGGAGTTGAACCAAGGAGTTTGTAAGGGCAAGGAGATCGCCTACTTCGTGAAGATCTACCGCTAGTGAGGCAAGTCCTTCGTGGGCTACGGCCATGGTGGGATACACAAGGTTGCTTCTTCGTGGACCCTTCGTGGGTGGAACCCTCCATGGACTCGCACAACCGTTACCCTTCGTGGGTTGAAGTCTCCATCAACGTGGAGGTACGATAGCACCACCTATCGGAACCACGACAAAAACATCGGTGTCTCCAATTGTGTTTGAATTATCCAAACCCTTCCCTTTACATTCTTGCAAGTTGCATGCTTTATTTTCCGCTGCCTATATACTCTTTGCATGCTTGCTTGAATTGCGTGAAGATTGCTTGACTTTCTTAAAGATAGCTATAATCTGCCAAAGTCTAAAATTGGGAAAAGGTTAAGTTTTTAATTGGTCAAGTAGTCTAATCACCCCCCCTCTAGACATACTTCAAGGTCCTACAAGTGGTATCAGAGCTTTGGTCTCCATTTGCTTTGATTTCTATAGCTTTTGGTGGTCATAGCCTTGGTTTCACAACCTAGGAGAGTATGGCGTCTAGCGAGGGAAATTATCACCATAGAGGTCCTTACTTTGATGGCACTAATTTTGCTAGTTGGAAGCATAAGATGAAAATGCATATTCTCGGACATAACCCGCCGTTTGGGATATTGTGTGTATTGGCTTGCAAGGTGAATTCTTTGATGGGAGAGAACCGAACCGTGAAGCTAGTGCGGAAGAGTTGAAGATGTTGCAATACAACGCTCAAGCTTGTGATATCCTCTTCAACGGATTGTGCCTCGAAGAATTCAACAAAATCAGCCATCTTGAGAATGCAAAGGAAATTTGGGATACTTTGATTGATATGCATGAAGGTACCGACTCCGTCAAGGAATCCAAGTTGGATGTGCTCCAAAGTCAGCTTGACAAGTTCAAAATGAAGGATGGTGAAGGTGTCGCTGAAATGTACTCTAGGCTTGCTCTTATCACAAATGAGATTGCCGGCTTAGGAAGTGAAGAGATGACCGACAGATTCATCATCAAGAAGATCCTAAGAGCATTGGATGGAAAATATGATACCGTGTGCACATTGATCCAAATGATGCCAAATTACAAAGATCTCAAGCCAACGGAAGTCATTGGAAGAATTGTTGCTCATGAGATGTCACTCAAGGATAAGGAGGAACTTCACAACAAGTCAAGTGGTGCTTACAAAGCCTCATGTGAAGCCCCCACATCATCAAGTGAGAAACAAACCTTCAATGAAGAATTGAGCTTAATGGTGAAGAACTTCAACAAATTCTACAAGAGTAGAAGCAAAGAAAGAAGCTCCAAGTCAAGGTCCTAGAATGACAAAAGATCTTCTAGTCGAGAGCGCAATTGCTACAATTGTGGGAGACCCGGACACTATTCCAATGAGTGTACGGCACCCTACAAAAGAAGAGAAGATTCTCCCAAGAGAAGAAGTAGAAGAGAAGAATCACCACCAAGAGAGAGAAGGAGTAGAGATGATCGTTATGAACGAAGACCCTCACGGAGAAGCAAGGATTCGGAAAGGAAGGACAAGTCATCAAAGAGCTACACAAAACGAAGACATCAAGCTCATGTTGGTGAATGGGTATCCGGCTCCGACTCCGACTATCACTCCAAGAGAAGCTATCACTCCGACTCCGAACACACTCAAGATGAATGTGTTGCCGGCTTAGCACTTGTGTCAACCAACTCCTACGACATATTTGAATCACCAAATGAAGGAATTGGAAGATGCTTCATGGCCAAAGGTCCTAAGGTAACACACCCCAAGTATGTTGATTTTAATAGTGATGAAGATGACTTGCTAGGTGATGATGATTTACTTGTTGACAACTCTAGTGATGAATACTATGATGAAACATCAATTAATCATGCTAATCAAGATGAAACGAATGACAATTATAAGGAGAAAATTGAGCGTCTAACTAAAGAACTAAACACCCTTAAGTTAGCTCATGAAACTATCTTCGAAGATCATCGAGAACTTTTAAGGGCTCATGAGAAGTTACGCTTTGAAAAGCTCAATCTTGAGCAAGAGCATGAGTTCTTAAAGGCAATCAATGATGATCTTCGTAAGAAAAGTTCTTCTTACATTGCCAAGCGTTTACTCTTATCTACTTACATGCCTCAAGTCAAGTCTAGTAACAAGAACAAGAAAGATTCTTCTTCTAGTAGTAACAATAAAAATGCTAAACCCAATATTGTTACTTCTAGTAGTTCTCTTGATTCCACTAATGATTCTCTTAGCCAAGTTACACGTGAGCAAGAAAATAGCTTATTGAAGGGAATTATAGAGAAAGGTGTATACAAGAGCCTTGCCGGGAGTAAGCAATTTGAGGAAATTGTACGCAAGCAAGGAAGGCACCGGAAGAATCAAGGTGTTGGTTTTGAACGAAAGTTCAATGCCAACGGAGTTGAGCGGGAAGAAGATCAATACCCCAAGACGAAGTTTGTTCCTCAACAAGAGAAGTATGATCCTACTTCCTTCAAGGGAACACAAGCACAAGATGATCTTCCACCACAAGACCACAAGAACAAAGGCAAGGACAAGCTTCAAGAAGAGATTGATGCATTTGAAGAAGCACCTAAGGCCTTGGTCAAGTGGGTTCCCAAGATTACGTCAAGTTCTACTTCATCAAGCACAACTACTACACCAAGGATTCCCATCAAGATGATGTGGATCCCGAATAAGAAGAACTAGAGAGTTCTTGAGGGTGACTCCGCCAACATTTTTCACTCATATCATTATGGCAAGGACAAGTGCAATCAACTTCCATATCTTGCACTAGTTCAAGGAGTCACAAACCCTCATGTTGGTAAGGCAAGGGACAAGGTAACCTAATGTTTTCATGGACATCATTTTGTGTGTGCATCACTCTATGTCTATGGATATTCTTGTTTGTTCCTTGTGGGACTAACCCATGTAGGTATTGAAAGTGCAACTAGCTCCAAAGGATTGCTCCAAAAGATCTAAATCAACATTGAGCATCCACATCTTCAACACCTACATGAAGTCAACACAACCCAAGGTTAGTTTATCCCTCTAAGGGGGGGTCTCACATCTAGGGGGAGCTTAACTCTAAGAATTGAGTCAAAGAAACTCTAATGATGTGAACACATAAATGCTTTATGTAAAAGTGGTAACCCCAGTTGAGCTTAAATGATGAGTATGACCTATGATCAAATGTTCTCATTTGACTCCTAAGTCAATATACTCATATATAGATGACCTAGGCATCGCCTATTGTTTGATAGATGCTAGAATTGGTTGTGCATGCTTTGTCACATATTTCATTTGTCATTTTATTGTGTGAGCATGTTGGTTGCATACTTTACCCATTCGAGGACATCCACTTGTTGTTTTGATTGGTTGGTTTCTTTTTCTTTGGCCAAGTGGATGGACAAGAATGCCTAAGAACCTTCTCTAGCTATCTATGCTTTTCTCGTCTCAAACTCTATTCATGCTACATCACAAAATTTGATCAAGTCAAATTCGAACCACTCTGTGTGAGGAGCACTGGGAGTCCCCGATTCGTCATAGACTTAAACTTCCAAAACTTCTTTGTGATTTTCGGTCTGACCGATTCCTCCATTTCGGTCATACCGAGATTACTAAGTCGATCTAGGTTTTCAATCTCGGTGCAACGATTTTAACTTTTCGGTCACACCGAGTTGTCAGAATCATATCAGTTATGCATCTCGGTGCCACCGAGTTGTTCAACTCGGTCACACCGACAGTGTCGGGCTATATATACACACGGGCAAATTTTTGGAAAACTTTCTCCGAAACTTCTCGCCCGCGCATAGCTCGCTCTGCCTACCAGGTCTACGGACCATCGACTTCGTCGCCAGCCGCCACCTGTCGCTGGTCTCCGCCGTTGCCGCCGTAGCGAGTTCACCGCCGAACTAGGGTATGAACTCGATCACTGTGCTATCCTCGTCCAATTCTTAGCACATTGTGTTCATAATGCATCTTACCACGATTGAAATACTTCTATCCAGTAAAAACAATCCTTAGAATAGGTATGATTCGAAAATTTAGGGTTAGGTTTCCGCCGAAACCATCTCGGACCCACCGAGTTGAAAAACTCGGTCCCACCGATTTGGCTAACGCCATTGCACTAGTAAGTCTCGGTCTGACCGAGAATTACAAATCGGTGTGACCGATTTTAGAACTTTGTGAAACCCTAGCAGTCTCGGTGCCACCGAACTGTGACTCGGTCTGACCGAATTCACTAGTTTAGGTTCCAAAACTGCTTCGGTATCACCGAGTTTAAAAATCGGTAGATCCGAAATGCTTTCTGTGGAAAACTAAAACTAAGTTTTTTGAATCATTCTTTTGCAAAAATCTCTGCATTTTGTGATGCTCATCCACTCTACCTCATCTATAACTATTCACAGGGTCAACAGTCAGTGTGAGCAGCATGTCAGACCAAAGTGACAGCCAGAACAGGTCAGAAGAGCAGATTCACATGAGTGATGGCACTAGTCCCTCTAGTAGCTCAGATGAGGGGAGCAGAAGCACTCCCAGCAATTTTCCCAAGGCTGCCACAAGGACAAGGAAGAAGAAGACCTCAGAGTCTGAGGATGAGGATTATGTGGCAGCTGAGGATGAGGCCAGTTCCAAGAAAAAAGTGCTCAAGAAGGAGTACAGCTCAACAGAAGTTAAGCCTGGAATGAAGATCAAAAGGCCAGCAGGTAGACAACCAATGTCCAAAGCCAGAGTTTCCACTCAAGCTTCTTTGGAATCCCAACCCAAAGAACCTGCTGCTGCTGAAGGAAAGAAAAGAAAGGAAAGGGTCAAGAAGACCATGGCCAGAGTGATTGGGAAACCATCTATGATGGAGGAAGAGGAAGAAGAAGAGGTTGCTGAGCCTGCACCCAAGGCACAAAGGCTGATGGGTGATGCCATAAAGTCAGGGGCTGCAACTTCAAAGCCCAAAGTTGCCCCCAAGCCCAAGAGTGCACCAAAGAGGAATACCAGGAGTATACCAGCAGCTGAGAAGAACAAGGCCCCAATGCCTGAGGTTGATGCTGAGGAAGATGAAGAAGGGCAGGTCCTAAGGAAGCTCAAACCCAAGATTCCAGATCACAATGATGCTCATCCTGTGGCTGAGAACATGAAGATCAGGAGAGATCAAGGGTTGAGGCTATGGAGAGAGCCTGATCAATATGCCACCAGGAGAAGGACTGCTGTGGATTACAGGTTCCACACCAAGGAGCAGCAGGACTTCTATGAGACCATCTTATTGGATAAGAAGCCCATAGTTTGTGATATGAGGTGGGTCAACTGGAACTACATTCAGGAGAATGCAGAACACTATCCTGGAGTGTATGACAGCTTCAGTGCTTGTGGAGTTGCAGATTTTGTTGGGCAGAAGCTCACAAATTGGAATGACGAGCTCATAATGCAATTATACTCCACAGCACATTTCTATCCAGATGGCAGGATAGTTTGGATGTCAGAAGGAACGAGATACCAGTCAACCATAGAGGAATGGGCAAGTCTGATCAATGCCCCAAAGGAAAATAAAG
Organism: Aegilops longissima; assembly: GCA_021605205.1. Classification (NCBI taxonomy): domain Eukaryota; kingdom Viridiplantae; phylum Streptophyta; class Magnoliopsida; order Poales; family Poaceae; genus Aegilops; species Aegilops longissima. The sequence continues at coordinate 547,850,564 of CM038682.1, forward strand.
ATGACTTGGAAATTTATGCCAAGAAGAAGATGGGTCACAACTCAATGTCACAGATATACAAGGAGATACCAGATGATGCACTTGAGTCTTTCAAGTTTGGATCAGTTCATTTTCTTCTGTCAGGGCTGCCTACGATCAACTGGATCCTAAGGCACACTCTGTTGCCCAAATCAGGTGACCACAACATGATCAGAGGGCATGCAATCAATTTGCTTCACATTTTTGATGTACCTCAGAAATTCAAAATCATGAGCCTCATAGTTGAAACTATCAAGAGGACAACAGTAGACCAGAAGAGGAGCTGTGCATATGCCCCACAGATTTAGGAGTTGATTAACTCAAAGATGGGGCAGGAAAGTATCATTGGATAAGGAACACATGGTTCTCTATCCGACTTTGAGGACAATCAAGTTGTCATGACTGAGAATGAACCATCATCGGTACAAGCGTAAGAGAAGAAGGAGAAAGCAAGAAAAGAGAAGGCTGCCAAGATGCCAACTCAAGCAGAGGCATCTGAATACTTTCGAAGAACAAGCAGGAGCAGCTTGGTTACTTGATAGCATCAACTCTGCGGATTGAGAAGGGTTGGCCACCTAACTCAAAACCAGGAGAGCCTGGAAAGAATCATGGAACAAAAATTCTATGATCTTGATGTCAAAGTATGGCGAGATTCATCCATTGTGGAGCAGCTACAGGATGACATGCAGGAGAGCAAGGGCAGGACAACGACTGATGCATTTGCCAGAGTGCCACGATCTCAGAGATCAGCTGCAGAGCCAGTTCAAGACACCGAGTCACTTCATCAGCTCCAGCTACAGCTCCAAAGACCACCAGCTCCAAGACCAACTCCTTCAACTCCTTCTACATCGACTGAAGCCTTCGTTCTTGGAGTTCTCCGGACACCACCACCACCAGAAGACCAAGCCTGAGAGATGATATAGTCCTATGCATTTTCTAGGAACTTTTTGGTAACTTGTTGCCAAAGGGGGAGAAAAATGTATAGATCATAGGCTTCGAGAGATAGAGAGAGAGATTTTCTTTTGTTCTCTCTTGTCTTCTTGGTTGAACTTCGTTTGCTTTTGATTGTTTGAGATACTATGCAATTACCTGTGAGACATTGATGATCATGTGTTTGATCATAAGCTACACCTATGCTCGTTTTGATATTATCTTACTTATCCTTATATGAACATTCACTTTGCTTGGTGATGAGTGCATGTATTCAATCTTTGTTATTTTGAGCGCTCCACCAAGATGTATGTGACATGGAAGAGTAACCCATGAGCCTAATTCCTTGTGCATTTGCAGTCCAAAGCAAATCTTAATATGCACAAATTTAGGGGGAGCTCTTGCTTATCACATACTTCTCAAAGCGACGATGTTTTTCAAATTTTATTATCATTTGTCGAAGCTTTGATCTATATGTTGTCATCAATTACCAAAAAGGGGGAGATTGAAAGTGCAACTATCCCTAGGTGGTTTTGGTAATTCATAACAACATATAGCTCATTGAGCTAATGCTATTCCAAGACAAATATTTCAGGAAAGCTCAATGAATGGCATGGCATGGATGATGAAAGTGAATCCCTCAAAATATCAAGGACAAAGGATTGGCTCAAGCTCAAAAGCTCAAGACTCTACATTTTACATTTTAGTGATCCAAGATCACATTGAGTCTATAGGAAAAGCCAATACTATCAAGGAGGGATGAGGTGTTGCTTAATGAGCCTTTTGCTTCATGTGCTTAATGATATGCTTCAAAACCCTCCACTACTTTCTCACATCCACGTATGACCTAAACCTAAAGTTAAACTCGGCCCTACGATTCTTTCTATCCGGCGCCACCGAGTTCAGATGTCATAGCCACTGCCACAAACCCTAGGCAAATCGGTCTCACCGATAGGGATCTCGGTCTCACCGAGATGGGATTGTAATCTCTCTGTTTCCCTTCGTAACGTTTCGATCTAACCGAAGTGAGCGATCGGTCTCACCGAGATTACAATGTAAACTCTCTGTTTCCCTTTTGTAACTTTTCGGTCTCACCCAAAGAGCAAATCGGTCCCACCGAGTTTACCTGACCAACTCTCGGTTAGCTAATTACCAAATTCGGTCTCACCGAGTTTGTGTATGTCGGTCTCACCGAGATTACGTTATGCCCTAACCCTAACCATATCGGTCCTACCGAGTTGCATGTCAGCCCCACGAAAACCCTAACGGTCACTTGGTTTACTAAATCGGTCCGACCGAGTTTGATGATTCGGTCTCACCGAGTTTGGTAAATGTGTGTAACAGTTAGATTTTGTGTGGAGGCTATATATACCCCTCCACCTCCTCTTCATTCATGGAGAGAGCCATCGAACAAACCTACACTTCCAACTTACCAGTTACGAGAGAGAACTACCTACTCATGTGTTGAGGCCAAGATATTTCATTCCAACCATATGAATCTTGATCTCTAGCCTTCCCCAAGTTGCTTTCCACTCAAATCTTCTTTCCACCAAATCCAAATCCAGTGAGAGAGAGTTGAGTGTTGGGGAGACTATCATTTGAAGCACAAGAGCAAGGAGTTCATCATCAACACACCATTTGTTACTTCTTGGAGAGTGGTGTCTCCTAGATTGGCTAGGTGTCACTTGGGAGCCGCCGACAAGATTGTGGAGTTGAACCAAGGAGTTTGTAAGGGCAAGGAGATCGCCTACTTCGTGAAGATCTACCGCTAGTGAGGCAAGTCCTTCGTGGGCGACGGCCATGGTGGGATACACAAGGTTGCTTCTTCGTGGACCCTTCGTGGGTGGAGCCCTCCGTGGACTCGCGCAACCGTTACCCTTCGTGGGTTGAATTCTCCATCAACGTGGAGGTACGATAGCACCACCTATCGGAACCACGACAAAAACATCTGTGTCTCCAATTGCGTTTGAATTCTCCAAACCCTTCCCTTTACATTCTTGCAAGTTGCATGCTTTATTTTCTGCTGCCTATATACTCTTTGCATGCTTGCTTGAATTGTGTGAAGATTGCTTGACTTGCTTAAAGATAGCTAAAATCTGCCAAAGTCTAAAATTGGGAAAAGGTTAAGTTTTTAATTGGTCAAGTAGTCTAATCACCCCCCCCCCCTCTAGACATACTTCAAGGTCCTACACGTGTCATGAAAGAAAATAGAGTGGTAGTTGAAGCCACGAGATGTGCATCTTGGGTTAAACTGTAAATAGAATTTTAATACTCTTGAGTAACTCCAAAAGCGGCCACCGAAGATCTTTATTGGATTTGTTTTTCATCACCAGCACGTCGAGGTGAAAGATGTGCAGGTTTAGTGGGTCCTCTTACATTTTCACTGACATGTGGGGCTGCATGTTAGCAAACAGATGATGGGCTCTGCGCGTCCGCTGGCTGGCTGAGAAGAGAGATAGAGGAGGGCTGAGCATGGACTGCAGGAAAATTGTTCTACGTAACCAGCACCTTGATATTCACGTGTGGTTGTTTCTAGAATAAAAAAAAGGAGGTACCCCTACTTATGTTACTCCCACTACGCCTAGCCTAAGGTTAGTAGGTGACCTTGCGCTTGGCTCTTCGCCTCTTCCGGAAGTCGATGGTTCTACAGTAGTGCTTCTGGCAATCGAACACCAAATGAACTGCTGCACGTCCACCGCTTGTAAGCAAAAGTTTCTCCTCGTGCTGCGAGCCACCGTGCACGCATTGGTGAGGGAGAAGGCGTAATCAAAATTCTCGTCGTTCTGCGAGTTGACGGGACACATCAAAGTTATTTACTAGTAGTATGTACTCTCTCCAAAAAGGGCTGACCATGTCATTGCTACCATCCCGTGCTCCGTCGTTGAGTACATGCACTATTCACGTGCCATCGAGGAGAAAAAATATTGCGTAGGTGCCATCGAAGTGCACGACTCACTTACGGAAAAGGGTTTCCCCTGCTCCCCCCCAAGACGACTCACTTACGCACTGCTTATATGATTATCTCCATTTTCTTGCATGACATGTGCACCTTGATGCTAGATGTCTCGCGTGTTGGGAAAAGGATGAACAAAGCTCACGTAAAAGAAAAGAGTTGAAGAGCATAGATTCCCGACGACCGAGGAGGAGCAAGGAACCTCGCGGTGGAGCGTCTGCAAGGAACCTTGCACGTTTTCCCCTGTTTTTTGCCGCCTGCCCACCTATAAACAACTAAAAGAACATGAACTTTTCACTAACCACTAGAAACGGTACATCAGGATGCGAAGTTGAAGATGTTTTATACTCCCTCCGTTCCCAAATATAAGTCTTTTTAGATATTTCAGTAAGGGACTACATACAAAACAAAATGAGTGAATCTACACTCTAAAATATGTCTACATACATCCGTATGTTGTAGTCTATTTGAAATGGCTAGAAAGACTTATATTTTGGAATGGAGGGAGTAGTTTATATTGAATTATTGATAACCACGCAACAAGCCACGCATGTACAGGACGCATGCAGCCACGCATGTACACAAGCCAAACCACTAACTCCATCCGATCCAACTCATGCACATTGTCGGTGTACTAGAGTAGGGGTACCCTAGTACCCCGAACTCGTGCACGGACAGTTGCAGCGCCCCACGGCATGGCTGGCCTGATGACCGCCAAGGTCCTCAGCGGCTCCTTTGGAGCCATTCAAGAACAAAGTAGTCAAGACCCCGGCAAGAGGAGCTTGCCGGGAAGGCCGCTCAGGGCGCGAAGGAAACAAGGCCCCGGCAAGAGGAGCTTGCCGGGAAGGCTTGGTGGGCGCCAAGCCCCAAGCGACAAGGCTCTCGCCATGCAAGGCGCTTGCCGGACGGGCAACCTCTCTTCATCTCCGCTCCAGCTCACCCGCCAACGTGTCACCGCGGGGCTCTCCCAAGCACGCGTGTCGACGGGCTGTGCAGCCAGCGGGGAGCAGCGATAAGCGGCGCTGACAAGCTACCATCGTGGCAAATGGAGGCGCACTTGACGGTCCCTGTTACCTTTGTTCGGGCGATCGAGACGGGCATTGATGACTCTTGTCCCTTGCCGTCGAGTTAGGTATAGATTATCGTACCCGCATAAAGCGTGTACCAACCCACGTTTTACTATCTTACCCTTGTCTACTTGCCACATGTGGTGACCCCTTGTGCCTATAAAAGGAGGCCCAAGTGCAACATAGAAAGGGTTCGGTTCAGCTCCGGCTTAGTTCATCCTACTCATACGAAACCACACACTCAGGCTAGGTTTTGTAGCTCCCGTTGCTGCCTAGCAAGAACACAAGATAATCCACTAAAGCAGCAGTAGGAGTATTATCTCTCCGGAGAGCTCCGAAGCTGGGTAAACCTGCTCATGTGCGTCGCCTCGATCCGCTCTTTGTGCAATCTCCGCCCCCCTCCGAACCACAAGGGACCCAGGTCCCGTAGGTGTTCGTGGGACACGATCAGTTCTCCCCGACACACATACGCGCACAGCATGGAGCCCACAACGCACGTACACAAGACGTGCATGCACACACGCTCGGCCGCAGAATGCACGCATGCGCACACACTCGGCTGCATGGAGGCGTGCGCCATCCGCGGTGACGTCCGTGGTGGTGGTGCGTCCCCAGTCGCCTCTACTCCTTCTGCGCACGTTGTCTATCAAGGCGGCTGCATGCTAATGATGATGTGGGTGAGATCTTCTAGGACTCAGATGATGACGAGGAAAATTATGAGACACAAGGTGACGTACACCGTCAAGGTCCACGGTCAAGGGGGTGCTAGTAAGTGCTTAGATGTGCTTAGAGCAAGTACAATAGAGCTGAGTCATGGGCTATAAGGAATAAACTATAGTATATTTCTGCTTAGTTGGAGGAAAGAGAAGAGGAGAGAGAAGGTAAGCGGGCTCTTCGTGAAGAGCCAGCTCTAGCATGTGCTCCTAGGCACTTTGTGAGAATGAAAGGTGGGCTCTGAACAAAAAGTAGTAGTACACTCTTTTGATCTACTATTGTACATGTTGACTATAAGATGGGTTGTAGATGACATGGCATCGGCTTATAGCCAGCAGCTGGCTATACTATTAATGCTCTTTAGATGAGGTGCTAAGTGCATTAAATGGCTTAGTAACTCAAGTCTTCAATGCATAGGTGCTTAGTTTATTGGTGCCACATCATATTTTATGCCTACGTGGCAGGCTTAGCAGCTATACATGGTGGAGCACTGGGAGAGGCCAAGGCTGGTCATAGTGGGGAGTAACTTGTACTGTAACATATTACTATGTTACTCTAAACATCTCTATAAGACTAGCCACAATGGAGAGTAACATACACTAGTAACATACACATATCCCTAGACTATGTTACTACCTTCATAGTGGGTAGTAACATAAGTGTAGTAACATGCAAAGTTTCATTTATTATGTTGTAGACTCATATTACATTGGAACATGTGATGTTACAGTAACTAGCTAAGTTACTACAACTCCCTGTCTCTCCTCATTAACTCATTGCCACATAAGCAAATTTGCTGAGTTGGACTCGATGTTGTCGGCGTTCTGGGAACGGGGGTCCCCAGACTTGCCTGCCTACGGCCTGCGGCGTGGCTCAAGTGGGGGCCCAGCATGGCCCAGCTTCATCAGCTCAAGCTCAAGACCCTCGCGAGGGGCCAAGCCTCGAGGGGCGGACGACAGGAACCTTCCTCAGGAGCAGCCTCGTCAGGCAGGCTCACGAGGAGGCGGAGAGATCAAGGCAGGGTACCTCACGAGGGTGCCCCATGACGCAAGCCATGACGATCGAGGCCAGGCAGGCGCCTGCCCGCGCAGTGTCCTCATTTCCCCTTTGGTGCAAAGGAGGCAAGCACAGGCCAAGGCATCAGGCAAAGGTTGCCGCTTCGGTGCAACAATACCAAGACCAGCAGAGCGGCAGGAAGGAGGTCATCGTGGAGCCCAGGACGGCGTCACTGTCAGAGCCTTTGGCAGCCGAAGACCGACTTTAGTCAGGATAAGTGTACTAGATGTTCCCCTTCAAAATGGCTAATTGTTGGCGCCCTTCCCGCTCATTATTTGGGAAGAGGCCCAGGGCCTCCCTCTATAAATAGGACTAGCCACCGCAGAGAGAGGGAGGGGGTATTCGCAAGAGAGAGAGAGAGAGAAGCGACTAGACTCACCCAAGCAGTCCATCGCACTGGCTCAAGAACAACCCCTAGCGAGGTTGTTCTTTCTTTGTACTGTTCATCATCAGCCCCTGAGGCAATCCACCACACCACAAACTAGAGTAGGGTATTACACCACAATGGTGGCCCGAACTAGTATAAACCCTGAGTCTCTTGTGCTGTTCATCGTTTTCTAGTTTAGATACCTCGCCAACCATTGACGCATGAGCTGGTAGGGGAAAGATCTCCGCACGCACCCCAGTGTTCGAACCTCAAGGGTCTGCCGGAACCCCAAATCCGACATTTGGCTGCCAGGTAGGGGTGCGCCGGAATCCTTCCTCCGCCGCCTCGCGTTTCGTCGCCTCGTCGTTCCATGTCAAGCGAACCGGCAGCCGACGCCGACCGCTGGGCGGCGTGGCCGCCCACGCCGCGCCGCCAGCCCAGGCGACCTCAACCTTGCACCTCAGCAGCCCAGCGCCCGCAAAGCGCTGCGCGGGCGCGGCAACGCTTGCCAGACGTTGCTCGCCTCACGCCGCGGCAGGTACGGTCAGCGGCCATAGCCTCAAGCCACACCGCGGCCACGATGCCGCGCACTAGACGGGAGCAGGCGAACTCCAGGGCCGCGCTCATGGTGGCCCGAGAGCTGTTACGGTGCCGGCTTCTAGAGGGCAGCCGCGACATGCTGTTGGAGCAGGTGGCCGAGCTCCTGGACGCCGCCGCCTCGGGAGCACCTCCTTTTAGTGTCCGGCTACCACCCCTGGCCCAGAGCATGCCGTATGGCGACCCCATGCACGCTCATGCAACCTCAAGCAGGCTCCAGGGTCTACTCGACGCCAACCTGGCCGACAGCGCCAGGCAGAAGGCCGCGCGGACCCCATCTCCGGCCGGCGAAGGAGCACACGTTGTGACCTTTGGCCTCGGCGGACCACCGCGCCACCACTCTCAAGACGACGCTCCGGGCCGGACTGCGTGGCATGTGGGGCACTACAGTGAGACCTACGGGGCGGCGTCCCCAGAAACTTATGTGCCCCGCATGATGGATCAAGAGTGCGCACGGGAAGAAGACCATGGCTCGTTCCTTGGGCCAAGCTGGGGCGAGGAGACACCGCAAGCAGAGCTCTTTCAGGAACCCCAAGAGGGCCTCGACAACCGCGCCGGTGGCAGCAACTATCTGGTACCGTTAATTCCTCAACAGAAAGCTTATGCTAACCATGTGCCACAGGAGGTACAGGTCGCTGCAACAGGTGGCGGCCCCAACGTTGCAGCCTCTTACCCCTCAGGAGGAGGGCATCGGGGGCTGCAGGAGAGGGGCCGAGATCTGGGTTCGTCCCCGCGGCGCTTGGCGCAAGATGTTCTCAGGAGGTAGGCCCTCTGCCGGGGAGGTGCCTCAGGGCCTGCCCCCGGCAGAGGACCCGTGGTCGTCGGGGGAACCGCTGGCGACCGCTCTACCCCATTGGCGTCGTCCTTGGTCTCCGGCCGCCGTCAGTGGTGGTAGAGTGTGGCACAAGGCGGGGCCCTCATCTGGCAATATGAAGCAAGGCCGGTACCTGTGAAGAAGGCCCAGTGCCTGTGAAGCTCGCCGCCCCGTGACACTCTCACGTAATAATGAGTGGGGCTATACACGCCCCGGAGTCTCAGGAGCGCCGGCCTCAGGCCCTGGGGCTCCCTCCCACGCGCAGTGGCAGCACTTAGCTCCGCGCTGGTGAGAAGACGTCGAAGACTAGACTAGGTGCCGGACGCGGCCTTTTGCTTTTCTGCCTTTTCCTTTGTTGACAAGTTTCTTTGATTTGAATTTAAGTTGGATTTGAGTTCAAGCCTTGCGTACGTTTGAGGAAGGGGTGTTTAGTCTCATTCCAGCAATCTCTCATGTTCTGGTTTCGGCTTTGCGTCCAAAGCTAGCGTCAGCTTCCCCCCCCCCCCCTCGCGAGCCGGGCCGGGCCAATCGCTTCCGCAGCTCGGACGGCCGTCGCCACTCCCTCTCCGGAGGTTCTTATCGCAGGATCAATGGGTTCACCCAGAACACACACATGGCGCTATGGCCCCCACAGCCCCTCTTGGGGCTCACCAGGGCCAAAAGGTAAACGAGCCAGCCGACCCACCACTAGGCCGGCCGTTAAGCTCACACGCAGCGTTAAGATTACCAAGGCATCTATCGCAAATCTTTACATGAGGGGCTTCCCCTCCCAAAATGCTCTCACAGTCTTTAGGGCCAAGCCTGAACCTCTTTTGTACAGGGTAAACAACGGTGACAAACAATCAGTCGGACATGTTGCTTGCTGCGCCTTCTGGGTCACCTCCAGAGGCGTTGCTGGCGTCCCTGACATCATCGCCGTCACCAACACCTCCGCCAGCGCCAGGACCGTCCACAACGCCGCCTTCATCGGCGGCCACGATCACGCCGTCATCATCAGACGTGAAGGCCCTGACAAGGTCGTCCACGTGACCATCCACCCACTGCGCCAGGTTGCCCCGGGCGGCTATGGGCACCGGTGCGATGGCGGCATCGAAGTCGAAGTGGGGATCCCTGTCCCGCAGATAACTGAAGACACGGGAGAAAGCGCGCCCGAGCAAGGCTCGGCACCTCTCCTCAACGAGCCAACGAGACCTCTCGGCGCGGTTCTCCAGGAGCGTCACCACGTCAGCAAAATACTGGAGGTTGCCGGCATAGTTGGTCTCGTGCGGCTCCTCGACAACGGCCTCGCAAATATTGCACAGGGCCGCATTATCCCGTTCCCTGAGCGTCCGCGGCATAGGGGCGTGCTCGTGCTCCAGAACCCGCCTCCGACGAATCTCGTCCTCGTTCTGTCGTGCAGTGGCCTCGGAGCCATCAACCCTCTGTCGAAGAAGAAGCAGCTCGGCGGCGGGAGGGTCAGCTCCGCGCTGCGCTGCGAAGGGCGGCTGCGGAGGAGTCCGCACCCGCCACTTGCCCCGGCTGGCCTTGAGGGCGCGGTCCAGCCTCGGCCGCCCCGACCAACTCCAACCTCTACTCGTTCTGGCGCTCGAGACCTGAGCGAGCTTCCGCTACGCGGAGGTCGACCTCTTCTTGGGCTTGGGCCTCGCGAGCGGTGACTTCGTCCTCCGCCTGAGTCACCAGGCGCTCGCTCGTCTCCAACCGCTCAAGGTCGAGGTTGCGCTCGGCGGCCTCCAGCAACAGCGCTTCCTCGCGCTTCTGGAGCTCCGCCTGGTCTAAGGAAGCCTCCTTTAGCGACATAAGTGCAGCCTGGCACAACTCCACCTGCTGCTCCAGAGAGTTGCTCCAGGCTTGGAGCTCCAACGCACGCTTCTCCGCGTCCCTGCGCCGACGATCTGCTTCCAGGGCCTCCTCGACGGCTCGGGAGCAAGCCTCTCGCGAGGCCGCCAGCGACGCCTCGGCCTTCGCATTGTCAAGGTCACGCTGATGACGCACGAGGGCAACAGCTACCTTCAGCTTGCGCCTCTCCTCAGCAAGGCGCAAACCTTCTGCCTCAAGACGTGCATCTTCGCCGGCGAGCTCCGCCCTGAGCCGGTTCACCGCGACCGTCGCCCCATGGAGAAGTTCTTGACGAAGGGCGCGGCGTTCGCGAGCACGCCTGAGCACATCTTCCACATCCCCCTCTGCTGCTGGTGTATACGGAGGGCCCAGAGGCGGCGCGCCTCCTCCCGCAGGGCAGGGGGCTGGCGCCCCAAGGATCGCCGGACGGGCCTCGCCAGGGGCAGGGCTTGGCGCCGGTCCGTCCCCAAAAGAAGAGCTCAAGATCGACCTCAACCAGTCACCATCCAAGATCAAGGGAGGAGCATGGGGCAAGCTGGATGTGCCCCGGGAGAACTCGTGAAGGGAAGACAGCTGGTGCATAGGCTCGGGACGCTCAGCTGAACGGGTCACCTCTCCGACCGGCTGATTGATGAGGGCGCTGCTTGAGCCCGACGCACCAAGGACCGGCAACGAAGACGGAGCTTGGGGAGATGGCTCTGTGGCCGTCTCGGCGAATTCGGCAGGAAGGGCCCTGAAAGGTCACAGTCAGCTGGAAGAACCAAGAAGTAGAGGAGCAGAGAGAGAAGAGGACTTACTCGTCTGTGGCGAAGTACCTCCTGCACTTCAGCAAGCGGCAAGGGCGATCGTCACCGCCCGAAGCCTCCTTCCTCTTGCGGAGGGCCACGAAGTCTACGCGAAACCGGCCTAAGCGCTCGGTGCAGGGGTCGGTTCATGGCATGGAGGAGGCGACAAGATGATCAGCACCAATGGGATCAGCACCAATAAGTTGTAGACATCCTGAAATAAATTTTTTTGCACAGGATGTTGATTTTATGGATCAGACCGATCCATTTGTTTGTGACTGCAAAAAAGAGTGGTTGGGTTAGATGTTACTGTCATGTTCAATCTGGGTTTTGTCTAAAAATTTGATGAACAATTAATCCTTTGGCTTTTTGTACCATTTGTATGCTTGACTTGCATGTTGTTGCCCTCGTACTCCCCTCCACCTGCCACTACACTGCCGCATCTTCCATGGCTGTTGTTCGTTCCCGTCCGAGGCCTTGCCGTCGTTCTCCGCCTTGGTTAGCTCGCTGTGCCCGCCGCCGTCTGACATTGTCAACATGGTCAACAACCAAGAGGAATCAGGAGATGACTGTACGTGGAGGAGGCTGACAGTAGGGACCCACCAGGGTCATTGCATTTCGCAAGCACGTGCCCCGTTATTACAAGCCAAAAAATTACTTCCTCCTAATTGTTTGACAACTAGGTTCCACGCCATTGTCAATGTAGTCAATAAACAAGAAAAATACACAACGAGCGGATAACACGGGGACCCAAAGAGCTCGCCCAGTTGTTTTTCAGTCAGAGACGGAGCTCAATCTACTTGCGCTGTTGCAGGGGGCTGTGGTCCGTCTAGCCCACGCTTACGCTTTTATTAAGCACATGACGAGCCCAGTTGATATATTTTTCTTTCTGAAATTGGCTAGCCCAGTTTTTTTTTTTGGATAATACCAAAATCGAGGCATGCTTGTTTTTTCAGCCTATTTGGCTGCAAATCTTTCAAGACGAGGAGGGATGTAAGTAGTAAGAAATGGGCTTCCCCAGAAAACGGGCTATAAGTTGTAAGAAATGGGCTATAAATTTTTAAACCAAAGCCAACCGGCAGTTGCATTAAAATATCATTTTTTTCAGGATTTCTCTACTCTCTACTCTTATAAAAACCAAAGCCAACTGGCAATTACATTAAAATATCATCTTTTCTCCCACAAGATAAACTACTCATACAAATGCATCTTCATGTTCCGTGCAACGAACGGGCATCTTGCTAGTTAAGATTCTAAATTTCATTCATTTTTTGCGGAGAATTGTTTTTTGAATTTTATTTTGATATAATTTTTTGAAAATTATTTTTAACATGACTCGAAATTTCGTGATTAAAAGAGTTCGGACCCCACCGAAATATGCAAAAATTCGTTGAATTTTTTAGCAATGCCCAGAATATATGGTCTGTAATGCTAATAAAAAGAATATGGGCTTCAAATATCCTTAAGAATTAGCAAATGGGCTGTAAATTATTGAAAATAATGGCTAATGGGTTGTATGCTATTTTCCACAGATTTGGAGTCTGACTTCTGGGCCTACTAGGTTGACGATGACGCTGTCCTAAATTTTTTTTTTTGACGCGTACGCAAGGCTTTGTCAACTTAGTCAACACACAGCAGTGACTGGTGGATGTCCATCCAACGGCCGCCGTGGTTCTTCAATCTCTGATCTTCCTGCTCCAGCCGCCCAAACCAGCGCCTGCGGGACTGCCTGCTCCCTCCTCTCGTGGCTGGCTGTGCTGCCGCCAGGCCATCCCTCTAACCACCCACACATACTGTTATTTTTCGGCGATGTCGGCCTCACCCGTAGCCGACCAGTCAGCTTCGTTCTCCCCTCGGTGTGGGCATCCATCTGCGGTGGCTTCCCGGCTCGGTGGTTGTCTTCTGGGCCTCGCCCTCGCCCACTGCGTTTGTGCTCTCGGTGGCGAGGTCAACATGGTCAACAAACAACAGCCATCGGAAGAGGCTGACAGTAGGGGCCCACACAGGAAAATGCATCCTTATTACACGCAAAATAATGATTCCTCCACCTGATAGCTAGGACCCACCGGAAGGGTCTCAGATTTCATGAAAAAATGTTCCCCCACTGTCATTTCGGACCCACCGGAAATGCCTCCTTATTATGCACAAAAAAAATGAATACTCCCCCTGCTAGCTGGGACTCACCTTGGTGGGAGGCTGACTTGTGGGCCTACTAAGTTTACGGGGATGAAGGGCTTTGTCAACTTAGTCAATATGAACGATTCTAGCTCCAGTGACCGTACGATGTCCATCCAACGGCCGTAGTGCTTCTTCAACCTCTGGTCTTCGTGCTCCAGCCGCCCAAAGCAGCGCCGGTCGTGCCGCATGCTCCTACCTCCCGTGGCCGGCTGTGATGCCGCGGAGGCCTCACCGCCCCCTACTATTCCCACCGCTGGCCAGGCCATCCCTCTACTCACCCACACCCCCTGTTATTCTGCGGTGATGGCAGCCTCACCCTTTACTCCTCTTCGCGTGGGCATCCACTGTTGCGTCTTCCCCGGCTCCACGTCGTCCCCTTCCTAGGCCTCGCCTTCGTCCACCGCCGTGGTGCTCTCGATGCGGCGTGGTAAATGTGGTCAATGACCGACTTCCATCGGAAGAGTACTGTGCGTGGAGAGGCTGACAGCTGGGTCCACGGCGGCCGCAAGGAAGTGCCTCCTTATTACGTGCAAAATAATTATTCCTCCACCTGACAGCACGGACCCACCGAACGGGCCACCGTATTTCGTGAAAAAAACGTTTCCCCCCTGACTGCTGGGACCCACCAGCTACATCTTCGCACGCAAGGAAGTGCCTGACAGTCGGGACCCACCTGGTCGAAGCGCACGTAGCGTTGTCATTCTGGTCGCGAACGTGTACGTACATACTGCTCGTTGTAGAGGCGTGCACGTGTCGTAGTAGAGGCGCGCACATAGCATGTACACGTACGTACAACGGCCAGGGTGCAAGAAAGAAAATACAGCCACGTATGTGTACATACGGGCGGGGTCTCGAACACCTACTCGCGCATACGTACGGCCAGGGCTCGTGTACATGGCTGGGTCGGAACGGAAAAACAGCGTCGTCGTCGTGTTCATGGGGAGGCAACGGAGTGCGTCGTGTTCATGGGGAGGCAACGGAATGCGTCGTGTTCATCGGGAGGCAACGGAACGCGTGGGAGCCAATCGGCTGGGTCGGAACGGAATGCGTGGTCGTGTTCATCGGGAGGGCTTGGACGGAACAGGCGATGGAAATGAGGCTGGCGCATCCGACAACGGAGGAAACGGACCTCCTACGTTCGGAACGGGGTCCTGTTGATTGGGAGGGTGTGGCGTCATCGCAAAACAGAGGAAACGGACCTCCTACGGTCGAAACGGGGTCCTGTTGATCGGGAGGGTGTGGCGATCGCAAAACGGAGGAAACAGACCTCCCACGGTCAAAACGGGTGGAGGGTGTGGCGCATCGCAAAACGGACGAAACGGACTTGTGTTGGAGCGCCACGGTCAAACGGGGTCATGTTCATCGGGAGGGTGTGGCGCATCGCAAAACGGACTCCACGGATCTGTTCATCTCCACCGTCGACCTCCTCCAGCCTCCACAGCTACCGTCGACCTCCTCCAGCCTCCACGGCTCCTGCTCATCCAGCCTCCACCGCGCTTACTCCACCGGCCATTGCTCAACCACCCTTCCACCGCTCATGCTCATCCAGCCCTCCACACCACGGGCGCATGTTCAACCACCCTCCACGGGCACCCTCCACCGCTCATCGCTCATCCAGCCTCCACCACACCACGGGTCCTGTTCATCCAACCCCCCGCAACGCTCCTGTTCATCCCAGAGGCAGCATCGATCGGCTTGATTAGCAGCGAGAGCGAAGAATCGCCGATCGGGTTGATTAACAGCCATCGATCGATCGCTCGGGTTCGAGAACGCGTAGCTGCAGTGCAATCCCTCGGGTTCGATTAGAGCCCAACGCCTCGCTTCGGGTTCGATTAGAGCCAATGCCTCGCACACACGCAGCAGACGTGTATGAGAGAAACGCGATCGCTCGCCCCGACCTCCCACCGTGAACCGCAACTCCCGAAATTTTCCTCCCCTTGCTTCTACCACGGTTTTTCCGTCATGGACGGCCCAAAGAATGTCATGCAGCTGCGTCTCCGGCCCGCCCAAGACGAAAAGCCCATTTTCTGTCATGATTTTTTGTCATAGAAGTAGGAGCCCACCACATCTATGATGATACCGGGTTTTGTCACAATTATCGTCATAGAAGTGTCATATGTATGACAAAAAAAAATTCGTTCGGCCCAAAATGTCAAGGATGTGTCTTTTTTTGTAGTGAAAGCCATCCCACGTCAACCTTAGCCATTAGGCATGTCGCGGTCTTAGTGGGTCGCTCCAAAAAGTTAATCACATAGATATCGTTCTCGACATGCCCAACAAAGGCTACTTTAAGAGTCTTGCTCCACAAGAGGGTCATGGTATCAATATCAAAGAAGGTGGCAAAACCCATGAGTGCAAGTTGATGGACGGAAAGTAAGTTGTATGCAAGGGACTCAACAAGCATGACTTTATCGATCGTGAGATCATGAGAAATGGCAACTTTGCCAAGCCCCAATACCTTAGAAGATGAGTCATCACCCCACTCGACATTGGTGGGCATAGATGAAACCTTTTGCATGTCCACCACCAAATCCTTGCTTCCGGTCATATGATCTGTGACTCCACTATCGAGCAACCATGATCCCCCACCAGACGCAAACACCTACAAGAGATCAATGCTTGGTCTTAGGTACCCATTTTTTAATGGGTCCTTTGATGTTAGTAACAAGGGTCTTAGGAACCCAAATAGACCATTCAATGTACTCACAAGGAGAACCAACAAATTTGGCATAAGCATGCCCATCACTAGCACGGCATAACACATAAGAAGGGTTAAAGTCGCCGACTTTGTTGGAAGGAGTGGCATTGCCCTTCTTGACACCACCGCCCTTCACATTGTTCTTATTCTCCTTAGAAGCACCCTCTCCCTCCTTCACAAAAGTTTGCTTGAGAGGAGGAGGTTGTTTGGCCTTGTCATTCTTCTTCTTGTTCTTGGACTTGGGTGCAAACCCAATTCCCTCCTTGCCCACAACTTCCTTTTGATTTCTCAAAAGGTCGTTGAATATCACCTTGTATGCAAGACATAAGACCTTTCTCAAGTTGCTCCTTCCAACTTGGCATTATCCTCCACAAGATGCACATGCTCACAACATGGGTTAGTAGCATTTGCATTATCAATTAAAACCATATGAGGAACTGTGGCTTTCTCCTTGGTTAGCTTCACTTGGAGTTGATCATGAGACTCTTTGAGGCTAGCATGAGCACCCTTCAAGGCCTTGTGAGCCTTGTCAAGTATATCAAACTCCTCCTTGAGTCTAGCATGGTCAACCCCAAGTTTAGCCATCTCGGAATTGAGCACAGAGATACAACAAGAGCATGATCAAGATCTTTCTTTAATTTAGCATGATCATCATTGTGTGACTCCTCAAGAGCCAAACGATGACCACGCTCTTCCTCAAGCGCATTAGAGAGATCCGATATCTCATCGGCATAGTCACGACTCTGCCCTTCCATCTTAGAGATGGTTTCTTCGTGAGCCTCAATCATATCATTGGCTTCACCAAGTTGTTCCAAGAGAGCAACAAAGTGCTTCTTGGATTTACCCCTGAGCTTACTCATAAAAGATTCAAATTCATTTTCCTCCTCCTCCGTCCCCTCACTTTCATCAATGTAATCCATCAAGGAAGGATTAGTAATGATGGTAGTTTCCATGTTGGGGGTTACCTTGTTGGTGGCTTTAGCCATGAGGCACTTGGCGATGATGTTCTCGTTGGGTGAATCAAAGAGGGACACCCGTGGAGTTGTCGCAATGGCAACGGAGGCCATGGCAACCGTCTCACCGTCTTCTTCACCATCATCATCCTCATTGTACTCTTCTTGTGCCACCAACCCCTTGGGAGGAGTCTTCTTGGTGAAGTTGTTCTAGTTTGGGAAGGACTTGGCCTTGTCTTTTCGGATAAGCTTGCCACCATTGTCTTCCCTCTTCTCGTATGGGCACTCTGCAACAAAGTGGCTCACATTGCCACAATTATAGCATGTCCTCACATGTTGCTTTCCCTTGGAGCCACTTGAGTTGTTCTTGTTTAAGTTGGGCCTTGAGTTCTTCTTGCTCCAAAATTGTCGTGAAGCGAGAGCCATGTGCTCATGATATGCATACTTGGTATCTTCGGGGAAACACTCCTCTTCTTCCTCTTCACCCTATTCATCCACACTAACCTTGGCCTTCAAAGCAAGGTTGGGCTTCTTTGCTCATCGAGAGCGCAACACCGCATTGTAGGCGATCTTGTCCAAGATCCTCATTGCAACAAACTCATCCAACACTTCACCTGAGGACAAGGCATGAAAGTCCGGCCTTTGACGGATGACGGAGGACATGGCCTTATGGTAAGGCATCATGGACTTGAGAAACTTGCGCTTGATCCAATTGTCATCCATATCCTTGCTCCCATGATCTCGAAGCGAGACCACGAGAATGGTTAATCTCCGGTAAAGCTCTCGAGGTTCTTCATCTTCATTCATTGCAAACTCATCGGCTTCATCTTGCACCACTTCAAAGTTTGAGCGTTGAATTCTTGCGATTCCCTTGTAAATGGAAACAACATGTTGTCATGCTTCCTTGGCCACGGTGAAAGGCCGAAGTTGTGCAATATCTTCGGGTGGAATTGCTTCTTGGAGAATGAAGAGAGCGGACTCGTTGAATTGATGATCTGTGGCTTCTCTAGGAGTGAAGTTGCTTGGGTCGTGCGGGTAGAAACCTTGCTCAATAATTCTCCAAAGATTAGTAAAACTATGATTCAAATGACGTTTAAAGCGATAGACCCAAGAGGAAAAATCCTCATTTTTCACAAGCTTGGGAGGAGGACCAACATGATTCATATGCGTGGAGGGACCGTTCCTCCATAAGTAATTGGAGGTTCGACATGGGCAAAGATGTCTTTTCCACTTCTACCACTAGTCAAAGGAACTTGTTCACTAGTAGCTTCCCCCTTGTTGGAGTTAGCATCCGTCACCTTGTTAGTGGGATCGACCACTTCCAACGGTGCGGTGGAAACTTGAGACCATCAAGAAACTTCTCAAGCATGCCTTTGACCTCGGCCATCATGGAGGTTTTCAATGTGTCAAGGCCACATTGAACTCCTCATGAGAGACCGAGGATCCCCCTTCGGCCGCAGACAAAGTGGGTCTCGCATCGGGGTGCTCCTCTGATATCTACTACGCAACTTTATTCTTGTAGACACGTGTTGGGCCTCCAAGCGCAGAGTTTTGTAGGACAGTAGCAATTTTCCCTCAAGTGGATGACCTAAGTTTTATCAATACGTGAGAGGTGTAGGATGAGATGATCTCTCTCAAACGACCCTGCAACCAAATACAAGAAATCTCATGTGTCCCCAACACACCCAATACAATGGCAAATTGTATAGGTGCACTAGTTCGGCGAAGAGATGGTGATAAAAGTGTAATATGGATGGTAGAAATATATTTTTATAATCTGAATAAATAAAAACAGCAAGGTAGCCAATAGTGAACGGGCACAAAAACGGTGTTGCAATGCTTGAAAATGAGGCCTAGGGTCCGAACTTTCACTAGTGCAACCTCTCAACAGTGCTAACATAGTTGGATCATATGATTATCCCTCAAAGTGCAATAAAGAATCACTCTCGAGTTCCTATTAGCGGAGAACAAAAGATAGACATTGTTTGTAGGGTATGACACCACCTCAAAGCTATTCTTTCCATTTGATCTATCCTAGAGTTTGTACTAAAATAACGCAATCTATTCTTTCCGATCGATCTAATCAAGAGTTTGTAATAAAATAACACCAAAGCAAATTCATATTCATAATACTCAATCACACAAAGAACTACAAGGAGACCCCAAAGTTTCTATCGGAGAAAAGATAATAAAAACGTGCATCAACCCCTATGCATAGATTACCCCAATATCACCGCGGGAATCCGCAAGTTGATTGCCATAACGTATATCAAGTGAATCAATATGATACCCCATTATCACCTCAAGTATTCATACCGCAAGACATACATCATGTGTTCCCAAATCTGAACATTCATTCCGACATGACAAAACTTCAAAAGGTAAAGATTCAATTCATCACAACAAGAGTATAGAGGGGAGAAACGTCATATGATCCATCTATATTAACAACGCCCATGATATAGATCACGAGAGAGAGATTAACCACATAGCTACTGGTACAAACCCTCAGCCCCGAGGGTGGACTACTCCCTCCTCATCGTGGTGGCCGCCGGGATGATGAAGCTGGCCACCGGAGATGATTCCCCCCTTCGGCAGGGTGTCGGAACGGGTCTAGATTGGTTTTCGGTGGCTACGGAGCCCTGCGGCGGCGGAACTTCTAATCTAGGTTAACGCTGAAGGGTTTCTGAATATTTGGGAATCTATAGTGCAAAGAGGGGGTGTGGGAGGCCACCGAGGTGGGCACAACCCACCTGGGCACGCCCGCGCCCTGGTGGGTTGTGCCCCCTCGGGGCACCCACCCAGGTGCAGCTCTAGCCCATTGGGTTCCTTCTGGTCCAAAAAAATCTCCGTAAAGTTTCATTGCGTTTGGACTCCGTTTGATATTGATTTCATGCGATGTAAAAAACAAGCAAAAACAACAACTGGCACTGGGCACTGGGTCAATAGGTTAGTCCCAAAAAATGATATAAAGTTGCTATAAAATGACTGTAAAACACCCAAGAATGATAAAATAACAGCATGAATACTTCATAAATTATAGATACGTTGGAGACGTATCAGCATCCCTAAGCTTAGTTCCTACTCATCCTCGAGTAGGTAAATGATAAAAGAAATAATTTATGAAGTGTGAATGCTAGCAAAGTGCATAAGTTTGATCATTGATAATTTCAATCACTTTTCCTAGCATCATAACAGCAATTATTTCTTATAAAACTTCTCATGTTATAGTGGCAACCCATTCACATGTTAAGGTTCAAACAATGAACTCTCTTGAAACTCAACAACCTATGTTCTCAGTCACCAAGCAATTGCAATTCAAATTATTCAATAGAATTTAAGTAAGAGCTCCACATACTAAACCATCATATAGTCTTCTATGATTGCTAACACTCACCGCATACACATGAGCAAAACGTTTCAACCGGACACATAGAAAGATAGGGGCTTATTGTTTTGCCTCCCAGCGTATTCACCTCAAGGGTGATGTCAACAATAATAACTCATGCTACCCATATTCAACTGGACATATGTGCCTAGATCTTTCCTCACCACATGATGCTTGCCAAAAGATAAAAATAAAAAGGAATAGAGAGAAAAACTTTGACTCTTTGCAGAAAAGTAAATACTGAAAAGTAAAAGATAGGCCCTTCGCAGATGGAAGCAGAGGTTGCCATGCGCTTATTTGTTTGTATGCTCAACCCCTTAGTGCAAAAGAACGTCACGTTATATTGCCCTTTATGATAGAAACCTTTATTATGCAGTCTGTCGCTTTTATTCTTTGCCATCACAAGTTCGTACAACGCTCAATTTTCTCTTACACTAAACGATCTCGCACTTTTAGAAGCAATTTTTATTGACTTATTGCACCGATGAAAACTTACTTGAAGGATCTTGCTCAATCCTTAGGTAGGTATGGTGGACTCTTGAAAATAAGATTTGGGTTTAAGGGTTTTTGGATGCACAAGTAGTATCTCTACTTGGTGCGAAATTTTTGGCTAGCAAAGATGGGGGCAAGCACCACATGTTGAAGGATCTATGACAATATAACTTCTATATGAATATGAACAAACATAAGTCATTATGTTGTCTTCCTCATCCAACGTCAACAATTTTGGCATATAATATTCTGATGGGGGCTCACAATCACAAAAGATTTCCATGATAGTGTATTTGCATGTGAAAGATCTCTTCCTTATACTAATTATTCGTGAATTGCTTGTATAACCAATATTGTGATTGTCAAGCCTCAAAAGATTTCACTTTTCTAAACCCAATGTGAAGCTACCACTAAGCATGGTATAATCTCAACTTCATGATATTCAATTTATTCAACAATTTACTCATAGGATATAAGTGAAGCACAAGAGCAATTCCAAAGAAAAGAGCTTCTTTGGCGGGATGTGAATGCTGCTTACTTAGCCTCCTTGGCAACTATTTGAGGACTCTATTTTATTTAAAAACTTTCAGATCTAAGTACTTTATTAAAACAGCAAGCAAAAACAAAAATAAAATGACATTTCAAGGATAGCACCACTCATGTGAAGAAGCAAAAACTTAGGCTCAACCAATACAAACCGATAATTGTTGTTGAAGAAAGGTGGGATGCCTACCGGGGCATCCCCAAGCTTAGATGCTTGAGACTTCTTGAAATATTATCTGGGGATGCCTTGGGCATCCCCAAGCTTGAGCTTTTGTGTCTCCTTAATTCCTCTCATATCATGGTTTTCCTAAATCTCAAAAGTTTCATCCACATAAAACTCAACAAGAACTCGTGAGATAAGTTAGTATAAACCAATGCAAAAACTTTATCATTCTCTAATGTAGCAAATCACTAAAATTATTATTCAACATTGCATATAAATGTCTTTGCATATTTAATACTCCTATCCTCAAATAGAATCATTAAACAAGCAAACATATGCAAACAATGCAAACATAACAGCAATCTGCCAAAACAGTACAGCCTGTACAGAATGCAAGAGTATCAATACTTATTTAACTCAAAAAAATCTGAAAATTTAACACACTTTAGAAAATTTATCAGAGATTATTGTGCAAAAAGTTTCAAAATTTTATCATGTTCTGACTTTTCTAGGGAATTTTTGCAACAGCGGTAAACTTTCTGTTTTCAAACAGCAACATATAGACTTGCAAAATAAGCATAGTAAAGGTTGTCATTGCCACTTTTATTGAAATAAAAGATGCAAAACATTATTATAAATAACAGCAAGCAAATCCTAACAAAATAAATTGACGCTTCAAGCAAAGCACATATCATGAGACGAATGAAAACATAGCTCCAAGTGAGGTTACCGATAATGTTGGAGACGAAAGAGGGGATGCCTTCCGGGGCATCCCCAAGCTTAGTTGCTTGGATATTCCTTGAATATTAACTTGGGGTGCCTTGGGCATCCCCAAGATTGGGGTCTTGTCACTCCTTATTCTCCTCATATCGACATCTCACCCAAAACTTGAAAACTTCAATCACACAAAACATAACAGAACTTCGTGAGATAGGTTAGTACGATAAAGAGCAAACCATTTCACCTTAGTACTGTAAAAGACAAGATTCATAATTGTTTCCACACAATTCCTACTGTAGCATATCATTTCTACAATTTATATTGAGCAATATAAGCCATAGAAACTAGAAAGCAAGCAAACTATGCATTGAAAACAGAATCTGTCAAAAACAGAACAGTCTGTAATGATCTGGTTAACTACCATACTTCTGGTACTCCAAAAATTATGAAAAATTAGGAACACATGAGAAATTTGTATATTAATCTTCTGAAAAAAGAATCAACTCAAAAGCACCTTTCTGTTAAAAATGAGAATTATTTTCGTGAGCGTAGAAGTTTTCGTTTTTTGGCAAGATCAAATCAACTATCACCCAACATGATCCCAAAGGCTTTACTTGGCACTTTATTTAAAAAAAAGCTATAAAACATGATTACTACAGTAGCGTAATCATTTGAACACACAAAAACAGTAGGTAAAAGTGTTGGGTTGTCTCCAACAAGCGCTTTTCTTTTATGCCTTTTAAGCTAGGCATGATGATTTCAATGATGCTCGCATAAAAGATAAGAATTGAAACATGAAGAGAGCATCATGAATCATATGACTAGCACATTTAGGTCTAATACACTTCCTATGCACAGGGATTTTGTGAGCAAACAACTTATGGGAACAAGAATCAACTAGCATAGGAAGGCAAAACAAGTGTAACTTCAAAACAATCAACACATAGAGAAGAAACTTGATATTATTGAGATATGTAAGGGCATAAGTTCCTTTCTCATAATAATTTTCATAGCCATCATGAATGGATTCAACAATATAACTATCAAATACAGCACTCTTTTCATGATGCACAAGCATAGAAAAGTTATTACTCTTTATGGCATACATGTCATCACAATAATCATCATAGATAGCAACTTTATTGTCATGGTCAATTGAAACCTCTTCCAAAATAGTGGATGTATCACTAAATAAAGTCATGACATCTCCAAATCCACTTTCATCAATATTATCATCATAAATAGGAGGCATGCTTTCATCATAATAAATTTTCTCATCAAAACTTGGGGGAGTAAAAATATCATCTTCATCAAATATAGCATCCCCAAGCTTGTAACTTTGCATATCATTAGCATCATGGATATTCAAAGAATTAATACTAACAACATTGCAATCATGCTCATCATTTAAATATTTTCTGCCAAACATTTTATTGACTTCTTCTTCTAACAATTGAGCACAATTTTCCGAACCATCATTTTCAAGAAAGATATTATAAAGATGATCAATAATATGATGCAACATCAATTCCATTTTTTATGTAGTTTTTGTTTTATAAACCAAACTAGTGATAAAACAAGAAACTAAAAGATTCCATTGCAAGATCTAAATATATACCTTCATGCACTCACCTCCACGACAACGGCGCCAGAAAAGAGCTTGATGTCTACTACGCAACTTTATTCTTGTAGACACGTGTTGGGCCTCCAAGCGCAGAGTTTTGTAGGACAGTAGCAATTTCCCCTCAAGATGATGACCTAAGGTTTATCAATCCATGAGAGGTGTAGGATGAAGATGGTCTCTCTCAAAAGACCCTGCAACCAAATACAAGAAATCTCTTGTGTCCCCAACACACCCAATACAATGGAAAATTGTATAGGTGCACTAGTTCGGCGAAGAGATGGTGATAAAAGTGTAATATGGATGGTAGAAATATATTTTTATAATCTGAATAAATAAAAACAGCAAGGTAGCAAATAGTGAACAAGCACAAAAACGGTGTTGCAATGCTTGAAAATGAGGCCTAGGGTCCGTACTTTCACTAGTGCAACCTCTCAACAGTGCTAACATAGTTGGATCATATGATTATCCCTCAAAGTGCAATAAAGAACCACTCCCTAGTTCCTATTAGCGGAGAACAAAAGATAGAAATTGTTTGTAGGGTACGAAACCACCTCAAAGCTATTCTTTCCGTTCGATCTATCCTAGTTCGTACTAAAATAACGCAAGCTATTCTTTCCGATTGATCTAATCAAGAGTTCGTACTAAAATAACACCAAAGCAAATTCATATTCATAATACTCCATCCACACAAAGAACTACAAGGAGACCCCAAAGTTTCTATCGGAAAAAAGATAATAAAAACGTGCATCAACCCCTATGCATAGGTTACCCCAATATCACCGCGGGAATCCGCAAGTTGATTCCCATAACGTATATCAAATGAATCAATATGATACCCCATTATCACCTCAAGTATTCATACCGCAAGACATACATCATGTGTTCCCAAATCTTAACATTTAATCCGACATGAAAAAACTTCAAAGGGTAAAGATTCAATTCATCACAACAAGAGTATAGAGGGGAGAAACATCATATGATCCATCTATATTAACAAAGCCCATGATATAGATCACGAGAGAGAGAGAGAGAGAGAGAGAGAGATTAAACACATAGCTACTGGTACAAAACCTCAGCCCCGAGGGTGGACTACTCCCTCCTCATCATGGTGGCCGCTGGGATGATGAAGATGGCCACCGGAGATGATTCTCCCCTCCGGCAGGGTGCCGGAACGGATCTAGATTGGTTTTCGGTGGCTACGGAGCCCTGCGGTGGCGGAACTTCTAATCTAGGTTAACCCCGAAGGGTTTCGGAATATTTGGGAACTTATAGTGCAAAGAGGGGGTGTGGAGGCCACCGAGGTGGGCACAACCCACTGGCGCGCCGGGGCCCCAGTGCGCCACGGTGGGTTGTGCCTCGGGCACCCCAGTGCAGCTCTGGCCCATTGGGTTCCTTTTGGTCCAAAAAAATCTCCGTAAAGTTTCGTTGCGTTTGGACTCCATTTGATATTGATTTCCTACGATGTAAAAAACAAGCAAAAAAAGCAACTGGCACTGGGCACTGGGTCAATAGGTTAGTCCCAAAAAATGATATAAATTTGCTATAAAATGATTGTATAACACCCAAGAATGATAAAATAACAGCATGAATACTTCATAAATTATAAATACGTTGGAGACGTATCATCCTCCACCTCGTCTGTGGTGTCAACCATACTCTTCGGACTACAAAGTCGTTAATAAAGAGACAAGGCTCTGATCCAATTGAACGGATCGATATAGTTGACTAGAGGGGGGTGAATAGGCTACCAACAATTTTTAGCTTTTCTTGACCAAATTAAACTTAGCATCAAAATAGGTTGTCTAGATAAGCAACTAGGTGAGCAACCTATATGATGCAACAATGACTAGCAAAGCAAGCAAGGTAAACAACACAATATAAGCTTGCACAAGTAAAGGTAAGAGATAACCAAAAGTGGAGCCGGTGGAGACGAGGAAGTGTTACCGAAGTTCCTTCCTTTTGAGAGGAAGTACGTCTCCATTGGAGCGGTGTGGAGGCACAATGCTCCCCAAGAAGCCACTAGGGCCACCGTATTCTCCTCACTCCCTCACACAATGCGAGATGCCGTGATTCCACTATTGGTGCCCTTGGAGGCGGCGACCCAACCTTTACAAACAAGGTTGGGGCAATCTCCACAACTTAATCGGAGGCTCCCAACGATACCACGAAGCTTCACCACAGTGGAATATGGCTCTGCGGTGACCTCAACCGTCCAGGGTGCTCAAACACCCAAGAGTAACAAGATCCACAAGGATTAGTGGGGGGAATCAAATTTCTCTTGGTGGAAGTGTTGATCGGGGCCTTCTCAACCAATCCCTAGAAAATCAACAAGTTTGATTAGCTAGGGAGAGAGATCGGGCGAAAATGGAGCTTTGAGCAACAATGGAGCTTGGGGAGGGAAGAGGTGGTCTTCTTGGGGAAGAAGACCCCCTTTATATAGTGGGGGGAAAGATCCAACCGTTACCCACCCACTTAGCCCGCGACACGCGGTACTACCGCACACGCTCGCGGTACTACCGCAAGGGGTTGTGATGCTACCGCTTGATGTTGTGGTACTACCGCTCGCGCAGCAGTGACCAGACGAGGCCCTGTTGCATATAGCAACGAGCGGTAGAACTGCTGGAGCGGTAATACCGCGCGCCCCTGCAGTACTACTGTAGGGCAGGGCTCAACTAGCCTAGGAAACGCACAGACTAAATAAATTTCGTCCGTGACTACTTCCGCTGAGTTTGGAACGTGCGAAAATCCAGCACGGTACTACCGCTCGCAGGGAGTGGTACTACCGCGTAGGGGCAGAAGTAAAAAAATACTTCGCGCCTACTTCCGCGTGCGTCGGCATTCTGGACTAGAGACAACGATACTACCGCAAGCCAGGTCGGTACTACCGTGGGCCCCTGCGGTACTACTTCTCCCTTGAGCAGTACTACCGCATGCCACAGAACCTATAGCATTTGGAGGCCTTCATCTCGCAGCGACAAGGAGAGACGGATGGTGCTCCAATGAAGCGAAGGAAAGGTGGTGCAAAGGAACAGTTGTGTATGTGTTGATTCCACCCTAATCTTTCCGAAGTGAACCCCCTCTTATTAGTACAGCTTTCCTATGACTCAAATCCACCGAAAAGAAACGTAGAAAACCGCCGTCTTCGATAGGCTCCGAGGGGCACCGAATCGTCTTGTGCCTAGACATGAGATATCTGAAATGCTCAATGCACACGATTAGTCCGCAAATGCACTATCATCAATCACCAAAACCACATAGGAAGAAATATGCCCTTACAACCTTGGCAGGAATCTTCTTCCTGGGGCGCTCGCCCTCAACATCACCAGGGTCATCGTGGCTGATCTTATAGCGCAATGCACCGCATACCGGGCATGCATTCAAATCCTCGTACTCACCGCGGTAGAGGATGCAATCATTAGGGCATGCATGTATCTTCTGCACCTCTAATCCTAGAGGGCAGACAGCCTTCTTTGCTTCTTACGTGGTCGAGCAATTCGTTGTCCTTTGGAAGCATCTTCTTTAACATTATCAGCAACTTTTCAAATCCTTGTCAGATACACCATTCTCTGCCTTCCATTGCAGCAATTCCAGTGTGCTGCCCAGCTTTTTCTTGTCATCTTCGCAATTTGGGTACAACAATTTCTTGTGATCTTCTAACATGCGCCGCAACTTCAGCTTCTCCTTTTGACTTGTGCAGTTTCTCTTTGCATCGGCAATGGCCCGACCAAGATCATCAGCGGGCTCATCTGATGCCTCTTCTTCAGCTTCTTCCCCCATTGTTGGCTCAGCTTCTTCCCCTATTGTAGTACCATCGTATTCAGGGAACCCATGGCCAGGATAGATGTCATCATCCTCTTCTTTTTCATTCTCTTCCATTAGAACCCCTCTTTCTCCGTGATTGGTCCAATAGTTATAGCCGGACAAGAAACCGGACGTAAACAGGTGGACGTGAAAGGTTCTTGAGTTAGAGTAATTTTGATCATTCTTACAAACAACACATGGACAATACCGGCCGCTTGTTTGCCTCAGCCGCAAACAGAAAATTATGCATGCCATTAATGAACTGGGGAGAGCATCGGTCATCGTACATCCATTGCTGGCTCATCTTCATTAGACAACACCAAAAAGACCAAATTAATACAAGTTCATACATAAAGTTCATACACACTTATTCTCATAAAACAACATACAAACTCTCTAGCTAAAGCATTTAAACACAACAACAAATGCGATCAAGATCGCAACTAAGGTAACAATTGATCCAACAGCATAATGATACCAAACCTCATTATCAATGGCATATTTTCTAATCTTTCTAATCTTCAAGCACATTGCATCCATCTTGATCTTGTGGTCATCGACGCCATCGGCAACATACAACTCCAGTTTCATCTTCTCTTCTTTAATTCTTTTCAATTTTTCTTTCAAATACTCGTTTTCTTTTTCAACTAAATTTAACTTCTCGACAAGAGGGTCGGTTGCAATTCCAGTTCACATACCTCCTAGATAAAAATATCTATATCAACTTGATGAGCATAATTGTCATACACGAAATGCAACAAATAGTTATAAAAGAAAACACACCACATCTGAATAATAAACCGGACGAGGGCCGACGGGGACGGATATCAAAACCATGCCACTATGTATAACAAACAACGTACGGGTAATAAACATGATTTTACTAGTAACTATCTAAATCACACAAAGATGATTTTTTTATATAAAAAGGATAAGAACAAGAGGCTCACCAAAGGTGGTGCCGGGGACGGGACGGTGCGGGCGATCGACGGTGGTTAGGACGGTGCGGGCGATCGACGGTGGTTAGGACGGGGACGGGAAGACACTAAGTAAACCACACCTACATATGCAAACTAAGAAGTTAATCTGAGCTCAAATTGCATATAAATCAAATAAACTAACACATATAATTACTTCCAAACTAAAACCCAAAAATCACTATACTTATAGAACATTGCAAGAGCTAATCTAGCAATGAGAGATGAAAGGACAAAGTTGCTAACCTTTGTGAACACTTGGATGGATGGGGTGCCTCCAAATCTTGACAAATTTTGGTATAAATGGAGGTGAGCTCGAGCAAGAGGGGAAGAAAATAGAGTGGAGGGGAAAAACAGAGAGCTACGGCTCGAGCTGGACAAAGCACTATACATAGTGATATCTTTAGTCCCGGTTGGTTATACAAACCGAGACTAAAGGTGCACCTCTAGTCCCAGTTTGTGTCACGAACAAGGACTAAATGTGCTCGTGGGGGCCCAAGCCTGACACAAGCCTATCACCACCCCTTTAGTCCCGGTTCGTGACACAAACCGGGACTAGAGGCACGCCACGGACCGGGACTAATGATCCACGCCCCCTAATCATTGGAACTGGGAGTAATAGTCACATTAGTACCGGACCGTTATCAAACCGGGACTAATGGGGCTCACGTAAAATCGTTTTTCTACTAGTGACGACGCTTGAATATGCTTATGTAAAAAAGATCTTAGTACTATTGTTGTGGAGTCAGAAATAGCTTACTGTATGCTTCTTTTTTAACCCTAGCTTAATGTATGCTTAAAGTGAAGTCCAGTTAAAGGACTTATTCATTACTTCCATGCATTCTCAGACCACGTGTCCGAGAAAAATTTGTGAATGACAAAGAAAGAAATGAACTCTTAATGTGCAGCCTGCCAAATATATCAGGACATAAAGAATTCATATGTATCGGGTGCAAATGATGAACAGGAAGCATGCAAGCTGTAGAGTGTTCTTTGATCACAACCCACTGTAGGAGGACCTTTTTATGAGAATGTACTGGATTTATGAAAAAAGGTTTCCCCTGCTTTATATTATAAAGCAACAACCCCAAGCATCCAACAACAAGTCATGGTCGGTCCAAGTGCAAGTAATACATAAATAAAAGCTGGGGGCACAGCAGAACAAGCCCCAAAACAATAGCAGACCTACCCACTAATCATAGCTGAGATAATTATGGTATGTATGGTAATGAAACAATCAGTGTCTCAGTGTGTAGCTACTCGTAAGTTCAATCCATCTAGTACCTCAACTACTAACCACGATTCAAACCACACCTCATCCTGTACGAGAGTATGGAAGCAAAGTGACCTATCTTTAGTCCTGATGTCCCCTATTCTCAACATTTTCGACACCTTCAGATCCTTCTTTGATGTACCAATCTTGATCGATTTGTTTTTGCGAATTTCTAGCACGGTAGAGATACCAAATCAGACGCGAGCAGCAGGCTAGCATTTTCTATCTTATATCAGAACCCAAACAATGTACTCACATATATACTACTCTAGCATATATGGTTGTTGAGGGCACTTATCACACACTAATTTCTTCAGATAGTGCGGATCAGAATTGCTGGACATTACATGCATGAGGCCGGTGTGGGAGTACTTCATGTCTGTACGAAGTTGAGATTATATGTGTGTGTGATGAAGATCGAATGTCGGTACTCAATCAGCCTGGTCAATTACTACAAGTATACGAGATGGGAGATGATGGTCTTCATCGCGTATCTGAGCATGTGATACAGTCATCGTGAGACTACAACAAAGGCCAACGCTTTTCGTGAGGTTTATGCCTGAGGTCTGTGCTGAATTTGGGAGCTCAGCTTAATGTTGTTGCTACTTGCTACTGATAAGAATGCACCTCCTCCACCACACCTTCCAGTCCCCGCCCCCACAAGCCATTGGAACATGTCCTTGTCAGATGCCAAATAATTTGGTGTCTGAAAATGCACTCAACATGGAGAACTCCCATGATAGTTCGTGATATGGACAAGGATGGAGTTGTATCTAGGCTCAATTCTACCTGCCTATGTGTTGCATCAAGTTTGTTTATGTTCTATCCAATACTTCATATCTTAGATTATGGCCCCAGTGCCCAGACTTCCATTATATTTGAAGAATCACTTCCTATGATTATTATGAGCTCTTCTATGTGTATGTCACATGCCCTATATGACCATATGGAATGGATCTATGCTTCTGGTAGAACTATTTCTACTATTTCTGAATCCTACTACTAAATTACAGTGGAATTCAAATGCCATAGCAGTAATGGCATCTGGTATATACCAATGTCTATGGACCTAATTCTTCCAAAGGGAAAAATGAATTTACGAACTGGTTACCAAATCTGGATATGCATCTAGATTTTCGTTTTGAATTTTGATATATATCTAGAATGAAAACTATTGGATTATTATGGGTGACTTTAATTTTATTAGATCTCCAGACAACATGAACAGTCCCGGTGGAGATCACAATACGGAACTACTGTGCAGCCGATAGTCAGTGGCTCATCAATGGACAATGCTACATCCAGCGGGTGTGCTTCATTCTGTCCCATGTATACATGGTTGGATCCATGGGATCGTGCAATAATCGGCTGAGCAATGTCGTGTGTGTAGCAGCACTCATCACAATGTTGCTTACAGGAGTATCATTCAAGGTTTGGACCTGGAAAAAATACCTCTCAAGGCTAGGGGCTTTTACTTGGAGTAATTAACATGTATGACTACCCTTTTCTAGGAAAACCTGACTGGTTATTTACATCCCCTAAATACACATCTTCATACCTTGACACTATAGCAATCCCCTTGGCTAGAACCACAAATGATCATGTCTAAGGATTTCATAATAATAGTCCAAAGGGTCAAATCTTCAGATTTGAGGAATACTGGTTGGAATTTGAGGGCTTCTAAGGCATTGTACAGAACAACTGGAATAATGTTGCTTTCTATAGCAACTCCGAATAAAATCTTGTCAAAAGATTTAGATCTATTCTTAGAGGACTTAAAACATGGAGCAAAAACTTCCCAACCGTCAAGACACTAATTGAACAATACTTCTATGTTCTTGCCCTATTGGATGGTCTTGAAGATCAAAGGCCATTTTACATACAAGAAGGTAATTTTAGAAAGGCCCTTATTGAGCACACCGCAAAACTGGTTGAGGCAAAGAGATTATATTGGAGGAGAAAAAAAAGGCAAATACTAGATGGGAAAATTAGGAGATGAAAACACATTTTTCATACTAGTGCATCTCAGAATTACAAGCATACATATCCTCTTCAAAATGTGATGATGGTTTATCTGCCAATGATCATGACTAGAAAGTTGTCATCCTTTGGCATTCTTTCAAAGAGGGAGCAGGTACTTCTAATGATGTCTCTATGCAATTTAACATCAACCACCTATCCAGAGACTATGGTTTAAGTCATCTAGAAAATCCATTCACCAATGAGAAAATTTTATGAAATTATCAGGAACATGCCCAATGATAAATCCCCTGGACTTGATGGGTTTGATGGTCTCTTCATGAGAAAATGCCTGCACATCATCAAGGAACAGTTTTACAAGCTATGCTTTGATTTCTATGATAGCAGAGTGAACCTCCAGAGTGACCACAATGCATTTATTGCCCCTATCCCTAAGAAAGCTAATCCTGAATGTCCTTCTGAATTTAGGCCTATCTCCCTTCTGAGTATACCCATCAAAATAAATCACAAAACTGCTTACAAATAGACTTTAAAGTATAATTTTCTTTCTCAATAAAAACCAGTGTGGGTTTATTAAAAACAAAACTATTTAGGATTGCCTCTCTTGGGCCTTTGAATACCTTCAGATATGTCAGAAAAATGTCTGAACATGCTTATGTAAAAAATATTACTCCCTCTGTTCACTTTTGTAAGACGTTTTAGACAGCTGAAATTGAACTGTTTTAGGTGTTGTCTTAAATGTCTAAAACGTCTTACAAAAGTGAACGGAGGGAGTAGTAATTTTGGTGTGTGGTCAGAAAAACAAAAGCGATGTCCAAAAAGAGTTATTGATTACTTACACCCACCCAAGGACCGACTGTCCAAGAAGAATTCACGAACGACGGAGAAAGAATCAACTCTTTTGTGCCAGTAATGTGCAGCTTTCCAAATATAAGAGGAAATAGAAACGATTCTTATGTGTTGGCTGCAATTGATTCAGATGTAAGTTGTACAGCAGGTCCAGATCATGGTCCAGTATACAGGAGCTTTTGTGAGAACGCACTGGATAAGCAAGTAGCATATCTGGCAGACCTACCTGCTAATCACAGTCGAGACAATAATGCCACAAATGGTAATGAAACAATCCGATGGCTAGCTACAAGCGACTAAGCTCCATCTAGTCCTCTGGTTGATGTATGTAATTCAAAACACACCTCACCCACACGTGAAAACCCAGTGTATGAGAGTATGGAAGCGATTTGATCTAGCCTTGATTCCGATGCCTCCTATTCTTAACATTTTTGACACCTTGAGGTCCTTCTCTCATGTAACATCCTTGATCCATTTGTTTTTGCCATCTTCTAGCTAGCACAGTAGAAATGTTAGATCAGGGTGAGC
Source organism: Aegilops longissima (assembly GCA_021605205.1). Classification (NCBI taxonomy): domain Eukaryota; kingdom Viridiplantae; phylum Streptophyta; class Magnoliopsida; order Poales; family Poaceae; genus Aegilops; species Aegilops longissima. The sequence continues at coordinate 547,883,868 of CM038682.1, forward strand.
ATCAAGCTAGTGTTTTCAATCTTAAGATATCAGAACAGAAACAATGTGCTCGCATGTATATACTACTCCAGTATATGTGGTTGTTGGGGAAACTTATCCAGCAATAGTTTCTCGAGATACTGTGTATCAGAACTGGTGGACATTGCAGGCATGAGATCGGTGTGGGAGTACTTTGTGTACTCAGTCAGCCTGGTCAATCAATACAAAGTATACGGCAAAATCATAGTAGTATTGGTGTATAATCAGAAAAATAGCTTAATGTATGCTTCAAAAGTGAAGTCTAATTAAAGGACTTATTCCTTATTTTCAAACACCTGAGGGACAAAAATTCAAAAACACCTGAGGGACCAAGTGTTCGAGAAGAATTTGAGAATGACAGAGAGAAATGAACTCTTTTGTGTCAGTAATGTGCAGCTTACCCAGTATAATTTATACATGCACTGGATCGTAAGGGAGCTTATCTAGCAGACCTAGCTGCTAATCATAGTCAGATAATTATGCTATATATGGTAAATAAACAATGCAATGTTAGGGTGTGCAGCTACGGCCAAGCTCGTTCCATCTAGTATTTCAAACGGCACATGTAATTCAAACCACACCTCATCCACACATAATAACCCAGTATACCCCTCTTGGGTAGATGCTGGACAGCGGATCGCTTGGCGCGCCGCGGACTGCCTCATGCCGATATGTGCGTGCTCTGTGACCAGGTGCCGGAGTGCATGGAGCACCTGCTTGCGGGCTGCTCTTTCTCGCGACAGGTATGGCACGAGGTCCTGTCTTGGTGCCGCTCCACTACGCCCCCTCCCAGTCCTACTTCTGGCTTCAGGGAATGGTGGCGATCTTCATACTCAGCGACGCCGGCAACTCTTCAGAAGGGCTTTGCCTCAACCTCTATGCTCTGCGCCTGGTGCCTCTGGAAGCACAGGAAAGAGGCCACCTTCAACAATCAGACACCATCCGTCTCCCAGCTGGTCTCCGCCATCAAAGAAGAAGCGTCCACTTGGGCACGCGCCGGCGCCATTGGAAGGGCCTGCGTATTACCTGTAATATACTAGTACTAGTTTGTAGACTAAGTTGGGGCTGAGCAACCCCATTCCCACCTGCTCTGAGAATCATCTCACGCCGCTATCGTGTTCGTGCTGGTGATTCCCAACCGCCTCCTCCTGTAATTGATTCTCTACTCCTTCTATCAATGAAAGCGCAATCTTTGCGTATTCACCAAAAGAAAATAACCCAGTGTACGGGAGTATGGAAGTGATTTGATCAAGCTTTTATCCCGATGCCTCCTATTCTTACATTTATAACACGTTCTGATGTAGCATTATCAATCTTAAGATTCAGAACGGAAACACCATGATCACATATATATATACACACACACACACACTACACTAGTATATATGGTTGTTGGGGGCACTTATCCAACACTAATTTCTCAAGATAGTGCGTATCAAAACTGTTGGACATTGCAGGCATGAGATCAGTGCGGGAGTACTCTGTGTGTACGAAGTTGAGATTGTGTGCCGGAGTATATGGTGAGATGAGACATGATGATGGGCTTCCTGACGCGCGTGAGGCTCCTTGCAGCACGCGAGTGCTCTTCATACAGTTTCCTGGTTGCCAAATTCGTGACTTGAATTGGATCGGTGGCTAATTGCAATCGTACCTCATTCTGCAAAAGATAGGATATTTCACATTACAATTGTTAGTTGAAAATGCACGACAGGTTTTCTATGCAGTTCACAACAGGACAACAATTCAAATTATAGTTTTAGAACTCCAGTTCAAAAACCAAATGCAAAGGGAACGCGCTACTGTTTTTTTGGAGAGCTATGGTGTGGCAATTAGAAATGTAGGAGGAACTTAGGCCCTGTTCGGCAATCCACCCACTCCAGGAATCTGCGAAGCGAGGAAAGTGCAGCTCCCTGATTTTCGACTACAGCTCCGCCCACTCCGGGAGCGGAGTTGCGGAGCGAGCCATTCCAAACAGGGCCTTAATTGAGTAGGATCATAACCAATCAGTTACCATGACCCTTCAACATTTTTTTGGTAGAACCGTAATTATGATGGAAAATCAACGCTAGTTGCCAGTAGCATCGATCTCTAGCTCCCCAAATCAAATGCCTTTTGTGTTGAAGTCGCATGGGCTTTAGACCAATATAACAAAAAAATATCGAGAGTACGCCAAAGACATTCCATATTTTATATTACGTAGCAAATAATTTGGAAGAAGTTTTGAGTTGTTGCATACAACGCCTCAAAAATTCACACCCCCTCCTAAACGCCTAAACCACTAACTCCTGACAAAAACCTCCATTTTCACCGCTCCTGCTTGCTGCCACAAAGTCATTTCATCAAGGATGGGGCCAACTTGCCAAACTCGAGACGCATGTCCTGATGGTTGTCCGGAATCTCGGCGAAGACACCGAAACTAGTAAGTGCAAAATCTCACTGGTATATTGAGTGAACATTCGCATGGTCCACCATGCCCTGTAGTGTCTTTGTTTGCATCTCTCTGTCAATTCCCACATGTGCTGGAGAGTGATGAGCACCAGCAACTAGCATCTCAGAAATAGGTGCCTCCATCTTAACCAACGATATGCAACATCACCATGATATCAACAATTCTACCTGCCATGGTCTGTTGTGGCACCAGCCAGAATGTAGGGCCAAACCGGTTTCCGTGGTTGGTGTGGCCGTGTGGCGACTATGTGTAGCGTGTAGCTCTCATAAGTTGTTGCACTGTCCTAGATGGCGACAAAAGAAAATTTAAGTTCAACAACACCCTGTTTTCTAAAAAGTACGTTGAATATCATGAAGACAGACTAGAATATAAGCACAGAGTAGTGGAAGTGGGTTGATTGTACAGAAACACCATGTTGCAAACACAATACTGCACATTTTACGCTGGAAGTACTTGGTGTTAACAGAAATACCTAATGTCAAGAAGAAGTTCAGTTGCTCTTTGGATAAGCACTTCCTTTGAACATCCAACTTTTGCCTTTTGCACTGAAAGCACTTTAGATCTGCAACTGTAAGCAGACGCAGCTCACCTCCCTTATGATGATCTATCACCTGAAAGCATTTTATGTCAAGTTATTACTCTATTGAGTTAATGCCAAAAAAAGTATATATACATCTAGCTTGCCCTCTCAAACACAAATAAATGACAGACACCTTTGCAGTTAACTCATCCTTGTCAACATCTGGCTTTGTTTTTGTCTTTGTTGTTGAAGTTGACTCATCCTTAACACTTCCTGGCTTTGCCTTTGTCACCTTTGTAACATCCTTTTGATGATCCATTGCCTGAAAAAAATTAATCCCAAACTATAACTTCGTTGTTGAAATCACCTCATATATAACTAAACAGTTCACAGAGATTATCATCAATAAAAAGAAAATTAGGGAACTCACCTTTTTGGTTAGCTCGTCTTTGACAACTTCTGGCTTTCTTTTCGATGTTGTGGCAGCAGTTATCTCATTCTTGCCAACCATAGACTTTGATTTTGTCGGTTTTACTTTTGTTCTGAACACATCCTTCTGAATATCTAGCATTGATGCTGTGTCTTGCAGGACATTAGGTGCATAATCTTTACTGTGAACATAACAATATCTGAGTTAGCACTACTGAAATGGCAACTAAGACTATTGTGTTCAAGTTCAGCTACAAATATTCCAGTAGGTTTGTGATTCACAAACTATTGCATGTGCAGTGTCAAGCAGAAAGAATTACAAATTCCTTGAATTCCTAGATAACAGCTTCCATTCTATGGTACTTTGTAGAACTGATGCAAATAAGTATTTTCCTTCCTCAATCCCAGTCCAGAATATTTTTTTTGTTTTATGCACCCACATCATCCAATTACCCACAAAAAGCTTGACGATGTTACATGTACACATAGCTGCATATTTTCACTACATAGTACATAAGCTATCTTCAAACTCCAAATTTCACACTACGTGTACACACTAAACAAAACAACAATACTACGAGAAAAAACTCAGTGGCTTGGTGTCCCTTCCCCGTTGAGCAGTTTTTAATCTGTTGAGTTACATTTTTATTCTTTTATATGAAGTACGAGATATCTCACCTTAAGACACTTTCATTCCCGTATAGTATCGACAAGATCCAAATTTACTTATGCAAATGAATATATTGTGCTTATTTACGAAACTTCTTATTTGTTAGAATTAACAGTATTCTCTCACATAGCAAATAAAATGAGAAAATAAATAAAGGGCATTGACATATCTTCCTCGTATCCAAGTTCCTCTTTTCATGACAATCCTTTTGGTGCACTGCACAGGAAATATGGATGATTAGATCCTGTACGTGTTAGTACAATTGATATGTCTGGAACAGTCCCTGATTCCTAATACCTTTTACAGTTCCTCCTTCACCACTGTTTTCTAGAATCTCTGCATGCTTCCTTTTAGGATTCCCAGAAGTCTGCAAGGATGATGGGCCACGTTCAAAATTCAAGTCCGATAAATAATACAGCACATTGGTACCAATCCATGTTCGAATCAGGGTATGTAAGATAAATTTGCTTATTACTCCGTCGTCTGGAAATACTTGTGGAGATATGGATGTATCTGAGCGTATATTAGTTCTAGATACATCCATTTTTATCCATATCTCCACAAGTTTATTTCCGAGGAGATAATATATAGTCCCACAAAAAGAAGAAGGCATCTAGCGGGAAAATATACAATAAGATGACGTAAGAAAATCGCTCCATGGTGTTTCTGTATAATCAACCCGCTTCCTCTACTATATGGGAAATTAATTGCCACCGAATCTTAGACATCCCAGCGATGTGGCGACTAACCACCGCGGCTCCAACTTGCGACACAATGGCAACATGCCTTGGCGTGGGGAGGTGCTGCTACAAATCCTAGACGCCCCAGAGATGTGGCTTCGAACCACCATGGCTCCTGTTACTGAATTGGATAATGAACCGGGAATGAAAACCCGACCTAGATTGGAGTTCAACTATGGTTGGACCGCATCTGGTAACTACGATCCAAGCACACTAGATCAAAGGTGTATATCCTTTGGGTAAATGTATACCTGAATGACTTGCTTGAGAAGACTTGCACTTGATGAATCGACAGGGATTAGCATGGCTTGCTTTAGTTTCCTGGTTGCCAAATTCGTGACTTGAATTGGATCGGTGGCTAATTGCAATCGTACCTCATTCTGCAAAAGATAGGATATTTCACATTACAATTGTTAGTTGAAAATGCACGACAGGTTTTCTATGCAGTTCACAACAGGACAACAATTCAAATTATAGTTTTAGAACTCCAGTTCAAAAACCAAATGCAAAGGGAACGCGCTACTGTTTTTTTGGAGAGCTATGGTGTGGCAATTAGAAATGTAGGAGGAACTTAGGCCCTGTTCGGCAATCCACCCACTCCAGGAATCTGCGAAGCGAGGAAAGTGCAGCTCCCTGATTTTCGACTACAGCTCCGCCCACTCCGGGAGCGGAGTTGCGGAGCGGAGCCATTCCAAACAGGGCCTTAATTGAGTAGGATCATAACCAATCAGTTACCATGACCCTTCAACATTTTTTTGGTAGAACCGTAATTATGATGGAAAATCAACGCTAGTTGCCAGTAGCATCGATCTCTAGCTCCCCAAATCAAATGCCTTTTGTGTTGAAGTCGCATGGGCTTTAGACCAATATAACAAAAAAATATCGAGAGTACGCCAAAGACATTCCATATTTTATATTACGTAGCAAATAATTTGAAGAAGTTTTGAGTTGTTGCATACAACGCCTCAAAATTCACACCCCTCCTAAACGCCTAAACCACTAACTCCTGACAAAAACCTCCATTTTCACCGCTCCTGCTTGCTGCCACAAAGTCATTTCATCAAGGATGGGGCCAACTTGCCAAACTCGAGACGCATGTCCTGATGGTTGTCCGGAATCTCGGCGAAGACACCGAAACTAGTAAGTGCAAAATCTCACTGGTATATTGAGTGAACATTCGCATGGTCCACCATGCCCTGTAGTGTCTTTGTTTGCATCTCTCTGTCGAATTCCCACATGTGCTGGAGAGTGATGAGCACCAGCAACTAGCATCTCAGAAATAGGTGCCCTCCATCTTAACCAACGCATATGCAACATCACCATGATATCAACAATTCTACCTATTATGTAAGAGTAAAATGCATCATAAGTCCTAAAACTATCGGAGGTGTGTCAGTTCAGTCCTATAACTTTGAAACTGCACTTTTGGGTCCTAAAACTATCGGAGGTGTGTCAGTTTAGTCCTATAACTTTGAAACTGCACTTTTGGGTCCTAAAACTATCAGAGGTGTGTCAGTTTAGTCCTATAACTTCGAAACTGCACTTTTGGGTCCTAAAACTATCAAAGGTGTGTAAGTTTAGTCCTATAACTTTGAAACAGTAGTTGTGGGTCCCAAAACTATGTAAGTTTCTTCCTCTTAGGTCCTAAGCTTGCATGGTTAGCATTGACCCACCAACGAGTCACTTGGAAATGCTTGGATTGTAGCCACGTTGACCTGACCCAATGGGCCCACCAGGTAAATATGCAAAAAAAACTAGAGCGTTGTCTCGCCTCATTCTCACGCGCTCGTCTTCTCCCACGCACAGAATGCTCAGAGGCGACGGTACAGAGGCCATCAGTGGAATGATGGTTTGAGCTCCAGCGAGGAGAGTAGACCGGTCATCTCAGCCTCCCCCAACAGCAGCAGAACGACATGTCGCACAACGTCCAATTGCTACCCACCTATGGCTACTGCTAGGGTTGTGTCACTCTCGACGACCTCTGCGCCAGCTTTGCAGTTTCCGCGCACTCCTCTGTGTCGCCCGACAGCTCACCACCTATGACCATGCTCGTGCCCAAACAACAGCCTGCACGGCCAACTCTACGGCAAGGGTGTCGGGGCAACGACGATATCATCAAACAGAGAGAGAGAGAGAGGTGGGATGGCGTACTCCATCCCAATTGGCTCGGGATCTCCCCGGCGGCCTCGCCGAGGGAGAGGGATGTCGTCCTTCATGCCGACTAGCTCGGGGTCTCCCCGACGGTCACGCCAAACCTCTCAGGGAGGCTACCGTGCAGCTCATGGCCATGCAGGTGGTGGGCATGCAGGTTGCAGGACACACTGCAACGTGGAAGCGTATGTACCACTTTGGGGGATATAAACACATACAAAGGGCTCATTTGAAAAAATGCACCATGGATGGTGGCCATGCAAGATTAGGACCTCAGATGAACAAACATACATAGTTTTGAGACCCAAAACTGCAATTTTGAAGTTATGGGACTAAAAATGACACACCTCCAATAGTTTTAGGACCCAAAAGTGCAGTTTCGAAGTTATAGGACTAAACTGACATACTTCCGATAGTTTTAGGACCCAAAAGTGCAGTTTGAAAGTTATAGGACTAAACTGACACACCTATGATAGTTTTAGGACTTGTGATGCATTTTACCCTACAGGAGCAACAATTGTCTTGTTGTCGTTCAGATATTATCTGTGATTTACTAGCCATGGTCGGTTGTGGCACCAGCGAGAATGTAGGGCCAAACCAGTTTCCGTGGTTCGTGCGGGCGAATATGTGTAGCGTGTAGCTCCCCATAAGTTGTTGTACTGTCCTAGATGGCGACAAAAGAAAATTTTAAGTTTTAGTAACACCCTGTTTTCTCAAGAGTGCTTCGAATATCATGAAGACAGACTAGAATTATAAGCACAGAGAAGAGGAAGTGGATTGGATATACAGAAACACCATGTTGCAAACACACTACTGCACATTTTACGCTAGAAGTACTTGGTGTTAACAGAAATACCTATGTCAAGAAAGGAGTTCAGATGCTCTTTGGATAAGCACTTCCTTTGAACCTCCAACTTTTGCCTTTTTTGCACTGAGAAAGCACTTCAGATCAGCAACTGTAAGCAGACGCAGCTCACCTCGCTTATGATGATCTATCACCTGAAAGCATTTTATGTCAAGTTATTAATTTATTAAGTTAGTACCAAAAGCAGTATACATACATCTAGCTTGCCCTCTTTCAAACACAAATAAATGACAGACACCTTTGCAGCTAACTCGTCCTTGTCAACATCTGGCTTTGTTTTTGTCTTTGTTGTTGAAGTTAACTCATCCTTAACAATTATTGACTTTGCCTTCGTCACCTTTTTAGTAACATCCTTTTGATGATCTATTGCCTGAAAAAATTTAATGCCAAACTACAACTTCATTGTTGAAATCACCTTATACATAACTAAACAGTTTGCAGAGATTATCATCGATAAAAGAAAATTAGGCAACTCACCGTTTTGGTTAGCTCGTCTTTGACAACTTCTGGCTTTCTTTTTGATTTTGTTGCGGCAGTTATCTCATTCTTGCCAACCATAGACTTTGATTTTGTCGGTATTACTTTTGTTCTAAGCACATCCTTCTGAATATCTAGCACTGATGATATGTCTTGCAGGACATTAGGTGCATAATCTTTACTGTGGACACAACAATATCTGAGTTAGCACTACTGAAATGGCAACTAAGACTATACTGTGTTCAAGTTCAGCTACAAATATTCAGGTACGTCTGCAATCCACAAACTATTGCATGTGCAGTGTCAAGCAGAAAGAATGACAAATTCCTTGAATTCCAAAGGTAACAGCTTCCATTCGCATGGTACTTTGTAGAACTGATGAAAATAAGTATTTTCCTTCGTCAATTCCAGTCCAGCACTTTTTTTTATGCAGCCACATCATCCAATTACCCGCAAAAAGCTTGACGATGTTACAAGTACATATAGGTGCGAATTTTCGCTGCATAGTAATATATAAGCTATCTACAAAGTCCGAATTTCCCACTGCGTGTATATACTAAACAAAACAATAATACTAAGACAAAAACTCAGTAGCTTGGTGTCCCTTCTCCATTGAGCAATTTTTAATTAGTTGAGTTGCATCTTTATTCTTTTATATTAAGTACGAGATATCTCACCTTAAGATGCTTTCATTCCCATATAGTATCGACAAGATCCAAATTTACTCATGCAAACAATATATTCTACTTCTTTTATGAAACTTCTTATTTGTTAGAATTAACAGCATTCTCTCACATAGCAAATAATATGAGAAAAATAAATAAAGGGCATTGACATATGACATATCTTCCTTGTATCCAAGTTCCTCTTTTCAGAACAATCCTTTTGGTGCACTGCACAGGAAATATGGATGATTAGATCCTGTACGTGTTAGTACAATTGATATGTGTAGAAGGGTCCCCTGATTGGTAATACCTTTTACAGTTCCTCCTTCACCACTGTTCTCTAGAATCTCTGCATGCTTCCTTTTAGGATTTCCAGAAGTCTGCAAGGATGATGGGACACGTTCAAAATTCAAGTTCCATAAATAATAAAGCACATTGGTACCAATCCACGTTCGAATCAGGTTTATTTTGACATAAATAGCACCATGTGGAATTTAGGTAATGTAAGATAAATTTCTTTATTATAGTATATAGTTATACAAAAAGAAGAAGTCCATATGGTGGGAAAATATACAATCAGATGATGTAAGGGAATTATTAGGGGCGAAGATTGGCAGAAAAAAAATAGCTGGCATGAACGATAAATAACCTGATTTGTAATGGACCTGAAAGTTGGGTAGATAGGGAGGTGTTGGAAAAAATATTTGGTTTATTGTTGGTTGCCCAACAAAACAACCCTGGTTCACAATTTGACATAGAAACCTTATATAGAAGGAAAAAACAAGATAACATCTTTAGGGGAAATTAATTGTCAGCGAATCTTAGACACCCCAGCGATGTAGCAACTAATCACGCGGCTCCAACTTGCGACACAATGGTGACATGCCTTAGCGTGGGGAGGGGCTGCTACAAATCCTAGACGCCCCAGAGATGTGGCTTCGAACCACCATGGGTCCTGTTACCAAATCGAATCGGGAACGAATCTGAACCCTGATCGAGATCAGAGTTTGACTATGGTTGGAGCGAATCCAGTAAAGTGCCAGTAACTATGGTCCAAGCACACTAGATTGAAGGTATGGATATTCTTTTGGGTAAGGCATACCTGAATGACTTGTTTCATTAGACTTGCACTTGATGAATCAACAGGATTAGCATGGCTTGCTTTAGGAAAACTTCCAAGTGATGATTTTGGTAGGCTAGTTTCACTCGATCTGTTTGAACTATCAGCATCAGATTGTTCTGATGCAAAAAATAGCACAAAGGGAAATTGTAGTCTGTTTTTCTAGTGAAAGGAATCTGCTAATTAAGAAAATGAATTGACTATATTCGCAAAAAAAAGGAAAATGAATTGACTATGGACGATCAACAAATACAAATTTGCAGATGTAATTATATTTACCAGAAGAAAACCACATTTTGTTTTTATCTGCTCGTTTACTTCTGCTGAATGAAGGCTTCAATAATGTTATTTGCGCTGCAGAAGATATTTTAATACAGAAGAACCACAGTCACTGTCAGTTGAACTGTGAAGGAAATGAGACCGTAATAATTGAATGAATTATGTAGATAAAACTTAATTAGCATAATCACCTATTAGGAACAAGTAACATGATTTAGTAACCTGAATTATTTGTTTGCATTTCCTAACGATGACAAGTGACAATAAATAAAAAGAAGAGAAATCTAATCTTACATTTGAATGAACTGGTTAGGACAACAGACTCTGATTGACAACCATGCTTGATGGAATGTGTGTCATCGCCAGTGCCAGTATCATCCAGAGACTGAGCTATCTCAACTTTGGTATTGCAGAATTTGGCAGCCAAAGAGGAAAAGACAGCTGGTTTTGGGGTCCGGAAGTCTTGTCATAGTAGAAAATACGTATGCATTTAGTAAAAACATGTGATGAATCAATATTTCAGCCATATGAGCAAACAAGTTCGTTTGACAAAACGTACCTAAAGCCAATGATTGGTTTTTGGCCACAGAACTTGGATGAACTAAACGAAGATCCTCTGAATTTTCGGTTCTTGCAGTGTGCATTGCCAGTTTACTTGTGGCTTTATCCCAAGTAGGCAGAGTCGCCGTGCAGTTAACTACTAATTGTTCCTGCAACATAGGAGCCCACCTTAAAAACAACAGATACCTACTATGGCCAATTTGTATAATTACGTGCTGGCAGATAAAGGTTCACATAGTTCAAAATGAAAAAATCATTTTAAAACAGATAACAGTGATTTATCAATACAAGTGAATTGCTTGCATGAACAGCGATATCTACAAAAAAAATGTTTAACATGCGTTTTTGTACCATTTTGTAGTAATGATGTGAAGAAAAGGAAAACGATATGACGAGTTGAATGACAACTGCATTATTTACTTGAAAGGTCAGTTGATTACCTTAATTACTAGTTGACTTTGACCAAAGAAATTCCAAGCTAAAATAAGAAGCAAACGTCAGGTATGATCCAACATAGTTATTATTTCTTGCATTCTAAAAAAATTGTCCCCATAGTCATTGAGTAAAGATAAACAACAATAATAGTATGATCCGACATAGGACCTGAACACGCATCCTAAGGGACCAGACCTATGATTCTCCTGTAGATATCATATGTCTTTTATGCTTAAATACTAAGCCATATCTACAACGCCTTGCATAACTCTCATACAACACTGAGAAACATGGTTTACAGCAACCCCTGATTACAACAACTAGAAGCATGTATGCCAATTCACAGTTAGTAAAGGATATTTACAACAGACAACAGAACAACCATCACCTTTCAACGATTCTATAAAGGACCGCATGGAAGACATTGCCTTTGATGCTCTAACAGATTTTGGGGAAGGCTGAAGCCCCGGACCTTGGAGGACAAATGGAGAAGGCAACCTACAAGAGTTGGATAAAAGTAATTAAAGCAGAACATCAGATGCATGTTTGACATGGAACTGATAAATGATAATGATCGACATATTAATAACAACTGTAATAGCACTGAGTGTACAATTATAGTTAAAAAATCATAACCATTGCTTCTCACAGGAAGCTCCGCGTGTCAGTTTGACTGCTGCATGATAACTGTAGTTCGTCTCCAAACCATGCTGTAGAATGCAAAAAATTTGAAATGAGAAAAAATGTTAAATGCAGGAAATACTCCTGAGGGAAAGCTTACTAAATAAAGAATTAATATTGAGATAGTAGGAAATGCCAAATATATCACCTTAACTGAGCAAAGCTCTGTAAAGCTGTCCAAGATCTGCCCTGAAGGAGGTAATTCGCTAAAACCTATTGAAGGAAAACAAATATCTTGAGATTTGAGAAGAATGTGAGATGATGTAGCAAGTAATACGAAAACTCTAGCTTACCAATCACATGGCCTTCCTGTAATGTTGGAAGAATTGCACAAGCTGTCTGGAGGTTACAACCCTCCAAACTTACTTCCTTAATCTGTTGAAACGTTTCTATCACACTGGAACTAGCAACATCTGAGATCTAGCAGAAATAATAATTAACTTAGCTAGTTTCTTCTGTAAGGTGCCCAATGAACAATGAAGAATACCTTAAGTGCAGTGAACCGAAATGCATCAGGTGAGACAACAAACTCATGATCATCATTTAGTCCAGATCTGACTTCCTGTACCAATTCGACAAAACCATAATAATGTCAAAGGCTAATATGGATTAATAGCTCGTTTACAACAAACAACAGAAAACAAATTCGAGAGAGAGAAAACAGTTTATGTAACACTACAAAAAGCACTCTATCTGGACACAGTCTCTTGTTTTCTACATTGTAAGATGGAGTACTTGTCCTGTTGAGTGAAATAATTACCATCTTTGGTAGCAGAAGGCCAAACATTGCCTATACTTTATATGAACCATAGTGGGCTCATGCTCGAATAACAGAAGTATGTTAGTGCGCTCACATTCTGATGCTCAACCGGAAATGCTTAACAAGAGGTTCACGAGTTGGTCATGGCAACAGGATGTATTGTACACATGATACATATGAAGGGATGAACAATTGAGTTGCAAAGACGCCACTTAAGTTCTGAAGTTAACTAATAACTCCTGTGTCCCAGCAATCTACAGGTTGATCTTGGTACAACAAATTTGATTTAATTCGGACTGCATCAAGCTTGCTCAAACCAAGCTTAGGCAATGCAGTTGGCTTCTGTACAGACCAAACAATGATGACTACTGCCTGAGGTTTGGTTATGTGCTTTGCATAACCGTTTTCCCCCCATTTCTGGATCAGGCTTGAATCGATCAATTTAGCACCATGCACAATCATGTACGCATATGGAGATTATAAGCATGGCGTTTATATACACCAACAACATGCAGCAATGCAGCGCTATGCGAACAGGGCGTAAAGCACCATACCACATTCAACGCGCATAGATCAGTCCTCTCCTCACTGGCAGCAAACGTCGACTGGACGTATATGCTCTCCCCGACAAAGCTCCATCCACGCTCAAGCATCAGACATCGCAGTCCACACTCGACCGCTTTCGCAACCAGCGAGCCTGAGCACACCACCTCCTCCTCCTCGCCAACCTTACAACGGAGGACGCAAAATTAGCCAGCAAATACCCGTAGCATCAAAACGTCGAGCAGGTGAGGGACACGCTCACCGAGGTGCCCGTGAAGGCAGCCGCGATCTCGGAGGCCACCTCGGCGGCCGCGTGGGACTGGCATCTCTGCAATGATCAGAACCCACGGGTCACGTCTCTTCGCCAAGGACGGAACGAAAGCGAAGCAGTTGAGCGAGACCTGGTAGACCACGAGGGCGTCGGCTGGGGACTGGGGGAGGCACGCGAGACTGTGGCGGCGGGACAGCCTGCAGCAGAGGATGTCGAGGTCGAGGGATGGAACTGCGGCGGAGAAGGAGACCTGCCGGAGGAGGAACGGCGGCGACGGGGCGGAGGATGAGGTGACGGGGACAGCGCGCACAAGGACCTTGTTGCGGAACATGGCGAGTGTGCCCGGCCCTGAATCTTCTGCAACAGCACCTCTGAAGAATGGCGACATGCCGGTTCAGTATAACTTCAGCGGCGATCAGGATGCAACCGGGGGAACGAAAACCAGAGATCCAACGGCTGCTGAGGCCCCCTCCTATCCATAACAAAGCTATATTAAACCAGCGACAATTAAAATGAATCAAAGAAAATACTTTTTGTTGTCTATGTGTTTAATCCCCGAAAAAGGTTTATAATCAACCGGTTGATCTACGCGCTTCGTAAGTCGCCTCTGACGCGTGCCACGCGTCCGGTTGGCCCCATGTGTCGCTTATCTCCCAGACTCCCACCCTTATCCCTTTCCTCTTGAAGCGTTTCAGCCGCTCATTCTTTTCCTCCCTTCTCCCTTCAGCATACGCAGCCATGGCAGCCATCATCGTAGACCAGTGTCGCCATTGCCTTGCGTTGCCGCAACGCCTGCCCTTGCACGCCAAGGCGCTACACAGCTGCTGCAAACTGCCGTCGCCTCGCAACGTTGTGCCGCTGCTCCACTGCAACTCCGACGAAGCAGCTTGCGCCGTTGTTGCAGCCCGCTGCATCGCAGCTTCTGCCATGGTCGCCGCTTGCTGCGTCGCAACCTATTCCATCATCGGCGGAGCTGCAATGGAGCGCGTCGGGGGCTGCAATGGAGCGTCGCCGGGGTCGTTGGAGCTCCGTCGCGGTTGCAATGGACCTTCGCCGGCGACTCGATGCAGCACCGCAGTGGCTCAATGCAGCGTCACCGGTGGCTCAGGGGAAGCTTGGTGTTGCAATGGAGCGCCAGCGGCTCCATTACAGCTCTGGGTGCTGCATCGCAGTGCTCGCCGGCGGCTAGACGAAGTGTTCTGGTGTTGCTATGGAGCTTTCGCCGTGGCGGCTCTCCTGTGTTGCTATGGAGCTCTTGCCGTGGCGGCTCTCTGGTGCTGCGATGTACGCTCGCCGGCGACTTGCGGTGTGGCGAGATTGAAGCAGAGGGTGGGCTAGTTGGACGCGATGCTAGAGAAAAGGGTCAGCGCGTTGACGTATCTAAGGGCTGAAATGAATGGATCGTACGGCTGGCGACCCGACTGATTTCACTAGGAAATCAGTCAGATGATTTGTAGCAGTTGCCTCTTAATCCCCTACTTGTTGTCGATTTTTATGTTGTATAATACGCGGTAAGCTGGAATGACGGGTATGTTTGGTTTTCCTCCTATTCAGATCGGGATGGGGCACTCGAACCGTCGTCACCACTGTCGAGTTGCTCCCCTTCTCCCACTCCTCCCCCATCCCATATTTGAAGGATGTTGCAAGCCTCGCTGCCCCACCACGAATGTCGCAATCCCACACATTGCCACCCACCCGCTGCTATAACCAATGATGTCGTTGAGTTGCCGCTGCAAGCAGCGCCCAGGGACGAAGGCACGAAGCACCATTTCAACGCCCCAGGAGATAGCATATTGTTGCACTGCAACATAGAGCCGGCTATGAGTGAGGGCATCGTCGGCTGGTAGCATCACAACTGATGTGAGGCCGTCGGTGCTGCAATGGAGCTTCCTGAAGGAAATATGCCCTAGAGGCAATAATAAAGTTATTATTTATATTTCCTTATGTCATGATAAATATCTATTATTCATGATAGACTTGTATTAATCGGAAACTTGATACATGTGTGAATATATAGACAAAACAAAGTGTCCCTAGTATGCCTCTACTAGACTAGCTCGTTAATCAAAGATGGTTAAGTTTCCTGACCATAGACATGTGTTGTCATTTGATGAACGGGATCACATCATTAGGAGAATGATGTGATGGACAAGACCCATCCGTTAGCTTAGCATAATGATCGTTAAGTTTTATTGCTATTCCTTTCTTCATGACTTATACATATTCCTTTGACTATGAGATTATGCAACTCCCGAATACCGGAGGAATACCTTGTGTGCTATCAAACATCACAACGTAAATGGGTGATTATAAAGATGCTCTACAGGTATCTCCGAAGGTGTTTTGTTGGGTTGGCATAGATCGAGATTAGGATTTGTCACTCCGAGTATCGGAGAGGTATCTCTGGGCCCTCTCGGTAATGCACATCATAATAAGCCTGGCAAGCAATGTGACTAATGAGTTAGTTACGTGATGATGCATTACGGAATGAGTAAAGAGACTTGCCGGTAACAAGATTGAACTAGGTATGAGGATACTGACGATCGAATCTCGGGCAAGTAATATACTGATGACAAAGGGAATAACGTATGTTGTCATAACGGTTCGACCGATAAATATCTTCGTAGAATATGTGGGAGCCAATATGAGCATCCAGGTTCCGATATTGGTTATTGACCGGAGAGGTGTCTTGGTCATGTCTACATAGTTCTCGAACCCGTAGGGTCCGCACGCTTAACGTTTGATGACGATTTGTATTATGAGTTATGTATTTTGGTGACCGAAGTTTGTTCGAAGTCCCTGATGAGATCACGGACATGACGAGGAGTCTCGAAATGTTTGAGAGGTAAATATTGATATATTGGACGATGGTATTTGGACACCGGAAGAGTTTCGGAGGGGTTCAGGTATTTTTCGGAGTACCGAGGGGTTACCGGAACCCCCGGCGAAAGTAATGGGCCTACATGGACCATAGGGGAGAGGGGAGGCAGCCCACAAGGGGTGGTCGCGCCCCCTCCCATAGGGAGTCCGAATTGGACTAGGGGAGGGGGCGCCCCCCCCCCCCTTTCCTTCTCCTCTTCCCTCCCCCTTCCCTCTTTCCCCCTCCATGAGAATAAAAAAAGAGGGGGGCCGAATCCTACTAGGACAGGAGCCCTGGTAGGACTCCCCTCTCCTTGGCGCGCCCCTGGTGTCCGGCCTCCTCCTCTCCCTCCTTTATATACGTGGGCAGGGCACCCCTTGGAAACACACCAATTGTTCCAAGCCGTGTGTGGCGTCTCCCTCCACGGTTTACTCCTCCGGTCATATTCACGTAGTGCTTAGGCGAAGCCCTGTACGAATCACATCACCATCACCATCACCACGCCGTCGTGCTGACGAAACTCTCACTCGACCCTCTGCTGGATCAAGAGTTCGAGGGACGTCATTGAGCTGAACGTGTGCAGAACTCGGAGGTGCCATATGTTCGGCGCTTGATCGGTTGGATCGTGAAGACGTTCGACTACATCAACCGCGTTAAACTAACACTTCCGCTTTCGGTCTACGAGGGTATGTGGACACACTCTCCCCCTCTCGTTGCTATGCATCTCCTAGATAGATCTTGCGTGATCGTAGAATTTTTTTGAAATTGCATGTTACGTTCCCAACAGTGGCATCCGAGCCAGGTCTATGCGTAGATGATATGAACAAGTAGAACACAAAGGGTTGTGGGTGATAATAGTCATACTGCTTACCACCAACATCTTATTTTGATTCGGCGGTATTGTTGGATGAAGCGGCCCGGACCAACCTTACATGACCGCGTTCATGAGACCGGTTCCGCCGATAGACATGCAACTTGTTTTGCGTAAAGGTGGCTGGCGGGTGTCTATTTCACCAACTTTAGTTGAATCGAATTTGACTACTGCCGGTCCTTTTTGAAGGTTAAAACAGCAAACTTGACGAAACATCGTTGTGGTTTTGATGCGTAGGTAAGAACGATTCTTACTAGAAGCCCGTAGCAGCCACGTAAAATTTGCAACAACAAAGTAGAGGACGTCTAACTTGTTTTGGGCATGTTGTGATGTGATATGGTCAAGACATGATGTGATATATGTTGATGTATGAGATGATCATGTTTTGTAAAAGTTATCAACAACTGGCAGGAGCCTTATGGTTGTCGCTTTATTGTATGAGATGCACATGCCATGTAATTGCTTTACTTTATCACTATGCGTTAGTGATAGTTGTAGAAGCAATAGTTGGCGAGACGACCATGACGCTACGATGGAGATCAAGGTGTCAAACCGGTGACGATGGAGATCATAACGATGCTTTGGAGATGGAGATCAAAGGCACAAGATGATGATGGCCATATCATGTCACATATTTTGATTGCATGTGATGTTTATCTTTTATGCATCTTATTTTTGCTTAGTACGAGGTAGCATTATAAGATGATCCCTCACTAAAAATTTCAAGTTATAAGTGTTCTCCCTGAGTATGCACCGTTGCGACAGTTCGTCGTGCCGAGACACCACGTGATGATCGGGTGTGATAACATTGGTACACGTCGGTCCTAAACAAACGGTTTAAAACCCCTTTCCGCGACGGCATTTGGAACCGTCGCCAAGTGAGTGTGGGCGATAGGGGGGTCCTTCCCACACAACCCAGAAATCGTCAGGGATAGGCCCTCGTGGGACCCAGGCTGGGGCCGTGTGCGATTGGGCGAGGCATGGAAACCCAATCATTTCGGTAGGTATGTACATCCCACAAGGTGAATCCCAGAAATCATTTCCGTAGGTATGTACATCCCACACGGTGAATCCCAGAAATCATTTCCGTAGGTATGTTCATCCCACACGGTGAATCCCAGAAATCATTTCCGTAGGTATGTACAGCCCACATGGTGAATCCCAGAAAATCGTTTCCGTAGGTATGTACATCCCACAGATTTCTTTGTGTGGAAATGTGTGTGCAAGGTAGCCTAACGCAAACAGTTCGCTGCCGGAAGCCGGTGTGTGATTGTTAGTTGATCGAACACGCCTACTTTCTAGAAACCGTGCGGGTTGTTTGAGTTCATCGCCCACGGTGATGTCTGAGTAACCGTTTGCAATAGAAAACCCCAATAAGGTGGTAATTAGCCTATTATTGATAATCCATGTACTAATCAAACTGATATTTCTTATAAAACACGCCAGATATTTCATATCCATATAAAAGCAACCAGGATTTCATAATCGAATTACATCGATAGATTCGCACTCTCGCCACGCCATTACGTTAACAAAGCACCAAGTTTCACATGCAGCATCAAAAACCTTTGGAAAGTAGCATCATACATGGTAAATAGACAGATGAATCTCATTTGGGAAACTGCAAAAGCGGAAGGCAAATATTGAGCCTTCAATGATGTTGAATGTCCTTGCAACTTTAGGCCAGTGGCTATGGATAATTGCCCGCCCAACCTTCGTCCTCTTCAGCACGACTTCAATATTGTACCGTGGGTGTTGAATGAATACCTTCCTCGCCTCTTGACCATGCAGGTGGTTTAAGAGGTAATCATCGGTGAACTGCTTTGAAAAGTACTGAAAACAAAGCTATGCATAAATGGCTATTATAAATTTTGAGATGGCGCAAGGGGTAAAAACAAAGGTAAAAGAGTTGGTACCATCCTATAGTTGTCTGATGTCTTCTTCATTGTGCAGAGAAAGATCTTGTTGTTATTCGTCGCAAGTTTCTTCATCCTAACAATCTTTCTAAGTTTCTTGACTTGACCGATATTCACGGACATCTCATTTCCCCATATGCAAAATGGGTCGAACAGTGGGCCTAAGCCTCTGACAGCAGGACCTACATGTGCAAGACCAAATTGTAAGAAACCTAAATATTAGAATGATTCCTGCAACTGCACAATAATGTGCTATTAGCCAAAGGACTCCGATACGTCCATTTTTCATCATGCTTTTATATCGATATTTATTGCATTATGGGCTGTTATTACACATTATGTCACAATACTTATGCCTATTCTCTCTTACTTTACAAGGTTTACATAAAGAGGGAGAATGTCGGCAGTTGGAATTCTGGGCTGGAAAAGGAGCAAATATTATAGACCTATTCTGCACAACTCCAAAAGTCTTGAAACTACACGGAAGTTATTTTTGGAAATAATAAAAAATACTGAGCGAAGAAAATACCAAAGGGGGCCCACACCCTGGCCATGAGGGTGGGGGCGCGCCCTACCCCCCTGGGCGCGCCCCCTGCCTCGTGGGCCCCCTGGTGGCCCTCCGGTGCCCATCTTCTGCTATATGAAGTCTTTTGTCCGAAGAAAAATCATAAGCAAGCTTTCGGGACGAGACTCCGCCGCCACGAGGCGGAACCTTGGCGGAACCAATCTAGGGCTCTGGCGGAGTTGTTCTGCCGGGGACACTTCCCACTGGGAGGGGGAAATCATCGCCATTGTCATCACCAACACTCCTCTCATCGGGAGGGGGCAAATCTCCATCAACATCTTCACCAGCACCATCTCCTCTCAAACCCTAGTTCATCTCTTGTATCCAATTCTTGTCTCCAAGTCTGGGATTGGTACCTGTAGGTTGCTAGTAGTGTTGATTACTCGTTGTAGTTGATGCTAGTTGGTTTATTTGGTGGAAGATCATATGTTCAGATCCTTTATGCATATTAATACCCCTCTGATTATGAACATGAATATGATTTGTGAGTAGTTACGTTTGTTCCTGAGGACATGGGAGAAGTCTTGCTATTAGTA
Source organism: Aegilops longissima (assembly GCA_021605205.1). NCBI lineage: Eukaryota > Viridiplantae > Streptophyta > Magnoliopsida > Poales > Poaceae > Aegilops > Aegilops longissima. The sequence continues at coordinate 547,904,250 of CM038682.1, forward strand.
GTCATGTGAATTTGGTATTCATTCGATATTTTGATGAGATGTATGTTGTCTCTCCTCTAGTGGTGTTATGTGAACGTCGACTACATGACACTTCACCATTATTTGGGCTTAGAGGAAGGCATTGGGAAGTAGTAAGTAGATGATGGGTTGCTAGAGTGACAGAAGCTTAAACCCTAGTTTATCCGTTGCTTCGTAAGGGGCTGATTTGGATCCATATGTTTCATGCTATGGTTAGGTTTACCTTAATACTTCTTTTGTAGTTGCGGATGCTTGCAATAGGGGTTAATCATAAGTGGGATGCTTGTTCAAGTAAGGACAGCACCCAAGCGCCGGTCCACCCACATATCAAATTATCAAAGTACCGAACGCGAATCATATGAACGTGATGAAAACTAGCTTGACGATAATTCCCATGTGTCCTCGGGAGCGCTTTTCTCTATATAAGAGTTTGTCCAGGCTTGTCCTTTGCTACAAAAAGGATTGGGCCACCTTGCTGCACTTTATTTACTTTTGTTATTTGTTGCTCGTTATAAATTATCTTATCACAAAACTATCTGTTACCTATAATTTCAGTGCTTGCAGAGAATACCTTGCTGAAAACCGCTTATCATTTCCTTCTGCTCCTCGTTGGGTTCGACACTCTTACTTATCGAAAGGACTACGATAGATCCCCTATACTTGTAGGTCATCAAGACTCTTTTCCGCACCGCTGCCGGGAGTGAAGCGCCTTTGGTAGGTGGAATTTGGTAAGGAAAAATTTATATAGTGTGCTGAAATTTACTGTCACTTGTTACTATGGAAAGTAATCCTCCGAGGGGCTTGTTCGGGGTATCTTCACCCCGACCAGTAGAGAAAAGAGTTGCTCCTCAACCTATTGAACCTACTGAAAATGAAAATGTGTACTTTGAAATTCCTTCGGGTATGATAGAAAAACTGCTAGCTAATCATTTTGCAGGAGATGGAACATTACATCCTGATGAGCACCTAATCTATGTGGATGAAGTTTATGGATTATTTAAGCTTGCAGGTATGCCCGATGATGTTATCAAGAAGAAGGTCTTCCCTTTATCTTTGAAGGGAGATGCATTGACATGGTATAGGCTATGTGATGATATTGGATCATGGAACAAGAAACGATTGAAATTGGAATTTCATCAGAAGTCTTATCCAATGCATCTTGTTCATCGTGATCGTAATTATATATATAATTTTTGGCCTCGCGAAGGAGAAAGCATCGCCCAAGCTTGGGGAGGCTTAAGTCAATGTTATATTCATGCCCCAATCATGAGCTCTCAAGAGAAATGATTATTCAAAAAAATTATGCTCGGCTTTTTGACAACAATCGCACCATGCTTGATACTTCTTGTACTGGTTCTTTTATGATGAAGACTATTGAATTCAAATGGGATTTATTGGAAAGAATTAAACGCAACTCTGAAGATTGGGACCTCGACGAAGGTAAGGAGTCAGGTATAACACCTAAGTTTGATTGTGTTAAATCTTTTATGGAGACCGATGTTTTCCGTAAATTCAGCACTAAATATGGACTTAACTCTGAGATAGTAGCTTCTTTTTGTGAATCTTTTGCTGCTCACGTTGATCTCCCTAAGGAGAAGTGGTTTAAATATCATCCTCCCATAGAAGTAAAAGTAGTTGCACCTATTAAAGTTGAAGAAAAGACTATCACTTATAACGATCCTATTGTTCCTACTGCTTATGTTGAGAAACCACCTTTCCCTGTTAGAATAAAGGATCATGCCAAAGCTTCAACCGTGGTTCGTAAAAGCAATATTAGAACTTATACACCTCCTGAGCAAGTTAAGGTCGAAACTAATATTGCTATTGTTAAAGATCTCTTGGTTGATAATATTGATGGGCATGTTATTTATTTCTGTGATGAGACTGCTAGAATTGCTAAACCTAGTGCTAAAGATAAACATAGACCTGTGGTAGGCATGCCTGTTATTTTTGTTAAAATAGGAGATCATTGTTGTCATGGCTTGTGTGATATGGGTGCTAGTGCTAGTGCAATGCCTATTGACTTATACAAAGAAATTATGCATGATATTGCACCCGCTGAGTTAGAAGAAATTGATGTTACCATTAAGCTTGCCAATAGAGATACTATTTCACCAATTGGGATTGTTAGAGATGTTGAAGTCTTGTGTGGGAAAACTAAATATCCTGCTGATTTTCTTGTTCTTGGTTCCCCACAAGATAGCTTATGTCCCATTATATTTGGTAGACCCTTCTTGAACATTGTTAATGCTAAGATAGACTGCAAAAAGGATGTTCTTACTGTTGGTTTGGATGATATGTCTCATGAGTTCAACTTTTCTAAATTTCGTAGACAACACCGTGAAGAGGAATTGCCTAGTAAGGATGAAATTATTTGTCTTGCTTCTATTGCCGTGCCTCCTAGTGATCCTTTAGAAAAATATTTGCTAGACCATGAAAATGATATGTTTATGAATGAAAGAAGGGAAATAGATGAAGTGTTCTTTAAACAGGGACCTATTCTGAAACACAACTTGCCTGTTGAAATCCTAGGGGATCCTCCTCCACCCAAGGGCGACCCCGTGTTTGAGCTTAAACCATTGCCTGATACTCTTAAATACGCTTATTTTGATGAAAATAAGATATATCCTATTATTATTAGTGCTAACCTTTCAGAGAAGGAGGAAGAAAAATTATTGAAAACTCTGAAGAAGCACCGTGCTGCTATTGGATATACTCTTGATGATCTTAAGGGCATTAGTCCCACTCTATGTCAACATAAAATAAATTTGGAGAAAGATGCCAAACCAGTTATTGATCACCAACGACGGCTGAATCATAAGATGAAAGAAGTGGTAAGAAAGGAAATCCTAAAGCTCCTTGAGGCAGGTATAATTTATCCCGTTGCCGATAGTCAATGGATAAGTCATGTCCATTGTGTCCCTAAGAAGGGAGGTATTACTGTCGTTCCTAATGATAAAGATGAATTGATTCCGCAAAGAATTATTACAGGTTATAGGATGGTAATTGATTTCCGCAAATTAAATAAAGCTACTAAAAAAGATCATTACCCCTTGCCGTTCATTGATCAAATGCTAGAAAGATTACCCAAACACACACATTTTTGCTTTCTAGATGGTTATTCTGGTTTCTCCCAAGTACCTGTGTCAGCTATTGATCAAGCTAAGACCACATTTACTTGCCCTTTCGGTACTTTTTCTTATAGACGTATGCCTTTTGGTTTATGTAATGCACCTGCTACCTTTCAAAGATGCATGATGGCTATATTCTCTGATTTTTGTGAAAAGATTTGTGAGGTTTTCATGGACGATTTCTTCGTCTATGGATCCTTTTTTGATGATTGCTTAAGCAACCTTGATCGAGTTTTGCAGAGATGTGAAGAAACTAATCTTGTCCTGAACTGGGAAAAGTGTCACTTTATGGTTAATGAAGGTATTGTCTTGGGGCATAAAATTTCTGAAAGAGGTATTGAAGTTGATAAAGCTAAAGTTGATGCTATTGAAAAGATGCCATGTCCCAAGGACATCAAAGGTATAAGAAGTTTCCTTGGTCACGCCGGATTTTATAGGAGGTTCATTAAGGACTTCTCAAAAATTTCTCGGTCTCTGACTAATTTATTACAAAAAGGTATACCATTTGTCTTTGATGATGATTGTGTAGAAGCATTTGAAATATTTAAGAAAGCATTAGTTTCTGCATGTATTGTTCATCCACCTGATTGGAATTTACCCTTTGAAATTATGTGTGATGCTAGTGATTATGTTGTAGGTGCTGTTTTAGGGCAAAGAGTTGATAAGAAATTAAATGTTATTCAATATGCTAGTAAAACTCTAGATAATGCCCAGAGAAATTATGCCACTACTGAAAAATAATTTTTAGCAGTTGTATTTGCTTGTGATAAGTTCAGACCTTATATTGTTGATTCTAAAGTAACTATTCACACTGATCATGCTGCTATTAAATATCTTATGGAAACGAAAGATGCTAAACCTAGACTTATTAGATGGGTTCTCTTGCTACAAGAATTTGATTTGCATATTATTGATAGAAAGGGAGCCGAGAACCCCGTTGCAGACAACTTGTCTAGGTTAGAAAATGTTCTTGATGACCCACTACCTATTGATGATAGCTTTCCTGATGAACAATTAAATGTCATAAATGCTTCTCGTAATGCTCCTTGGTATGTTGATTATGCTAATTACATTGTTGCTAAATTTATACCACCTAGTTTCACATACCAGCAAAAGAAAAAGTTTTTCTATGATTTGAGACATTACTTCTGGGATGACCCACATCTTTATAAAGAAGGAGTAGATGGTGTTATTAGACGTTGTGTACCTGAGCATGAATAGGAACAAATCCTATGCAAGTGTCACTCCGAGGCTTATGGAGGACACCACGCTGCACATAAGGTATTGCAATCCGTTTTTTATTGGCCTACTCTCTTCAAGGATGCTCGTAAGTTTGTCTTATCTTGTGACGAATGTCAAAGAATTGGTAATATTAGTAGACGTCAAGAAATGCCTATGAATTATTCACTTGTTATTGAACCATTTGATGTTTGGGGCTTTGATTATATGGGACTGTTTCCTGCCTCTAATGGATATACACATATTTTAGTTGTTGTTGATTACGTTACTAAGTGGGTAGAAGCTATTCCAACTAGTAGTGCTGATCATAACACTTCTATTAAGATGCTTAAAGAAGTTATTTTTCCGAGGTTTGGAGTCCCTAGATATTTAATGACTGATGGTGGTTCACATTTTATTCATGGTGCTTTCCGTAAAATGCTTGCTAAGTATGACGTTAATCATAGAATTGCATCTCCATATCCCCCACAGTCTAGTGGTCAAGTAGAATTGAGTAATAGAGAACTCAAATTAATTTTGCAAAAGACTGTTAATAGATCTAGAAAGAATTGGTCCAAGAAACTTGATGATGCATTATGGGCCTATAGAACTGCATATAAAAATCCTATGGGTATGTCTCCGTATAAAATGGTTTATGGAAAAGCATGTCAGTTACCTCTCGAACTAGAACATAAGGCATATTGGGCCATTAAAGAGCTCAATTATGATTTCAAACTTGCCGGTGAGAAGAGGTTATTTGACATTAGCTCACTTGATGAATGGAGAACCCAAGCCTATGAGAATGCCAAGTTGTTTAAAGAAAAAGTTAAAAGATGGCATGAAAAAAGGATACAAAAGTGTGAGTTTAATGTAGGTGATTATGTATTGCTCTACAACTCTCGTTTAAGATTTTTTGCAGGAAAACTTCTCTCTAAATGGGAAGGTCCTTACGTTATCGAGGAGGTCTATCGTTTCGGTTCCATAAAAATCAACAACTTCGAAGGCACAAATCCGAAGGTGGTGAACGGTCAAAGAATCAAACATTATATCTCAGGTAATCCTATAAATGTTGAAACCAATGTTATTGAAACCGTAACCCCGGAGGAATACATAAGGGACACTTTCCAGAACGTTTCAGACTCCGAAAAGGAATAGGTATGTGGTACAGTAAGTAAACCGACTCCAAAACAGTTCTAATGGCAATTTTTCTCCGTTTTGGAATATTTAGAAAAAAAGAAAAAATAAGAAGCAGTCCGGGAAGGACACGAGGGCTCCACGAGGGTGGAGGGAGCGCCCTACCCCCCTGGGCGCGCCCCCTGCCTCGTGGGCACCTCGTGCACTCTCTGGACTCCGTTTTCTTGCACGATACGTATTTTGGTCGCTAAAAATTCAATATATAATCTCCCGAAGGTTTTGACCACCATATCATGCAATTGTCCTCTGTTTTCGTTTCGAGCTATTGTTGCTGCAGATTAGAGCAAGATGTCTTCTCAAGAGCTAGTCGGAGAGAGCCGGGTGTCTCATCCGTCATCGAGATCAAGGACAAACAGCGATGCTGACCACTTTGGGCCAGCAACGGAGGAAGAGACGGAGGCTGATTTGAAGAGGATAGATGCCATGGAGGAGGATCAAGAAGTCACTTCTCGCTTCCGAGCTGGATTCACGATGGGGGAACTACAGAACTTGGCTATTCCAAACTCGGTTATCCCTTCCAATGTTAGATTTCTTTCTTACGAGAATATGAAAAGGAGTGTTACTTGTTCCCCCGCAGCTATGCAGCATCCATGGGTACAAGGAGCTTTAATCGTCACGGGTAAGCTCCATAAAGAGATAATGGATCTCAAGCAGAAACTCAATAAGCTCGAGGAGGAGAATCGTATACTGAGGAATATCATCGCCAAGAATATCACACCATCACCTCCGAAGAAGGAGATATAATCACATGGGTATGGGCACTCCCCTTGGCAACTGCCAAGTTTGGGGAGGTGCCCCGGTATCGTATCACCATCACATCTCTATCTTTACCGTTTTTCTTAGTTCAATCTTTTTAGTATTATCTTGATTTAGTAGAATAAAAGTTTTGGTATGATCTAGTTTTGAGTTTTGCTTTATGATCCCTTTATGTAATCGAGTCCGTGAGATATATAATAAAGATTAGTTTTGAGTCAAGGGCTAGATTATTTTGCTATGATCTTGAGGGAATAAAAGAAAAGAGAAAGAATAAAAAGAAATAAAAGAGATCATATTGATCTTATGGAGAGTAATGACTTCACATACAAAGAGTATGATGATTAAAAGTTGTTGAGAGTTGACAAACATAGCCTTGGTCATCGTTGCAATTAATAGGAAGTAATAAATAAAGAGAGGTTTCACATATAAATATACTATCTTGGACATCTTTTATGATTGTGAGCACTCATTAAAATATGACATGCTAAAGAGTTGATGTTGGACAAGGAAGACAACGTAATGGGTTATGTTTTCTTATATCTGAAATAAAGTATATTGTCATGGATCATCCAACATGTTGAGCTTGCCTTTACCCCTCATGCTAGCCAAATTCTTTGCACCAAGTAGAGATACTACTTGTGCTTCCAAATACCCTTAAACCCAGTTTTGCCATGAGAGTCCACCATATCTACCTATGGATTGAGTAGGATCCTTCAAGTAAGTCATCGGTGCAAGAAATAAAAATTGCTCTCTAAATATGTATGATTGATTAGTGTGGAGGAAATAAGCTTTATACGATCTTGTGATGTGGAAGAAATAAAAGCGACGGACTGCATAATAAAGGTCCATATCACAAGTGGCAATATAAAGTGACGTTCTTTTGCATTAAGATTTTGTGCATCCAACCCTGAAAGCGCATGGCAACCTATGCTTCCCTCTGTGAAGGGCCTATCTTTTACTTTTATCTCTTAACCTTATGCAAGAGTCATGGTGATTTTCACCTTTCCTTTTTTCCATTTTATCCTTTGGCAAGCACAGTGTTGAAAGTGCATTATATCGACTAGAGGGGGGGGGGTGAATAGGCGATTTTATGAATTCTTCACGAGGAATTTGCGGTGAGGAAATTCCTTAGCGAAGAACTACTTGCAATGAATAAGTACTCAAGTAAGCATAACAAAATACGAGACATAGTCATCATGATGAAATGAAGACAAGCCTGAGTATGAAAGCGTAATCACAGGATAACAAAAGATGAAGACAAACAGATCAAGAAATTGAACTGAGGAAATTGAGAAAGTCTTCATCAAAGTCTTCAAACACAGATATGAACAATCACTTGAACACAGAATGAGGAAATGAAAGAGTTGAGGAAATAGAACCAGAAGGTTGGTGAAGACAATGATTTGGTAGACCAGTTCCAATCATTGTCTCGGTTGTACGTCTGGTTGAGCGGCTGAGTATTTAAACTCGAGGACACACAGCCCCGGACACCCGGTCAGCTGCAAGACGCAGCTCAGACACCAAGTCCTCACCGTATTCTCCTTGAACTAAGGTCACATGACCTCGTCCAATCACTCGTGGTAAGTCTTCAGCGACTTCCAAACCTTCACAGACTCGGTCACTCGGTGATCCACAATTCCTCTTGGATGCTCTAGACCATGACGCCTAACCGTCTGGAAGAAGCACAGTCTTCAAAGGTAACAAGCGTCGGATCCACGCATGATCAATCTCTTCAGTGATGCTCAATCACTATGGGTTTGTAGGTGTTTGGGTTTGGGTTTTTCCTCACTCGATGATTTTTGCTCAAAGTCCTCGGAGGATGGGATGCTCTCAAATGACAAGTGTCAGTTTTTCTCGGAGCAGCCAACCAGCTATGTTGTAGGGGGCGGCTATTTATAGCCTAGGGAGCAGCCCGACATGATAAGACATAAATGCCCTTCAATGATATGACCGCTAGGTGGATAAGATATTTTGGGACAGCTGGCGTGCAAAGATAAAGAACGGTCGGAAATTTGACTCTCAAATTCCTCGGGGCTATCATGTTCCTCATCGTAGGCAATCCAAGACTGGCGAATTCCTAACTCCTCAGTCAAAATAAATTCCTCAGCGACCATAAGAACTTCGTCTCTGTCACTAAAGAAATTGACTGAACTGTATGAGATTTCCAAATGCTTCACTCGAAGGGATTGGTAGGTGTAGGATTTTGAGTTGAGCATCACATGGAAATTTTCCTTAGTATTTCCTCGACCCCCTTTAACAGTACGGTGTTTCCTATGACTCAAGAAAGAGAAAACGAAACTACGAAAACAAACGTCTTCACGCTTCATGTTCCTCAATTGAATACCAAGTCTTCAAGGTCACACCAATTTCTTCACTTTCAAAGTCTTCGTAAAGTCTTCGAATATCAAAGTCTTGATCGAAGAACTTCATTTTTAGGGTTGACTTTCTCTGTAAATATCAAACTCCTCATAGACTTATAGACCTGTGTACACTCATAAACACATTAGTCCCTTAACCTATAAGTCTTCAATACACCAAAATCACTAAGGGGCACTAGATGCACTTACAATCTCCCCCTTTTTGGTGATTGATGACAATATAGGTTAAGTTTTGAACGGGGATAAACATATGAAGTGTAAATACTGATATTGAGGAATTTGATTGCAAGATATAGAAGAACTCCCCTTGAAGATGTGCATAGTGAGGAATTTGCTTTTGAGGCAATGCGCGCTTGAAGAGTTGAATCATGGAGATCTCCCCCTATATCTTGTAATTCATACACGCATTTGACATATAATATGAAGAATTTGAAATGCATGATGAAATATGGCGACTGATGTAATTCAGCATGCGTGTATCAACATATAACGAAGAATAAGCATGCAGAGGAACACATCAAAAGTATCAGAGCACCATCGGGTTTAAGATTACAACTCGATCCAATAAAAGTTTCAGAAGAGCGAGAGTTGTAACTTAGTAGAAAAACGCCCATATAATAGACCCGCTTGAAGACTAACTCAAATTTCTCCCCCTTTGTCATCGAATGACAAAAAGGATCGAAACTGAGGACTAACGCCCCTGAAGAATATCAAGTTGATGGAGGAGCGCGAGCGTTGTCGGGGTCGGTTGTTGAAGTAGGGCCTGCCGCAGTGTCGTCCAAGTCTTCATTTTCATCAGTGTCGCGCGATGAAGAATAGGAGCTGGCCACCAAAGAAGGAACCTTGACCTTCTTGAATTTCTTTGGTGGAGGTGCAGACCAGTCAAATTCTTCCTTGAGACCCATTTTCTTTAGATCTTCTGCGCTGTAGACATGAGATAGAACAACCCAGGTACGGTTGAAGGTTTCATGGAGGTAGTATTGGTTTTTCTTCACTGCATTGTGTGTTGAGGTCATGTTGTGAAGAATTGAACCAAACTGACGCTTGACCCATTGATGACTGCGATCAACTTTTTGATGAAGACTGAGGAGTAACTCACGATCAGTCATCACCCTGGGTGTTGTGGCTTGAGGATTTTGCGTGGCAGAGGTGTTGGCGGCAGAGTCATGTGTGGCAGAGTCATCATTGGTGGAGTAGGATGCAGGCTTGCAAAATTGACCATCCAATGGACGAATGCCTTCATCTATCACAGCAGTTGCCTTGCCTTTGTCATCAGCTGAGGAAAATGTCCGTTTGAGGACTTCAATTGGAGGCAAGTAGCTGCAGTGGTTTAGAGTATCAGCCTTGTAATTGAGTGAAGACCTTGTCCTGATGAACCTCATAATCCATGGTGCATAAGGCTTCAGCTCAAATGGTGACATAGCAATATTCGCCAGAGTCCTCATGAAGAAATCATGGAAGTTGACGGGAAAGCCACAAATGATATTGAAAAGCATATTCTTCATGATGCCAACGACTTCTTCATCATTTGAGTCGTGGCCTTTGATAGGACTCATTGTCTTCGTCAGAATGCGATAGACAGTCCGAGGCACATAAAGTAATTCCTTGACGAGGAATTTGGTTCGAGGGGCCAGCCCTGGCTTCAAAGGCTTCATTAGCACTTGCATGTAATGATTTGTAAGCTCAGGTTCGTATTAGATTGTAGCGACCCGACCTCAGACGGTCAAGCCTCTGTGTTGCTGTGCCATCCCTGGATCAGTATGCTGGCACACACAGTACATCAATGTATATATCAAAGTGCAATCACATGTATAATTAACGTAAAACTGATATATACCTCATAAGTCACAACGGAAACAAATAGTCGGGTGTGGAGTCCCATCAACGCCATCGGCAGGTTGAGTGTAGACCGTAACCGTGATCGTAACTCTTACTGTCGAGGAAATATCTCGCAACATGATACGTTGCAGCCGTGTAGGTCAAGACATTGAATGTACCGCAAGATCACAATAAGAGAAAACAGATGATAAACTATACTATATGCAGATGGCTTTGTGGCTCAGATATGAGTTTTGTTTGCGTAAAAGCTGGTTTTATTTTCCCTACATCAAAGGAATAAATGAAGTCTGTACTATAGAGTTTTCTATCATGACATGGTTCCGCCAACCGATGTCTCATAGCCCAAATTCATCATAAGTTGCCCACAATTAAGTTATCATCCGGTGTTGAGAGTTCCGAGATAGATCCAGTCCAGATGCTCAAATTGTCCGTAATCGGGACACGGCTAATCGATTAGGTTTTAACCCTCTGCAGAGGTTTGTACACTTTACCCGCAAGATTCGATCCCTCTTTTACGTTCTCGCACTTCAGGTGTTTGAGAACAAGACGATCAAACATGGTCTTCGAAGAGTTCCACCGACCACCGTCCGTGCTCATCCAATCCTACCGTAGTTCTACATCTGCTAGCACCGCCCCAGCCAGATTCACCACTAAGGTCAACCAAGCCGAGCCCATAGTGACTTGCGGTTGCACAGGTAAGCTTCGGGCATGAAGTATTCTTCCGTCTCTTTGAGTCTGGGTGAAGCTTTCCGCAAGATGTCATGGCGCTTCTCCATGCATCCCGACCAACCACTGGTTTCTCCAGGGTGCCCGTCAACCGTCCTTCACCCAGTAGTGTGTATTGAATTCTTGTCTCGAGTCTTGAAGTCTTGAGGCCTTGAAGATGCAGTCCTTGCAGATTCCATCATGGAGTTGTCGTCATTGACGTAGAGTCCTCCTTTTCCACACCACTCTCGAACACTCATACCAACCCCGTCTACTATAGCGTAGCATATAAATAAATGACGTCCCAGGGCTTGTAACAGGGTGATGGATTCTTACCTCATGCATACTACTCAACTTCAAGAATCAATAACACTACTAGAGGTGGTTGCAAAGATGCCACTAAATGCAATAAACCATAGGTATGAAAGCATGGTCAAAGTGAACTTGCCTTGCTGACGATCTTCGAAAACTAGGGATTCGTGGTAGCAAGCTTCGCACTCCGGAAATTCTACCGAGGCAAACAATAACCACAATAAGCATACAACAAATGAGCACTTACATAACAGCATAGTAATATGAAACACACCAACAAACGAATCAAAACTCAAAAGAAAACTCAAGAAATCCAACTCAAAGTTTTCCTACTTCAAGCAGCAACTAAAATAGTTTTACATAACAAAAATTTTCTTAACATAACCTAAACATGGGTTTAGGTTAACTTAATGTAAAAGAATGCATTATGCAACTAGGAGCAAAAAGAATTACTTTAAAATCTATTATGAAACTCATATTAGGACTAAAGCAATTTCTAATATGAAAAATAAAATAAAAGTTTTATTTATTATAAATAAAAGTTCATGCTCTAAAGTGACAGAAACTAACCTAAAATAATCTATCACATATGAAAAATAAATTTATTTGCTAATTAAAATAATAGGAAAACAGTAGCTAGTTAATTAATTAAGAATAACATGATCCTGTTTAAAACTATTTTTTATTAATCCTAAAATGCCCAAATTAATTCCTACGGTTAGGAAATGTCAAAACAAAGTTGGGACAAAAGAATCACTAAAAATAATTTTCCTAGCTCATTTTATAGCAGATTTACTATTCTGACTAAATCTAAAATAAAGCAATTCTAAATAATTTTAACATAGCTAATTATATATTCTACATAAACTATAAGAAATTTGCAAACCAACAAAAAAGAATCACTTAAAAATATTAAGTAGATTAAAAGATATGATTTTTCAAATCTGAAACTATTCATTAAAACAGAAAACGAAAATAAAGAAAATGGCCTAATGGGCCTAACTAACGCCTACATGCGTAATATAACTAAACGGGCCTAGGGTTTAAACGAATCGGGCCGATCTAAATAAAACCCTAACTTAAAATTAAACCGAACTAACCGGAAATAAACCGTCTTATAATAGACCATATTTCTTGGGGTGGGTCTAATCCTAGCCGAGAGACGAGATCGGACGGCGGGGAGAGGTCCGTGACTTCATCGAGATCGACGGCGGCGTTTCGGGCGGCGAAAGTGTTCCGCGTCTCCGGTGGTCGGGGCGTCGGCGGAGTGGTCCCGCAAAAGTGACGACGGGAGGGGTGGGTCTGTGGAGTCGTTGGGGCTCGGGGTGGTCTAGGGCGCGGCGACGAGGTTAATGGCGGCGGCGGCGTCGGGTTACTCCATGAGCGCTGCAGCGAGGGAGAGAGGGTCGGCGAGGGGCGAGGGGGAATGGGGTGGGAGGGGTTTATAGGGCGCCTCGGCTTGGACGAGGGGCAATCGGGGCGAGATCATGGCGAATCCCGGATCCGGCGGGATCCGGCGAGCGGCGGCGCAGGCTGGTGGCGTGGGCGAGGGGTAGGAGACGGGTGGGGGTCCACCTGTCGGCGGGTGAGGGGAGCGGGGGTTCGGTCGGTCGACCGAACCGAAGGGTTTCGGCGCGAGGGGTGGTGCGGTCGGCTCATTGGGCCGCCTCGCCAGTGTGGCCTGGCTCGGTGGGTCGCCTGGGTGGGCTGCCAGTCTTTGGTGGGCCAATCGGCTGGCTGGTGCTGGGCATTTTCTTTTTCCAAATTTTTATTTTTTGAAAAACAAAACAGAGGTAATATATAAACTATAAATATTTTATATAGGACATATATATACCAAAATGATGAGGGAATATTCCTATCATTTGAACATTTTCCAGAGGCAAAATCCAAACTTTATAAAAATCATTTTTTCAAAATTCAAATAAAACTCAAATTTGAAAGGGTTTTCAAGATACTTTCAAATGACTTTCAATTTGATTCTTTTTAACCTCCAACTCATATTTCATATAATTGAAGAAGTCACTTTATCTTCTCTCATGAAAATCATAGAGTTGCTTAAAGCTTTGAATTTGAAATATTTTCGTTGAAATTCAAATCCTTCCAAAACCCTTTTCATTCCAAATGGAAGAAGTCATGTCATCTTCACTCTAGGGTTTGGTGTTGGAATGAACTTGAATTCATTGAGATCCAAAAGGGCAAAGGGAAAGTTTGGGAAAGTCATTTCATTCCTCTCATTCAACTTTCAAAAGTTTCAAATTCCACTCAATTTCACTCAATCAATCAAACAAACAATCAGACAACAAGCATAGTTATTTATCTAATATAACATTCCAAAATTTGGAATTTTGGGATGTTACAAATCTACCACACTTAAAATGAATCTCGTCCTCGAGATTCGAAGAGGCTAGCAAGAAAGCGTTAGGGGTTGGGGGTCTGCTAGCAAATGTTTGGTCGGAAGGTCAGGGGTGCTACCACACTTAAAACAAGGTTACGGTTCTGATAAACTCAGATACTTCCTCTGGAGTGCCGACAATATCTGTCTTTTCACATATCTTACAATAGCTCCTTCATTAACGCTCTTCTGTCAGAAGTATAGAGTTTTCCTCAAAATCTTGGGTTGGTTCGTCAAAGTTGTGGTTCGTCCGAGACTGGATCTTCTTAGCTGATAGGTCCGTGTCCATTCTAGACAACTATTGAAATACTCATGGTGGTCTACAATTTATGGTTTCTCCTGCAGAAACGGGTCTGGGTTGAACCTCACCGTATAACCTACGATTGGCAACGGTTGCCTGTAAAGGGGTCCCATTCGTCCTACCATTCTATGGTTTTATGGCTTATCGCGTCGACACTCTTCTAAGGTTTTCGAGGGCTCTCTGATTTTCCATCAACATATGATAGTTCATGATAGAAGTCTCCGGTATGGGGCCAATCCATCCCGCACTTGAATCATTACCACATACGTAAATAGTAAATCACGATTCTAACACTTGGGCATACTCACAAGCACCGCAGAATTTCACTTGTCGATTTAACCGAGTTCAGATAAATCCATGGTTACCGCAAGCTGAACAAGACATCTAACGTTTCTTCACAACCTCGGGTTTTCAGATCCTCCTAAAAATGTCGGATGATTAACTCGAGTTTTATTCAAATACCTTCCTTCAAAGAAGAGTGTGCTTGCTTCTTATTAACTCCCGGGCCTGTGGGTTATGTCCCACTTCAACTCTTGTACTGAGTTTAATTCATCCTTCCTAGGATTCCATATTCCAACATTACATCTCCTGTAAATCCAATAGTACTTCTTCCTTCTTACCCTTGTGGTGACGATCATACAAAACTCCAACTTATTTTGTCCAGCTTCCTTCTATGGACCGTCATGAATAACACATTTCTTTCTTCATTGATCCTGTGGCTTTATGGAGTACTACGACACCAAAGAAAATGCACTAGTTTATCCGTAAATCTCATTATTTTCATATCAATCTTTTATTACATCCTTAACCATTTTTTGTGAATCCAAATTCCAAAAAGTTTATTACAAATGCTGCCACCCACATGGTTCGGTATGGTCAGCCATTACTTCCAACTTCATTTATTTATCCCCCTCGAGGATTCTTTAGTCCTGCTGGAATTGTGCGACATGCGCCTTGAAGTCTTCAATCTTCTGTTTCATCGTGGTGGCCTTGAGCTTCACCTCCATCATCTCTGTATGCACTTCGCTTAGGTATTCCTGAGTATAACGGAGTCTTGCTTCAAGTATCTCGATCCGGCGATGGCTTCCATGGCTGCTTCACTAACAACATCAAGAAAGTTGCTTGTGGCACACGTGAAATGAAAAGTACTGCCCCATCATATTTGGGCAAACTCCTTTCAAATGGTGGAGGTGTACCTCCACATACCAAAGTTCCACTCCTTTTGCATGAAGGGGTAGCCTTTGTAGACCTGATCTCCTTCAAGGTGAATATGCTTCATCATGTCCTTCAGATCTTGGGTAATCATGATCACTTGTCGTGGTCATGATTGTTTCCGGACCTTTAAGGAAAGACTCGTAAAGGGTCGTCATCTGCAGTTGTAAAACAAAATGGTGCTCAGAATAGGGTACATATTTCCTGGGGCACACATTCATATCATCCAAACAAAACTTCAACTCAATTCCAATTTCCCGTTTATGCATCACAACTCACTTTCTTCCATGTTCATCCAGAATATTAATTTCCAAGATAAAATATAACAACTCCTTAAAGCCTTTCAAGATGTGACATTACAACTTTATTGAGTCATGAACTATTACAACCTCTGAGTAATCTATTACATAACTCAACTTATTGTACTCTTAAAGATGAAATTGATTTCTACTACTCTTATTTATCCATATCAAAATTCCAACTACTCCACTCCAGCTTTCATCTTGTCGGGACATTTAGTAGCATAATGTCCCGCTTCCTCGCAATGAAAACAAATGACTTCCGACATGTCTCGGGGCTTCTTTGTGATTATGTAGGCTCCTTGGATTCTTGGCTTCTTTTCTGGACATTTACTAGCGTAATGACCTAAATCCTTGCACCTGTAACAAGTGATATGACTTAGGTCTTTCTCTCGCAAAAATTGCGTTGTTCTCGGGTTGCCTTCTTTTCTCTTCTGGATTTCTCTCAGAATGATCGAGCTTCTATTTCCGAGGGTCAAACTTTACTTCGCTGTCGGAAATATCCCAGATACTCGTTTCTTCCCTTGGGGTAATACTGCGAAAAATGTCCTTCTTCTCCACATGAATAGCAGGCATTGGAGTAAAATCTGTTGAGGCCTTCTCCATCAGGGTCTTCAACACATTCCTTCATCACAGGTTCTTTCATAACTTCTCGGAGGGCTTCTTTCATTCCTTCTTCCTGCTCCTGAATAGTTTGTTGCACCATGGGGTAAATGTGACACCGAGTCGGGTAGTGGGTGGTTCCTTCACACAAGAAACAAGTCACACGACTAGTTGGGCATTCCTCACTGGGTGTTTCTCCTCACAATGAGGGCATCCATCCTTGTGTTCCTCCTCGGTGTGTCCTATTTCTCCGCAAATCTTGCAGGCACAAGGTTTATTTCTTGGTGTATCATGGTGCTTCCGGATAAGACGTGATCTCAACAGGGTCTTCTTGAATTCTTCCCAAGTCTTTGCTCCATTCCATCCCTGTATAGCTTGATGCATCTGCCACCATGTTGCAGCACTTCCTTCAAAGTACTGAAGAGCGTAAGATACTTCATTCTTCCTTGAAACCAAATTGTTCCCGAAGTGATTCTCCATGTTTTGAATCCATAGCTCTGCCTCCGGCTGAGTCTTTGGTCCAGAGAATATCAGTCCAACTTCGTTCATCATCTATGGGGTCAAAAAGTTTTGGGATGAGATATGAGAGAGGTGGGGAGGGATATACACACAATACAAACAATAGTTTTTTGAAGAAACGGGTTTTACTTTGTGGCTGTCGGAAAACATCAAACAAATGACAGCTCACAAATCGTCGCATCTAACGTAGGTGTATAACAGAGGTTTGGTCTTCTAAAGGTCAAATAATTCTTCAGGAGCTTCAAATTC
This sequence comes from Aegilops longissima, assembly GCA_021605205.1. NCBI lineage: Eukaryota > Viridiplantae > Streptophyta > Magnoliopsida > Poales > Poaceae > Aegilops > Aegilops longissima. Next base: position 547,921,379 of record CM038682.1, read on the forward strand.
TTCAGGTCTTCAGAGTCTTCAATTGTTGCAACTGCAATTCTTCCAACGCATGGTGAAATCCTCTTTACTCTGAAATGGCCATCAGTTGTCCGATATCTTTAATTCTTGGAGTGACTTCAGTTAATCTTCCGTGTGGTCAAAAGGGAAAGGTGTATATTCTAACTATTTGAGGTGAGAGGGACTACTTGATAAAATCAGAAAAGGTGAGAAGTAAGGGTATTCTTGAAAACCAAGTTTTAGAGATATCCTGTCCAAGGGTTTTCCGATTTCTAGGGTCACGTCCTACAGTCAACATGTGCTCTGATACCATTTCTGTAGCGACCCGACCTCAGACGGTCAAGCCTCTGTGTTGCTGTGCCATCCTCGATCAAGATATGTTGGCACACACAAGACATCAATGTATATATCAAAGTGCAATCACATGTATAATTAACGTAAAACTGATATATACCTCATAAGTCACAGTGAAACAAATAGTCGGGTGTGGAGTCCCATCAACGCCATCGGCAGGTTGAGTGTAGACCGTAACCTCAGATCGTAACTCTTACTCGTCGAGGAAATATACGCAACATGATACGTTGCAGCCGTGTAGGTCAAGACATTGAATGTACCGCAAGATCACAATAAGAGAAAACAGATGATAAACTATACTATATGCAGTATGGCTTTGTGGCTCAGATATGAGTTTTGTTTATGTAAAAGCTGGTTTTATTTTCCCTACATCAAAGGAATAAATGAAGTCTGTACTATAGAGTTTTCTATCATGACATGGTTCCGCCAACCGATGTCTCATAGCCCAAATTCATCATAAGTTGCCCACAATTAAGTTATCATCCGTGTTGAGAGTTCCGAGATAGATCCAGTCCAGATGCTCAAATTGTCCGTGAATCGGGACACGGCTAATCGATTAGGTTTTAACCCTCTGCAGAGGTTTGTACACTTTACCCGCAAGATTCGATCCTCTTTTACGTTCTCGCACTTCGTGGTGTTTGAGAACAAGACGATCAAACATGGTCTTCGAAGAGTTCCACCGCCACCGTCCGTGCTCATCCAATCCTACCGTAGTTCTACATCTACTAGCACCGTCCCAGCCAGATTCACCACTAAGGTCAACCAAGCCAGAGCCCATAGTGACTTGCGGTTGCACATGTAAGCTTAGGGCATGAAGTATTCTTCCGTCTCTTTGAGTCTGGGTGAAGCTTTCCGCAAGATGTCATGGCGCTTCTCCATGCATCCCGCCAACCACTGGTTTCTCCAGGTGCCCACAACCGCCCTTCACCCAAAGAGTGTGTATTGAATTCTTGTCTCGAGTCTTGAAGTCTTGAGGCCTTGAAGATGCAGTCCTTGCAGATTCCATCATGGAGTTGTCGTCATTCACGTAGAGTCCTCCTTTTCCACACCACTCTCGAACACTCATACCAACCCCGTCTACTATAGCGTAGCATATAAATAAATGACGTCCCGGGGCTTGTAACAGGGTGATGGATTCTTACCTCATGCATACTACTCAACTTCAAGAATCAATAACACTACTAGAGGTGGTTGCAAAGATGCCACTAAATGCAATAAACCATAGGTATGGAAGCATGGTCAAAGTGAACTTGCCTTGCTGACGATCTTCGAAAACTAGGGATTCGTGGTAGCAAGCTTCGCACTCCGGAAATTCTACCGAGGAAAACAATAACCACAATAAGCATACAACAAATGAGCACTTACATAACAGCATAGTAATATGAAACACACCAACAAACGAATCAAAACTCAAAAGAAAACTCGAAGAAATCCAACTCAAAGTTTTCCTACTTCAAGCAGCAACTAAAAATAGTTTTACATAACAAAAAATTTCTTAACATAACCTAAACATGGGTTTAGGTTAACTTAACTGAAAAGAATGCATTATGCAACTAGGAGCAAAAAGAATTACTTTAAAATCTATTATGAAACTCATATTAGGACTAAAGCAATTTCTAATATGAAAAATAAAATAAAAGTTTTATTTATTATAAATAAAAGTTCATGCTCTAAAGTGACAGAAACTAACCTAGAATAATCTATCACATATGAAAAATAAATTTATTTGCTAATTAAAATAATAGGAAAACAGTAGCTAGTTAATTAATTAAGAATAACATGATCCTGTTTAAAACTATTTTTTATTAATCCTAAAATGCCCAAATTAATTCCTACGGTTAGGAAATGTCAAAACAAAGTTGGGACAAAAGAATCACTAAAAATAATTTTCCTAACTCATTTTGTAGCAGATTTACTATTCTGACTAAATCTAAAATAAAGCAATTCTAAATAATTTTAACATAGCTAATTATATATTCTACAGAAACTATAAGAAATTTGCAAACCAACAAAAAAAGAATCACTTAAAAATATTAAGTAGATTAAAAGATATGATTTTTTCAAATCTGAAACTATTCTGTTAAAACAGAAAAACGAAAATAAAGAAAAATGGCCTAATGGGCCTAACTAACGCCCTGTGCGTAATATAACTAAACGGGCCTAGGGTTTAAACGAATCGGGCCGATCTAAATAAAAACCCTAACTTAAAATTAAACCGGAACTAACCGGAAATAAACCGGTCTTATAAATAGACCGTACCCCTTCGGGGGGGGGGGGGTCTAATCCTAGCCGTAGAGACGAGATCGGACGGCGGGGGGAGAGGTCCGGTGACTTACCGGAGATCGACGGCGGTGGCGGCTCGGGCGGCGAGTGTTCGGCGTCTCCGGTGGTCGGGGCGTCGGCGGAGTGGTCCGTGGTGCGTGACGGGCGAGCGGGTGGGTCTGGTGGAGTCGTTGGGGCTCGGGGTGGTCTAGGGCGTCGGCAGCGAGGTTAATGGCGGCGGCGGCGTTCGGGTTACTCCGCGAAGGCGCTGCAGCGAGGGAGAGAGGGTCGGCGCGGGGGCGAGGGGGGGGTGCGGGAGGGGTTTATAGGGGCGCCTCGGCTTGGACGAGGGCACTGTGTGGGGCGAGATCATGGCGAATCCGGATCCGCGGGATCCGGCGCGGCGGCGCAGCAGGTGGTGGCGTGGCGAGGGTAGGAGACGGTGGGGTCCACCTGTCGGCGGGTGAGGGCGCGGGTTCGCCGGGTCGACCGAACCGAAGGGTTTCGGCGCGAGGGGGGGTGCGGTCGGCTCGCTGGGCCGCTCGGCCGCTGGTGGGCCTGGCTCGGTGGGTCGCCTGGGTGGGCTGCCCAGGTGCTGGCTGGGCCAGTCGGCCTGGCTGGTGCCTGGGCATTTTTCTTTTTCCAAATTTTTATTTTTTTGAAAAACAAAAACAGAGGTAATATATAAACTATAAATATTTTATATAGGACATATATATACCAAAATGATGAGGGGAATATTCCCTATCATTTGAACATTTTTCCAGAGGCAAAATCCAAACTTTATAAAAATTCATTTTTTTCAAAATTCAAATAAAACTCAAATTTGAAAGGGTTTTCAAGATACTTTCAAATGACTTTCAATTTGATTCTTTTTAACCTCCAACTCATATTTCATATAATTGAAGAAGTCATTTTATCTTCTCTCATGAAAATCATAGAGTTGCTTAAAGCTTTGAATTTGAAATATTTTCAGTTGAAATTCAAATCCTTCCAAAACCCTTTTCATTCCAAATGGAAGAAGTCATGTCATCTTCACTCTAGGGTTTGGTGTTGGAATGAACTTGAATTCATTGAGATCCAAAAAGGGCAAAGAGGAAAGTTTGGGAAAGTCATTTCATTCCCTCTCATTCAAGTTTCAAAAGTTTCAAATTCCACTCAATTTCACTCAATCAATCAAACAAACAATCAGACAACAAGCATAGTTATTTATCTAATATAACATTCCAAAATTTGGAATTTTGGGATGTTACATAGATGCAACGAGCACCATCAAGGGGAGGACTGAGTGGGAGGGCACGAAGCAATTCAGTTGCTGGTGCCTTGTAGTGAGTATTTTCGACATCCATCCAGCACCCATGAGTTCACATCTTCGAATTTCTGTGATGTGCAGCGTCGCATAGAATTGAAGAATGAGTTCTTCATTTCAATCACAGATGTCAAGCAGAAATTCTGCAATCCAAAGATCGTGAAGAACACCGAGGACTGGCTCAAGCCCGGCAGAGATTCCATGTCCACGTGAGGAATGTGTGCATGATCAAGACTTTGTCTTTGTTGAATAGCACTAAGGAATAGAAATTGGCTTGACTAGCAGTCCGTAAACGCCTCTTCCTTATGCAGCGTAATCATAAGGGTTGCAATCGATGAAGAAAACATGCTCGGCAAAGAAGTCTTCACCTTGAACTTTTGCTTGCGCGAGAATGGATCCTTTGGTTTTGGCATAGGAGTGTCGTTGAGTTGCATCACTACCTCGTGAATCGCAATCTCGTGTTCTTTAGGCTGAGGATTTTCTCGTTCCTCTTCATTTGCAAATCTGCGTGTTCAAAGGATCAAGCAGAAGGGTTCTTCAAAGACTAGTGGCTGGAATTTCTTCATGCACAGATAAGGTGGGGTGAGTTTCTTCAGAGCCCAGCTGAACGGTTGGTGCAGGGGACTGAGGTATTTGTTGTATTGGGGTGAAGAGTGGAGAATTGGGATGCTGACTTTCCCAAAAGTCATCATTCATCACAGGCGTAGTGCATCCAATATCCACGTCTTCATCTTCAATTTCTTCAACACCACCTCTTCAGCTGTGAACTGAGGCATTGGCGAGGAAACAACAGGTGGTGAAGGGATCACATCCACTTCAATTTCTTCATTAATCTGCTCGCGAAGCAGAGTAATGATTTTCTTCATCGATCTGCTAGGGATCACATATTCTTCACCAAAAGGAACAAGGTCCTTTGATGGCATGGTGGAAATCGGAACAACATCAATCGGATTTTCAAACGAGCTTGTCATAGGCTTCATCTTCTTTGAGTCAAGATTCAGGCGGTGATGCTTTCCTTTTCTTCACTGCAGCTCGCTCTGCAGCCTTGGTTTTCTTCACATCGATGCGGATGGAAGGATAGGAGTTAGTGTAGGCACGGAGGAGCCGAGGAATCTGTTTGAATTTCCTCAGCGCAATCGATGTAGTTGCTCGACTTCTTCGATTTCTTCAGCGCACCACAAGTGGATGCCACAGTAATTTCTTGGTGGCTGGAATGGAGTCATCAGCCTCGAACTAGCATTTTCTTCAAAGCAGCTAAAATCATCGATTGGTGCTGGCATGTTCTTCAAGAGGGTGAGCAGAGGCTCCACTGAGGAACTTCTTGTTGCGTTGGAGCTGCAACATTGGTGAACTTCTTAGTCAGGTTGACAAATCTGACTTTGGCTCCTTGCCAATCAGCATAATAAGCATCAAGTCATCACGAGGGCTTTGATTTCAGATCGGATCTTGAGGAGTTCATCGGTTGTCATTTCGACAACGTTTTCCTCGTGAACTTTCTTTCCTGAATCGAGCCTTCTTGATCTACCTAGCCTTCTCAAATTTCCATTTCTCTTGAGTGATGAAATGGGTCAAGATGTGACTTTGGCCAGAGTCAAATGAAAATCAGGCATAGGGGTGTCGGATCCTTGTGCGAGATCAATGTAATCGAGGATCGCCCTTGGATCCAAAAGCAAAGGCATGTGTGCCTTTGGCTCTAGCGGCCCTTTCTTTCTTGTCTCTCGATGATTTCGCAAGTTCATCATCATCGCCTTCATCGCCGATGGCACTTGAAGGCAACCTGTTTCTTCTTGGACTTGGCCGAGGACCTCGACCAACCGTTGCCTTTGTCTTCAGCAGAGTGGGGCCTGATGAAGAGTTTGGTGCAGCTGAGGAACTCGCTGAGACACCAGAGGCAATAGAGATGCCTGTAGTCCTTTGGCACGTGGCCAGATGTACAGGTGATGAGGACTTTGGAGGAGGAGATGAGGATTTTGGAGGAGCAGTTGCAGCATGAGGAACTGGCCGTGAGGGCTTTGAAGAATCTGGCTGTGAGGGCATTGCTGAGGAACTTGGCCGTGAGGGCATAGTTGGTGAAGCACTTGGCTTGTGAGCGGGCTTCTTTGCCATTGATTTCCTAGGCTTGACAGAGGCCTCGATGGCAGCAGCAGAGAAGAGAGTCTTCATTGAATTTCCTCACCGCTTCTTTGGCTTGTCTCGCCAACTTGGCATGGCGCTTGGCCCATTCTTCAGAAAATCCTCACCACGCTTGATTTGGTGGGGTCGACTTCTTGGCCAGTGCCAATGGAGCTCTTGGGCATGGAGGATTTAGTGCTAATTTCTTCATATACTTTGGAGTAACATACATGTACTCCCTCCATTCTCTTGCCCATCTCCTTTTAATCCTTTGTATGCGCACCTTGCGTTGATTTTTGTTTTCCTTTCCGAACTTAGCCTCATCAGGTGTGCAATAGTCAGCATAGATGTCCTCGTGTATTTCAAACGTAGTCATGACCTCAGCCTCTTTCCTCCTTTCTCGTGGCTTTCATCACCGTCGCCATATTCTTGCTTGAGGAATTTGAACAATCAATTCTCTCAAGAAGTATGCAACTTTTCTTTGAGGAACGCGCAAATGAGTTAAGTTGATGAGAACCTAGTGATTCAAAGCGGCGGACATGAGTACCGTGAAGCAGTATAGTTGAGAGGAATTTGTAGAGGTCATATGCGTTCTCGTAAGGTTTTTCAAAAGAACAAGTTTGAGGAATTTGACCAGATGAGTTTTGAAGAATTTCACTAAGCGTTCTTTGTCTTAGGTTCCGAGTTGTATAGATCGAGGATCCACACAATTGAGGAATCTTGAAGAAAATGATGCTTAGAGAAACGAATCAAGAATGATGACTAGTGAGGTGTTTTGTGTGAGGATTTGAAGAATAAAACACCTTTGAAGATTTTGTAGAGAAAATTTGGATCAAAGAGGGCAGTAAAAGTAACTTTTAATTACCCTGGATGAAGAATACGACGAACTGAGAAGTGTAGATTTGAAGCTCGTCAGTTCAGATCTTCCACGCCCTAACTCGACAGAGGAAGACAGCTACGACGACGGCGGAGTGAAGATTTCCGCGGCCGGCGCGAGTACGACGGTGACGAGGTCGAGGCAGTGAAGCTCTTCCTCACCGACGACGATGGAGTAGCGGCGGTGCTAGGGTTTGAGAAGCTCGAGCGAGAGAGAGAGAGAGAGCGGTCGAGCGGAGTAAAGGAAGTGAGGAAGGGGAGAGGGGGTATTTATAGCCACAGTGAAAAACTGTTCGCCCGAAGATTTAGGACGAACGTGCCCCTGACCCTTCTCATTCGCTTGACATGTGTCACCCACGTACTGAAAAGTGGAGATCGTGTTAGATCGTGGGTGAATAGATAAGTCTATCGTGGGATACGGAACGGTTTGAGCGGCAAAGCCGAAAATTTGGATAAGATAAGTTAAAAGTTCCGTTCGCAATTTCTTCAGATGACAAGGACATAGTGAATATTTTGAACGAGTTTCAAATAGAACGCACATGAAGAATTTGTGAATAGATTGGGTTGAGTATAGCATAGAGGGGGAAGGGTCCGATCACATTCACTTAGCAGAAAAATTAACTTGAATAAATAGCCATAAGTGAATGTTGTAGAGGACATAAACCCACACACACACACACACACACACACACACACACACACACACATATATATATATATATATATATATACATACATACATACATACATAAACACTATTCTGATCACGGGATCAGAATAATATTCTGATCACAACCTGAACTGCCCGAGTAACGGGCCTGAACTTCTCTCTGTACGAACCCGACCTTCGGGCTATCTTCGCAACTGTGCCTTCTACTGCGAGTTTTTCTGATCATTCGTGTTGTTGGCGATGTAAGTGTAATGTTTACACGGTTTTTAGAATCTAAATGCTTGTTTTGATTAGGAATCTAGCTCTTTGGCGGATGTGCTCTCGGGTGGTGATGAACATGGGTCTGTCACAAGTGTTTTGCATGTACTGGATGTTCTAGGATCTATAACAGGATGAAAATTGGGTTTAGGTACGAGTTTACTTCATGATTTGTTGTTATTTTTGAACGAATTCGATTTGGTGTTCCGCCACATCTGTTCTTCGTCTGCGGGATTGGTTTCGGCCGCTGTTGTAGATTTGTAGGTTTTCTGTTCAAATTGGGTGTGGATTGGCGTGCATCAGTGTGACAGAATGCTGCCCATGTTGTTAATTTGATTATTCGGGCTCATACAAATCGAAATCCGGCGATTGGATCTTCTGCGCCCCGCCGTGGTTTTTTGTTCGAGCGACAATATGATGGGGATCATTTTCTTATTTATCTGGAGCCTGATGACGTTCGAAATGGCGGTTGAATCCTTCCCGTTTTGTTAATTCGATTTGGCTGGATCATTCATTCCGAATTTGCGGATTGCACTTTCCGCCTCCCGTCGTGGTTCGTTGTTCGAGCCCACTGATTGTTGATGGCGGATCTTTTTTGGATGTTTTATCTGGAGTATGACGACGTTCGAAATGGTTGTTGACGTGTCGGAATTGACCCAAATGATTAAATCTGGGAACCAAATTTAATCGAGGTTGTTGTTTCAATCAATTTTCGTTCTGTTGTACAAGCTGGACTGCTAGAACTTCCGCACCTGAACTTCTGCGTTCTAGATATATGCTGGACTTGTGTTGATGTTTGTTGTTTTCGATAATCACTATCTTCAGAAGATGCTGGACTTCTTTCTAATTAATGGTTGAACTTCTGTGTTTCCAGATTGCATCCAATATGTTGCAAGGCGAAGGTGCATGGTGCTATATATTTTCTTATTTTTGTTTTTTTATAATTTTAGTTCCTGAGATGTTATTTTTAAAGTTTGTCTCATGGGCAATCATTTTGATTAGTCCAAGTATGAATGCACTTTTTTTCCAGATCATCTAACGGTTGTTGTACAAGCTGGACTTCTGTACTGTCCATACCTGAACTTCTGTTTTTCTTTCTTTGCAATGTAATGGGAAGCAAGCCCCTCTGTATTTCTTTCTGTTTTGATGTTATTTTTCGTACTTTTGCATTGCTTTCGGATTTTTTTGATAGACCCATGAGCAACCATGTAATTTTCCTACGGATATGCGTATATTTCTTATATTTTTCTAGTATGTTTTCGTACTTATAGTATTTGTTTGGTCTTCAATTAGTAACTATCCCGAACTTCTGTATGCTAATTGTTTTTATGATGGTAATTTTGAGGTTTTGCCAAAGCCCCGAACTACTTCTTTTTGTTTCTTTATGGCTTATTTTTTGTTATTTATTTACTTCTTTTATTATAGTACTTGTACTTCATTTTTTATTTTTGAACTTCTTTTATCTTGGTTTTAGGGCATATTTAGGTATGTATGCTTCTTCCTTTAGTAGTTTATTTTGCCATCTATTTTTTGGTTTTGAGGATACCAGCTTTGTTGTTTTTGTGATCTTATCTCATAATAATAGATGCATTCAAATGGTGCATTTAAATTATCTAGACATGTATTTACTATTTTAGCCCTTGGGGGTAAAATCAGTAAATTTGGTGTGGCTTCAAGTCCCACGATGATATGCATTAATCTGCCATCTCCGCTGCCACCACACGCCGAAATTTCTCTCCTCTGCCGCCGCTCTCTCTTCCCTCTCCGTCGCTCTGCTACCTCCTTCAACTGCTACTCCCCACGATTTCTCCGCCACTGTCCCGTGCGCTTTCCATGAGTGAAGTATGTTGGCGACTCCACAGCTCCTATTACTCCCCCCGCCCCGCGCTCTCCCTCGCCCAGCCCGCGATCCTCTGCTCTAAAGCGAGGGCGGCAACTGCTTGCACGTGGCGTTGTGGGGAGTGAAGAACCGCCGCGGAATCCTGCTTGGAGAGGTACAAACGCTGTGCCCCGCCCCCTCCCCCCTAATGCCTGTATTCACTTTCGCCAGATCTGTGGAGGCATGCCCTGATTGCTCTGTTTGCTCTCGCGTCCGCCTCCTATCCCCCTTTTCTGATGGTTTGGTTGTACATTAGGTAGGGTTCTTGGTCATGTGGTGGTTGGAATGCACCCTCCCCAGCGCCGATTTGTTTGTGATATGCTTGTGTGTGGTTTTCTTTTTCCCTTTGTTGATTTTAGGAGTCGGTGCATGTCGAGAGGTTATGTGTGGTTGTTGATGCTAGATCTGTTGTATCTAATGGCATTAGTCCTGTGGATTTGGAGGTCTATATTATGTTTGGGACATTGTAGTTAGTTTCTGGATACGTTTTTTGTTGTGGTTGCCTATATGTGCTACTGTCTATTTCATACTTGTTGGTTCTAGTTGTTTGTAGTTGGTTCTTGTTGTTTGTAGGTGGTTCTAGTGTTTGAGTTAGTTCCATTTTTTGCATTTTGTTGTATGTTTTTGCACTTGCTAACTATATGGAGTTAATCTTCTTTTGCTTACAGGTTGTTCTAGTGTTTTGGGCATTCATCAAGGTGGTTGTGTTGTCATGGCTTCAAAATCATCTCCGGGTATCCTAATGGAGTTGTATTTTTTTATAAATAGTAGTATTGTTATATGTGTCTGCCCATTTCTTCATTTGGTATTTATGTTGGACTGCCAGTCTTAGTAGTGTGAACTTCTAACAAGTTTTGTGTGTATGTATTTTTACACATAGGTTATGTGTGTGCCATTTCATATTTAAAGTGCATATCTTCGTTTTTTTGTTGTCTTTGATTGTGATGAAATTTGGTTGAAGTTCATTTATGCACCTTTTGTTTTATCGCTTTGTTTTATATTGTTGAACTTCAGAGATTAATCTTGTATGTAGTATCACCTCTAGTGTAGTGTTTTTTATATTTAGTATGTAATTTTTAGATTGTTTTGTTATGTTTATCGCTTTGTTAGTTATTGTTTAACTTCGTGGTATTGGACATTGAAGTAAAAGTAGAAGTCCCTTTAGTGTATGATTGTGCATTAGAACTCAAATGCCCTTTTTACTTGCATTTTTGTAGTTGGTGATGAGTTGAATAGTTCGAAAAAATGCTGCGATAAAGATGGAGCTTCAGAGGTTAATTGATGCTCCAACATCCGATGCGCTAAATCACCCATTATTCCTTTGACTGTGATTCGAGGTTGCTTGAGCCTTGAGAATTTTTCAAGCCTTGAGGATCTTGCTTCGCAGCTCTTGCTTCACCTAGTATGTGAAACCCTTTTCTTTTCAATTTTAAAGTTTTGAGCCATGTTTTTAGCTTGTTCATGTTGTTTGTTTTGTTATTTTTCCGCACTTTTTTTATTTTTGCTTCGATTTTTGTGTTCTTTGCAGATGTGTCCACAGAGGAGGAAGCTTTGAACACCATCAACGATGTTTTATCTGATTTGGGTTTATCAGAAACCCTTGCTGCTGCTGAGGAGGGGGCTCCGTCAGTCAAAGGTTGTGATTCCGCTCAGATCCTTTGTGCTCTCTTCAGATGTCAGAGAAACAGTCGCAGTCTGTTGATGGCACTGAACCTGTCACACAACCCGAGGATGTGCCTCTTCAGATTCTCCTGGAGGACCAACGTAAGAGGAAGAAGAGAGAAGATTTTGACAAGAAGAGGGCGGCCCGCCTTGAGAAAGGTTCTGATGTTCCTGGATCTGTTCGTGCGGCTGAGCTCACTGTTGAGGGAGACGTGCCGTGTGGTAGTGATGGCACTCTTGTCCCTATTAAGAAGAAAATCAAGAAGACTGCTGCGAGGAAGCTAGTAGTTGGTGCAGTTACTCCTCGGAAGAGCCCACGTGTTTCAAGGCCTGCACAAGTTGTTGAAGATGAAGGGTTAGGCCTTGGTGGTACGCCACGCCGTAGTCCTCGTGTGCTTGCCACTGCCGCGCCTACACCTTCTCCGCTTAGTGCTGGTGCATCTGGTAAGGGGAAGAGATGCGGCGTGAAGCGCAAGGTTCCACCTGCAAAGGTCAACAAGGGTGCGAAGAAGCGTTCTCGTGTTAACCCAGAAGACGAGGATGATGCTGATTTCAATGTTGTTGATGAGGACGACGTCGACGATGCTGCTGCTGCTAATCAGGTATTAATGCCCCATGTTTACTGTTTTTTAGAGCATTTGCCGCTATTTTGCTGTAGTTTTATTTTGTTTTTAGCACTCTCTTGGCGTACATAGGTGACCTTCTGCTCCATCTCCATATAGACGAATAAATTAGCCGATGTGCTTTGCTTTACCAGACACGCCTTTGTGTACATAGTTGGACTTCTGGGTATATGCATGAACAAATTAGCTTAATTGTTTTGGAATACATGTTTGATTACTGCCTTAGTGTATATGGTTGAACTTCTGCTCTTTTAAATTTCCATCATTTTTGAAAGCATGTTAAGTAGTGTTCATACATTGTTGTACTGCCTTTGTTGACATAGTTGGACTTCTGAGATATATGTTTGATTACTGCTTTTGCATACATGGTTGAACTTCTGCTTTGTATATTTTCAAGAATTTGAAAGCATGTTAACTTCTGGTCATACATGGTTGTATTGCCTATGTGACATATTTGGACTTCGGTATTTATTTTTATTCTTGCCTTGTTGTGCATGGTTGAACTTCTGCTGTAAATTTCCAACGCTTTGTTAGCATGTTAACTTCGGTCATACATGGTCTGATCGCCTATTTAGACATAGGTGGACTTGAAATGTCTCGAGTTTGTAATTTTGTAGGCACTAGTGGAATTTTGGTGTAGCTTGTGTATCTCATCGTATCTCATTTTTCTAGTATCACTTGTGAAGCAGCCCGAGAGGAGGAAGAGAGGATGCAAAGCGCCCAAGAAGGTGGCTAAGGAGGAGGTGAGGTAAACGTTTTAACAAGACGGTTCACTGCTCACTTGGAGAGGTGAAGACGCAGCGAAAATGCTACTGACCTAGGCACAAGACGAGGGTTATCAAGGCTGGTTTTGGTTGTGTGTTTGACCTGAAGGTTGATTCCAACATTTCTCGCCCTTTGATGGGCAACATCTACATGAGGATTGACACTGCAACCATGGTTCTGGATATGGTGAGGTGAACAAGGTTCTGCGTATTACAAGTGATGCTATTCACCATCTGTTTGGATTCCCTCAAGGTAATCGTACCCCTCCTAGGCCTTCGAATGATGGGTTTGATGACGATGTTATGAGGTTGAAGGGCAAGCTTGGGTACGCTAGGAGTGACGACATCAAGACAAAGGATCTGCGGAATATCCTCGCGGATCTTGTGAAGGATGAGACGAAGGATGATCTTGCTCGCGGTGTTTTACCCGATTGTTTTCATGAAGGTGGTTATCCCCGAACATCTACACGAGTATCCGTGGAGGCAAGAATGGTCGAGAATCTTGTGTTTGAGGATATGGCGATATGGACTCTCGCCCGGTTGGTTGTTGATGACCTTGAAGTCGTGTTATTAGGTAACAACAAGGTACTAGCAGAGGAAAAGCTATCACAGGCTGTGCCATCGCGCCGCTTCTTATGTACCTGGACTGCCTTATCATTGGCAAGACGCCTAATGTTGACTTAAGGACGCCTCGCATCAATTACATGGATCAGGCTAAGCTTCTTGAGCTCGCTGCGGCTGACTTGGTCAGGAAAGGTGATGACGACCCAGCCAACTGGGTGTTTGGGAGACTACCTGTGAGTGTTTCTTCTTTTCTGTGTAGTTAGCAGTGCCTTTTGTGTGCATGGTTGAACTTCTGCTATGTACATAGATGACCTTTCTGGTTCATATAGATGATGGTAAATTAGCTTAACTGCTTGGCTTATATGACATTAATGCCTTTATGTACATATGTGAACTTCTGGATACATTCATATGAAATAATCTAAACTTTTGTTGTTACACATGCATGGTTGAACTTCTGCTTTTTAATTTTCCAACATTCTTGAAAGCATGTTAACTAGTGTTCATACATGGTTGTACTGCCTATGTAGACATAGTTGGACTTCTGATATACATGTTTGAGTACTACCTTGGTATGCATGGTTGAACTTCTGCTTTTTAAATTTCCAACATTCTTGAAACTAGTGTTCATACATGGTTGTACTGCCTATGTAGACATAGTTGGACTTCTGAGATACATGTTTGATTACTGCCTTGGTATGCATGGTTGAACTTCCGCTTTTTTAATTTCCAACATTCTTGAAACTAGTGTTCATACATGGTTGTACTGCCTATGTAGACATAGTTGGACTTCTGAGATACATGTTTGATTACTGCCTTGGTATGCATGGTTGAACTTCCGCTTTTTTAATTTCCAACATTCTTGAAAGCATGTTAACTAGTGTTCATACATGGTTGTACTGCCTATGTAGACATAGTTGGACTTCTGAAATGTATTGCGTGTGTAGGCATTATTGGATTTTTTGGTGTAGTTTTGTGTAGACATAACTTGAACTTCTGATACTGTCTTCTGTATTTCTTCTTCGATGTTCTTTTCATTTGTTATGTGACGTGTTGATTTTTGTTTTCATATATGCAGTGGAAGACACAGGCTGAGGTAGTGTTCTTTAGGGTCATTGAACGCCCTGTTCTTACTATGCCTCGTGCTGCCGGCCTAGGTAGTGGAAGTTCTCCGAGATTTGAATTCTCGCGGGATGTTAACATTGGTGCCCCCCTGTAGATCCAGGAGGTTCTTCTGCCCGTGTGAGTGCTGTAGGTGGTGTTTCTTCCGATAGTTTGTTCGATTCCGCGAATATTTCCCTTTCTAGGATTGATGGACTTCTGGAAACTGTTTGTGGAGAGATGGCCCGTGTTCTGACAACGGTTGAGCACCTTAGTCGCGTGATCGGTATTCTTCCTCCCGGCCACGGTTTTGATTCTGAGTCTTCGAAGGAGATATTGTCGATTGAAGCTAAATATCTTGCCGAGCTTCGTGAGAGTACTTCCCACCTCCGGGCTAGTTTTGTGTTGTTCAAGGAAATGCAGGACGCCCGATGCAAGCCGTTTGAAGATGAGGCGAGTGTTGTTGTGAGAGAGATTGAGGCGGGACCCGCTCATTTGGGTCGTGAAGGAGGCCATGTGGAGCGCATCAAGAGGTTTGTTTATGTTGGCTTTTGATATTTCTTTTTGCAATAGTGTTCATTGTTAGCTTTGAGTTATTACTGTTATGCAGTTACAGGGCGACCTTCTATGTTTATATGACCTGAACTTCAAGTGCTTCAGCACCTGAACTTCTATGATTTTTGATGACTGGCCCTTTTTTGTTACTTATTGTATCTTATGGTAGTTTGGTATGTTATCTGCTATGTTTACTGTATTTGGACTTCCATGATGTGTCAGTTGTGATAGCTGACCTTCTCTGATTATGTAACGTGAACTTCTCCTGATTAGGTATTTGTTTTCTACATGATTATTTTCTAGTCTTTTTTCTTTTTGGTACTAGCATTTTCTTAGGTGACCTTCTCTGCTTATAGGACATGAACTTCAAGTGCTTCTGCACTTGAACTTCTATGACTTTTTGATGACTTTCCCTTTTTGTCTTCTTTTGCATCTTAATGGTAGTTTGATATCTGGTCTACTATGTTTACTGTATTTGGACTCCCATTATGTGCCAATTGTGATACCTGACCTTCTCTGATTATGTAACGTGAACTTTTTGCTGATTATGTATTTGTTTTGTACATGATTATTTTTCTAGGCTGTTGATGATGGGTGCTGGGGTTAGGGAGGATGTTTTACCTGTGCATGAAGATGATCCTGTGCATGAAGCTGCCCCTGTGCATGATCCTTGCCCCTCTAGTGATGTATTAGTTGATGAGGTTCATGGCAGTGAAAATAAGGTACCATTTTTTCTTGTCCATTTGTCTTGTTGCCCCTGAGACGGACTTGCTGTCCCTGTGCATGAGGTTCAGTCAGCCCTTTGTAATGACTTTTTGTTTCTTTTTGGAGCAGCAGAATGAAGATGTTAGTGTTGCTCCAGAGAAGGCTGCAGACATGTCCGTCTCAGGCACCGGCTGCTCCGACGGGGTGGTCCTGACTGAACCTCAGTCGTCCGTTGGCGCTGAGGTTTCTGATGCTGAGCAGGGCAAGACAACTGGAGACATTATTTTGGAGAAAGATCATGTTGAGTCTGCTGTACAAACTGGTGGTAGTACTGCTGCAAGCCCGGAGAAGTATCCTGCAGCAGATCCATCAGTTGATGTTGATCTTTGTACAAATGGTAGTCTTCTTTGCAAGCCGGAGAAGGCTCTGCAGCAGAGCCATCGATTGATGTTGATCTTTGCATGCAGACACAACCAAATGTTTTTCTTGTTTGATTCTCCGGTTGCTACAACTGCTGCTGGTGTCCTTCCCGACGACGCCGCAACGTCTCATCAAGACGACGATGAAGAAATACCAAAGCGATACCTATGGAGAGGAGGTTGATCATTCAAAGGTGCGCTTTGGTCTAGGCAAGGATCCATGAAGAAAGGAGCATGCTTCTCTCTTCTTTCCCCATCCCCTCCTCTCTTTGTTGTTTGGTTTTTAGTCCATGATATCCCGTGTGAACTGCTTGTGTGGTCTATGTTGAACTTCTGGTTTTGTTGTTTGTCGTGTGGGTTGTAAAGAATGTTAAGTGAAGCTGTTTTTCTATGTGGGTGGAGGTTTGTAATGCATGTGTTGTGATGTCTATGATGCTGTGGTTTTATCCTTTCTGATGTAGCAGGTGAGATGTGCTTATGTTTTTGAATGTTTGTGCTTGAATGTTGGTCATGATTGATAACTGTCGTGAATCTATGTGTTTTGAGTGTTGCTGTTAATTGCTATTTTCTTTTTGGTGAGCAGATAACGACCTTGTTGTCGTCCGAAAGAAGGTTGATGACTTTTATTACAGTGTAACTAGGCTTAGGAATGATCGTTCCAAGAGGTGAGTGCAGCTGCTCAATATTTACATCATCCATGTGCCCCCTGTGAATTGCCTGTGGTTTCTTACCTAAACTTCCCAACTCTATGTACCTGAACTTCTTTGTTTTTTACTTCTCTGGTGCTGAACTTCTGGCATCGTTTGTACTGTACTGCTGTTGTGATATAGCTGAACTTCTGTGCTAACATGTGTTACGAACTTCCTGAGTTTCCTGATGCTGAACTTCTTTTACTTTCTGTTCACTTTTTTTAGATCAATGATTATGTTCCAAAACAAGGAGTGTGAAGCTTCATTGAAGATGTCGCAATATCTTTTGGTCCTCATGGAATGCTTGGTCTAATGTGGTGAGTGTGCACTCTCACATCTACGTCATGAAGTACTGTGGATCGAGACAAACTCATCCCGCCGTATTGGGTTTGTGTAAGTCAACCATCTGTTGATTTCTTTTCCGTGTTTTTCCTTACCATCTTTTTAGTTAAAACTTGTTTGTCTCTTTTTTGTATTTTTTTTCATATGTTGGTGTTTCCTGCATTATTATAGGACAAGATTTTCATAGGTCAATTTGATTCCCGTGTGAGGAAGTACTTCATGGCGAGTGGTCCAGATAGCATGGATGCACATGATTCGGTATGCAATATCTTGTTATTTGCCTCTGTATTAGTTTTGCAGTGCGATCCACTGTGTTAATATTTGTTTTTTTCTTTTGTACAGTTCTGATATTAATTCTCATTTTTTTAACGATTCGTGTGTTTATGATTGTTCAGGTTGTTTTCCCTACTTTTGACCCTCCTGAGGTTCCTGCTTCCATGGGTGGTGTCGGTCATTGGGTGTCGGTATTCCTTGACCTGAAGAATTCAAGGTTCCAGCTTCTCGATTCCTACTATGGACCAAAAGATGAATGTGCGGTACGCCTGTTTCGGCGGATGACCGACAACATCAAGAGGCTTTGGAAGGATGCCAGCAACGATAGGGAGACACCCTTCAGTCCTCTTACCATCGACATTTTCCCTCTGGATTGGATTGATGTCCCCAATGACAAAACAAGTATGAGTTCCACTTTTCTCTTTATCACATCGCTTAAGCAGTAGTTGTACTTCATTGCGACGTGTTTAATTCGTTGGCTTTCTTTTTCTGTTCTAACACCGTTCTTTTTACTTCATTTGATGGCGATGATTGCGGATTCTTCATGCTTACGAATGTTAATTCAGTATCATGACGGGTTCTTGCAAATTATTCCCATGAGAATATCGGGATATCAGAAGACGTGGTTGTACTCAATCGCTTCTTCTAACCTCTTTGAGATGACTTCCTATCTCTGTTTGGCTACTACACATGTAAGTATTTTGGAAGTTGGATTGCTTACACCTTTGCATCTTTCATTTTACGAACTTCATATTTTTTCTCTCAAACTTGGACTTCGCCGAGATCCTAATTTGGAATGCTTTCGTTTGGAAGGAGAGGAGCATTTTCTTTGTACATGAACTTCATTTCTATCTTTTTTAATTTTGTTTGTGTGTTTGGTTTCAGTAATTTTTGTCCTTCCATTTCTTTAATGGACATGAGCATTTTTTTCTAATTGAACTTTCAGATATGATGCCTTTCTATGGTTTTTGTTAGCTGTAGTTTAATGATTTCGAGTTCATCGGTTTATCCTGAACTGTGCCTCTAGTTGTGCCTGAACTTCATTTAGTTTTTTACTGCAACTAATTTTTTTAGGTCAGCTTGAGTAGTAATCATGTCATGTTTTATTAGTTGGACTGCACATTGTGATGTTCCTGAACTTCAGTTTGTTTTTAATGGTGATGTTTTCTCTTCTTTTTTCTTTTACAGTGGATCCGTTGGAGTTGACCGATTACCACTACTCATTCCTCGGGTCACAGTGAATACCAAAGCCTAGGAGGAACCGATGAGTACAGCTCCGATAGAAGATGATAGACCTCGGACCCTCATTCCTTCCAAGTTGGGGGAGCAGGCTGGCGGTATTCGTGGTACTCCAAAAACCCCATGCTACAGGAAGGCTGATGCAGTCGAAGCAGCCGAAGCAGAAGTGATTTCGTCCGATGATGATTTTGAGAAGATTGCTTACCCGAAGAGTGCTAAACGTGCTGCTGGAACTGTTGCTGGTAGAGGTGGGAAGAATGCTGTGATGACCAGGAGGAAACCGCAGATTGAGTCAGGAACATAACTACCTCCAAGCGAGCATCAAGATTGCCTTTGAAGTGGCGTTCTCCTGTCCCTCCCCTGAAAAATATAGTTACCCTCATCTATCCGAGGCCCGGAAGTTGAAACAGTATGTCTTTGAGTAAAGAAGGTCCGAGAAGTATTCGGTGAGTTACCCTCTTCTCTCGTTCCTTGCCTTGGAGTTGAAGTGTCCGAACTTCGTTGTTGTATTGTCCGAATCGCCATTGTTTTAGTATATGAACTTCTATTTTATGTCTCCTCTTGCCTTTTGAGTTATAGTGTCTTGACTTTTGTTTTTGTTGTTGTATCTGAACTTCTAATATATTTTTTACCATCCTTTTGTATTCTGCAGGACAAGCTACTGCATGTTTACCATCCCTGGGAATGTGATTGACCTCACACGAGATTTCCTTTATAGGCTTTTCGGTGATGGGCAGCAGATGGAAGGAGACATAATGGATTATCTCATAACTTTGTGGAAGGATAACTTGGAGACCTCGAGATATTCTCTAATCTGATTGAGGTTGTACTTAGTCCCTACTTCATCTGTGTTTTAGTTCTTTGCACCCCTATCTCCTTTTTTTGCCTTACTTTTGTTGTAGTGGCATCCGGGAGGTGTTTTAATTGTGTTTTGGTGAATGCACAGATCGCTCGAGTATGATTTCTTCTCCGCAGCAGTTCCAAAGTTTGATGCAAAAAATCTCATGGTCTCCTCCTAATGTTTGTTCGCAAGGAAGAAGACCTTCTTAATGCAAAGCTGGTTAGTTTTTCATAACGCTCGCTTTTTTTTAATTTCACGTGCATCCTTTTGCTGAGTTTGTCAATAAGTTTTTGTTCATGACGTTTCTTCAGTACATATGCTTTATAGTTTGTGTTCACCGGTCCTTTCATTCTTGGCAGGTTTTATTGATTCTATTCAAGCCAATTGGCACAATGGCGCACTACAGTGTGTACGTGGTGAATAGATATCGTGGCAGCATTGACATCCTTGATTCACTTTCTTACGATAATATGGAAACGTCGCGATCGAGTTACCATGGGGACTGCCAAAATATCGTGAGTGTTTCTTAGCCTGATCCTCCTTTCACATTCTCTTGTTTGACACGGAGATTATTATGCCTTTTGTTGACAAAATATGTTGTTGTCTCTGTTTTGGTAATACTGCTTGAACTGACTATCATTTAGAAGTTGAACTTCTGCTAGTTTGTTTAGGTGGATCTTATGCGAGTGTCGTTTTTTTATGTACCTGAACTTAACTATTTTGGTTAACATGTTTTAGACTTCATCTAATTTTGTCATTTCCGGCAGATAAAGTGATTTGTTGGGTTGCTCGAGGAGGTGTACGGCAAGGCTGCGTACAAGGCGAGCAAGCAGCCTAACTGGGTGACTATTGCAAAGAGGCCGACTTTCATCGATGTTCCAAAGCAGAAGAGTACTAATTGTGTTTTCTTTGCCGTGAAGTTCAGCTCTTCGTTTGACGGCGACGAGATTGTTGAAGACTTTGGTGATGTTGAAGTATGTTCTGTCTTTGTTCTTGTCTCATCATCCTTTGATTTTTCTTGTGTTTTTTTGCTGTGACGCTCCTTCTGTGATTTTAGATATGCGTTACTAAACCATCGTTTTCACCTTTATTTTTGTTTGCAGGCTGCTTCAGATGACTGGAAGGCTGAGTTCATGCACACTCTGATTTTTAGTGAGAAGAATGAAGTCATGCGTTCAGAGCTCCCTAAAGAGACCCAGTCCTTTGGCCCGTGAATTCGAAGCATTAGTTTCATCTGTAGATTGATTTCGTACATATTTTTAGGTTTGGCAATGATTTGAACAATTCCGTAAAGATTTTGGTGTAAGAATGTTTTTAGTGATTTGTGTATCTACTATAGGTGAAGCACTACTACTTATGATGTTGTGGACAAATGCATTTGGTGTGAAGAATGATTTGGCTTTGTGAATTTCAATGTACTACGTCGTATTTTCAGTATCCATGTGTTGAATGTTTTTGCCCCAACAGATGTACCTGAACTTCTGCCTCGGTTTTGGTTGAACTGCTTGATTTTTTTGGTGTTGTTTATTATTGGGTCCCCAACATATGATTGGAGAATTGAACTACTGCTTTGAGATGTGGCCGGGCTGCTGTTTTCAGATGGAGAGGATATTCTGTGTTGTGTAATGTATTGGTTATTTTCAACCCAACCAATATGTACGCTTTTGCGTAGAATCCGTATTTTGTTCTTTTGTGTTTTTTCAAGTGGGAATGTATTAATCATGTAAATTTGTGCAGAGATATTGTTGACGTTTCTTTTATCTTTGTCGGCATTGTACATGAACTTCTGCACGTATCCAAGCAGGACCTGACATTTGAAACACATTGTCCTAGGCTAGGCTTGATAACCTTAGTTTATGCGGCGAAACTCTATTTTTTTTAAGCATATTCTTTTCCTACATCGATTTTACATTCCAGAACTTCTTCTGGTTGCTCTTTCATGGAATACAACACGAGCACTTGCTCTCATTTCAATCCAGAACTTCTGCAGTAATATTACTTGAACTTCATTATGTATTTTTTTCACGTTTGTTATTGCTTGCACTTTCATGCAATACATCACCAGCCAATCTATTCCTGTCATAACATACCAGTGTTGGGGAACGTAGTAATTTCAAAATTTTTCCTACGATCACGCAAGACCATGGTGATGCATAGCAACGAGATGAGAGTGTTGTCACGCCCTCGAGACCAGAACGGAAGCGTTGACATAACGTAGAGGAAGTAGTCGTACTTCTTCCCGATCCAACCGATCCAAGTACGAACGACGGCACCTCCGAGTTCTGCACACGTTCAGCTCGATGGCGTCCCTCGAACTCCGATCCAGCCGAGTGTTGAGGGAGAGTTTACATCGACCTGACGGCGTGGGTGACGGTGATGATGTTCCACCGTGGCGCAGGCTTCGCCTAAGCTCCATAGCGGTATATTCGAGGTGTAGTTTGGTGGAAGGGGCACCGACACGCTAAGGAACGATCTCAATGATCAACTTGTGTATCATGGGGTGCCCTCGCCCTGTATATAAAGGAGGGAAGGGAGGGGCTGGCGGCCACCAAGGGCTGCGCTGGGAGTCCTACTCCAGGGAGTAGGATTCCTCCCCAATCCTAGTCCAACTAGGATTGGCCAAGTGGGAAGGGAGAGAGGCGCCACCCCTTCTCCTAGTCCTAATAGGACTAGGGAAGGGGGAAGGTGCGCCAGCACTTGGGCCCTTTCCTCCTTTCCACTAAGGCCCATCAAGGCCCATTGACCCCGGGAGGTTCGGTAACCCCGGTACTCGGTAAAATTCCCAATTTCACCCGGAGTGATTCCGAGTCCAAACATAGGCTTCCAATATATCAATCTTTATGTCTCGACCATTTCGAGACTCCTCGTCATGTCCGTGATCTCATCCGGGACTCGAACAACCTTCGTACATCAATATCATATAAACTCATAATAACCATCATCGAAGCGTTAAGCGTGCGGACCCTACGGGTTCGAGAACTATGTAGACATGACCGAGACACCTCTTCGGTCAATAACCAATAGCGGACCTGGATGCCCATATTGGTTCCTACATATTCTACGAAGATCTTTATCGGTCAGACCGCATAACAACATACGTTGTTCCCTTTGTCATCGGTATGTTACTTGCCCGAGATTCGATCGTCGGTATCCAATACCTAGTTCAATCTCGTTACTGGCAAGTCTCTTTTCTCGTTCCGTAATACATTATCTCACAACTAACACATTTAGTTGCAATGCTTGCAAGGCTTATGTGATGTGCATTACCGAGAGGGCCCAGAGATACCTCTCCGAGCAATCGGAGTGACAAATCCTAATCTCAAATATGCCAACCCAACATGTACCTTCGGAGACACCTGTAATGTACCTTTATAATCACCCGATTCGTTGTGACGTTTGGTAGCACCCAAAGTGTTCCTCGGGCAAACGGAGTTGCATAATCTCATAGTCATAGGAACATGTATAAGTCATGAAGAAAAGCACTAGCAACAAACTATACGATCGGTGCTATGCTAATGGAATGGGTCATGTCAATCAGATCATTCAACTAATGATGTGACCTTGTTAATCAAATAACAACTCCTTGTTCATGGTTAGGAAACATAACCATCTTTGATTAACAAGCTAGTCAAGTAGAGGCATACTAGTGACATACTTGTTTGTCTATATATTCACACATGTATTATGTTTCCGGTTAATACAATTCTAGCATGAATAATAAACATTTATCATGATATAAGGAAATAAATAATAACTTTATTATTGCCTCTAGGGCATATTTCCTTGATCTCCCACTTGCACTAGAGTCAATAATCTAGATCACATCACCATGTGATTAACATCGATAGTTCACATCATCATGTGATTAACACCCATAATTCACATCGCCATGTGACCAAGACCCAAAGGGTACTAAGGTGTGATCATGTTTTGCTTTGTGAGAGAATCTTAGTCAACGGGTCTGCGCCACATTCAGATCCGTATGTATTTTGCAAATCTCTATGTCAACAATGCTCTTGCGGAGCTACTCTAGCTAATTGCTCCCACTATCAATATGTATCTAGATCGAGACTTAAAGTCATCCAGATCGGTGTCAAAACTTGCATCGGCGTAACCCTTTACGATTTAACCTTTTATCACTTCCATAATCGAGAAACATATCCTTATTCCATTAAGGATAATTTTGACCATTGTCCGATGATCTATTCCTAGATCACTATTGTACTCCTTGCCAAACTCGGTGCAGGGTATACAATAGATCCGGTACACAGCATGGCATACTTTATAGAACCTATGGCTAAGGCATAGGAATGACTTTCATTCTCTTTCTATCTTCTGCCGTGGCGGGTTTTGAGTCTTACTCAATTTCACACCTTTGTAACACAGGCAAGAACTCTTTCTTTGATCTGCTCCATTTTGAACTACTTCAAAATCTTGTCAAGGTATGTACTCATTGAAAAACTTATCAAGCGCCTTGATCTATCTCTATAGATCTTAATGCTCAATATGTAAGCAGCTTCACCGAGGTCTTTCTTTGAAAAACTCCTTTAAAACACTCCTTTATGCTTTGCAGAATAATTCTACATTATTTCCGATCTACAATATGTCATTCACATATACTTATCGAAATCTTTGTAGTGCTCCCACTCACTTTCTTGTAAATACAGGCTTCACCGCAAGTGCAGATAAAACTATATGCTTTGATCACACTATCAAAGCGTTTATTCCAACTCCGAGATGCTTGCACCAGTCCATAGATGGATCATTGGAGCTTGCACATTTTGTTAGCTCCTTTAGGATTGACAAAACCTTCGGTTGCATCATATACAACTCTTCTTTAATAAATCCATTAAAGAATGTATTTTGACATCCATTTGCCGATTTCATAAAATGTGGCGATTGCTAACATGATTCGGACAGACATAAGCATCGCTACGCTTGAGTAAATCTCATTGTAGTCAACACCTTGAACTTGTCGAAAACCTTTCTGCGACAAGTCGAGCTTTGTAGATAGTAATACTACTATCAGCATCTGTCTTCCTCTTGAAGATCCATTTATATAATATGGCTTGCCGATCATCGGGCAACTCCATCAAAGTCCACACTTTGTTCTCATATATGGATCCCATCTCAGATTTCATGGTCTCAAACCATTTCGCTGAATCTGGGCTCATCATCGCTTCCTCATAGTTCGTAGGTTCATCATGGTCTAGTAACATGACTTCTAGAATAGGATTACCGTACCACTCAGTGCGGATCTTACTCTGGAAGACCCACGAGGTTTGGTAGCAACTTGATCTGAAGTTTCATGATCATCATCATTAACTTCCTCACTAATTGGTGTAGGAATCACTTGGAACTGATTTCTGTGATGAACTACTTTCCAATAAGGGAGAAGGTACAATTACCTCATCAAGTTCTACTTTCCTCCCACTCACTTCTTTCGAGAGAAACTTCTTCTCTAGAAAGGATCCATCTTAGCAACAAATATCTTGCTTTTGGATCTGTGATAGAAGGTGTACCCAATAGTTACCTTTGGGTATTCTATGAAGACGCATTTCTCGATTTGGGTTCGAGCTTATCGGTGAAAACTTTTTCACATAAGCATCACAACTCCAAACTTTAAGAAACGACATACTTAGGTTTCTTCGCTAAACCATAGTTCATACGGTGTCATCTCAACGGATTTAGATGGTGCCCTATTAAACGTGAATGCAGCTGTCTTTAATGCATAACCCCAAAACGATAGTGGTAAATCGGTAAGATACATCATAGATCGCACCATATCAAAATAAAGTACGATTTACGACGTTCGGACACACCATAACGCTGTGGTGTTCGGTGGCGTGAGTAGTGAAACTATTTCACATTGTTTTAGCGAAGACCAAACTCAGAACTCAAATATTTTTCCTCTGCGATCATATCGTAGAAACTTTTATTTTCTTGTTACGATGATTCTTCACTTCACTCTGAAATTCTTTGAACTTTTCAAATGTTTCGTAATTGTGTTTCATCAAGTAGATATACCCATATCTGCTCAAATCATCTTGTGAAGGTCGAAAATAACGATACTTGCCACGAGCTTTAACACTCATCGGACCGCATACATCGGTATGTATTATTTCCAATAAGTCATTTGCTCGCTCCATTGTTCGAAGAATAGAGTCTTTAGTCATCTTGCCCATAAGGCATGGTTCGCAAGCATCAAGTGATTCATAATCAAGTGATTCCAAAATCCCATCGGCATGGAGTTTCTTCATGCGCTTTACACCAATATGACCTAAACGGCGATTGCCACAAATAAGTTGCACTATCATTATTAACTTTGCATCTTTTGGTTTCAATATTATGAATATGTGTATCACTATGATCGAGATCCAATGAACCATTTTCATTGGGTGTGTAACCATATAAGGTTTTATTCATGTAAGCAGAACAACAATTTATTCTCTTACTTAAATGAATAACCGTATTGCAATAAACATGATCAAATCATATTTATGCTCAACACCAAATAACACTTATTTAGGTTCCACACTAATCCCGAAAGTATAGGGAGTGTGCGATGATGATCATATCAATCTTGGAACTACTTCCAACACTCATCGTCACTTCCCTTCAACTAGTCTCTGTTTATTCTCAGAACTCCTGCTTTGAGTTACTAATCTTAGCAACCGAGCAGTATCAAATACTCGGGGCTACTATAAACACTAGTAAGGTACACATCAATAACCAGATATCAAATATAACCTTGTTCACTTTGCCATCCTTCTTATCCACCAAATATTCGGGGTAGTTCCGCTTCCAGTGACCAGTTCCATTGTAGCAAGAGCACTTAGTCTCAGGCTTAGATCCAGACTTGGGCTTCTTCACTCGAGCAACAACTTGCTTGCCGTTCTTCTTGAAGTTCCCCTTCTTCCCTTTGCCCTTTTCCTTGAGACTAGTGGTCTTGTCAACCATCAACACTTGATGTTTTTCTTGATTTCTACCTTCGCCGATTTTAGCATCGCGAAGAGCTTGGGAATTGTTTTCGTCATCCCTTGCATATTATAGTTCATCACGAAGTTCTAGTAACTTTAGTGATGGTGACTAGAGAATTCTGTCAATCACTATCTTATCTGGAAGATTAACTCCCACTTGATTCAAGCGATTGAAGTACTCAGACAATCTGAGCACATGCTCACTAGTTGAGCGATTCTCCTCCATCTTTTAGCTATAGAACTTGTTGGAGACTTCATATCTCTCAACTCGGTATTTGCTTGAAATATTAACTTCAATTCTGGAACATCTCATATGGTCCATGACGCTCAAAACGTCTTTGAAGTCCCGATTCTAAGCCGTTAAGCATGGTGCACTAAACTATCAAGTAGTCATCATATTGAGCTAGCCAAACGCTCATAACGCCCGCAGATCCGCTCCTGCAATAGGTCTGTCACCTAGCGGTGTATTAAGGACATAATTCTTCTGCGCAGCAATGAGGATAAACCTCGGATCACGGATCCAATCCGCATCATTGCTACTAACATCTTTCAATACAATTTTTCTAGGAACACATATGAAAACATAGGGAAGCAACAACGCGAGCTATTTGATCTACAACATAATCTGCAAAATACTACGGGACTAAGTTCATGATAAATTTAAGTTCAATTAATCATATTACTTAAGAACTCCCACTTAGAAAAATATCCTCCAATTCTCTAAGTGATTGCGTGATCCATATCAACTACACCATGACCGATCATCACGTGTGATGGAGTAGTTTCAATGGTGAACATCAATATGTTGATCATATCTACTATATGATTCACGCCGACCTTCGGTCTCCGTGTTCCGAGGTCATATCTTATATGCATAGCTCGTCAAGTATAACCTGAGTATTCGCGTGTGCAACTGTTTTGCACCGTTGTATTTGAACGTAGAGCCTATCACACCCGATCATCACGTGGTGTCTCAAAGACGAAGAACTTTATAACGGTGCATACTGTGGAGAACACTTCTTGATAATTTTAGTGAGAGATCATCTTATAATGCTACCGTCAATCAAAGCAAGATAAGATGCATAAAGGATAAACATCACATGCAATCAATATAAGTGATATGATATGGCCATCATCATCTTGTGCTTGTGATCTCCATCTCCAAAGCACCGTCATGATCACCATCGCCACCGCGCGACACCTTGATCTCCATCGTAGCATCGTTGTCGCCTCGCCAACTATTGCTTCTACGACTATCGCTACTCCTTAGTGATAAAGTAAAGCAATTACATGGCGTTGCATTTCATACAATAAAGCGACAACCATATGGCTCCTGCCGATGTCGATAACTCGGTTACAAAACATGATCATCTCATACAATAAAATATAGCATCACGTCTTGACCATATCACATCACAACATGCCCTGCAAAAACAAGTTAGACGTCCTCTACTTTGTTGTTGCAAGTTTTACGTGGCTGCTACGGGCTGAGCAAGAACCGTTCTTACCTACGCATCAAAACCACAACGATATTTCGTCAAATAGACTCCGTTTAACCTTCTCAAGGACGGGCGAGCCACACAGTTCAACTAAAGTGAGAGAGACAGACACCCGCCGGTCACCTTTAAGCAACGAGTGCTCACAGCGGTGAAACCAGTCTCGCGTAAGCGTCGCGTAATGTCGGTCCGGGCGCTTCATCTCACAATACCGCTGAACCAAAGTATGACATGCTGGTAGGTAGTATGACTTGTATCGCCCACAACTCACTTGTGTTCTACTCGTGCATATGACATCAACGATAAAACCAGGCTCGATACCACCTTTGTTGGGGAACGAGTAATTTCAAAAATTTTCCTACGATCACGCAAGACCATGGTGATGCATAGCAACGAGATGAGAGTGTTGTCACGCACCCTCGAGACCAACAACGGAAGCGTTGGCGCAACGAGAGGAAGTAGTCGTACTTCTTCCCGATCCAACCGATCCAAGTACCGAACGACGGCACCTCCGAGTTCTGCACACGCTCAGCTCGATGACGCCCCTCGAACTCCGATCCAGCCGAGTGTTGAGGGAGAGTTCGTCAAGACGACGGCGGCAGGACGGTGATGATGTTCCACCGCGCAGGGTTTCGCCTAAGCTCCGCAACGGTATATTCGAGGTGTAGTTTGGTGGAAGGGGCACCGCACACGGCTAAGGAACGATCTCAATGATCAACTTGTGTATCATGGGGTGCCCTCGCCCAGATATAAAGGAGGGAAGGGAGGGGCTGGCGGCCACCAAGGGCTGCGCTGGGAGTCCTACTCCCACCGGAGTAGGATTCCCCCCAATCCTAGTCCAACTAGGATTGGCCAAGTGGGAAGGGAGAGGCGCCACCCCTTCTCCTAGTCCTAATAGGACTAGGGAAGGGGGAAGGTCTGCCAGCACTTGGGCCCCTTTCCTCCTTTCCACTAAGGCCCATCAAGGCCCATTGACCCCCGGAGGTTCCAGTAACCCCGGTACTCGGTAAAATTCCCAATTTCACCCGGAGTGATTCCGAGTCCAAACATAGGCTTCCAATATATCAATCTTTATGTCTCGACCATTTCGAGACTCCTCGTCATGTCCGTGATCTCATCCGGGACTCAACAACCTTCGTACATCAATATCATATAAACTCATAATAACCGCCATCGAAACGTTAAGCGTGCGGACCCTACGGGTTCGAGAACTATGTAGACATGACCGAGACACCTCTCGGTCAATAACCAATAGCGGGACCTGGATGCCCATATTGGTTCCTACATATTATCTGAAGATCTTTATCGGTCGGACCGCATAACAACATACGTTGTTCCTTTGTCATCGGTATGTTACTTGCCCGAGATTCGATCGTCGGTATCCAATACCTAGTTCAATCTCGTTCATCGCAAGTCTCTTTTCTCGTTCCGTAATACATTATCTCACAACTAACACATTTAGTTGCAATGCTTGCAAGGCTTATGTGATGTGCATTACCGAGAGGGCCCAGAGATACCTCTCCGACAATCGGAGTGACAAATCCTAATCTCAAATATGCCAACCCAACATGTACCTTCGAGACACCTGTAATGTACCTTTATAATCACCCGATACGTTGTGACGCTTGGTAGCACCCAAAGTGTTCCTCGCAAACGGAGTTGCATAATCTCATAGTCATAGGAACATGTATAAGTCATGAAGAAAAGCACTAGCAACAAACTATACGATCAGGTGCTATGCTAATGGAATGGGTCATGTCAATCAGATCATTCAACTAATGATGTGACCTTGTTAATCAAATAACAACTCCTTGTTCATGGTTAGGAAACATAACCATCTTTGATTAACAAGCTAGTCAAGTAGAGGCATACTAGTGACATACTGTTTGTCTATATATTCACACATGTATTATGTTTCCGGTTAATACAATTCTAGCATGAATAATAAACATTTATCATGATATAAGGAAATAAATAATAACTTTATTATTGCCTCTAGGGCATATTTCCTTCAACCAGGACTTCTGCAGTAATATTACTTGGACTTCATAATGTATGTTTTTCATGTTTGTTTTTGCTTGCACTTTCATGCAATACATCACCAGCACATCTATTCCTGGCATAGCATACCAGGACTTCTGCAGTAATATTACTTGAACTTCACAAAGTATTTTTTCATGTTTGTTTTTTGTTTGCACTTTCATGCAATACATCATCAGCACATCTATTCCTGGCATAGCATACCAGGACTTCTGCAGTAATATTACTTGAACTTCACAGTGTATTTTTTTCAATTAAACACTGCTTGCACTTTCATGCAGTACATCACCAGCACGTCACTTCCTGCCTTAACATACCAGGACTTCTGCAGTAATATTACTTGAACTTCACAGTGTTTTATTACCAGGGGGATGATGACATAATGTTCTAATGGTGTTAATTGACCTATTTCTAATTGTTCATGAGCCTTGCGCTCCTCCTAGGCTTTGGCGGTAGAGGTTTTTGCATGACATGTACCTCTTCCTCTTCATCGTCCTCTTCCTCTTCATCGTCGTCTTCCTCTTCCTCTTCGTCGTCGCATTCCACTTCCTCTTCATCTTCGTCTTCCTCTTCATCTTCCACCACCTTCTTGTTGTTGGCTCTAGGTCTTGTTTTCTGTTTCTTCTCTGGTATTTTGCTTGTCTTTTCAGCATCTGCGCGCTTCGGGCATGTTCTTGCATTATGTGGTTCATACTCCTTGCATACGCTACAAAGCCTGCTGCTTGCTTTCCATGGGTGTGGTCCCTTTTTTTGTTCCATAAATTTGGGCTGTTGTTTCTGAAATTTTGGTTGCTTGACCCCCTCAGAATGTTTCCTTCCAAGAGTGTTGGGCAGGTCAGCTTGTTGTGTCCTGCAACCTGGTTGCACAAACTGCATTTCCTGTGTCCAAGTGGCACTCCGTTCTCGTCGTCCACGACGACTCTTCCTGCAGGTGGTGCCTTTATTTGAGCTCTCTTGTCACTTTTCTTTGCTGCAGTAATTTTCTTCCTACCCTTTGTTTTAGAATACAACGGCAATTTCATCGTCTCTTGCTGTTGCTGCTCCATTGACTGGCCATCACCCTGCTTGTATTGGCTGGCTTCAGCGGCGGCTTTGAGCATTTCAGCTGCATAATAATGAAGGTCATCTTCAATTGCAGCGTCCTCTTCAGCCATCCTTTCGTTAGCATCCGCTTGATTTGCTGAATGTATTGCATCAGACTCTTCCACAAGCCTCTTGAGAACATAGTATGCTCTGTCATATTGCTGGTCACATCTCATCGCTTTCTTGTTAACCATCAAATTCAGCTGCAGCAATATGTCTTGCTTCGATAGCCTTGAGCTGCCATCCGATGCCGTTGTGTTGTAGTCCCTTGTATCAAAAGTTGGTTGTGATCTTGCAGTCTTTGTGTACCGTTTGAGGATATACTTGTTTGGAAAATTCTCAGGCTTGAGGTAGTCAACTATGTTCATGATGTGAAGGCAGAACAGGCCTGCATTTTTGTGATGAATGCAGAATGCATAGTTTGAGAGCCAGCAATGAGTTTCATAAATTTTGATATGATACCAGCAGTCTAGCTATTTAATGAGGTTGTTTTTCTCGCTCACCTGTGTGTGTCCAGAGCTTGCATTCACACTCGTATATTTCATTCTCTGGGTCAGCTACAACCTGGAATTCATGCTTTGACCAGGAAAATCTTTCTTCATCATCATTGCCAGGCTTGTTGTGGTAGCACACAAGGTACTTAGTTGGTTTCACAGACGCTTCTTGCTGAATAGCGTTGCCTTTCTCATCCTATTTCTCATCTCGGTGTACACGGCTCGTGTACTTGATCGACATGTCTTCCTCAGAGCCGTAAGTTGTTTTTGTCATAGGATTGGTGCGCACATGTCAAAAGTGAGATATTAGTCGAAGCGGAGTCATGGTTTTCATTTTTAAAATTCAAAGTGCACATGTTTGAATGTAAAATGTAACATGGTGGGGGTGTTTTGTACTTGTCATCATACCATGTTGGTCATTGTTTGCTCGTTCTCCTTACAGATCCGAGTTTGTATGCAAGCATTGACCCGCCTAGCAAACTTGTGTAGGTTACGGGTCCCTTGACAAACCCTTTCTTTAGCACGTGGTTCATGCTCTCGCCGTTGTGTGGAAGTCATTCTAGCACGAAAATGTTTTGTAATATGCTGAAATCCACATCTTCCTATCACTCCAGAGCTGCATCATCATCTGGTCGTTCTCCAGGTTGTACGTGTGCACGAGTTTAGCCCAGGCATCTTCAAACTCCGTTGGCATTAGCGGCTAGTTTAATATAGTTGTGAACTCCTCTTTGAATGTTTTATACTTATTGTACAGCAACGCGAGGTATTCCCTGTACTTCTTCATGATGTGCCAACGACATAGCTTGTGTACGGTGGTTGGAAATGATTGTGGTATAGCTTTCGCCATCGATGGGCATTGGTCTGCATGAATTAAAAAAATGAAAGTTGATTCTTCTTTTGTACTGGTGGTGAACTTATGTTGTACAAATACCTGAACTTCACATGCAGCAGTATGGTATCTAAGAATGTCACATATATTTTTTCTTTACAGCAGTGTTGCTGAACTTCTGAGGTATCGGTGCTTGAACTTCACAGTTAGTATTAGCACAAACTAGTAGTGTCGCAATCAAAATTTTTCTTAAAGCATTGTTGCTGAACTTCTGTGGTGGCAGTGCTTGAACTTCACATAAATAACTATATTTTTTCTGAACATGTTACATGTTTTCTTCTTTACATCTATCTATCATTGAACTTCTATGATTCCTGCACTTGAACTTCACATTCATGACCAGTTTTTTCTAAACATGTGACAGATAATTTTGCTTCCTTCAACTGTTAGTTGGACTTATGTGCTAACAGTGGTTGAATTGCTTGCTGTATATTATTTTCAGATAAAACCAAAAATACCCAAAACAGACCCACGCACTAAAAAGATGATGAAACTTGAGGAGTTTTTTATTTGAACTCACCTGTTAGAATGCAAGTTGGGTGCTTGTTGTTCATGCACATAGAAATGTATCGAACAGCCACTTGAATGACTTTGCATCTTCGTCTCTTATCAGGGCGACAGCAAATATCGTTGACTGCAAGTGATGGTTTGTTCCAACAAACACTCCCAGGGGCATGTGAAATCTGTTGGTCTTGTAAGTCGGGTCGAATGTTACGCAATCGCCGAAGTCTTGATAGGCTCCTCGGCAGCTTGCATTGGACCAAAAAATGTTTTTAATTGTCTTGTCCTTGTCCACTTGGATGTCATAGAAAAACTCATCATTTATCGCCTTCATGTCTTTGAAGAATGAAACAAGTTTCAATACATCATCTAAATCATCTTTCCTTGCATTCATGGCTTTCCTGCAAATCACATGAAAACATGCATTTGTTCATTTTTTGCTAGCAAAGGATTGTGAGCTAGGATGCTATTTTTACATTGCTATATGTTGGTGTTTGAGTACTTACTGGTTTAGCAGGTCTCGTCTGGTCAAGCTTAGGAAGTAGCTTCCATCTTCATTTTCAGATAGCATTGACATGATTGTTGTGTGCTTGACATCATGGTACTGCAAGAGCTTTACGTACTCCAAGATAGTGGGGTCATAATTCTTGTGTGAGTGTAAAAACACCAGCATGTCATCAGTTTGCATGAGATGGTGATTATGATTGCACTCAATGTCCACTGCCACGCATGTGCCATCCTCTTGCACCTTCACCCTCATTTTTGCGTTGCAGCCCGTCCTTTGTGATGTTTTGTTTCGCTTCCTGTTGGCCTCTGAAACTGAAGATGTGTGTATCCCTTGGAAGGCGCAAACAAAATACTTGTGGTTGTCATTTCCACCCGTTTTCCTGATTCCAAAACCAGCGTGTCTGGCGTTTCTGTTATAAAATTCCCTTGCTTTCTCTACATCTTTGAATTGCATCTTTAGTCTTGGTATTAGATAATCTGGTAGATCTGGTGTCTGCAGAAAAAGAAAAAAAAAATCCAATCAGCACCTTAGAATGCAGTTTATGAACTTGTTATCCTGGAGGGGGCAGAAAATTTGCAGATAATACAAGATGTGTATATAAATTTTTTTTGTCTGACTTACGTGCGTGTATGATCGCAACTCCATGGCGTTAGCGCTTTGTCCCTACGGGATGGGGCATGGCGGAGTAATCATAGCAGGATGCAACAGTGGATCATGAGGAGGAAGGAGGGCTGAAGATGGCTCTCTCTTGTTTGCGTTCTTTTTGCTTGAGGTGGTTGTGGAGGTATTGCGATCCTGTTCTTGGTTTGCTCTTTTGTTTTTCAAGCAATCCATCTACCTTATGCCCCGTATAATTCGACTTGTAGCAAGAAGAAGAGGATCAAACGGTGGTAGTGTGCAGATCACTCTCCTCCGTGTGTGTGTTGCTGTTGGATTTGTCCTGGGATCCGGTTTAGTTGCTTCGCTTTGGCATTGATGATGCACACCAGGATAACCTCCAGAGTTACACGCAGGACTTGAGCTAACCCCCTCCTCCATCGGCGTGCTTGGGAGTCTGCTGGTGGATACAAAGAATCCGCGGGGGATTTCCGGCGTCACCCAATTAGGTGGAGGCGCAAACTTGTGCGGATAGGGCTGTGACCCAGCTTCTCGGGAGTATCCGTGTGTTTCGGGCGTCGTCCATATTTTGTCTGGAGCAGGTTGGTAATGTTGTTGGTGCGTTTGAGGTGTGACCCATTGAGAGGGTGGTGCAACGCGTACAGGCTTTGCATTGTGTACTTGCTGCTCGGAACTTATAAGCTTCTTCATGCGTCTCTCGTCTTGCTGGTATAAAAGGAAAAAATGTCTGTTAGCACACAAGTTATATCTGCATATACCTTCATAACTGAACTTAGCATTATTCACAGACTGAACTTCTCATATAAAAGTGGTGAGAGACATCACACTATGCACTGAAGTGAGCATCTGCCAATGCCTTTGTACCTGAACTGAGCACCCTTCAGAGAATGAACTTCACATCCTGTTTTTTAATTCTGCAATATTAGATTACTTATATGTACCTGAACCGAGCACTCTCCACAACCTGAACTTCTTGTTTTGCAAAGGGAAATCTGCTCAGTTAAAAACCCGAATCTTCATGAGTTTGAATGGTTGGACTGCTAGTGCATACCAACCTGACCTTCATGTGATATCACATGCATGTTCTATTTTCCTTTTTTTTGCACAGAACTAGATACATTCCAACCTGAACTCTAGCACACTTACTAGTTGAACTTCACATTGCTTTTCCACATGTGAATGCAGGCAGATTTTTAAAAAGCTTTTGTAGCCTGGACTGAGGCTCACACACTACCTGAACTTCACATGGTTGTAAGCATGGAGATTTTACAATGCTGTTTTGTAGCCTGGACTGAGGCTCACACACTACCTGAACTTCACATGGCTGTAAGCAAATAACAAACCGAAAGAAGGATGAAGTTCAACCATACCCTGGCTAGAAGTTCAGCCAACCTTTTTCCAGCAGCTGATAGGCCACCTTGAGAAGAATTCGTCGTGGACGTAGGAGAGGAATTCCATGGCAATCCATATCTTGCAGGGGGCGCGAAGTTCATCTGCACGAAGCAAGAAGGTCAAAGAAGGCAAGAAGGTCAAAGAAGGGAAGATTGAAGAAGAAGGCAAAATTGGGAGGAAGTTCATGTACTGTTGCCGCTGAATTTGAGGGCGCAGCAGATGGCGCCCATGAGGAGTTGTTCGTTGGTCGCGCCGGCCATGTAGCTTGCGTCGGGCCGCTCATCCGTGTGCCAAGGCTTGGCGATGGCGATGGGACGAGGATGCGGCTTCACGAAGTCCATGGCGGCTTCCCGCGTCCAGCGACGCGGGCTCCCTCGGCCGGCGTCGCGCTGCCGCCGCCGCCCTGCACCGGTGGCCGCCAGAGCTGGAGACGGAGGGGAGGCGGCGGACCCGGCCGGCCAGGAGCTGGGGAAGGAGGGGACGCGGCGGATCCGGCCGGCCAGGAGCTGGGGAAGGAGGGGTGCGGCGGATGCGGTGAAGATCGGCGGCGAGAAGGGGAGAAGGTCGGGGATCGAGGGGAGGAGCGGCGAGGAGGGGGGTGGGTCGGCTCAGGATCGGGGGATCAGGTGGATTCTGTCGGGGCAGCTCGGGATCGGGGAATCAGGTGGATTCTGTCGGGGCAGCTCGGGATCGGGGAATCGGGTGGTTGGGCCGGGCAGTTCAGGGAAGTTCGGGAGGGGTCCATCGGGCCCTATATAGGGGCTTCCATGATCCAAATAACTATTCTAATCCTCGGATTAGAATAGTGTTGTCCTATATATATATATAGACGGTCTATTCTGCTAATATTAGGAGAATAATTATTCTGCACACCCTTCTGAGATCGCACGCCAATGTAAGTGCCTTTGCATTATTTTGACGATGAAACCGCAATAGAGACTAGTGAACTTCTCGTCGGAAAAAACTGCACGAGTTATTTTTTCGGTACTGTTTTCGTTCTAATTTTTTAACTGTTTATCGGAATGAGGCATGTAATATACCGTTGAAAATCTATGGATTAGCCGCAACTTCGACATGTTGAACACTTTTCGAGATTCCACACGGTTTAAGAGCAGTTTTGAAAATGGTGCGGCGGATGACGAGTGGCAGCGAGCGTTTTTTTGTGTTTTTTTCTAAACCGCTTGTCAGAATGAAGCAAATGATACCCCATTGGATAGATATCGTCGAGGCGCATCTTTTACATATATAAATCTTTCTCTAATTCGTTACGGTTTAAGAGCAGTTTCAAATTTACTAAATCACGAAATTCTGTTTTTCAAGTTTTTTAAAATTTTCAGTACTGTTTTCGCTCCAGTTTTTGAACCGTTTGTCGAAACGAGGCGTGTGATATGCTGTTGGAAAGCTATGGACAAGGCGCAACTTTCGTATGTAGAACTTATTTTCAGATTCCTTGCGGTTTTAAATTAATTTAGAAAACGGTGCGGCTGCCTATGAGTGACAGCGAATGTATTTTCGTAAATTTGTTCAAATCGTTTATCGGAATGATGCAAATGATACGCCATTGGAAAGATATCATCGAGACGCAACTTTTTCATGTAGAACACTCTCTCTAATTCCTTACGGTTTAAGAGCAGTTTTGAAATTCCCAAAATGCGGGTACTCTGTTTTTCACGACACCCAAACTGACGAGTGAACTTCATCAGACAGAAAACCGCACTGCATCAGACGGGCAAGTGCACCGCATGGTTTCCTTTTGTCGGACGTAAATTTTCTCCGAGTTTTTGTTGTATTTTTTCTAACTTTTTTGCGAATGAGAGTAGACCACATAAACGAGGGCAAGTGAACCGCGACATATATCAAAGTGAACCATCAATGTTGATGAAGTGAGCTGCATGTTCTTTTTTCTTTTACATCATTGCCCTCTGCTCAGAACTTCATAGCATGGGAGTAGTGCACTGCACCAAATAAAAGTGAACCTCTTTATGGGACAAATGTGAACCTCTTCGATACAGAAAAAAATCATACAAAAAAATCAGCTACTAGAAAATTTTTTTGACCGCAGAACATGGGAGTAGTGCACTGCACCGAATAAAAGTGAACCTCTTTGTGGGACAAATGTGAACCTCTTCGATACAGAAAAAATTATACAAAAAAATCAGCTAGTAGAAATTTTTTTGACCACAGAACATGGGAGTAGTGCACTGCACCGAATAAAAGTGAACCTCTTTGATATAGAAAAAATCATACAAAAAAATCAGCTAGTAGAAAAATATTTGACCGCACAGCATGAGAGTTGTGCACTGCACCAAATAAAAGTGAACCTCTTTGTGGAACAAAAGTGAACCTCTTCGATATAGAAAATATCATACAGAAAAAATTAGCTAGAAGAAAAATATTTGAGCGCACCACACAACCATACTGAACTGCAGTGCTACATCCGCCGTTGACACAGGACTCTGCGCATTACATACATGCATACATGTTGCTGACAGAGAAAAATCTATAAAACATGACACCATCCACACTGTCGAATTGCACACAAGTTCATAACCGAGCCATGTAGATCGCCAAGTCGATGCCCGGAGCACAACTACGGGCGATGAGTAACAAAACTAACGCTACCGAGTAACCAAAACTGGAGCCAAATAGCACTGCATGCACACACACACACACACACACACACACACACACACACACACACACACACACACACACACACGCACACACACACACACATTGCCGCCCACTACGCCAAATTCAAGATCAAGCAATCGTGACCGCCAATGCATAACCAAAACTGAATGTAATAACATTATTTGCACTGGAGAAACTTAGTTAGAGTGCAATTTCT
The DNA here is from genome assembly GCA_021605205.1 of Aegilops longissima. NCBI lineage: Eukaryota > Viridiplantae > Streptophyta > Magnoliopsida > Poales > Poaceae > Aegilops > Aegilops longissima. The sequence continues at coordinate 547,959,725 of CM038682.1, forward strand.
GTAGTTTCTCAACACACACAAAACTCCAAACTACACCGCAACTCTGCAATGGGTAAAAACTCCAAAATGCACTTCCCACGTCCTCCTGTGCCCGTGGGGTTGACTGTAACAGCACGCAAAATCCACTGCATAGACCATGGCTCCATGATCTATGGTGTGGATGACCGAAACAAACTGCGGCATGGAATGGGGCGCTGCCGGTGATCTGCAGATTGGGGAGGAGAGACCTGTGGGGGAGTAACAAAGTGTACTTCAAGGGGACACTTTGAAAACAACAAGTGAGCTGCGAAAAAGAAGTGCAAAAGGGCGCCAGTGTGCACTGCACGGACCGGCGAGCAGAGGAAGCATAGGAAGGGAGGGCCGGGCGAGATCTCGCCGTCATGGTGCTCGTCGACGCGGGGAGGGACCGCCGTGGGGATCTGCAGTGCAAGGCAGACACCACCCGCATCGACCTGTCCTTGCTCCACCGATCTCACGGGAGGTGTGGATCCGGGGTTAGTGGAGGTTTGGCCGGCACCGCCGGCCAGGCTGATCTCCAGGAGGAGCGCGACCCCGCGTCGCCACGGCATGGACGACCGCCGCCCCGTCGCGATCCATCTCCTAGCATGCCGCCATGTACCGGGATGTCGTCGCCGGATGTCGCAGCTGGGGCTGGTCGTGGCCGCGCAGGGGCACGTTTTGCCGGCCCGGATCCCGTCTCCTTGAGGTGGAAGAAGGTGGGGAGGGAGACGAGTGGTGCAGGGCGCCTGCGGTGGAAGATGCCGGATGCTGGTGGGGCGGCGCCGACAGGGGAAGAAGCCGGGTGGGGTGGGGCGCGGCCCGGTAGGGCAGAAGGTGGGTCAGGGGGACGCGAATCATGGCAGATGGATGTGTGGGGGCGTCGGAGAAGGAGGCAGGTCGGGGGAGGGAGACAAAGAAAGTGGTTGGGTGCACGGGAGGGAGGTCCGTCATGTGAGCCGGATCCATGGCCTTCATGGCTTGGCGATGAAGGAGAAAGGCAGGTAGGGAGAGGGGATCCACACTGTCATGGGTCACCGGATCTCGACGCGAGGGAGGTCAAGTCCTTGGCTGGATCCATCGGTGGCAGGGCAGGCCTCGGCTTGGCGGCGGTAGGTGGCGGGTTTCACCCAGCGAGGATGGGAGATGTGGGCGACGGCGGGGTGGGGATGAAGAGGCTTGACGGCCCGGCCAGAGGAAGAGGCGCGTGGTGGGGGAGCAGGCGGCCCCTTACGGCTATGGGGAAGAAGGTGGGGTGGGGAGCGGGCCACGCCGCTGGCCATGAGGGGAAGAAGGTGGGGTGGGTTGACGAAGGTAGTGGGGATTAAAGTGCGGTCGTCGGGGTGTTAGCGAGAATAAGAAAGTGGTGTGCGAATAAGACTCTTAAGGGTGTTATCATAATAGACCCACCCTATATATATATATATATATATATATATATATATATATATATATATATATATATATATATATATAGACACACACACACACACACACACATATACATAAACACTATTCTGATCACGGGATCAGAATAATATTCTGATCACAACATGAACTTCCCGAGTAACGCGCCTGACCTTCCCGGGTACTAGGTTGAACTTCAGCTAAAAAGTGTCCAAATGGGGCTTGCGATATACCGTTGGAAATCTATGGATACCAATAACATGATCCAAGTTAAATTTTTGGCAAAATGTAAGCGGTTTAAGAGCAGTTTTGAAAATCATTTTTTCTTCATATAAAAAACGTGAATCGTATTTTGGATCGCATTTCTAAACCGTTTATCGGAATGAGGTAAATAATATAGCGTTGGAAAGCTGCTGCAAAACTTCTCCTTCTACATGTTGAAAGTTTTCTCTAACTCCCTGTGGATAAAGAGTAATTTTAAAAATCGTAAAATTTCACAAACCGAACAACCGAGTTTGTATTTTCAATGTAATTTCTAAACAGCTAATCCATTTGAGGCAAATGATATGGCATTGGAAAGCTTGTGAAAATGCGCTACTTTTTCATGTTAAAAGTTTTTTATAATTTGGAACGGTTTAAAAGTAATTCAGAAAACGGTACAAGTTCCACCGACATCGTATTTTCGAGATAATTTTTTAACCATGCGTACGAATGCAACAAATGATACGGCGTTGGAAAGCTTGAGCAAATGAGAAACTTTTATATATATATTGTTTCTCCTAATTCCTTACAGTTTTAAGTCAAATTGGAAAATGAATAAAAATATATTTTTGGCATAATTTCTACATACTTTATCGGAATGGGGCAAACAATATACCTCTGAAAAGCTACGGAAAATGCGAAACTTTTTCATGTTGATGGTTTTCTCTGATTCGAAGCCGTTTTCAAGTAATTGCGAAAATGGCGAGATCATTCGTTCTGCCTTTATCGCGAAACCGATTCTTCAAAATGCACCGCGTGAAGAAATCGAACTTCTCGCACGTACTTGAACTTCACTCTGTTTTTCACGTGCTTTTTTTGCTCGTATATCTCTATCCACTGCTCCAAGCTCTCCATCCACTCACCGGAATTGAGCAAGTGATATACCGATCGAAAGCTGCTGTAAACACGTAACTTTCCCGTGTTGATCATTTTTTCATACTCGCAATGATTTTTAAAGTTTTTATCTGAAATTCAATCAGCGTAGTAGTTGAACTTCATGATGTTTTCATGTTGTACTTCTGTGATGTATTTTTGTTTGTACGCGCGCCTGAACTTCCCTCTGTACGAACCCGACCTTCGGGCTATCTTTGCAACCGTGGTTTCCTTCGCGAATTATTCTGGTTAGTAGTGTTCTATATGATGTTAGTGTAATCTAGAAAAAAATTTTAGCAACTAAATACCGGTTTTAAATAGAAATCTCGCTTGCTGGCGGATTTTGCTCTCGGGTCGTGATGAAATTGTGTTTTTTTCAATTTTACTGCCTGATTTGTTCGACCTGAAGTTCCCATTGTGCTAGGTTGAACTTTCGTCAACATTGCCCAAATGGGGCTTGCGATATACCGTTGGAAAGCTATGGACACCAGTATCATGACCCAACTTCAAATTTGGGCAAAATGTAAGTGGTTTAAGAGCAGTTTTGAAAACCGATTTTTCTTCATACAAAAAATGTGAATCGTATTTTCGATCACATTTCTAAACCATTTATCAGAATGAGGCAAATAATATGGCATTGGAAAGCTGCTGTAAAACCGCTCCTTTTACATGCTGAAAGTTTTTTCTAATTCCCTATGGTTAAAGAGTAATGTGGAAAATCATTAAATTTCGCAAACCGAACAACCGACTTCGTATTTTCGTTGCCATTTCTAAACGCCTAATCCAATTGAGACAAATGATATGGTGTTGGAAAGCTTATGAAAATGCACTTTTTTCTCATGTTGAATGTTTTTTTTTCTAATTTTGAATAGTTTAAGAGTAATTTAGAAAACGGTACAATTTGTACCAAGTTTGTATTTTCGATATATTTTTTAATCATACGTCCGAACGTAGCAAATGATATGGCGTTGGAAAGCCTGAACAAATGAGAAACTTTTTGGTATATATTGTTTCTCCAAATTCATTATGGTTTTACGTTGATTTTGAAAATAGCTAAAAACAAATTTTCGCTGTAATTTCTACAAACTTCATCGGAACGGGGCAAATAATATACTGTTAAAAAGCTACAAAAAATGAGAAACTTTTTCATGTTGATGGTTTTCTCTGAACCCTAGCAACTTTCAAGTAATTTCAGAAACGGCGAGATCACTCGTTCTGCCTTTATCGCAAAACAGATTCGTCGAAAATGCATTGCGTGAAGTACTTGAACTTCTGTGGCAGTTCTGCCTGAACTTCACTCTGTTTTTCACGCGCTTTTTTTTGCTCGTAGCTCTTCATTCGATCACCGGAATTAAGAAAGTGATATACCGATGGAAAGCTGCTATAAACATGCAACTTTTCCGTGTAGTAGTTGAACTTCCTGCTGTTTTCACATTGGACTTCTGTGACATATTTTTGTTTGTAATTTTCCCATCCATTCTCGTCAAGGTTACACAAATGACATTATTTTTGTACAAACCTCTCTCACAATATTTTTTTAACTTTCTCCGACCGAGGACTTGAACTTACACAAATGATATTCCTATCGTTTTGAAGTAAATTAGAAAATGACAAGATCATGATTTCTGCCTTCATCGCGAATGGAAATGCACTGCGTGAAGTAGTTGAACTTTTCGGGCATGTCTGCTTGAACTTCACTGCTTTTTGACGTGCTATTTTTGACATCTGTTTTTCGACCTGCGTGAAGTAGTTGATCTTTTGGGGCATGTCTGTTTGAACTTCACTCTGTTTCACTTTATTTGTATTTTTCTTGTAAGAAATACACACCATGTAGTACGTGAACTTCCGGTTGTTATCACTTTTGAATTTCTCTCTGGTTTGAGAGAATTATTTAAAACACAAAAAAACATATATTTTTTTATGTATTTTGGATATCTAAATACACGGTGAACCTCTTTCACAAGAATTTTTTTAATTTTTCCTCGCCAAGCACTTGAACTTCTAGCTACCTTTTTTTTGTTTATGAGCCGTTTTAAAAGTGCAAAAAATGGCTTGTGTTTTTTATTTCTTGAACAAGTAAATCCCAGGTTTTAATAAACTACAAACTTCTTTGTTATTTCAATATGAACTTCACCTTTTTATATTTTGAGTAAAGAATTGTATTCGATTTTTATACAGAACAAACCGAACATGAAAATACAAGGTGAACCTCTTTCGCAAGAATTTTTTAATTTCTCCGGACAGAGCACTTGAACTTCTTGCAACAAATCTGAGTTTTTTATACACTTCAAACTTCTCTCTGTACGTGAACCTCCTTTACAAGAATATTTGAACGTCCTGGGCCCACCACATGAACTTCTAGCTAAATGTCTTTTTAGACCTTATCTTTTTATTCTTTTTTCGTATATGAAAAACACTCCATGTAGTAGTTGAACAGCTAGTAGTTTTCACTTTGAACTTCGTGTTATTTTTATTTGAACATCACATTTTTATTTTTCAAGAAAAGTTTTGTTTTTGATTTTTCAAACAAACATGAGATTTTAATGTTTTTTTCAATTTGAACTTCATGGTTGACTTTTAATAACAACAGATATATGAGTTTAAAAAAGGTAAATTCCTATATTTTTAAATAACTATCGATCCATGTTGTGGTTTTAGTTTGAACTTCTAGTTTTAAGAAAAAGGGGAAATATCTTTTTAAACTTTTATTTGTTCCTTTACTTTAATTTGAACTTCTCCATTTTATTCTTTAGTAACCACAAAATCTGAGTTTTGTGTATACTTGTACTTCTATGATATTTTAATTTGAAATTTTAGTCTTTTTTCATAAAAAATATGTTTTAAAATAAGCATCAAATATTTAAATAAAATTTAACTTCATACCTTTATTTTTCCTATAAACGTAAAGAAGTTGATTTTTCCGTATACATCGAACTACTCCTTATTTTAATTTGAACTTCTTCATATTTTCTATTTACTAACAGGGAAAATCTGAGATTTTTTGATAAATATCGAACTTCTCTATTTTTATAATTTGGACTTCTTGGATCACGATCAGCGAGAAAATCTGAGTTTATTTGTTCGGTGGAGTTCTTGAAAATCTATTTTGGAATAAATGTCGAACCTCTTCATTATTTAAATTTGAAGTTTTTTTAAATGGGAAATCTATTTGAACTTCAATATTTATTATTCTGTAGTAGCGGTTAAAAACCCGAGTTTTTAGTAAACATTGAACCGCTCCGTTATTTAATTTGAACTCCTATATTTTTTTGGAAATGTTGAAAATTCATTCTTTTTATAGACTTTTTGAATTCGTATGTTAATTTATTTCAGACTTGTTGGTTTTTATCGTTTTAGAAAAAATTGAGTTTTTTTATAAATGTCGAACTTCTCCATTATTTTAATTTGAACTTCTTAGTTTTATTCTTAGAGAAAAATATGGTTTATAAGCCGATTGTGATACTGGAACATTTTATCATTCATGCAACCAGAAAATGCAACATTTTCTACGACACCCACATGGAAGGAATGATTTTGTCATGCCATTTTATTGGTTTAAGGCCCCGACTTCTTTTGGTTTTGTGATGTTAACTTTTTAGATTAGTTTCCTTTCAATTTCCAGAACATAAACAGTTTGTTAATTGAACTTCCGTATTTTTTTCATGAAGTTTGGTAATTGAACTTTCGTACTTTTTTTACCTTTCCTCTTTTATACTGTATAATTATGTACTAAATGAAGTTTGGTAATTGAACTTCCTGTATTTTTATGTGAATTCCAGAGATTTAACATTTCCTACATTACCTTTTCAAGAGAGAATCCGTGAATTTTTTTCTAATGGATGATTTAACATTTCCCACTCCACACCTTTTGCCACAGAATGTGTAAATTTTTCAAGATTGAACTATTGTACAGATCAAACAAGGGCCAAACGATTTTTTTGGTACATACCACATGATAAACAACACAACTGTTTTTGATATGATACAAAGAAGATGCATTCACATATACACAAACAAAGTATCGACCGATAGACACATGATCCATCGAAAATTAACCCGTGCAAAATTCCATCAGCACAAGAGCAGCATGGTCGATGTCCGACAATGTGAGGATTCGCCAATCTAAACCGGAATAATAAGCAGTGTTGAAAATCGCTCACACTGTCTCTCACCCAAATCTTTTCCTGAACTCAAATACCTGCAAAAGTATGAGCACGGACGAAGAAGGACTTGGGGCTCGTCTGGCGCCGCAAAGAAGGGGAACTGGTGGTCGAGCCGAACTTCTTGGGCTGCGGTTGAACGGTTGAATCGGCAGGCGAACGCTACTGAGTGCCGGGACGATGGGGCCCAACTGGGAGGAGGCGACGTGGTGGAAGGGGACTCTGGTCGCTGGAGGCAGAGCAGGGGCGCAGGGCGCGGCGGGGTTGAACTGACGCAGCTGGCCAGACCAAACTTCATAGACTCCTACCTCTGTGGAGGAGAGGAGGGGACGGGAGGGAGGAGGCCGCCATGGATGCGCCGTGCTCGCTGGACGGGGATGAAGGAGGAACGAGAGGGAGGAGGTTGTTGTCTGTGTCGCGCTTGGGGCCGGAGGCTCGCCGGAGCAGCACCGGCGTGAGAAAACCGCCAAATCCAGCGGCTAGCGCTCAGATCCGTGGCCGTCGACGGTTAATTAGTAGGTGGCCGAGGGCGACGGCGTGGGTCTGGCAGCGACATGTAGAAGGCTGTGTTGATAGAGAAGAGGTTGGCTGTGGGCAGGTGGCCTCGGGGCAGAGGAGGTGGGGGCGACACCGCGCCTGACGAGGAGGGGCTGGCCTTGCGCCAGTGGAGGCAGGGTTAGCAGCGCACCGGAGGAGGGGTTGGCCTCGCGCCAGAGGAGGCAGGGGCAGTGGCGCGCCGGAGGTGGAGGGGCGGCGGCGCACCGGAGGTGGAGGGGGCCTCGCGCCAGAGCGGGGGGCGGCGGCCGTGGAGGTGGGGTGGTGGCGGGGCGGGGCGTCGGCAACAACCGTGGAGAGGTGCGGGTCGGGTGGGTGGGATGAGGCGCTGGGTGCGTGGGTTTTTGTTTTTCTTAGCGGTTTGGCGCTTGTTTTAGTTCGAACGTCTTCAGCGCCTATATAGGCGCGCAGTGATCAAATAACTATTCTCGATCAGGATGAGAATAGTGTTATATATATATATATATATATATATATATATATATATATATATATATATATATATATATATATATATATATATATATATATATATATATATATATATATATACCGATCACAACTCGAACGCTCGAGTAACGCTACCAACTTCCCTTTATACTGGGTTGAACTTCAGCTAAAAAGTGTCCAAATGGGGCTTGCGATATACCGTTGGAAAGCTATAAACACCAATATCATGATCCAAGTTAAATTTTTGGCAAAATGTAAGCGGTTTAAGAGCAGTTTTGAAAACCGTTTTTTCTTCACACAAAAAACGTGAATCGTATTTTTGATCGCATTTCTAAACCGTTTATCGGAATGAGGTAAATAATATAGTGTTGGAAAGCTGCTGCAAAACCGCTCCTTCGACATGTTGAAAGTTTTCTCTAATTCCCTATGGATAAAGAGTAATTTTGAAAATCGTAAAATTTTGCAAACCGAATGTACCGAAGTTAAGTATTTTCAATGTAATTTCTAAACGGCTAATCCATTTGAGGAAAATGATATGGCATTGGAAAGCTTGTGAAAATGCGCTACTTTTTCTTGTTAAAAGTTTTTTCTAATTTGGAACAATTTAAAAGTAATTCAGAAAACGGTACAAGTTCCACCGAGTTTGTATTTTTGAGATAATTTTTTAACCGTACGGCCGAATGCAACAAATAATACGGCCTTGGAAAGCTTGAGAAAATGCGAAACTTTTTCGTATATATTGTTTCTTCCAATTCTTTATAGTTTTAAGTCAAATTGGAAAATGGCTAAAAACGTATTTTTGGCATAATTTCTAAATACTTTATCGAAATGGGGCAAACAATATACCGCTGAAAAGCTACGGAAAATGCGAAACTTTTTTATGTTGATGGTTTTCTCTGATTCCTAGTCGTTTTCAAGTAATTGCGAAAATGGCGAGATCATTCGTTCTGCCTTTATCGCGAAACTGATTCTTCGAACATGCATTGCATGAAGAACCTGAACTTCTCGGCACGTGTACTTGAACTTCACTCTGTTTTTCACGTGCTTTTTTTTGCTCGTATATCTCTATCCACTGCTCTTAGCTCTCCATCCACTCACCGGAATTGAGCAAGTGATATACCGATTGAAAGCTGCTGTAAACACACAAGTTTCCCGTGTTGATCACTTTTTCATACTCGCAACGATTTTAAAAGTTTTTCATCTGAAATTCATTCAGCGTAGTAGTTGAACTTCATGGTGTTTTCATGTTGAACTTCTATGACGTATTTTTGTTTGTACGCGCGCCTGAACTTCTCTCTGTAAGAACCCGACCTTCGGGCTATCTTCGCAATCGTGCCTTCTACCGCGAGTTTTTCTGGTTAGTCGTGTTACATGTGATGTGAGTGTAATCTTCAAACGATTTTTAGCAACTAAATACTCGTTTTAGATAGGAATCTCGCTCATAGGCGGATTTTGCACTCGGGTCGTGAAGAACTCGCGTTTTTTGCGATTTTATCGCTGAGTTGTTCGACTGAACTTCCCTTGTGCTAGGTTGAACTTCCGCAACATTGCCCAAATAGGGCTTGCTATATACCGCTGGAAAGCTATGGACACGAGTATCATGACCCAAGTTAAATTTTTCGCAAAATGTAAGCGGTTTAAGAGCAGTTTTGAAAACTGTTTTTTGTTCACACAAAAAACATGAATCGTAATTACGATCGCATTTCTAAACCGCTCATCGAATGAGGCATATAATATGGCGTTGGAAAGCTGCTGCAAAACCGCCATTCCACATGTTGAAAGTTTTTCTAATTCCTATGGTTAAAGAGTAATTTGAAAAACGTAAAATTTCGTAAAGCTTAACAAATGAAGTTCGTTTTTTCGATGTCATTTCTAAACGGCTAATCCAATGGAGGCATATGATATGGCGTTGGAAAGCTTATGAAAATTCGCTACTTTTTCATGTTGTCAGTTGTTTTCTAATTTTGAATGGTTTAAGAGTAATTTAGAAAATGGTCCAAGTCCAACCGAGTTCGTATTTTCGAGCTAATTTATTAACCGTGCGTCCGAATGCAGCAAATGATATGGCGTTGGAAAGCTTGAACAAACGCGAAACCTTTTGGCATGTATTGTTTCTCCCAATTCTTTATGGTTTTAAGTCAGTTTTGAAAATGGCGAAAAACATATTTTCGCCTAAATTTCTACATACTTCATCGGAATTGGGCAAATAATATACCGTTGAAAAGCTAAGGAAAATTCTAAACTTTTTCATGTTTATGGTTTTCTCCGATTCCTAGCCGTTTTCAAGTAATTTTGAAAATGGCGAGATCATTCGTTCTGCCTTTATCGCGAAACAGATTCTTCGAAAATGCACCGCGTGAAGAACCTGAACTTCTCGGCATGTCTACTTGAACTTCACTCTGTTTTTCACGTGATTTTTTTGCCCGTAGATCTCCATCCACTTCTCATAGCCCTCCATCCACTCAGCAGAATTGAGCAAGTGATATACCAATGGAAAGCTGCTGTAAACACGCAACTTTCCCGTGTTGATCGTTTTTTCATACTCGCGACAATTTTAAAAGTTTTTCATCTCAAATTCATTCACTATAGTAGTCGAACTTCGTGTTGTTTTCACATTGAACTTCTGTGACGTATTTTCGTTTTTAACTTTCTCATCCTTTCGTTAGTGTTACACAAATGATATTCCTTTTGTACAAACCACTCTCACAATATTTTTTTAACTTTCTTCGACGGAGGGCTTGAACTTAAAACAATAAAACTTTTAGTCTTTGCTTTTTGATTCTTTTTTTAATACAAAATGCACACCGTGTAGTACATGAACTTCTGACAGTTATCAATCTGAACTTCTCTCGCTTACATGAAAATATCTGAGTTTTTATGAATATTAATCTGAATTTATTAATTCTTTTTTATGAAATTTTGAAGCGCTCTATTATTAAAATTTGAACTTCTTGTTATTTAATTTTTGAACTTCTTTTTTCCATTCTTTAATAACGAGGAAAATCTGAGTTTTCTATAATCATCGAACTTCTCCATCTTTTTAATATGGACTTCCTGGTTTTATTTCGTAATCTTTTTTATGAAGTTTTGAAGCGTTCTATTTTTAAAAGTTGAACTTTTTTTATTTAATTTTTGAAATTCTTGTTTCCATTATTTAATAACAAGGACAATCTGAGTTTTCTATAATCATCGAACTTCTCCATCTTTTTAATATGGACTTCCTGGTTTTATTTCTCAATCTGTTTTTTCAATTTGAACTTCATGGTTGATTCTTCAATACTAAGGGACATCTGAGTATTTTAATAACGATAAAATCTTAGTTTCTAAATAAACATGGAACCACTTCATTATTTTCGTTTGAACTTCTAGTTTTTTTAGAAATGGGGAAAATCTATTTTAAAACTTTTTTTAGTTGTTCCTTTTCTTAATTTGAACTTCTTCGTTTTATACTTTAGTAAAGCGAAAAATCTGAGTTTTTCATAATATTTGGACTTCTCTTTTATTTTAACTTGAACTTCTTAGTCTTATTCTTAGAAAAATCATGTTTTTAAATAAGCATCCAACTTTTTTAAAATTAAACTTCATACTTTTATTTTTCCAAGAAACGAAAAGAATTTTGGTTTTTCTATATCCATCGAACTTCTCCTTTTCTTAATTTGAACTTATTCATTTTATTTTTAGTAACAAGGAAAATCTGAGTTTTTTCATAAATATGAAACTTCTCTTTTTGTAATTTGGACTTCTTGATTTATTTCTTTCAAGAAAGACAATATCATAGTTTTGTAATAAATATTGAATTGTCCATTATTTCAATTTCAACTTCTAGAGTTTTTTAAGAAACAATGAAAGTCCTTTTATGATTTTTGAACTTCTCTATTTTTAAATTTTGAACTTCTTGATTTTATTTATGGAAACGAAAAAACTGAATTATTTATTAAAATCAAACTACTCTATTAGTTTAACTCGAACTTTTTAGTTCTTTCACAAAATGCGTAAATTGCATTCCCCTTTCATTAATTTTTATTTTTGCGCTCGATAACAAAGAGAACATTCTTTTTCTTGCTAGTGTTTTGAAGTGATTTTTCTAGACTTAAATTTTGTTTTGTGCTCTTTTCAAATTTGTTTGTCACTTGAAGTTCTAAACAATCGCAACTCTCCGATGTTTTACCTTGCATGTTTATTTTTTTATTTGAACTTGCTGAGATAACACACTCGACCTTCTCGAACACAACATTTTGACATTCACAAATAATAAATTAAAGCAAAAAATTTGACCTAGAGAGCATGTACAATTTTCACCACATTTTCATGAATAGTCAAAGCTACATCATCGGATCCGGATTTCAGAGAAAATGCTTTATGAAAAGAAAATAAGAATACAAAATAACAAGGGAGATCTAGCTGAAGGGAACAGTGTTGAGGTGGAGCGAGGGAACTAGATGCAACCAAGAAACAAATGAATTATTGAATGGTGACGTAGACCATCTCAAGAAAAAATCAGTAGTGGCAGCAACAACCACTGAATAATCCATCAACTCCCCGTAAAGTTGTTGTAGGTTGTGTACATGTACATATCTAATTCTCTTTACACACATGACGGTAGCATTGCGACTATCATTTTTGTAGGCAATATGGTTTGAGGCTAAGGGAGGCCATCTCAATAGTACACAAGATGTGAGATCGCATACCCATGATTTGCACCCCAAAAACAACACAAAGATCACACCCCGTTGCTGAACTCTGACATTCTTTCTGCACCTTATGTGACCTTCTTCCTGCCTTTATGGTGACCTTCTCCCTACCTCTGTGGTGACCTTCTTCCTCCACAAAGGAACACAAGAAATCAAGTTCTTTCACCTAATGAACAAATTTTTTTTCAATCAGTAACTAAAAATGGGGTAACAAAAAAATCTGCACAATCATTTTTACAAATATTGCCAAAGGTTGGAGGCAGCTTGCAGACCGCAGAGCCCATCATCTAACTTCTTTTTAGGCATCAGCAAAATGACAGAGCAAAATAACAGACAGTATGCAATAAAAATTATCTTATCGAAGAAGAAAGATATGGGCCTCGTCCGGTTGCTGCAACAGTGGGATTCGCAGGGGGGCTGAGGCGTTGAACATCTTGCTGCTGCATCGCTGAACGGCCGGAGGTGGTGGTGGCGAACGACCCTGAGTGCTGTATCGCTCGATGCGTGGTGGCAAGATGCAGGGGCAGCGCTCGATGGGACGTAGCCAAGAGGAGGACGGCGTGGGATGTAATGGATCGTCCATGGGGGAGGAGGCTCACTGGCCATGGGGGAGTATGCCTGTTGGCTGTGTGGAAGAAGGTCCGCCGACATGGGAGAGGAGGCACGACGTCCATGGGAAAGAAACACCGGCGATGGGGGAGGAGGCGCGCCGCTGTTGAGGAAGGAGGCCCACCGACCGGGAGGGAGGAAGGGAGAAGGTTGGCCGGCCGGGAGGGGGTGGGTGGGGGCGGGGAAGGTGGGCCAGTGCCCTGGGGGAGGAGGCACGCGGCAGCGAGATCCAGGGAGGGCGGCGGTGGCGGCGAGATACAGGGCGACGGCGCATTGTAGGGTGAAGGCGCGGGGGCGGCGAGAAGCAGGAGGCGGCGGGAGGCGGTCTGGGGAGGGAGAGAGGCGCGCCGGGGCCGGGGAGACGGCGGCGAGAGGCGCTGGATCCAGGGGAAGGAGGCGCTGTCACGGTGGATCACAGGGGATCGGGGGAGAGGTTAGGTACGAGCGGTCTTGGGGTGGTGGGGTAGGATTTTTTTTCCGCAGCGGGTTGGGGAGTTCGGGAACAACCCGATCGCTCCTATATAGGGCTCTGTGATCCAAATAGTTATTTTGATCCCAAGATTAGAATAGTGTTTTCCTATATATAAGTACCAATGAAGAAAGACAACGGAAACAGTGAAGATTTTGCAAAGTTGAAGAATTTGAAAAACTGAAGAATTTCAAAACTGAGGAAAAACTCAAATTGAAGATTTTCAACTTTGGTGGTGGCGTGTCCCACCGTATAAGAATGATGATTTCAGACACCGCGTACAATTGTTGTAGGGTTCTGAGAATCTCATTAATTTCTTCACACTTAGAGTGTTATTCTTCATTGATTGAAGAAAAATGTTTCTTCATGTGTTGCACATTTAAGTCATCAATTTTGCATAAGTGTCAGGATGTGTGTCCTTTTCAAAGAACATTAGAAGATTCTAAGATATTTAGCTCACACCGCAACTTGCTAAATCTCTTCTCATCCAAGGGCTTTGTGAAGATATCGGCTAGATGTTCTTCAGTCTTCACATGATCAATAAAGATGTCGCCCTTCAACACATGATCGCGAAGAAAATGATGACAAATCTGAATGTGCTTTGTCTTTGAGTGCTGAACTGGGTTGTGAGCAATCTTGATGGCACTCTCATTGTCACAGTAGAGAGGCACATTCTTCACATTGATGCCGTAGTCCTTGAGAGTTTGCTTCATCCACAGCAATTGAGCACAGCAAGAACCAGCAGTAATGTACTCGGCTTCCGCAGAGAGCGGTGATACAGTTGCTTTCTTCGAGGACCAACAGACCAAAGATCGTCCGAGGAAATGACAAGTACCAGATGTTGACTTGCGTCCACACGATCACCAAAGATAGTCGAGTCGAATATCCAATGAGATCAAAAGTAGAGCCCTTGGGGTACCATAATCCTAGTGTTGGTGTGTGAGCTAGATATCGAAGAATATGCTTCACAACCTTATGGTGTGATTCCTTCGGTGTAGCTTGAAATCGGGCACACATGCAAACACTAAGCATTATATCTGGCCTAGATGCACATAAGTACAATAAAGAACCAATCATGGAGAGGTATACCTTGTGATCGAAGTCAATACCATTTTCATCAGTGCATAGATGGCCATTTGTGGGCATAGGAATTTTGACGCCGTTGCAATCTTGCATGCCGAATTTCCTCAGAACATCCTTGAGGTATTTCTCCTGAGATATGAATATGCCATTGTGATGTTGACGAATTTGAAGACCTAAGAATAATTTCAACTCTCCCATCATAGACATTTGATATTCTTCACTCATCATATAGGCAAATTCATCACTATAACGTTGGTCAGTACAGCCAAAGATAATATCATCAACGTATATTTGGCACACAAACAGTTCACCATCATAAGATTTAGTAAAGAGAGTAGGGTCGAGTGAACCGGGTGTGAAGCCATACTTCACGAAGAATTCCTTCAAAGTATCATACCACGCCCGAGGGGCCTGCTTGAGGCCATAGAGGGCCTTGTTGAGTCTGAAGACTTTGTCAGGATTCTTTGGATCTTCAAAACCTGGGGGTTGAGCAACATATACTTCTTCCTCAAGCTTACCATTGAGGAATGCACTTTTCACATCCATTTGATATAAAGTGATATTATGATGGTTAGCATAAGCAAGTAATATGTGAATAGCCTCAAGTCTAGCAACAGTGCAAAAGTTTCATCGAAATCAATTCCTTCAACTGTGTGTAGCCTTGAGCTACAAGTCGTGCCTTATTCCTCACCACAAGGCCATTTTCATCTTGCTTGTTGCGGTAGATCCACTTTGTGCCAATGATATTATGCTTGCGAGGATCTGGACGTTTGACCAGTTCGAGACATTGTTGAGCTCGAATGATGTAATTCTTCTTGCATGGCCTGAATCCACTCGGGCTCGAAATGCTTCATCTACCTTAGTGGGCTCTGTGATAGAGACAAAATCATAGTGCCCACAAAAGTTAGATAAATGTGAAGCTTTGAGCGTGTGAGAGGACCTGGTGCTTCAATGTCATCGATGATCTTTTCAACTTGCACTTCTTTTTGCAACGCGAGGATGAGCTGGTTGTCGTCGAGGAATTTGATCAGCATTTTCTTCACAGCGTTTTCTTGACATTATCTTTAGGTGCATCATTTCGACGTTCTTCACGTTCGGAATGAATTCTTGAGAGATTCTTGAAGAGGAATGACATCCTCGGTTGCCTTGAACTTGATAGATTCCTCGGTGCTGGTTCATCTATCACAGAAGGTAGGTGCTCTCTTTGCGAGCCATTAGTTTCATCGAATCCGACATCTACAGTTTCAACAACCTTGTGAAGAGCGTTGTTGAAGACTCTGTAGGTGTGCGAGTCCTTTCCGTAACCAAGCATAAAACCTTCATGTGCTTTGGTGCAAATTTAGCATTGTGATGAGGATCTCTAATCCAACATTTAGCAATCAAGACTTTGAAATAACTCACATTGGGTTTCTTGTCGATTATGGAGTTCATAGGCAGTCTTCTTGAAGAATTTGTGAAGATATACTCTTGATGATGTGGCACGCGGTATCAATTGCATCAATCCAAAACGACGCGAGGCTTTTGTATTCATCAAGCATAGTGCGAGCCATCTCAACAAGAGTTATATTCTTGCGCTCCACGACGCCATTTTGCTGAGGAGTATAAGGAGCAGATAACTCATGAGTAATACCAAGTTCAACAAGATAGTCATCAAGACCAGAATTCTTGAACTCAGTTCCATTGTCACTCCTGATGTGCTTGATCTTCACACCAAAGTTGGTTGAAGCCCTCGAGGAAAATCGTTTGAAGACTTCCTGCACTTCATGTTTGTAAGTGACAATGTGTACCCATGTGTAACGAGAGTAATCATCAACAATAACAAAGCCATATAGAGATGCATCATTAGTGACTGCTGAGTAATGATTAGGGCCAAAGAGGTCCATGTGAAGCAATTCGAATGGACGAGTAGTGGTCATGGTAGTCTTTGCTGGATGCTTGGCCTTGGTCATTTTTCCAGCTTCACAGGCTCCACACAAGTGATCCTTGAGGAATTTGACATTCTCAATGCCAATGACATGCTTCTTTGCAAGCATGTGCAAATTCCTCATGCCTGCGTGACCAAGTCGTCGATGCCATAGCCAGCCTTCTGAAGCTTTTGCAAGTAGGCACACGGCTAGTTGTGGTCCTGTAGAGAAATCAACAATTTACAAATCTCCTCTCCTAAAGCCTTCGAAGACTTTGGAATTGTCAGCTTCCATAATCACAACACAACGATACTTGCCAAAGACAACAACCATATCAAGATCACAAAGCATTGAGACTGACATGAGGTTGTATCCTAAGGACTCAACAAGCATGACTTTGTCCATGTGTATGTCCTTAGAGATCGCAACCTTAACTAGACCCAATACCCGACTTTTGCCTTTGTCAGCAAAGATGATACGCTTCAGATGTGACGGTGATAAAGGAGCATCCATCAATAGGTTCTTGTCACCAGT
The DNA here is from genome assembly GCA_021605205.1 of Aegilops longissima. Classification (NCBI taxonomy): domain Eukaryota; kingdom Viridiplantae; phylum Streptophyta; class Magnoliopsida; order Poales; family Poaceae; genus Aegilops; species Aegilops longissima. The sequence continues at coordinate 547,976,718 of CM038682.1, forward strand.
CATGTGATTTGTACATCCACTATCGAGGACCCACTCAGTGGCTTTGGGTTGATCATCCTGCAGATGAATTAGTGCAACTTACGAACTCATATACTTCATCAGTGAAGAATATGATATCAAATTCATCATATGAATTTCATCAAGGAGTAAAACAGGTATAGTAGTATGAGGACGTGTGAAATGAAAGTTCATTTCTTCATGATTAGCATGCATCCTTTCAGGCATTTTTGTCAGGCCCGCAGCAAATTCTTCAGACGTTAAAGCACGTCTGGAGACCTGACCCTGCAGAAGAAATTAGTTCTTTTTCTTCACCACCCACATCTGAAGGGGTGGCAAAGAGTTCATCACTCTACAAGCTCCATATGAGAATGGTGGCATAGAAGCCAATCCATTTCGTTTCACATAAGAGGGGTTAGGGTAAGCATATGAATAAGCGAGAGAAATTCTTGAGGACTTATGAACATATTGGTTTGAAGAATAATGCACATATTCATAGCCCTTAGCTCTACCCTGCGAAGCAGAGTTGTTAGCACGATGATAATCATATGAGGACTTTGATCCTTTTGAGGAATTTGATCCACGTGAGGAATTTGGTCCGTATGAGGACTTGGATCCATATGAAGAGTTTGATCCGGGGTTCCTATTCTTCACAGGTGGTGTCATGAGGACATTCACCTGAAGACTTTCAAGGCACTTCTTGGGAACCCAGATTTTCTTCATAGGAGAACCGTTCCTGCAGTTTAGTGCCAACATATCTAGCAAATACTTCACCATTCTGATTTTTGAACAGTTTATAGTTGAGTCAAATGACTCATCAGGAGAATGAGGAGATTCACATGTAAAGCCAAATAAGTTAGATGGATCAACTGGAGGTCCCTTTGCAGCAACCCATGAGGTTTTGGGGTACTGCTCAGGCTTCCAATATGTTCCATCAGCATTGAGTTTCCTCTCAAAGGCAATACCCTCTTTCCTAGGGTTCCGTTGAGGATCTGCTTTTAAGCACATCACAAAGAGTCGATGCCCTTTGAGGCTTTTGTACATGCTGTCATGTATAATTCCTTCAGCCTGCATCGTCGGTGATACTAGCAATGTCCTCAGATGAGGAATTAGTGATAGCAGAGGCAGGTGAAGAATTTGTAACAGTTGAAGCATTTGAACATTCAGGTGAAGAATTAGCAGATTCACGTTTAATGCACTTTAAGCATGGAGGAACAAATTCTTCCTGAGAAGCGCTGATTTGTTGAGCTAGCAATGAATCGCGCTCCTTCTGAAGATCTTCATAACTCACTCTTAGCTTCTCAAGATCTTGCTTTCTTTGAAGAAATTCATAAGAAAGCTTCTCATGATCAGATAAGAGAGTGTTATGATGACCTTGAAGGCTGTCAAACCTAGACTGAAGTCTCTGAAGATTTTCATTCAGGGCTTTAGTGTGATCCATTTCTTCACACAACATATCATCACTTTTACCTAACATGTTTTGAACCTTTTCCAAGGCATGTTGTTGTTTGGTGGCAATACAAACAAGCTTGGTATAGCTAGGTTCAAAAACATCATCAGATTCATCATCACTAGACTCAGATGAGTAACATTCAGTTACATGAGCACCTTTTGCCATGAGACATGGTGCAGAAGATGATGATTCTAGTTCAAAAGTCATCGTTTTGAGTGATTCTTTGGAATCCTCAAACCAGGGATCATGACGAGTTCGATGACCTTCATAGACTTCAGAGATTCGGTCCCAGATAAGCTTTGCATTGCAAAGATGCATAATGCGCCTGAATTCATCTCTGGATAGGCAGGAACAGATGATGTCCTTCGCCATGATGTCAAGTCGAGTGTACTTGCGAATGTCATCAGCGCCCGCCTTCTTGCATAGATCGGTAAGACCAATCGCAGTGACGGTCCACAGCTCGCTGTTCATTGCCATGAGGCGCTTCCTCATCATGGCCATCCACTTGGGATAATCATGACCGTCAAAGATAGGGCATGTCACTTTCTTCATACCTGTGGTCGAAATAACTAAAACTCTAGGTGGTTAAACCAAAATCACACAGAACAAGGGAGTACCTTGCTCTGATACTAATTGAAAGTGCGTTATATCGACTAGAGGGGGGTGAATAGGCGATTTTTATGAATTCTTCACTGAGGAATTTGCCGGTGAGGAAATTCCTTAGCGAAGAACTACTTGCAGCAGAATAAGTACTCAGAAGTAAGCATAACAGAATACAGACATAGTCATCATGATGAAATGAAGACAAGCACAGAGTACAGAAAGCGTAATCACAGGATAACATAAAATGAAGAGAAACAGACTGAAGAAATTGAACTGAGGAAATTGAGAAAGTCTTCAGTCAAAGTCTTCAAACACAGATATGAACAATCACTGAACACAGTAATGAGGAAATGAAAGAGTTGAGGAAATAGAACCAGTAAGGTTGGTGAAGACAATGATTTGGTAGACTAGTTCCAACTGCTGTCTCAGTTGTACGTCTGGTTGGAGCGGCTGAGTATTTAAACTCGAGGACACACAGTCCCGGACACCCAGTCGCTGAGCACGCAACTCAGGACACCAAGTCCTCACCGTATTCTCCTTGAACTAAGGTCAGACAGACCTCGTCCAATCACTCGTGGTAAGTCTTCAGGTGACTTCCAAACCTTCACAGACTCGGTCACTCGGCGATCCACAATTTCTCTTGGATGCTCTAGACCATGACGCCTAACTGTCTGGAAGAAGCACAGTCTTCAAAGGTAACAGGCGTCGAATCCACGCATGATCAATCTCTTCAGTGATGCTCAATCACTTTGGGTTTGTAGGTGTTTGGGTTTGTGTTTTTCCTCACTCGATGATTTTTGCTCAAAGTCCTCGGAGGATGGGATGCTCTCAAATGACAAGTGTCAGTTTCTCTTGGAGCAGCCAACCAGCTAGTGGTTGTAGGGGGCGGCTATTTATAGCCTAGGGAGAAGCCCGACATGATAAGACATAAATGCCCTTCAATGATATGACCGTTAGGTGGATAAGATATTTTGGGACAGGTGGCAAGCAACACAAAGAACGGTCGGAAATTTGACTCTCAAATTCCTCGGGGCTATCATGTTCCTCACTGTAGGCAATCCCTTTGGCGAATTCCTAACTCCTCGGTCGAACAAATTCCTCGGTGACGGAAGAACTTCGTCTCATCCTTTGAAGAAATTGGTGAAGCTGTATGAGATTTCAAAGGCTTCACTCGAAGGATTGGTAGGTGTAGGATTTTGATTTGAGCATCACATGCAAATTTTCCTTAATATTTCCTCGACCCCCTTTAACAGTACGGTGTTTCCTATGACTCAAGAAAGAGAAAACGAAACTACGAAAACAAACGTCTTCACGCTTCATGTTCCTCAAATGAATACCAAGTCTTCAAGGTCACACCAATTTCTACACTTTCAAAGTCTTCAGAAAGTCTTCAGAATATCAAAGTCTTCAGCCGAAGAACTTCATTTTTAGGAGTCGACTTTCTCTGTAAATATCAAACTCCTCATAGACTTATAGACCTGTGTACACTCATAAACACATTAGTCCCTTAACCTATAAGTCTTCAATACACCAAAATCACTAAGGGTACTAGATGCACTTACAAGTGTGTTTGAAAGATCTGATATATATATATATATATATATATATATATATATATATATATATATATATATATATATATATATATATATATATATATATATATATATATATATATATATAAATTGGATGTAAGTTAGCATGAACTATTATTATTGACATTACCCTTGAGGTAAAAGGTTGGGAGGCGAAACTATAAGCTCCTATCTTTCACTGTGTCCGATTAAAACTCCGTAACCATAAGTATTGCGTGAGTGTTAGCAATTATGAAAAACTAAATGATAGTTGAGTATGTGGGCTTGCTGGAAATCTCTGACATAGTCTCTTTCTGATGTTATGATAAATTGCAATTGCTTCAATGACTGAGATTATAGTTTGTTGGTTCTCAATGAAGTTTCTGATTCATACTTGACATTGTGAATAGATTATTACTTGAGCATAAGAAATCATATGAAAATATCTATATATGTTGCTGTTATAAGAATGATCATGATGCCCTCATGTCCGAATTTATTTTATCGACACCTCTACCTCTAAACATGTGGACATATTTATCGTTATCGTCTTCCGCTTGAGGACAAGCGAGGTCTAAGCATGGGGGAGTTGATACGTCCATTTTGCAGCATGCTTTTATATCGATATTTATTGCATTATGGGCTGTTATTACACATTATGTCACAATACTTATGCCTATTCTCTCTTATTTTACAAGGTTTACATAAAGAGGGAGAATACCGGCAGCTGGAATTCTGGGCTGGAAAAGGAGCAAATATTAGAGACCTATTATGCACAACTCGAAAAGTCCTGAAATTCCACGGAAGTTATTTTTGGAAATAATAAAAAATACTGCACGAAGAAAATACCAGAGGGGGCCCACACCCTGGCCACGAGGGTGGGGGCATGCCCTACCCCCTCGGCGCGCCCCCTGCCTTGTGGGCCCCCTGGTGGCCCTCCGGTGCCCATCTTCTACTATATGAAGTCTTTCGTTGGAAGAAAAATCATAAGCAAGCTTTCGGGACGAGCCTCCGCCACCACGAGGCGGAACCTTGGTGGAACCAATCTAGGGCTCTGGCGGAGCTGTTCTGCCGGGGACACTTCCCTCCGGGAGGGGGAAATCATCGCCATGGTCATCACCAACGCTCCTCTCATCGGGAGGGGGCCAATCTCCATCAACAACTTCACCAGCACCATCTCCTCTCAAACCCTAGTTCATCTCTTTTATCCAATCCTTGTCTCCAAGTGTGGGATTGGTACCTGTAGGTTGCTAGTAGTGTTGATTACTCCTTGTAGTTGATGCTAGTTGGTTTATTTGGTGGAAGATCATATGTTCAGATCCTTTATGCATATTAATACCCCTCTGATTATGAACATGAATATGATTTGTGAGTAATTACGTTTGTTCCTGAGGGCATGGGATAAGTCTTGCTATTAGTAGTCATGTGAATTTGGTATTCGTTCGATATTTTGATGAGATGTATGTTGTCTCTCCTCTAGTGGTGTTATGTGAACGTCGACTACATGACACTTCACCATTATTTGGGCCTATAGGAAGGCATTGGGAAGTAATAAGTAGATGATGGGTTGCTAGAGTGACGAAGCTTAAACCCTAGTTTATGCGCCTTAAACCGTAAGGGCTGATTTGGATCCATATGTTTCATGCTATGGTTAGGTTTACCTTAATACTTCTTTTGTAGTTGCGGATGCTTGCAATAGGGGTTAATCATAAGTGGGAAGCTTGTTCAAGTAAGGACAGCACCCAAGCACCGGTCCACCCACATATCAAATTATAAAAGTACCGAACACGAATCATATGAACGTGATGAAAACTAGCTTGACGATAATTCCCATGTGTCCTCGGGAGCGCTTTTATCTATATAAGAGTTTGTCCAGGCTTGTCCTTTGCTACAAAAAGGATTTGGCCACCTTGCTGCACTTTATTTACTTTTGTTATTTGTTGCTCGTTACAAATTATCTTATCACAAAACTATCTGTTACCTATAATTTCAGTGCTTGCAGAGGATACCTGGCTGAAAACCGCTTATCATTTCCTTCTGCTCCTCGTTGGGTTCGACACTCTTACTTATCGAAAGGACTATGATAGATACCCTATACTTGTGGGTCATCAGACCCTGCTTGAATGAACCTCGATGGTAAACCGCAGTGTCTCCCATTGTTTCCCTGCAACACACATAAGGAAGATCTGGATCAGGTTAACTGAGAGTTGCCATACTATCAGTAGAATATGTATTGAGTACAGCCAAATTCGATTGGTGTCACATGCATAACAATACAAAATTGTACCCACAGCAAATGAAAATCAAATTGCAGAACTGAACCAAACATTTAAATGGACAGCAGACCAAATGAACCAAAATAGTTAACTGAGCACGACATTGCAGAATAGAAACCTGTACTAGAAGATAAGACAGTTAACAAAACAAAGAATGCTTGAGAACAGTGCTACGAAATGTAGCAATTGTTGGACCAAAGTGTTAACTGAACATTACATTTCAGATGACCAAACTGTTAACTGAACATCAGATTGCATATTAACATTAAAGAGGACAAATCACTAGAAGGCACTGGCGGTGGCCTCGAGAAAACATCACGAACTATATTTTAAAGTAGACAATCGCGCGACGGTGTCGACGGTGGCCTCGAAGACGAGGTGCTCCTCCAAGATCTGGCGGTCGACACGCATGTCAGCCATAGCGACCTCATTCGCGCGTGCGGCCGCATGCTACTCAGCTCCTCGTTATACTGCATGTAAAATGGCTGTGGGCAGCGCTTAATTGCGGGAGGGGGGCAGTGATTTCGGTGGAAGGTGTCGCTCCATCAGTCGGGGCATGTGGGACGGGAAAGGAGGAGGATGGTGTGGGTGGGGTGTGGATTACCTGATCATATCAATGAGGCCGCGCAGCAAGAAGAAGGGTCGGCGGCAAGGAGGCCGCGCAGCAAGAATAAGGGTCACCAGCGAGGAGGCGGCGCTGCAAGAAGAAGGGTCGCCGGTGAGGAGGCGGTGCTGCATGAAGAAGGGTAGCCGGCGAGGAGGCGGCGCTGCAAGAAGAAGGGTCGCCGGTGAGGAGGTTGAGCTGTCAGTATGCAGTAGTGAAGGTTTGAACTTGGAAAGCAAGGAGGAACAGTGGAAATGTAGCTTTTGGTGGAAGGGAGGGGGCGGGGAGATAGATATTTCCGTGGTGGCCAAATTTTTTCGCTCGGTGCAACGAGAAACTGGAGCGCAAGTGTGGTTCAGGCGGGGGTGGTGGACTGTAGACGACGAAGCTTCCCGTGTAAGCCAGACAAGACGGTGCACCAAGATATTTTATATCGCATCCCACATGATTCTATCTAGTAAACTGTTTGTGGTATACTGATTTTTTCATTATGTTTTTAAAGACAAAATGGTGTTACGGATGGAAAGGATGGTGTTTGAATTGCTAGAACATTTACATATAGTGAACATGCAACTAGTACATGAGTGTCGTGTTTACTTTGGAATTATTCCGGGTTTGTTTGGCATTTTTATGCATTAATTGAGTTTCTAGGCATTTAATGTGCAATTCAAATTTCAACTACAAGCACATGCTCCAATGCACCAAAGTTTGTTGAAAAACCACATGTGTGTCTTTGGGTGAATTTATAGGTCCCATGCAAGAAATGGAAATAAAATTCAAACATCTGGGTGTCGTGGCTCAACCGGAATGATTGAGAAACTTAGTTTTTTAATTCCTGTAAATCCAAAACATGGTTGAAAATCATGAAACTTGGCATGGTGTCATGACATGGCACCAACATGTTGTAGCAAATTTTTTGGCCAAATTGGGACAAGCTTTGGTGTAAGCTTCTTGCAAACCGGAGCTTCCCTCAAGAAGGCTCCTGGTTCCGAGAGGGAACGTGTCACCTCCGTGTGCTTGAAACGACATACGTACACTGCCTTCTCCCGCCTTAATTTTTTTACACAGGCAGATTAGACCAAATAGAAGTATCGTGCTAAATTTTGGAATTATTCCATGTTCGTTTGGCCTTTTTATACATTAATTTAGTTTCTGGGCATTTAATGTGCATAATTCAAATTTGAACTACAAGCACGTGCTCCAGTGCACCATAGTTGTTTGAAAAATGACATGTGTGTCCTTGGGTGAATTTCTAGGTCCCATGCAAGAGATGGGAGTGAAATTCAAACATCTGGGCATCGTGGCTCGGCCAAAAAGGTTGACAAACTTGGCTTCTTAATTCCCGTAATTCCAAAACACGCCTGAAAATCATGAAACATGGCATGGTCTCATGACATGGCACGAACATGCTGCGGTAATTTTTTTGGCCGAATTGGGACAAGCTTTGGTATAAGCTTCTTGCAAACCGGAGCTTCCCTCAAGAAGGCTCGTGGTTCCCAGAGGGAACGTGTCGCCTCCGTGTGTGAAACGACATACATACACTGCCTTCTCCCGCCTTAATTTTTTTGCACATCCAGATTAGACCAAATAGAAGTACCGTGCTAAATTTTGGAATTATTCAGTGTTCTTTCTCCTTTTTTATACATTAATTGAGTTTCTGGGCATTTAATGTGCATAATTCAAATTTGAACTACAAGTATAGGCTCCAGTGCACAAAAGTTGTTTGAAAAACCACATGTGTGTCCTTGGGTGAATTTTTAGGTCCCATGCAAGAGATTGGAGTGAAATTCAAACATCTGGGCGTCGTGGCTCGGCCGGAAAGACTGAGAAACTTGGTTTTTTAATTCCTGTAATTCCAAAACACGCCTGAAAATCATGAAATCTGGCATGGTGTCATGACATGGCACGAACATGCTGCGGTAAATTTTTTGGCCGAATTGGGACAAGCTTTGGTGTAACCTTCTTGCAAACCGGAGCTTACCTCAAGAAGGCTCGTGGTTCCGAGAGGGAACGTGTCACCTCCGTGTGCGAAACGACATACGTACGCTGCCTTCTCCCGCCTTAATTTTTTTACACAGCCAGATTAGACCAAATAGAAGTACCGTGCTAAATTTTGGAATTATTCCGGGCTCGTTCTGCCTTTTTTATACATTAATTGAGTTTCTGGGCATTTAATGTGCATAATTCAAATTTGAACTACAAACACATGCTCCAGTGCACCAAAGTTGTTTGAAAAATCACATGTGTGCCCTTGGGTGAATTTCTAGGTCCCATGCAAGAGATGGGAGTGAAATTCAAACATCTGGGCGTCGTGGCTCGGCTGGAAAGATTGAGAAACTTGGTTTTTAATTCCTGTAATTACAAAACACGCCTAAAAATCATGAAACTTGGCATGGTGTCATGACATGGCACCAACATGTTGCGGTAATATTTTTGGCCGAATTGGGACAAGCTTTGGTGTAAGCTTCTTGCAAACCGGAGCTTCCCTCAAGAAGAATCATGGTTCTGAGAGGGAACGTGTCACCTCCGTGTGTGAAACGACATACGTACACTGCCTTCTCCCGCCTTAATTTTTTTACACAGGCATATTAGACCAAATAGAAGTACCGTGCTAAATATTGGAATTATTCCGGGCTTGTTTCGCCTTTTTTATACATTAATTGAGCCTCTGGGCAATTAATGTGCATAATTCAAATTTGAACTACAAGCACATGCTCCAATGCACCAAAGTTGTTTGAAAAATCACATGTGTGTCCTTGGGTGAATTTCTAGGTCCCATGCAAGAGATTGGAGTGAAATTCAAACATCTGGACGTCGTTTCTCGGCCAGAAAGATTGAGAAACCTGGTTTTTTAATTCCTGTAATTCCAAAGCACGCTTGAAAATCATGAAACTTGGCATAGTGTCATGACATGGCACCAACATGCTGCAGTAATATTTTTGGCTGAATTGGGACAAGCTTTGGTGTAAGCTTCTTGCAAACCGGAGCTTCCCTCAAGAAGGCTCGTGGTTCCGAGAGGGAACGTGTTACCTCCGTGTGCGAGACGACATACGTACACTGCCTTCTCCCGCCTTATTTGTTTACACAGCCAGATTAGACCAGATAGTAGTACCGTGCTAAATTTTGGAATTATTCCGGGTTCGTTTGGCCTTTTTTATACATTAGTTGAGTTTCTAGGCATTTAATGTGCATAAATCAAATTTGAACTACAAGCATATGCTCCAGCGCACCAAAGTTGTTTGAAAAATCACATGTGTGTCCTTGGGTGAATTTCTAGGTCTCATGCGAGAGATGGGAGTGAAATTCAAACATTTGGGCGTCGTGGCTCAACCCGAAAGATTGAGAAACTTGGTTTTTTAATTCCTATAATTCCAAAACACGACTAAAAATCATGAAACTTGGCATGGTCTCATGACATGGCACCAACATGCTGTGGTAATTTTTCTGTCCGATTTGCGAAGGCTCACATATTAACAATCAACAAAGACATTTTGGAACAAGTGCTGTCACGTTACAAATTAGAAACACAAGTATTATTGAAACCATGGGCATTCGACTTACCAATTACGTGCGGCCACGCATCCCCTTTTTTTTATTGGCTAGGAGGTGCCGTGCGGGGTAGCTATTTGAGTACGGGAGGCGTGCGATCAGACCCATGCGCGTGCTCATCGGGAGGAGAGCCCTTTGACCGCTGCCCATCACGCACCTCCCTCCCAACTTCTCCATTAATGGCGCCTGAGAACCTCTTCTACGGCGTGGCTATATGTCTCACTAGACTGAGATTTAAGAGAGAAGAATGAAAATCTGAAAAGAAAGTTTTGCACGGATCTTGATGTAAGATCCGACGGACCTATATAGCATCGACTGCGACTTATAGCAAGCATGATGAATATAAGGATGATGACAGTGATAATAATTGTCTTACATATTTAGAAACATAACTAAAAAAGCCACATGCGGCAACGCCCGAAATACACAAGTGCAAAAGAAGAAGGAAGACAACGATCTGGCTTGCTGATCTCTACTTTCTTGATGGGTTGCTGCAGGCCGCGGAAACTAGTCTCCGTGGCGAGTGGCAATGAGCTCCTTCTTGCACTCAAGATGCTGCTTGAGAGCATCCACAAATTCCTCCACCAGCCTTCTGCGCTCGATGCGCAGCTTGTTATTCTCGTCCATAAGTTTCTCGACGATGACGCCGGTCCTCTTCAACAAGGCAGTGGTCTCTGCTCCTGCTGCTCCGCACTTCCGACGATCTCCGCCCTCAGCAGGTCGCGCTCGGCCCGGAGCTTTGCATTGCTCTCATTTAGTTGCCGGATGACGTCGGTAGACTGTTCAAATGAGGCTTGCAGGTCATCCTGCAACCTCGCCCACCTGGAGATCTGATCAACCTGCCTATGGATGAGGGCACGCATGCGCCTGTATGAGTCATCGCCTGCCCGCGAGGCATTTTCCCAGGCCACCGCGGCAAGGGAGGACATCCCTGCTGCATTCGCGGCGCGGCAGGACATCTCTTCTGCTTCCGTGGCGCAGCCGGACCAGTCTGCTGCATCGACGGCACGTCGGGTCCTCCGTGCTGCTTCGGCGGCGCAGCGGGACCTCTCTGCTGCTACGGTCGTGCGGCGGGACATGTTGGCTGCTGTCGCGGCGAGGCGGGACATCTCTCGTGCTCCCGCTTCCAGGCTCGCCTCTCCCTGGTGGCAATCTCTCGACCCAGAACTCACGCTGGCCATGGCGGACGCAAGGGAACGATGATGAATGACTTGTTTGTTTTTCACTTTTTGTGGATGAGGAGTTGAGGAGGAATGTGCAGTCATCTTGGAGTAGTAGTACTTATAACCGCGTAGTAATACGCTCCTAAGTGGGAAACCGTTTAGGTTTTGATCGGTGTGAACAGGTTTACAATTTGGAATGTGACGGGACGCATGCTCAAAATTTACTGACGGTTATAAGTGCGGCACTATTCCCGGAAGGCGTAACGTGGGCACGTACACCTTCTGGGCCGCGTACGTGGCGTTTGCACCATAGAGTGCACCGCAATAGGCAATGTCAGCACACGTCTTTTAATTAGAATGGGTGTGCCCGTCTAGCGAACACATGTTGATCTATCTGACTGTTTCAGTTTGTTGTGGCTAATAGCAACAGTTCATCCATGTGAAGTCTATGCCATCAATCGCAGACACTTTGATCTGGCTTACCCGTTTCTGTTTTGTTGCCTAATCGCAAACAGTTAATCCTTCTGAAGCGTATGCCCTCAATCACACACACCTTGATCTGGCTGACCGTTTCTTTTGTGTTGCCTAATCATAAACAGTTCATCCGAGTGAACCGCATGTTGTATATCGCACACACCTTCATCTGGATGCCCGTTTCTTTTGTGTGGCCTAATCACAAACAGTTCATCCGAGTGAACCGTATGCTCTATATCGCACACGCGTTCATCAGGCTGCCCGTTTATTTTGTTCCGCCTCATCGCAAACAGTTCATTGGACTGAATCGTATGCCCTGAATCGCACACGCAACTAAAATCTGAACTGTGTTTGATGCATCCTCCATCGCAAACATTGTCACCTTTTTTTTACGGTTTTCATACAACACCGTTTGCGATTATGGCATCGCACACAGTTTCTCGAAGGGTCTCTGATCGTAGTGTCGCGTTAGCAGCATCCTGCAGTAGTGTAAGCTATACGTTCACATACAACGGGTGAAAGACAGTTTTGCACATGCGGAATACTTGGGTTAAACTTGACGAGCCTAGCATGTACAAACATGGCCTCAGAACACTGGAGACCGAAAGGTCGAGCGTGAATCATACAATAGATACGATCAACATAGAGATGTTCACCATCGAAAACTACTCCATCTCACGTGATGATCGAACATGGTTTAGTTGATTTGGATCACGTGATCATTTAGATGACTCGAGGGATGTCTATCTAAGTGAGAGTTCTTAAGTAATATGATTAATTGAACTTAATTTATCATGAACTTAGTTCTGATAGTTTTTGCATATCTATGTTGTAGATCAATGGCCCGTGCTAACGTTCCTTTGAATTTTAATGCATTCCTAGAGAAAGCTAAGTTGAAAGATGATGGCAGCAACTACACGGACTGGGTCAACTTGAGGATTATCCTCATTGCTGCACAGAAGAATTATTTCCTTGATGCACCGCTAGGTGCAAGGCCTGCTGCAGGAGCAGATGCTAATGTTATGAATGTCTGGCAAGCTCGATCTGATGACTACTTGATAGTTCAGTGTGCCACGCTTTACGGCTTAGAATTGGGACTTCAAAGACGTTTTGAACGTCATGGAGCATATGAGATGTTCCAGGAATTGAAGTTAATATTTCAAGCATATGCCCGAGTTGAGAGATATGAAGTCTCCAACAAGTTCTATAGCTGCAAGACGGAGGAGAACTGTTCTGTCAGTGAACACATACTCATAATGTCTGGGTACCATAATCACTTGACTCAGTTAGGAGTTAATCTTCTGGATGATAGTGTTATTGTCAGAGTTCTTCAATCACTGCCACCAAGCTATAAAGGCTTCGTGATGAACTATAATATGCAAGGGATGGATAAGACTATTCCCGAGCTCTTCGCAATGCTCAAAGCTGCGGAGGTATAAATTAAGAAGGAGCATCAAGTTTTGATGGTTAACAAGACCACTAGTTTCAAGAAAAAGGGCAAAGGAAGAGGGGGAACTTCAAGAAGAATGGCAAGCAAGCTGCCACTCCCGAGAAGAAGCCCAAGTCTAGACCTAAGCCTGAAACTGAGTGCTTCTACTGCAAAGGGATTGGTCACTGGAAGCGGAACTGCCCCAAGTATTTGGCGGATAAGAAGGATGGCAAAGTGAACAAAGGTATATTTGATATACATGTTATTGATGTGTACCATACTAATGCTCGTAGTAGTGCCTGGGTATTTGATACCGGTTCGGTTGCTCATATTTGTAACTCGAAATAGGGGCTACGGATTAAACGAAGATTGGCTAAGGACGAGGTGACGATGCGCGTCGGGAATGGTTTCAAGGTCGACGTGATCGCCGTCGGCTCGCTACCTCTACATCTACCTTCCAGATTAGTTTTAGACCTGCATACTTGTTATTTGGTGCCAACGTTGAGCATGAACATTATATCTGGATCTTGTTTGATGTGAGACGGTGATTCATTTAAGTCAGAGAATAATGGTTGTTCTATTTATATGATTAGTATCTTTTATGGTCATGCACCCTTGAAGAGTGGTCTATTTTTGTTGAATCTCGGTTGTGGTGATACACATATTCATAATATTGATGCCAAAAGATGCAAAGTTGATAATGATAGTGCAACATATTTGTGGCACTGCCGTTTAGGTCATATTGGTGTAAAGCCCATGAATAAACTCCATGCAGATAGACTTTTGGAATCACTTGATTATGAATCATTTGATGCTTGCGAACCATGCCTCCTGGGGAAGATGACTAAAACTCCGTTCTCTGGAACAATGGAGCGAGCTACTGACTTATTGGAAATAATACATACCGATGTATGCGGTCCGATGAGTATTGAGGCTCGCGGCGAGTATCGTTATTTTCTGACCTTCACAGATGATTTGAGAAGATATGGGTATATCTACTTAATGAAACACAAGTCTGAAACATTTGAAAAGTTCAAAGAATTTCAGAGTGAAGTGGAGAATCATCGTAACAAGAAAATAAAGTTTCTATGATCTGATTGCGGAGGCGAATATTTGAGTTACGAGTTTGGCCTTCATTTAAAACAATGTGGAATAATTTCACAACTCACACCACCTGGAACACCACAGTGTAATGGTGTGGCCGAACATTGTAACCGTACTTTATTAGATATGGTACGATCTATGATGTCTCTTACCGATTTACCACTATCATTTTGGGGTTATGCATTAGAGACAGCTGCATTCACTTTAAATAGGGCACCATCTAAATCCGTTGAGACGATACCGTATGAACTGTGGTTTGGCAAGAAACCTCAGCTGTCTTTTCTTAAAGTTTGGGGTTGCGATGCTTATGTGAAAAAGCTTGAGCCTCATAAGCTCCCCAAATCGGAGAAGTGCGTCTTCATAGGATACCCAAAAGAGACTATTGGGTACACCTTCTATCACAGATTCGAAAGCAAGATCTTTGTTGCTAAGAATGGATCCTTTCTAGAGAAGGAGTTTCTCTCGAAAGAAGTGAGTGGGAGGAAAGTAGAACTTAATGAGGTAATTGTACCTTCTCTTGAATTGGAAAGTAGTTCATCACATAACTCAACTCCAGTGATGCCTGATACGTCTCCGTCGTATCTACTTTTCCAAACACTTTTGCCCTTGTTTTGGACTCTAACTTGCATGATTTGAATGGAACTAACCCGGACTGACGCTCTTTTCAGCAGAATTGCCATGGTGTTATTTATGTGCAGAAACAAAAGTTCTCAGAATGACCTAAAATTTCACATAGATTATTTTTGGAAATAATAAAAAATACTGGCGAAAGAATCAAGGCCAGGGGGCCCACACCCTTGACACGAGGGTGGGGGGTGCGCTTGCCCCCCTGGGCGCGCCCCCTGCCTCGTGGGCCCCCTGGAGCTCCACCGACCTCAACTCCAACTCCATATATTCGTGTTCGGGGAGAAAAAAATCGGAGAAAAAAATTCATCGCGTTTTACGATACGGAGCTGCCGCCAAGCCCTAAACTCTCTCGGGAGGGCTGATCTGGAGTCCGTTCGGGGCTCCGGAGAGGGGAATCCATCGCCATCGTCATCATCAACCATCCTCCATCACCAATTTCATGATGCTCACCGCCGTGCGTGAGTAATTCCATCATAGGCTTGCTGGACGGTGATGGGTTGGATGAGATTTATCATGTAATCGAGTTAGATTTGTTAGGGTTTGATCCCTAGTATCCACTATGTTCTGAGATTGATGTTGCTATGACTTTTCTATGCTTAATGCTTGTCACTAGGGCCCGAGTGCCATGATTTCAGATCTGAACCTATTATGTTTTCATGAATATATGTGAGTTCTTGATCCTATCTTGCAAGTCTATAGTCACCTACTATGTGTTATGATCCGACAACCCCGAAGTGACAATAATCAGGATACTTCTCGGTTATGACCGTATTTTGAGGAGTTCATGTATTCACTATGTCTTAATGCTTTGGTCCGGTTCTCTGTTAAAAGGAGGCCTTAATATCCCTTAGTTTCCGCTCCTGATACGTCTCCAACGTATCTATAATTTTTGATTGTTCCATGCTATTATATTATGTGTTTTGGATGTTTATGGGCTTTATTATCCACTTTTATATTACTTTTGGGACTAACCTATTGACCCGAGCCAGTGCGATTCTGTTTTTCCCTTGTTTCAGTGTTTCGAAGAAAAGGAATATCAAACGGAGTCGAAACGAAACGAAATCTTCTAGAGAAGTTATTTTTGGACGGAAAGCAACCGGGAGACTTGGAGTCCACGTTAAAGAAGAAACGAGGAAGGCACGAGGTAGGGGGCGCGCACACCCCCCAGGGCGCGCCCTCCACCCTCGTGGGCCTCTCGTGGCTCCCCTGACGTACTTCTTCCTCCTATATATACCCATATACCCTAAAAACTTCGGGGAACAGAATAGATCGGGAGTTCCGCTGCCGCAAGCCTCTGTAGCCACCAAAACCTCTGGGACCCTGTTGCACACACCTGCGGGGGGAACCCTCACCGTGGCCATCTTCATCATCCGGCGCTCTCCATGGCGAGGAGGGAGTAGTTCACCCTAGGGCTGAGGGTATGTACCAGTAGCTATGTTTTTGATCTCTCTCTTGTGTTCTTGATTTGGCACGATCTTGATGTATCGCGAGCTTTGCTATTATAGTTGGATCTTATGTTTCTTCTCCCCCTCTACTCTCTTGTAATGGATTGAGTTTTCCCTTCGAAATAATCTTATCGGATTGAGTCTTTAATGATTTGAGAACACTTGATGTATGTCTTGCCGTGCGTATCTGTGGTGACAATGGGATATCACATGATTCACTTGATGTATGTTTTGGTGATCAACTTGCGGGTTCCGCCCATGAACCTATGCATAGGGGTTGCCACACGTTTTTGTCTTGATTCTCCGGTAGAAACTTTGGGGCACTCATTGAGGTTCTATGTGTTGGTTGAATAGATGAATCTGAGATTGTGTGATGCATATCGTATAATCATACCCATGGATACTTGAGGTCACATTGGAGTATCTAGGTGACATTAGGGTTTTGGTTGACTTGTGTCTTAAGGTGTTATTCTAGTACGAACTCTAGGGCTGTTTTTGACACTTATAGGAACAGCCCAACGGATTGATTGGAAAGAATAACTTTGAGGTGGTTTCGTACCCTACCATAATCTCTTCGTTTTTTCTCCGCTATTAGTGACTTTGGAGTGACTCTTTGTTGCATGTTGAGGGATAGTTATATGATCCAATTATGTTATTTGTGACGCCACCGATTCAATCATACACTAATCATGCACGCAAATGTGTACGATCAAGATCAAGGACTCACGAGAAGATATCACAACACAACTCTAAAACATAAATAAGTCATACAAGCATCATAATACAAGCCAGGGGCCTCGAGGGCTCGAATACAAGTGCTCGATCATAGACGAGTCAGCGGAAGCAACAATATCTGAGTACAGACATAAGTTAAACAAGTTTGCCTTAAGAAGGCTAGCACAAACTGGGATATAGATCGAAGAGGCGCAGGCCTCCTGCAGGATCCTCCTAACTACTCCTGGTCGTCGTCGCCGGCTGCTGCGTAGTAGTAGGCACCTCCGGGGTAGTAGTCGTCATCGACGGTGGCGTCAGCTCCTGGGCTCCATCGTGCAGTCGCGACAACCGAGTAGAGATAGGGAAAAGGGGAACAAGGCAACCGTGAGTACTCATCCAAAGTACTGCAAGCAAGGAGCTACACTACATATGCATGGATATATGTGTAAAGGGCCATATCAGTGGGCTGAACTGCAGAATGCCAGAATAGGAGGGGGATATCTAATCCTGTCGAAGATTACGCTTCTGGCAGCCTCCGTCTTGCAACATGTACAAGAGAGTAGACTGAAGTCCTCCAAGTAGCATCTCCAAGTAGCATCGCATAGCATAATCCTACCCGGCGATCCCTCCTCGTAACCACGAGAGAGCGACCACCGGGTTGTATCCGCACTTGGAAGGGTGTGTTTTATTAAGTATCCGGTTCTAGTTGTCATAAGGTCAAGGTACAACTCCAAGTCGTCCTGTTATCGAAGATCACGGCTATTGAATAGATTAACTTCCTGCAGGGTGCACCACATAACCCAACACGCTTGATCCCATTTGGCGGACACACTTTTACGGGTCATGCCCGCCGCTGGAGATCAACACGTCGCAGCCCCAACTAGGCTGTGAGAGGCCAGCACGCGCGGTCTAAACCTAAGCGCACAGGAAGTGCAGGCCCATCGCCCAATGCACACCTGCACGTTGCGTGGGCGGCCGGAAGCAGAACTAGCCCCCTTAATACAAGAGCAGGCCTACGTTCCAATCCGGCGCGCGCCGCTTAGTCGCTGACGTCACGAAGTGCTGCGGCTGATACCACGACGTAGGGATACCCATAACTACTCCCACGTAGATGGTTAGTGCGTATAGACCAAATGGCCAGACTTAGATCAAATACCAAGATCTCGTTAAGCGTGTTAAGTATCCGCGAACGCCGACCAGGGCCAGGCCCACCTCTCTCCTAGGTGGTCTCAACCTGCCCTGTCGCTCCGCCATAAAGTAACAGTTGGGGGCCGTCGGGAACCCAGGCCCACCTCTACCGAGATGGACCACCTGTCCTTTCAGCCCCCATCTCCGAACAGTATCACAGGTAATGTAACAGTGTAAAGTATATAGTATATGCCCGTGATCACCTCCCGAAGTGATCACAGCCCAGTAGTATAGCATGGCAGACGGACAAGAGTGTAGGGCCACTGATGGAACACTAGCATCCTATACTAAGCAGTAGGATAGCAGGTAAGGTAACAACAGTAGTAGCAAGGACAGGCTATGCAGCAGTATAGGATTAACTGAAAGCAGTAACATGCTACACTACTCTAATGCAAGCAGTATAGAGAAGAGTAGGCGATATCTGGTGATCAAAGGGGGGGCTTGCCTGGTTGCTCTGGCAAGAGAGAGGGGTCATCAACACCGTAGTCGAACACAGGGGCATCAGCAGCGATCTCGGGGTCTACCGGAGAGAAGAGGGGGAAGAAACAGTAAATACACGCAAACATATGCATAACAAGACAACAAGCGGGGCTAGAAGTGTTCTAACGCAGCGCTAGGCGGTACTGGCGAAGAGGGAAAACATCCGGAAAAGTATTCCCGGTTCCGGGCGTCTGTCAGACAGATGAACCGGAAGGGAAACGTTGCATGTTTGCTATGCTAGCAATGTGTGGTGGACGAACGGGCTGCGTATCCGGATTCTTCTCGTCGTTCTGAGTAACTTTCATGTAGAAAACTTTTTCATCCGAGCTACGGTTTAATTTATATGAATTTTCAAAGATTAAAACATTATTTAGAATTAATATTAATTCGAAATTAATTATTAAAAAGCTATGGGTACCCAGCTCGCATACAAAGAAGTGTACGAGAGGCGGCAGGTGGGCGAGGGGTCCCAGTTGACGATCAACGTTTGGTGGTCAGCAGAGGTGGGGTCCTCTGTCATGCTTGATTAGCCTAGCCTAACAGTTTAGTTAACTAAACTAGTGATTAGGCTAATTAATCCCAGTCAATTAAGCTAATTAACTATTTAATTAATTAATTAACTAATTAATTTATTTCTATATATATTTTATTTTATTAAAAAAACCAGAGCCTTGAGGGCCGTGGCGGTGGCACCAGGCCAGCCAATGAGGCGGGTGTTAGCAGGTGCAGGCGCCCGTGCCGAGGGGGCGCGCGTCGTCTTGTGAGAGGCTACGGCGACAGAGAGCCAGCCGGGCGGCGCAGTGAGGTCGGTGGCGGCTCGGCGGGAAGGGGGCCCGGGAAGCGCGGTGGGGAGCTGGCTTGGCGAGGCTGGAGGCGGCCATGGCCAGCGGTGAGCACGAGCTCACGAGAGCTTCGACCATGGCGAGGCGATCGCCCCACTGGCGGCGGTGAGTAGGGGAGAAGGGGAAGCGGGAGTGGCTCACCCAGGAAGGTCGGGCGCTTGGGAGGCCGGCCGGAGAGGAGTCGGGGACGCGAGGGCGGGACGACGCGGTGGTCGCGGCGTTGGCCGAACGGAGGAGCGCCGTCGATCCGTCGATGGGGGCGCCACGGCCTCGTGCTGGTGGGCGGGACCGGCGAGCGACGACGTAGCGGAGCTCCCGGCCAGGTCGGTGTGGCGAGGGAGGGGGCCGAGGGCATGGCAATGGCGACGATGTAGCCGTGGTGGTGTTCGGGCGCGGATGAGATTGGGAGGGGAGTCGTCGCCGGCGGGCGGCGGGATTGGCGATGGGGACGGGGCGCCGGGGTGGGTCGGCCGGCTGGGCCAGTGGGCTGGCCTGGCTGTTAGCTGGGCCGGTTGGCCCATTGGGGGGTCCCTTTTCTTTTGTTTTGTTTTTTTGTACTTTTTATTTATTTTACTTTTCTGTTTTAAATCATTTTAAATTACTTAGGCATTTTATAAAAATGGGTTTGTTGCACCATAATTAACTTTGTGATATTTAGTACAATCCAAACATTTTTGTTTTAATTTTTGAAAACTTTTATTGTTATCATTAATTTGAATTTTGAAATTTGGACCGGTTTTGTCCTAACGATAGATTAGCAGCAGTAACCGTGGTGACGTGGTACCATTAGCGTGGGATCACTGTAGCTTAATTATCCGGGCGTCACATTATTATTGTTGAGAGAACTTGCACTAGTGAAAGTATGAACCCCAGGCCTTGTTTCCTAGCATTGCGATACCATTTACGCTCACTTTTATCATTAGTTACCTTGCTGTTTTTATATTTTCAGATTACTAAAACCTATATCTACCATCCATATTGCACTTGTATCACCATCTCTTCGCCGAACTAGTGCACCTATACAATTTACCATTGTATTGGGTGTGTTGGGGACACAAGAGACTCTTTGTTATTTGGTTGCAGGGTTGTTTAAGAGAGACCATCTTCATCCTACGCCTCCCATGGATTGATAAACCTTAGGTCATCCACTTGAGGGAAATTTGCTACTGTCCTACAAACCTCTGCACTTGGAGGCCCAACAACGTCTACAAGAAGAAGGTTGCATAGTTGACATCAAGCAGTCACACGGCGTCAACTAAGCTCTTTTTTGGGAGGTGAGTGCTTGAAGGTATATCTTTAGATCTTGCAATCGAATCTTTTTGTTTCTTGTTTTATCACTAGTTTAGTCTATAAAAGAAAACTAAAAAAATGGAATTGAGTTTGCATCATACGCTTCATCTTTTTAATATCTTTCGTGAGTATGATGGAAAGGAAAATTGTGCTAAAGTGTTAGAAGAAGAATGTATTAAAATGTTTGGCACTAAATCTTTGAATGATGAGCATGATTGCAATGTTTTTAGTATGAACTCCTTGAATATCCATGGTACTAATGATGATTGCACTAGTTATGACGAAAATGTCTCCTATAAACGTGTCAATTTTTGTGGAGTACATTGGGTTTGCAAGTACACACCAAATAGGGTAGATAGATATTGCAAGAAGCATAAGTATTTATAAACTAAATGGTTGCAAAAAAGGCTAGATGCGTGTGCTGAAAATTTAAACTTTATTAGCCATACTTGTGAACTTTGCAATGAACGTGATCATTTTAGTACCCAATGCAAATTGTTTCATGATCGTATCGTGTCCAAAAATTGTGATGACTTGATTTCCCTTGCACATCATAATGAACTTAGTTTGCTCTTTGGTTATGAAGAAATGAAACGTATAACTAAGGATATTCCAAAATTTGCCCTTGATAGAGTTCTTCATTTTGATCTAGAGGAAATTTATATGTATTGCGCGGTGAATTGCATACAAAATCCGTATATTGCCAATTACATAAAGAAAAGAAAACCAATAGAAGATGAAGATAACACTAACGAGAGGGAAGAGACTCCCCAATATCCTACTATTATTTTTTATGATGAATCAGGTAACGAGGAGGAGCCTTCTATTCAACCAATCTCATCAATAAGGAGCTCCAAAAAAAGGATTGAACCCACACATGATGTGGTGAAGAAGAGGAAAATAAAAAGGAAGAGAGGTAAAAATATATCTCTCCCAAATAATGTTGCTCCTATTATTGTTGTGCCTCATGGAAATGAATCAAAAATAATTGTGGAAGATGATGCACTTGATGATGATCTCGTTATGGCTATTGCTTGTTGTGATGATTATGATCGGGAAGATAATGATACTTCTTATGATCTTGAAAATCTTTTTGGAACTTGCTTGGAAGAATATGATAATTGCTATACTATTGGTGCTATCCATACTATTAATGATGAGAGTGATTATGCTTATGATATGAAAAGACCCAGGCTTGGGGATGCTATGTTTGATGAAGATGATGTTTTTGAAAATATATTTGCTATAATTAATGTTTGTCCCAAGCTTGGGGATGCTATGTCTAATGAAGATGATATTTTTAGCCTCCCAAGTTTTGATATGCAAAGTAGTTATGATGACAACATGCCTTCTACTTATGATGATTATATTGATGAAAGTGGGTTTGGAAGAGTGTCAACTTTAGGAAGTGATAATCCCACTATTTTGGAGCATGTTGAATCTTATAATATTTATGAAAGTGGATTTGGAGAGGTCATGACTTTATTTAGTGATGTATCCACTATCTTGGAAGAGGTTTCAACCGATTATGATGAGAACAAAGTTGCTACTTATGATGATTATTGTGATGAAACTTATGCTATAAAAAGTAGTGATGAATATATTTATAAAACTTGTCATGATTATGATTACCCTTTTTCTGAACGTTACTCATTTAATGTGGAAACAATTTATAGTATTCAAGTCTCTTATGAAACTCCCACTAATCCGAATGAAAAGAATTTTGCTTATGTGGAGAGTAATAAAATTTCTATGCAAGTAGATCATGAAAAGAATGCTTTAGGTGCTGGTTATATTGTTGAATTCATTCATGATTCTACTGAAAATTATTATGAGAGAGGATCATATGCTTCTACATATTGCAATAATATCAAGTTTCCCCTCTATGTGCTTAAAGTTTTAAAGTTATGCTTGTTTTACCTTCCTATGCTAGTTGATTATTGTTCCCATAAGTTGTTTGCTCATAAAATCCCTATGCATAGGAAGTGGGTTAGACATAAATGTGCTAGTCATATTATTCATGATGCCATCTTTATGTTTCAATTCTTATCTTTTATGTGAGCATCATTGAAATCATCATGCCTAGCTAGGGGCGTTAAACGTTAGCGCTTGTTGGGAGGCAACCCAATTTTATTTTAGTTTCTTGATTTTTGGTTCTGTTTATAAATAATCCATCTAGCTTCTGTTTAGATGTGGTTTTGTGTTTTAGTTAGTGTTTGTGCCAAGTAGAACCTTTGGGAAGACTTGGGTGAAGTCTTTATGATCATGCTGTAAAAAAACAGAAACTTTCGCGCTCACGAGATTAGCTTCAACTTTTTACTGGATAGTGCTATTTACTTGATTATTTTTGCAGATGATTACTAGACAAATTCCTCAGGTTCACCAACTTATTTAGAATTTTTGGAGTTCCAGAAGTTTGCGTTGGTTACAGATAACTACAGACTGTTCTGTTTTTGACAGATTCTGTTTTCCGTGTGTTGTTTGCTTATTTTGATGAATCTATGGCTAGTAAAATAGTTTATAAACCATAAAGAAGTTGGAATACAGTAAGTTTAACACCAATATAAATAAAGAATGAGTTCATTACAGTACCTTGAAGTGGTGTTTTGTTTTCTTTCGCTAACGGAGCTCACGAGATTTTCTCTTAAATTTTGTGTGGTGAAGTTTTCAAGTTTTGGGTAAAGCTTCGATGGACTATGGAATAAGGGGTGGAAAGAGCCTAATCTTGGGGATGCCCAAGGCACCCCAAAGTAAAATTCAAGGATAACCAAGAGCCTAAGCTTGGGGATGCCCCGGATGGCATCCCCTCTTTCGTCTTCGTTCATCGGTAACTTTAATTGGAGCTATATTTTTATTCACCACATGATATGTGTTTTGCTTGGAGCGTAATTTTATTTTCTTTAGATTTGCTTGCTGTTTGAATAAAATACCAATATCTGAAAGTACTAAATGTTAGAGAGTCTTCACATAGCTACATAATTATTTAACTACTCATTGATCTTCACTTATATCTTTCGGAGTAGTTTGTTGTTTGCTCTAGTACTTCACTTATATCTTTTAGAGCACGGCTGTGGATTTATTTTGAAGAAATATATGAACTCTCATGCTTCACTTATATTATTTTTAGAGTCTTTAGAACAGCATGGTAATTTGCTTGGGTTATGAATTTTGTCCTAATATGATGGGCATCCAAGAGGGATATAATAAAAACTATCATATAAAGTGCATTGAATACTATGAGAAGTTTGATTCCTTATGATTGTTTTGAGATATGGAGATGGTGATATTAGAGTCATGCTAGTTGAGTAGTTGTGAAATTGAGAAATACTTGTGTTAAAGTTTGTGATTCCCGTAGCATGCACGTATGGTGAACCGTTATGTGAGGAAGTCGGAGCATAATTTATTTATTGATTGTCTTCCTTATGAGTGGCGGTTGGGGACGAGCGATGGTCTTTTCCTACCAATCTATCACCCTGGTAGCATGCGCGTAATACTTTGCTTTGATAACTTGTAGATTTTTGCAATAATTATATGAGTTCTTTATGACTAATGTCGAGTCCATGGATTATACGCACTCTTCTTCCTTCCACAATTGCTAGCCTCTCTAATACCGCGCACTTTTCGCCGGTATCATACACCCACCATATACCTTCCTCAAAACAGCCACCATACCTACCTATTATGGCATTTCCATAGCCATTCCGAGATATATTGCCATGCAACTTTCCACCGTTCCGTTTATTATGACACGCTCCATCATTGTCATATTGCTTTGCATGATCATGTAGTTGACATCGTATTTGTGGCAAAGCCACCGTTCATAATTATTTCATACATGTCACTCTTGATTCATTGCATATCCCGGTACACCGCCGGAGGCATTCATATAGAGTCATATTTTGTTCTAAGAATCGAGTTGTAATTCATGAGTTGTAAGTAAATAAAAGTGTGATGATCATCATTATTAGAGCATTGTCCCAAGTGAGGAAAGGATGATGGAGACTATGATTCCCCCACAAGTCGGGATGAGACTCCGGACGAAATAAAAGAGGCCATAAAAAAAAGAGAAAGGCCCAAACAAAAAAATAAAAAAATGAGAGAAAAAGAGAGAAGGGGCAATGCGACTATCCTTTTACCACACTTGTGCTTCAAAGTAGCACCATGATCTTCACGATAGAGAATCTCTATGTTGTCACGTTCATATACTAGTGGGAATTTTACAGTATAGGACTTGGCTTCTATATTCCAATGATGGGCTTCCTCAAAATGCCCTAGGTCTTCGTGAGCGAGCAAGTTGGATGCACACCCACTTAGTTTCTTTTCTTGAGCTTTCATACACGTATAGCTCTAAGTGCATCAGTTGCATGGCAATCCCTACTTACTCACATTGATATCTATTGATGGGCATCTCCATAGCCCGTTGATACGCCTAGTTGATGTGAGACTATCTTCTCCTTTTTGTCTTCTCCACAACCACCATTCTATTCCACCTATAGTGCTATATCCATGGCTCACGCTCATGTATTGCATGAAGATTGAAAAGTTTGAGAATGTCATAAGTATGAAACAATTGCTTGGCTTGTCATCGGGGTTGTGCATGATTTAAATACTTTGTGTGGTGAAGATAGAGCATAGCCAGACTATATGATTTTGTAGGGATAACTTTCTTTGGCCATGTTATTTTGAGAAGACATGATTGCTTAGTTAGTATGCTTGAAGTATTATTATTTTTATGTCAATATGAACTTTTGTCTTGAATCTTTCAGATCTGAATATTCATACCACAATTAAGAAGAATTACACTGAAATTATGCCAAGTAGCATTCCACATCAAAAATTCTATTTTTATCATTTACCTACTCGAGGACGAGCAGGAATTAAGCTTGGGGATGCTGATACGTCTCCAACGTATCTATAATTTTTGATTGTTGCATGCTATTATATTATGTGTTTTGGATGTTTATGGGCTTTATTATCCACTTTTATATTACTTTTGGGACTAACCTATTGACCCGAGCCTAGTGCAGTTCTGTTTTTCCCTTGTTTGATGTTTGAAGAAAAGGAATATCAAATGGAGTCGAAACGGAATGAAATCTTCTCGAGAAGTTATTTTTGGAAGGAAAGCAACCGGGGAGACTTGGAGTCCATGTTAAAGAAGCAACGAGGAAGGCACGAGGTAGGGAGGCACGCCCCCCCAGGGCACGCCCTCCACCCTTGTGGGCCCCTCGTGGCTCCCATGACGTACTTCTTCCTCCTATATCCCATATACCCTAAAAACTTCGGGGAACATAATAGATCGGGAGTTCCGCCGCCGCAAGCCTCTGTAGCCACCAAAACCTCTGGGACCTGTTCGGCACTCCTGAGGGGGGAACCCTCACGGTGTCCATCTTCATCATCCCGCGCTCTCCATGACGAGGAGGAGTAGTTCACCCTCGGGCTGAGGGTATGTACCAGTAGCTATGTGTTTGATCTCTCTCTCTCTCTCTCTCTCTCTCTCTCTCTCTCTCTCGTGTTCTTGATTTGGCACGATCTTGATGTATCACGAGCTTTGCTATTATAGTTGGATCTTATGTTTCTTCTCCCCCTCTACTCTCTTGTAATGGATTGAGTTTTCCCTTCGAAGTAATCTTATCGGATTGAGTCTTTAATGATAGGAGAACACTTGATGTATGTCTTGCCATGCGTATCTGTGGTGACAATGGGATATCACGTGATTCACTTGATGTATGTTTTGTTGATCAACTTGCGGGTTCCGCCCATGAACCTATGCATAGGGGTTGGCACATGTTTTCGTCTTGATTCTCTGGTAGAAACTTTGGGGCACTCTTTGAGGTTCTATGTGTTGGTTGAATAGATGAATCTGAGATTGTGTGATGCATATCGTATAATCATACCCACGGATACTTGAGGTGATATTGGAGTATCTAGGTGACATTAGGGTTTTGGTTGATTTGTGTCTTAAGGTGTTATTCTAGTATGAACTCTAGGGCTGTTTGTGACACTTATAGGAATAGCCCAACGGATTGATTGGAAAGAATAACTTTGAGGTGGTTTCGTACCCTACCATAATCTCTTCGTTTGTTCTCCGCTATTAGTGACTTTGGAGTGACTCTTTGTTGCATGTTGAGGGATAGTTATATGATCCAATTATGTTATTATTGTTGAGAGAACTTGCACTAGTGAAAGTATGAACCCTAGGCCTTGTTTCCTAGCATTGCGATACCGTTTACGCTCACTTTTATCATTAGTTACCTTGCTGTTTTTATATTTTCAGATTAGAAAAACCTATATCTACCATCCATATTGCACTTGTATCACCATCTCTTCGCCGAACTAGTGCACCTATACAATTTACCATTGTATTGGGTGTGTTGGGGACACAAGAGACTCTTTGTAATTTGGTTGCAGGGTTGTTTGAGAGAGACCATCTTCATCCTATGCCTACCACGGATTGATAAACCTTAGGTCATCCACTTGAGGGAAATTTGCTACTATCCTACAAACCTCTCGCACTTGGAGGCCCAACAACGTCTACAAGAAGAAGGTTAGACGTAGTAACTTGCAAGTCTATAGTCACCTACAATGATCCGGTGATGACCATAGTTTGAGTTTGAGGAGTTCATGTATTCACTATGTGTTAATGCTTTGGTCCGGTACTCTATTAAAAGGAGGCCTTAATATCCCTTAGATTCCATTAGGATCCCGCTGCCACGGGAGGGTAGGACAAAAGATGTCATGCAAGTTCTTTTCCATAAGCACGTATGACTATATTCAGAATACATGCCTACATTACATTGATGAATTGGAGCTAGTTCTGTGTCACCCAATGTTATGCTTGTTACATGATGAACCGCATTCGACATGATTCTCCATCACCGATCCAATGCCTATGAGCTTTTCACATATTGTTCTCCGCTTATTTACCTTTCCGTTGCTACTGTTACAATCACTACAAAACCCAAAAATATTACTTTTGCTACCGTTACCGTTACTTCCATATTACTTTGCTACTAAATACTTTGCTGCAGATATTAAGTTATCCAGGTGTGGTTGAATTGACAACTCAACTGCTAATACTTGAGAATATTCTTTGGCTCCCCTTGTGTCGAATCAATAAATTTGGGTTGAATACTCTACCCTCGAAAACTGTTGTGATCCCCTATACTTGTGGGTTATCAAGACTATTTTCTGGCGCCGTTGCTGGGGAACATAGCTCTATTATTTGAGTCACTTGGGATTTATATTTGCTGGTCACTATGAAGAACTTGAAAGATGCTAAAACAAAAATTTACCCCTCAACTACGAGGGGAGGTAAGGAATTGCCATCTAGCTCTGCACTTGATTCACCTTCTGTTTTGAGTAAGCTTGCGACACCTAAACCTACTTCTGCTATTAATTCTGATATGTCGCATGTTATTGATGATGCCACTTCTGCTATGCTTGATACTACTGTGCCACTTGGTGAATTTCTTGATGAACAACTTGCTAGGGCTAGAGAGAATGAAATTATTGAAACTGATAATATTGATGAAAGTGATGATGAAGGCTCTCCCAATAAATATGAATTGCCTGTTGTGACTGAGGGCTATATTATGGATGAAGAAACCACTAGAGACTTTCTTGCTTGCAATGATAGAAGTGATCTTAAGAAATTATTAGCTAAGCTGAAACAAAAAACTCTGAATGCTAGAATGAAATATGATCCTGCTTATGCTATTTCACCTAATTCTTGATAAGGATTATGAATTCTCCATTGATCCTGATATAATTACTTTGGTTGAATCTGATCCTTTCTATGTCTATGAATCTGAAACTGTTGTGGCACATCTTACTAAATTAAATGATATAGCCACCCTGTTCAATAATGATGAGAGAACTCGCTACTTTTATATCCTTAAAATATTTCCGTTCTCATTAAAGGTTGATGCTAAGATATGGTTTAATTCTCTTGATCCTGGTTGTGTGCGTAGTCCCCAGGATATGATTTATTACTTCTCTGCTAAATATTCCCTGCCCATAAGAAACAAGCTGCTTTAAGGGAAATATATAATTTTGTGCAAATTGAAGAAGAGAGTCTCCCACAAGCTTGGGGGAAGCTCCTCCAAGTACTTAATGCTTTGCCTGATCATCCTCTTAAGAAAAATGAAATATTTGATATCTTTTATAATGGACTAACCGATGCTTCCAAAGACCACCCGGATAGTTGTGCTGGTTCTGTTTTCAGGGAAAGAACACCGGATGAAGCTGGAATTCTATTGAATAATATGTTGACCAATGAAAATAATTGGACACTTCATGAGCCAACTCCTGAGCCTATTCCTAAACCAACTCCAAAGAAAAGTGGTGTTCTATTTCTCAGTCCTGAAGATATGCAAGAGGCAAAGAAATCTATGAAAGAAAAGGGTATTAAAGCTGAAGACGTTAAGAATTTACCTCCTATTGAAGAAATACATGGTCTTAATTTACCGCCTGTTGAAGAAATGTATGATCCTAATCCATTGCCTATTGAAGAAACTCATGGTCTTGATAACCCAACACAGGTAGTAAAGGTAAATTCTCTCTATAGATTTGATGAAGGTGATATTCCTCACTATAAGTCATGCTAGACAATGCTTAGATGAGTTTGACAATTTTATTGTTAAACAAGAAAACTTCAATGCTTATGTTGGTAGACAATTGAAACAAAATGCTTATATGATTGAACACTTGGGTGACTATATGCCTAGAGTTAAGGGTGAACTTAAACTCATTAGTAAACATGCTTCTATGGTTACCACTCAAGTAGAACAAGTACTTAAAGCTTAGAATGATTTTCTCAATGAATTAAATAGTAAGAATAATGATTTTGCTGTTAGAGTGGCTACTAGAACTGGTAAAATGACTCAGGAACCTCTGTACCGTGAAGGCCATCCTAAGAGAATTGAGTAGGATTCTCAGAGAAATAATATAGATGCACCTAGTCCTTCTAAAAAGAAGAAAAATAAAAATGATAGGACTTTGCATGCTTCTAGTGAACCTATTGCTGAAACACCTGAGAATCCAAATGATATTTCTATTTCTGATGCTGAAACACAATCTGGTAATGAACATGAACCTAGTGATAATGTTAATGAGGATGTTCATGTTGATGCTCAACCTAGTAATGATAATGATGTAGAAATTGAACCTGCTGTTGACCTTGATAACCCACAATCAAAGAATCAACGTTATGATAAGATAGATTTTGTTGCTAGGAAGCACGGTAAAGAAAGGGAACCATGGGTTCAGAAACCCATGCTTTTTCCTCCGAAACCATCCAAGAAAAAGGGTGGTGAGGATTTTGAGCGCTTTGCTGAAATGATTAGACCTATCTTTTTGCGTATGCGATTAACTGATATGCTCAAAATGAATTCTTATGCTAAGTACATGAAAGAAATTGTTACTAATAAAAGAAAGATACCAAAGCTGAAATTTCCACCATGCTTGCTAATTACACTTTTAAGGGTGGAATACCTAAGAAACTAGGAGATCTTGGAGTACCCACTATACCATGCTCCATTAAAAGAAACTATGTTAAAACTGCTTTATGTGATCTTGGAGCCGGTGTTAGTGTTATGCCTCTCTCTTTATATCGTAGACTTGATTTGAATAAGTTGACACCTACTGAAATATCTTTGCAAATGGCTGATAAATCAACTGCTATACCTGTCGGCATTTGTAAGGATGTGCCTGTTATGGTTGCAAAAAATACTATTTTAATGGACTTTGTTATTCTTGATATTCCCGAGGACGATAGTATGTCTATTATTCTTGGAAGACCTTTTTTGAATACTGCTGTAACAGCCCAAAATTCTAAATTTTGGAATGTTATCTTAAATAGTAGTTTTGATTGATTGTTTGATTGATTGTGTGAAATTGAGTGAAATTCGAAACTTTTTGAAAGTTAAATGGGAGGGAATAAAAGGACTTTCTCAAACTTTCATTTTTGCTTTTATGATCTCCATGAATTCAAGTTCTTTTCATGACAAAACCCTAGAGAGAAGATGACATGACTTCTTCCATTTAAATAAATGAAAAGGGTTTCGAAAAGATTTGAATTTCATTCGGAAAATATTTCCAATTCATAAACTTCATGCAACTCAATGATTTTCGTGAGCGAAGATAAAATGACTTCTTAAAATTATATGAAATATGAGTTGGAAGTTTAAAAGGATCAATTTAAAGTCCTTTTGAATTATTATTTTCAATTTGGAGTTATTTGGGTACTATTCAAATTATTTTCTCCAAAAAAATATATGGAAATTAGGGTAAAATGATTCTCTACATCAGAAAATTGGAGAAATAAATTTGAAATCATTTCGGTATTTTTAAAGTTTTATTGCAACAGTAGTACTCCTTGCTTTATTTGAATTTTGTTAGATTTTATTTGGTGCTAGAAAAATGTCCATGTTGTAGGAAATCTTTTTCTGAATTTTTTGATATATTATATGCCTATATAATTTTTTTGTGTGTGGAAAATCTTTATTTAAATAAAAAAGAGAATCCCCGCTGACTGGGCCGGCCCAGCTCCTCAGCCAGGCCCAGCCTAGCTCGCCAACCGCCTTCGTCTCCTAGCTCGGGACGAAGTCCCGATCATGGCCGACTCCGCCGCCGCCGCCGAGTCCCGGTCGGGCACGCCTCCCCTTGCCCCTCCTCCACGCCTGGCGCCTCCCCTCCCCTCCTATAAAGGGCGCCACCCGGGCCCTCTCCTCCTCTCCTCTTGCGCCGCTGCCCCTCGCTAGATCCGCCGCCGCCGTCATCGGTTACCGCCGCCGCCTTGCTAGCTCACTTGCCCGCTTCTTCTTGCTTGCCGCGCCTTAACGCATCATCGCCGCCGCCGCCAGCGCCCGCCCGTGCAGCCACCGCCGCCCCTCACAGTCGCCGCCTCGCCGGAAACCGCCGCCGTCGTCGAAACCATCCGAACCGGTATAAAACCGCTGGTCCGATCCGGTTTTTCTTCTAAGTTCAGTTTTTCTTTTAAACCCTAGACTAGATCTCTTTTTTTGTTTTATTAAACAGCGAACGTTCACTCGTTAGGTCTACACAGCGAAGGATCTTCGTTCGTTAGCGTTCTGTAACGAACGCTCGATCTTTAGGTTTTCCTTTTTATTATCATTTTCTGGCAGGGACCTATCCATAGTGATAATTTTACAGATTAGTCTGTGTTTTTCAATCGATCACTACTTTTTACTTGTTTGTCCAAATCCAATGAAACCAACGCCCACTTCTTCGTTATGATCCCCTCTATCCAGATAATCAACTTAAACATGTTTTTGAAAACTTAAAATTTGAATTCAAACATATTTGTATTTGAACTTCGTTTGATCGTAACTTGAGTTTTATAACTCCGATTTAGTTGATTCTTTTTGCAAATTGAAGCTCTTGACCAAAACTTTCTGATAAGGCCAAATTCACCTAATTTTGGTACTGTTAGAAATTGTTTCCTGTTGCAAGAGTTAATTGCTTGTTTTCGAAGTTTTCCGAGGTCTTTTCTTCGATTCTTTTGCATGATTGCTTATGTGTGGTTACTATTGCTTGCTTACGATAGATTGACCGGAGTGTGACGAGTAGAACTATCAGGAGTTATGAGTGTGAATCATCTTCATCAACAGTACAGGCAAGTTCACACTTTGATCATATCCCTTTCATACCCAGTTTTATGCATTAGTTTCACCCTCAAACATTGCATGGTTAGGATTTGATAACATGTGGGTTGGGAAGTAGTTGATGAGGTAGAACCTATTGCCCTGTTATTATCAAACCCTTGGGAGTTACTACTACGTTATGCTTATACTGCTCTGCTATGCTCGTAGACGTGGATTGGTTGAGTGTATTCATGACAGATGTGAGAGTTATCATTAATGGTTAACTTAAGGTGGTTACTTTAATACACATCTGGGTGGAATGGTAGGGGCACCCTGGAGCACCCAGTGGTCTGCCCGGGCACCTGGAGAACCCAGTGCTTGCCCAAGGGGATCCGGGAGAACCCGTGTGATCACCCTATGGAATGCCACCCAGGCTCAAAGGGATCATAAGATTTTCATGCTAGAAACTTCCGTGTGCAGCCACAAGCTATTATGGGCTCTAGCATAGTTGAAGAAGTTGCACGAGCTCTTGAAGAGGTGGATCAGCAGGTAGAGGGATGTAGGTTTGATATGGTCTGCCCGGAGTAAAGAGTTAATGTTTCTGAAAGACTGTGTCTTGGTCATCTGTTTCTCAAACACCATGTAGTGCGAGAAATCCAACGGAGGAGATCGAGTCTTGTGGGGAAAAGTGCGCAAACCTCTACAGAGTGTACAAACTAATCATGGTTAGCCGTGTCCCCGGTTATGGACATCTTGAGTATCTGGTTCTTGAATTATCATGTTGATCTCAACACTTTATTTAATTAATTTGATTGGGTTAATGATTATTATTTTGGGATTGAGTTGGAGGAACCTTCTCAATATTTATCAACCAACTTTGTAGTTAAATAAAATATGTTCCTTTGCACTAGGAAAAAATTGGCTTTTCACAAAAACATTACAACCCTAGAGCTTTTCCACCAGCCAAATATACATGTAGTGATAGCCTTTATTCATCATTACTCTATGGTGTGAATTTGCCAGTACATTCAATGTACAGACCCTTTGTGGCTGCAACGTCTCATGTTGCAGGATTTCTTACGACGAGTAAGTGATACGTTAGGGTTACGATTTCTACACTCAACTTTGCCATTGGTGTTGATGGGAATCCATAACCTTGTTGTTACTTCCGCTATTTGGATTGAGGTAATAGTATTTATGTTACTTTATACATGTGATTTACCTCTGTTATAAATCCTCGAGTACTGTGTGTGTCAACATACCGATCCAGGGATGACACTTAAGCACAGAGACTTGACCGTCTGAGGTCGGGTCGCTACAAGATGGTATCAGAGCACATGTTGACTGTAGGACGTGGCCCTACAAACTGGCAAAGCCATAGGAAAGATTTCTCTACAACTTCATTTTCAAAAAGATCTTTTACCTCTCTTCTCTTATGAGTTTATTCAAATATTCCCTTTTAGTGAGACCATACCCTTTTCCCTTTTGACCACGAAGATTCGACTGATGAGACCACTCCAAGAAGTACAAGATATCAGACAACTAAGACCACTTTGGAATGAAGAAGATTTTACCGTGTAATTGGAAAAAACTACAACAATTGAAGGATTCAAAGACTAGGAGAATTGGAAGGCTCTGAAGAATTTCCAGATTTTTATGACCTAGGAAGCTACCCTTATGGAATTTATCTCACTATTGAAGCTGTCAATACATGAGATCAAGGTGTATCGGAGAAAGACCAGAACGTGGAGCATTAAAACTCAAAGTTTTTGTCAAGAAAATATCAAGACAGGAGATATCAACTATGGAATGATAGCTCATGGAAATGATAAGAGCAGAAACACAGCTATCCATGAAGTTATCGCCCGCATATGCTATTGTCACTGTGCTGAGTTAAGCATGCATTTCCTTGGAAGGATTGGATGGTAGAAGGCTGATGGAGCATCTATTAGCAAAGGATGAAGTTTTAACCTTAGCTGGTGTATTGCCAGGATCTGGAGTATTACATCAAGGATTTTAAGATGGACCTTTAGGAAGTTATATTTGACAAGGAGTCATTTCGTGAAGAACTCAGGACCCAGACGCTGAAACTAGCCAAGCTAGAGGAGCAAAACCTCGAGATACCGGAGATTCGTTAGGAACTGAAGGACAGTAGGACATGGTTCATGCCAAGGATGTTGAAATCCAGAAGTTTGGAACACAACTTTTAAAGGACGTCACGAGAGGCTCCGTGTCAACACAGATGGCCCGACAGAAGAACTTGAGAAGGACAAACATGATCGGAAGAAGCCATCGGAGACATGAACAAGACTTGAAGAGTTTGGCGACGTTGATCTTAGAAGACCAAACCCCTGTTATATACTTATGTTAGATGCGACGTTTGTGAGCTGTCATTTGTTTGATGTTTTTCCGACAGCCATAAATAAAATCGGTCTTTTCAAAACTACTGTTTGCATTGTGTGTATCCCTCTCTATCTCTCTTATCCCACCCCAAAGCTCTTGGACCCAAATGTGGATGAATGGAGATGAGCTTGTATTTTCTGGACCGATGAGTCAATTGGAGACAGACCGATGGATTCAGAACATGGAAGATCATATGGAGAATAACCCTATAGTCGGAAAGGATATGACCCAACATGCTCTTCAGTGCTTTGTAAGAGGTTCTGCTACATGGTTGAGGCACTTGGAAAGAATTTAAGTTGACTTTGCCAAAGTCTCGGTTTGTGTCCCAGAAGTTGAAGCCTTATGGAAAGGATATGAAGAAAACTTGTGCATGCAAGCTTTGTGGAGAAATAGGACACAACCATAGAGAACACAAGGATGAATGCCCTCATTGTGAAGGAAGTCACCCAGCTGAAGAATGCCCAACTAGGCAAATTACTTGTTTCTTGTGTGAAGGGGCTACCCACTACCCTGCTCAGTGTCACATTTATCCCATGGTACAAAGAACCATCTAGCAGAAGAAGGAAGCAAAGAAAGGAGCCCTCGCGAAAATTTTAGAAGAACCTGTGATGGATGAAGAGGTGGAGGACACACCTAAAGAAGAACCAATTAGACCTTGAAACAAGTCTTGCTATTCATATGGAGAAGAAGGACACATCTCCCAAAATTGTCTGAATGGGGATCTAGAAGAATTCCCGACAGAGGAAGTAGAGTATGACCCACAGGAAATAAGAAGCCCTGATTGGAACGGAAAAGTCCAGGAAGAGAAGTAGATTGGATTCCAACAAGGACCTGAGTCATATCACCTATTACAGGTGCAAGGAGTCAGGGCACTACTTCAGTAGTTGCCCAAAAAGGAAATCTCGAGACTTGTCAGAAGTAATATGTTTTTGTTGTAATGAAGCAGGGCACTTTGCCAGAGATTGTCCCAAAGAGAAGGAGACTCGTGATAAATAGATGAGCCCGTGAGAAGTTTAGTAGCAGTAGTGAGAACAATTCTTTTATTATTGAGGTGTTGAGTTGAGGCATATAATGGAAAAGCAAGAGATTGTAATCATTGGAGAATCAATAAAGTTAGCATCGTTGGTAAAGATTTGGATTTTATGAGTTGATACTCTATGAAGAAAGATTTTAACCATTTTCGAGGATATGAGAAATTTGGTCTATGGAAGAAGTGGAACATTTTAAGGGTGGTAGTACCCTGTGAGGAGATTTGACTCCTGGAAAGGATAATGATGTTCCACGGAGTGGACTTCATAAGTACGAGTTTTGTATCGATATGTGAGATACCCCAAGAGTATGAAGGGATGAAGTACAATTGGATATAAAGGAGGTATGATGTTGGAAATATGGAGCAATTGCAACTGCATGATGAGTCTGAGTAATCACGTCTTAAGTTTTGGTACCAATAGAAGGAATGAGAAAGTAGAATATGATGGATTTAAGAATGCTAGGAAGCTGGATGTTGGAATAATGATCAGTTGCCCCGAGCATAAGTTCAAGGTTTATAAGTGATGAGATGGGCCATAACCCACAGGCCCTAGGACCTGCCAAGAAGCAAGCACACTCTTGCTGAAGGAAACACCCTGGAAGAAATCCGTCGGACCTGGATTAGGGGGTGTCCGGATAGCCGAACTATCATCGTTGACCGGACTCCTGGACTATGAAGATACAAGATTGAAGACTTCGTCGCGTGTCCGGATGGGACTTTCCTTGGCGTGGAAGGCAAGCTCGGCGATACAGATATGTAGATCTCCTACCATTGTAACCGACTCTGTGTAACCCTAACCCTATTCGGTGTCCATATAAACCGAAGGTTTTTAGTCCGTAGGACGAACAACAATCATACCATAGGCTAGCTTCTAGGGTTTAGCCTCTCTGATCTCGTGGTAGATCTACTCTTGTACTACCGATATCATCAATATTAATCAAGCAGGAGTAGGGTATTACCTCCATCGAGAGGGCCCGAACACAGGTAAAAACATTGTGTCCCTTGTCTCTGTTACCATCCGCCTAGGCGCTGCATTCGGGACCCCCTACCGAGATCCACGGTTTGACACCGACATTGGTGCTTTCATAGAGAGTTCCTACGTGTGCGTCACCTATAGGCCCGATGGCTCCTTCAATCATTAGCAGCAGCGCAGTCCGGTGAGACTTTCTCCCGGACAGATCTTCGTATTGGCGGCTTTGCGCTGCGGGCCAATTCTCTAGGCCATCTGGAGCAGATTGAAAGCTTCGCCCCAGCCATCAGGTCAGATTTGGAAGCTTGAACTATCGGCCGATGTCGCGGAGATTTGATCTTGACGGATTGAACCACAACCGGCGCGCGCCTTGTCTCGATGGATGCGATCTAGCTCTGCCGCGAACAGCGCCCGGAGGCCGCACGATATCCGCTCCGACCCTTAATCCGGAGCGGTTTGGCGATCGAGGATGGCTGGTTGGACACCGCCTCGAGGCTGAAATCTCCACGGCGATTGAGCGAGCGCCATCCTGTCGCTGCGGCTTCGTGACTCCAGTGCGGACTCCTTTACGGACTCCGAACCTCCCGCGCCTCTACCGGTCGAATCCGGTAGGCGCCGATTATGGAGTTCATCGTCACGGACATCTTTCAGCATTTTCGCCCTTTGGCGATATCCTGAACTCATTAAAGTCTCTCTCTTTGTCGGGAGCCGGGCGAACTATGGTCGGAAGGTTGGGATTGGACGACGAAGAAATTCAACGCCCACCCACCACCCACTTTGTAGCGGTGTCGATGATTTAACCGACATGCTCGACTTCGACTCGAAGACATCGGCGGTATGGACGGCGGTGCGGAGGCGATCAAGAGCCAGCGCCCACAGGGGCCTTTGGAAGGCCACCTCGTCATATGACATATACATGGTGGACATCCCAAAAGATGGGAATGGCGATGGAGCGGCGGAGGATGACCCCTCCAAGAAACAACCCAAGCGCCGACATCAGCGGCGCCGCTCTAAATCCCGCCACAGTAAAAACGGCGATTCCGGCACGGGAGACAATAATACCCAGACGGTGCGAAGGCGACCCCTCGGCAGGACTCGGCGCGGAGGAGGAGAAGCAAGTCCGCACGACAATGCGGCGAAAGAGGCGTGAGGGCGATAATTATCGCCCCCCTCGAAGGCGAGGCAAGCCTCGACGACGGCAATTAAATGCGTGCGGAGGACCCGTCGAACAAGAGCATTTTAAGCGAGGCTCATGGCCATGGTAAGCAGCCTCAAGAAAAGCAGCAACATCTTAGAGTGACCAAGACACGCAAGGCGACAGATGGGTGAAGTCCTTGCAGCGAAGAGTATGAACTCGAGCGCCCCTCAAAAGCTACCCCAAGCGTAGGCCGTTGCCTCGTCGGAGGAGGAAGCACCCACGTCACCGGCGCACAACATGGCAGACCGGCCACCCGTGGCGCGATGAGAAGCCTCTCGGCCCTCCGCTCAAGCCATGCCCGCGCGCTCAAAAAGTACCAAGGCGCGGGAAAGCGCGGACTTGCGAGATATATTGGAGGATAAGGCAAAGCATACAAGATCAATCTACAGATCGCGTGGGCGTAGCGACTCGGGATGATTACCGTCACGCGGATCTGACAAACCGGGCGGGCGAACACGATGAACAAAGCTCATATGAGCTACGTCATGATATATTGTCTGAGGCGCCGCACACCACTATGATTCACGAGATGAAGTAATGGATCCTCAAATCCCGAGGGCTTCAAACCGTAAACATCGAATCATACGATGGTACCACAGATCCTGCGGTCTAGATCGAGGACTATCTCCTCCATATCCACATGGCCCTTGGTGATGATCTACATGCCATCAAATACCTCCCATTCAAGCTTAAAGGACCAGCTCGGCATTGGCTCAACAGCTTGCGGCGAGTCAATCGGTTGTTGGGAGGACACGGAAGCTGCATTCCTTGATAACTTCCGGGGCACATATATGCGACCACCGGCGCCGATGACCTTAGCCATATAATTCAGCAGCGGAAGAATCGGCGGACAATTACGGGCGCGGTTCCTAACAAAGAAAAATCAGATCATCATTGTCCGGATGCGAGAGCGCTAGCAACCTTCAAACACAACATCATGACAGTGGCTAGCCGGCACCTAGGGACAGGAAAAGCGAAATCCATGGCAGGCCTCACCACACTCATGACCCGCTTTTGCGGCGGAGAGGACAGCTGGCTAGCTCGAAGCAACAACTTGGCCAAACACCACGGTAGTTCGGATACCAAGGACAGCAATGGCGGTCGCGTCCCAACAAGCATAAGCGCCTCATTGCGGTGATAATGCTGAAGATCTGACGATAAATGCGGTTAGAGGCTCTAAACTCGGTCGCCGGAAGAAGCCATTCAAAAGAAATACCGGGGCCCGTCAACTTGGACCGAATACTCGATCGCTTGTGCGGATACATGGCACCCGAAAAACCAGCCAACCACACCAGCGAGGGATTGTTGGGTGTTCAAACAAGCGAGCAAGCTAAGCGCCGAAAATAACGACAAGGGGCTGCATAGCGATGGCGACGAAGAGCCCGGCCGCCCGAACAATAGAGGACGAAGGGCTTTCCCACACAAGTGCGGACGGTGAACATGATATCGCAACCCACATACCCAAAGGGGCGAGCGTGCACTAAGGGACCTATATGCGATGGAGCGATCGCCCAGTTCAACCCATGGTCGTCCTGCCCGATCACATTTGATCGAAGGACCACCCAGCATCCGTCACGGCGGATTCTCGCATTGGTTCTTGACCCAATCATCGACGGATTTCACCTCACTAGAGTCGATGAATGGCGGTAGCAACTGAACCTGCTTTATCGGGATCAGTCGCAAAATGGGCATAGACCCTCAAAGTTAAACCCATAAAGGCGACCTTTAAAGGCGTCATACCAGTGTAGAGGCCAATTATGCAGGCTCAATTACACCGAAGTGGTCTTGGATCCCGGATAACTTCGAAGAAGAGTTAATCTTCGACATAGTCCCGTTCATAGCGGCTATCACGCCTTTGCTTGGGCGAACCGCATCGCAAAGTTCAATGCGGTGCCGCTTTCGCATACCTCAAGCTCAAGATGCCAGGCCCTCGAGGAGTGATCACGGTCAATGAAGACACCGAACGCTCTCTCCAAACGGAGGAGCACACGGCGGCCCTCGCGGCGGAGGTGCAAAGCAGCCTCTCACAGCAATTCTCGAGCCCGGCTATTAAACGTCCGGCCACCGTCAAGCGCGCCCGGAGTAACCTGCAACAAGACCGCCTGGCACGATCCGAGCACGCGTAGCAATCCGGCCCCAACCCCAGCCCTCGCGAAAGCAGCAAAGCGGTACTACAGCGTACATAACTACGCTCTGGAGATACCATGGGCCTAAGGGGAGGGCACGACCACGGCTTGCGCCAGAATCGGCTCAACCGCACGGGGGCTCCCAATTGTGTCATTCTTTTCTTTCTTCTTTTTCTTACTTTCGAACTCCGTTTTCCGAAGTCTGTCCGGCACTAAATTGCGAACTCACGATGCAACAGCCAGGGAAGCGAGCTTCGTCGAGTGTCGGTGGTCTCTACTACGAGCATTATACCTGTTTTACATACCATCCGCAGCTTACCCACGGAGAGGACATGTTAAATAGTCCCATCCATGCTTATCGCACTATTCATATCATTACTGCTTCCATTGCAGTACCTTTTGAATAAACAATACATAGCTTTTGCCTATTATTGCACTCCTTTCTTTATCTATATATATGTTCATTTCATGACATGTTGCACCGTACACTTTAGTGCGGCCAATAAACCGAGGGGCTTAAGTACCCCAAAAGTATGGTGTGATAAGTCCGAACACTTTCACAAGTCGGCACCCGAACTTATAGCATTATATGCATCGGCTCGAATCATGTCTTGGGTCAATAGTTGGGTTTGCGGCTCCCATGTTTTGGTACCTTATGTTCCGTTATATCGGCTAAGGTAGCTGGGAGAACCACTGCGATTGTGCCCGGTTGAGCTGGATTGAGCACCTCGGTGGAAAGCTAAAACGGCCCGTCATGATAGAGGCGAGAGCCGATCGCTGCTCGAGAGGTTTTTGGTCCCTAAATACTTATGCGCTTAGGCGAGTCGGCATTGTCGGCCAAAGGCGTGGATAGCGCCCGAACTCGGTCTTCGAATACTAGGGCTTCGCGAAATTTAAAATTATAAATTCTATGGCTAAGTGAGTGTTCAAGCACTATAAGTCCGGTTGCCTTGTTCGTTCGTTGGCGCCTCCTCGGCGGACCCAGAATGGGAACAAGAGCGCTCAAGTTTATCCGAACACCCCAGCACTTTCGTGGCATGGGGTGAAGCCAATGACTTGCCATCTCTCAAATTTGATAAGCGGCCGCCTGAAGGTAATATTTTAAATTAACAAGCGTTGCTTAGCGCATAAGAAAAAGTTTCAGCGTCTGGGATAACAAATGCGAGTCTATTCAAAATTACACCTTTGGAGCACTCATCAGCTATCACGGTGGGCACACCGGGATGCCCTCATAGTACATTCCGGACTTGCGATGCTCCTTTCCCTTGATGGCCCGTCGTCACAAGCTTCTCGCATCCAGCTTGCCCAGTGCACTTTAGCACGGGCAAGGCCGAGCAGGCACCTTCAATGCAGGCGGGCGCTTGATGACTTCAATCCATGGACATCGTCCACCCGCTACGCACTTGCCGAAGTAGCTCCGGGCATGGCTTCCAATGGCCACGGCCGAACTATGAGGCCCTTCATGGCTGTTCGGCGACCTTGGAGCTCGACCAGCTGCTTCAGCTGGTGGCTCGAAACACCGGACGTTCGGCCTCGCAAGCGAGACGAGAACACCTTCTCCGTCGAGCTCCCTCCTTGCTTGCGGTAAAGCAGCGACAGCATCGGACACACTCTGGGGCAGATCTGTGAATGCTCTGGAGAGCTCGAATCCGGGTAAGTAATAGGTAATTCACTTTCACATGCTTGATTTGCATAAAGAATGCCTTACCCGCCGCTATCTTCTTTAATGATTCAATTTCTTGGAGGCTTTTTGGGCTTTGGCCTTAGCGGCTTTGGCACTCTCAAGGCGAGCGAGCTCGGACTCTCGAGTCTTGAGTCACGCTCCAAACTCTCGTGTTTTTCACGAGGCACAGGTTCTTGCCGCACCTCCGCCACCGCTCCTCCTGCTTCTCTCGCTCGGTGCGCTCCTTGGCGCTTTGCTTCGACGCGGACACCGCTTCCTTCAGGTCACCACCTCGTTCGTGGCCCTACAATACCCATGTTATTCTGTCATTTTTGCAACGAATCCTTTCTATAAGGTATTTCTTTAATAAGGTATTGCTTACCTTCCCTGTCCTCGAGCTGCTTCTTGGCAAGGCCGAGCTCGTTCTCGGACGCTCGAGGCTCTTCTTCAATGCATTGACCTCCATGATCGGTCTGGCCGAGGTCGGCAGCGCACTGCATTTGCATATTGACATACTTATGTTAGACTCCTGCGTATATCTTTTTAGATCCTTAGTCGGCTTTTCTTTCCGAACACCGAACTAAGCATCGGGGGCTCTGTCTATCTGGTAATATTTTACATATTCTAAACTTACCTCAAAGCACATTAGAAGGCTAATGCGAACTTGATCAGCCCGCTCTTGGCGGACTGAACTTCTGGATCACCACACTCATGCGGTGCGGTGCTCCTCGTCGATGGGCGCCGTTAAGCGCCTCCGGCAAGCTATCCGGTGCCTCCGGATGGATGGAGGTCACCGGCGTCGCAGTCTTCCCCTTCTTACGAAGGGCCGCTTGTCGGACTTGGAACCACTGAAGGTTCGATGCGAGTCGACAAGGGCGGACTTAGAGCCCTCTGGGGTTTAGCCCCCTTGCACCGGAGTCAGGGAGGTCGCCTTGTGGTGCCTCGGGACCACCTCCTCTGGCTGGGCCCTTTTGGACTCCACAGCGGTGTCGTCGGTGACACGAGAGAGGCGGTCGGAAGTGAAGTGCTATTCACATCCGGCGAATCCGAAGGCCGCTTCGGCAAGCGGCGAGCTCGTCTCAGGCGGGCTGCATGGTCATATTGGCGTTATAAGACACTGTCGACAAATAAAAGTCATGAACTATTCGGAGTCCGGACACTACGATCTCGCCGAGGCTTGGCCTTGGTGGCCCTCCTCCTCGTCATTGTCGGCGTTGGTGGAGAAGTCCG
Organism: Aegilops longissima; assembly: GCA_021605205.1. Lineage (NCBI taxonomy): Eukaryota > Viridiplantae > Streptophyta > Magnoliopsida > Poales > Poaceae > Aegilops > Aegilops longissima. The sequence goes on from CM038682.1 coordinate 548,019,753, forward strand.
GAGGAAGGTCCTTCCTTTCTTGGACCCTCCGGCCTCCCGGTGGGGCGGCCTTCCTTTCTTCTCCCCATTTGGGGAGGGCTTCTTCCTCCTCCTCTTCCTCGGAGGAGGATTCCACCTCGAGTTGTCGGGCGGTGAGTCCAGGCGGCACTGGCGCCGGGAGCTCCTTGAGTTCCGTGGCCTTCTTCTTAGCCTTCTTCTCGGCACCACGTGAGTGCGGAGCCTTTAACCCGTCAATCAAGCGTCCAGCTGGGTCTTACGGCAAAGGGTGGACGATTAATTTGTCCGGACGTCTTCAGCGATCTGTCAAAGGTTAGGGAGTTTTAGATCCGCATAGAGTCAAACTATGAAAAAGAGTCCCATAAAGGGTAAAATAACACCTCGGCTGGCTTGGCTGCGAGCTGAATCGCGATCTTGATGGCGGATGTAGAACCTCGGCGCCCTTGAACAGCACCTTCCGGGCATCTTAAATGCGTAGTGTGAAGAGCCTTCTCGAAGTTGGGTGTTGTGCGGATCGAACTCCCACAATTTGAAGGCCCGTTGTTGGCATGGGAGAATCCGGCGGATGAGCATCACACGGATAGCGTTCACAAGCACGAGATTCTTGTCCGCCGGAGTTTGGACCGAGTTTGGAGTCGAATAGCTCGTCGAATCACTTACGGCAGGCCCGTCTCTTTCCATGATGTGAGCAGCGTGGGGAAGCGGATCGAATTCGGAGGCCCGTCTATTGAGTCATGGCGGCTCGGTGATGTAGAACCACCCGATTGCCACCTTTATGGTCTCCACAAAGGCCCTCGAGCCATAGGACTTTGGCCATCTTGCCAACCATGGCGCCTCCGCACTCAACAGCGGCGCCCACTACCTTTGGCTTGACATTGAAGGTCTTGACCATAAGCGAGTGGGGCTGGATGCGAAGGAAGGCCTCGCCTGCGACGATAAACACGAGATGTTGAGGATGAAGTTCGGGGCGGATCATGGAAATCAGGCCGTAGTAGAACATGAGCCCCGGACAAATGGGTGAAGTGGGAAACCTAGTCCCGGAGGAAGTGGGTGAGAACACCACCCTCTCATGGGGCCGGGGTGGGAATGAGCTGCCCCTCGTCGGGTAGCCGGTGCTTGCGATGTTCTTTGGACAAGTGTCGGCCTTCCGCAGCTTTTGATGTGCCCCTCCGTGGCGGAGGCCATCCACCTGCCTCCCTTCGGACATAGTTGGAGAAGGTTGAGGTGGGATGTGCAGACTTAGGCGCTGGAGCTCGAGTCTTGCGAAATGGATGAGCAAAGGAGGAAGAAGGCGTGGGTGAAAAGGTGGATCCTTATCCCTTATATGGACCGAATGAAGCTATCGTCCCGCCAGCCTAGTAAAACTAAGCTTATCTCCCAAGCGCCGTAATCAATGGGGCGGATGGGTTCTGCGTCGTATTGATGGGAATCCGGAATAAGGAGCGATCTCGCTTTGATAAGGCGTGCCAAAAACTGCCTCGCTAAGCGCTAAGGTGGAGCAGTAAAAGCGATTCATATAAAGGCTGGCGTGGTGTGATGTCACGCCCGCGGAATCGTCGATGAATCTGTGCAAAGGTTATTCTCTCTCACGGTAGTATGTGGAACTTGTTTGCGAGCGGACACTATCCTCGCTAGAAGATTTTGAACACAAGGATGTGGCGTCAATGTATTGCAGTGTTCTTGTATCGTGTCGGGTAAATCATCAGTGATCTGAGCATGATCATCTGAGACTCCGATCTTGTATTTGCAATAGCTCAAGCCGATGAGATCTCAGTGACAGTAGTTGTGATTGTGGGGAACTTGCCAAGTAGGTGTGGCTGAGAAGGTGGCGTGTGGCAGTCTCTGTGGGAAGTGTCATCGGCAGATGAGGCAGAGAGTGAAAATGAGTGATGAACTCGCCAGACGCCGATTCGGCGAAGAAAGCGGGTCGAAGTCTTGAAGCAGTCTTGTCTGCTCAACACCATGGGGGCTGGCATCGAGATCTGGTGATCTTAATGGCCCAGGACGTGGAGCCGGATAGCAAAGTGATCTAGAACGAACCGCCAATAATTGAGTTCTCTGGTAAGAGTTGACAGGGAAGGACCAAGACTCCGATCTTGCCGGGGAGCACCGCCCGTCCCTCGCTCTTTGTGGTCTTAGCCTTGGCGTTGCCCGTTTGCCTTGTGGCCTCGGCTTCTCCGGCTCCCCTTCCTGCCGGGTCCGTGTGGCCGTGGCGGGAGGCTCGACTGCCGTGCACAAGTAAAGGGGTCAAAGAGCCCTACTTTTATACAGGCGGGGAGCCCCGGGCACGGGCGACACATAAGCGCGACGCGTTGTTGGGTAAGCCGAGCAGTGTACCGCCTGCGGTTAGAGCGGATTTTGCGCGACCCTTTATTCCGTCCATTGCGCTTCCCGACCAGCGTTGAGCAGCGGCGGCGTAGAGATTGTGCGCCCAGCGCATCATGTGGGCATCTGGCGTCACCTCGTGGTGGATAGTAAAGAGGCAGCTTACGCGTCTCTTTTGAGACAGCAGGTCACCTCCCATTTGTTGCCCCGCTGAAGCCACGTTCCGCGCGTCCCATTGTGCGCGCCCCGGCGAATGACAGGCACGAGGCCGTGGGTAATCGCCAGCGTGTGGATACAGTTC